>CM046882.1:78514261-79947192 GCA_025667525.1 Glebionis coronaria
AGTCGGTATTCTTGCACAAGCTCACTTGGTGTAATTATTTGCCTATTCTCCCATCACTTGCTAATAATTTATCTGCAATAAGTAAGGTCGTACGATTCGAAAAGTTACTTAGCTTCTAGCCCAAGATCGTTTAAAAGTTGCTCGGTAATGATAAGAGTTCATAGCCAAGGCATAACTTATGAAGCGGGGCGCGAAGATTGGCGAGTCCAAAAAGGCCCTAACAAGGCATGAGGATTCCATTTTATCGCTGAAGATCCAAAGTGATGTGAAAAGCATTATTTCCAAAATCAATATGAAGGATCAAGACTCACGACGAAAAGCAATCAACTCCCGTAAAGATCATGGAGAAGTCTATCCGAAAAGACCCTAACAAGGTATGAGGATAAATAGATCCAAGTCCGAAAAGGAGGCGGATCGTTGTATCAAAATCCCAATTAGAGATTGAAGAAATAATCATGAAGTCGTGGTCAACAAAGTTGGAGTACCCCTCAAAAGTATCCAAGTGAAGAAACTCTATTACGATGAGAAGACCATTATCTCAAGAACGTCTCTCAAGATATGAAGTATGAAGTACATGCCAAATATCGGCCCGAGAAAGGTCTCAAATCGTGAACCGAGTTATGCCAAGATATGAACTTTTTGATATCCCGAGAAGCAGTTTTAAGAGATTTTGTCCTTTAGCTAACTATTGATCAAATCGTCCTACTTTGCTTTCGACCTAAATAAACTATCGAAATAAGTCCAAAAATGCATCTTCATGATCATTCTAAGACAAAAATAAAATATAAGAGAAACACCTAGGAATAAGGGAGTTTAAGCATTTAATTAAGCCATGTGTGTGAGTGTTTGATTTGCTAACTTATAATAACAATGCTCTCGTTTTTAAGCTTAGTTTGGGGAACGTGAAACTTGAGGGTGATAAATCGTCGCAGCACCGAAGCCCTAATGTAAGTCCTTGATCTCTTTGCAAGTTATTTCCATCCTTTTGTTTAGTTTAAAGTTTTGATTTCTCTTAGTACTTTAATTTTTGTTTAGTGATATTTTAATAAGGTCAAGGTTGATTGATTATGAGAAAAGCGTAAATTTGCTTTATCGCTAAGCATTGCATGAGGGCATGGCAATGATTAAGTGTAGGGGATTTGATAGGTGCGAAAACACCCATCCTTTTACCACTTATTTCTGGCTAAAACAAGACCAAAACACGTATTTAATATCATTTGTTTGGAATTATGCGTGGTTTTTGTGTTTATTGTGTTTTCAGAGTCAACCGGATGAATATTGAAGAAAACATGGGATTGCACGGGTTTTATCGAAGAAAAAGACTCAAGACAAAGTTTATTGTCCAAGAGATGCAAAAGATTTGAAGTCATTGTGCCTATTTAAAGATTTATCGAAGAATAGAGCCAAAGATGAAAGATTCTTATATGTCGAAGAACTCGAGTCTATTAAACAAAAGATTATAAGACGAGTTGGAATTATTCACCGACACTTCTCAAAATCCAAAGTCGGAAACGTTTATTTAAAAGAAACGTAAAGACTAAAGAAGAAAGAAGAAAAGAAGCCCAAAACAAAGCCCATTCACAAGCCCACCATCACAAGAGACGTATATGTATATATATAGGATTTCACTTCACATTGGGGAGTTAGTCTTTAGTTAGTTTTTAGTTTTTCTCATTCTCTCTAGTTTTAGAGAGAGAAAGTTCTCAACTTTCTCTCACTAGTTTTCATCTTTCTTTCTTTCAAGATCAAACTTTTGTATTGTTTTTCATTAATCAAGTTTAAATTCAAGCTTTTAATCTTTAATCTCATTCTACCTTTCTTTGATTTTGATTCACTTTTGGTACGAATTACTTATGATCCGTGTTGTTCATCTATGTTTTCGTGCTTAAAAAGTTAATCTTTTTATGTTTCCTTAAGTTTCTACACGAATAAGCTTTTAGATCCTTGTACTTATTGGCTTATTTGTGAGTTTAGCTTATTTACTTTTTAAAGTTTTTATAAAAAGTTCATATTTTTACTATTTGATTTATAAGATTGATTATTTGAAGTTTAGATAAGTTGTATTTGTGCTTATTTGATCCGCTTAATATTAGATTCGTGGTAGTTTTGGAGTTAGCTTATTCCATAGCTTATCTCCCTAGCTTAATTTTCGGATCCAAGAAGGTAATCGGAAAGGGTTATAAACCCCTTTCCGATTTGTGTATTCCGACCAGCAACACCCTTATTCCGATCGTATGATCGGAAAAGGGTTTTGATTATTCCGACGGTGAAGATTTTCAAGTATTCCGATTGCACCATTTTGTTCACATTCCGATTGCCTAAAATTTTAAGATATTCCGATCTGAGTTATTTTCATTATTCCGATTGTGAAGTTTTGATGTATCCCGATTAGTGTAGTTTTGGAACATTCCGATTGCACCTCTTCGTCCATTATTCTGATCAGCCGGCTCCTCAACATTCCGATCAAGGTGATCGGAATATATTCCGATTAGTGCATTTTTCCAAATTATTCCGATTGGGGATCTTTGGTTATTCCGATTGTTTAAATTATTGTTTTTACAAAGTTTTCAAGTGTTAGTTCTTAGTAAGTGTTCAATCATTTTTCTAATATAGTCTTTAAGTTTTCAAGCATTTATTTTTAAACTCGTATTTTTAGTCTAATCTTTTAAAGCTTTGATTTTACTCAACGACATTTACATTTAATTCTATTAGTTTAAATTATATAAACAAACCAACACCTTTTTATTAACCAAGAACAAATCATTCCACTTAGAACCGTGATCAATTCGAAAGGATACCGAGAACTAAATCAAGAACCCATACAAAAAGCATTGTATCACATCACCTTGGATCTTTAGCAATAAAATGGAATCCTCATGCCTTGTTAGGGCCTTTTCGGACTCGCCAATCTTCGCGCCCCGCTTCATTAGTTATGCCTTGGCTATGAACTCTTATCATTGCCGAGCAACTTTTAAACGATCTTGGGCTAGAAGCTAAGTTATTCAATAAAATCGTACGACCTTACTTATTGCAGATAAATTATTAGCAAGCGATGGGAGAATAGGCTTATAATCACACCAAGTGTGCTTGAGCAAGAATACCGACTTATAATTGACTCTATCATTTCTCGTTCTCCACAATTTAAAATCTCAAGTAATGAGACTCGTGGATGCTTAGCCTAATAAACCAATTAAGGTTTACATGGTTAAGGATACTTGCTAGAATAAACTTGGATAAGTCTATTCGGGTTGAGTCAAAATAATCGCAACGGGCCTAATAAGTCAAAGACTTCTAAACTAGCTACACCACTTTATTAATATTTTTGACTTTATTGTGGGATATATACATATGAAAGCAACGATAAAAATTTAAAAATTACGACTATATGGCCAAAGTTAATTAAAAACTTGAAAAATGCTGAAAAAGATGATTTTCCGGTTAAATGAAGGCATTTTAATGGAAAAGTCCACTTAAAACTTCGATAGAAGTCTCCCCTACACTTAATATAAACATTGTCCTCAATGTTTAAGCATGTGGGAAAAGTCTCCCCTACACTTATGACATTGTGCACGTTGGTTAAATCAAGCTAAGGAAGAGACGACTAAAGTGATCAATTACAAATGTGAGTATGAAGAAAATTGAATCACGATAGTTGAGAGATAGAACCGGATTGCGGATAACACGGGAGCACGGTTCTTCAACGGTTCCAAAAGTGCATTCATCCCTGTAATCAGATCACCACACAAACACAAACAACCTATATAGGTCCCCCTACACTTAGGAGGTAAAACGGAAAAGGATAGATACTCGGGTTGCCTCCCGAGGAGCGCTTGTTTTTGATAACAGAGTCACGAGCCTGACTCGACCCAAAACTAGTTCATGGGAAACGTGGTGAGGGATGGAATCATCTCATGAGAGATGTCCTCATCAAAATACAACTTCACTCGTTGGCCATTCACCTTAAAATTAGGTCAATTAGGTTGAGCGAGCTCGAGAGTACCATATGGAAAAATTTGGGCAATGGTGAATGGGCCAGACCAACGAGATTTCAGCTTACCCGAAAAGATTTTCAACCGAGAGTTGAAGAGTAAAACTTTGTCTCCAACTTGGAACTCTCGGTTTTTAATATTGGAGTCATGAATGAGCTTAGTCTTTTCCTTATAGATCAAGGAATTTTCATAAGCATCATTGCTGAGTTCATGAAGCTCATTGAGTTGGATTTTGCGTAGGTCACCAGCTTTGTTGATGTCGAAGTTAGCCCACTTCAAGGCCCAGTAAGCCTTATGCTCCAACTCAATGGGGAGGTGGCATGCTTTCCCGTACACGAGACGATATGGTGTACAACCAATCGGAGTCTTGTATGCGGTACGGAAAGCCCACAGAGCATCATCAAGTTTATCGGCCCATGAGGCACGATGCGCTCCCACGGTTCGTTCAAGAATTCGCTTTAACCCTCGGTTAGAGATTTCAGCCTGCCCATTAGTTTGTGGGTGGTATGCGGGGGAAAGACGATGATTGACACCATACTTAGCCATGAATCTTGCGAATTGATCATTGCAAAAATGAGTCCCGCGGTCACTAATAATGGCACGAGCCATACCAAATCTAGCGAATAGCGACTTCAAAAAGTTACAAACCACCCTTGCGTCGTTAGTGGGTAAAGCTTTGGCTTCAACCCATTTAGAAACGTAGTCAACGGCTACAAGGATGTATTTGTTTCCTTTAGATGAAGGGAATGGCCCCATAAAGTCGATGCCCCATACATCAAAGATTTCACATTCTTGTATGAAATTTTGAGGCATTTCATCTTTATGTGTGATCTTGCCTTTTCGTTGGCAAGCATCATAATTTTTCACCATTTCGTGAGCGTCACGATAAATGGAGGGTCAATAAAATCCCGAGTCAAACACTTTCTTTACGGTGAAGTTGGGACCAAAGTGACCACCGATGGGTCCTTTGTGGCAAGCTTCGAGAATGTCTAAATCTGTCGGTCCATCGACACATCGGCGAATAATCAAATCAGCGCATTGTTTGATGAGATACAGGTCATCCCAAAAGTAAGTCTTGATATCTTTAAAGAACTTTTTCCTTTGTTGGGATGTTAACCCGTCAATGAGAATTCCACCCGCCAAGTAGTTTGCAATGTCCGCAAACCACGGGGTTTCATCAAAATTCGAGTTGATAGACATTAAGGTCTCAAGGGGGAAAGAGTCATTGATCACTTTGTTCGAATGATCCCCTTGATAAGGATCCTCAAGTCTACTGAGATGATCCGCGGGTAGGTTTTCGGCTCCCTTCTTATCACGAATTTTGATTTTAAATTCTTGAAGTAGCAAAACCCAGCGAAGAAGTCTTGGTTTAGAATCTTGTTTAGTTAACAAGTACTTCAACGCGGAATGGTCGGTATACACGATGGTGGTAGAAAGGACAAGATTGGGGCAAAAATTTTCAAAAGCATACACTATAGCTAGAAGCTCTTTTTCGGCAGTGGTATAATGCAATTGAGCCCCCGTCATTGTCTTGCTAGCGTAATGGATTGGTTGGAAGTGTTTGTTCACTTCGTTGGCCCAAAACCGCTCCAATAGCAAAGTCGCTAGCATCACACACCAACTCAAAAGGTATCTCCCAATTAGGGGTAACCAAGACCGGTGCCTTAGTTAGCTTATCCTTAAGAAGGTTGAAGGCTGCAATACACTCTTTGGAAAAGATAAAAGGAGTATCTTTTTCCAAGAGGTGGGTCATCGGGCGAGCGATTTTAGAAAAATCTTTGGTAAATCTACGGTAGAAGCCCGCATGACCCAGGAAGCTTCTCACACCCTTCACGGTTGAAGGTGGAGGCAATTTTGCAATAACATTGACTTTAGCACGGTCCACTTCAAGACCGGCTTTGGAGATTTTGTGTCCTAGCACGATGCCTTCTTTTACCATGAAATGGCATTTTTCCCAATTTAGAACAAGGCGGGTGTCTTCACACCGCTTAAGCATACGTTCTAAATTGGCAAGGCAAGCAGAGAAAGAATCGCCATAAACCGAGAAATCATCCATGAAGACTTCCATAGTTTCTTCAACCATGTCATGGAAGATAGCCATCATACACCTTTGGAACGTCCCAGGGAGCATTGCATAAAACGAAAGACATGCGTTTGTAAGCAAATGTTCCGTAGGGACAAGTGAATGTGGTTTTCTCTTGGTCTTTGGGATTGATGGGAATTTGAAAATACCCGGAGAAACCGTCTAAGAAGCAGTAATAGTCATTACCCCGCTAGACGCTCGAGCATTTGATCCATGAAAGGAAGAGGAAAGTGATCTTTTCTCGTGTCATCATTGAGTTTGCGATAGTCGATAGAAACTCTCCACCCAGTAACGAGACGCGTAGGAATCAACTCGTTGTGTTCATTGGGAACAAAGGTTATTCCGCCTTTCTTTGGCACACAATGGACGGGACTTACCCATGGCGAATCCAAAATAGGGTAAATCAAGCCGACATCTAGAAGTTTGATAACCTCTTGTTTGATGACGTCGTGAATACGAGGATTAACCCTTCTTTGGCTTTGGATTGCGGGTTTAAAGTCATCTTCCATGAGAATTTTGTGAGTACAAAAGTTTGGATCAATTCCACGGATATCGGAAATTTTCCAAGAAATTGCCTTCTTATGATCTTTAAGCACGGCGATAAGGCGGGATTTTTCTTCTTCAGTCAAGTCCTTAGTGATGATGACGGGTGACTTCTTCTTGTCTTCAAGGAACACGTACTCGAGATGGGACGGTAACTCCTTAAGCTCTAAATCTGGAGGATTTTCAATGGAAGGCTTAGTCAAATTCGGTTCATCGATAGCGATATCCTTGGGAGATGGTGGAGAAATATGGTCCTCATTGAGAAGTTTCTCAATGGTACGAATGTCTTCATCCCAATCGGTGGGAGAATCGTCATATTGTAAGTTCACATCTCCCAAAGTTTCTTCAAATTCAGTCAGAAGGAAATCACTTTCTTCAAATGGAGTTAGTGATGGAGCAATAGAGGCAACGGTCTCAACATTGGGAAGAGAAGTAAGACTATTTTTGCAAGCATCATTAAAGTGTTCTTCACAAGCCTCATCAAGAACGTCGATACAATTAACACTCTCGTATGCATAAGGCTGTTTAGAAATCTTACCCATGTTGAAGACAATTTGATCGTCACCAACTCTCATGATAAGCTCACCCGCTTCTACATCGATGAGAGTGCGACCGGTCCTCAAGAATGGACGTCCAACGATCAATGAAACACGAGGATCCATCTCGTAGTCAACGACAACAAAATCCGCCGGGAAGGTGAATTTGTCAATGCCAACGAAAACGTCTTCGGCTATCCCCACTGGATAAGCAACCGTACGGTTAGCTAATTCCATATTCATTTTGGTGGGGACTAGCTCAGGGAGAGATAATTTCTTCCAAACACTTAATGGCATTAAGTTAATACTAGCACCTAGATCGGCTAGGGCCATGCAATTCTCTACTCCCAGGAAGTTGCAAGGGATTAAGAAGCGACCCGGATCACCAAGTTTGGTTGGCAATTTTCTTAAGAGCACTGTAGAGCAATTCTCATTAAGTTGGGTATTAGCAATATCAAGAAGCTTTTCCTTGTCACTAAGAAGATCCTTAAACATCTTCGCATATTTAGGCATGTGAGCGAGAGCCTCAGCGAAGGAGATGTTGAAATTCAATTGTTTAAACATTTTGAGAAAGTTTGAAACTTGAATATCGTCCTTGCTTTTGAGCTTCTCTTTCCTCAACCTTGAGGGATAAGGTATATCGGAAGAAGAGGAAAGCTTTGGGATTGAAGGATCACTCACATCCTTGGGTGGTGGAGGGGTAGAAGTAAGAGGTGGAGGAATTGGAATAGTGGACTCGTTTTCCTTTGTCATAATCACCGGTGTAGGTGTAGGAAGCTCGGGTTCCTTGGTACCTTTTCCACTGCGAGTGGTGATTGCTTTCATCTCCCCTCTTGGATTAGCAACGGTGTTACTCGGAAGAGTACCCGAAGAAGAGGGTTGATTACCTTGGAAGAAACCAGCCATCATGTCCCTTAGGTCATTCGTTTGACTACTCAAAGAGTTTCGCATATCGGCTCTAAGATCATTCCTTTGTTTCACCATGTCGCCCTTCAAATTAATAATCTGGGTTTGCAGATTCTTCACAAACACATCATTCGTCCGCATGTACGTTTCGACCTCGTGGTTGAAAATGGTGGGTTGGGTAGGAGGAGGTGCTTGATAAGCAGGTGGTTGGTAAGGAGCGGGTTGGTAAACTTGAGTAGGATTTTGAGGTGGATATGGTTGTTTTTGAGGTGCTTGGTATGGTGCTCGAGGTTGGTTTTGATTGGTTTGGTTAAGGTTTTGTTGTTGGTTTTGATTGGTTGGAGGAAAACCGGGCGGGGAAAGAAAGTTGTTTGAGCGATAGCTGAGCAAGTTGCGGTCACCTTGAGGACGTGCTTGATAACCGGCCGAAGGATAGGTACCGTATGCTGCGTTAACATTCTCACAAGGATATTCTTGGGTGGAGGTACAAGTAGTGTAAGAGTGAGGACCCCCGCATATTTCACATGGTTGGCTTACAACATTGACTTGAGCGTTTTGAGCGTTGATGCTTTTGGTGTTGTTAGCGGTGTGGACAGCAAGCGATTCAAGAAGCGAAGTAATTTTGTCAAGTCTCTTGTCGTAGTCACTAGTGCTAGCACTAGCGGCATTGGTCCTAACACTCTTGGTTTGCACTCTAGACTTATTCTCAATAATATCCCAAGCGGCATTAGAAGACTTAACCAAAATATTACCCCCCGAGGCACTATTTAGTGAATCTTGGTCATTCATGCTTAAACCATTGTAAAAAGTATTAATTTGGTGCACTTTGGTAAAACCATGTTGTGGGCACTTTCTTAAAAGGTCTTTAAAACGGTCCCAAGATTCACTAAAACTCTCATCGTACTTTTGTTCAAAATTAATAATTTCATTCCGCAAAGCGGTAGTACGAGAGGGTGGGAAAAAGTAGTTTATGAATTTGGTCTCTAAGTCCGTCCACGTCAGAATACTTTGTGGCGGTTCCTTTGCAAGCCAATATCGGGCTTGTCCCTCTAAGGAGAAAGGAAAAAGTTGTAAGCGGATTACCTCTTGTGGAACACCATTGAATTTGACCGTATTCGTGAGTTGAAGGAACCTTTTGATGTGGTCATGAGGATCATCAATGGTACGCCCCAAGAATGGTTGAGCAGAGACCATTTGAATAAAGCCGGATTTGAGCTCAAAGTTTTTGGCTGCAATCGCGGGTATGACAATAGGATCGTTGTTGCCCTCTACATGTGCTTGCAAAAGTTCGATCATAGGACGATTGTCCGGTAGAGGTTCATTGTTGTTATTATTCATGTTGTTTTGAGGTGGATTATTATTGTTGTTGTGTACACCGTCCATGTCTAAGTTATCGAGAGTCTCGGGCTCGGGATAAGACGTTGATCGTGTACGCATGCACCTGCAAAAGAAATAACAAAGCAAAAATCTTTTTGGTTTTTTATGTTTTTTAATTTTTTTTTTTGATTTTTGAAAATTTTATATTTTTTAGGGTTTTTGAAATTTTTTATGAAAAAGTAACGTTCACGGCGAACGGATTCCAAAATCCAATTTCTCACAAAGTTCCGTTAATCTCTACGAAAAGAGCCGGCAGCGGTGCCATTTGATACAAAGATTTACTTAGGTTCAATTAAGTTCTCGGTATCTTCTCAAATTGATCACGGCTCAAAGTGGAATAGTTGTTCTTGGTTACTAAAATCGGGTTTGATTTTCTATTCTACTAAAAAGGATTAAATGCGTGAAATGATAAAAGTTTAAACCAAAAACAGTTAATAAAATAAAGCTTGAATTGAATTAAAATTAAACAATTAAACAATAAAACAAAACAGTAAAATACCCCTTACTGAAAAATGCTTGATTCGGAATGTAAAGCTTGATCCAGAATATATCCTTTATTCGGAATATATTAGACAACAACCTTCATCCGGAATATCCTAGGCCAAACTCTTCATTCGGAAAGTATTGCTTCATGCGGAATAAACCCTTTATCCGAAATAATTGCTTGACTCGGAATAAGTGTTGATCCGGAATGTTTGTGCTCATTCAGAATATAAATTGATCTGGAATAATGTGTTTATTCGGAATAATGCTTGGTTCGGAATATTATGCTAAAATGCTCATGCGGAATAAAAAATTGACTCGGAATATCTTAAACAAAAAGCTTCATTCGGAATAACAAAAAACTGATTCGGAATATTTTGAAGAACCTTGATTCGGAATATAACTACTCATCCGGAATATTGATTATTCCGGATGAACAAGCTGATTCGGAATAAATTGAATGAAAGCTTTGGTTCGGAATACTCTAACTGATCCGAAATATTTAAGGAAAACACTTCATTCGGAATGTTTGCTGTTTATTCAGAATGACTTAACTAGAAAGCTTCATCCGCAATATTATGACAAAACCACTGATTCGGAATATTGTATTGATTCGGAATCTGGGGATTATGAAGACGAAGAACAGGGAAACAATAGCAACTCGATTTTTAACCAAAATCAACAAAGTTTTTTAACCAAAACTTAAACCAATTTAACCACAAATCATCTACTAATGGTAAACATCAAATCAAATCAACAAAAACATAAAACCCACTTACTTTTAAAGATTAAAATCAACCAAATAAGAACTTAAGACTTTGAATCAAAAAGAGAAAGATGAACAAGATTAAAGGAAAGATTATATTGAAAGATTAAGGTTGAACAATCAAGAGGAAGGATTAAAACTTACAAGATTTGTGAATCAACAAAAATGAAAAATCACCAACACCTTAATGGTGTTGGTTACCTACGGAAATAAAGAAAAAACTGGAAAAAATAAAAGCTAGTCTAATGTGTGGGAGGGGATCCTCTATTTATAGGAGGTGTGGTTGGTTGGTGAGTGGGTTTTCTCCCTTTCTTTTTGTTTTCTCGTCTTTTCAGAAAAGTTGACGTTTTCGATTTCGATTCGGGATTTGTCGACGAATAAATTCAACTCGTCTTTTAATTTCTTCGTTTAATAGACTTGAGTTATTCGACATATGTAAATCTTCCATCTTTGGTCCTTTTCTTCGATAAATCTTCAAACAGGCCCATTGACTTCAAATCTTTTGTATCTCTTGGACAATAGACTTCGTCTTGAGTCTTTTTTCTTTGACAAAACCCGTGCAATCCCATGTTTTCTTCAATATTTATCCGGTTGGCTCTGAAAACACAACAAACACACAAACCACGCATAATTCCAAACAAATGATATTAAATACGCGTTTTGGTCTTGTTTTAGTAAGAAATAAGTGGTAAAAGGATGGGTGTTTTCACACCTATCAGTCATGAAGATTGGTTCTAGCTTTGGATTAGAACTCGACATCTAGCCTTCTGTCGAAAAATGGCGAAGTAGGGAACGTTGTGAAGATTGGTTCTACCTTTTGATTAGAACTCGACATTTAGCCTTGTGTCGTAAAATGGTGAAGTTGACGACGTTGTGTAGATTGGTCCTATCTAAGATTAGTTCTCGACATTTAGCTTAGTGTCGGAAAATAATGTAAGCGACGTTGTAAGGTTTTCTCCGCCAAGAAGGGAGCTTGTGGATATAGTGGAAATCTCGAGTAGGTGTACTCGAGGAGTGGAGTAGGAACGAGGATGGAGCTTCGTTGCCGAACCACTATAAATTTTGGTATCGACCTATTAGGTTGTTTCCTTCCTTACTCTTTACTTACTTCCATTATCATTACACTTACTACTTGTCATTGTTAATGCATTAGAATTGAACCTAATCATTATGCAACTAGCTTTCAAGTAAAAAAGATAGTTTTGACACTCACCTAATTGAAATGAATTTTAATAGAAGACAAACCGAAGAGAAATTATTCAACCCCTTCTAGTTTTTACAAGAGGAATTGATTTTTGTTTGACATATCAACTTATAAAAGATTATAAAAAATTAATCTTACACAATCGTCTAAAATTAAAAGTTAATTCATAAAGCTTTTAATAATAATATTTTTTCATAACTTTTAGCACCGTATCCATCTTTAAGCATTATCTATCATTCTTGCTCTAGTTACTTTTGTTAAACATACGCTATAATCTTTCTTACATTTTGCTAGTTTTAACACAAAAAATTACTAAAGCAAAAATACTATATATTCACTAAATCTTTACAAGAGGATTGCGTTTCCTTTCTTACAAAATATTCACAAAATATTTTTTTACTAAAGTAGTCAATTTTTGTTATACAAATGGATTGCGTTTCCTTTTTTTATTATTAATAATATTTTTTTTGATAATAAGTAACGTCCTAGACAACCAATATAACATTCCACTTGGTATACATTGCGAATTTAAGTCTTATTAGAGATATCTATTCGTATCTTTGGCACTACACATCAAAAGCAGACCTCATGTTTTACTTGTAAAGTATAACAACCTACATGTACATGTTCTGGTGTATGGTATAGGCCAAAAAGATGGAAATAACGTGCGTAAAGGTACTTGACATGACGACTTAACGAAACATGACGACTTGACGAAACCTATTATTAACAAATCAATGTACCGGCCTGACGTGTGAAATCCTTAACTTTTTAGGTAAGTTGTTAATTACTTACTTTATGCATTCTTATCTCGATTAAATTTAATAGGATGGCTTGAAATTAAAAAGTCTTTCGACATGATGAGTACTTTAAAAACCATATTTATAACCAATTCAACGTCAATAAATTGCCAATAACTGTATTCTTTTTCACTTAATCAAAACTAGTGTGCTGACTAGCTGATAGTGATACATGTATATTATTTATTAGTTAAACTTTAAATAAATAAAAAAAGTCAGAAGAAAACTCTTTTTTGTTTAATAGATAGAAAAGCTCACCTCTTTAAAGAGGTGTCATTATTTACTTAAAATTTTTATGGTGTTAGGTTATATAAAAAGTTTAAAGATTTATTATTCATTCATGCATTTCAATCCTTAAAAATCAATATATTTTTTCACCTTTTTTTTCGTGCGATCGACTGCTTGTATAAATGTTTTATATGAGTATACTCATAGAGACTATACTTTGGAATTTAGTAGGTTTTAGTTATTAGTTATTAGTTAAAAGTGTTTAGTGTATTGCTAAAAGGTACGATTTCGTTATGATTATGTTAACTAATTATTTATATGTGATCTTGTTTATTATCATGGTACGTTTTCCTCATCTATAGTATATTATAGTGGTTTGTAAATGTAGTAAATTTCAACATACAAACATCTTTTAACCTAGAAAATTTTTAAATCACAAAAAACCAAATGTATGTAAAATCTACAAGTATATACGCAGTATTTCTTTGAGTATTCATTAAAGTTTGCGTCTTTGCTATTTATAAGAGGCACTACACATTTATAAATAAATTATTGACGATAAACAAAACTATTTTTTTCCATCTATATAGATTTATTTTCAAAACTTAATACCATACATGTCCATTTCCGTCACCTATATAGCTTGCTATCATTCAATATCCATGTTATCAAATGATACAAACTATATATACCAATTTTATAAAATCATTTATTAGAGGATATAAAAAAATTCTTATGCTGGTTTTCCCTATTTCTGGCATATTTATCTCAGGTTCGTTGAGCAACCAAGTTTTTAGATCCAAGAAGTCAAACTTCACTACAAGTCAAACTAGTACACTCTTATTTTAACCTTCTTTATTAAACAATAATTTTTACAATTAAAACAATCTGCCATTGGCTATTCTTCTCACTTATTAACACACATGTAATTAACTGCTTGTCATTTTCACAAACCACATGTTACCTAGTCCAAAGTAATGTACATCTTTAAAACAAAAGTGTACAAGGCCCTTATGGAAAGAATAGTAGCCATTGCTTTGGTAGGTAGTTATTGCATGTTTAAAGAGAATAGTTAAAAATGGAATCCTAATTTAATGCAGATGTGCTGGCCATTAACCCACCCCTCTCTCCCTATAGTTTTTCAGTTACAATATAGAATAAGACAGTTCATATGACAAAGTACATCATTCCATTTCCATAACCTTCAAGCTCTTCAATTTCTTTTACCCTAGGCAAGGAATATTGCAAATTCTTTATCTCTACATACATACATATTTAACATATTATATGTTCCTTTACACTGAAATATATGTATCAATCTTTGTCTTCTTCCTTCTAAACATGACAAACAAGACATTTTCTTAATCTCTCTTTTTCATGTACTTATGTTGTCTATTGTCTATATAACAAACAGATTCAGTCATCTTCTTTGTAGTTTTCTCCAAAAATATGTCAAACCTAATTCCTTCTAAACCTTCCTCTCTCATCCCATAACCTTTTTTTTGGATATTTGGTATTTCCTGTAAAGATGAGAAGTTTAGCAACATGTTATAGTGAACATGCAATCAAGGTTTCAGATTCATATTGCTCTGGAAATTCAAACAATATATATGTCTCACCATCCTTAATTCCTTCAATACAAGATGAAGTCTCAATCCTTTACAAAGTTCAACTCTCTACACAAAAGCTTTTGTTCATTACACTCACATGGTCAACTCACAATATAGACTTTGCTTTCACAATCTCCATCAATGAACACCATTCTAAGTCTTGTAAATCTTTTTGTTTAAGAAAGATCAAAGGGTCTAAAAAGCTTGAACCTTTTGAGTCAAACATTGAGCTTATATGGGATCTCACTAAAGCTAGCTATGATATTGGGCCTGAGCCAGTCAAAGGGTATTTTGTCGCGGTTTCAGTTAACTCTGAGCTGATTTTAATTGGTGATACGCAAGATAATTTGGACTTAAAGAAGATTGCTTTGGATTACACGTTTGCAAAATGTTCAATGGTATCTCGTAGTGAGCGGTTTTTAGGAAACTCGGAGTATTCAAGCAAAGCTAAGTTTTTCGACACGGGGACATGGCATGACATAAAAGTCACTTGTATGGCAGACGACGAAAGGATCAAAAACTCGTTGAGTTTGAATGTTTGTATTGACAAGAAAAATGTGTTACACGTTAAGAGACTAAGATGGAATTTTCGTGGAAATCAAACGGTTTTTCTAGATGGAAAGCTTGTGGATTTTATGTGGGATGTTCATGATTGGTTTTTCGAGTCGACTTCAAATAACAAATCCAAAGCAAGAGCAGGTATATTCTTGTTTAGACCAAGAAGTGGTTTGGATAGTCGATTGTGGCTTGAAGAGAAGAATTTGGGTCAGAAAGAACAAGAAAAAGCTGGTGCTTCTTTGCTGATTTGTGCTTGTAAGAATCCTGATTAGCAGTTTTTTTCTTTTTTTTAATTATCTTGGTTTATCAATACATTATTATGGTATGATATCACGATACACAAGTTTAAACGGATTTGTTAACGTTGTTTTACATGGTTTGGTTTGAGTTTGTGTGACGCTAGGTTCAACTTCGTGAGTTAATCGGCCAAAAGGTTGAAAACCATAGTTACCTAGAAAACGGTTTTTTTACGTTGATTATTATCGATGATTTATCCAGTGATGATCTAGTTTTGGAAAACTTTTTTTCCATTTACACGGTGTGTTGTTTTATCATCAAATATTTTGTTCATTTTTTTTTCTTTTCTTTGATGTAATTATTAATATTAATTTTCTGACTTTGAAAGGATAAATAATGTAATGGTTTAGAAATTGAAGTCTATTTCTTTATATCGGTGTTTTTATTTCTTTTTGTGCAAAGTATGGGGCCATATATAGAGACTTTTCATTCCAAGATTAGAAGTAAATTATCGAAAATTTATTAGTGAAAAAGTATGTTTTTGCACTCTTCTAAACCGGGATACCATTGCGTAACAATTTGTTTGCACGTTACAAGCTTGTTTTTATTTCCTTTAGTATCAACACATTAATTCCGTATATCATTTTAATATTTCCAAGTTGAGAAAGAATAATATATAGCATAGCCATATTTATAACCACGTTTTATCACAATAGAAATTAGTTTTCCAACAAACACCCACCCTAGCCTCGTCAATAAAGAGTCTATTCTTATCATTAAATGTTAGAGATCACGTAACTTAATATTAATATACTAGTCGTGTGGGTCTATGACATCTTTTTGTAAAGCTTTACAAGAAAATACGATAACTTTATAGGAAACGAAACACTAATATGTTTTTCAGATGCAAAATAATAAAACATTCAAAATTATACATTCAAAATCAATATATGTTTATTTTTTCACGTTTGATACATTTGTTTATTTTATCAGTCGGTGGAGCTCCCCAACAATGTTTAACGAGTTATGCATTATAATCTTACAATACTTAAATCTATACATGTTGTCTTTAGAAAAGCTAGTTTTGCAATCCAAAAAGTGTTACGGACGCAATTTGTTATCCGATTGTTTTTCATATATAAATAACACACGAGCTCGCAAATTATATACTTCGTTTGTTTTATTGAAATCTTGTTTATTTGAAAGATGATCAAGAACCTAAAAAGTGTTTTCTTTTTGTTGTTTGGGGAGGATTCTATTCTCCACAAGAACAAGAAAGGAAAGAAAGGCATCAATACTTTGTTTATCCGATCGAGTTATGTTCAATCCACATTTAAGAATCATTTTCTTTAGTTAATATGTAAAAATCTTTTGTTTCAAAGCGTTTATAAAAAAAAAAGCAAACTTTAGGGAAAAGATATTAAAAAAGCAAGAGACAGTTAAGTCATCTTTTAAACTCTTTTCCTAATATAGGAAAATCACTATGGAACTGCCGGGTTTATTTATAGGAATTTGTTCATGTTATTCTGATATTAAAGTTACGTAAGAATAAAACCGTTTAGAGCCCATGATATAATGGTGCTATACCTAGTGCTATGGTTTAACAACCCAAAATTTTATGGGCGTATCATGTTAAGGTTGGCGCCATGGTTTCTGGTGCTATAGTTGTCAGCTCAAGAAATGTCGCGTTCTGTATTTTTTTTTTTAATTTGTAAAGTTGTCAGCTCAAAACAACGTTTATACCCTTTCATAGTTTTCCTTAATATCTCATCGTCATACTCCTTTTCTACCCAGCCTTTTTCTCTAATAAATACTCGCTTTTCTTTTTAATTAATTGGGATAACACATCAGTTAGAAAATGTAACTAATTTGAAACTTTCTTTTTTTAACTGCAACTTTATTAAAACTAGCAAGGAGCTAGAACAATTACAAAGTAATCAAATAAGGATGTTGAAGCCAACTATCTCAAGAAAAAATAGTTTTACATCTAGCTGAACACCAATTATAAGAACGAGAAACGACATCATCAAATAAAACATCTTTGCGCGGCTTGGGAGAAAAGAACAACAGCCGATTACGGAAGTTCCACAAGCTCCACCAAGATACATAAAACACTCCTTCAAGAACCTTTTTGAGATTAAAGCCCAACCGGATAGATATAAACCACTCCAACCACTCATCGTACGAAGTAATAGAATTCCCAGAAAGATTCCACCAACGACATATAAGACGAAAAATAGAATTAGCTACATCGCATTTAAAGAAAAGATGAGTCATGTCCTCCTGAGCACCATTACAAATCGAACAAATAGAAGATTGGACCTGAACACCACGCCGAATCAGATTGGACCGAGTAGGGATACGATCAAGATACAACTTCCAAGCAAAAATGTTCACCTTAATAGGGATATACTTGACCCATCTCGTAGCAGTATCATCTTTTGGAAGAAAGCGCTCATCCAAAAAATCACGAGCATCTTTAACCCGAAACAACCCTTCCCCATTTAAATCCCAAACCCATCTATCATCAACATTGGACATCACTTGTATCCGAAGGAGATCAAGAATAGATGCGAGTTGGGATGCTTCAGTACCTCCCCGAACCTGACGGCGAAAAGAAAGCTGAAAATCCCCATGCATTTTCGTTGCTACTGTGCAATCTTTGTCATTCTGCAAAGCAAACAACCTAGATAACAACTCACAAAATGGGACGTCTCCTAACCACTTGTCTTTCCAGAAGAGAGTATGCAAATCTGAACCTACTCGACGTTTGCAATGAGATAAAAAATCTACACCTTGATTTTTTAAAGTAGAAACAACACTTATAATATCCGTCCAATTCGAAATTTAAAAGGAGATCACGTCTGAAATGAACGACCATGCATGGCAGATATAAACCAAAACCACATCGAATTATCTTGCGAAATAAATCTCCACACCTATTTGAATAGAAGCGCTCGGTTAAGGGCATAGTAGCTAGAAACGTCTCAACCTCCATATTTTTTAGCCGCGAGCACTTTAGACCATTTAATCCATGAAATCTTCCTATCTTTACTTTGAGACCCATTAAAAACATCCTGACAAATAGCTTCCAGCATACGAAGCATAGTCTTTGGCACCTTATAAAGCGACATGGAATATATCGGAATAGAGCCTAGAACCGATTTAATTAACGTGAGGCGACCTCCTACAGAAAGAGTTCTAAGCTTCCATTTCGATAACCGCATCTTAATCTTATTAACCGTATCGTCCCAAGCATTAAACTTATTCATATTACCTCCTACCGTAACTCCTAAATACTTAAAAGGAGTTTTCATGATCGAGCAACCAATGGACCCGGCCGCAACAATAACCGTATCATTTGCAACACCCACACCTAAGAGCTGACTCTTTTGAAGATTAATATTCAAACCCGACGCCAAAGAAAAACAATCGAGCATTTGCTTGATGCCCCGTAAATTACTACCCAACCACTCTCCAATAAACACCGCGTCATCCGCATAAAAAAAGATGTGAAAGCGAAACATTAGAGTCAATTTTTATACCTGAAAAAATGCCTGACTCTTCCGCTCTAGATATCGACAGATGTAGGGATTCCATAACTAAAATAAAAAGGTAAGGAGCCAATGGGTCTCCTTCTTTCAAGCCACAATGAAATTGAAATTCTGAAGTTGGACTTCCATTAACGAGAACAGAAGCCATTCCGGAGATTAAACTACCTTTAATCCAAGAGCGCCATTTAACACCGAACCTGTTGGGTCCACTAGATGTGGATCTTGCAGCCTGTCAGGAACGGTGAACGAATTCTGTAATCACAAGTCTATTCACAAAGAGACTCTATACACAATATAAGTGCAGAATATAAATACTATAAAGAAGAACAGAATAACTATAATGACTTGATCCTTTCTAAGGATTTCTAATATTGATAATGAATAGAATTACGTTTGATGAAGGTGTCCATAACCCTTCTGCCTAAGGTTCCTTTTATACTACAAGGAAACCCTAATACATCACTAAACAAAACGTGTAAAACTGATATGCATATCCTTTCCTAACATATCTCATGCATATCCTAACAGAATAATAAATAAATAATAAAGTTTGACTTGAACTAGGACCAGGAGCACGACTTGCTCCTACTACCACTATGACCAGGAGGAACTACATACCTCCTAGTCTACCTATTACAATTAACTATTCCAATGGTCCTAACAATCCTCCCCTAAACTTGAATTTGACATGTTGAGTTCAAGTTTCCTCGTAAAACGTTCAATAAAGCTTGAGGATTGAAACAGCAAAAGAAACAGCAGCATGAGCAAGATAAGAAACATAAGAACCGCCGCAACATGGAACACTAGAAGCTTCTCCAAAGCTGGAAAAAATCAGCATCGTGTTGAATCTTTACAGCAACATGAGCAGATTTGATGAGCCTTTACCAAGTAGCTGCTCGCTCTTGGGCTAGCCAGTCTTTCTGGTGGAATAAGCATCACCCTGGGAGACCAGAACCCAGCCTAACTCTTAGAACGTGAATCAATGGTGAGTGGGGGTACCCTGATGATTTTAGGCAAACCATCACAGCCGTCAACGGATTTGATATGTCTTTACCTGAAGCCGTACCCTTCTGGACTCGCCAACTCTTAGCAATGAAGCATCGGTGAGTTGAAAACCCTATAGCTTTAAGCAAGCTATTACAGCTATCAACGGATTTGATAAAATCTTTACCAAGAGCCGTACCCCCTTGGATTAGCCACTTTTCAGTCTAGGACCATGGCAAGTGAAAACCATCCAGTTTTGGGTAACCTGGCAACCATCAACGGATTTGAGAATCACACCAGGAGCCGTACCCTCAAGGTGAATCAACTCTTTCTTGTCGGTGAGACATGGTGGGTTGAGGACCATTTGTTGTGAGGACCAAGTCCAACACCAGATGAAACAAGCAACCAACACAAGTGTGAAACAGCAACAGGAACCCAAAGTTTGAATCAGCAGATGGTATTGTATTCACAAGTGTAAAATCCATGATTTGTTTAAAGTATAAGCAGATATTATATAAAAAGTATTTTTTTTTTGTTTTTTTTAACTATAATGAATGAAAGTCACCAATCACTATACATATTGGTGAAAAGAATTACAGTATTAACAGATAAACAAAAAACACAAAACATAAAAACTTACAAACCAATCATATCACAGACCAGAAGCAGCCACCTTATCAGCTTGCAATCGAGCTTGGATCCCTTCCACCAGTGTAGTTGCCATAGAAGACTCATTCCTGGAAGGGGCATTAGAAATCTGCAAGTGACAAGCAAGCATGGCCTCCATCGAAGCAATCGTCAACGGATAATCCAAATCTGTAAGCATAAACACCATAATACCAGACTCCAAATCCAAGACATGCACACCACAGCCAGCATATAACTTCCATCTCGTGATAACCCATGTTGGCTGGTCCTTCCAAACACCAGAAAGGGGAGCATGTGGAGGGGAATCAAGCATCATTTTCAAATCAGCCCACATTCTCAAACCAGGCCATGAGGGCACTTCACTAGGATGAACAGGCATACCAGCATCCACAAACCCATACAATGCCATAAGATCCTTTCGATCCGCCCAGGACAAAATACCTTGCAAACCCGAAGCATACCGCACATAACCATCACTAATGGTAATCCTATGGGAGACAGTACCAGGTAGAGTCGTGGAAGGCTTAACCGTCCAACCTGTAATAGATCCATTACCCAATGGCAACTCTGAGTCACTATCGGAAGCTACATCAATAAGATTTTCGGGAGCACGCTTCTCATAGGGAACATACTTGCTACGTTTAGCACGTCTAGCCAAATGCTTGCGGATGGAACAGCGAGGAGTGGGAGCACTAGGCAAGGGTTCAACCTTTACCTTTACCGTTGCAGCAGGAGTAGGATCAGCAGAAGTAGAATCAATACCTTGCCCAACCAAAGGATCAACAGAAGCTGCACCAGAAGAGGGAATAGGTTGAAGACCAGGCACGAGTGGTGATGGTGATGCCATAGCAGGAGTAGCAGTGGTGGTGGTAGTGGTAGCATAGGTGATGGTGGTAGGAGGACCTAGAGGTGAAACAGGAGGAGCAACCGAAGGTGTAGGGGTGGTACCAACAGTAGAAACATCAACAACCGATGGAATAGCAGCAGAACCAAGAGGAGCATCAGATGTAGAACCAGTAGCAACAACAGGTTGAGAAGTAGGCACCACACGTGGAGGAGGACGATAGATGAAACGCTCCGGAATTGGGGTGCTCTGATGCTTGATCATTCGTTCATATAGCGCCTTCAGCTCATCAAAAGACAATGCCCGAACCCGTTCCCATGTCTAACCAACAGTGAAATAAGCAGCCGACTGATACTTCACATACCGCTGCATCTGCTTTCGCTCCTCGGTTTTCGTCAAATGCCTGTTCTTACGTTTTTCACGAAGTTGTGCAGCAAGCGCTAACTGTTGCTTGCGCATTAACACCATTGCTCGAGGAATACAGTTATGCTCATTCACATCAGAACCCAAGAGATCAGTAAACTGGGAATAATCCGAGGTAAGAATAGTCAACACCCGCATCCAATCGCTATCATCCCAATGCATAGCATCATGTTACACCTGTTCACGTCTCTGCTGCTGAAGAGCTTCCTCCTCAGCCCGAGCAGCTTGGGCAATTTCTGCTTGCATCCTTTGAGCAGCCTCCTCACCCAACCTATCCTCCTCAAGTTGTCTGCGTGTACGCTTGCGAGGGGGTGAGGGAGCATCAGTCATGGGGGCTTTCCCCTTTGGATCATGAGATGGGCCAGCAGTGGAACCAGCAGTAGGACCAGCAACATCTTCCTTTGGTGTAGGGACAGCAGCAGGAGAAGGAATGCTGGAGGAAGTAGGAGGAATCGGCAGATCATCATACAACTTATCAGCAAAGGCAGCCTTCGCCAACAAATTCAAACCATCCTCCACAAGATCTTCAACCTCCTCATCAGAATCAGATTGAACCACATGCTTCTTCCTTCGCCTCTGCTGTGTCTCCAAGGCTTTAATCTGGTCAGCCATGGGAAGAACAAATTCCCGGGTAAGCTTACGATGTTGATTCAAATCCGCTTCCAAGGAAAGAATCCGTTCATGGTACCTGTGCATGAGATCAAGTAAAGAAGTAAGTGTAACAGGTTCCTCCGCTTTCCCACCAAGAGGACTTGGGTCTGGGAAGGCGTCATTGGAACCAGAAGCAATAAAGGGGTCATCATCATGAGCACGAGCACCAGAAGGCTTAGCAGAAGAGTGTGGAACAGGACTAGGAGGGGGTATCCACAAATGGAGATGAATGTGGCATTGAAGAATGAGCAGCATTGGAAGTGGATGGCCTTTCAACCACCACCTCCTCAACCGGCTCTTCTACAACCACATTAGGTGCACCACCAGCAGGATGCTCCTCCTCCATTGGGTCATCACCTAATTGAGGTTCCTCCTCGGCTTGTTCAACCGGAGGAACAACATCAGGAGGACCTTGAGCAAGGCCCAACATTGCATCAGTAAGGGGCCTCCACTCCCTGCTAAACCCATGAGCCATGTTATAGTATACTTTAGCAGTAAGCTTAGACGGCTCATACTCCTCCCTATCACGAGGTAGACAAACAATTATCTGCTGTAAAAACCTAGGATACATCAAAAATTTCTTCCTAGAACCAGCACTAGACAGATTGCTAACCATCCCATCAAACAAATAGCGAGAGAAATTAAATACCCTACCCTGTGCTATGCAGATTAGACCAGTAGCCAAAGGAGTAGGAAAAGCATCCCAAATCCCAGACTTGGGGCTTAAACAATGAATCAAAAAGTGCACTAGAAGCTTCCATTGGGGGGAAAACCGATTCTTTTAGAAGTTAAACTTCCCCCCATGATTGTACCCAATAGCAGCCATCCCCTCCAAAACCTTAGCATTGGGGATGGAAACAACACCACCCTCATCTTGAAGATGAAGGGAACTCCGAATAGAAGCTTCAGTAACCACATAAGAACGTTCATCTATGGTAGCATGGAGTTCACGTGGACGACCAACCACAGCCACAAGTCGAGCAGAAGCCCAAAACTAACGAATCATACTATCATAAACAATGGGGCACACAGTAAAAGCATACCTGAGGTTAGAAGCCTCAATGAATTCCATAATGTCAGTGAACTCATCACGGTGTGGACCATCTCCTAGTTAAGCGACCTTATTGTGAGCAGGTTGGTATACCAGGGCAGCCATTGATGTTGATTAGAAGAAATGAAAGATGATTTGTAGGGTTTGAGAGAGTAGGAGCGGATGTGTGTGTGTTATGATTGTGATGAATGAGTCAAGGGGGGTTAATTGACCATAAATAATAGTCTTAGTAACTGTTCATTGACCCCTAATAATGGGGGTTTCCCTTTCAAATTAGGCAGTTAATGCAAAGTAACCACTTGACCATTTTAACATTATTTGCAAATCCCAAGTTACCAAAGTTAAATAAGAGGATATATACCAGAATTTGCATGCGTTGACTAAAAGTCAAAGCGCACAATGGTCAACACTAGAAGCATAATGTGGCAACAGAAGTCAGCAAAGTGAACAGTGTCCCAAACCAAGACCAGAAGTCAACCATCACTTGATAAAGAAGGAATTTTATCCACTAGAAGCCAACCAAGAACGACTAGAAGCTAACCATTAAGGACTAGAAGCCAGTCATGAATGAAGACAACCATCAGAAGTGAGCAAAAACCTCCACTAGGAGTAACACACACCACCAGAACCCATTCAATATGTTGTTAGAAGCTACCAATATGTTAGTCTGTGCAAATAAATATGTACACTAAGCCTCCCCTTAGGCTTAGCCTCCCCTCAATCCTAGGTCTCAAGGATTGACCATCCCAATATGAACCACCAAGTGGTTGAACCGCGGACCATCAAAGGCTTTAGTCAACAGATCACCAACATTATCATCCGTATGAACCTTAAGAACCTGTATCAACTTCTTCTCATTGGCATCCCGTATAAAATGGTGCCGAATTTCAATATGTTTTGTACGTTGATGGAAAACAGGATTCTTCACAATGCAGATAGTGCTTTGATTGTCAATGAAAATTTTGATGTTCATAAAATTGAACCCATAATCCAGCATCTGATTTTGGATCCACAAAACTTGTCCACAACAGCTAGCAGCAGCAATGTATTCAGCTTCTGTTGAAGAAGTAGCTACGATCGTCTGTTTCTTGCATTGCCATGAAATAAGTCTTCGACCCAAAAATTGACAACCACCAGTAGTAGATTTTCTGTCATTATTAGCACCTGCATAGTCACTATCACTATATGCTTCAAGAACAAAAGGTGATTCTTTAGGATACCACAAGCCAAGCTTGGGTTGCGCTTTGATGTACTTGAAAATCTTCTTAACTGCATTCAAGTTAGAAACCGTTGGAGCCACCTGATGTCTAGAACAAGCACTTACTGCAAACATGATATCCGGACGTGATGCAGTCAAATACATGAGTGAGCCAATCATAGACCTGTACATGTGAACATTTACCGGAGGATCTGGCTCATTCTTGAGTTTGACTTTAGCAACTTCATAAGGTGTTGCTGCTGGTCTAAGAGGATCCATGTCAAACTTCTAAAGGATCTCATGAACATATTTATCTTGACTTATGAAGATCCCATCCGACTGTTGCTTGACTTGAAGACCAAGGAAAAATGTAAGCTCTCCCATAGCACTCATCTGAAATTCACCCTTCATCAGCTGTTCAAACTAATCACACCATTCCTTTTTAGTAGAACCAAAAATAATATCGTCCACATACACCTGAACAAGGATAATGTCCTTGGTGTTCCTTTTGAGAAATAGTGTTTTGTCAATTGTGCCTCTTCTATAGCCATGTTTCAACAATAAAGTTAAGAGACGCTCATACCAAGCTCTCGGAGCCTGATGAAGTCCATAAAGAGCCTTAACCACCTTGTAAACTTTCTTGGGATGAAGTGGATCTACAAAGCCCTTAGGTTGAGTGACATAAACTTCCTCATCAATCTTGCCATAGAGAAATGCACTCTTGACATCCATCTGAAAAACTGTAAAACCCATATAGGAAGCAAAAGCCAAAAACAGACGAATGGCCTCAATCCGAGCAACAGGAGCAAAAACTTCAGTGTAGTCAATGCCTTCAAGTTGTGTATGACCCCGTGCAACCAATCTCGCCTTATTTCTCACCACAATACCCCGTGCATCTTTCTTGTTTTTGAGAATCCATTTGGTACCAATGGCTGTCTTTCCATCTGGCAAGTCAACTAGGATCCAAACATTCTGAAACAAGAATTGCTGCATTTCCTCCTGCATAGCTTCCACCCAACTTTGATCCTCAAGAGCATGAGAGACTGATCTAGGTTCCACCTGTGAAAGAAAACAAGCAAACAAACAGTGTTGAAAGTCCGTATGATTATTACGTTTTTGATCTTCAATATAGCTCACAAGAGCATGATGATCAGACGTGGCCTTCTTATGCATTCTGCGTGTCTTGACAGTAGAACCAGGATCTCCAATGATCTAAGTAGTAGGGTGATCTTTGTGTGATTGCAACACTGGATTGGAAGCTACCTCCACTTCTGGTGCCAAGTTATTAAGATCCCCAACAAAGTCATCATCATATGAAGCAGCGTTGAAAATGCCATCTATTGGTTGTTTATGAATATCATCCAGCTTGGTAGAAGACTTCTTTTGATGGTTCCCCGGGTCAGAAGGACTGAAGAATCTAGTATGGGAAGTAGACCCACTAGCCGGACTACCAATAGGTGTTAAACTAGCACTAGGAGTAGTAGTTGGAGTACTACGAGCAGCTTTGTCAGTAGGCGTATTCAAGGGAAACTCAAAGCCACCTTGAGCAGCTGCTGTAGTAGCCTCTTGTTGTTGTTTGAGTAAAGTGTCAAGAGCTACTTGTGAATCCAATACATCCAATGGAGTTGCATCACTAAAAGGAGTAGGAGAGACTGTGGTGGAATAGGATGGAACAACAAAAATATCATCCTCGTCATCTGAGTCGGAAAGACTAGAGTGAGCACTTGTACTAGAAGTTGCAAACACTTGTGGACCTGCATCATGGTTAGTTTTGAAACGAAAATATCCTAATGAATCACTAAGATAATCAAGATCAAAATACCATTCAGGACCCTTGCCTTGGATGTTTGACTTCTCTTTAAAATACCTGATATTTATAGTTTCAATTACTCGCTTGGCTTGGAGATTGTAGACACGATAAGCCCGAGAGTGAGCTGAATATCCCACAATGTATCCTTCATCTGCCTTGCGATCAAATTTCCCCAAATAGTCACTAGTATTCAGAATGGTGACAGGACACCCAAATGGCTTCAAATGAGCAATATTTGGAACTTTGGCTGTTAGGAGCTCATAAGGAGTCTTCTTGTGAGGATTTGTAATAGAAACTCTATTCAAAACATAACTTGAAGTATTAACAGCTTTTGTCCAGAACATGGTTGCAAGCTTGGAATCGGCAAGCATTGTTCTTGCTGCTTATATTAGAGTCCTGTTCTTTCTTTCTGCCACGCCATTCTGTTGAGGAGTTCTTGCTGCACTATAATCTCTTTTAATGCCTTTAGAATTACAAAGTGCTATGATGTCTTTATTTTTGAACTCGGCTCCATTATCACATCGAATACCTTTAACCTTCTTGGACAACTGATTCTCTATAAGGGTAATAAAATCTTTAAGAATTGAGTAGGTCTCACTCTTGGCAGCCATGAAGAAAACCCACGTAAACCTGCTATATCCATCAGTTACCACCAGACAGAATTGTTTGTGGTCAATGCTCCTAATAGAGGTAGGACCAAATAAATCCATGTGTAGTAGCTGCAATGGTTTAGTTATAAGGCTGAGAGCAGTAATGGCCTTGAAGGATGCTTTATGTTGTTTGCCTTTGCTGCAAGCAAGACAATTAATATCATTTCTAAATGACTTGGGAGGTAAACCAGAGACCAGGTTCATATTTGCTAGTTTGTGAATGGTCTTGAAGTTCACATGTCCCATCCTTCTGTGTCATTGAGTGGCTTCATCTGCTGAGGCTTTAGCAACCAAACATGCTAGTTGACCAGTAGGGTTGACTTCATTCAGCTTGATGCTATAGAGATTGTGTCTTCTAGGGATTCTGAGTAGAACCTGTGAGTCATCCGGAAGTTGAAAGTCTTTGGATAGCACAAGTGCATCAGTATCCGTAAAGAGGACAAACTGCTTCTTGTCACAAATCTGAGAGACAGATATCAAGTTGAAGTGTTGAAGTGCTTCCACATAGTAGACCTGCTCAAAATTAAGATTGGGCGTCTGAATTGTTCCTTTGCCAATGATCCTGCCTTCACCTCCACCAAAATAGACCTTGCCGCCTTGAAATGGTACAAAGTTAGATAGAAGACTTTTATTTCCTGTCATGCTCTAGAGCATCCACTATCAACAATTCCTAGAGTAGGATCTTGGTATGGAGTAACCTACAACAACAAGATAATAAAGATGCAAATGTTAGTGTCTTAAGGGGACCCAAACCTTTTCAGGTTTGAGCCTGCCTTGTGGATCTTTAGTAGATAGCCAAGAAGATTGATGAGATCCACCGTTGTTCTTTGGTTGCCTATTCATCATATTGGTATTATTGTTTGACCAAGAACAACCTGCTGAAGGCTTAACAGCAGTTCCCAAATTTCCCAATCCAAAATACATGTGGTCAAAATTATGTGGATAAATTGGATTAAAATTCTGAAAATAGTTACGGGTTGTTCTATTTGATGTTAATCCAATGTTTCTCCAATGATCAGAAGCTAATGGAGAGGTCATTCTAGAAGAAGAAAACGATTGAGCACTTGGATTGAGTCTTCTAGAAGAATATGGAACAACTCCTGGTGGACCAGGAGCAGGAAATGCTTGATTAACAGAAGAATGTTTGTCATAAAAATCACAATCTTTAATCAAATGAAATGCACTTCCACAAACAAAACATGTTTTAATCGACCTTTTATTAGAATGACATTGTTTCATACTGCTAACTTTATTACACACAATTCTAGGAGAATCAATCTTCCTAGGACTCAATAAACCAGGACTAGACACTGTTGAATTAAAAGTAACTCTCTCTTCACACTTCCTAGCACCAGTAGCAGCATGATCATTCGACTTAGAACTTGTAGGTCTCGACTCTTCACTTGAACCACTTGATGCAGAGTCACTGGCTTTGTCACTGAAAGTACACGAGACAAAGTCATTAGAATTAGTAGAACTTTTTGGGGACTCATGCATCTGTGATCCATCCAAGTCATTATGCCTAGAAGTGGGCATGAAAGTTCCAGTAAGAGGTGGAGGGACAGCATGCATTTCTGCTGCTGGTTTAAACCTATTGTAACTAGGTTCTCCCTCTTCCTCTTTGTCGGCATCAAAGACACTCAAAAAAGATAAATCAAACACATCTTCTGAATCAATATATTTATCAAATCCTAACCCTCTTTTAGTCCTACCAGACATGCTACTATTGATTAATTTTGAAAGATTTTTAGGTGCCTTTTTCCATTTTTCAAATCTCAACAGTGTAGCATCTAATCTTTCTTTCATCTCTTGTTTTTCTTTGATACTGTCATCTTTTACCTTTTCTGTGTATTTAAGCATATTTGTTGTGTTTTCTAAATCGATGCTCAGTATCCTAATTTTATCCTCATACTCACGTTGAGTATCTTGAAGCCACCTCTTTTGTTGTTCCAATGTGTTTAAAGAAGCCTTATAGGCTTGAACCTCTAAAAAATACTTATCATTCTGATCATTTAAGTCATTATATTGGGACAACAATTCTGAATATTTATCATGACAACCAAGAGGACAATGTTGTACCTGAGGTGAGATGCCCATAAGAGCAAACTCGTCTGCTTCCTCTACATCAGATAGATTCCCAGCAATCATTGCAAATACATCAGTAGAGGACTCAGCTGATTCCAATGAAGTAGTCTAATGATCATTCCAGTTGACCATAGAGTCAACAGATACCAATGCCTTCTTGTCATCCTTTACCTCCTGAACCTTAAAAGCTGAATATCTGCTCTTCTCCTGGTCATTCTTGTTAGGGCATTCCCTTGCAAAGTGACCTTGCTGCTGGCAGTTATAGCATCGAACCTTGCTTCTGTCAAACCTTGCTGGCTCTCGTGGGTTGTAATTAAATTTACGACCTGCTTTCTTCTCAAACTTGTGAACCCTAAGAGTGAGCATGGCCATCTGCCATTTGAGATCCATTTCATCCAGGTCGAGTTTATCAACCTGTTTGAACTCATCAAAAGCAAGTTGTTGTTGAGTATCAACGTCAGCAACAAAAGAATAAAGAACAGCTTCTACCATGCTTCCAGACTTGGCTGTTGGTTCAGGATCAGAAGTATGCTGAAAAGTATGTTGAGAAGACACAATATTGCTTGGGCTACTAGCATAAGACATGGGACTGGATGCCATAGAACTCACAAAGGCAGAATTAGCAGGAGTGGGAAAAGAATCACTTGAATATCCTCTCACATGAGGTTCAAAAGTTTTGAGCTTATGAAATAAATCATCAAAGTTGAGATAGTCAAGCCCACCTTTTGCTTTTAGAGAGATTACCATCTGATTCCATGAGTAAGGTAAGGCTCTAAGAAATCTTGCATTAATATCACCATCGTTAGGTTTCGACCGAAGTTGATTCAACTGGCTCAATATCTTTTGGAACCTGTCATACCCTTGATGAATACCTTCAGTTTCTGAGATTTTGAATTATGTGAATTCATCTCTCAGCATGGATCTTCGCATTTTCTTTGACTCCTCATTCCCACCAAACCTTGCTTTTATTCCATTCTAGATCTCTCTAGCATCATCCAAATGGTAGAAGTCACCCATGTGATCATCAGGAAGGGAATGAAGCAAAATAGTTTTTGTTTTGACCTCCTTCTGAATGGCTATGATTTCTTCATGAGTTTTAGGGTCAAGAAGAGTAATATTACCATTCTTGTCTCTTCCAGTCAGCTTCCTGCTGTTCCCATTCAGAATAACCTTCCAAAGGTCTTGATCAGTGTTGGTGATCCACCATTCCATCTTCATTGCCCAACTATCATACTCGTCCTTTTTCAGAAGAGGAAACTTACCATTTGTGTTAGAAAACGTAGCAACGATCTGCTGAGGTTGCAGAGTTTTAGGAGTGCTATCTTCTCCTGTTTGAGTAGAACTTGAGGCAGACATGATTAAACAAAAATGTTAGTAATAAGAAAAATTGATTCTTCTTGTACAAAGACTCTCCCAGTCTCTGATACCACTTGTTGGGTCCACTAGATGTGGATCTTGTAGCCTGTCAGGAACGGTGAACGACTTCTATAATCACAAGTCTATTCACAAAGAGACTCTATACACAATATAAGTGCGGAATATAAATACTATAAAGAAGAACAGAATAACTATAATGACTTGATCCTTTCTAAGGATTTCTAATATTGATAATGACTAGAATTACGTTTGATGAAGGTGTCCATAACCCTTCTGCCTAAGGTTCCTTTTATACTACAAGGAAACCCTAATACATCACTAAACAAAACGTGTAAAACTGATATGCATATCCTTTCCTAACATATCTCATGCATATCCTAACAGAATAATAAATAAATAATAAAGTTTGACTTGAACTAGGATCAGGAGCACGACTTGCTCCTACTACCACTATGACCAGGAGGAACTACATACCTCCTAGTCTACCTATTACAATTAACTATTCCAATGGTCCTAACAGAACCCAAATGAATTAAGAACATCGTCTAGATAATCCCAACGGATAGAGTCATAAGCTTTGGCAAAGTCAACTTTGAACACCATAGCTTGCTGTTTTTTATGTCTACACCAAGAAAGCAACTCGTTAATAATGAAAGGACCATCTAGAATTTAACGATTCGGAAGAAACACCGTCTGTACATCGGAAATAAGATCTAATATAACCTCAGACAACCGCACTGCATGAATTTTAGTCACTACTTTATAGAGACTCCCAATTAAACTAATTGGACAAAAGTCATTAACAAACTTAGGATCACTAGTCTTAGGAATCAAGGAGATAAAAGAAGCATTAGATCCCTTCGCAAACGAATTATGAGTGAAAAACCACTCCACCACAATACACATATCAGGCCCAATAGTACTCTAGAATTTTCGAAAGAATTCAAAAGAGAACCCATCAGGTCCAGGTGATTTGTTTTCACCACAACTCCATACAGCCTTACGGATTTCGTCAATAGATACTGGTCTTTCCAACTCGGTAATCTAATTTGAGGTAAGCCGAGAAGGAAATCTGAAGTTAAGACGACTATGACACATCCCCGGATCTTGGAATCTAGAGGCAAAATGAGAACAAAATTCTTATTTAACTCGACTCGGTTCATCGACCCATTCATCATCAACCATGATGCCTTTAACAGATAAATTAACACGTTTACGATTGACAATCCCATGAAAATATTTAGATTTTTTGTCACCCTCGATTGCCCATTGAATCTTTGCCTTTTGCATTTGATCACTACTAGCTTGAACCTTAATATCATGAATATGTTTCGTCAGCTCCAAATGTGCAAGAAGAATGTCGTCGGTCACCCCCCTGATCTAAAACTTTGTCAATTTCCCGAAGCTTAATATGGCAGTCATGCAGCTCGCCCGCATGTTTAATCTTATAGGAATGAACCCAGGCCCGAACCTCCTTTTTCAACAATTGAAGTTTCTTTTTAAATATGATCATTCCATTTGAATCATCTAGATTAAAAGAGCTTCATGAAGACGTAATCAATTGATCAAAGCCTTGCATCGAGAACCAAGAATGATAAAATCTAAACGGAGTTGAACCATAGTATGTGAATAACTCACGAAGTAAGATAGGCCGATGATCCGAGAGATTCTTATCAAGACATAAGACATAAATGTGAGGAAAGGTAGACAAAAAACCATCCGTAACCAAAAATCTGTCAAGTTTACTCATTTTAGCAGCTGAGGGGTGAGACCAAGTGAAACCATCCGTAACTAATTTGAAACTATCATACAATGGGCATTGATATATATAAGATACGTGATTAACAAATTTTGAAATATACAATGGGAAAAAAGTTTCTCGTGTTCTTAGGACTTGAGGATTAAAAACAAGAAAAACAAATGAAAAAGACTGGAAAACAAAAAAGGGTATGTCATTTAAACTTATTTTTTATGTGCACAAATACAAACATTATGTGTACATGTCAATCTCATACATTAATTCAAAATATCAATTTTTATTTTTATGACACCACTTTTATTACGGCTCACTGCTACTCCTAAAATGTGGTGTTATAGCATTCTGTTGTTATAACCTACGTGATAATACTTTTTGAAAATGACAAGAGTGTTAGCTATGACATCACACTATTGTATCATGTGCTCTTAAAACTATGATGATTTTATTTTTATATAAATTTTGAAGTATTAAAATGGAACAAATTTAGTAACTGCATTTGATAATTTTGATTAGAACATGCAACATTAATAGTTTTATATCTTAAACATGCAGCTCATTGGTTTATTAAAATGAAATTTCAATGTATGCTTGATTTAGTAAGACCTAATGAACTAATATAATTATTTATTCTTTCCTAAATTTATAAATTTTCCTTTTATTGTAATTTATTCTAAAATAATTATTTGAGGAAATTGTAAATTTCGTTCTTGTATTTTGTGAAATTGACAAATATGCCACCGAGAGCAAACTACGCGTAATTTTGCCACTATATTCAAAATCTCATGCAATTTTGCCGCTGGGTTAACGATTTTTGACTTTTCGTCGTTTTCGTCCATTAAATCCCACACATGCCTTGCACATGGGGGCATATTCGTCATTTCCCGTGCCACGCAATCTCGTCATCCAATATACACCTTTCCTTTATGCAATTTTCGTCCCCAAAACAATTTTCCCACACGACACATTTGCTTTTCCGGTAAAAGAAGTTCACTTCGAGGTCTGAGTTTGCAATAAAAAGTATCCATCTTTTATGTTATAAATACATCATCTCGTTTCCTTCCATTACTCTGTATCTCATCACAAAAACACCAATCAACACCAACAAAACATGGATAATTTTTGGCAAAATCGCTCTCGCGGTACCACCATCCTTGTTTTGAGTGTTTTATATGGTAAGCTTAGTTTGGATATGATGCTATTCTTATGTACATTACCTAGTTTATAATTGATTTTGTTTTCGCTTTTCACATAATCGAATCAAAATTTGTTTACTATACAAATCCATCATAGGGATGAGTAAAAAAACCAAAGAACCGGATCAGAACCAAGAACAGACCGAAACCACGAAGAACTGAACCGGAACCAAAACCGTTGGTTCCAGTTCTAGTTCTTGTTTTTTAGGTTTTTTTTCTTGGTTCCGTTCCACCAGTTCTCGGTACTGGAATCATATACCCAATAATTATAAAAATATTATAATTTTTTTATTTATTAGACTCAAAAGCTAATATCATAGGTAAATTAAAAAAAAACAAAACTAACTTGCTCTCAAAAAACTAAACCAAACACCGTTAACTCTAATCTTAATCATTTGAAACTAGAGGTGGTAAATCTTGCCCATTTGGATACATATGGGCACATTTTGTCCATTTTCAAAAAAGGATGGGGCACTTTTTGCCCATTCTTTATAATGGACGGGCTAAACGGGCGCATATATAAGAAACTAAATGGGCTTAACGGTAGGGGTGGCAATTATCGACACGACACGATTAATGACACGAACCCGACACGAAGTTAAATAGGTTTGGGTTAAGGATAAACAGGTTTGGGTCAAAAACAGGTCAACCCGTATAACCCGTTTAATAAATGGGTCGTGTTTGGGTTGAGTAAGTATTAAACAGGTCGACACGTGAACCCGTTTAAGTATATATAAGCCTCTAAAAATAAATATATAACTTTAGTTTTATGTTAGATTTTGATTAAATATATTTTATTATATAGTTAATAAGAGTAATTGGCATTATAATTCACATATCATCTTTCTTTACATATTTATATCCTTTTTTTTGCATATAAATTAGTCTGATTGACAAACATCAACCTTATTTACCGCTTGACATATTTACTTAAACAGGTTAAACGGGTCAAAAACGGGTAACACGTGTTATGCAGGTGCGGGTTAGGGTTGAGTTTCTTGACACGATTAATAAATGGGTCGTGTTTGGGTTTAGGTTATAATAACACGTCAACCCGCGAACCCGAACAGGTCGACACGAACACGACTCGATTGCCACCCCTACTTAACGGGCGCACTTGTAAAATACAAATTAGTATACTCGACGAATATTTTTTATTAAATTTTTTATCCCCGGCTTTCAAACAAGTATTTTTATTTTTTAATGGTAGGTTTTTATATGTTTTTTCCCTTTTTTAGCTTGCGCCCGTTTAGCCCGCCCATTTTGCCCGCCCGTTTCGCCCGTGCCCATTTAGCCCGCGCCCGTTTAGCCCGCCGCCCGTTTAGCCCGTTGCCCGTTTAGCCCGCCGCCCGTGCCCGCCCGCCCGCCCGTTTTGCCACCTCTATTTGAAACATAAACAACTATCATCATTATCAAATCAATAGAACTAAGTTTTATGTTTTTTTTATTTGCATTAAATGTATGTCTTTTTAGTAATACTGTCATATGTATGTCTAGTTATTACATAATTACTAATCAGTAGATTTGTATAATATAAAAGTTGGCTTGTATGTTATCATCGGTTATATGGTACGTTCAATAAGTTTGAATAATTTGTGATTCTTTGATTTTACTTTATAACAAGAAGGTTTATACAATATAACTAGCCATGCAAAATAGATTCCTTTTGTAAACATAATGTAAAATGATTAGTAATCTAACATATTTATTTTGTATTGTTTTTTAAGGTTATACAAATTCTACATATATTGAGCCTAGTAACTCTGATTTGAATTTGGATAAAAGAAAAGTAATGCACCTATGAAACTATAACATGTTTATTTAATTGTTAAATATTATTACATTTAACATAAATGGTAATAAATACTTAAAATAGTTATTATAGAAAATCGGTTCCTATGCGGGTAGAACCGAAGAACTGGAACCAGAACTGAAACCAGAACCGGAACCAAAAAATATATTTGGTTCGGTTCTCGGTTCCTACTTTTCTCAAAAATTTGGTTCTCGGTTCCACTGGTTCTCGTTCCAGTTCCACCGGATCTAGAACCACGCTCATCCCTAATCCATCACAATGGTGAATTTACCTCACAACTAAAAAGAATTTATCGCTTTGGTACTATAAGTTGGTTTGACTTAGTTCCACCGTGACAAGTTTGGTATGTACACACTCGCAAAAATGTTTAAGGATCTAAGGTACATAGAAGGTATGGGTTTGTTCCCACATTTTAGGATTCCTAGCCAGTCATTGGACGACGTTTTGCTACCACTATCGTCTAAAGAAGACGTTGACAAATTTTTGGAGTATGTTCCTAGGTTTAAGGAAATGGAGGTGTATATTGAATCAGATGTTTCGTTGGTACAGCAACACCTGATGGAACAAAAGGCAAGTAAGGGTAAAATGTGGTGGTAGATAAAAAAGTTGGTGATGATGTTATGAGACAATTGGCTCCAGAAAATGTCAATAGTGAGAAGATGATGAAATTTTGTCAGACTAGCTTTGTTGGGAAGGACGGTATTGTAGTGGCTATTGATTTTCGTATCTGTGATGATGACATTGAGTTCCCACCATCATGGTCAACAAAAAAATGTTTGAAGATAGGAGTATAAGGATGAGTGTTGAGTCTGAGTCTAGGAGAGTATTGGAATAGCTTAACAACGTGTGTGGGTTTGATGATTCAAGCCAGGAAGAACAACAAGTTTCAAACGATGTTACTCGTGATGATGTCTCTTTGGGTGAGGTTGATTTTGATGATTTTGCTTATTATGTTGATTTTGATATGGGGATGGAGATTCATAAATATGAGATTGATACTAGTGATAACATCAGTGGAATTATTACAAAAGTGATTTGGTGAGGTTGATCCTTAAGAAAAGTGTGACTGTTATTATAAAAGTGATGTCGTTGATTGGGCACAGTTCGAGTGCTAAGAGCCTCCGTGCACCGACATCGTTATGGGGCTCATCACCGTTTAGTTGCCGCATTTTTTTGCAAGACTCAAAAGTAGGAAAATCATAAATTTTGGAAGACGTTCTGAATGGGTCATCACCTTTTTAACTGGATACTTAGTAAGGTAACTGCTCATAATTATTACTTTACTAGAAAGTTAAGTGTACCAAAAAAGTAGGCATTTCGCTGTTAATCAAATGCACATATGCAATTCATCAATTAGCTTAGTTGGTCCTAATTTTTTAGATGAATATCTGCAAATAAGTTTGAGAACTTCATTGGAAGCTCTTGATAATTTTTGAAAATTTGTCATGGAAGTTTTTGATCCTAAATATTTGAGGAACCCCAAGGAAACTGATGTTGAGAAATTTTATTGACGCCACGAAGAAAAGCATAAGTTTCTGAGGATGTTAGGAAGCCTTGATTGCATGGATTATGAGTGGTTTGGTTTTTCGTACGACTTTAAAGGCCAATATGTTATACATTATCATGGTTCAAATCCGTTTATTTTATGAGAAGCTATTGTGTCACCAGACTTATGGATATGCCGTGCTTTGTTTGGAAGTGTTGGATCTAAAAACGACATCAACATTTTATACCAATCTCCTATATTTAACGATCTTAAGACCGGGTAAGCACCAAAGATTTTTTTGTGGCTAACAACGTATCTTACCCTTGGGGATATTATCTTGTAGAAAAGATATATTTGGAGTTCACACAAATCGCTAAAACAATACACAAACCAGTTGACAATAACCACAAATGAATTTTCAATAAGCAAAAGCATAAATCGACAAGGAAGGACGTGGAACGAGCGTTTAGTGTGCTAAAAAAGAAATGGGCCATAATAGTCAATCCCACTCTAGCGATGAAAATAAATAAACCCAAAATATGACGTACACATGCATCAAACTACATAATATGGTTCCATAATACAAAGGACATGTAGTATCTTCCACACGGTTACCAGAGGAAGAACATTAACCGGAGCACATCTTCCGAAACGATGAACAAGTGCGAGAAGTTATGAGGTACATCTAATCGGCACATGCACATCAAAACTCTTGAACCAATTTAGTTGAACACTTGTGTCGTAATGTTAATCTTTAGTTTTAATTTCCGGGGTCTATTTAATATTTTTATTTATGAATAAATGTTTGTTCGAATAATGTTTTTATTAGTTTTATATGTTTACGTTTAAGTTTTTATTCGCGTTTTTGAAGGTTTATCAGTATCATAACAATTATATAAAAACCCTAAACGAGATCAGAGCACATATAGCGGAAGCGATTTAACAAGATCATAATTAATAACACAATTATAATTAATCGAATTAGGGTTACATACCTTTACACTAAAGCAGTTCCACAAGACGAAGAACAAATGACCGATTCGGGTTTAAACCGTATATACCAAGATATAGTCTAAAGTAAGACTATATTACGTTCTTGTACACACGTAATACAACGAGCTAACCGTGATTCTAGCACGTGAAAACCGAGCTACAACACTTGTAATTAATCTACCCAACAACCCTAGAGAGGGGATAGGACTAGATTAAGTATACAATAGATCAACCAAGAAAACCAACCAAACACCCCTTTGTGGTGTGTCTTGCGATCGACCCAAAAGAGAAAGAAGGGAGAAAGATTTATGTTGTATGATTATGAGGGGATTAGGAGGTGTATTTATAGGCCTCAACCCTTGTAGCCCAAGATAAATAAAAGGCAACAAATGCCCCCCCCCCTAGAGCCCATAACCGACCGACTAACACCCCTTAGGGGTGTTCCGGTAACTTCCAAACTGCTTTCCTTTTGTTTATATATACTATATATTAAATTAACGTTCGTTATAACTTAACTATTAATTATTTAACGATCGTTAAGGTTATATATTTACTTGCTCGGTTAAATTAATAAATACATAAATATATTTATTAAATAAATTAATAAATACGATAAATATATTTATTAATTATATTAACTCTTTACGTATTGTGTGCAATCCCGTAATCTCGAGTTAGATCCTATCACACAACTATTAAATATAAGTCCATAAACTTATAGCTCCCACTTGGACATATTGTGAATATCGTGATCACATTGACTAGCATCTAGTTACACTAGCAATCTCTCTAGTACAACTCGAGTAAGGTCTCCTGGACAAAACCTTTTAACGACTGTGCATCGTTATTATTATCCTTTTATTTCTAATACAACGTTAATAAGGATATGGATCTCAGTCATTCCTTTCATTAACCATTCTGTTTCTCGTTCACAGATTCAGCAAGATTACCAAAACAAATTTGGGTGTGGCCACACAAACATCTTACTAATCCCATGAGGGGCCCAACTGTATTAAACTCCAAAATGAAATTGGAGGAAATAAATTCCATATTGACTACGAGTAAAACTTATGAATTTTGCAACACTTCCGAAAATAATCCTTATAGCTACCAGTTACGTTTAGCGTTAGATTATTCCATAGAGATGCACTAGATTCATAATAGTTTCCTGGTATCTCAAGTCTAAGGATAACTATTTATGTTTTACTTAATGAAAAAGATCCATAAAGTAATAACATATAGTTGGGATATGTCCTATATTCGATTCATCGAATATCATCCAAAATCGATCAATATACTTTCAAGTATACTCTATCACTATTTTGATTTGTCTTAGTTTAATAATATCCCATATTATTAATCGATAACGAACATTTAGCATAACTTCTATTCATAGATTAAAACATGTAAAATAGGATACACTTATTAAATAATAAAAATAAACGAAACCTAATCTTTATTTTATTATATCAAAATGTCATAACATCCTTGATCTAAATACTAATCATAGATTTATTGCATGAGTTCGCTAGCTAGTTGCAGCCCAATCGCCTTGGCATTCTTAACTACCTTTGGTCTAGGCAATGCCTTAGTCAAAGAATCTGCTACGTTATCATCTGTGTGAACTTTTATCAACTTGATTTCCCGAGCTTCAACTTGTACTCGGACGTAGTAATGTCTACGCATAAAGTGTCTAGCGTCTTTCATGACTCCAGGGTTATTGGCAAATATTATTGCGGCAGAATTGTCACAATACATATCAATAGGTTCTTTAATTGAAGGCATCACTTCAAGATCTTCAATAAACTTCCTAATCCAAACAGCTTCCATTGCAGCTTCTGAAGCAGCCATGTACTCAGATTGAGTAGCATGCATTACAATCGTTGTCTGTTTCTTGCTCTTCCAGTCAACTGCTCCTCCATTGATAACAAAAACGTAACCCGTCTGAGACTTCGTATCGTCTTTATCACATTGCCAGGACGCATCACAGAAACCTGTAACATTCAGTTATGTGTCTGGTTTTCCACCATATATCAAAAACATATCTTTCGTACTCCTCAAATACTATAGAATATGTTTAACAACAGTCCAACGGAGCTTCCCTGGATTCTGTTGGTATCTACTGACCAAGTTATGAGCAAACGTCACATTAGGCCTTGTGCATCTAACATCGTACATTATAGATCCTACAGCCGAAGCATAAGGCACCTTCTGCATGTATGTCTCCTCTTCAGGAGTTGATGCATCCATCTCATGACTCTGATTATGCTTAACTTCCATAGGTTGAAAACCTTTCTTGGAATTATGCATATTATATTTCTTCAAAATCTTATCTATATAAGCATCTTGACATAGACCAATTCGCCGTCTTTTCCTATCCTGATAGATCTTAATTCCAAGAACGTATGCAGCTTCTCCTAAATCCTTAATAGAAAAGCATTTACCAAGATAATCCTTAACAGCTTTAAGTCTTGGAATGTTACTTCCCATGATTAATATGTCATCAACATATAGGATTAGTAATACTACATCACTCCCACTAGCTTTGTGATATACACATGGCTCATCACGATTCTGAACAAATCCAAACTTTTTGATTTTTTCATCAAATCTTTTATTTCATTGACGTGATGCTTGCTTCAAACCATAAATGGACCTTTGAAGTTTGCACACATGTACTGGATTCTCAGGATCAACATACCCTTCTGGTTGCTGCATAGAGATGTCTTCATCTAAGCGACCGTTCAAGAAGGAAGTTTTAACATCCATTTGTCATATCTCATAGTCATATTATGCTGCTATAACTATGAGAATCCTAATAGCTCTTAAGTCTGCTACAGGAGAAAATGTCTCCTCGTAGTCTATGCCAAAAGTTTGTGTAAAACCTTTAGCTACTAAACGAGCTTTATAGGATTGTACTTTTCTGTCCATGTCGGTTTTCTTCTTGTATATCCACTTATGTCTCACTAGTTTAGCATTCGGTGGTGGTTCTACAAGAATCCAAACATCATTTACTTTCATGGATTTCATTTTCTCATCTATAGCAACCATCCACTTATCCTTCTCAGGACCAAGTATGGCGGATTTATAATTAGCGGGTTCACCAAGATCCCTTAACTCATCATCATCCTCTATGTTAAGACACATATTGCTATTTGCGTTTTAAATCCTTGCGGATCTACGTAGAGGAACTAATTCCGGTGGAACCGCCAGACTTTCTAGTTCTATAGGAATTACATCGCTAGTGTTTTCAGAAGGTAATGTATCTATATGACTCTCCTCAAGATCATAATTTCTCCTACTGAATTCTTGGTTTACAAGATGAGATTCAAGGAAGTCTCCATACCCAGCAACAATTACTTTGTTCTCAGATGGATAATAAAAGTAGTAACCCATAGTGTCCTTAGGGTATCCTACAAAGATACATTTTACAGATCGTTGTTCGAGTTTGTCACCCGAGTCACGTTTCACATACGCCTCGCAACCCCAGACCTTTAAATAAGACAAATATGGCTTCTTGCCATGCCATAGTTCATATGGTGTCGTATTGACCTTCTTTGTGGGAACCATATTTAATATGCGAACAGCAGATTCTAGAGCATAATCCCAAAAGGATAAAGGTAAAGTTGTAAGATTAAACATAGATCGTACCATATCTAATAATGTACGATTTCTCTTTTCGGATACATCATTTTGTTGTGGAGTATAAGGAGAAGTAAGATGCTGAACAATTCCATTCTCTCCTAGATAATCTATAAACTCTTGACTAAATATTCACCACCTCTATCAGAACGAAGAGCTTTAATCTTCTTCCCTAATTTCAGTTCTACTTCTGCTTTAAACACTTTGAATGTTTCAAAAACCTCATGTTTATGCTTAAGTAAATAAACATAACCATAACGGCTATAATCATCCGTAAATGTTAAGAAGTAGCTAGCACCTTTCTTTGACGTATGTCTAAGTGGTCCACACACATCAGTATGTATAAGTCCAAGTAGATCAGTAGCCATTTCAATATTGCTATTAAAAGGTTTCTTGGTCATCTTTCCAAAGATACAAGACTCACATTTATCAAATGATTCATCATTGATATTTTCCAAAAGACCTTCACGTTGAAGCTTTTGTATACGAGGTCTTGCCAATATGGGCAAGTCGACAATGTCAAAGATAAGAAGAGTTCTTGTCAAACTTTCTCTTCTTACTCATGCTAAATACATATTTATCGTTCTTGGATTCATTATCATGCATGTCTAATTAAAACACACCATTCACAGAAATTGCATTAAAATAAAAATACCATTTTTCCAAACAGAAATTCCATTATTATCAATCGTGTGAACGAATCCATTATTTAACAAACAAGAAAAGGAAATAACACCCCTAACAATTGTAGGTTCATAATGACAATCAATTAATCTCAGTACTAAACCCGAAGGTAAAACTAGATCAAAAGTTCCTATAGCTTCAACCCCTGCTTGTGCGCCATTGCCCACTTGCAGATATTGTTCCCCATAGGAAAGCTTCCTTTCCAGATTAAATCCCTGCAGCGTATTACAAATGTTAATACCGCATCCCGTATCATATACCCAGGAATTTAATTTGTATTTTAAATTGAACAATTCAGTCATAAATAAAGTACCTGAAGCTGCAGTACTCTGCTTAGACTTCTTCTTTATTTCTCGCAATTCTTTGAGGTAAAGAGGGAAATTCCTCTTCCACTGACCACTTTCCTTGCAATGGTGACAGTCTCATCCTTTTGAGATTGACTCCTCTTAACAAAGTTCTTCTTGGGTTTCGAATAAGTCGCAACTTGTTTGCCCTTATTACCCTTGCCTTTGGCTTTCTTCTTGTTCGCTTGCTATTTTGGCTTACTCACTATACCCTTTTGTATGGTTAGTACAGAAGGCGTAGCGGTAGATGCCTTGTCTTTCAACCCCTTTTCATAGTCAATGAGCATTGCATGCAAATCATCACATGTCTTCCCCGTGCAATGCATATTATAGTTTCTAACGAAATCATTGAAATCCTTGTTAAGGGACCTATTGATCAAGTTGATAGCCATATTATGATCATAGAGTTTTCCTAGTGCAATGAGTTGTTCCATATAACCCCTCATCTCCACATAATGGGCACTTACAGACTTTCCTGGAGCTTGCTTGCAGCTATGCAAAGCATCTACTAAGTCGTAGATCTCCACAGCTTGCGGCTTTTCGAACATAGCCTTGAGCTCATCAAGCATTCGCTTCGGAGAAAATAGCTCATACTTCTGTTGAAGTGCAGGAGCCATTTTTCCTATCATTAAGCAAGCCACCTCAAAGTGCTTCATAATATTAGCAGCGTGTTCAAGCCTTTGCACATCAGATGCTCCTTCAGCAAGATCTTCCGGATAGGGAGTAGTCAAGATATCGATTGTACCCGCTGCTCTCAAGAAAATTCTTAGCGAGCGGTACCAATCATTGACGTTTGGGCCAGTAAGTTCAGGTCGTTCAAAGAAAGCTTTGAACGCAGAACTTATCATGTTATTGGTGGGTTGAGCCATTTCTACATAAATAAGTTCAAATATTAGTATTTTCGATAACAAAATACCTTCAAGAAAATAAAATTACCCCGGTTTTAAAACTGCATATTATTTTCCTTGAATTCTAGAACTATACTGACATAGATCCATTACATCAGTTGATTTGCTAGTAATGAATGTACTCAACACAACGACTTATCGAACAATTCAATTGACAAACAATTTTCAATTTCTAGATATTTAAGGGATCCACATTTCCAAAAACGTTTTGCATTGTAAACATGTTTCATCCCTTCTGAATGCATTAAGTTTCCAGATCTCAATGAGTAACTTAATTAAGTAATCTAATCTGAGTAACGTAAAACCATCATACGAATTCTCATTATACAAATGGTTTTCTCTCCATCACAACATCATCCAAAAATCTCATTTGATGACAAAGTAATTTCAAGTGTTCGTCAATTAGGTGCATTCGACTTAAATTTTAAGGGTATAAACTTTGATGTCAAAATCAATGTATGGTGAAGCATGCATACAATCTCCATAGCATAAGTTTAATAAAACATTTAGTAAACATTTTCATGAGATTAAATTTCTTCATAAATTATGTTGCGAGATTAGTTAAACCAGTTAAAGAATTTACCCACAACTCATCACATCGTACTTTGCTAGAACTCGGCTACGAACAAAGCAATACCTTTATTCATTGTGGTTCGGATGTGAATTTGTGGTAAATCACCCTTAAGGTATAATTCAATTAATAATCGTAGGTAATTTCAATTTGACGTACAGGCGAGCCAGGAATTTTGTCAGTGACTAATGGCATAACACCTCCTTCCTTAACCGGGTACATGACCAGCGGTGCATTATTGTTGAGTCTTAGGATCTAGACTCATCTGGGATATCATGATCATGATTGTAACATGCACAACGGAATCATAATAAACACAATCATAACCAAGAACAAGGCTTTCACTAACGAAATGATTACTATTAATAAGCTTACTAACTACTCCTGTCGCCTAATAGGCTTGACACCAGGAGGAACACACACACACCTATGGTTTACATTGTTTGTCAATGAATGAATAACCATGTTGTCTAACCCTCTTTATATAATATAGGGACTAGGGTTACATCACAACCCTAGCTTACCATAGAAGCTAACTATTTACTATTAGGTCTTTCATCTTGTTTTGTCATATCAACTCAAGATATATAATTCCCAATAATCTTTCCCTAGTTGATTTGACAAAACCACTAAGCACAAGCTTCCCCTGAAGCTAATATAGATGAAGGCTAAGCTTCCCCTCTATCCATGCATTCTTCCCTTTTTTGTCACATCAACTCAAAAGTGATCGTCTTCCCCTTAAGAAGAGCATGTCGAATCCAGTAGGCTCAATGAAGTGATCACTGATGAAGAAAATCAAGTATAACAAATTTGATGAAGTGGAATCTCCCAAACTTGTGTCGTATGTCTTGCACTAACCACATGACGTCAAGCTCGAACAAAAATCCTCAAATAAATGAGACACTGAGCACAATAACATAACCCCTTCAAGTGATAGAAAATGTACGCATAGAGCAAGTTATCTTAAAAAGGCTCCTACTGCTTTTAAGATAAGAAAATAGATCGTACCCCTTCGCTAGATATGTCAAGTCTTCGTCACCATACAAACCAAGCAAGTTAGCTTAAAAGGTACTCCCTTCCTTTTAAGAAATGATAAGAACATAAACCCTGTGAAACTCAACTACAACATAAAATAAGTGATAATCAAATGTCTTCTTCAATGAATCTCCCCAATGAAATGATGATGGCTGAGAACTCCTCCTCTAGTAACAGTAGTGACATCAGACTAGTCACTAAACCAGAGTAGTAGCAATCCTACTTGACTAGTAGGAACCAAAACCGGCCAAAGAAAATTAGTATACAACAAGCCAGCAGGAACTAGAGGTGGCAAATCTTGCCCATTTGGATATATATGGCCACTTTTTGCCCATTTTCAAAAAAGGATGGGGCACTTTTTGCCCATTCTTTATAATGGACGGGCTAAACGGGCACATATGTAAGAAATAAATGGGCTTAACGGACGCACTTGTAAAATACAAATTAGTATACTCGACGAATATTTTTTATTATATTTTTTATTCCGGCTTTCAAACAAGTATTTTTATTTTTTAATTGTAGGTTTTTATATGTTTTTTCTCTTTTTTAGCTTGTGCCCGTTTAGCCCGCCCATTTTGCCAGCCCGTTTCGCCCGTGCCCATTTAGCCCGCGCCCGTTTAGCCCGCCGCCCGTTTAGCCCGTTGCCCATTAAGCCCCCCGCCCGTGCCCGCCCGCCCGCCCGTTTTGCCACCTCTAGCAGGAACCATAAGAAAGTCAGCAAGAACATACACCTACCAGTAGGAACAAACCAGTAGGAACCAACCAGTAGGTACGGACCAGTAGGAACCGACCAGTAGGAACTAACCAGTAGGAACCGATGATTTAACCAGAAGGAACCATCGAATATTACCAGGAGGAACCGAGAACACAACCAACATGAATAATATATGACCCGTAGGAACCATAGCTCACTAGTAGGAACAACATAACCTACCAGTAGCATCTCAAACCCTCTTTTTTCTTATGTTTCTTTCGCCTGCTCTAGGACCACACTTGTATGTCCCTTTGTTCACTTTTGCAACCCACGAATCACATGACAATAAATCAAAGCGTCCTGATGCTCCATTCGTATGAGAATCCTAAGGTTTTTAGAAAAACCCTAATTGTTAAGTAAGAATCAGGAACATCCAAGCAGTAATAACAACAAATCAATCTAGGGTTTCAGAAAACCCTAAACCAAAAGTCGTCTTGAAGATAACAATAACTACAGCCTTGAATTACGTTAGATCATACTAGGGTTCATCATTGATTTGAAAATCAACTCACCAAAGTTACTACACTCACCATTACGAACCAACAGCAAGATCAAAGTAACAGCAAAAACATCAGCAACAACCATCTAGGGTTTGTTGGGAAACACCCTAGATCAGCAGGAACATCATTATCTATTAAAAACAGAAAATAACATAACAACGAAAACCTTGTAGATCAACTAGATCGAGAGCCAACAAGCTCTGATACCACTTGTTGAGTCTTAGGATCTAGACTCATCTGGATATATAACAATGGTTGTAATGCACATCGGAACATAATAACAAATACAATCAAAGTTATGAACAAGGCTTTCTTATTCATAAACTTCTTACTAATAAGCTGCTAACTACTATTCCTGGTGCCTTATAGGCTTGACGCCAGGAGGAACACACACGCACACCTTTTGTTTACATTCTATATGAATTAATTAATAACCATGTGCGCCTAACTCTCTTTATATAATAGAGGTACTTGGGTTACATCACAACCCTAGCTTACTATATATAGAAGCTAACTATTTACTATTAGGTCGTTTATCTTGTTTTGTCATATCAACTCAAGATATATAATTCCCAACAATCTTCCCCTGGTTGATTTGACAAAACCAATAAGCAAAAACTTCCCCTGAAGCTAATATAGATGAAGGCGAAGCTTCCCCTCGATCCATGCATCAAAACCAATAAGCACAAACCAATTGTTGAGTTTACTTCTTGAAGGATCTTTGAAACTTTGATCACAATACAAAGACTGTGCGGAAACCAATCTTTATATATGAGAAGAAAAATATAAATAACCAAACGTTCAAGCCTCAATATATTAATACGATCACTCTAAATAGTGATAGGGTTTACAACCTTGAAAATATAACAAAAAATGAGAGAAATGTGTAGAGAATATGTGTGTGTAGAAGTGTGTGAATTTCTACACCCGAGGACCTCCTTTTATAGTGCAAGGGGTCCTAGGTGGTTACAATATATTTATTACTTTCCTAAGTATTATACATTAATACTGTTTAATTATTTCCTAAATAAAGTTGTAACCTCCTCATCATAATTAATATCTTTAATACTTTCCATAAGAATATAAAGACTAAATATTTGACAATATCTTCCACAATCTTTCTTGTCCTTATCTTCTACAATATTCCTTCAACTTTATAATACTACCAGAAGGAACTGTATCTCACCAGGAGGAACGAAGTACTCCAGTAGGAACTTCTATATTACCTGGAGTAACTTCTAAATATATTATTCCTAACAATCCTCCCCTAAACTTGAATTTAACCCTATTGAGTTCAAGTTTCCACTGTCATGCATCTGATCATCAGGAAGATGCATCCAAACACTTATTTGTATAGTACGTTGTTTTGTTGGCAGCATCACTTGAAATTTTGATACAAGCCTCCCCTGTTTGGATGCACTATATACTGAATAGTCAATAAATCTCCAAATCATGAACCACGGTAAGAAAAGTGGTACCAACAATCATCAATTCAATAAGGTCAAAACTATCCTCATCACTTTAAAGTGAATCATAGAAATGTATAGTTTTTGTCAAACTACCAGCCATAAACGGATTTGATGAAGTCTTTACCAAGAGTCGTACCCCCTTAGACTAGCCACTCTTTGTTACTATAACATGGTGAGTGAAGGCCATATAGTTTTTAGCAAACTATTACAGCTATCAATGGATTTGAGAAAGTCTTTACCACAAACCGTTTGCTTGTGGACGAGCCACTCTTTAGTCCAGGACCAAGGTGAGTGATAACCCTCCAATTTTGGGTAAATTGGCAACCATCTACGGATTTGAAATGGTCTTTACCAAGCAGCCGTTTGCTCTTGGACTAGCCAGTTCTTATGTGTGTTAGACATGGTGAACTGATGACCATTTGTTTTGTGGTGGTTAGCCAATACCCAAGCCTTTCTCAACCAGAACTAAACAACTCACAATAGTTCTTTTTTTCTTTCTCTTTTTTTTTTAAATTTTTTTTTAAATTTTATAACAACTAAAAAACTATGAGTCAAACAGCAGGAACGTAGGATCCACCAGGAGGAACAATGGTCCACCAGAAGCAAAAATGACCAGGAGGAACCATTGGTCGACTAGGAGCAACTTAGTTCTACTAGGAGGAACCATATCCACCAGCACCAATGTCAATCTGAAAAATTGATTAGACAGAAAAACACAAGAATATACACAATTATACATACAAAAAGCCTCCCCTTAGGCAAAAACCTCCCCTCAAATAGAGCTAAGTATCCACCATCAAGGAAATCCTTTTTTTTATACTTTTCTTTTCCTTCAAAATATTTAGTTTATACAAATATAGAAAATACAAAACATATCAATTGGCAATCACACTTGCTGAAATGAACACAAACCAAACAAAGATTAGTGCTTATGAAAGTCCCAAGCCAAAACAGACTTGAATCTTCCAAAAACATCAACATAGTCATATCTTGTTAATGTCTTTGATGCACTATGTTGTAAACCATCTTGTTTAGGTTTCCAAACCCACCTAGCTAAGGCTTTAACAATATTAATATTTGTTTTTGACCGTGAAAACTCAACCCTTGTACCCTTAACATTGTTAAAACATCTTGGTTGTGGAATTGTGTTATTTTTAGGATTGGGTGAGAAACTCTACCAAAGTTCTTGTGATTCACCCGTCTTGAGTTATTCCACACTGGTTTAACGTGTTTTTGATCATTAATCTTTCTCTTGTGTTTACAAGTATATTGCAAGTGATCAAAACTACCAGATACATAACAAGCCTTACTTTTGAACTCAAAGTTATCACCTAGTTTCTGAGTCATCATACCATTCCAACCTTTTTGATTACCTCTAGGACTCTTAATGTTTTTCCTAGGTTTATCTGCTTTCCTATTACTTTCATTCTTAGTACAAACAGATTGAGGATAGAACTTAGGTGATTCATGACTTAAGGTAGAATTACATGAGGCATATTTACTAGTCATGGGTTCAACTATAACAAGTTCAGGCACAGACTCAAGTGTTTCAACACTAGAGTCCGACTCACAAGAGTTATGGTCACTAGTCTTAGGTTCTAAAGACTTGTCACTAGAGTTACAAGAGACAAAGTCATTAGACACAGAAATAGTTTCAATTGAGCCAGTGGACCTTGTACCATATGTCATTTGTGATTCATCAAAGTCAAAGTGGTCTAAGGTAGGCATGAATGTCCCTGTGAGAGATGGAGGAACATCATGCATCTATGCGGCTGGTTATACCTATTGAAAACAGGCCTACCTTCTTCATCTTCAGGGGTAGTGTCAAACACACTAGACAAAGAAGAGTCAAAAACATATTTTGGCCCAATATAGTTTTTAAACCCTAAACCAATTTTAGTCCTACCAAACATGGAGCTATCTACTAGTTTGATTAGATTTTTAGAAGAACTTGTCCATTTATCAAACCTATCCAAAGCATTATCTAGTTTAGTTTGTAGCACCTGTTTCTCTTTATTTACCTCAGTATTAAGCTTTTCAGAATATTTCAGTAGATTAGATGTGTTCTCTAAGTCTATACTTAACACCCTAATCTTTTCTTCATACTCTAACTGGGTATTTTGAAACGATTTCTTCTGTTGTTCTAATGTTTTTAGAGCACTTTTGTATGACTGAACTTCTAGATAATATTTATCATTTTCAGCATTCAGATCAGCACACTGTTTTTGAAGTTCTAAATATTTATGTTCATAAGTTTCTACACAACTAATTACCAAATCATAATTATTATAAAACATGCATTTTCTTCTTTAGTTTAGCATTATATTCTCTAACTTCAGATTCAGTCATATAAGATACCTCATCGTCTGGAATTCAAGTTCTGCACGTCATGTCTTCTTCAACAACACCTTAATTTGGATTTTCTTGAAAAAACTTAAAAATCAGAACCTTTAGATACACTAATTATGTCACGAAACTGTTACAGATCTGTCACAGAACTGGCAAACCGTCGCTAATATGTCGCTAAACTGTCGCGAATTTCGAACAACAACTTCACTTCACAACAACAAGAATGTATAAATCTTATTCTTCTCAATCAAAGCTTCTCAACGAGGCTCTGATACCACTTGTTGAGTCAGAGGATCTAGACTCATCCGGGATATCATGATCATGATTGTAACATGCATAGCTGAATCATAATTAACACAATCATAACCAAGAACAAGGCTTTCACTAATGAATGATTACTATTAATAAGCTTACTAACTACTCCTGACGCCTAATAGGCTTGACACCAGGAGGAACACACACACACCTATGGTTTACATTGTTTGTTAATGAATGAATAACCATGGTGTCTAACCCTCTTTATATAATAGAGGGACTAGGGTTACATCACAACCCTAGCTTACCATATAAGCTAACTATTTACTATTAGGTCCTTCATCTTGTTTTGTCATATCAACTCAAGATATATAATTCTCAATAGTTATACCCACTTTATAGTTTATCTAAATTGAGTAGGCCGTTATATTATTATTACAATTCACCAATCAACGTAATCTTATGTTATTTAAAATCTCTTAACAAATCATTATTTTTAACATGATTTAGTCCATATTATTTCTTTTCAAAAAAAACCCTTGTTTACAACAATTCAACAATTTTTTTATAAACATGTAAAAAAAACTAAATCATAAACAAATAATAACAATTTATATGCGCAACAAATAAATCAAATAGCCACATGCATACGATTTATTTAATAATCATCAAATCTAGGTCTTTATATCTCTATATAAAAGTCTTCCCTAATTCTAGATTTATTGAATCAAATAATCACGTAGCACGTAAAATCATATAAACATATAACTTTAAAAGGGCTAATTTAAAAAATGTCCCATTAGGTGTTTTACTTTTGTCAAATAACCCAAAATTAGAACAATTAGGCAATTACCCCTATTAGACCTTATTCGACTCTATTTTACCTTATTCTACCATATTCGACTCATTCGACCTATTCTACTTGAACCACAACTTCACACATGGCACTTTTGTGTTTTTCCAAAAAATATCTAAGTGGGTCCCGCAAGTACACATAAGTACACTTATTGCAAGTGTACTAGTTATTCGACTTCATGTCTAATCTATTATTCGACTTGTACTTTTAATAATAAAAAATGCTTTTGTAATAATATTCCTCATTATTCGACTTTGACCCCTCATTATTCGACCCGTACTTTTAAAAAAAAACCCAAATATATCCTCTTTGTTATTCGACTTGTACACCTATTATTCGACTTGTACTTAACAAAAAAATAAAATAATTTTGAAACCCTTATTTCGAGACCCCAAATATATCCTTATTATTCTACTTATTCAACCTACCTAAACACAGTGGCGGACCCAAAGATAAATTCAAGGTGGTTCCTCCACTATTCAACACGACAATATCAACTTATCGAATAAGTCAACTGGTCAACGGGTACTGACGGGTCGTGTAGGTTTAAATGGCATGGTTAAAAACATATGTATTCATGTTCCATGACCAAACAGATTTTTTGTTTTTTAAGAGCAGTGTAGTTTTATAAATTATAACAAACCCCACAACAAATTAGCAAATTCTTGATACTAATATTCTATACCCGAAAAGGTAAATGCTTTACGGATAGGATCAAAATCCTCTCAAGTTGATAGTACCTTGATTGATCATGTTAGCCAATCAAAATTTAGATAAATGTTTAAAACTTTTTCTCTTATTGAAATACATGGGGCCCACATGCATTTATCTTTGTTGTGATTGGAGAACTTGACCAATCAAGTTGACATGAACTTGAGAGGATCTTTTTCCTTACGGATATTACTCACGAAATTTTGACTTTTGACCATATATTTATCATAAAAATACTCGGATAACCAATAACAAACAGTAATAGTGACTTGACATTGCTAAATTTGTACCTCATTTACTACTACCCATGCATATTTTGCTTTTCTTTCATCCAATAGAAGAAAGGCATCTTATCTTTTTTACTTCTTCTAGGAAAGGTTCGAAGTTCATCTTCTCCGGCCATTTCATGAACGGATCTTTCCTACTACGTATTTTTTTATTTCTTTGCTTTTCCATTTCGATCTAAGGTGGTTCCTTGTTTATTTCTAAGGTGGGTCCTAAATATATTTATACATTGCTTCTATACAAATCCGGTATCTAAGGTGGTTCCTCGCCACCACCTACCAGTGCCATAGGTCCGCCCCTGCCTAAACATACACACACTGTTATCCATTTTCAATACCAAATCATTTAACCCTTTTCATCCCCAGATCAATTAACCCTTTTTCATCCCGAACATCCCATTTAGCTTCAAGATAGTTATGGTAACAGACATACTTGATTTCAACAAAGATCTCCTCGAACTTGATGATGACGAGAAGATTGCTATGAACTTACCATACTTCTTATCAAACCTAATAGTTAAATCAAATCGTCTTGAACATCTTATGAGAGAAATCCGAAAAATCAATCCATGCATAACACTTATCTCTGAAATCGTAGCAAATCATACTTCACCAGTTTTTGTTACTCGTTTTACTGAAGCTCTTTTCTTCTATGGTTCACTTTTTGACCTTTTCTTCTATGGTGCACTTTTTGACAGTGTGTCTGATTGTTCGGCTGACGACTATCTGAACAGAAAGGTTTCAGAGTCTATGTTCTACGGTCAACCTATTCGTAACATTGTGGCAGCTGAAAGTGATGAAAGAGTAGCTCGACACGTTACCATTAGTGTTTGGAGGGTGTTTTTTGCGCGGTTTGGGATGTTGGAAGTTAAACTTAGTGATGCAAGTTTTAATGAAGAAAAGTTGATAATAACCAACTTTGATAGTAGGAATTATTGTATTCTTAATGTTGATGGACGATGTTTTGTTGTAGGATGGAAAGATGTACCCGTCTTCTCTGTTTCTGCCTGGAAGTTTATATAACACAACCTCAAGTGTAGAACTGAGGTGTGTCCCGTGGGTAGTCCTTGTGTTGCATCCCATTTGATTACTCCTAATCTGTTTTATGTAACTTTGTATGAAATCGAATAAAAATAATTAAGTTTCCGTAAATATACTAGTGTGTTTCTTTTTAACTTTAACTTTAGATATTTGATACTACAATATTATAATGAAAAGATTCATCATTTCATTATTATTGCTGTTGAAATAGTGATGTTTTCTTCCTAGCAGCAATCCAATCAAGAAAATGTAATCAACACTGAAGAGTTTAGATAATCCTTATGTCGATTTTGCCTCTCCACCTTTCATAAAGGGTAGACAAAATTCACAAGCTGCAAGCCAATTGACAAAAGTGGACAGTGAAGTGAATCATAACCATAAAGGAAATCACTTTAAACTCATATAAGAATCCCGATTGCGGTTCAGTGGTTTATAGAGTCTTATTCTTCAAAACATAATGACACCTCTGACACAATTCATCCATTTGTTGTTTCATTATCACGCCTATCAAATGATGTAGCTAAAGATATTGAACTTCTACTTATTCTTCTAGCCTCAACTGAGAAAACTGGTCAGCCGGAAGTTTGACCAAGCAAGAAAACTCAGTAACTTATGATGCATTAACATGTCTTTAAATGAAGGAAATGATGTCCAAAGATTATTTTGCTGCTTTCCCTTAGCTATCCGTGACAAAATAAACCATGAAATTAGAAAAGTCGCTGATGATGGACTTGATCAAAAGATGCAGATGATTGATCTTCAGGAAGCGTTGATAAGAGCATAATATCCTTTCACCAGAGGTTTCCTCTGATTTACCATTCTAGTGCGATGCATGCAATGATCGAAAATTAAGAAGATAAGAAAATATATGTTATTGGTATCTTAGACTAGGACTGCTGAAATATAAAGTTATATTGCAAACTCGCATAAGTTAAACCAAATCATTTAACCCTTTTCATCCCCAAATCAATTAACCCTTTTCATTTTTTTAATTTTTTATTAAGTACAAGTCGAATAATAGGTGTACAAGTCGAATAACAAAGAAGATATATTTGGGGTTTTGTTTTTTAATTTTTAATTTTTTAAAAGTACGGGTCGAATAATGAGGGGTCAAAGTCAAATAATGAGGAATATTATTACAAAAGCATTTTTTATTATTAAAAGTACAAGTCGAATAATAGATTAGACATGAAGTCGAATAACTAGTACACTTACAATAAGTGTACGTATGTGTACTTATGTGTACTTGCGGGACCCACTTAGATATTTTTTGGAAAAACACAAAAGTGCCATGTGTCAAGTTGTGGTTCAAGTAGAATAGGTCGAATGAGTCGAATATGGTAGAATAAGGTAGAATAAGGTAGAATAGAGTCGAATAAGGTCTAATAGGGATAATTACCTAATTATTTTAACTTTGGGTTATTTGACAAAAGTAAAACACCTAATGGGACATTTTTTAAATTAGCCCATTTTAAAATCCATGAAAACATGCATGTAATCATGGAATCCCCACAAATCTTAACAATTAAATCTTTACGGATCGTAACCATACATGACATAATAATTAATCATGCAATTAATCTAAAGTTATCCCACATGTAATTTAGGGTTTCAAAATATTTCCTTTTTTTATTAAAAATAGAGTAAAACCCTAATTTTTAAAAAAACAAAACCCCAATTTTATGAAAAACCTAAAAAACATGTAGATTTAACTCAAAACAATTATAGTTAAAAAACTTTAGATTTTCGATAATTATAACATGTTAAAACGGCTCTCGATGCCACTGAAGATTTATCAATATCATAACAATTATATAAAACCCTAAACGAGATCAAAGCACATATAGCGGAAGCGATTTAACAAGATCATAATTAATAACACAATTATAATTAATCGAATTAAGGTTACATACCTTTACGCTAAAGCAATTCCACAAGACGAAGAACAAATCACCGATTCGGGTTTAAACCGTATATACCAAGATATAGTCTAAAGTAAGACTATATTACGTTCTTTTAAACACGTAATACAACGAGCTAACCGTGATTCTAGCACGTGAAAATCGAGCTACAACGCTTGTAATTAATCTACCCAACGACCTTAGAGAGGGGTTAGGACTATATTAAGTATACAATCGATCAACCAAGAATACCAACCAAACACCCCTTTGTGGCGTGTCTTGCGATCGACCCAAAAGAGAAAGAAGGGAGAAAGATTTAGGTTGTATGATTATGAGGGGATTAGGAGAGTATTTATAGGTCTCGACCCTTGTAGCCCAAGATAAATAAAAGGCAACAAATGCCCCCCGCCCTAACAGCTAACCGAGATCAAATTATATAAAACCCTAAACAAGATCAAATCACATATAGCGGAAGCGATTTAACAAGATCATAATTAATAACACAATTATAATTAATCGAATTAGGGTTACATACCTTTACTCTAAAGCAATTACACAATACGAAGAACAAATCACCGATTCGGGTTTAAACCGTATATACCAAGATATAGTCTAAAGTAAGACTATATTACGTTCTTGTAAACACGTAATACAACGAGCTAACCGTAATTCTAGCACGTGAAAACCGAGCTACAACGCTTGTAATTAATCTACCCAACGACCTTAGAGAGGGGTTTGGACTATATTAAGTATACAATCGATCAACCAAGAATACCAACCAAACACCCCTTTGTGGCGTGTCTTGCGATCGATCTAAAAGAGAAAGAAGGGAGAAAGATTTAGGTTTATGATTATGACGGGATTAGGAGAGTATTTATAGGTCTCGACCCTTGTAGCCCAAGATAAATAAAAGGCAACAAATGCCCCCCCCTTTAGAGCCCACAACCGACCGACTAACAACCCTTAGGGGTGTTTCGGTAACTTCCAAACATCTTTCCTTTTGTTTATATATACTATATATTAATTTAACGTTCGTTATAACTTAACTATTAATTATTTAACGATCGTTAAGGTTATATATTTACTTGCTCGGTTAAATTAATAAATACATAAATATATTTATTAAATAAATTAATAAATACGATAAATATATTTATTAATTATATTAACTCTTTACGTATTGTGTGCAATCTCGTAATCTCGAGTTCGATCCTATCACACGACTATTAAATATAAGTCCATAAACTTACAGTTTTTAGTTTACGAAATAATATAATTAAGAAGAAAAAATATGATATGACGTGGCGATAAGTTTTACACCACTCCTAGTGTTAGTAAGTAAGTAGTGTTATTGAAGAGAGAAAACTGATGAGGTGAAGGTAAATTTACCGCTATCGTTGCCTTTAACCTTACATTTATAAGCAACGTAACAAATGACCCCTTACGCAATCTTATATACAATGTGGTATATATTTTGATACGGCCCAACGTAGTCAGTCACTTAGCCCACCACATCAAGCTGCTCATATCCAAACAAGGCCTGCAAGAGAAATCAGGAAGCCCATGAGATATAGGAACTGAATCACTAGTGCATGTTTCCACGTTTTCATTACTGCATTGTTATTTCTTTTGTTAGTTGAATAAGTCTACTGCATGATAGGAAGTTAGCACATGTTTAGAAGTAGTGGCATAAAATAAGGAATATGGGTGATGAACCCACATTCTCAGCATGTTTAAATTGAGTGTTGTCTTGCATTTGAGGATATACAGAAAATTGCTCCAAAAAATTGTCTCTCACTTTTTCCTTTACTCCCCTGCTCTCAAGTAGTGCCATCATTTGGTGCTTTCATTGAGAGCTCACCTGCCGCCTCGCCGGGATCCTACCGGTGATGACAACCAACCACCACTCACTGATCTCCTAACACAACTCATTTCAGCCACCAACACCGCTACAGACCGCAACACAAACCAGCTTACGGCTTTAATTGAAGCTACCAAATCCCTAACCACCAAAATCGACTCCCAAACAACAACGACTGCAAACTTAGTTACCCACATCACCACCCTTTCGGACAGCCTAACCACGGACAACAACAAGACTCCACCCATAAAATTTCCAAAACCGAAGGACACCAGCCCTCCCTCCTCTTCCTACTCGAACAACCCCAGATCACCCAAAATTCTGCTTCCATCATTCGATGGAACAAACCCCCTTGGTTGGATTTTTCAAGCGGAAAGTTTCTTTTTCGTACTACAAGATTCCACCAGACGAACGAATTGGACTAGTAGCATTCCACGTTACCGGTGATGCTCTAGCCTGGTACCAACACTTAGACAGCAACCATCTCTTGGGAACTTGGGATATGTTTAAACGACAGGTTGAACTCCGTTTCGGTCCTTCCTCATATGAAAACCATGAAGCAACACTCCTGAAATTACAACAAACAACGACGGTTCGAGCCTACCAAACTGCGTTCGAACAACTCAGTAACCGAGTCACCGGGTTATCTCACACAAACGATCCAAACACCAGAGCAACAGAAGTGTCACAAATCTTTTGGGCTATGACTTCGAAGTCTTATACAAGCCAGGTAGGGAAAACACCGTGGTTGATGCACTGAGCAGGGTGGATATTCCTTCCATGCTCGCTATTTCATACCCAACAGCCTCATGGCTCGAAGACATTCGCACATACTATTCCACCAACCCACAAGGCAGAGAGTTTGCAGCCAGTGTCACAGCCGACCCAGCTGGTTTTCCTCACCATGTTTTACGGGACGGTTTGGTTTTCATATCGGGCAAACTGTTTATACCACCAATCTCTAATGTTCGCGAGCAACTCCTAACTGAATTTCATTCATCATTTATCGGTGGTCATGCGGGAATCAATGCAACGGTTAAGAGGCTCTCCAGCACCTTTACATGGCTTGGGTTGAAAAAGGATGTTGCACAATTTGTCAAAAATTGTACAGTTTGCCAAGCTATCAAGTATCCCAATCATAAACCGTATGGTCTTCTTCAGCCGCTTCCAACGCCATCACATCCATGGCATGATATATCAATGGACTTTATCACCCAATTACCGCCGTCAAAAGGAAAGGTTTGCATTTGGGTCATTGTCGATCGCCTTTCAAAGTATGCACACTTTCTTCCTTTATCTCCTAACTACACTGCTGTTACTTTGGCTTCGCTTTTTATGCATGAAATCTATCGTTTACACGGCTTGCCAAAAACTATTGTCTCGGATAGAGACCCGTTATTTCTCAGTCGCTTTTGGAAAGAGTTATTTAGACTCATGGGTACTAAACTGTTGCACTCCAGCGCATACCATCCACAAACGGACGGCCAAACCGAAGTCGTTAACCGCTGCCTTGAAATGTATTTGCGTGCCTTTGTGTTTGATGAACCGCGAACATGGGCACAATTGTTATACTTAGCTGAGTTTTGCTACAACACTAGTCATCACTCCTCTATCAACATGTCCCCTTTCAAAGCGGTGTATGGGCGAGATGTCACTTCAATACACAACTATCTACCGGGGTCAACCACAACGGGGTCCATCGAGAGTTCCTTACTCGAACACCAGAGGATCATGAGTTCCTTACAGCATTCCATCGAGGTGTCAAAACAGAAAATGGTCACGCAAGCGAACAAACACCACCTTGACAAACAGTTTAAGATTGGTGACTATGTTTATCTCCGCTTGCACAAGTATCGGCAAACCTCCGTCCATAAGCGTACCAACCACAAGCTTTCAAGACTCTTTTATGGACCATACAAGATAATCGAGCGAATCGGGGACGTGGCCTACAAACTAGAGTTACCTGTTGGGTCCAAAATCCATCCCGTCTTTCATGTTTCATTATTGAAACCATCTTATGGTACCACTTCAGACTCTACAGGAAACCTGGATGCATTTGATCCAAAGGACGACTTAGCATTTTTACCAGAAGCCATCATCAACTCCCGTACCGATTCACATGGCGATCCAGAGGTTTTAGTCAAATGGGAAAAGCATCCTCTCGAAGAGGCTACTTGGGAAAATTTAAACTCCCTCAAGCTACAGTTTCCAGATCTTGATTACATTGGGGACAATGTAAGTTCTGATGGAGAGAGGGATGATACGGCCCAACGTAGTCAGTCACTTAGCCCACCACATCAAGCTGCTCATATCCAAACAAGGCCTGCAAGAGAAATCAGGAAGCCCATGAGATACAGGAACTGAATCACAAGTGCATGTTTCCACGTTTTCATTACTGCATTGTTATTTCTTTTGTTAGTTGAAGAAGTCTGCTGCATGATAGGAAGTTAGCACATGTTTAGAAGTAGTGGCATAAAATAAGGAATATGGGTGATGAACCCACATTCTCAGCATGTTTAAATTGAGTGTTGTCTTGCATTTGAGGATATACAAAAAATTGCTCCAAAAAATTGTCTCTCACTTTTTCCTTTACTCCCCTGCTCTCAAGTAGTGCCATCATATTTTCACGTTGTACGTTTTTGTCTCTTATCCAACTAGGAACTAGTAACTGATAAGAAGTCTATATCAAGGATGTCTATAGATCAAAACGATGTCCATATCTACATTATTTTCTTGTCGAAAATGAACGAGACACTGAAAACTACAACACCATTTGGGAATTAAATGAAAGATTTTAAATGCTTATAATAAGAAAATAGTAGTTGCCTATGAACAAGTGACAAAGTTGCAATATTTGAGACACTGATGTAACCCCGTAACTAATTTCTCTTTATACATCATTTTCCAACTAACGTAATATTGTGTCTAAAAGTAAGTTGTAGTGTGTACCAACTTATACTAGTGAAAGCCAACAAAAGAGTTAAAAAGCTTAACAAGAATGATGTGGATTGTACATAGTTATACAATTAGTGAACCATGTACGAAAGATGTGGTGGTATTTTTCATTGTTTTTTGTTTCGTACGGCAAATCGTTGCTGAACGAAATAGCTTTTCTAAATCTTCAAATTTAAGATTCGTTTTCTTTTTAAAATTTGTATATTTAGAAAAATTGATCTCAAATGAAAGCAGATAGAGGAGTTATAAGATTTTTATATAAATTATTTAATAATTTTAGTCAACTACTAGAGAATGTGAAATAAAGCCTTCTTAACAAAATTCAGTTTTAGAGCACGCGGTACAGTTGAGCCGTCGTGCTCGTGTCGTGGGCAAAAAGTGATGCCACGTCACTTTTTACTCTCACGACACCAAAACACCCCACGATGGCTCAACCCCCCTCCCTGGTTAACACGAGAATTCTCGTGTCGTCGTCACCCAACTTTTTTTTTTCTTTTTTTTTCAACAATTAATTAACATAAACTTAAATTTTCATTAATAAAAAAAAATACAATTAAATTTTCATTAGCCAACGGCTATTTTTTTAAATTTTCAAAAAAAAAAAAAAAAAAAAAAATTAAAAAATCCGACGACGCGAGCCACGGTATGGTCGACGCCGCCGTGGCCTCGCGCCGTCACCATGGCGTCGGCTGGTAGGTACCAGCCCAAAACCGACGACGCGAGCCACGGTGTGGTTGGCGCCGCCGTGGCCTCGCGCCGTGGTGGCCAGCCACCCACCAGCCCACCGTACCGCATCCTCTTAATGAAAAACGAGTTCTAATAATAGTTCTTGTTCTAAAAGAGAGTATAAAGCCATGCTTTCCTTCATAAACCAGGGCTTTACCTCAGAAAAAACTTTAAAGCCATGTTTCTTTTATAAAACATTAAAACTGGGATCTATTCCTCATACGGGGAAAATATTGAATAAAAAAGCAAATATGGAGAAGAAAAAGTGCAAAAAAGATTGAAGAAATCATGTGAAAAAGTGTAAAGGCCTTTTAAATTATTTGAAAATTTACGCAAGATATGAAACGTTGGTGCACAAAAAAAAGTTATGCAAAATGAAATCTTGTTACGTTCTTTAAACCTTTTTCGATGCACAAATATCTTCTATTTCTATTCTTATTAGAAAGAAGATTGACGTAGAAACGAATTCTTGATGAAGAAAATGCCTTACGAAATTTCAATGCGTAAATTTACACAAATAGACATTCTGATTTTTTATTTTTCTTTTTACTAGACGAGTATCCGTGCATAGCGGCGGAATTTCTTAGCGACAATGAATTAATGATACAATATATCAAGGTAAGATTTAATTGCAATGGAAAATCTCGTAACATACGATAATTAAACTTTAGAAAAAATCTCAAATAGACATGTATCTTTACTAAAACTTTGGTTTCACTCAAAATATCGGTAGTTAAACGAAATATCCTTTAGACAATGCAACATAAAGCTGGCCACGCATGAAAACAAAATGAGGAAAATAGATATTGACATTTGAAAATTGAAATTATTTTCCTCTGAGATTTATTCATAGTTATCGGAAAGAAGGCATATAAAGAATTGTGTTCTCTTTAGTTTGAAAGGGAAAATGTTCTTCAAGATGAAGTAAAATAAATTTTTGACAAAAGCACTATCAACAACATCTAATTTAGTAATACCATCCATTTGTTCACTCAAATACTCAAATAAGGAAAAAAATGACTCTTTCTAAATTAATGATCGGATACACAAACCTAAATTTCATCAAGTTAACACAACCATCTAATTTTTTTTTTCAAAGTGTCAATTGCAAAAGACAACCATATATAAATAACAAAACATAAGCCAAATAAACCACATCTAATTCAACCATCAATACCTCCATTATCACCAGTTGTGGCGACGACCACTTAGTCAGTGGAAAAAACAATAACACAACCCAAATTTATGAAATTAGAATGTTCCAAAAAGACCAAACAAACACATTATATTCATTCTAAAAAAACCTGAAAAAATTAACCCACCTAGACATAAAATTGGGTTTTAAAACACTTCTCATAAGCAAAAGAAAAAAAAACGAACATACAAATCTAAAAAGCAAATTTCTAAACATAACTTTCAAAATGTTGGAATTCACATCTCAAAGTGATAATACCTTTCTTGAGCTTTATCAATATCTTATTTTATCTTCGAAGGTAGTGCCCTGTTCCATCTAAACCTAACCTTATGAAACATAAAGCCAACAAAGAGTTAAGGGTGTATTTGGTTTGTAGTCCGGAATCACTATCGGTAACGATTTAAATTTAAGGTGGAATGAGTATCGGTATGAGTTGAACTATCATTCTCTTTACATACATTTGGTTTCAATATAAGGTATGAAGATAAAGATTTAAATACTATTCCTTCATCTTCATTCACTGTATATGCATAAAACCAAAAATTAGTTACACAGATGAATGATCAAAATATCAAAAATAAAGTTTTTAATCATGAAAAACAAAAAGCTTACATCAAACTGCTAAAAGATTTTTACATTAAAAAATCATCAACAACATATGTGTTTGCATCTCGACTCTTTGCTGATGACCAATATCAATGGATTGAGATAAGTTTGACAACAAATAACATATCAAAATTACTTGGTTTCTTTGACTTTATTGATGACCAAAAAAGAAATGAATAAGAACATGTATTGGTGGATCTGTATGCATATAGTGGAAACTGGACCATAAAACAATCTGATGTAAAAAAGAACGAAATTAGTCAATAACATATAAAAACCTTGCATGTGATCAACGGGTTTTTTTCATTGATGATAATAAAAAAGATAGAAAATTTTTGATACCAGGCCATAGGAGGCTTTATTAGCTGGTATGATGTATAGCCACTATTGTGGTATCATATTTCTATTTGATAACCGAGCTCACTAACCAAACAATATCAATGGATTCATAGTGATTGTTTCATAGTTATTCCGGTATACCAAACACGCCCTAAATCTATTAGCCGAAGATTGATTTGCATGGTATAAAATGAAACAGTGATATATATATCCAACGACATTTCATCGCAGCCACATTCAAATCAAAATTTGTAGTAAATGACAGTAGTGGTATAGAAAATACGACATGGTGCAAGGACATGTCAGCAGGATCGTTTAAACAAATTGTCTAATTTAATCGACGAAAAAAAATATATTCGTGTCCATTTTCTATAAAGAAACAACTGTGAAATTTTGTAAACACCAATTAAATTTACTTGAAAGATGGCAGTAATCCACCACACACTAAACACAAACTTACTTGGGGCTTTTGTTCAAGCTTATTTCATAGAGCAAAATTAATCATTATGACGATGGACTTAAAGAAATGGAAGGACTGACAAATACAGTGACATGCTGTTACAACACTATCGCTCATTGTCGTTCTTTTTCTATACCGAATTAGCGAGACGTATCTATACAGCCCATGCACACACTACAAAAAAATTTTCTTGATGGACATATGCAAGCAACCTTTAACAGCTGCTTCAAATTCACCCAAACACACCTCAAACACGTGTAGAAAACAGTTGCAGCAGCCATAGCCGAACCCCTTGAAGCTGCACATTTGTCTGAGACGTTCCATGCATCGAGTCTACTAAATCTGCCCCTACTTCATACTCTCTCTTTCCCTATGCTATTCACAAACATGTGGTAAAAACTACTTTATTCACACATAATTAACACGTTTATCAATAAAAAAGAAATTTGAAACAAAAAGATTACAACCCTTTCGTCCTTTTATCATTTTTATCGACCACGGATAAATAATAGTTGGTACATTGTGTAGCTATATGCAGGTTGCTTATGAGAGGCTGAAAATTCTTCCATTGTCAACCAAGAATTTGAAGTTAGTATCATTCCTGAAATACAAAACAACAGACAATGACAATACATTTATCATCGTTTCTCAATTTTGAGTAAATACATCAAAAAGCACATCCGAAAATAAGCAATTATTTCCATCAAAAGAATTCAACCCAAAACTAAAAAGAATGGGAGTATAATTAGTCTTTATAATTTACATATTAGGAGAAGTGAAACGGAAAAAAAGGGGTGCAACAAGAGGACTTACCAGCGGGTCACCCAAGCCAGTACTACTCTCGCCCAAGCACGCTTAACCGCGAAGTTCTAAAACAATTGCCAAAGGAAAATACCTCGAGTTTCGAAGACTGCATGTGTAACGGCTCGACGGTCGAAATCGATTGTATTCCGTTTTGGTCTAAAACGATTGTATTTCTTTTTGGTTTTCGCATATTTTGTGTGGTGGTATGACAGAAAGATCTGTCAATGAGCCATATCAAAACATAATATGAAAAATATGATATCATTGATACACAATTACACATTATAACATATTTTAAAAGATATAAAGATCTAAACAAAATCGAAAAAAGTACACCATAGAAGCCTTTGAATCCACCACCATTCTTTGAATCCACCACCATTCTTTCTCGTACACATAAAAAAACACACTAAACCACCAAAATCAACCAAAACCACCGAAACCGCAAAAGCCAACCTTGTCCACCTAGCCCACCGATAACCAACTACAGAACCATAATAATGTAATGATCTTGGCAAACGACGGAGATGGTAGCGGCGGCTGTAGGTGGGTTTGTTAAGAGAGATGGATTTAGTTTAGCATGTGAGAATGATTCACAATCTGTTTGTGCGTGTGTTTGTGGTGGACTATATATATGCTAGGTGATTTGTGTGTATGTGATATGTCTGATTATGATTTAAAAAGTTTTTTTATCTAAATTTATGGTAATAACATTTATAACTTTTTCAAAGTTTTAAAACAAAAAGATTCCTTATTGTCATTTATAATGCGTTTCAAGATCAAGATCCGCTGTTAAAAAAAAAGGATCAAGATCCCACGGTTTCTATACACCAAATCAAAATGAAACTGATATTGTATAGTTTCCTCAATTAGTTTTTATACACGTCTCGCAAATTAAAAGTTTTATATTTTGTTTGTCAATTTGAATTACAAGTTTACTAAACAATTCTATATAAGGAATTGTTGAGATTTTTAAGTTTTTTAATTTTTTTTATTAGCTCTTTATAAGGTAGTATAGAAATAAAGAAAAGATAGAAATCATGTTCCTTAAATAGCATATTTATAAAAGTTTTCAACAATTACATAGCATTAAATTTTTCAATATTTCCTTAAATAAAGGTTTTTTCAACATTCAAGAAATTATGAAATTCTCTTTATAAGTAGTAGAGATAATATGTATAAAATTTATGCACTTTTAGAAAAAAATGCTACAAAACTTTTTTATCAACCAACGTCTCCAAACTTGTGAAATTGTGTGAGAGTTTTTAAGAACATTTTTCTAATTCTTTTTAAAATTTTCATTTATATCTATGCTAATATATAAAGGATGTATCTTTTTGATATGTTAATAGGATCAAGTTATCGGTTTATTAATTCGACCACTAGGTCAATCTGGTTGAGTCACTGAATTACCGGTTCGACTCCTATTAACATATCCGTTACTATTTGTCGTTATACAATTTTTACAGATATATGCGAGTACACTTCTAATTTGTATTAATATTTTGATCCTATGAAATCTGTTAATAGGTAATAAAGGAAATAAATTAACTAAAATTTATGCACTTTTTTATATTTTGCATTGCCGGTAACGTTTTATGGATGTATTAAATTAGAGTCTGTTTGGTAAGAGTTGTTTTGAGACTTTTTTAAAACTGTTAGTTTTTTTGTTAAAAAAAATAATCTAATAGTTTCGTTTGACACAACAATTTTTTTTACAGTTGTTAGTTTTTTTCTTTTAAACAAATAGCTCTTAAATATAAAATTGATTCATAAAACTTTTTAAATTGTTAAGAGATGTTAAAGCTGTAAATTACAGATATACCCTTCAACCATATTATAATTTATTTAAATATCTCCTTTTAAGTAATTTTATATCTTAATTTTACAGTCAACAATTAATATATCAAACACTTTTATTAAAAAATACAACTTACAGCTCATGTTAACAACTTTTTAGTTAACGACTTACAATTTATGGTTAACAGCTTACAGCTTATAGTTAACAGCTTACAACTTACAGCTAGTTTTGTCAAATATAGACTATGGAAATTATTGTTATATTTATTTTCGTTCGTATGGAATAATAAGATTATGAATAATTATTAAATCTAATATGGTATCACAGCTTCTCTTTTCCAAAAACCTTAGTTCGACTTCTGTTATAGTCGTTGTTTTTCTTTTGCGTGTTGTTGTGCCCTTGCTTGTCATATCATCATGAAACGACCCGGTGCTACACCAAAACAACTTATTGATAATGCTTATACAATTGCTAGCATTAAGGTGTGTATCCTCACATCCTTTGATCTTGACAAACTAAATTACAAGTTTTGAAATTTGTTGTTTTAAAGATTTTGCAAAACCTATGAAGATCATCATCACCTTGATGCCCCTCCAATTACAACCACATCCATTGTTGATCATTTCCATGACTCCAACGATTTATTAGTCGTCTTGTGGATGTAAGTAACCATCTCTCCCAAACTTGTGAAGATGATTGTTGATGTTGATTCTATAGCATGTGGTGTTTGGAAAAGATTGCAAGATCTTTTTCACGACAATAAGAATGCCCGTTTTCCTTGGTGATAACCTTTTGTCATGGTCTGTCAGGCAGCAGATTACTTTGTCTCAATCTTGTGCTGAGGTGGAATATCATGGTGTTACAAATGTTGTTGATGAGACTACATGGATTATGAACTTGTTGCTTAAGCTACATGCTCTTCTTACCACAACTACTCTTATCTATTGCGATAACGTTAGTGTGGTTTATGGGTCTACTAATTCTATTTTGTAACACCTGGTAATTTTCCCTACTTTGTAAAATGACTATTTTACCCTTTGACTTTTTATTTAGTCAACTATGTGATTTAACTGTGTTGGAACCGGGAAGTTATCCCGCGTTTTCTGAAAAACTGTTTGCTGACGAGTAATGACCTGACACTGTGCTCAGTCATTATTCTGAACATTTTCTGTGAACCTGACCAAAGTGCTGAGACGGTCAATGAATTGACGATAATCCATTAGATTATTCGTTATCTGTGAATTATGTGCTTAACTGTTTAGTTTTTAACAGCGTGATCGTATTTTCTTAAGCAGCGTATTTAAATATTTCTGTATATGTTTATATGCCTGTATTTTAGTATTTTTGCTATTTATAGTAATAAATCGTATTTACTGTGAATATTTAATTAACGTATCGCGTTTTCGTATTTTACGTCGTTTTTACGTTTAACCGTCGTTAACATGCATAAAATACTTTACCAATTATAAAATGTCAGTTTTCGTCGAAAAATCGTAAATTTAATATATTTCGTCAAATTTTTAAGTTTTACGTAATTTTAAATTTAACTATATACTTTTTGATATTTACCTAAAACTAACTAACCTTTTTACCTTAAACCTTCTAACTAGTTACCATAGTAAAATTTTTGAATTATTTACCCTAAGTGGGACCCCCATAACCGGCCAAACAACATCACACATGCAAGATACACCAAATTTTTACTCCTTACCCTTTTAAGCTTAACTTACAAGCCCTTACAACATTTAACTTATTTTTACTTCTGGGTTTTACATATAGAGGGTTTTGAGGAGGCAAAATGTGTAAGCTGCTACACTGGCTCTTCCCTGAAGGTTTGCTACATGTTCTGATGGCGTGTACAGGTTCTCTATTGCCTGGCCTTTATGCTTGCTAAGGCTAAGTCTATTGTGATGTATTGGTGGTCTTTTGGTTCTTCCCTTGCTGGTTGAATTTAGATTTCCCCATGGATTCAGAAGTAGACTTAGCTTTTGGTAAGCATTTTAGGATTTGAGGTGCCATGGTATTTGTAGCAGCTTGGTCTTTCTTTGTATGATCAAGTTTTGGTTAGGTTATGTAATATGAGCTTGGGTCTTGTCCAACGCCATTAGTTTTTTGTTTTCAAGCCCAAGTTAGTTAGGAATGTGTCCTAGCTTTTGTTTCTTGGTGCTTTATAATGTATTGTACTTTGTTCCTTTGTTGCTAATAAAATTTACCGTTTAGCAAAAAAAAACATTTAACTTATTATCCATATTAACCCTAACTTCACCTCACACTTATTCACTCATTTCACTTCACAAAAAAAACACACATCTCTCTCTTTCTCTCTCAAAACACACGGCACACAAACACTCTCCATTTTCCACCATTGTTGATTTCTTAAAGCTCCATTTTAAGAAGAATTAACACAAAATGAATACACCCTAGAGTTTGTACAAGCATAAAGAAGAATGGTTTTTCTTGGTTTGTTGATTTGAGTAGTTTTTGGGTTGAAGTTATAGAAGTAGAGTTCTTGTTGATTATTAGTGGGTTAGAGCGTAGATCGGGTCGTTGTGATTACGTAGAGTCGTTACTCAAGGTTACTTCTTAAACCTTTTTCATCTTTTCATTTTTCATGTATAATCTTTGTAGATCTATGCATGTATGTTACTCATCAACTATTTTCTTGAAATAAAACGATAAAAATTATTTTTGGTCATGAAATATTTTAGATCTATGAAAATTATGTGTGGATCTATTAGATCCATGCATGAAAATGGTTTAATTGAAAGACTTGTGAAAATATTAGTATGTATATTTTTAGATTTGTGACCTTGAAGTAAAATCTTTGATTTTGATGGTGTTTATGAACAATTGGAGGGAACTAGTAGTGTTACTACTAGTGGTTACGCTTGAAAATGGTTGAAAACGAGTTTTTACGAAAAACATACAATCTGTCCGATTTTTATAAGAGGCGTAGAGGGTCGTAAAAATTGTTTTGACACTAGTTTACTACGATATTATGAAAATGTAAGTTAATACCTTCGTTTCGATATATTATGGGCTAAAAACGGAGCTAAAATGAGTAAGATATGGTCGTTTAAAGTTCGTTGTCGGAAAACTTAATTTTTGTGAAAAACACTATAATGTGTTTGCTGTCTAGATTTTTAAAGTGGCCGAAACGACGTTTTCGAGTCAAACGGAGTTGTTAGTGTCGAAATGGTTACTAAAAGTTGTGTATAAATGTTGGACTTGTTTTGTAAAAGGGTATTAGCGCGAAATGTGAATACTTGGTGTACCGTTAAAAGTTTGAACGTTGGAAGTGGAAATTGATACTATTGCGGAAAATGACTTGTTGAAATATTGGCGATTGAGAAAGTGTTGAAAATAGGGGTTTTAGGACGAGAATTGAGTACTTACTAAAAATGGCAAATTTTTATGTGACGCCGAATTTTCGTTTGAAATCGTGTTGAAAAATTTATTAAGATAAATTTGGGTAAATTAAAATTTACGCCGAAAGGCTGTCGAAATTTCGTCGAGTCAAAAATAAATATTTTTGCCTAAGTATATATATATATACTATAATGTTATAACGATATGATATTTACAAGTCACGATTTTAACAACAAAATATATACATGATTGATGGGTAACGTACGTGACGAACTATTGTGACTTATTTGCTAGCGCCTAAACTATAGTATTATATTTAGGTTGTTGCTAGAGTTGCTCGCTATTATTTGATCTTACTTGTGCGGTTTGAATCGTTGCTTGAGGTGAGTTTATAGATCCCTATTAAACTGCTTTCTATGTTTAATGTTTTGGGATGTGATAAATGTTTTGATGCTTGCTTCTGGACGCAAGTAAAACTTGATTTCTGTGAACGCTTTGTGAACACTATTTATGAGATAGCTTAAGTTGCTTTAGCCATAGTCCCCACTATCGTGAATCGTTAGTTACTCTGCTGGAGTAAGCTCTTATGTTACGGATAGATCTATTGAGGGTTGACAACCTCCACTCGGGCATTCTGACGCCGGACGAGTGTGTACCATTTGTATGAACGGAGTCATCTTGGCTAGGTACTCCATTGGGGCAAAATTTATGTATGCAATCTATTGTATGCACTGGATCACTAGTTTCGATGTCACGAGCTTAGCTATCATAAATATTGTGAACACCCAATTTATCCTACACTTGGCACTATATCTCCTATAGTTGCACGTGTACTTGAAATGAAATCTGAAATTGAAATACTATGAACTTTTACTTGAAACCTATATTCTCACCAACTTTATGTTGACCTAATTTAGCATTTATCTCAGGTAATTGATAATGTGTTGTACCTGCTGTGTGAAGTACTTGGAGTCCGCATGCATGTCTTGGCTATCTTAGGACATTTATTTACTTATGCTTTTGAACTGTTATCTCGTTGACGTTTAAAACTTTTACATTCCGCTACGCTATCTTTTGAAACTGAGACCTTTTGTACTTTGATGCTTTTATTTAAATTCAATGAGGTACTTTTATAAAACGTCTAATTTAGAGTCGTTCTCTTGTACCTTGAACTATGATACAATGACGTAACAGCCCCCGAGCTTCACCGCTTCCGCATATCACATTTTGGGGTGTTACATATTTAGCATCAGCGTATTAAACACATTGAGATTGATAGTATATAAAACACATTGATATTGAATTCATTTCGTACGTGATTATGTTGCTTGGGCCATGAGCCAGGTTCATGCGTTTTAATACAAGGTTTTTCCTCGCATAAAAAAGATTCGTTGATTCTAATCTCTTTGAATTGATTACTGCTTTAAGTGCGACTCAGTCGTCTTTTAGTGGACAAAATAATAGATTGGTCATTGTAGTAAAGTAAAATTGCAAAACTTTAAAGTAGATGATAAAAAATTAAAGCTAAAACTGATTAAAACGTAAATGGTGCAATATTAAAACTTTAAAAGTAACTTAATTAAATGACGAGAATTTAAAGCCTGACAAAAAGTAAATTTGACAATTAAATAAAAATGAAAACTTGAAAACTTAAAAATAATGCAAAGTTAAAAATTAAACCAAGACAAGATGTTAAAACAAACTTACCGTCGGAATACGCCGATCGGAATCCGATCGGAATCGAACCGTCGGAATAGTCACTTACCTCCCTTATCGGAATAAGGTCGGAATCTCCCTATCGGAATGCTCCGTCGGAAAGCTATCGGAATAGACCTATCTGAATCTTATCAGAATGCACCAAGAGTACCTCTGTCGGAATGTTGATCGGAATCCTGTTCGGAATGTTGTCACCACAAAGCCTAATCGGAATACCAAAGAAGCACCCGCGTCGGAATGTCAAATCGGAATCCCCAATCGGAATGCAAAACCCTATTCCGATGGGGAGTGATCGGAATGATAGAAACCCTTTTCCGATCCAGCAATCGGAATGCTGGTCGGAATGTAAAGCCCCTTTCCGACTTGGTGATCGGAATACAGTAGGAACGTAAATAAGCAAAAATACAAATATGCTATGACTCAAATAAGCACTCCACTTAAAACTTAACTAAAACACGTATAAGAACAAGCTAATAAGCTAAAATTTAAAGACTTTTGAAAACACGTAAATGAAAAAGATATTCGAAAACAACTTTTTAATAAAAATAACTTTTATAAAACTTAAGTAAATTTAAGAAAGACACAAATAAGCTATAAAATCAATAATCCAAGACAATCAAAAACATAAAAACATAACACTTAATCAAATAAGCATAAAAATTAGCACATAAATATAAAGATTAAGCAAAACAAGAAAGGTAGAATGAGAGATTAAAAATAAGAACTTGATTAAAAAAAAAGATTCAATAACAAAATTAAAAGACTTACTTGAAATTAAAGGCAAGAAATTAAAGGTGCAATTAAGTAAATGACAATAAGAAAGTGCAAGTAATTAAAGGTGCAAGTAATGAAAATGGTGGAAGACTAGTTTGTCAAGTTAGCCAACAAAACTAAATGAGGTGAAATGTCTTCTATTTATAGGAGATTAGGGAGGTTAGCATGTGTTGCTCCTCTCTTTCTTCTCTCCTCTTTTCGTCTTCTAAATTCTTTGACTTTTTCGACTTTGTCTCGGGATTATTTGAACTCCTCTTTTAATGTCTTCATTTATTAGACTTGATTTTTTCGACTTCATTAAACTTCCGTCTTTAGACTTTTTCTTCGATAAATCTTCAAAATAGGCCTGGGACTTCCGTTCTTTTTGCACTCTTGATCTTTCGACTTCGTCTTTTGTCTTTTTCTTCGATAGAAGCCCGTGAAAGCCCGTGTTTTCTTCCCTTTTCACATTTTAGTCCTAAATCACAACAAAAACACAAACCATGCATAATTCTGACATTTACGACATAAAATACACGTTTTGGCTTGGTTATTATTATAATTAAGTGGTAAAAGGATAAGTGTTTTCACACTTATTAAATCCCCTACACTTGACCATTGCAATGTCCTCATGTAATGTATTAATTACAAAGCAAGTTTTACATTTTCCATCACAATCAATCCACATTGGCCTTTATTAAAGAGACAAAATATTTAAAGTAAGAAAACAAGTAAAAAGATCAAAAACTTACCTTAGGGTTTTGGAATGTCATGAATGATTATCATCCTCAAGTTTCACGTTCCGAAACCAAGCTTAAAAACGAGATCATTGTTATTATAAGTTAGCAAACTAACACAAACTCATGTGGGACAATTATTTACTTAGACTCCCTTATTCCTAGGTGTATCTCTTATTTTTTATTGTTGTCTTGAATGATCACGAGGATGCATTGTTAACTTATTTCGATAGTTATTTAGGCTGAAAATAAAGTAGGACGATTTAATCAATAGTTAGCTAAAGGACAAAATCTTTTAAAACTGCTTCTCGGGACCTCATAAAGTTCATATCTTGGCATAACTCGCTTCACGATTTGAGACCTTTCTCGGAACGATATTTGGCATTGACTTCATACTTCAAATCTTGAGAGACGTTCATGAAATAATGGTATTCTCTTCATAATAGGAATTTCTTCACTTGAACTTTTTGAGAGATTCTTCATATTTGGACCACGACTTCTTCATTTTTCTCCAATCTTTATTTGGGATTTTGATATACAACAATCCGCCTCCTTTTAGGACTTGGATCTATTTATCCTCATACATTGTTAGGGCCTTTTTGGATAGACTTCTCCATGTTCTTTACGGGAGTATTTGCTTTTCGTCGTGTGTCTCGATCCTTCATATTGATTTTTGATAAATGATTCTTCACATCACTTTGGATCTTTAACAACAAAATGTAGCCCTCATGCCTTTTTAGGGCCTTTTCGGACTCGCCAATCTTCGCATCCCGCTTCAATAAGTTATGCCTTGGCTATGAACTCTAATTAATACCGAGCAACTTTTAAACGATCTTGGGCTAGAAGCTAAGTAACTTTTCAAATCGTACAACCTTATTAATTGCAATTAAATTTATTAGCAAGCGATGGGAGAAAAAGCTCATAATCAACTCACATAAATTCATGAAAGAATATCAAACTTATAATTGAACCTATCATCTCTCGTTCTCCACAATTTAAAATCTCAAGGAATGAGACTCGTGGATGCTTAGCCTATTAAATCAAAGTTTTGGGTTTTCAAGTCATCTATAGGATCTTGAAAATTCTTAGACTCTTTCAAGTTTTAGAATTTGCGTTTTAAAGTTCCCTTGATAAACGACTTTCTAGGATCAATTATAGGAACCTGCGAAAAGTTCTTGTTCTTAACCTGTGAGAGTTAAGACTTTCGCGTTTTAAAGCTCCCTATATAAAAGCCTAGCAAAACTTGACTTAAACACGTTAAGGATACTAGCTAGAGTAAACTTGGATAAGTAAACTCTGGTTGAGTCAAAATATTCACAACGTTTAAAAATTAAAACCACTTTATTAAAATTTATTCTAGCGAAGAAAGAAAATAACCATAACAAAGGTAAATACACTAGGCCAAAATAGATCAAAAATTTTGAAAAATGTAAAAAAAATAAATTTTCTGGTTAAAATGAGGACAAATACATGGAAAAGACCACTTAACTTCGATAGAAGTCCCCCCTACACTTATCATAAACATTTTCCTCATTGTTTAAGCATGCAGGAATAACTCCCCTAGACTTAGGACATTGTGCACGTTGTTTAAATCTTGCTAAAGAAGATGTTAATGCAATAATGACTAAAAACGTTACTTGCATTTTTCGGTCTCGCTTAGTTTTGATTACGACAATATGTAAAAACAAGCATTTACGAAAACAACGAAAAACGAATTCTTGAGTTCAAGTATTTTTCATTTTACCCATTTTCACTTAAGGTATGGATAAACAAGTACTAACCTTAATCAAATGATCAAGTGATTTAATCTTTTCTTAAAACTCGCTTTTTATTAAAAGTGACAAGTTTTTATTAAACTTTATTTTTAAGAAAATGGTTTATTAAATTAACTATTTGAAATTTGAAAATAGCATATTCTTATTCTGTTAAGAATATCCTTTCAGGATATTTTTATACCCAGATAAGACCTCCACCACTAAAGGACAAAAAGGAGCGGAGTCTAGTCCGGCGGTACCTTAGCGCCTAGGTGGTACCTTATCGATAAGGTACCGCGGGCTGTGATAAGGTACCGCAGGCAGAACTAGTCGTTGGCTCCTTGGTCCTTTAAATAGTTGGCCATTCTCAGCTTTTCACCTCACCTCTTTTGCACATACATTTCCAGATTCAAACCCCTTCTTTAATCACTCAAATCTTTGATCATTTGTTTGATTATTACTTGTTTAAGAAGTGAATCTTGTTCTTCCATCTCTTCCTCTCCAAGTGCAAAGAGAAGAACACTATCCTAGTGAAGTGTTGAGTCCACCACCAAAGATCTATTGAAGATCAATTTGTATATTCTTGTAGTTGTGTCATAGTTGTGAAGATCCAAGTAGTTGTGTCTATTTGGAAGTTGTGTATGTACTAAGTATAGTTGTGTAGATTGGTCCTAGCTACGATTAGGGATCGACTTTTAGCTTAGAGTCGGAAATTGGTTAAGCGACGTGTACGGTTTTCTCCACCATAAGGAGCTTGTTGTGTAGTGAACTCTCGAGTAAGGAGTACTCGAGGAGTGGAGTAGGAACGAGGAGTGAGCTTCGTTGCCGAACCACTATAAATCCTTGGTGTTCGGTTTGATCTTTCTTTACCCTTACCTCTTTACATTCCTTATTACTTTTTGCATATACATGTGTTAATATTAGATTAGCTACACTATCATTCTTTATTCTTTGTGGATATATTTTTGTTAGTATTAGTTTAGCTACACTATCATTGTTCATATTTGTGCATAAGAAGATTTCACATATTTCCTCAAGCCTAAGTTTTTTTGAAAAAGGATTTTTGGAAACCATATTTTAACAAGTAAATTTTAAGAAACTATTCAACCCCCCCTTCTAGTTTCTACAATTGGTATCAGAGCGGGTTGCTCAAGAATTTTTAAAGTATATTGTATTTTAAAACTTGAATCGATCTATGGATTCCAGTAAGTACCTAGAAGGGCAATCTATGCAAAGACCACCACTTTTTGAAACCGATAGTTTTATTTATTGGAAAAATAGATTTGAAACTTATGTGAAATCAAAAGATTTAGATCTTTGGCATGTTATTACCAATGGTGATTTTTTACCCTTTCAATTTAATGAAGTTTCTAAAACAAAAGAATTAGTCACTTTTGACAAAGCTAATGATGATACTAAAAAGAAACTTTCAAAAAATAATGAGGCTAAAATTGTGATTTATAATGCTTTGCCTATGAAAGAGTATGAAAGAATTTTTATGTGTGAAACCACTAAAGATATTTGGAACACTCTTTTAGTAACCCACCAAGGTAATAGCCAAGTCAAAGAAAGTAAAATCGATCTTCTTGTCCAACAATATGAACAATTTGTCATCTTAGAAGATGAAACTATTGATAGTGCATTTGCTAGGTTTAACACCATTATTACTAGTTTAAAAGCACTTGATGAAGGTTTTTCTAGCAAGAACAATGTTAGGAAGTTTCTAAGGGCCTTACATCCAAAGTGGAGAGCAAAAGTCACGGCTATTGAAGAGTCGAAAGATCTCTCAACTTTATCACTCGATGAACTCATAGGAAACTTGAAGGTTCATGAGATGATAATTTTGAAGGACTCGGAATTAGTAAAAACCAAGAGTGAAAGGAAATCTCTTGCACTTAAAGCCAAGAAGGCACAAAGTGACCATGATAGTTCCTCGGAAAGTGATGACGAGGAGTATGCATTGGCGGTGAGAGATTTCAAGAAGTTCTTCAAGAGACGAGGTCAACAAGTTAGGCAACCAAACTATGACAAGAAACCATTGTCAAAGAATCGGTTTGTCAAGAACGAAAAAGGTGATAGGAGTTGCTTTAGATGTGGTGATCCAAATCACTTCATTGGTGATTGTCCAAAGCCCGCTCGTGATAAGAACCACACGGCATTCGTTAGTGGCGCTTGGAGCGATAGCGGTGAAGATGATGATGACAACCCAAAAGAGGAGAAATGTCTTATGGCTCACACTTCTAAAGAGGTACATTCCGAAACCGAATATTATAGCAATGATAGTTCCACTTTAGATGATACTGAATTTGAAGGCAAATATGATAGCTTACACAAACTTATCTTAAATTCATAGAAAAGAATAAAACCTTAAAATCAACCAAAACTAAGCTTGAAAATGAGATCAATGAACTTAGGGAGAAATTGGCTAAACTTGAGAAAAACAAAGAGGTTGATTTAGGTTGCTTAAGTTGTGAGAAACTTAGATTAGAGAATGATGATCTCAAGAGCACCTCCATTAAATTGGAAAAGTTCATGAAAGGTACTAGTGCTCTTGATGATATGTTAAACAAACAAGTTCATTCTAAGGAAAAACTTGGTCTAGGCTTTAACTCAAATGAAGCCTCAACTAGTGAACCAAAACAAGTCAGGTTTTCACAGAAAACACCCTCTGGACGCGGTTCCACATCTTATGGCGCGGTTCCTTATCACTATGGAACCGCGGCCATAGATAAGGTACCGCGACCAGAAGTTGATTTTGTGAAAACTCTGAACTTTATGAAAAATCTAAGTTAAATGAAAAACCAAAGCATCTTACTGTTAATAAGGTTCAATTACCCATACTTGACGACAATGCTATTAGTAAGTTCTATAAGCCGTTAAGTAAACCTCTCATGGGAAATAGAAGTTTATCTAGACTATCTTCTACTCCACCTAGAGTACGTAATGAGTCTAAGCCTAGAAGTAGAACGACAACGCCTATAAGAGATAATCAAAAGAACTCACGAACTAGAAGTAAAACCCCAACACCTAGAAAGAATAATAATAACTCTAAACCTAGATCAAACACACCTAGGAGAAGTAATAAGCAACAAAATGGTTACATGAATTACTACCCTCCTCCATTTTGTTCTTCATGGGGAATTCCCACTTCATTCATTCATCCCAATCAAATGCAAGGGATGTTTGGAACTAACAATTTTGGACCCATGAGATATTGGGGACCAAATGTTTGATCTTGTGTATTGTTACCTAGATATGCTTGGGAATTGATTTGGAGCCCGATGAGTGGATTAAGGATAGTGGATGTTCTAAACACATGACGGGTAATCGAAGTTTGTTCTCGCATTACAAAGCATATGATGGAGGTAACGTCACATTCGCTAGAAGTCTACGTGGTAATATCATTGGCAAAGGTACGGTTTCTCTTGACTCCATGACCATTGAAAATGTTGAGCACGTAGATAACTTAGGTTTTAACCTTTTAAGTATAGGTCAAATTTGTGATAATAAGTGTAAGGTCATCTTTTCGGAACATGACAGTGAAATCGTAAAAGATGGAAAAGTCATTGGAAAAGGTGTTAGAAAGCATGGGCTTTATGTCATGAAGGTTAATAAGAAGTCAAAAGACAACATATGTCTTGCGACTATAGATGATAGTTCTACTCTTTGGCATAGGAGATTAGGTCACGCTAATATGCGTTTAATTCAATCTTTAGTCTCTAAGGAGTTGGTAAGACACCTCCCCAAGATTAAGTTTGATAGTCACTTTTGTGATGCTTGCAAAGTTGGAAAGCAAGTTCACTCAAGTCACAAAGCCAAGAATTTGGTTTCGACCTCTCGGTGCTTAGAGCTCGTACATATGGATCTCTTTGGACCTTCCGCCATACGGAGTTATGGAGGTAACCTTTATACCCTAGTTATAGTTGACGACTATTCTAGATTCACTTGGACTAGATTTTTGGCATCTAAGAATGAAGCTTTCGATCACTTAGAAATCTTTAGTCGGAGAATTCAAAATCAACTAGGATGTTCAATTGTTTCTATTAGGACGGATCATGGTAGGGAATTTGATAATGAAGTGCAATTTGGTGCCTTTTGTGAAGCTCATGGTATTACCCATAACTTCTCGGCTCCTCGCACTCCACAATCAAATGGGGTAGTTAAAAGGAAGAATAGGACTCTCCAAGAGATGAGTAGGACGATGTTAAACGAGCAATCGTTGCCTCAAAAGTTTTGGTGCAATGTCGTAGATACATCGACTTATATTCTCAACCGAATTCTTATTCGACCTTTCCTAGGAAAGACCCCCTATGAGATTCTTAAAGGTAAGAAACCCTCATTAGAATACTTTAGGGTGTTTGGAAGCAAGTGCTTTATCCTCAACACCAAAGACTACCTTACCAAGTTTGACCCAAAGTCTTACGAAGGTATCATTTTAGGTTATTCCCAAACTAGTAAGGCCTACATAGTCCTAAATAGAACCTCAGGGGTTATTGAAGAATCACTCAACGTAACCTTTGATGAAACCCCTCCTTCACCCAAGACACCACCATTGGTTGATGATGACTTGGATGAATTAGAAGTAGTTAAAGCCAAAGAGGTTAGAAAAATAGGAGTTGAAGACCTTAGTGTTGAAAAGGAAGTAAACATTAAGGAGTCTAGGGATCATACTCTCAATAATGTCATTGGTGACTTAAATCAAAGGACCCTAAGATCTCAAGTCCAAAACCAAAGCAACTTCTTTTGTTTTGTCTCCTTGATTGAACCAAAGAATGTTAAAGAAACTTTGACGGATGAGAGTTGGGTCATTGCGATGCAAGAAGAATTGAATCAGTTCGTTGCCAATGATGTTTGGGAACTTGTTCCTCCACCTAGAAGCTCTACCATTATAGGAACCAAATGGGTATTTAGGAATAAGCTAGATGAGAATGGTGTTGTGTCTCGTAACAAGGCTAGACTTGTAGCTCAAGGCTATAATCAACAAGAAGGGATTGATTATGACGAGACATATGCACCAGTAGCTAGATTAGAATCTATTAAAATCCTTTTAGCCTACGCTTGTGCCTTAGATATTAAGCTTCAACAAATGGATGTAAAGAGTGCATTTCTTAACGGTTTGATCAATGAGGAGGTATATGTGGCTCAACCTCCCGACTTCATTGATTTTGAGAAACCGGACCATGTTTACAAGCTTAAGAAAGCACTTTATGGACTCAAACAAGCACCCAAAGCTTGGTATGATAGACTTAAAGCGTTTCTTGTTAAACATGAGTATACCATGGGAATGGTAGACAATATACTCTTTACAAAGAAGAAAGGTTCTCACCTCATAATCGTACAAATATATGTTGATGACATTATATTTGGCTCAACTTGTCAAGAATTGTGTGATGACTTTGCCAAAATCATGCATGATGAGTTTAAAATGAGTATGATGGGAGAACTTAACTTCTTTCTAGGACTCCAAGTTAAACAAATGGACGATGGTATTTTCTTTAGTCAATCTAAGTACGCTAAAGAAATGCTAAAGAAATTTGGATTAGAAGAATCTAGACCAATGAAGACCCCTATGGCCTCGGATACTAAACTCACCGTAGATGATGATTGTGAGTCGGTAGACAACACCAAATATAGAGGTATGATTGGTAGTTTGTTGTACCTAACGGCAAGTCGACCGGATATCATGTTTAATGTTTGCCTTTGTGCTCGCTTCCAAGAGGCTCCCAAAACCTCTCACCTTGAAGCGGTTAAGCGTATCTTCTGATACATTAAAGGCACTATACATTTAGGATTATGGTATCCTAAAGGGACCGGCGTAGAAACCATTGTCGACGCGGACTCGGATCATGCGGGAGACTATGTGGACCGGAAAAGCACTAGTGGAGTTTGTACCTTCATGGGTTCTTGTTTAACTTCTTGGTTCTCCAAGAAACAAACCGCTCTTGCGATATCCACTACGGAAGCCGAGTATGTGAGTGCCGAAAAAGCATGCCAACAAGCTCTATGGATGAAGCAAGCGCTTGTTGATTACGGGATTTCTCTTGATGATGTTCCCATCATGTGCGATAATAAAGGCGCTATAGACCTAAGCAAGAATCCCGTGCAACATTCGCGAACCAAACACATAGAAATTATACACCATTTCCTTAGGGATAATGTTCAAAAGGGGAACATTACTATTGAAAAGGTGCCCTCCGAGGACAACTTAGCCGATATCTTCACTAAGCCACTTAAGAGGGAACCTTTTTATTACTTGCGTCTAGGTCTAGGATTAATGGAACATCTTCCTTAATTTCCTTTCTTCTTGTGTGTTTCTATTACCACTTTGAGTCTTCTCTCTTTTTCAAAACTCTCAAAGTCTCTTTCGAAAATGGTTGAGAAATTCGTTTGACATTGTTAATTCAATCTAAAAACGATTTTTCATAGATTCTCGCTATTAATATAGAGCTTACATAATTCATATGTATGATTCTCTCAAACATAGCAAGAACAAGATTGAATCATGGAGGATTATTGTGTCATTACTTAAGGTCTTGTCTTACACACCTCCTACATTGATTTTTCTTAATCCATGTATTTTGGTCAAATCTCTATTTGGTAAGTTTGCATATGTTTTCTTTGTCTATCTTTGCTTTTAAGCATATCCCTATGATAAGTTAGACTAGAAAAATAAGATTTGCTGAAAATCTTCCTCCAAACACCAAACCCTGCTTCTGCAGGCGGTTCCTTATGTGTACCGCGATACCTTATTGATAAGGTACCACCACCCTAGATAAGGAACCGCCTACAGTGGGCCTCCTTTTCGGGTTTTTGTCTGAAACTCCAGATTTGCTCCAACCTTTTTGAGAATCTTTGTTTCAAACCCTTTTGACCACCCCAAAAATACCCTAATCCTTCCCTATTTAAACCTTAAGCATTTTGCATTACTTCACATCCAAAATGTCTTATTCTCCCAATGAAAGCCTTGAATCTCCTCTATTTTCTCCAATTGCTTTCAATCCAAACCCACCCAAGAACACTCTTAATCACATTTCTCCTACCAAGAATGTTGATTGTGGAACTTCCTTTCTTCCACCACCACCCTTTAGTGTTCTTCCTCCTTCTCATGATAATGTCATGCACCATGGAACATATTGTCATTGTTGTCAATATCAACATCTTGCTATGGCACACATCTATGAGGAGTTGAGCTACAACAAGAGTCTCTTAATCAAGCCTCCTCTTCACTTTGATTATGAGATCTCCAACAAGCCACCACCACCCTCCGCTATTACCTTGTCTTTCATATAAGCATTGATTGCTTATCTACAAGACACCAAATTCAAGCAAATCTTAGAATTCTAGAATAACTAGGATTAGATTTATGCTTTTGGCTTGTTTCTTTTTCCATACTTCTTAGTATGATGTTTCTTTAGTAAACTATCTTGGATCTTTGTCTTTGTGTTTTCTTCTCTTTTAATTTTTTTTTGTGACCTATTGCTATATATTGTTGGTTGTTTCTTTTGTTCAACTAACCCTTCTATGTAGCTTGTCACCATATCTCGATTCCTCGGTGCCCCAAGCTAGGGGGAGTAAGCACCAAGGGGGAGTATTTGCAAAGTCCGTTTCTTCAACACCGGATTACGCAACCTTTTTGCTTCGACAAAGGGGGAGAAATGAATAAACTCGTCTTCGAAAATCTTGTTTCTGTGTGATTGAGTTTATGTATTGTCGGAATCAAAAAGGGGGAGATTGTTAATGCAATAATGACTAAAAACGTTACTTGCATTTTTCGGTCTCGCTTAGTTTTGATTACGACAATATGTAAAAACAAGCATTTACGAAAACAACGAAAAACGAATTCTTGAGTTTAAGTATTTTTCATTTTACCCATTTTCACTTAAGGTATGGATAAACAAGTACTAACCTTAATCAAGTGATCAAGTGATTTAATCTTTTCTTAAAACTCACTTTTTATTAAAAGTGACAAGTTTTTATTAAACTTTATTTTTAAGAAAATGTTTTATTAAATTAATTATTTGAAATTTGAAAATGGCATATTCTTATTCTGTTAAGAATATCCTTTCAGGATATTTTTATACCCAGATAAGACCTCCACCACTAAAGGACAAAAAGGAGCGGAGTCTAGTACGGCGGTACCTTAGCGCCTAGGCGGTACCTTATCGATAAGGTACCGCGGGTTGTGATAAGGTATCGCGGGCAGAACTAGCCGTTGGCTCCTTGGTCCTTTAAATAGTTGGCCATTCTCAGCTTTTCACCTCACCTCTTTTGCACATACATTTCCAGATTCAAACCCCTTCTTTAATCACTCAAATCTTTGATCATTTGTTTGATTATTACTTGTTTAAGAAGTGAATCTTGTTCTTCCATCTCTTCCTCTCCAAGTGCAAAGAGAAGAACACTATCTTAGTGAAGTGTTGAGTCCACCACCAAAGATATATTGAAGATCAATTTGTATATTCTTGTAGTTGTGTCATAGTTGTGAAGATCCAAGTAGTTGTGTCTATTTGGAAGTTGTGTATGTACTAAGTATAGTTGTGTAGATTGGTCCTAGCTACGATTAGGGCTCGACTTTTAACTTAGAGTCGGAAATTGGTTAAGCGACGTGTACGGTTTTCTCCACCATAAGGAGCTTGTTGTGTAGTGAACTCTCGAGTAAGGAGTACTCGAGGAGTGGAGTAGGAACGAGGAGTGAGCTTCGTTTCCGAACCACTATAAATCCTTGGTGTTCGGTTTGATCTTTCTTTACCCTTACCTCTTTACATTCCTTATTACTTTTTGCATATACATGTGTTAATATTAGATTAGCTACACTATCATTCTTTATTCTTTGTGGATATATTTTTGTTAGTATTAGTTTAGCTACACTATCATTATTCATATTTGTGCATAAGAAGATTTCATATATTTCCTCAAGCCTAAGTTTTTTTGAAAAAGGATTTTTGGAAACCATATTTTAACAAGTAAATTTTAAGAAACTATTCAACCCCCCCTTCTAGTTTCTACAGAAGAGACAACTAAAGTGATTCCTATTTTAATACTGAAAAATATAAAATAGAGAAACAAAAGAGTTTAGGATAGACCCGGGAAGACGGGTACACGGAATCACGGGTCGTCAAAAGTCATCAAGAATGGATCTTTGAAAGCTCGAATCCCTGCACATGATAAGAAAGAAAACAACAAACACATACTAGGGTCTCCCCCTACACTTATTATAAAAACAAAGAAAAATGATAGATACTGCGGGTTGCCTCCCGAGAAGCTCTTGTTTTTGTTAACCGAGTCGTGAGCCTGACTCGACCTTGATTAGCATAGGAAGAAACTTGAAACATATCCACCGGGATCAAATACATGGTTTTCGTCCATCAAATAGCACAAGCTTAAGGCGAACAAGGCAAGCCAAAGAAAAGTAGGCAAGGTTCCCTTAAGCAAAGATGGAGCACAGTGGTAGCAAGGGTGATGAGGTGCAAGCATATCTCCATAAGTTCCAAAAATCTTTCCTTTTATTTCATCAGATGGATACTGAGATAGGTTGAAAATTGCAATACCGGGATCGAACACCTTTTCCTTTAGGGGAAAATAACACTCAGGCTCAGTAGACCTTGAAGAAGATCCGCTGATAAATCGCACAATCTCATCCTCAGAAGGTGGATAGAGAGGTGTCAAGACATACGTGCTACGGATATCGGTGTCGGTCGGCTTCTTCTCCTTTGAAACAAGTTTCTTCATATCCAAAGTAGGATAAAGAGCATCATCAAAGTCCAAAGGAGGAGAATCACTCTCATTGGGGAAGTAGGTATTGAGAAAAGTAGCAAAGTCTTCCTCAAATGAGTAGTCATCCAAAGTAGGATCAAGCATTGTTGGTGGAGGATCTTCATCAAAAGTAGGAAAAAGGTCATCATGTGACGAATCACTCGAAAGAGTATCGACATCATCAAAGTCAAAATCATCATATGTTGGCATGTCTTTATACTCTGAAGTAAAATCATCAGAATCATCCATGTCAGAACTAGAATCATCATCATAGTCATCATAGATCGGTGGAGACTCATGAATTGGTGGGGGATCTAAATTGGATAGAGAATCATCCACATCATCTTGGAACAGTGGATTGTCATAGCAAATATCGAAAAGAGGATTGTTGTAGACGACAAAATCATCAAGCACATTGATCATATTCACCGATTCTCTTCCATTGGGTTTGGTTGTGATCTTCCCCATTCAAAACACTTGTGCATCATTCCCGACTCTTAAGATTAACTCACCTTCGGCTACATCGACTAAGGCTTTTCCGGTTCTCAAGAATGGCCGACCAAGTATTAACGGAATACGAGGGTCCATTTCATAATCAACAACAACAAAGTCGACCGAAAAAGTGAATGTGCCAACTTTAATGAACACATCTTCGGCAATACCAACGGGGTAAGCGAGAGTGCGATTTGCTAGCTCAAGAGTCATCTTTTTTGGTGTAAGGTTGGGTAATGATAGTGTTTTACAAACACTTAAAGGCATCAAATTTATACTGCCCCGAGATCAGCTAAGGCAGTAAATTCTTCGGTTTTGTTTAAAATGCAAGGCAACACAAAACGACCGGGATCTCCAAGTTTCTCTAGAAGTTCTTTAAGGATGACTGCAGAACAGTTTTCATTTAAGCGTGTGCTGACAAACTCAGCCATCTTTTCCTTTTTGTTAAGCAATTCCTTGAATGCTTTCACAAATTTCGGCATTTGGACAAGTGCTTCAACGAGGCTAATGTTGAAATTCATTTGAGAGATCATCTTCATAAAAGAAGTGATTTGAGCATCCTCTTAGTAAGCAATTTGCTCTTGTCTAACCAAGAAGAATAAGGGATGTTGGGTTTATAGGTGGAAGGTGGGGTGGGTGAAGGGTTTTTCTTGGGTACTACTTCAGTAAGAGGTGGAGACGGTAATGGAGAACTAATACTAGGCGTGGGAGTAGTAGGGATAAATGGTGGTGGAGGAGGTGTAGATGGAGTAACTGGGGGAGGGATAGATGGTCCTACTAAGGTTGCTTCACTGCGTGTAGTAATAGCACTCACATTCGCTCTTGGGTTGGTGACGGTATTTGATGGAAGAGAGCCCGAAGTAGAGGGTTGAGTAATTGGTAAGAAACTAGCCAGCATATTCTTCAAATCATTTGTTTGAATGCTAAAAGAGGTTTGTATATCATGTCGAAGCTCGGATCTAATATCATTACCTTGCTTAGTGATATATTCTTTCAAATTGATGATTTGGCTTTGCAGATTCTTAATTTGCTCTCCTTGGGTCCTCATAAAAGCTTCAACATAAAGATTAATGGGTGGTGCTTGTTGAGCGGGTGTGTGATAAGGATTAGAAGCTCGAGGTAGGTTTAGATTGCTTCTATTGTAGTTGTTGGGGTTGTGGTTTTGAGGAGAAAACCCGGGTGAAAGAAAGTTGTTAGAACGGTAACTTAGCAAGTTACGATCACCTTGAGGTCGGGCTTGGTAGTTTTCCGTTGAGTAGTTACCATAATCCGCATACACGTTTTTCGGATTGTCATGAGTAGAAGGACAATCAGTGTATGAATGAGGACCCCCGCAAGTCTCACAAGAAGTTACAACAACTTTAACTTGTTGTTGTTGATTTGTAGCCAAGAGTTGCATATTCTTGCTCATTTCGACCATTGCGCGGGTCAATTCGATGATATCAGGGTTTGAAGAAGTAGAAGAAACATTGACTCTCGGGTTATTCCTTGAAGATGCGGATGAATCCCAATTTTTGTGATGAGTAGTCATGTTTTCGATAAGCTCTCTACACTCCTCGGGTCTTCTTTTCATAAATGTGCCACCGGCGGCTGCATTAATCGTATCATGATCACGAAAAGTTAAACCATTGTAGAAAATATCAATTAAGGTGACGGGGAGCATGTTGTGGTTTGGACATCGATCGATCAAAACATTATAACGGTTCCCAAGCATCAAAAAGTGATTCATCGGGTTCTTGTGTAAATCCATTAATTTGATTTCGAAGGCTCGTGACCATGGATGGTGGAAAGTAGCGCGACAAAAAACTTTGAGTCATCTCATCCCAAGTATGAATTGAATTCTTCGGAAGATGATCAAACCATTTTTCGGCATGGTGGGATAAGGTGTGTGGAAATAGGTGAAGGCAAAGAAAATCCATAGTAACACCGGGCAACTTCATGCTTTGAGTAACGGTAATGAATTTGTCGAGGTGTTTGTTGGCATCATCATCCGGCAATCCGCGAAATGGACAAGTATTTTGAACTTGTTGGATCATGTGATGCTTCAACGAAAACTCCAGAGCCGTGATTTACATCAGCGTAATCGGTCCTCCTCGTCCATTCATCGTAGGTTGACACAACTCCTCCATCGTTCTAAGATCTGGTGGGGGAACATTGTTGTTATTATTATTGTTGAGGTGTGGTGGATTATTGTTGTTGTGCACACCAGCCATAACTAAATCTTCACGAGTCTCGGGCTCAGAATAAGTTGAAGATCTAGTACGCATGCACCTGCAAAAGAAAAAGAAAAAGATACCAAAGAAATAGAGAATATATATGTACGTGTAAAAATAAAAATAAAAATCTTTTTGGATTTTTGAAATTTTTTAATTTTTATGGATTTTTAACAAATTTTAATTTTTATGGATTATTGAAAATTTTTGAGCAAGAAAAATAACGTTCACGAGTGAACGGATCCCAAAATTCAACGCGTCTCTCACAGAAAACCGTTAATCTTTACGAAAAGAGCCGGCAGCGGCGCCATTTAATACAAGGTTTTTCCTCGTATAAAAAAGATTCGTTGATTCCAGTCTCTTCGAATTGATTACTGGTTTAAGTGCGACTCAGTCGTCTTTTGGTGGATAAAATAATAGATTGGTCATTGTAGTAAAGTAAAATTGCAAAACTTTAAAGTAAATGACAAAAATTTAAGGCTAAAACTGATTAAAACGTAAATGGTTAAATATTAATACTTTAAAAGTAACTTACTTAAATGACGAGAATTTAAAGCCTGACAAAAAGTAAATTTGACAATTAAATAAAAATGAAAACTTGAAAACTTAAAAATAATGCAAACTTAAAAATTAAACCAAGACAAGATGTTAAAACAAACCTACAGTCGAAATACGCCGATCGGAATACGATCGGAATCAAACCGTCGGAATAGTCACTTACCTCCCTTATCGGAATAAGGTCGGAATCTCCCTATCGGAATGCTCCGTCGGAAAGCTATCGGAATAGACCTATTTGAATCTTATCGGAATGCACCAAGAGTACCTTTGTCGGAATGTTGATCAGAATCCTGATCGGAATGCTGTCACCACAAAGCCTAATCGGAATACCAAAGAAGCACCCACGTCGGAATGTCAAATCGGAATGCAAAACCCTATTCCGATGGGGAGTGATCGGAATGATAGAAACCCTTTTTCGATCCAGCAATCGGAATGCTGGTCGGAATGTAAAGCCCCTTTCCGACTTGGTGATCGGAATACAGTAGGAACGTAAATAAGCAAAAATAAAAATAAGTTATGACTCAAATAAGCACTCCACTTAAAACTTAACTAAAACACGTATAAGAAAAAGCTAATAAACTAAAATTTAAAGACTTTTGAAAACACTTAAATGAAAAAGATACTCGAAAACAACTTTTTAATAAGAATAACTTTTATAAAACTTAAGTAAATTTAAGAAAGACACAAATAAGCTATAAAATCAATATTCCAAGACAATAAAAAACATAAAAACATAACACTTAATCAAATAAGCATAACGATAAGCACATAAACATAAAGATTAAGCAAAACAAGAAAGGTAGAATGAGAGATTAAAAATAAGAACTTGATTAAAAGAAAAGATTCAATAACAAAATTAAAAGACTTACTTAAAATTAAAGGCAAGAAATTAAAGGTGCAATTAAGTAAATGGCAATAAGAAAGTGCAAGTAATTAAAGGTGCAAGTAATAAAAATGGTGGAAGACTAGTTTGTCAAGTTAGCCAACAAAACTAAATGAGGTGAAATGTCTTCTATTTATAGGAGATTAGGGAGGTTATCATGTGTTGCTCCTCTCTTTCTTCTCTCGTCTTTTCGTCTTCTAAATTCTTTGACTTTTTCGACTTTGTCTCGGGATTATTTGAACTCGTCTTTTAATGTCTTCATTTATTAGACTTGAGTTCTTCGTCTTCATTAAACTTTCGTCTTTAGACCTTTTCTTCGATAAATCTTCAGAATATGCCTTGGACTTCCGTTCTTTTTGCACTCTTGATCTTTCGACTTCGTCTTTTGTCTTTTTCTTCGATAAAAGCCCGTGAAAGCCCGTTGTTTCTTCCCTTTTCATATTTTAGTCCTAAATCACAACAAAAACACAAACCACGCATAATTTCGACATTTACGACATAAAATACACGTTTTGGCTTGGTTATTATTATAATTAAGTGGTAAAAGGATAAGTGTTTTCACACTTATTACGTTTCATATTCCTTCCAGATTCTAGCTTGAACGTTGGATGACCTCCTATTAAATATTAACCTAAATATTTATTTAAGCCCTTGGCATGTACTTTTTATGGATGTATTGGCCTAAGGCCCATGACAACTATTGATGTATTTATGTTAAAGTTATTACCTAAATGTAAAACAAACACAACACCAGAGCTTATCTCAAACAATTGATAAGAATAGTACCCAAACGAATGTTATTCAACAGATACAAAAGAAAAGGTGTAGTCCCCAAATGGATGCTACACAAGAAATACAGATCAAACAAAACAACCTAACCAAACTATAAACTAGATCAATCATAAGATGTGAATGATTAAGAACAGATCAAGAACTTTAAACGAACTCAACAAACTTTAGAGAAAACTATGTGTGAAAAGATAAAACAATAATGAAAATAATGAACTCGTTTCCAGCTTATATAGCTTCAGTCTTGAACTTTCACCACTTGTCAACTTTAGTCCATGAAGTATCACCTTTTGTACAAAACTAGCTGGCAAATATATTTTCTATTAACCCACTCAAGTTAATAAGCTTGGACGCATAGATATATACTTTCAACACCCTCCCTCAAGCTTATGAACTAAATAGATTCTTCAGAGTAGGCTTCGAGCACAAAAACTGATGTTGAACTGTTCCTAAGCCTTTAGTGAAAACATCTGCAATCCGAGCTTCATAATCAAATTTAACAGCTTTAATTAAGCCTGAAGCAACCTTCTGTTATTAGATACACATCTAAATTAAAATGTTTAGTTTTTCATGCATCACAGGATTAGCTGCTATTTGGATAGTAGAGCTATTATCATATAATAGATTAATTAGAAGCACATTCTTAATGTTTAAATCTTGTAATATTTTAACCAACCACATAACCTTACAAGTAACAGAATCCATGACCTATATTCAGCTTATGTTGACGATCTAGAAAGAGTAGCTTGCTTATTACTCTTCCAAGACACCAAACCACCAAACATATACACACAGTATCCAGTAACACACCTTATAGTCAGTTTATATTTAGCCCATTCAGAATCAGCATATGTACTTAAAGTCTTACAACTAGATTTGGCATATACAATTCCCTCTCCACTAGCATATTTAAGATACCTAAGCACTCTTAAAACTTCTTCTAAATAATACTGTAAAGGAGCATGCATATATTGAGTCAAAAAATGAACACAATATGAAATATCAGGTCTAGTGTTACACAGATATATAAGTTTCCAACAAGCTTTTGATATAAAGACACATTTTTAAGAAAATTATCATTTTCACTTTTTATGAGCAAAAATACCATTCTCTGTCATAGGGGTTGTTACAGGTTTACAAGCTAAAAGCTCATACTCATGTAAAAACTCAATACACTACTTTCTTTGATTTAGACACAAACCATTTTCAGTTCAAAACTTCATACCCAAGAAATTTTTTAACTCCCCAAGAACTTTAATCTTAAACTTTTTATTCATTAATTCTTTAAACTTAGTAATCTCAGACAAATCATTACCAGTCACAACAATATCATCTACATATACTAACAAAGCTAAAAACACATCATTATTATTTTTAACAAACAATGAATGATCATTCTTACTTTGTTTAAACCCAGCTTCTAACAATGTTTCAACTAACTTTTTATTCTATTGTCTAGGTGCTTGTTTAAGACTATACAAATATTTGATTAATTTACACATTCTATTATCACTTTTATTAAAATAACCAGGAGGTGGTAACATATAAACTTATTTATCTAAATCACCATATAAAAATGGATTGTTAACATCCATTTGAAATAGTTTACAATCATTTTGAACAGACAAGTTAATAAAACACCTAACATTACTTATTTTGACAGTAGGACTAAAATTTTCATCATAGTCTACACCTTCTTTCTGACCACAACCCTTAGCAACTAACCTAACTTTATATCTTTTAATTTCACCATCTGCTTATACTTGATTTTATATACCCTTTACAAGGAATAGTTTTCCTATTATTAGGTAATTCGGTAAGCACCCAAGTATTAATAAGATATAAAGCCTCCATCTTATTATTCATGGCATGTATCCAATTAACATTTTAACAGCTTCATTAAAACTAGAAGGCTCAATAGTTTTGTTCAAATTAGATATAAAGCAACAATTATCATAAGGCAACTTAGTATGATTAGCATATCTATGTAAACTATATCTAATCTTATTGTCTAACATATAATCATTTAATTTCTCAGGCAATTTAGAAATTCTATCAGATTTTCTAACAGTTGAACTGAAACCCTCAACTTCTGGTCTATAACTAGAATCAAATATAGGAACCTGATTTTGAAAACTTGGGTCATTTCCCTCAAAGATAGGATTATCATCCATTGATGATGCAACATGAGTAATATTAGATGACTGCTCCTCTACAGTATCATCTGAATGACTCACATATACCTCCTCTGCATCATCATATGGTGCCTCTCCATCATCATAGGGACTTGAGGACTGATGAGTGTCAAACTCTAAAAAATCAAAAAATTGTTATTTACACCAGAAAATATATTGGACTCAATATTTTTATCAATATTTTGCATTTTAAAAGAAAAATAGTCTCATAAAACTTAACATCCTTTGAAAAAATAATACTCCTATTATTCAAACTCAACAACTTATAAGCTTTTTTAGAAGTAGAAAAAGCAGTTAAAATACATTTTTCAGATCTTGGAGAAAACTTATAAGAATTATTTAAGATACTTGAAAAATAAAGACACCCAAAAGATCTCAAATGGGAAAGGGAAGGTTCCTTTTCATACAACTTAGAAAAAGGAGATTGACCAGCCAAAATAGAAGCAGGAAGCCTGTTAATCAGATAAGTAGCAGTTAACACACAATCAAACCAAAAATACAAAGGAATATCTCCCTGAAATAATAAACTCCTAACAACATTAAGCAAATGCCTGTGCTTTCTCTCAGTAATCCTATTTTGCTAAGGAGTATAAGCACAAGTAGTCTGATGAATAATATTTTGGTCCCTAAAAAACAATCCATTTTATTATTAAGAAATTTTGTACCATTATCAAATCTAATAACCTTAATTATCATAGAAAACTAGGTAAGTAAAAGATTAAAAAAATCTTTAAAATACCCAAAAACCTAATCTTTAGAATTAAACAAGTAAACCCAGACAACCTTACTAAAAATATCAACAATAGTAAGAAAGTATCTAAAACCTTACCTAGCAGTAACCTTGTATGATTCCCAAACATCTAGATGAATTAATTCACCTAAAGCAAAAGACTTATGATCACTCAAGGGAAAAGGTTCTCTAGACTGTTTAGCAAAATGACAAATTTCACAAGGCTCAACATGTTCAGGTTTACTTAACTTTAAAGTATGTTTTAAAATTATAATAACCTCATCAAAATAATGACCGATCCTATTATACCAAACAGACTTAGACGCATTGTAAAACCTGCCTTAAAAAGCCTATGATCATTTAATGGACGAAGTTACCGTTAAATTTAAAATTTTAATTAATTAAAATATGCCATGTATCACGAACATTTAATACGAACAATATATATATTAATTAATTATCATAAGTATTATGTACGTAAACACGAATATTAATATATGATATGTATGTACGTACGGTATTAAGAAAACATTCAAGAAATAAAGTACGATAAATAGAAAAACAAAACCAAAAGTATAGGGGGGTTTGGTCCGCCGGTTTTAGAGAGAAAGGAGGGGAAACTGGGCCTTGGCCCATACCCATTAACCAATATTAGTTTAATAAAAACACAGGAGGTTTTCATTAAACGCTTTTTACAGAAAATCAAAACCCTACTTCTTCCTGGTCTCTCTCTTGCCGTGGCTCACCAAGAACACAAGGACAATTTCGTTGTTGATTTTTGGTTGATTGTTTATATGGTATTGTGTTCGTTCCTAAGCCTCTTCCACACATACGGTATCCTTGATTCTCTAATCTTTTAATTTATTTTCTATGTTTATAGATCCTTAGAAACAAGTATGAAAACATGTTTAATAAAAATATTGATTAAGGGATCGGGTATAATATGGTATGGGGTTTGGGTACACGCAAACCAAGACCGGGGTTGGTCTCGGTTGCGTTCGGGACCAACAGTGCACCACAAAGAGGTCGGCGTTGGTGGTTCGTGGCAGCCGAGACACCACACCCCAACATGGGGGTTGTGGCATTTGTTCAGCAGGAAACCGAGACCTCAATAGGGGCTAGGCGTAGTTCTCGGGCAGCGATGGACCCCAGCCGAGGCTAGGATTGGTGTTGTTTCGGACGCAGCCACGAAGCCGAGAGCTTCGGCTCTCGGTGTAGGGTTGCGGTTCGGACGAGACGCGGCCTCGGGGGTCACGGCTTCGGGTCGTGGTGCTCGGGTGTCGGGTGTCGGGATTTTGGTTCGGGTACTTATATTTTTATGAACACGTAATTAAACCGACATGTAAATTAAGTTATGTATGTTTAATTAATTTAGTTATTAATTAATTTTGGTTTAATTAAATTAAAACTTATGTTATGTTTATTCAAAATAAAAACATGATAAAATATGTATGTATATTTATTTAAATAAACTTAAGTTATAATAATTAATTATTTAATCATGAACATAGATTTATTTAATTAAAATTTAGGTTAAATCAATTAATATCTTTTTAAGGTAAAGTTTAATAACATAGAACATGTAATATTATTAATTAATAATAAACTTATAATAACATGACATGATATTATTAATTACTAATAAGCTAAGTATTAATTAATTATTAAACTTTATGACATAATAATACATGATATAAAATATGCATATAATTAATTATGGAATTATATTATTTATGGCAACATGATAAATATGGTAATATTATATTTATGGTATTATACTAAGTATGGTAACATGCTATTTATGGTAATACGTTAAATATGGTAACATACTATTATAGAAACATGCTAAATATGGAAACTTACTATTTTTGGAAAGTTACTATATATGGAAACCTGCTATTTTGGAAAGTTAATATATATAGAAACCTGCTATTTTTAGAAAGTTACTCATTATGTTATAACAAGTATAATAACACTTAAAACATGAAACACATGAATCTAAAACACATGCAACTATAAGAAACACATGATTAAAATATAAAATATTAAGACAAGACAAGAACAAGTATAATAAGTATGAACACGTCAAGTAAATAACAAGTATGTATAAGTAAGACCGACTCTTATTTTTGTCCCTTCATAATGTAGCTATTGTGAAGTCAGAGTGATCGTCTACGTTCGTTTTCGTCTTCATTTACTGGACATATGGTACGGATATTCCGTCCTTCAGTAAGGAAATATTTCTTCCTATATCAGGATTCCATGTTTGCAGCCATTTGTTTTCCAGTAGTTTAAGTGTCTTAAACACATCAGTATATGTATGATTATTTTAGATTGCTTGCGCTATATACATGCATGCCAGTTTCACCTAGTTATGGGGGTTCCGTAACCATAGCACTAGAGGTACCGGTGTTATGACTCTTCTGCAGGAGAGTGATTCCTCACAGCGTCCCTTATAGAATGTTAGCCTATGTTATTATTATCATGTGTGGCAAATGGGTGCATCTTAGGATAAGTAGTATGATTTCATGGTAACTATGGTGTGTGCCTTGCATCCCTTACAGGAGTTGATCCCTCCACTCATTTTATATATATTAATTAGAGGTAGCCCCTCTAATTACATGACGAGGTCACCCCTCCAAGTATTCATGCACGTGGATATAACATGACCTATATGGGCTCTCGGCATATTTAAAATACAAATTAAGATAAACTAAACATAAGTCTTTTCAGAAATATAAACCAGTCTTATGAACTTAAACCAAGTTTTCCAGGACATATTTTTTATTCCCCTGCTATTCATTTCATTTCATTACTTGCTTATGTTTATGCTTTACATTCTATGTTATATATCCGCACATTGAGCGTATTGCTCAGCCGTATTTCTCTTTCCTTGTCCCAATACGGCAGTACTAAAGGGCAAAGCTAGGAATCCAAGAGTACGTGCATGGAATGAGGCACCAGATTTCTTTCATTCCTTAATGCATTTACATACTTTTGCTTTGCTGGACACTATTTAGTCCTTTTCCTTACATTTCATACTTATGCATTTCGTGTGTGGAGCTTATGTGGATCTGATGTTTGTTTCCAGATTCTTTTATGGTCATTTAATGTTTTAGACATTACCTTGTATGCTTTGATGATATGTCATAATTATCCTGTGATATTTCATTTATCAAAATAGGGTGTTATAATTATGGTATCAGATCTAAAGCTTCGACCTGTAGGCTCTTAAAATTGACCTGTGACTAGTGGGTAGTCATCAGCGTCTTCCTAGAACTAACAGTTTGTTTTCATGCATTCATTTCACGTATCATTGTTGCAGAAATTTTGACTAAGTAATGGTTGGTATAGGACTGACCATATTTAGTCGCATGTGCTTTTAATCGAATAATTTTGCTTGGTGAACCGACCCATAGGCGTTCACATTAGCTCATGCCTTTTGTTTTGATGAACCGACCCATAGGCGTTCATCCTCGCCATGTCAATTATGTTTTTCATGTCATTTGCATTTGGCTATGCCTTCATAAACTGTTTCATGCATCATTTTATTACGTTTATCACATGTTCTAATCAGATTAATCATTTTGTTGTCCCTTATATTTAGATGATATAATAGCACGAATTCAAGAAAGAAAGGTAGATATGAGATGAATTTTAGAGAGAGAAAGTAGTGAGAGAAAGTAGAGAGAGAGATGATTAACTTTGGGAATATTAGATTAGAAGTGAGAAAAAATGAACAACCAACCCTCCTAACATGCTAGGAGGGTAGTATATATAGTCCACCCACATGCGGGCTTTAATGGGCTATATATTGGGCCGGGCTTGTCTTTTGGACTTTAATTAGTTTAAATCCAAGCCCGTAAACCACGACTAATTAACTACCTCTTACAACGTTCTAACTAATGTTACAATAATAACCTATGACTGAGCATTCTTATTTGACTCAATATTTTGAGGCTAACAATCTCCCCCAATGTGAGGTCATACCCTTTTGATGTTTGGAGATCAATGGAGATTACGAATCTCGTCATAAATGAGTCTTGAACGTGTAACAGTAGTTTTGTTCCTTCATGCTGTGATCTTTGAGCCTTTGTCATTGTCTTTCGACTTAGTCTTTTATCTTGAGATCTTCAAATCATTCTTGACTTGTCTTTGCCATCTTGCGATCTTGTGCCTTTATCCACATGCTCACACTATTAATTGTTGAATAAGTCTTTGGGCATGAACATGTGGTTTTGAATCTTTGACTTTGCTGAGTACACCGTGACGCCACCTTCTCGAGACAAAACATAGACACGGACTGAATGGCTTTGACATTCGTCCTAAATCGGTAGCGTTTTACCTCCGGTCGGTGAAGACCGTTATACGATATTAAATACCGTACCTGTGATTAGGTAGATTCAATTAAGAATCTCCTTGACAGGGTTTCGCGGCTGTACTAGCCGTTCTCTTTACTCGACCGTCTCAAAGCAAGACTGCGAACATAAAGAGTGAATCAATTGGATAAATATCCGCTTGATTAAAGTCGTCAATTCAAATTCCTGGAACAAGTTTGATTCATTAAGAATCTTACCATTGTTGCTTTCCAGTTGACACGAGTTTGATTCATAAGAATCTCACAAGTCACCTACCGTAGCGCTGTTTGATGTTGACGCTAGAAGGATTTCCATTCGTCACTGTGAATATTAATGAATATCACTCTAAATGTTCTGGCAAGACCATAACGATATTGCGTAGAAACCTGAAACGAGTTTGAATCAATTCAGAATCAAACCACTGTTGCTTTTCAGTTTTACATATGTTTAATTCATAAAGAATCTTGCATATGACCTATCGCAGTGCTGTTTGATGTTAACACTGGAAGGATTTCCACTCATCATTGTGAATACTAAGTAGTATCACTCTGAGTGTTCTAGCAATATCACAAGGATATAGCGTAGGACTCTCTTGATCTTCATCCGTGTGTCCTAACGAGATTTGATTGATCTCTTGGCTCTAGACTCGATTTGTGCACTTTTAGTGGTCGGAGGCTGGAGCAGATGCCACCTATTTAGTATCAACTATCTCGGAGTGAGAAAGTTAATAAAATTCGTGTTGATCTCCGTGACAATAAAACAAACTTCTTTTGAGAGAAGCCTGAGTAGCTAGGAAAGGATTGTGCTTTACATCACTGGGTCCATGATGAGTTGTCTTCATGATGTGTTGACCCGGTTTCTACCTAAGTTGTATGGAGGGCTTCTTTCTTTAGACCCTTTATCCTTACATTTCTTTTTCATTCTTCAACCCCTTCAATGCTTACCAAGACATCATTAATAGCACCTTGTTGTGATTGTTCCAGTGCTATCATCAGTACTTAGTCGGTATTCAGCAACGTTCACATTCTACTCCATCTTTCCTAAGGACTTCTAATAATCTATTGGATTGTCCCTGGGAAGATCCCTCCGGTTCTGGTTGGATCATAGGACTTAAACCTAACCACCCTTTTGACACCAATAACGTCGTGAATTAAACATGTTGTGGGTATTTGATCGTAACCATGAAAACCACTTTAAATTCTAACAAAGTTTTTGAAAAACATTTAACACCTTGCTAGTTTTGTCGTTTCAGAACTGCTCCCCCTTCACATGTGCATTGAAATGCGAAAGAATTTAAGTAGACATTTTGCACATGTGGGTAAGAGTTAAAGTCCTTGAGTCTTTAGATCACATTTTAATCACATTTTCTCCCCTATCTCTAATATATAAAATCGTTTGATATTAAAGATACCAAATTTGATTAAAATATATATTTTGAAAAATAGTCTTGAAAATCTTCGGGAGAAAGATGTGTTGATCTTTTGCATGAAGTTAAAATGTTCCCCCTCAAAAATTGATCCAATTGAATTGTCATTGTGAGGATATGATCCACATTTCGCTTTTTGAGGATGGGAGTTGTTGAACACACAATTTTTGAAAGATTTTGAATAATCATTGAGAAATTCTTGAAAAAATTGTGTTCAACGTTTTTTGAAAAATCCTATTTCTTTTTGTCGAAGAGGTTTTTCTAAAGCATAAACTTGAGTTCATAGACTTTGATTTTCTTGACGAATCCACTCAAGTGTAAGAAGATTTAACTTCTTTTGCTAAGGGTAAGAGTACAAAAGCGTACACTCCCCCGTGAATTTAGATCTGAGTTGCAATCTGAAAGTGATTACAAGCCATTGTGTTGAGCTCAAAACGTTGAATGTTTTGTGACAAGCTCAACCCAAGATAGATTGATCTACGCGTTTGGTAGGATAAGGTATCTTTAAAGATACACTTTCCTTTATTTGAAGTTCTAGTTACAGTCTGACATTTAACTGTAAGTCGTTTACATGAGCTTAAAAACATTGAATGTTTTTAATGAGAGCTCATGACCGAGAAAACTTATTTTCCCGTTGTTAAGGATAAGTTATCATTTGTGATCAACTTTCCTTTCTTGGAAGTACGAGTCACAATCTTAGGTAATTGTAAATCATTGAACTGACATGTTTTAAAAAATATTTACAACTTTCATTCGAGCTTTATGTACACACCCGTGTCGTTGTTGAGCGACATTTCTAGGTACGTCCATATTATCAATACTGAAAGACATGTCGAGAAGAATATTTTTGGATTATCAAAGATTTTTTAATTTTGTATTTTTCTTTTTCATTAATATTTACAGATTATTATATTTTTTTGTTTTCTCAAGTTTTTCGAAAATAATCCAAAATAGACTTTTGTACAACAGAAGAAGGTGATATCGAATATACAGAATTGGAACCCTTTGAAGAAGGAGAAGTGGGTTCAGAATCCGCTGTTGTACCTGCAATCACAGAAGAAGAGTTTGCACAAATACTAGAATTAGGAGTAAGAAATTCCTTTTCAGCGTGTAGAACAGTAGCATTAGTGCTGGTGCAGGTGTCATCACTCTTCTCTATTGGAATCCACTTAAGACCAACTTCCGTGAAGATCCGACCCGTTGGTTTCCACTGAAGACTAGATTTAGGAGTAGCTTTCTCTTGCACAACGGAAGACTTCTTTGGAGAGAAACTAAGTCCTTTTTTAATCCATGTTTCAGATTTGTTGTTGTTGCTTTTCTTTGCGATGGGTTTGTATCTCCTTGTTGTCTTATGGGATTCTGTATTCGATCTCCGTTCAAAGGAACGAGATTTGACCTCATAGAGGTATTGCAAAATGCAATGGTCATGATTTCCATTGTGAATACCCTTTTTGCAAGTGGGACATACAGGGAATTTGGGATTCACGAAAGTACTTGTATTCCTTTGTTTTCCAAATCGTTCAGGCGTAGTGTTTGAAACATGACTATTCATGGATGGTTTCCAATTCCTAGATTGATGAAGAGGGATCCTAGGTTTTATCTGACTACCATTAGGAGTGTGTGGCACTCTAGCGAGATTTGGTGAACTAGGTTTTTCATACACGTGTTCGTCTTGCTGAATCTTCCCTTTTTGTTTCGTATCCTCTAGATTGTGGGTATGAACGAGGTCATTTGAACCTCCATATTCCTTTGTGGACGTGAATGTCACACGTTTTGGAGGAGTCCTAGAGGTGCTAGGTGCATTCACATGGTTGGATTTAGCAACAGTGTGCTTTCTAAATGGAGGAACATAGGGTGATATGGATGGTTTTGGAACACTTGGTTGCACATCAGTCTTAGGGGGTAACCTAGATTTCATATGAGAAGAATTGGAGAACGGAGTCGGTTTTCCTAAGATAGACAGCTTTGGATCCTTGTAGGCATTGGGTTGTCGAATAACAGGTTTCTTAATGCTAGGTTCCACGATTTTCCCACCCATTTTAGCAACGAGTTTCTGCAACTCTGCTATCGCTCTGTCCCTGTCTTGTAATTGAGCTTTCAACCCTTTAATTTCCAAATTCTGTTCATTCATTTCTCGAAATGTTTGGGGAAGTTTTTCTTGCAATTTATTATCATGTGGAAAACTACCAACTTCTTTTTGCAAAGCAAGTTCAAGTGAATGACAATGTTTTTTAAGGAAATCAGTTTTGTGTTGAAGTAACTCAAAAGCCTTTTTGTCAACATTTTCTTTATGTTTCGAAAGCTCAATTTCAAGACGTTCACATTCTTTGATCTTTTCAAGATATTGGCATGCAACTTCAGAATATTCATCAATATCAGCACAAGATGTAAAATAAGCACACATAACATCTTTAGAAACGTATTCTTGCAAGAGTAAATCATATTCATCTGAGAAATCAGACTTCTCCATTTGAATATCATCAATGTGTTTCTCAAGAGATTCAACGTATTTTAAATCATCATACATTTCAGTCCGAATGAACTCCTCAAGTTGAAGAACAGTTTCTTTAATCAACGCCGTGTTAGGAATTAAGAGTTCTTTCACAAGCAAGGTAATATCTTGAGGAATCGGACGTGTCCACTCAACATTTTCACGTTTGTCCCAGTCTCTTTCAACAATAGATTTAACATTATCTATGTGGTGTTTAAGAATACCTAATGTTTTCCTACTCTTGCTTTTAGATTCATCTAGAGGGAGGTATTTTATGTATTTGTAAACATTAGATTTCTTAGGGGCAAATGCTTTCTTTCATTGAATTCTCTTTTGTTTGCATTCTAGAAACACTTCCTCACGAGTTTTCTGAGTTTGTTTGTTGAAAAGACCATAAAGACTATTCTCATAAGCATAATTATATGGTTTCACAAACTCCTTATTGACAAGTGGTTGACTATCATCATTCCAAAGGGCAGTCTCTTCACTATTGGCACTAACAGGCATACAATCAAGATCTGTCCTTTCAGTCTCATCAAGATAAAGACACGGGTTCACAGCTTGAGCTTTGGCAAGGTACTCAAGACTTGCAAAGCTAGCTTGACCCTTAAACATCGATGGAGGTGCTAGCATTCTTACGGATTGAATAGAATCATGCGTTTTATAAACAACGTTCTTCAAAAATTCTACTTGTGCTTCTAGTTTTGTTGCTTTTTCAGTTTCTTTATCATATCTACTTTTGAATTCTTGTTTTAACGCATCTACCTCTTGTTTCTTATCCTCAAGAATTTTAGCAGAATCAGTAGTAGTCATAAAGAGCTTTTGTTCAAGTTCATTATCTTTGGTATTGGCAAGGTACGTTTTTTTGGCGTTCATCCATTAAGAAAACATTATATTGACGCTTCTCTTTGGCTAATAACTCAAGAGTTGTATTATATTTGTTTTCAAAATCGTCCTTTTGACTTTTTAACGCACTTCTCTTGTACCCCTCAAGCTCTTTGGTCTTTTGAAGAAGCTCAGCCCTATTACTTTCAAGGGTCTCATTAGATTTAATTAGAGCGGCTTTGCATTCTTCAAAGTTTTGAGTGAGCGCTGCGTTTGCCTTCTTTAATTGCTTTTGAATCTTTCTAGTTTCATTGACATCTTTTTGTAAACTAGCAATTAAATTAGCAAGCGCGACACGCTCCTCATCATCATACTCATTTGCATGTTGATCATCCTCAAACGCATTATTGCACATGTCTGATGAATTGGGTGTGGTATTGCTCTCAACCGTTTCCTTCATACATGTGTCAATAAGGTTTGTTGTTTGATCACTATGCTCATGCGTATTGGCATTGGCAAACACATTAAATTCAGCATTGTGTACCTCTTCCAATGGCTCAGAATCGTAAATAGGACCATTATCATAGGAAGGTGTATTGCTGATGACATTCTCAGAGTCGATGTGTTGTTTGTCAGAGCTGTTGTTGTCTTTCCCAGAGCTATTATGATCATTCTGCTCACCGTGCGTTGTTTTCCCTGTTCTACAGCTGTCAGTTGCATTACTCGATATTGTCGCGTTACTTACAGTTGAAACTGGACTCGTATCCATTACAAGAATCTTTGCAACCGTGCACTCTTGCATTTTCAGCCTTTTGTCATTCATCTTCTTGATCATGTCTTTTGCATGAAGTAGGTGTTCATCCAAAAGCCTCTCAATTGATTCCATGTTTCCAAATATCAAATCTCTGAATGATTTTGCTTCCATTGTAGTGTAGTCTTTGAAGTGTTGATTTGCATCTCGAACTTCTGACTCAAAATTGGGATTCTTGAATAGCTGTGAAGCAAAGAATGGTTGAAACGGTGTTCTGAGTATTTTGAAGGCATTCTTAGAATTTGTCTCATGAAGGTTTTTGTTGAGTAATTCATTCTCAAGATTCTTCAAGTGGTCTCTTAAGTCATAAGTGAACGTGTGATGATCATTTCCAAAAAAGGAATGAAAAGCACGCATATACAAAGGATTGTACGAGAAAGTCTCTCTTTCTAGACGTTTTAGATTCGTTTTAAGATCACTGAAAGCTTGCATACAACGTTGTTTAAGGACTTGTTCTTGTAGTTGCATCTCTCGTTCTTCTCTGACTCAACACGTATTGCTCGTTTCCATGATGATGGTTTCTCAGTTGATGAAGTGAAAATGGATCTTAAGTAGATGTGTTGTGATTGGGGTGTGGTTTAAATTCCGAAAATTCCTATTTTTTCTCAGTCCGTTCCTCAGTCCGACAAAACGGTAAACTCAAAATTTTGTCTTACCAAATTTTGAAATCAAGTCCGAAATAGCCAAAAACTAACAAGGAATATTTTTGACAAAAATAAAACCTAAAAATGGCCTAAAGTTTTGAATTTTGATCCGAAAATTTAAATTTTTGGTCGATATTTTTTTTGCATTGCCAAAATTTGAAATTGAAGCATAAATGGCCTAAAAATGGTCTAAGAAAAAATTTTGAAAAATGAAATTTTTTTTTTGTTTTTTTGTAACGATGTTCCGAACCTAGTCTAGATAGTGGCTAAGTCTAAAAAATACTCGAACAAAATTTGGCTAAACAGATCTCAATATCCCATCGCAATGTTGTCCCATCGCAATGTCTGTCGCAATGTCCTATCGCAATGACCCCCCGTCGCAATAACCCTGTCGCAATATTCCTATCGCAATCTTCAATCGCAATCTCCAATCTCAATCCTCAATCGTAATAACCAATCGCAATCTTCAGTCGCAATACCAATCGCAATCTCAAACGTAATGATAAACCCTAGCGTATTGCGATGGAAGGCAAGGGAATTCTGTCGCAATGTGGGTATTTTTTCCGAAACTTAGCTAAAAAATGAGATTTTTCGCTAAGAAAAAACGTGATTTTACCCAAACCAAAGCAACCAAATCGCTACCACAACTATGTAGGAGATTTAGATCAAGATTTAGAACATGGAAAACACAAAAAAATGATTTCGAGAAGTGAAATAAAGATTAAAACATGCGAATCAAATAAAAACACCACAATCAATCACAAAACTACCCCATGGCGATTGATACCAATTGTTGTCCCTTATATTTAGATGATATAATAGCATGAATTCAAGAAAGAAAGGTAGATATGAGATGAATTTTAGAGAGAGAAAGTAGTGAGAGAAAGTATAGAGAGAGATGATTAACTTTAGGAATATTAGATTAGAAGTGAGAAAAAATGAACAACCAACCCTCCTAACATGCTAGGAGGGTAGTATATATAGTCCACCCACATGCGGGCTTTAATGGGCTATATATTGGGTCGGGCTTGTCTTTTGGACTTTAATTAGCTTAAATCCAAGCCCGTAAACCACGACTAATTAACTACCTATTACAACGTTCTAACTAATGTTACAATAATAACCTATGACCGAGCATTCTTGTTTGACTCAATATTTTGAGGCTAACACATTTCATTTTCATTTTTAAACTGTTAGATGGTCATGACACGCGAACAAGAGCTAGCAGCAGCTGTCCAAGCAGCTTTGCAAGCCACGCTTCTCCAAATCAAGAACCAAATTCGGGCTGAATACCAGAATGCCCTGAATTAGAACAACAATCCTCCTCCTCCTCTACCGGTTACTTTGCACGCTTGACTTGAGAGGTTTAACACCAGAAGTCAAGATCTTTTTACAGGGTTGAGACTTCATCTGATGTGGAAGCGTGGATTTTGCATATGGAGAAGATTTTTGATGCTATGGGATGCGGTGGTGTCTACAAGGCAAGGTTGGCTTGCTATAAGTTTGAAGGTGATGCTCTGCATTGGTGGAGAGCTTACAAGTTAGATAATGGAGGTGATGATTGGCTAGTTGCGCTGACTTAGGATCAGTTCAAGACTTTGTTTTATGCACAGTTCTTTCCAAATTCTGAGTAGGAGGGACTAAAGAGGGACTATCACTCCATTTGTCAGAAGATTGGAGAGACTAGCACAGAGTTCATGTAGAGGTTTCTTAGGTTGCCTGGATTCTTAGGTGCGGCTGCGGGTACTGCGGAAGAACAAGCCAAGCACTTTCGCTGGGCTCTGCACGCCTTTACAGCAGCTCGTTTACTTAGTGCTACATATGCTAATGTGGCACAAGTTAATGATGCAGCACGTAGTTTAGAAATGCTACATGAGCGTGTTGACTACGAGGAACAAGCTCGTCCTGAGAAGAGGTATAAATTTCAGCCATCAAGCATTATCATTTCATTTCAATCTTTATGTTCATTTATACCTTTTCCTATCCAATTGTATCTTCAGGTAGAAGGGTGGAGACCGGTCCCAACCGGACACTCAACAGAATGCAAACAAGGGCCACGGTCAATCTAACGACTGTTATGTATCTGACAAGAGGAACGGTAATGACAATTACCGCAACAACAACAGCCAGTCCAACAACCGCATGTCCCTAAACTCTTAAGCTTTACTATGTTAAGTTGTTGTATGTTTTTACATACTAACATGTCAGCATCATAAACAGGAACTCTGCGTGTGGACATGCCCAAAATGCTAAGGGTCAGCAGTCTAACAACTCGTCTTCATCTGGTAAACTATCATTTAAACTTCAGTACAATCATGTTTATGCCAAGTAATCATGTCTCACACATATTCTTAAACAGGCTCTTAGGTAGCAAGGGTACCTCTAGGAGGTTACACCTACCCCATCTGCACGACTTGTAGTCGTAGACATCTTGGTACATGCCGTAAGTCACACGACGTCTGTTTCAAGTGTGGACTACCAGGACACATGTTGAAAGACTGCAAGAAGGGAGACACTGCTGGTACTTCTAGTGCTGCTCTTCCTAAGCCGCCAGCTTCAGGACGTGTCTACACTACCACAAGGGACCAAGCTAATAAGTCCTCATGTACTATCATTGGCATCCTCTTTATGAACAATCATGCTGTGTGTGTTTTATTCGATACTGGTGCTAATCATTTAGTTATATCTCTACGTATGCCACTAGTATTAATAAAATCCCTACGCCATTAGAGAATATTTTATGTATATCTACGCCTATGCGAGACTCTATGCGAATTACCCAAGTGTACAGAGATCTTCCACTAGAATTCGATGACAAGGTTCGCCTAGTAGATGCACTTCCTTTGGATATGTGCGAGTTTGATCTCATCTTAGGCATGGATTGGTTATCCAAACATCATGCTACTATTGATTGACATACTTATCGGGTTATCTTCGGCGATGTTCAATCACCAGAGTACATTCACAATGGTTTTATACAAGGAAAGTCTGTACAAATAATCTCTATGTTAGAAGCTCGTGCATTACTATCTCATGGTTGCGAGGGCTTCTTAGCTTCAATCCAGGATATCACTGCTGAAGTTCCATCGATCCAAGATCAACCAGTTGTTTTAGAATTTCCCGATGTATTCCTAGAAGAACTTTTGGGTGTACCACCTACTCGAGAAGTAGAGTTTAACATCGAGCTCATCCCATGAGCTCAACCAATCTCTAAGGCTCCTTATCACATGGCTCCCATAGAGCTCAAGGAGTTGAAAGATCAACTGCAGGAATTACTGGAGCGAGGTTTCATCCGTCTGAGTGTACCACCATGGGGTGCAACGGTACTTTTCGTCAAGAAGAAGGATGGCAATATGCGTTTATGCATTGACTATTGTGAGTTGAATAAGATCACGATTAGGAACCGTTATCCATTACCAAGAATCAATGATTTTTTGACCAACTTCAGGGTGCCAAACATTTCTCCAAGATCGATCTAAGATCCGGTTATCATCAGCTGCGAGTTAAAGAGCAGGATATTCTCAAGACTGCTTTTCGCACCAGATATAGCCATTATGAGTTCGTTGTCATGCCTTTCGGACTCACTAATGCTCCTGCGGTATTCATGGACCTTATGAACCGCGTCTTCCATGAGTACTTAGACAAATTTATTATCGTCTTCATCGATGACATCCTCATCTTCTATTAATCTAATGAAGAACATCTAGGGATTGTGCTACAGATTCTTCGTCAGAAACAATTGTATGCCAAATTTTCTAAGTGTGAATTTTAGATAAACAAGGTGCCGTTCTTAGGCCACATTGTCTCCGCAGAAAGGAATACTATGGATCCTGCGAAGGTTGAAGCTATTACAAAATGGTCAAGACCGACGTCTACAACCGAGGTTCGTAGTTTCCTAGGCTTAGCTGGTTATTATCGCAGATTCGTGGAGAATTTTTCAAGACTAGCCTTACCTTTGACCAAGTTGATGCGAAAAGGGGAGAAATTCGTTTGGACTGATGAGTGGGAGAAGAGCTTTGAAGAACTTAAGAGGCGGTTAGTATATGCACCTATTCTTTCTCTCTCATCTGGTACAGGTGGATTTCAGATCTACAGAGATGCTTCGGGTAAAGGATTAGGCTGTGTACTCATGCAACATGGGAAAGTGATTGCATATGCATCACGTCAGCTAAAGCCTTATGAGGAAAATTATCCTACACATGACTTGGAGCTAGTAGCAGTAATGTTTGTACTTAAAATCTAGAGACACTACCTTTATGGTGAATCATGTGATATCTTCACTGATCACAAAAGTCTCAAGTACATATTAACTAAGAGGGAACTGAACATGAGGCAGAGAAGATGGTTGGAATTACTCAAGGATTATGACATCAATCTTTAGTATCATCCTGGCAAGGAGAATGTGGTGGCAGATGCTCTTATCAGGAAGTCGGGCATTATAAACGACATCAAAGTACAAGAAGAAATCATACGGGAATTTGAACGATTAGACATTGAATTCCTAGTACGTGGAAAGCATGGATACTGGGCTAATATGCGAATTGAGCCAGATTTATTTCTCGGATGAAGGCAGCTCAGAAGGACGACGGTGGGATTTGGGCTATCATTCAGAATCTTGATCGACAGACAGAATTTCATTTAGACGAAGAAGGCATTTTATGGCAAGGAACTAAGCTATGTGTTCCGGATGATCTTACACTCCGGGAAGCCTTATTGATAGAAGCTTACAGCTCTCCATTCTCTATTCATCTCGGATCCACCAAAATGTATCATGACATTAAACAACATTTCTGGTAGAGTGGCATGAAGCAGAATGTTTTTACTTTCGTATCCAAGTGTCTAACTTGCCAGCAAGTTAAGATCGAGCATCAGCGGGCTAGTGCTTTACTGCAACCGTTAAAGATTCCCGCATGGAAGCGGGACAAAAATATCCATGGATTTCGTCACCAGACTTCCGCTTACTCAGAACAGACATGATGCTATATGGGTCATAGTTGATCGTTTAACCAAGTCAGCTCATTGTCTTCCAATTCTCAAGGACTTCTCAGTCAGCAAATAGGTAGATATATTCCTTAAGGATGTCATACGACTACATGGAACTCCTTCAGACATCATATCAGATAGAGATGCTCGTTGCACGTATAAATTCTAGAAAGGTATGCAGAAAGCTTGGGGCACTAAACTTAAGCTTAGCACTGCCTTTCATCCTTAGACCGATGGTCAATCGGAGCATACAATTCAGACCTTAGAAGACATGTTGCGGGCTTGTGCATTGGAATGGTCAGGAAGTTGGGACGACTATATATGTTTGGTAGAGTTTGCCTACAACAACAGTTGGCATGGAAGTATTAAGTGTGCACCTTTTGAGATGCTTTATGGCAGAAAGTGTCGTGCCCCAATCTGTTGGGATCAAGTTGAAGAACGAATCCTTGAAGGACCAGAAATGATAGAGGTGACCAATGAAAAGGTTGCCATCGCCAAGGCGAAGCTAAAGGAATCTCGTGCTCGACAGAAGAGCTATGCTGATAAACATTGTAGAGATATGTCGTTTAATATCGGTGACCATGTTTTCCTTAAAGTATCACCAGTACATGGTGTTAAGCGTTTTGGACTCAAGGGCAAGCCCAGTCCTCGTTTCATCGGACCGTTTGAAATCCTTGAACGTGTCGGTGAAGTATCATATCGTCTAGCTTTACCTCCCCAGCTATCTCATATGCACGATGTATTCCATGTATCGGTACTCAAAGGTTACAACTACCATCCATTGCATAAGGTTACGTATCCATTCAAGCAAATTTTAGAGGATCTATCATATATCGAGGAACCCGAGAAAGTTATCGATCGCAAGAACGAGTCATGAGGAGAAAGACGATCCCATTCGTTAAAATTCTCTGGAGGGATTATACCGAGCAGGAAGCCACTTGGGAAATGGAGGAGTATATCTGGACTTCTTACCCTAATTTCCAGTTTTGACTCGGGTATATCATTTCAGCTTACACGTCTTTCCAGCTTTTATGTCATTTTAGCGTTTAGCATCTTGTCAGCTTATCGTATCTCTAATTCGAGGACGAATTGTTCTTTTAGAGGGGAAGAGTTGTAAAACCAGTCTTAAAAAGCCTACAATCATTTAATGCACCAAGTTACCGTTAAATTCAAAATTTATAATCAATTAATATATGCCATGTATCACGAACATTTAATACTAACAATATGTATATTAATTAATTATCATAAGTATTATGTACGTAGACACGAATATTAATATATGATATGTATGTATGTACGGTATGAAGAAAACATTCAAGAAATAAAGTACGATAAATAGATACGAATATACACGATAATATTTAAACAAGAAAAAACAAAACCAAAAGTATAGGGGGTGTTTGGTCCGCCAATTTTAGAGAGAAAGGAGGGGAAACCGGGCCTTGGCCCATACCCATTAACCAATATTAGTTTAATAAAAACACAGGAGGTTTTCATTAAACGCTTTTTATAGAAAATCAAAACCCTACTTCCTCCTGGTCTCTCTCTTGCCGTGGCTTACCAAGAACACAAGGACGATTTCGTTTTTGATTTTTGGTTGATTGTTTATACGGTATTATGTTCGTTCCTAAACCTTTTCCACACATACGGTATCCTTGATTCTCTAATCTTTTTATTTATTTTTCTATGTTTATAGATCCTTAAAAACAAGTATGAAAACATGTTTAATAAAAAGATTGATTAAGGGATCGGGTATAATATGGTATGGGGTTTGGGTACACGCGAACCGAGACCGGGGTTGGTCTTGGTGGCGTTCGGGACCAACAGCTGCACCACAAAGTGGTCGGCGTTGGTGGTTCATAGAAGCCGAGACACAACATCCCCAACACGGGGGATGTGGCGTTTGTTCAGCATGCAACCGAGACCCCAATAGGGGCTAGGCGTGGTTCTCGGGCTGCGAAGGACCCCAGCTGAGGCTAAGGTTGGTGTTGTCTCGGACGCAGCCACGAAGCCGAGGGCTTCGGCTCTCGGTGTAGGGCTGTGGTTCGGACGAGACACGGCCTCGAGGGTCACGGCTTCGGGTCGTGTGCTCGGGTGTCGGGTCTCAGGATTTTGGTTCGGGTACTTATATTTTTATGAACACGTAATTAAACAGTCATGTAAACTAAGTTATGTATGTTTAATTAATTTAGTTATTAATTATTTTTGGTTTAATTAAATTAAAACTTATGTTATGTTTATTCAAAATAAAAACATGATAAAATATGTATGTACATTTATTTAAATAAACTTAGGTTATAATAATTAATTATTTAATTATTCATGAACATAGATTTAATTAATTAAAACTTAGGTTAAATTAATTAATATATTTTTAAGGTAAAGTTTAATAACATAGAACATGTAATATTATTAATTAATAATAAACTTATAATAACATGACATGATATTATTAATTAATAATAAGCTAAGTATTAATCAATTATTAAACTATGATATAACAATACATGATATAAAATATGCATATAATTAATTATGAAATTCTATTATTTATGGCAACATGATAAATATGGTAATATGATATTTATGGTAATATACTAAGTATGGTAACATGATATTTATGGTAATACGTTAAATATGGTAACATACTATTATTGAAACGTGCTAAATATGGAAACTTACTATTTAAGTAAACTTACTATTTTGGAAAGTTACTATATATGGAAACCTGCTATTTTTGGAAAGTTTCTATATATAAAAACCTGTTATTTTTAGAAAGTTACTCATTATGTTATAACAAGTATGATAACACTTAAAACATGAAACACATGAATCTAAAACACATGCAATTATAAGAAACACATGATTAAAATATGAAATATTAAGACAAGGCAAGAACAAGTATAATAAGTATGAACATGTCAAGTAAATATCAAGTATGTATAAGTAAGACCGACTCTTATTCATGTTCCTTCATTATGTAGCTATTGTGAAGTCGGAGTGATCGTCTACGTTCGTTTTCGTCTTCATTTACTGGACATAAGGTACGGATATTCCGTCCTTTAGTAAGGACATATTTCTTCCTATATTAGGATTCCCCGTTTGCAGCCATCTGTTTTCCCAGTAGTTTAAGTGTCTTAAACACATCAGTATATGTATGATTATTTAAGATGGCTTGCGCAATATACATGCATGCCAGATTCACCTAGTTATGGGGGTTCCATAACCATAGCACTGGAGGCACCGGTGTTATGACTCTTCTGCGAGAGAGTGATTGCTCGCAGCGTCCCTTACAATATGTTGGCCTATGTTATTATTATCATGTGGGGCGAATGGGTGCATCCTAGGATAAGTAGTATGATTTCATGGTAACTGTGGTTTGAGCCTTGCATCCATTACAGAAGCTGATCCCTCCACTCATTTTATATATATTAATTAGAGGCAGCCCCTCTAATTGCATGAAGAGGTCACCCCTCCAAGTATTCATGCACGTAGATATAACATGGCCTATATGGGCTCTCGGCATATTTAAAATACAGATTTTCAAGATAAACTAAACATAAGTCTTTTCAGAAATACAAACCAGTCTTATGAACTTAAACCAGGTTTTCTAGGACATATATTTATTCCGCTGCTATTCATTTCATTTCATTACTTGCTTATGTTTATGCTTTACATTCTATGTTATATATCCGCACACTGAGCGTATTACTCAGCCGTATCTCTCTTTCCATGTCCCAATACGGCAGGTACTAAAGGGCAAAGCTAGGAATCCAAGAGTACGTGCATGGAATGAGGGGCCAGCTTTATTTCATTCCTTAATGCATTTACATACTTTTGCTTTGCTGGACATTGTTTAGTCCTTTTCCTTACATTCCATACTTATGCATTTCGTGTGTGGAGTTTATGTGGATCCGATGTTTGTTTGTGGATTCTTTTATGGTCAACTAATGTTTTAGACATTACCTTCTATGCTTTGATGATATGCCATAGTAATCCTATGATATTCTATTTATCAAAATGGGGTGTTACACACATGACAACACATAATAGAGAAATTACTTTTAACTTTAGGGAACTCACAAATCACATCAAACACATACAAACCACTAGTTTTACTACCAGTCCCTAGAATAGTCTCTTTTTTAAAATCCTGAATAACACAATCATATTCATTAAAACCAACATGAAGTTTTCTATCCTTAATCTTTAAGAAACTAACAGTATATTCAGGTATAACCAGCACATAAAAAATAACCACATTATTAGTAAGTCTCGAATTACCAACATACTTAATAGTAACAACAATCCCATTAAGATTTCTCACAATAATATTCAAATAGAAATGTCAACCACAATAGTCATATTATCAGTAAGAAGTAGTATATTGGTTTGCCCCTGAATCAATAGTTCACCTAAAATGCACAGTTTTACCACCAATTTTAATATTTGCATTATAAAAATGATTGTTAAAAAACACATTTGCATTAAAAAAGGTAAAAACCTATACCTGCCATATTGGCATGAACCCCATAATTACTTTTCTCACCAATTAAACTCAAAATTTTACCAATTTGCTCATTAATGAAAGGTAGAGAACCAGAATCTTTTGAACATCAACATGATTACTAGTGCTACTAACTCTATTATTAAAAGAGCCATTGTTATTAGAAAATTTTATTCCATTAGTATTTTTCTTAAAACGAGTAGGATAACCAAGAAGTTTAAATATCTATCAATTGTATGAGCTTTCATTTCACAATGCTTACAAGATAAAGAATTGTAAGCATCAGTATAATTATGCCCTCTATTAGCTCCATTGTTATTAAATCTATTAAAGTTTCTATTATTATTATCAAACTTAGCAACAAAGGAGCTAACTTGGGGTTTCTGAACCCCAGAATTAGAACCAAGACCTCTATGTGACTCCTCCCTCCCCACAATCACAAAAGCATCTTTAACATCAAGCAATTCAGATTGAGTTACAAAGAACTTCTCATAGGCTGATAAACATCATCTAACCCCATCAACAATTGCATAAGTTTCATTAACTGATTATGTTTATTAATCTCTTCTCTAGCATCACATGAATAAGGAGTCAATTTGGTCAAAATGTCAAACTCTCTCCACAAAGAATTCAATTTATGATAATACTCGGACACAGACAATCCAATGTGTTTAAAACCATTTATATTTTGCATCAAATTAAAGAGAATACAACCATCAAGTTTATCATATGTCTCTTTTAACTCAGCCTAAACCTCACCAGGATTTTTAGAATAAACTTGACTCAAATATAAGTCTTCAGAGATACTACTTAACAACCAAGACAGAACAATAGCATTACATATTTCCCATTGCTTAGACAAAGGCACACTATTAGTATAAGTTGCTTTAAGACAAGTTGTAAAACCCGCATGCTTTTACCATGAATAGTACTCATATAATCGTACATACATGATGAAAGCTTTCCTTTTATAGCACGTTAATGTTTCACGAATAGGAATTTCAAGTATTACGTACGTGTTATTACACGATAAGTATTTATTACGTATTAAGACACGATAATTATTATCAACAATAATTATAATCACGAACACGGAAAACATGAACGTAAAATAATCACGAACATGAAATCATGAACGTAAATAATCACGAACCTATTATTATGTATTTACGTATATTTATTACGATTATGTATAAATATACTTTACGACACGAACGATTAATAAATAGATCACGTAAAAACGACACGAGAACACGTAATAATTAGAACACGGAAAAACAACGGGTTTCCCCTTTTGGGCCCCACATAGCCGCGACATAAAACAAAAGGAAGGGGCCAAGCCCACTTAAAATTTAACTAAAAAGAAAAGAAGGAAAATATTTTTTTCATAATACAGAATATTAGAAAAATCACAAAACCCTTTCCTCCTTCTTTTTCTCCTTTGGCCGCAGGATATACACCACCAAGAAGGGGTGTTTGGTTTATTTTGGTTGATCCAATTCTTACAAGGTCGTTCGTGTTATTATTTTCTTTGTGCTCACGAATCGGTAATTCTTTAAACCTTTTCTTTTTAAATATTTATTAGATCTAAGAACACATGAATCATGGGTTATTAAAAACCATTAATTAAAACATGTTAACTAATTAGATCTAATCATAGAGGTATTAAAAACATGGTGGTTTAAGGGATGTTTGGTTTGGCCGACGTGTAGAACCGAGAGCCAAGCTCTCGGTGGTTGTGTGGTCACCACCAACCGGGACCTCAAGGTCTCGGTTTGGTTTGGGGTGTCTCGGCCGCAAGAAACCAAGGGACCCCGACGCATGTCGGGGTTAGCCTTGTGCCTTTGGGGGTCTCGGCTGAAAACAAGGGCACCACCGGCTTAAGCCGGTGGCGGTTTGACATAAACCGTGGCGACCGGTCAAGCCGGTTCGCCACAAGTAAGGGTTTATTGGTCCGGTTCAAAGGGTTTCATGGACCGGTTCATGACATGTCTAGATTTAGAACACGGGTTCGGTTCATGGTTTATTTTTACAAGTTAATTATATTTACAAGTTAAATAATTACAAGATGTAATTAAATTAATTTAACATGTTATAGAATTAATTTAATTTAGACATGACTTAGGTTAATTATTATTATTAATAATACATGATTTTAACCTAAGTATTTTATGATTTAGTTTTAGACTAAAGTAATTAATTAATTATTAAAACATGGCATATAATTAATTAATTTCCATGACTTAGGTTATATTAATAATAAATATTAATACATGTTTTAACCTAAGTGTTATTTACGCTTTTATTTAATTAAATCATGTTATATTTAATTAAATCTTATAACCTATAGTTTATTTAATTTACATGTAATAAATAATAAACTATACTATTTAATCATATTACTTAGAATATTAATCAGTAAAACTTAAGCTTATATTATTAGCTTAAGAATCTAGTTTATTTCTAAATATGGAAACTTTCTATTTTTAGAAGCTTATCTATTTTAAGCAGCTAATCTATTTATGAAAACTTTCTATTTTTTGAAACTTATTTATTTTAGGCAGCTAGTCTATTTTTGGAAACTTTAAAATCAGTAAAACATGACATGAACGTATAAAACAAGCTAAGACATGATATAAAACCAGTTACGTATGCAGTAATCAGAATACTTATACACGTATATTATTTATGTAGCGTTAGTGATATCGAAGTAGGACTCTCTTCCGTTCGTCTTCTTTGTTCACTGGACACAAGGTACGGATTCTCCGTCCTTTCAGTATGGACATGCTTTCCTTATTAGGATTTCCCCGTATGTAGCCAACTGTTTTCCCAGTATATGTTTTATATGTTTTTGAATTATTTATGTTTAATTAGATGTCTAAAGCCATATACATGCATGACCAGTTTCACCTAGTTATGGAAGTACCATAACCATAACACCGGTGGCACCAGTGTTATGACTTCACCACGGCGGAGTGATAGCTCGTGGCGTCCCTTCAGCTTTTGGCCATATTATTATTATCATGTGGGGCGTATGGGTGCATCCTAGGTTACATGTTTTTCATATTATTCAGGTGAATGTGGTGTGTGCCTTGCATCCTTCACAAGGAGCTGATCCCTCCTACCCATAACTTATATTAATTAGAGGCACCCCTTCTAATTGCATGACGAGGTCACCCCTCCAAGTATATATTGGCTAATGGTAAACATGTTAAACAGTTTTTATAAGATAAACATAAGGCTTTTCAAACTATAAAACCAGTTTTACTAAGTTATACCAGGTTTTCCAAGACTTAGACATTTCCGCTGCTATATGTTGTTTATGCTTATGTTATTCATTCTATGCTTGTATATCCGTGCACTGAGCGTTATGCTCAGCCGTTTTCCTTTCATGTTCCCAAAACGGCAGGTACTTAGGGACGCTCGTAGACTTTTAGCGTACATGCATATGGATTGGAAGCTTCCTAGCCTTCATTACTTATGCATTTCTTCATACTTTTGATACTCATTTCTATGGACATTGTTTAGTCCTTTTCGTTTACAGTACTTATGTTTGTGTGTGATGAGATTTTCTTTGGGGTACCGATGTTTGTTTCTGGTATTTCCTTTTATGGTCATGTAATGTTTAATACATTTATCCTTGTATGCTTTGATGACACGCCACAATCACGCGTGACATTCCATTTACCAAAATGGGGTGTTACAATTATGGTATCAGAGCCAAGGCTTCGACCTGTAGGCTCTCAAAACACGACCTGTGATTAGTGGGTAGTTACTATGGTCTTCCTAGAACTGACAGTCGGTTTTCATGCATTCATCATTTTCATGCATACATATATATGTCATTGTCGTATGTTTATGACTAAGTAATGGTTGGTACAGGACTGGCCCTATTTAGTCGCATGTGTTTATCGAAACTTTTAACTTTGGGACCGACCCATTGGCGTCCCCTCGCCATGTCTTTTGTTTTGAGTGAACTGGCCATAGGCGTTCACTCTCGCTCATATAAAAGTTTTCATAAAACTGCATCATGCATTCATGTACTAGTTTTCCTGCATAAAATTTTTCTCATGATTTATTGGTATACATTTTTTTCATGTATATATTTTATGTTTTGGTCAGTTTAATCAGGTATTTTTATGTTATACTGTCAGATGGTAAACACAAACAATATCCGGGAGATGGTTGCAGCTGCCAATGCAGATTTGCAGGACATCCTTCACCAAAACGACAAGTATCCTCCCCCACCTCATATCTTTCCCACGGAGGGAAGGAATAGGCTCATGAGAGAATACTACGCTATTAGACAGCGAGCTGAAGAAAACAGCAATGATTCCATGCAGCGTTTCCTTCGGTCCGCTGGTGTCCTGAGAGCAGCAGCGGGCACTGCTAAAGAGCATGCACACCATTTTCGTTGTGCCCTTTCTCCAATGATTGCTAATAACTTGGAGGGCACTACGTTCAACACGGTGGCATAGGTGGCCGATGCAGCACGTAAGCTGGAGATGCTGCAAGAAAGAGAATAGTTCGGGGAAGCAGAGAGACCCGAGAAGAGGTAAACATTCGTTATTCAGCGGTGACCAAACCGTATTCTTTCAGCATATGTCAATATTTACATCTCTTTTAAACTGTACCTTCCAGGCAGAAGACTGGGGACCGGTCTCAGCCGGCTACTCAGCAACAGCCTACTCGGCCCATGGGAGACGGTCAGACTCACGACCGTTCTCCCACGGATAGGCGTGGCGGTAATGATAATTACCGTAACAATGCTGGAAACTCCAACAGCAGCAGGTCCTTATACTTACTCATTTTCTTATGATTTCATGCACTAGTTCTTAATTCTGACACATTAGATAATCTTTTACCAGGAATCATGGTAACGGGAGGGACCAGAACCAAAGAGGTTCATAGCCTAACTGTCCAGCTATCACTGGCTCTCAGCCAGCAAGGACACGTGCTGGAGGATATACTCATCCTCTTTGCACTACCTACATTCGTAGGCACCCAGGGTTATGTCGCCGCGACAGCGACACATGCTTCAAGTGTGGTCTTCCTGGCTATCGCATGAAGGACTTTCGCAAGGGCGAGATGGAGGGCACATCGGGACATGCTGATACCAAGCCGCCTCCGACTAGTGGACGCGTTTACACGACATCTTGTGATCAGGCCAACAAGTCTACGGGTACCATTACTGTAATCTTGTATATGTATGGTCAAGCTACATGTGTTTTTTTTACACGGGTGCTACTCACTTGGTCATTTCTACTGCTTATGCTAAGAATGTTAGGATACTCCACATGCCACTAGAGAATATACTGAATATTTCCACGCCTTTAAGAGACTCTGTACGCATAACCCATGTGTACAAGAGCCTTCCCCTAGAGTTTGATGACAAGATTCGTCCTGTTGACGCACTTCCGCTGGACATGAATGATTTTGACATGATATTGGGCATGGACTGGCTATCCAAGCATCATGCTACCAGAGACTGCCATTCATATCGAGTCATCTTCGGTGATGTTAATGCACCAGAGTACATTCACAACGGGTTCGTACCCGGAAGGTCTGTACAAATCTTATCAACCCTGCAAGCACGTGCATTACTTTCACATGGTTGCGAGGGCTATCTAGCTACTGTTCATGACATGGATGTTGAATCTCCATCCATTCAGAATCAGCCAATAGTGTCAGAATTTCCAGATGTATTTCCAGAAGAACTTTCGGACATACCACCTGTACGTGAAGTAGAATTTAATATCGAGCTCATCCCAGGAGCTGAGCCGATTTCCAAGGCTCCTTATCGCATGGCTCCCATAGAGTTAAAGGAGCTAAAGGATCAATTGCAAGAACTTCTAGAACGAGGCTTCATTCGACCGAGCACATCTCCATGGGGCGCACCGGTCTTATTCGTGAAAAAGAAAGACGACAGTATGCGTCTTTGCATAGATTATCGTAATCTCAACAAGATCACCATCAGGAATAGGTATCCTCTACCACGCATAGACGATCTGTTTGACCAACTACAAGGGGCCAAACATTTCTCCAAGATTGATCTGAGGTCGGGCTATCATCAGCTACGGGTTAAAGAGCAGGACATCGCCAAAACTACTTTCCATACCCGCTATGGCCACTACGAATTTGTAGTCATGCCATTTGGCCTTACCAATGCTCCAGCAGTGTTCATGGATTTGATGAACAAAATCTTCCATGAATTTCTGGACAAGTTCGTCATTGTCTTCATTGACGACATCCTGATATTCTCTAAGTCCAAGGAGGAACACGAAGACCATCTTCGTACAGTATTGCAGATTCTTCGTCAGAAGCAGCTGTATGCTAAATTCTCCAAGTGTGAGTTCTGGTTAGACAAGGTGGCATTCTTAGGTCACATTGTATCAACAGAAGGAATCACTATGGATCCAGCAAAGGTTGAGGCTATTACCAAGTGGCCAAGACCGACATCAGCGACTGAAGTTCGTAGTTTCCTAGGCTTAGCTGGTTACTACCGTAGGTTCGTGGAGAACTTTTCCCGTTTAGCACTACCACTGACCAAACTGATGCGGAAAGGGGAGAAATTTGTCTAGACTGAAGAAAGAGAGAAGAGCTTTGAAGACCTAAAGCAGAAGTTAGTATCTACACCGATTCTTAGTCTCCCATCTGGTACAGGTGGATTTCAGATCTACAGTGATGCATCGGGGAAGGGACTTGGCTGTGTTCTCATGCAACATGGGAAAGTGATCGCGTACGCTTCACGGCAGCTTAAGCCTTATGAGGAAAATTACCCTACGCATGACTTGGAACTTGCAGCAGTCGTGTTTGCACTGAAGATATGGAGGCACTATTTGTATGGAGAATCATGTGACATTTTTACGGACCACAAGAGCTTGAAGTACATCTTCACTCAACGTGAATTGAACATGAGACAGAGGAGATGGTTAGAACTGTTAAAGGATTATGACATTAATCTGCAGTATCATCCCGGCAAGGCGAATGTAGTGGCAGATGCACTTAGCAGAAAGTCCGCAATGATAAACGGCATTAAAATTGAGGAGAAAATTATAAGAGACTTGGAGTGACTAGACATTGAGATCATGGTACGTGGACAACACGGTTACTGGGCTAATCTTAGAGTGGAAACCGAGTTACTCTCTAAGATCAAGGAAGCTCAGAAAGATGATGGTGAAATCTGGGCTATAATTCAGAATTTGGAGAAGCAGACAGAATTTCGAGTAGATGCAGACGGTATCTTATGGCAGGGCACAAGACTTTGTATTCCTGATGATCAAGAACTCCGGGAAGCATTGTTAGTTGAGGCTCATAGCTCCCCATTCTCTATTCATCCTGGTTCGACCAAGATGTACCATGATATCAAGCAATACTTTTGGTGGAGTGGTATGAAACAGGATTTTGTGACGTACGTCTCCAAATGTATTACCTGCCAGCAGGTCAAGATCGAGCATCAGCGATCTGGCGATCTTCTACAACCGTTAGATATTCCAGAGTGGAAGTGGGACAAGATCACCATGGATTTTGTTACCGGTCTTCCGTAGACAAAGAGGAAGCACGATGCGATTTGGGTTATCGTTGATCGACTTACCAAGTCAGCTCATTTCTTACCGATCCGCAAGGAAGATTCGGTCAGTAAACTTGTCGATACTTACAAGAAGGAGATCATGAGACTTCATGGTGCTCCATCCAGCATCGTCCCAGACAGTGATCCTCGTTTCACTTCGCGATTCTGGAGAAGTCTGCAGACAGCTTGGAGTACAAAACTCAAGCTTAGCACGACTTTTCATCCTCAAACAGACGGGCAATCGAAGCGAACGATTCAGACATTAGAATACATGTTGAGGTCATGTGCGTTGGAATGGACGGGAGATTGGGACGATTACATCTGTTTGGTAGAGTTTGCATACAAAAACAGTTGGCATGCAAGTATCAAGTGTGCTCCATTCGAGATGTTGTATGCGGAAAGTGTCGCGCCCCAATCTGCTGGGATCAGGTTGGTGAACACTGGAAGGACCAAAAATGATAGAGTTGACTAACGAGAAGGTCGCAGTAGCTAAGCAGAAATTGCAAGAAGCACGGTCACTTCAAATGAGTTATGTCGACAAGCATCGTAGGGACTTACACTTTAACGTAGGAGATCACGTTTTCCTTAAGGTATCGCCGGCACGTGGTGTTAAACGTTTTGGAATCAAAGGGAAGCTCAGTCCTTGATTCATCGGACCGTTTGATGTCATCGAGCGATTCGGTGAAGTATCTTATCGTTTAGCGTTACCTCCGCAGATTTCCCATGTTCACGGTGTCTTCCATGTGTCTTTACTCAGAGGGTACAAGTATCATCCCCTTCACATGGTTCAGTATGCACTGGAACAGATTCGTGAAGATCTTACCTTGATAGAAGAACCCGAACGAGTTCTTAACAGACAAGAACGAGTCATGAGAAGGAAGACGATTCCATTCATCAAAATCCTTTGGAGGGATCATACCGAGCGGGAAGCCACTTGGGAAACAAAGGACTCTATCCGGGCTTCTTACCCTCATTTCATATTTTGAATTCGGGTATGTTCTTCTTTTCCAGTTTACGTTATCTATAATTGGAGGACGAATTATTCTTTTTAGGGGGGAAGAGTTGTAAAACCCGCATGCTTTTACCATGAATAGTACTCATATAATCGTACGTACATGATGAAAACTTTCCTTTTATAGCACGTTAATGTTTCACGAATAGGAATTTCAAGTATTACGTACGTGTTATTACACGATAAGTATTTATTACTTATTAAGACACGATAATTATTATCAACAATAATCATAATCACGAACACGGAAAACATGAACATAAAATAATCACGAACATGAAATCATGAACGTAAATAATCACGAACCTATTATTATGTATTTACGTATATTTATTACGATTACGTATAAATATATTTTACGACACGAACGATTAATAAATAAATAGTATAACACCACACGAGAACACGTAATAATTAGAACACGGAAAAACAACGAGTTTCCCCTTGTGGGCCCCACATAGCCGTGACATAGAACAAAAGGAAGGGGCCAAGCCACTTAAAATTTAACTAAAAAGAAAAGAAGGAAAATAGATTTTTCATAATACAAAATATTGGAAAAATCACAAAACCCTTTCCTCCTACTTTTTCTCCTTTGGCCGCCGGATATACACCACCAATAAGGGGTGTTTAGTTGATTTTGGTTGATCCAATTCTTACAAGGTCGTTCGTGTTATTATTTTCTTTGTGCTCACGAATCGGTAATTCCTTAAACCTTTTCTTTTTAATTATTTATTAGATCTAAGAACACATGAATCATAGGTTATTAAAAACCATTAATTAAAACATGTTAATTATTAGATCTAATCATGGGGTATTAAAAACATGGTGGTTTAAGGGGTGTTTGGTTCGGCCGACGTGTAGAACCGAGAGCCAAGCTCTCGGTGGTTGTGTGGTCACCACCAACCGAGACCTCAAGGTCTCGGTTTGGTTTGGGTGTCTCGGCCGCAAGAAACCAAGGGACCCCGACGCATGTCGGGGTTAGCCTTGTGCCTTTGGGGGTCTCAGCTGAAAACAAGGGCACCACCGACTTAAGCCGGTGACGGTTTGACCTAAACCGTGGCGACCGGTCAAGCCGGTTCGCCACAAGTAAGGGTTTATTGGTCTGGTTCAAGGGGTTTCACGGACCGGTTCCTGACATGTTTAGATTTAGAACACAAGTTCGGTTCATGGTTTATTTTTACAAGTTAATTTTACAAGTTAAATAATTACAAGATGTAATTAAATTAATTTAACATGTTATAGAATTAATTTAATTTAGACATGACTTAGGTTAATTATTATTAGTATTAATACATGATTTTAACCTAAGTATTTTATTATTTAATTTTAGACTAAAGTAATTAATTAATTAATAAAACATTGCATATAATTAATTAATTTCCATGACTTAGGTTATATTAATAATAAATATTAATACATGTTTTTTAACCTAAGTATTATTTACCCTTTTATTTAATTAAATCATGTTATATTTAATTAAATCTTATAACCTATAGTTTATTTAATTTACATGTAATAATTAATAAAGTATACTATTTAATAATATGACTTAGAATATTAATTAGTAAAACTTAAGCTTATTATTAGCTTAATAATCCAGTTTATTTCTAAATATGGAAACTTTCTATTTTTAGAAACTCATCTATTTTAAGAAGCTAATCTATTTATGGAAACTTTCTATTTTTATAAACTTATTTATTTTAGGCAGCTATTCTATTTTTGGAAACTTTCTATTTTTGTAAACTTTCTATTTTTGGAAACTTTCTATTTTTGGAAACTTGTTGTTTTTAGAAAGTTACTTATTATTACACAGCAAGTATAATAATAAAAGAAATACAAGTAATACTTAATTAGAATAGACAGAATACATGATAAACACAACATAACGTTAAAATCAGTAAAACATGACATGAACATATAAAACAAGCTAAGACATGATATAAAACCAGTTACGTATGCAGTAATCAGAATACTTATGCACGTATATTATTTATGTAGCGTTAGTGATATCGAAGTAGGACTCTCTTCCGTTCGTCTTCTTCGTTCACTGGACACAAGGTACGGATTCTCCGTCCTTTCAGTATGGACATTCTTTTCTTATTAGGATTTCCCCGTATGTAGCCAACTGTTTTCCCAGTATATGTTTTATATGTTTTTGAATTGCTTATGTTTAATTAGATGCCTAAAGCCATATACATGCATGACCAGTTTCACCTAGTTATGGAGGTAGCATAACAATAACACTGGAGGCACCAGTGTTATGACTTCACCACGACGGAGTGATAGCTCGTGGCGTCCCTTCACCTTTTGTCCATATTATTATTATCATGTGGGGCGTATGGGTGCATAATATTTTTCAGATTATTCAGGTGAATATGGTGTGTGCCTTGCATCCTTCACAAGGAGCTGATCCCTCCTACCCAAAACTTATATTAATTAGAGGCAGCCCCTCTAATTGCATGACGAGGTCACCCCTCCAAGTATTCATGCACGTTGATATTTCATGACCTATATTGGCTAATGGTAAACATGTTAAACAGTTTTTAAAAGATAAACATAAGGCTTTTCAAACTATAAAACCAGTTTTACTAAGTTATACCAGGTTTTCCAGGACTTTGACATTTCCGCTGCTATATGTTGTTTATACTTATGTTATTCATTCTATGCTTGTATATCCGTGCACTGAGCGTTATGCTCAGCCGTTTTCCTTTCATGTTCCCAAAACGGCAGGTACTCAGGGACGCTCGTAGACTTTAAGCGTACGTGCATATGGATTGGAAGCTTCATAGCCTTCATTACTTTATGCATTTCTTCATACTTTTGATACTCATTTCTATGGACATTGTTTAGTCCTTTTCATTTACAGTACTTATGTTTGTGTGTGATGAGCTTTACTTTGGGGTACCGATGTTTGTTTCCGGTATTTCCTTCTATGGTCATGTAATGTTTAATAGATTTATCCTTGTATGCTTTGATGACACGTCATAATCACGCGTGACATTCCATTTACCAAAATGGGGTGTTACACAAGTACCATCAACAAAACTCATATTATTCCTAGCTTGGAAAGAAATTTTCATAGCAGTAGCCTAAACTCTATAATTCTCAGAACCAATAAGTTTTATATTAATCAAAGAACCATTATTATTATCATTAGACTGAAATGCAAAGAATTACCAGCATCTAAACCATTAATCACATTATTGTTATTATTATCACCATTACTACCACTATGACCAGCCATGATAAAAACACACAAAGAAAAATGCTAAACCTAAAATCAAGCTGAAAGATAGGTCTCATGCTTCTAAACCACTTGAGTGGCAGGTCAAGAGTTGAGACTTGATAAGGGTTTAAAAACACAAGAAACAAATAATAACAAAATAAGAAATAACAAATAAACAAATAATCAACTAATAACAGTTACCATTCAATCAAACCACCTTATCACTCCATAAATCCAACAAACATATCAATCTGATCAAACCCTTCAACACCTAAACCCTATATACAAAAATAAAAGAAAGAGTGTTGGAAATACGTTTTACGTATTTAGGAAGGATCGGTCACTCCAACGATATATACGTAGTATGGGCTTGTGATCTAATATGTAAACATATAACCCATAAAGCCCACATGTAGGGTGGGCTATATATACCCCCCTCCTAGCTTGTTAGGAGGGGTTGGCGGTTCACTTTCATTTTACACATAGTAAAGTGTGTTTTCTACACTTTCATTTTAAATAGTCTGATATTTAACTGTAAGTCATTGTGCATGAGCTTAAAAACTTCGAATGTTTTTAATATGGGGGAGAAAATGTGATTTAATATGGGAAATGATTAATCACAAATGGTTTGACTTAACGTGATAGCTCATCCCGACATGTGCGAAATATTTTCGGATATCGTGGTTATGTTAAGGGGGAGCAAAATGGATTTGGATATCAAAATGGATTTCATGGTGACATACACTTACCTAAAACATCTCTATTCACGACGGTGAAGATTGTGGTGACATAAGGATGGTAGGATAGGTTAAAGTCCAATGATTCTTCTAGAACCGAAGGAATCTTCCCAAGGACATTCCATAGCTAGAAATAGTAGTCCTTAGGAAAGATGGAGAAAGATTGTGAACGTTGCTGAATGCCGACCAAGTACTTAAGTTAGCACTGGAACAATCACAACAAGGTGCTAGTTATGACATATTGGTAAGCATTGAAGGGGTTGAAGAATGAAAAAGAATTGTAAAGATAAAGGGTGTAAAGAAGCCCTCCTTACAACCTTAGCCAGAAACCGGGTCAATACATATTCTATTGAGATCATTTTTAATGATGCTTGATATTGAAGATAAGACATCATGGACCCAGTGATGCAATGCACAACCCATCCCAGCTAACTCAGATATATCTCAAAAGATATTTGTTTTAATCACACAGAGATAAAGCATTATCTATTGATTTATTCACTCCGAATAAATTGGTATTGAAATGGTGGCACTCCTCTCCAGCCTCCGATCACTAAAATCCAAAATGCACGATCGAGTCTAGAGCCATTTGAGATCATCAAATATCTCATTATGACACATTTTCATAATTCCTTGCTTCTTCACACACTGTGAAAAGTAAGAAAGATCTTAAGAGTCCTACGCAAAATCTTTATGATCTTGCCTGAACATCCGAGTAATACGAAAGTATTTACAATGAAGATGGAAATCCTTCTTGAGAAAATATCAAAAAGCTCATGGTAGGTGACTGGTGCGATTCTTTATGAATCAGGCTTGTGATATCTGGAAAGCAACAGTGGTTTAATTCTTAACTGAACTTAAACACGTTCCAGGCCACTACGCAATATCTTAGTGATCTTGCCAGAACACTCAGATTGACACTCTATAGTGTTCACAGTGATGAGTGGAAATTCTTCTAGTGTTAACATCAAACAGCACTTGGTAGGTAACTTGCAAGATTCTATATGAATCAAGCTCGTGACAACTGGAAAGCAACGATGGTGTGAAACTTTAATAAATTAAACTTGTTCCAGGAATCAGATTTGAAGGCTTTAAATCATGCGGATAATATTATCCAAATGATTCGCTCTTTATGTTCGCAGCCAGCTTTGGACGGTCGAATAAAGAGAACGGGTTTACCCGCGGAATCTTGTAAATGAGGTTCTTAATTGAAACTACATGCCACAAGTATGATATTTAATATAATCCAACGGTCTTCACCGACCAGAGGTAAAAGGCTACCGAATTAGAATGAAATGTTCAAAGCCATTTCATCTGTGTATATGTTTTGTTGCTAATTGTCTTATGCAGCGTAACAAGAAGGTGGCATTACGGTGTACTATCCGAAAAGAAGTCATCCTCGCATGTCGCATGCTTATACTTTATGAACTTAAGACTTCAACAAATTCAAGAAAGCCTAAAAGTCAAGTCTTCCGCTGTATCAAACTCTGAAGCTTTCAAGAATTCTAAAGGTATAAGTATGTGGAACATGAAGTCACGAGGAGGCGAATATCACAAGTGATGAATGCACAGGGTCAAGGCAAGGAAACATGCTCAAGACTAAAGTCAAAGATCTCATCAGCATATTCACAAGAACAAGATCGAAGACTCAAGCATAGTATGCTAGGTTTAAGATTTTGTAAAATGGTGTGACCTCCCTTAGGGGGAGATTGTTGGAATACGTTTTTCTAGAGAAATCTCGGTCACATCATTGTTAGCATGGATCACGAGCTATAAACTATTTAGGACATTGTAACTTGGAGTGACCTCCCTTAGGGGGAGATTGTTGGAAATACGTTTTACGTATTTAAGAAGGATCAGTCACTCCAACGATATATACGTAGTATGAGCTTGTGATCTAATATGTAAACATACAACCCATAAAGCCCACATGTAGGATGGGCTAGATATACCCCCTCCTAACATGTTAGGAGGGGTTGGTGGTTCACTTTCATTTTACACATAGTAAAGTGTGTTTTCTACACTTTCTCTCTCTAAGTGTGTGTGTGTTCTCACCATCTTTCTATCTCTTTCTCTCTCTAGATTAAGCATAGATTTACAATATCCTACAAAGAGAGTGCGAGAGGTGTTACAAAACACGCAATAGCTTCCAAAAAATTGATCAAGAAGATCAATCAAACCAAACCACACCAAAATAAAACAACAGCGGATAACCAAGAAACAACGTGCACCTTCCACTAAACAACAAAACAAACTTACCAAATCTTGAAAGAAAACCCTAATTTCTGATTTTAAGGGTTTTCAAGAAATAATCAAAATTAAACCAATTCCCATTGTTAATTAACGTTTAACACTATCCAGAGCTCAACCTAAGTTGAAATACTGAAAACCCCCCCAAAAAATTAAAAACCCTAATTTTATGAAAAATCCAATAAACATGCAGATCTAATAGGTCCACCTAATTAAACACCGATTAAAGAGTTTTTATCCTAAGAACAGAGCCGAAAAGCTCTGATACCATGTGAAAATTATTACCCAAATGTAAAACAACCACAACACCAGATCTTATCTCAAGTGATTAATAAGAATAGTTCCCAAACGGATGCTATTTAACAGATACAAAAGAAAAGGTGTAGTCCCCAAATGGATGCTACACAAGAAATACAGATTAAACAATACAACCTAGACAAACTATAAATCACATCAATCACAAGATGTGAATGATCAAGAACATACCAAGAACTGTAAACGAACTCAACAAACTTTAGAGAGAGCTGTGTCTGAAAAGATGAAACGATAATGAAAGTAATGAACTCGTTTCTAGCTTATATAGCTCCAGTCTTGAACTTTCACCACTTGCCAACTTTAGTCCTTGAAGTATCATCTCTTGTACAAAACTAGCTGAAAAATATATTTGCTATTAAGCCCCTCAAGTTAATAAGTTTGAACACATAAATATAGACTTTCAACAATTTATATTCAGTTGTATGAAACAATAAGATAATGAAAAATACTAAACTTAACAAAAATTTATCTTTGTATTTTCACGTACGTTATTATTCCTTTAAACCTAGAATATTTTATCTGTGAACATATTTATACTTTTAAATTGTTTCTACATAATCGTTTAAACATAAACACTCATTGTCATATCTTAATTGTATTAATCTACTTGGAATTAAGCCAATTGGCCACTAAGTATGAAAAACATTTTTCATTACAAATGCCAAAATTTTAATGTGTCAAAAATATATTAAAATTTGAAAAAAGATAATTAATAGAATTTTAGTTGTTAGATTTTAATTAAAGCTTATTAAGTGAACTCACTAAATTTTTATTCCAAAAATCATGTACGTACAAGACTATAACATACACATATAGGAAAAAGATCTACATAGACCCTTTTTTTAGCATAGACTCAATCAACCAATCACAACCACCCATTTTTTTCATCTAACAACAAAAATATATTTTTTAAAAATTCAATATCTCACAAACCGTTAACCGTTACGCAAAACGAAACATACCATCGTGACGAGAATTAAATCATCTTTCAAACGAGGGGCACATGTATATACTTTCGACAAACTTTTTTTTCGACTTTTTTTCTTAAGTCACGTCTGAGAGAATCATATATGATTCGTCAGGAAACATATATGATTCGTCACGAAACATATATGATTTTCAGAAAATCATATATGATTCATATCACGAATCATATATGATTTTCTGAAAATCATATATGATTCGTGACGAATCATATATGTTTCGTGACGAATCATATATGATTCGTGACGAATCATATATGTTTCGTGACGAATCATATATGATTCTCTCAGACGTGACTTAAGAAAAAAAGTCGAAAAAAATGTTCGTCGAAAGTATATACATGTGCCCCTCGATAGAAATATGATTTAATTTTCGTTGTAATGGTGTATTTTTTGTCACTTGACGATTTACCGTTTGTGAGTTATTTAATTTTTAAGAAAAATGTGGAAAGTTAATTTGAATGAATGTGATTGGTTGATATAGTTTATGATAAAAAGAAGGTCTATGTTGATCTCAACTCCACACATATATGTGCGTAGTTTTGTAAACGAAGAATAACAAATTTTTTATTTTTATTAATGAACATGTAAAAAGTTATTCGTTAGTTTAATTAATTATGTTCTTTTATTTGTTAGATTAAAATTAAAAGCCAGCTGCAAACACTCGTTGTAAGATAAAAATATTAGCATACACCTTCAAAACTTTTGCGATAAGGTTGTTAAGAGAACCTTTAAAATATTGCTCACCTAAAGCCAAAAGGGAATTATCTAAACACTTTTGTCACAAGAAAACAATGATAAACAGTTGTATATCAAGTTGGTTAGAAGACAATAGTGCCAAATAATAGATTCTAATGATCACCAACATTTGAAGTTCAAAGATTCCAGCAAGTAGCTACTTTGTGTGATTAATCAAATGGGTTTTGTTTTCTGATTGTTTTTTTGTTGATTGGCTGAATTTACCACTTGGTTTAATCCATACAAAACGTGAGTTCAGATATCAAGGGTTGGACATAACTAGAGTGCGATTGACATAGTAAAACGGAGACTGTAAATTATATATAACAAACTTTCTTTGTCGAATATCTAACAAGTACCCATCTATTTCATTGATAAAAGGTTAATGACGACGAGGCCTATAGATTACAAACAAACAAACAAAAAAAGCCCTTTTTGATATGTTTCGATATATGTAAGATTTTATTAAAAAGTCAAAATTTAATATGTTTATTTTGTAAAAAAAGACATTCACAAATCCCGACATAGATAAAATTACTTATACCTTCGGGAGCCCTTGAATTTAAAAAAGAAACGCGCAAAAAATTCTACATTTATGAATAAAAAAAATGCGTCTTAACATATAAAGCTGTTATTAAATATTTTCAAATTTACATAAACTCATAATAAAAATAATTCTGTCGCAAAGCACATGTAACTTCTTGCTTGTTTACTACATTGCGGAAGGAGTTCTTTTAGAAGTACATTTATAAGAGAGGAGGGTGTCACGGCGAGGTAACCCTCGCCGAGTCAACGTGACACCTTCGTCGTGCCTCTTTTGCTTCACTCCGTCACACCCACCTTCTTATTCGTCATGCACATTTCTCAAAATTGATGAACCGACGAAAATGAGAGAGGGGAAGAATATAGCCGTTGGCTTCCAACGGTCAAATTTTTAAAATCCTTTTTAAAAAAAAATCTTTTATTATTTATATATATCACTCATTTTTTCACTTTTAACACACACACTTATTTAATCTGTTGTTACAAAAGTTGGATGATCCTTGCTAGACCCGAATTAGGCTTAATTAGGGTTGGCCGGGTTCCGGCTCCTGCACCAAGTGAAATATTTGGTTGGGATCCTGCACACTAAAACATCACGCGTTAGGCTTATCATGGGAATGTAGCCTACGATTAGACTCCGGCGCGAGAGTAAGTAATCGGTTAGGGTTTAAGAATCGGGTGAGATTTAAGAGTGTGTAAAAGGTAATACCTTTGTGAAACCCTTGGGGGTTCCTTATATAGGCAGTGAAACCCTAATGGGCTGTCACTGATGCTTCGGCCCCAAGCAAAGGATAAGTACCAGAATTAGCTTGATTGTTATCTTCTAATTATGGTGAGTGTATATCCTCTTCTTTGGGGTAAATCCTAATCATAATAAGAGTATGATTATGTTTAACCCTGTACCGGCCGTGTCGGGCCGTGGGCCGCACACATGTATGCGATCACTGTTCATTAAAGCCCATAAGCTTAAATGATATTAACCCAACCCATTAGTAATGGGCCGGATGCGGGTAGTACCCGTGGACCGGGTTCATGACCCGGCTGGGGACTATACATCATCATGTCCCCCCAGTTTAGTTGTTACAGCTGTAGGCGGAACCTCTAGACTAATCATTTGTCCTGTAGACTTTGTTGCTGATATTACAGTCGCATTCCAAAATAAGCCGACCGGGACAACTTTAATGAATGCATTAATGGTAGTCAATAGTCGGACGCACGCTTGCAAAAGTGCACCAGAAAGGCCCACCCTTGAGCCACGTAAAACTATCAAGAAGTGACCCGTGGGTCCCTTCTGTCGTTTCAGAAGTGTCAGAAATCCCATCCGTTAGATGGGCGTAGTGGCTTACACATGGCCAACATCCACGTTACCTTGGAAATCGAGGCAACCCTATAAAAGAGTTGGTGTGTGCTACTGTTACACACACAGTTTATACATCTTTCCGCCATTGTCATTTTCAAGCTCATTCCTTCATACCTTATCTTCTTATCCCACGGATTTTCCCCACCGCATGTTAGATCATCACGCCTCTCTAATCCTTTTTATAAATCATGGTGAAGGATAACCCTCTTATTACGGATGTCCTCAATGTGATGCATGCGGAGAAATACATAGACTTTTTGTCTAAGTACTATATTCCTGAAAGCGTACATCCGACCTATCCAGGTGACGGTGAAGCTATTACGAATGCTCCGAAGGGAAAGATAGGCGTGTATACGCGTCTATTTGACTCGGCTAACTACAGCATCCCCCTATCTAGGTTCTTAGTAGATCTGCTTCTATACTACGACTTCCACATAACCCAACTTCACTGCATAGGGGCATGTAAGATCAACCAGTGGTGAATGGGTGGTTATCGTTCTATTTAGGGTTTTTTACTCCCCCCAACTGGTGAATGGGTGGCAATCGTTCAAGAAACGATCCGCATCCGCCCCCATGTCTTATAAGAAACCCTTAGATTCCCTTAAGAATTGGTACGACCACTATTTTTTCGTAGATGAGAAAGTATTCCCCACCCCTTTTGTCCTCAAAACCAGAGCACCAAAAGACTATCCTCCCAAATCTAAGGACTATAGTAGTAAGGATTTGAAAATATTAGACACCCACCGTACAGAATTCCATAGGGGTCTGCCGGAGCATTTCCTCTGCTTAGTAGGGATTAGCCGCTATTACTATGGGAGGGAGGATAGATATCCGTGCTTTCTGACCGAACGTAGGCAGGGTAGGTCTTCTATACTTTAGATGTAAACATGTCTTATAGTACTTGTGAAATTACTAATCCGTGTGTATGCATATGTCCGCAGAGATGAAGTTGTTTGGTTTATTACGCCAAGGCGATCCAAGCAAAGTTCCTCAAGGATCACGACCACTAAAAGAAGGTGAATCCCCCTTACTAGAGGCCACCATAAACATGACCATCCCTCTAGAAGAAAGTACCGAGCATCGATCGGATGAGGAGGAGCCCGTGATCCAGAAGTCCCCCCTATACTTCCATAATGAAGATGGTGAGGAGCTGTTGTTGGAGGATGACGTACCGCACCAAGAGGAAGAAGAAGAAGAACTCACCAATCCAACTAACAATCACACCGGTGATGAAGAAGAAACAATATAGGATTCTGGATCCCCTCAGCCATCAAAGCCCACATCCAGAAAGCGGAAGACCACCAGGAAGGTAGCGAAAAACCTGGAGGCTGGGGCAGGGTAATAACTGATTTCTGGTTAGTTAATAAAAAGGTTTGTTGCAAGATCTTTCTTTGTGTTGCTCGTACCCAATTATATATATCGTTGTTTCGTTCTCGGTATCTTCTCGAATCGATCGCGGTTCAAAGTGGAATTGTTGTAATTGGTGACTAAAAAGGGGGAGCTTTTGATCTATATCTACTAAAACGATAAGTGCGAGAAGTAATAAAATTAAACTAAAAGCAATTACTGAAAATAAAACTTGAATTAAAATTAAACAGTAAAATACCTAGACTTGGAAAAAACAGCTGATTCGGAATACTTGCTTGATCCGGAATATTTGGAATATTTGGCTTATTCGGAATAAATCAACTCATGCGGAATAACCTAAAAAACTGCTTCATTCGGAATGTTCAACCAAACTTCCTTCATTCGAAATATGCTTGATTCGGAATAAATGTGTTGATCCAGAATGTTTGCTTCATGCGGAATATACCTTCATCCGGAATAACAGTTGATCCGGATTATTTGTTGACTCGGAATAAGTGCTTGATTCGAAACAATTAATGGAACACTGATTCGGAACATCAACTGACTCGCAATAAATTGTTTATTCGGAATAAATCACTTGACTCGGAACATTTGCCTCATTCGGAACAATTAATAAAAAAGGGTTGGTTCGGAATGTTTACTGACTCGGAACAATAGCTTCATTCGGAACATTTCTTTATTCGGAACATTTTAAACAAAAAGCTTCATTCGAAACTTTTAAGGAAAACTGACTCGGAATATTTGACAAAACTTTGATTCGGAACTTACCTACTCATCCGGAATATTGATTATTCCGGATGAACTGCTGGTTCGGAATAATAAGCTCAAACCCTTGATTCGGAACAATTAATTCATTCGGAATCTAGGTATGAGAAACAGTAACAAGAACGAAGAACAGGGGAAACAACTTGATCACGAATTTAACCAAAATCCACCAAACTTTTAACCAAAACTTAAACCAGTTTAACCACTAATCATTTACTAATGATAATCATCAATCCAAAACAACAAAAACTCAAAACCCACTTACTTTTGAAGATCAAAACCAATAAAATAAAACCTTAGAACTTTGAATCACCAAGCGAAGAAAGAAAGATTAAATGGAAACTTGTATTAATGATTAAGATTCAAACAAACAAAATGGAAAGATTAAGCTTACAAGATCGTGGAAGAAATCAAAGAAAATGAAAACCACCAATCTCCTTAAGGGAGTTGGTTCCTACGAACTAGGAAAAGAAATAACAGAAAGAAAAACTAGTCTAAAATTTGTGAAGGGAAGGTCTATTTATAGGCCTTGTCTTTGACTGGTGAGTGGGCTTTCTCCCGTTCTTTTTGTCTTCTCGTCTTTTCAGAAAAGTCGACATTTTTTATTTCGATTCGGGATTTGTCGACGAATAAATTCAACTCGTCTTTTAATTTCTTCATTTAATAGACTTGAGTTTCTTCGACATATGTAAATCTTCCATCTTTGGTCCTTTTCTTCGATAAATCTTCAAATAGGCCCATTGACTTCAAATCTTTTGCATCTCTTGGAATATAGACTTCGTCTTTTCGTCTTTTTTCTTCGATAAAACCCGTGCAATCCCATGTTTTCTTCAATATTTATCCGGTTGGCTCTGAAAACACAACAAACACACAAACCACGCATAATTCCAAACAAATGACATTAAATACGCGTTTTGGTCTCGTTCTAGCAAGAAATAAGTGGTAAAAGGATGGGTGTTTTCACACCTATCAAATCCCCTACACTTAACCATTGCCATGCCCTCATGCAATGCTACAATTTTAACGCATGGTTTACATTTCTTATCATAAATAACCCACATTGGCCTTTATTAAATTCTAAACACTAACGAAACCAAAAGAATAAAATAAGTAAAGTATTTAAAGACTTACATTGGGGTTTTAGATTGTCATGAATGTTCATCATTCTCAAGTTTCACGTTCCCCATACCAAGCTTAAAAACGAGATCATTGTTATTATAAGTTAGCAAACTAACACGAACTCATGTGGCCCAGTTATTCACTTAGACTCCCTTATTCCTAGGTGTATCTCTTATATTTTATTTTTGTCTTGAATGATCACGAGGATGCATTGTTTGACTTATTTCGATAGTTATTTAGGCTGAAAACAAAGTGGGACGATTTAATCAATAGTTAGCTAAAGGATAACATCTTTTAAAACTGCTTCTCGGGACCTCATAAAGTTCATATCTTGGCATAACTCGCTTCACGATTTGAGACCTTTCTCGGACCGATATTTGGCAGCGACTTCATACTTCGAATCTTTGAGAGACGTTCTTGAAATTATGGTCTTCTCTTCATAATCGGAATTTCTTCACTTGAAGTTTTGAGAGATTCTTCATCTTTGGACCACGACTTCTTTCATTTTTCTCCAATCTTTATTTTGGACTTTGATATACAACGATCCGCCTCCTTTTAGGACTTGGATCTATTTATCCTCATTCCTTGCTAGGGTCTTTTCGGATAGACTTCTCCATGACTTTTGGGGAGTTTTTTGCTTTTCGTCGTGTGTCTCGATCCTTCATATTTATTTTCGATAAATGATTCTTCACATCACTTTTGGATCTTTAGCAACAAAATGTAGCCCTCATGCCTTGTTAGGGCCTTTTCGGACTCGTCAATCTTCGCATCCCGCTTCAAGAAGTTATGCCTTGGCTATGAACTCTAATTAATACCGAGCAACTTTTAAACGATCTTGGGCTAGAATCTAAGTAACTTTTCAAATCGTACAACCTTATTTATTGCAGATAAATTTATTAGCAAGCGAAGGGAGAATAGGCTTATAATCAACTCACATAAATTCACGAAAGAATACCAAACTTATAATTGACTCTATCATCTCTCGTTCTCCACAATTTAAAATCTCAAGGAATGAGACTCGTGGATGCTTAGCCAATTAAATCAAAGTTTTGGGTTTTCGAGTCGCCTATAGGATCTTGCATCTTCTTAGACCCTTTCAAGTTTAGAATTTGCGTTTTAAAGTTCCCTTGATAAACCTCTAGGATCAATTATAGGAACTTGCGAAAAGTTCTTGTTCTTAACCCGTGAGAGTTAAGACTTTCGCGTTTTAAAGCTCCTTATATAAAAGCCTAGCAAAACTTGACTTAAACACGTTAAGGATACTAGCTAGAGTAAACTTAGATAAGTAAACTCGGGTTGAGTCAAAATATTCACGACTTTGAAAAATTTAAAACCACTTTATTGAAAGTTTATTCTAGCAAGGAGAGAAAATAAACATAACAAAGGAAAATGCAACTATACAACTAGGCCAAAATAGATTAAAATTTTTGAAAAATGTCAAAAAATCGAATTTTCCGGTTAAATGAAGGCACTTTAATGGAAAAGTCCACTTAAAACTTCGATAGAAGTCTCCCCTACACTTAATATAAACATTGTCCTCAATGTTTAAGCATGTGGGAAAAGTCTCCCCTACACTTATGACATTGTGCACGTTGGTTAAATCAAGTTAAGGAGGAGACAACTAAAGTGATCAATTTCAAAGGTGAGTATAAAGAAGATTGAATCACGATAGTTGAGAGATAGAACCGGATTTGCGGATAACATGGGAGTACGGTTCTTCAAAGATTCCAAGAGTGCACTTATCCCTGTAATCGCATCACCATACAAACACAAGAAACCTATATAGCTCCCCCTACACTTAGGATGAAAAACGGGAGAAGGGGGATAGATACTCGGGTTGCCTCCTGAGGAGCGCTTGTTTTTGTTAACCGAGTCACGAGCCTGACTCGGTCCTGAACTAATTCAAGGGAAACATGGTGAGGGATGGAATCATCTCATAAGAGATGTCCTCACCAAAGTACAACTTCAGACGCTGGCCATTCACCTTAAAATTGGGCCCATTTGGATGAGAAAGCTCAATGGTGCCATAGGGAAAGACATTGGCGATGGTGAATGGACCAGACCAGCGGCTCTTCAACTTGCCCGAGAAGATCTTCAACCGAGAGTTAAAAAGTAAGACTTGATCACCAACGTGGAACTCTCGGTTCTTAATTTTAGCATCGTGGATAATCTTGGTCTTCTCCTTGTAGATAAATGAGTTCTTGTAAGCTTCATTCCTCAATTCATGTAGCTCGTTGAGTTGAATCTTGCGAAGATCACCGGCTTTGTTGATGTCGAAGTTAGCCCACTTCAAGGCCCAGTATGCCTTATGTTCCAGCTTGATGGGAAGGTGGCATGCTTTCCCGTACACAAGCCGATAAGGTGTACAACCAATCGGTGTCTTATAGGCGGTACGGAAAGCCCACATAGCATCATCAAGTTTATCGGCCCACGAGGAATGATGCTCTCCCACAGTACGTTCGAAAATTCTCTTTAATCCACGGTTGGATATTTTGGCTTGACCGTTGGTTTGAGGATGGTAAGCGGTGGAAAGACGGTGATTGACACCATACTTAGCCATGACTCTTGCAAATTGATCATTGCAAAAATGAGTCCCGCGGTCACTGATTATAGCACGAGGAACACCGAATCCAGAAAATAGTTGTTTCAAGAATTTACAAACCACCCTCGCGTCGTTAGTGGGTAAAGCTTTAGCTTCAACCCATTTAGAAACGTAGTCAACGTCGACAAGGATGTATTTGTTTCCTTTAGAAGAAGGGAATGGCCCCATAAAGTCGATGCCCCATACATCAAAGATTTCACATTCTTGTATGAAATTTTGAGGCATCTCATCTTTATGTGTGATCTTGCCTTGTTTTTGGCAAGCATCACAATGTTTAACCATCTCGTGAGCATCACGATAAATGGTGGGCCAATAGAATCCCGAGTCAAACACTTTTTTGGCGGTGTAGTTGGGACCAAAGTGACCACCGGTGGGTCCTTTGTGGCAAGCCTCGAGAATGTCTAAAGCTGCCGGTCCGTCAACACATCGGCAAATAATCAAATCAGCGCATTGTTTGAAGAGAAAAGGGTCATCCCAAAAGTAAGTCTTAACATCATTCAAGAACTTTTTCTTCTGTTGGGATGTTAACCCTTTGATGAGAACACCACCCGCTAAGTAGTTTGCAATGTCGGTAAACCACGGGGTGTCATCCAGATTGAGATTTATAGACATTAAGGTCTCAAGGGGAAAAGAGTCATTGATCTCTTTGTTCGGATGATCCCCTTGATATGGATCCTCAAGTCTACTTAGATGATCCGCGCCTAGGTTTTCAGCTCCCTTCTTGTCACGAATTTCAATGTTGAATTCTTGAAGGAGTAAAACCCAGTGAAGAAGTCTTGGCTTAAAGTCGTGCTTAGTCATCAAGTACTTCAACGCGGAATGGTCCGTGTATACGATGGTGGTGGATAAAACAAGATAGGGGCAAAATTTTTCAAAAGCCTAGACAACAGCTAAAAGCTCTTTTTCGGTTGTCGTATAATGCAATTGAGCCCCCGTCATTGTCTTGCTAGCATAATGGATTGGTTGGAAGTGTTTATTCACTCTCTGGCCCAAAACCGCTCCAATAGCAAAGTCGCTAGCATCGCACATCAACTCAAAGGGTAGCTCCCAATTAGGGGTAACCAAGACCGGTGCCTTAGTTAGCTTATCCTTAAGAAGGTTGAAGTCTTCAATACACTCTTTAGAAAAGATAAAAGGAGTATCTTTTTCCAAGAGGTGGGTCATCGGGCGATCGATTTTAGAGAAATCCTGAATGAATCGACGATAGAAGCCCGCATGACCTAGAAAACTTCTCACACCCTTCACGGTTGAAGGTGGAGGTAATTTGGCTATGACATCCACTTTATCACGGTCGACTTCAAGACCGGCTTTTGAGATTTTGTGTCCTAGCACAATGCCTTCTTTTACCATAAAATGGCATTTTTCCCAATTTAGAACAAGGCGAGTGTCTTCGCACCGCTTAAGCATACGTTCTAAATTGGCAAGGCAAGAAGAGAAGGAATCCCCAAAGACCGAGAAATCATCCATGAAGACTTCCATGGTTTTCTCAACCATGTTATTAAAAATAGCCAACATGCACCTTTGGAAAGTCCCGGGGGCATTGCATAAGCTAAAATGCATTCTTTTGTAGGCAAATGTGCCATAGGGACAAGTGAATGTTGTCTTCTCTTGATCTTGGGGATCGATGGGTATTTGGAAATAACCCGAGAAACCATCTAGAAAGCAGTAATATTCATTACCCGCTAAACGTTCAAGCATTTGGTCCATAAAAGGAAGAGGGAAATGATCCTTTCTCGTGGCATCATTGAGTTTGTGATAGTCTATACAAACTCTCCACCCAGTAACGAGACGTGTAGGAATCAACTCGTTGTTTGCATTGGGCACAACGGTGATTCCGCCTTTCTTAGGCACACAATGGACTGGACTAACCCATGGTGAATCCGAGATGGGATAAATCATGCCCGCATCAAGAAGTTTGATAACCTATTTTTTTATAACGTCATGGATTTTAGGATTCACCCTTCGTTGGCTTTGAATTGTGGGCTTAAAGTCGTCCTCCATGAGAATTTTATGTGTGCAAAAGTGAGGATCAATTCCGCGAATATCGGAGATTTTCCAAGCGATAGCTCTTTTATGTTTCTTGAGAACTTCAATGAGACGAGTTTTCTCATCGGCTTTTAAGTCCTTAGCAATGATACCGGGAAGTTGATCAATTCCTTCTAAGAAAACATACTCGAGATGAGGAGGTAGGTCCTTAAGCTCAAGGGTAGGAGGATCCTCAATAGATGGTGTAACTAACGATGGATCATCATTAGGCACCTCTTTAGGAGAAGGAGGGGAAAACGGGTCTTCATTGAGAAGTTTCTCAATTGTACGAATGTCTTCATCCCAATCGGTGGAAGAATCATCATACTTAAGATCGAGAGGACCCAAGCTAGCTTCAAAATCATCCAAGTCACTTTCTCCAAAAGGAGTCAATGACGGAGAAATTGAGGCAACGATCTCAACATTGGGTAGAGAAGAGAGAGTACTGATAGGTGTGTAAACACCCATCCTTTTGACCACTTAATTACAATAATAACCGAGCCAAAACGTGTATTTTATGTCATTTATGTCGAAATTATGCGTGGTTTGTGTTTTTGTTATGATTTAGGACGAAAAGGTGAAAAGTGGAGAAAACACGAGCATTCACGGGCTTTTATCGAAGAAAAAGACGAAAGACGAAGTCAAGAAGTCAAGAGTGCAAAAAGAACGGAAGTCCAAGACCAATTCTGAAGATTTATCGAAGAAAAAGTCCAAAGACAGAAGTTTACTAAAAGTCGAAGAACTCAAGTCTAATTTATTAAAGAATTACAAGACGAGTTCAAAGAAATCCCGAGACAAAGTCATTAAAGTCCAAGATTTAAGAAGATTAAGAAGAGGAAGGACTTAAGCATGCAATTAAAGAAATATGAAAGAGGGAAGGAAGCTTCCTAAACACCTCCTAATCCTCCCCTATAAATAGATTAGGATTATTTCATTTTACTCTTGTTGGATAGCTTGACAAACTATTTCTTCCATTTTAATTACCTTGCACATTTAAATACATTGTCATTAAATTTCATGTCCATTTAAATACCTTGTCTTGCACCTTAAATACATTTAAATTCAAGTAAGTTCCCTTTTAATTATTGTCAATCTTTACTTTATTGTTTGATCTCCTATCTTCCTTTCTTTAATCTTGATGTTTATTTGTTCATGTTCATGTTCTTATTTTTATTGATTTGATTAAAGTGGGTTTTTATTATTTTGGTTATATTTGTTAATTTGATTGTTTTGGATTGTTTGTTTATGATTAGTAGATGTTATTTGTTTAGTTTGATTTAATCTTGTGGTTGATTTAGATTGATCTTGTTTAGATTCGTATATACTTGTTCTTCCGTGTTCTTCGTGTTTTCTGTTACTGATCTTTTCCCAGGTAACATTCCGGATCAACTCTATATTCCGAATCAAGGGTTGTTCATCCGGAATATTAGACATTCCGGATCAGAAGTGTTTATTCGGAATAATTTATTATTCCGGATTAAACGGTTCATCCGGAATATCAGACATTCCGAATCAACCTAACATTCCGGATCAAGCTAAAAGTTCCGGATCAACCTAACATTCCGGATCAAGGAGATATTCCGGATCAAGGGCTTCCATCCGAATAAGTGACATATTCCGGATCAAGGAGTTCTATTCGGAATAATATTCCGGATCAGCAACATTCCGGATCAAGGACCAACATTCCGAATCAAGACTTTATTCCGGATAAGTGACATATTCCGGATAAAGGATTTATTTCGGATCAAGGGATTTGGTGAATATTCCGAGTGAAGAAGAATCATTCCTAACGAAGGTGACATTCCGGATGAGTGATTATTCCGAACGAAGGTTTATTCCGGATGAGCTATTTTTCAGGTTCTTTTAAGTCACTGTTTTTAATTCTTTAATTTTCAAGCTTTACTTTTCCCGCCTTTTACTTAGTAGCACTTTAAGTTTATTTGCCTTAGATTTATTTTAGCCTTGCCTTAGTTTTAAGTTTTAGTTGCGTACTTTGAACCGGAAATCAATTCGTTAAGATACCGAATTAAATTGAACCTAATAAAATCTCTACATTAAAATGGCGCCGCTGCCGGCTCTTTTTGTAAAGATTAACGGTTTTCTGTGAAAGACGCGTTGCTTTTTGGGATCCGTTCACTTGTGAGCGTTACTTTTCTTGCTTAAAAATATCAAAAAACCATAAAAATTAAAAATTGTTAAAATTCCATAAAAATTAAAAATTTTGAAAAAAGAAAATCCAAAAAGATTTTATTTTTATTGTGTATATCTATTGTCTTTGTGTTTGGTTTCTTTTTCTTTTGCCTTTGTAGGTGTATGCGTACTAGATCTTCTACTTATCAAGAGCCCGAGACTCAAGAAGATTTAAGTATGGCTGGTGTGAACAACAACAATAATCCACCCCACCTCAACAATAACAACAACGCTCTTCCACAGCTCGATCTTCGGACAATGGAGGAACTTTGTCAACCCACCATGTTTGGACGAGGAGGACCGATTGCGCCGATGCAAATCACGGCTCCGGAGTTTTCATTGAAGCATCATATGATCCAGCAAGTGCAAACTAATCCATTCGCCGGAATGCGTGATGATGATGCCAACAAACACCTCGACAAGTTCATTACTATCACCCAAAGCATGAAGTTGTCCGGTGCCACAATGGATGTTCTTCGCCTTCAACTCTTTCCACATACTTTATCACACCACCCCGAGAAATGGTTTGATCGTCTCCCGAAGAATTCAATTCATACTTGGGATGACATGACTCAACGCTTTTTGTCGCGCTACTTTCCACCATCCATGGTCACGAGCCTTCACAATCAAATCAGCGGTTTCATGCAAGAACCGGATGAATCTCTTTTTGATGCTTGGGAAAGATATAATGTTTTGATTGATCGTTGTCCAAACCACAACATGCTCCCTGTGACCTTAATTGATACTTTCTACAACGGATTGACTTTTCGTGATCGTGATACGATTAATGCAGCCGCCAGTGGCACATTTATGAAAAGAAGACCCGAGGAGTGTAGAGAGCTTATTGAAAACATGACTACTCATCACAAAAATTGGGATTCCTCCGCTTCTTCAAGGAACAACCCGAGAGTCAATGTTTCTTCTACTTCAGCAAACCCCGACATGACCGAATTCACCCGCATGATGACTGAAATGAACAAAAATATCTTGCTTCTCGCTATAAACCAACAACAACAAGTTAAAGCGGTTGCTAATCCTTGTGAGACATGCGGCGGTCCACACCCATACACTGATTGTCCTTCTACTCAAGGAAATCCGGAAAACGTGTATGCGGCTTATGGTAATTATTCACCGGAAAATTACCAAGCTCGACCTCAAGGGGATCGAAATTTGCTGAGTTACCGGTCCAACAACTACCTTTCCCCTGGTTTTTCTCCTCAAAACCAAAACTCCGCCATCAACTACAATAGAAGCAACCAAATCCCACCTAGAGCTTCTAATCCTTATCACCCACCCGCTCAACAAGCCCCACCCATGAATCAAGATGTTGAAGCTTTAATGAGAACCCAAGGAGAGAAAATCAAGAATCTACAAAGCCAAATTATCAATTTGAAAGGGGATATCACCAAGCAAGGGAATGACATCAGATCCGAGCTTCGAGATAATATCCAATCCTCCTTCAGCAATCAAACGAATGATTTAAAGAATATGCTGGCTAGTTTCTTGCCCACAACTCAACCTTCTACTTCGAGTTCTCTACCTTCAAACACCGTCACCAATCCGCGAGCGAATGTGAGTGCTATTACTAACCGTAGTGGAGGTACCATAGTAGGACCACCTATCCCACCCCCATCATCTACATCTCCTCCACCACCATTTATACCTACTCCTCCTACACCTAGTATTAGTGCACCATTACCGTCTCCGCCTCGTCATGACGATGTACCCAAGAAGAACCCTTCAACATCTCAACCTTTACCTGCTACACCTGCACCTTCACCACCTAAACCCAATATCCCTTATCCTTCACGGCTAGGCAAGACCAAAATGCACACAAAGGATGACATTCAAGTGTCGAATTATTTGAAGATGATCTCTCAAATGACTTTCAACATTAGCCTTGTTGAAGCACTTGTCCACATGCCGAAATTTATCAAAGCATTCAAGGAATTGCTTAACAAGAAGGAGAAGTTGATTGAGCTCGCCAACACACGCTTAAATGAAAACTGTTCTGCAGTTATTCTTAAAGAACTTCCGGAAAAACTTGGAGATCCCGATTGTTTTGTGTTGTCTTGCATCTTTAACAAAACAGAAGAATTTACTGCCCTTGTTGATCTGGGGGCCAGTATTAATCTTATGCCTTTGAGTGTTTGGAAAGCACTATCATTACCCGACCTTACTCCAACAAAGATGACCCTTGAGCTAGCAAATCGCACTCTCGCTTACCCCGTTGGTATTGCCGAAGATGTGTTCATTAAAGTTGGCACCTTCACTTTTCTGGTCGACTTTGTCTTTGTTGATTATGAAATGGACCCTCGTTTTCCTTTAATACTTGGTCGGCCATTCTTAAGAACCGGACGAGCTCTAGTTGATGTTGCCGAAGGTGAGCTCATCTTAAGAGTCAGGAATGATGCACAAGTTTTTAAAATGGGGAAGCTTACAAGCAAATCCTATGGACGAGAATATGCGAATATGATTAATGTGCTCGATGATTTTTTTCATCTACAACAATCCTCTATTCGAGTCTTGCATTGATAATCCACTTTTTGAAGATGATGTGGATGATTCTCTCTCCAATTTGGAACCTTCACCCATTTATGATTCTCCACCGATCTTTGATGCTTATGATGATGATTCTAGCTCAGATTCGGATGATTATGATGACTTTGCTTCCAAGTATCCCGACATGCCCATTTATGATGATTTTGATGAGGCCGATACTCTTTCGAGTGATTATTCACATGATGAAGATCCTCCGCCATTAATTGATCCTACTTTGGACGATTACTCATTTGAGGAAGGCTTCTCTACGTTTCTCAATACGTACTTCCCTCATGAGAGTGATGCACCTCCTTTGGACTTTGATAATTATGGTCTTGATCCTACTTTGGATTTGAAGAAAATTCTTTCAAAGGAGAAGAAACCGGTCGACACCAACATCCGCAGCACGTATGATTTGACACCTCTTTGTCCACCTTCTAAGTACGAGGTTGTGCATCTTCTTCGCGGATCTTCTTCACATTCTGCTGAGCCTGAGTGTTATTTTCCCTTAAAGGAAAAGGTGTTCGACCCCGGTATCGATATTCTTCATCCATCTCAGTATCCACCTGATGAAATAAAGGGAAAGATTTTTGGACCTATTGAAGATATGCTTGCACCTCACCATACTTGCTCCCATCGTGCTCCATCGCTGCTTAAGGGAACCTTGCCTATTCTTCTTTGGCTTGCCTTGTTCGCCTTAAGCTTGTGCTATTTGATGGACGAAAACTATGTCTTTGATCCCGGTGGATATGTTTCATGCTTCTTCCTATGCTAATCAAGGTCGAGTCAGGCTCACGACTCGGTGAACAAAAATCAAGCGCTTCTTGGGAGGCAACCCATGTATCTATCTTTTAGCTTTCTTTATCCTAAGTGTAGGGGAGACCCGTTGGTGTTTGCTATTTCCTCTCTTCTATTCAGGGATTCGAGCGCTCAATGATCCACTCTTGATGATTCTTGACGACCCGTGATTCCGTGTTCCTTTCTTCCCGGTTCTATCCTACACTCTTTTTGATTCACTATTTTATATTTCTCAATATTAAAATAGGAATCTCTTTAGTTGTCTCTTCCTTAGCAAGATTTAAACAAAGTGCACAATGTCCTAAGTGTAGGGGAGTTTACTCCCACATGCTTAAACATTGAGGACAATGTTTATCTTAAGTGTAGGAGGGACTTCTATCAAAGTTAAGTGGCCTTTTCCTTATATTTGTCCTCATTTTAACCGGAAAATCAATTTTTCGACATTTTTCAAAAATTTTGATCTATTTTGGCCTATTAGTTTTTCCCTTTGTATAGTTATTTTCTTTCTTTGCTAGAATAATTTTTAATAAAGTGGTTTTAATTTTCAAACGTTGTGAATCTTTTGACTCAACCCGAGTTTACTTGTCTAAGTTTACTCTAGCTAGTATCCTTAACGTGTTTAAGTCAAGTTTTGCTAGGCTTTTATATAGGGAGCTATAAAACGCGAAAGTCTTAACTCTCACGGGTTAAGAACAAGAACTTTTCGCAAGTTCCTATAATTGATCCTAGAGAGTCGTTTATCAAGGGAACTTTAAAATACGATTTCTAAACTTGAAAAAGTTTAAGAATTTGCAAGATCCTATAGGCGACTCGGAAACCCAAAGCTTTGATTTAATAGGCTAAGCATCCACGAGTCTCATTACTTGAGATTTTAAACTGTGGAGAATGAGAGATGATAGATTCAGTTATAAGTTTGGTATTATTTCGTGAATTTATGTGAGTTAATTATAAGCCTATTCTCCCATCGCTTGCTATTAAATTTATCTGCAATAAATAAGGTTGTACGATTTGAAAAGTTACTTAGCTTCTAGCCCAAGATCGTTTAAAAGTTGCTCGGTATGGATTAGAGTTCATAGCCAATGCATAACTTATTGAAGCGGGATGCGAAGATTGGCGAGTCCAAAAAGGTTCTAACAAGGCATTAGGGCTATATTTTGTTGCTAAAGATCCCAAGTGATGTGAAGAATCATTTATCAAAGATCAATATGAAGGATTGAGACACACGACGAAAAGCAAAAACTCCCCTAAAGTCATGGAGAAGTCTATCCGAAAAGGCCCTAACAAGGTATGAGGATGAATAGATCCAAGTCCAAAAAGGAGGCGGATCGTTGTATATCAAAATCCCAAATAAAGATTGGAGAAAAATGAAGAAGTCGTGGTCCAAGTATGAATCTCTCAAAACTTCAAGTGAAGAAATTCCTATATGAAGAGAAGACCATTATTTCATGAACGTCTCTCAAGGTTTGAAGTATGAAGTCGCTGCCAAATATCGGTACGAGAAAGGTCTCAAATCGCGAAGCGAGTTATGCCAAGATATGAACTCTTTGAGGTCCCGAGAAGCAGTTTTAAAAGATTTTGTCCTTTAGCTAACTATTGGTTAAATCTTTCACTTTATTTTCGGCCTAATAAACTATCAAAATAAGTCAACAATGCATCCTCGTGATCATTCAAGACAACAATAATACACCTAGGAATAAGGGAGTCTAAGTGAATAATTGGCCCACATGAGTTCGTGTTAGTTTGCTAACTTATAATAACAATGATCTCGTTTTTAAGCTTGGTTTGGAGAAAGTGAAAACTTGAGGATGATGATTATTCATGACATTTCCAAAACCCGAAGGTATGTTTTTTTATTTCTTTACTTTGAATGTTTATAATTTTCTATCTCTTTAATAAAGGCCAAGGTGGATTGATTGTGATGAAAAATATAAACATGCTTTGTAACTAATGCATTGCATGAGGACATTGCAATGCTCAAGTGTAAGGGATTTGATAGGTGTGTAAACACCCATCCTTTTTACCACTTAATTACAATAATAACCGAGCCAAAACGTGTATTTTATGTCATTTATGTCGGAATTATGCGTGGTTTGTGTTTTTGTTGTGATTTAGGACGAAAAGGTGAAAAGTGGAGAAAACACGGGCATTCACGGGCTTTTATCGAAGAAAAAGACGAAAGACGAAGTCAAGAAGTCAAGAGTGCAAAAAGAACGGAAGTCCAAGACCAATTCTGAAGATTTATCGAAGAAAAAGTCAAAAGACGGAAGTTTACTAAAAGCCGAAGAACTCAAGTCTAATTTATTGAAGAATTACAAGACGAGTTCAAAGAAATCCCGAGACAAAGTCATTAAAGTCCAAGATTTAAGAAGATTAAGAAGAGGAAGGACTTAAGCATGCAATTAAAGAAATATGAAAGAGGGGAGGAAGCTTCCTAAGCACCTCTTAATCCTCCCCTATAAATAGATTAGGATTATTTCATTTTACTCTTGTTGGATAGCTTGACAGACTATTTCTTCCATTTTAATTACCTTGCACATTTAATTACCTTGTCATTTAATTTCATGTCCATTTAAATACCTTGTCTTGCACCTTAAATACATTTAAGTTCAAGTAAGTTCCCTTTTAATTATTGTCAATCTTTACTTTATTGTTTGATCTCCTATCTTCCTTTCTTTAATCTTGATGTTTATTTGTTCATGTTCATGTTCTTATTTTTATTGATTTGATTAAAGTGGGTTTTGATTATTTTGGTTATATTTGTTAATTTGATTGTTTTGGATTGTTTGTTTATGATTAGTAGATGTTATTTGTTTAGTTTGATTTAATCTTGTGGTTGATTTAGATTGATCTTGTTTAGATTCGTATATACTTGTTCTTCCGTGTTCTTCGTGTTTTCTGTTACTGATCTTTTCCCAGGTAACATTCCGGATCAACTCTATATTCCGAATCAAGGGTTTTTCATCCGGAATATTAGACATTCCGGATCAGAAGTGTTTATTCGGAATAATTTATTATTCCGGATCAAACGGTTCATCCGGAATATCAGACATTCCGAATCAACCTAACATTCCAGATCAAGCTAAAAGTTCCGGATCAACTAACATTCCGGATCAAGGAGATATTCCAGATCAAGGGCTTCCATCCGGAATAAGTGACATATTCCGGATCAAGGAGTTCTATTCGGAATAATATTCCGGATCAACAACATTCCGGATCAAGGACCAACATTCCGAATCAAGACTTTATTCCGGATAAGTGACATATTTCGGATAAAGGATATATTCCGGATCAAGGGATTTGGTGAATTTCCGAGTGAAGAAGAATCATTCCGAACGAATGTGACATTCCGGATGAGTGATTATTCCGAACGAAGGTTTATTCTGGATGGCCTATTTTTCAGGTTCTTTTAAGTCACTGTTTTTAATTCTTTAATTTTCAAGCTTTACTTTTCCCGCCTTTTTACTTAGTAGCACTTTAAGTTTATTTGCCTTAGATTTATTTTAGCCTTGCCTTAGTTTTAAGTTTTAGTTACGTTTTAAGTTTGCCTTAGTTAGATTTAAGTTTGCGTTATTTATTTTAAGTGCCTTTTAATTTTCGTCACGCTTTTAAATACTTGTCTTTTATTTTAAACTAGACTTAGATTTACTTTACGTGCTCTTTACCTTGAAGTTTTTTCACATTTATTTTAAAACAACCAAAAATATTCTTTTTCACCAAAAACAATTGAGTCGTACTTTGAACCGGAAATCAATTCGTTAAGATACCGAATTAAATTGAACCTAGTAAAATCTATACATTAAGTACTTTTGCAAGCATCATGAAAGTGTTCTTCACAAGCCTCATCGAGAACATCAATAGCATTAACACTCTCATATGAATAAGGTTGCTTAGAAATCTTACCCATGTTGAAGACAATTTTATCGTCATCAACTCTCATGATTATTTCGCCCGCGGCTACATCAATGAGAGTGCGACCGGTCCTCAAGAAGGGACGTCCAACGATTAATGGAACACGAGGATCCATCTCGTAGTCAACGACAACAAAATCCACCGGGAAGGTGAATTTGTCAACGCCAACGAAGACGTCTTCGGCTATCCCCACTGGATAAGCAACCGTACGGTTAGCTAATTCCAAAGTCATTTTGGTGGGGACTAGCTCGGGGAGAGATAATTGCTTCCAAACACTTAAAGGCATTAAGTTTATACTAGCACCTAGATCGGCTAGGGCCATGCAATTCTCTACTCCCAGGAAGTTGCAAGGAATTAAGAAACGACCCGGATCGCCAAGTTTTGTGGGCAATTTCCTTAAGAGAACGACAGAGAAATTCTCATTAAGTTGGGTCTGAGCAATGTCAAGAAGCTTCTCCTTGTCACTAAGAAGATCTTTAAACATCTTCGCGTATTTAGGCATGTGAGCGAGAGCCTCGGCAAAGGAGATGTTAAAATTCAATTGTGTAAACATTTTGAGAAAGTTTGAAACTTGAATATCATCCTTGCTCTTTTGCTTCTCTTTCCTCAACCTTGAAGGATAAGGTATATCGGATGAAGAGGAAGGCTTTAGGGGAGTAGGATCACTCACAACCACGGGTGGTGGGGGAATGGGGGTAGAAGGCAAAGGAGGTGAGGAAAGTTGCTCTTTTTCCTTATTCACAATCACGGGTGGAGGTGTAGGAAGCTCGGGTTCCGTATAACCTTTTCCACTACGAGTGGTGATTGCTTTCATCTCCCCTCTTGGATTAGCCACGGTGTTACTCGGAAGAGTACCCGAAGAAGAGGGTTGATTACCTTGGAAGAGCGAACCGAGCATATCACGTATATTATCTGCTTGAGTGCTGAAAGAGTCTCTCATGTCGGCACGAATATCATTGCTTCGTTTCACCATGTCATTCCTTTGCTCGGCTCGAATATCGCTCCCTTGTTTCGCCATTTCTCCCTTCAAGTTGATGAATTGACTCTGAAGATTCGTCACCATCTCTCTATTAGTCCTCATGAACGTCTCGACGTCTTGATTCAATGCCATCGGTTGATTGAGAGGTGGAGCTTGGTAAGCTTGAGAATTTCCTTGAGGTGGGTATGGATTTCTTTGGGATTGATATTGATTGTTAGCACGAGGTTGGGATTGGTTATTTCGGTTATAACTTTATTGTTGGTTTTGGTTTTGAGGAGTAAAACCGGGTGGAGCAAGATATTTGTTTGAACGATAACTTAGCAAGCTACGGTCTCCTTGAGGACGAGCTTGATAGCCTCCCGTGGGATAAGTACCGTATGCCGCGTTAATGTTTTCACAAAAATTGCCTTGAGTAGAAGGACAATCATTGTAAGAATGAGGACCACCACATGTGTCACAAGAAATAGCAACGGCTTTAGCTTGTTGAGTTTGGTTAGAAGCCAAAATTTGCATACTTTTGCTAATGTCAAGAAAAGCACGTTCCATGGCGGACATGTCGGTGGTGGAAGAAGTAGATGAAACATTGACTCTCGGATTAGATCTTGAGGATGCGAATGAATCCCAATTCTTGTGGTGAGTAGGCATGTTTTCAATCAAATCTCTACACTCCTCCGGTCTCCTTTTCATAAAAGTACCACCGGCGGCGGCGTTGATCGTGTCACGATCACGAAAAGTGAGACCATTGTAGAAAGTATCAATGAGAGTGACGGGGAGCATGTTGTGATTTGGAAAACGGTCGATCAAATCATTGTATCGTTCCCAAGCATCAAAGAGCGATTCATCATTGTCTTGCATGAATCCACTAATTTGGTTACGAAGGATCGTGACCATGGATGGTGGGAAGTATCGCGACAAAAAGCATTGAGTCATGTCGTCCCAAGTATGAATAGAATTCTTTGGGAGACGGTCAAACCATTTTTTGGCATGGTGAGAAAGCGAGTGAGGAAATAGTTGGAGGCGAAGTTCATCCATAGAAACACCAGGCGACTTCATGCTTTGGGTGATGGTAATGAATTTGTCGAGGTGTTTGTTGGCATCATCATCCGGAATTCCGCGAAATGGGTTGGTTTGAACTTGTTGGATCATGTGATGCTTCAACGAAAACTCCTGAGCCATGATATGCATCGGTGCAATCAAGCCTCCACGTCCGTTCATCGTAGGTTGGCATAGCTCCTCCATGGTTCGTAGGTCGGGTAAGGGTGGATTATTCATGTTGGGGTGGGGTGGATTATTATTGTTGGGGTGGGGTGGATTATTATTGTTGTTGTTGTGTACACCGGCCATGTCTAAATCTTTGAGAGTCTCGGGCTCTGAATAAGACGTTGATCGAGTACGCATACACTAAAAAGAAAATGCAAGAGAAAATATTTTTGGTTTTTATAGGTTTTCTAATGTTTTTGTATTTTTGAAAATTTTATATTTTTATGGGTTTTTTTTTGAAAACTTTTGTGCTTGAAAGTAACGTTCCCGAAAGAATGGATCCCAAAATCCAATTTTTCTCACAAGAAACCGTTGATCCTTACGAAAAGAGCCGGCAGCGGTGCTATTTTAATAACTGATTTTTGGTTAGTTAATAAAAAGGTTTGTTGCAAGATCTTTCTTTGTGTTGCTCGTACCCAATTATATATATCGTTGTTTCGTTCTCGGCATCTTCTCAAACCGATCACGGTTCAAAGTGGAATTGTTGTAATTGGTGACTAAAAAGGGGGAGCTTTTGATCTATATCTACTAAAACGATAAGTGCGAGAAGTAATAAAATTAAACTAAAAGCAATTACTGAAAATAAATCTTGAATTAAAATTAAACAGTAAAATACCTAGATTTAGAAAAAACAGCTGATTCGGAATACTTGCTTGATCCGGAATATTTGGAATATTTGGCTTATTCGGAATAAATCAACTCATGCGGAATAACCTAAAAAACTGCTTCATTCGGAATGTTCAACCAAACTTCCTTCATTCGGAATATGCTTGATTCGGAATAAATGTGTTGATCGGAATGTTTGCTTCATGCGAAATATGCCTTCATCCGGAATAACAGTTGATCCGGAATATTTGCTTGACTCGGAATAAGTGCTTGATTCGGAACAATTAATGTAACACTGATTCGGAACATCTACTGACTCGGAATAAATTGTTTATTCGGAATAAATCACTTGACTCGGAACATTTGCCTCATTCGGAACAATTAATAAAAAAAGGGTTGATTCAGAACGTTTACCGACTCGGAACAATAGCTTCATTCGGAACATTTCTTTATTCGGAACATTTTAAACAAAAAGCTTCATTCGGAACTTTTAAGGAAAACTGACTCGGAATATTTGACAAAACTTTGATTCGGAACTTACCTACTCATCCGGAATATTGATTATTCCGGATGAACTGCTGGTTCGGAATAATAAGCTCAAACCCTTGATTCGGAACAATTAATTCATTCGGAATCTGAGTATGAGAAACAGTAACAAGAACGAAGAACAGGGGAAACAACTTGATCACGAATTTAACCAAAATCCACCAAGTTTTTAACCAAAACTTAAACCAATTTAACCACTAATCATTTACTAATGATAATCATCAATCTAAAACAACAAAAACTCAAAACCCACTTACTTTTGAAGATCAAAACCAATAAAATAAAACCTTAGAACTTTGAATCACCAAGAGAAGAAAGAAAGATTAAATGGAAACTTGTATTAATGATTAAGATTCAAACAAACAAAATGGAAAGATTAAGCTTACAAGATTGTGGAAGAAAATGAAAACCACCAATCACCTTAAGGGAGTTGGTTCTTACGAACTAGGAAAAGAAATAACAGAAAGAAAAACTAGTCTAAAATTTGTGAAGGGAAGGTCTATTTATAGGCCTTGTCTCTGGTTGGTGAGTGGGCTTTCTCCCGTTCTTTGTGTCTTCTCGTCTTTTTAGAAAAGTCGACGTTTTTTATTTTGATTCGGGATTTGTCGACGAATAAATTCAACTCGTCTTTTAATTTCTTCATTTAATAGACTTGAGTTTCTTCGACATATGTAAATCTTCCATCTTTGGTCCTTTACTTCGATAAAGCTTCAAATAGGCCCATTGACTTCAAATCTTTTGCATCTCTTGGAATATAGACTTCGTCTTTTCGTCTTTTTTCTTCGATAAAACCCGTGCAATCCCATGTTTTCTTTAATATTTATCCGGTTGGCTCTGAAAACACAACAAACACACAAACCACGCATAATTCCAAACAAATGACATTAAATACGCGTTTTGGTCTCGTTTTAGCAAGAAATAAGTGGTAAAAGGATGGGTGTTTTCACACCTATCACAGGGGCACACAATGCTCCCCCAAAGAAGCTAAGGAAGGACCATCCGCAGTTCCAAGAGGGGAGCAGTGCCTCTACAGCCCAAGTCAACCCTTCGCTGCATGTTGATGAGCAAGTTTGGAAGGCCACCCCTGTGAATGTTGTGGCTCCTACCACCGTGGAACCCATTACCGGCACTACGTAAGTACCAATCAACACTCCACAAGATATACTCCACAAATAAAAAACTAATAAATGTGTTCTAATAACAGGGCGGACCCGTCGATAGGAGCACAGGAGAAGGAAGTGGAAATGGAACCCTCACCCGTGATATCACTGAGACCTCCATCCCCTCCCGTAACTCATGAAGAGGAGCCACGTCCTGAGGGACCTGACACCAACCTCCGCCCAGCCTGGAACTTGTCCAGCTTAACAAGATTAGAGGCGGAGTCCGAGTGCAGAGAATTTATGGATCACATCACTCCTCCAGCGCTGGCCCAAGACTTGGATGAACTCGAGCACGAAATGTTGCTGAAGCAGTTTGATGTATCCTTCGCGCACCAGGTGACAGTTGGTGCGGCCCTACGACGTCGCCTGGAAAGAGCTTTGGCCAACGTGAGCCGTGCTGATAGGAAGATAGCTCGTCGAGAGGAACTGGTGGAAAAGCATGAGAATACTATCACATCCCTTCAGGCAGCTTTAGTCGTAGCAGAGTCAACTATCAAGGAACAAGCCCACCATGCCAACGCACGCGAGGAACGCATTGCTGAGTTGGAGGCCCTCTTATCTGCATCCAATGAGAAGGTACATGCTTCTATTGATACTCATTTGCTCATATAAGACCCATATTGTCTTGTAATAATTCCAAGTATTATTTATAGGTATCCGCAGCCGAAGCCGCCACTAAAGCCGTGACAGTCCAAGCCTTCACCATTGCCCAAGAACGCGACACACTTAAGGACGAACTTACCGATGCGCAGACTATTATAGAAGAGCGAGTTGCGGTAGCAGAGGGAGAACTGAGCAGGATAGCATCGGACTGTGCCGAAGTGTTGTTCCCTCCCTTGCTTACAGCCATAGTTGGGCGTAGATGGATGGTCGGCCAAGGAATACGGCTTGCCGTGAGCAAGGTAACGGAGGCTCATTATTTGTTGCAAGCTTTTGCGGATGTTGTATCGGACGGCATTGACCGTGGCAGGCACGAGGGTTTGACCAAAGCTGCGGAGCTGATAAGCAAGAAGAAAGACATTACCCAACATGCCTACCACAACCCTCTAGCTGAAAAGAAGATGACAGCATCGATGGCCGCCCTTGGGGAAATCCAGCACCCATTCCTAGACGAGCTAGAGTCGTTGAAGGATGCTCCCAATGAGGTGATAATGTCCAAGCTCATAGCCGATCCCATCCAATTGACCCTGCCCACCTACGACTCTGTTTCAAAGGTGATGAAAGGTGAGAAGCTGTTAACCGAGGCGTTGGATGCTAACATGAGCAGGGCACATGGTGGAAAAGATGCTCGCGGTGAGGTCCTCCGCGCCTTGATTGCAGAAGGGAAGATAGAGATATGAGAGTTCTTACCTCCTTTGTAATTTACATTGTAAACATTTGTGCCTTTATTCGTCCGTGTATGTATACGGCTAGAACTGATAACATTGTTATAACTCATTATGTTTATGTAAGTCCATGATGACCATGGTTACTTTGTATTTTGAATTTGAAACTTGTGTATTTTCTTTAGATATCATGTATCTACGTTGCATGACATGTCACGTCTTACCCAGAATACAACCAAGTCTATATTTTACTAGACGTGCGGCGTGCGTCTTTACCATGCAAAGCACTACGTGAGCGCGGCCTATGGAAACTTATTACAACGTCTTGTAAAGAAGGTGTCTAGTAAGGATACATGATCCACGTCACTGGGGTTGCATCCCTCTAATGTGACAAGTTGAATTATTAGTTTCACTTAATCCTCTTACCCCGCCTGGAGGTGAATAGTACATGTACGGTTTTGAATGAATGCATATGAATAAGAGATAGCACATTATAGCAATAACAACTAAATCTATACGATAATAATTTGAACATAGAATTTAAAAGACACGACAATAATTTGCACAAGAACAAGCCGTGGAGCTAGCTAGGCACCACGACATTTTATTAGAACGTTTACGATTTTTGTTTTGAAAAGAATGGGAAATCCTAAAAACAAAGGGAACCTAGAAAGCATGAAAAACAAAACAAAAGAGAATACATGGATCTTCATTGAAGCCAACTATAGCGAAGTGTCCATGTAGAAGTCGTAGCCTTTCAAAGATAGCATCTTTTAAGATTGCAGATATTCCATGTGCGTTCCAGGTCGCGGTCATCCATGTCACGCAACTTGTACGCGCCCCATCCTAAGGCTTCCGTAACCTCATACGGTCCTTCCCACTTGGGACCCAACTTTCCTGTATTCTCCGCTCGACTTGCCTCGTTGGCACGATAAACAAAATCTCTCGGTCGAAAGGAAACACCTATAACCTTGGCATCATAATAAGCCTTCATTCGTGCCTTGGACTTGGCCTCATTGATGGCCGCTATTTCTCTTTTTTCCTCCAACAAGTCCAGATTAATCCGGAGTTGCTCGTCGTTCGTGACAACATTAACCTCCGCTGTGCGGATGGTCGACATTCCAATTTATGCTGGTATAACAGCTTCAGTCCCGTAGGCCAGCACGAATGGAGTGTCCTTATTGGCTGTTTTAATCATAGTCCTATGTGCCCATAGAACATGTGGCAGCTCATCTACCCATTTGGCACTTCGTTCATCCAGGCGTGCCTTGATGCCCTCACCTAAGCTTCTATTTTCCCGCTCCACAAGACCATTTGTCTACGGGTGCTTAACAGATGCGAAGCGCCGCGTGATATTCAATGCTACGCACCAGTCCTTGAATGGATTATCCGCGAACTGCTTCCCGTTGTCCGAGATGATTTCTCCTGGCAAGCCAAAACGGTACACGATGTTTTCCCAAACAAACTTTTTAACATGTTTGCCTGTAATGGATTTAACTGCTTTAGCTTCTATCCATCGTGTAAAGTAGTCCATTGTGACGATCACGAACTTAACTCCCCCGCAGCTACGGGGAAAGGTCATGCGATGTCAATCCCCCACTTATAGAATGGCCATAGGGATGTAATGGGTGTCAGTTCCTACTGCGGATGTCGTGGTACTGGTCTGTGCACTTGGCAATCACTGCATTTACGAATCATGTCGTGTGCATCCCTATGCATAGTAGGCCAATAATATCCTGTGTGTAGAGATCGTGCCACTACATATCGGGGACCTGCATGCATACCGCATAGCCCTTCATGTATCTCACTGGTCACATAAGTAGCCTGGCGTGGCCCAACACACCGCAACCACGGCTGTAAGAAAGAGCGCTTGTAAAGAATACCTTCTCGAAGCTCAAAGTGCTGCGACTTCCTTCTGATACGCCGTGCCGCCTTTTCCTCATCCGGAAGGGTTTCGTCAGTTAAATAGCGGATGATCGGGGTCATCCATGTAGGTCCCTCTTCCTCAACTATAGCTGCGACTTCCCCTTCCGTTATAGACTTTTCCTTTAGTATTTCTACCAAGACTTGCTTGGATAAGTGGGCGAAACTTGTAGACGCGATCTTGCTAAGAGCGTCCGCCTTCTTGTTTTCACCTCTTGGTACCTGTTTGATAGAAAACTTGCTGAAAGTAGCGATGAGCGACTTGACTTTCTCCAAGTATCGAACCATTTTGTCCTCCTTGGCTACGTAACCCCCTAGAATGTGGTTTGCGACAAGCCGTGAGTCCACATAGGCCTCAAGGTTGCGGACTCCCATTCTAGCGGCGATTTTTAAACCCGCAATCAATGCTTCATATTCTGCCTCATTATTGGTGGCTGTGAACTCAAAGCGCAGGGCGTATGTAAACTCCATTCCTTCTGGATTCGTAAAAATGAGACCAGCTCCGATTCGTCCGTGCACGAGGATCCGTCAGTGAATAATACCCATGGTTCTGCTAGAGCTTCCTCTCGTTGTATTACTGGTCCGTCCTCATCTGGCTTCTCAACCAAGAAGTCTGCCAAGATTTGGCCTTTGACCGCGGTCATCATAATCTTTCCATCATATAACAAAAATCATATCAAAAAAATAAGTTACTCTGATTTTTCCGATTGTGAAGATATGACCGACTTAGATTACATAATGCAACTTAACGAAGAAGATGAAGCCGAAGTTGCACGAACACACAGATACATTAATCATGAACGTGAGGTCGCTGAGGCATGTTTAATGGCAGATTATTTTGGTCCGTACACAAAGTATCACGCGGAGTATTTCCAAAAGCGATATCGTATGCAGCGTTCGCTATTTTTAGAAATAGTTCAAGGCATTGAAAATTACATTCAAACACACAATCCTCTACCCTAACACCTTCATATTTTTAATATTTGAATTGATGCAACGGGTTTAAAAAGTTTTAGTGTAATTATGAAATACACATCTGTCATAAGCCAATTGGCGTTTGGTACACTTCCGAAAGCATTAGATGAATACTTGCAAATGGGTGCACGTTGCGCACGCGATTGTCTTGACAATTTTATGATCTGAATAATGGATTTGTTTCAACCCGAGCTTTTAAGAAAACCCACACCAGTTAACATTCAAAACCTATATGCCGCGCATAATACGATTCATGGGTTTCCCGGGATGCTTGGTAGTATAGATTATATGCACTGGTAATAGATTAATTGTCCTAAACAATGGCGCGACCAATATGGTAGAGGTGATAAAAAAACTACCCAACCATAATACTAGAGGCTACTGCATTATACGATTTGTGGATTTGGCATGCATTTTTCGGAGTTGCAGGTGCGAATAATGATATTACTGTTCTCAATCATTCACCTTCATTTGATGACCTTTTTCATGGAAGCGAACCCGAGGCCCCGTATGTTGTAAACGGGTAAAATTTCATAGAGGGTATTACCTTGCAGACGGGATTTACCCACAATGGTCATCGTTTGTGAAATCATTCATTATTGCACGCAATGAAAAAACAGTTATGTTTAAACACCGTCAAGAAGGTGCCCGAAAAGATATTGAAAGAACATTTGGTGTCTTACAAGAAAGATGGCGTATTATTGCTCAACCAGTGCGTCAATTTACTGTCAATAAGTTACGTAAAATCATGTACACGTGCATCATTTTGCATAACATGATTTTGAAAAATCAAGGGTATGCGATATCTGAAGCTGCTGAAATGTATGTTTGTCCACAACCATATATATATTAAAGAAATGGGCGAGCGTTGTGTAATCCATCAAAGAAAACAAAAAGAACTCCGTGTTAAACTGACACATACAAGGCTCCATCGGTTCCTTATTGAGCATATTTTGGTACGTAATCAACCCCAAAATTAGTCGTTTATTTTTGTAATTAGTCGTTTATTTTGAATGAAATGAATTTTAATTTGTGTGAAATTAAAAGAAAAAATAAACGATAGTGGTGGGGTCAAAGTGGAGAATGGTTGGCTCTACATGAGTGAAAGAGTATTTTTGTTAATTGTTTCGTGTTGATGTGGCGCTCAAGTGGCAGCTGTAGGGACAAAATGGAGAGGTTCTGCCTCTCCATGATACCTTTCTCTCTAATTAAGGCAAAGACCAAAGATACTACTTTATGTATGAGATGAGTTATTTTGTATTTTTCCTTTTTACTACACTAGCATGATGTCTGCATAATCGGCGATGAGTACTCGGTGATTATTTGAAGTAAACAAATGTTACTATCTTACTTATCAAGTTCATATTCATATTTATGTCAAAAGGATAAAAATGTGAAATCAAAATAAACCCGCTAAAAATAAAAAATAAGAACTGAAAATTAATAAAATCTATCAAAATTGATATTGAATTAAAGAGCATAAAATTTTAAAAAATATGGCGAACATAGATTATGAAAATGATAAATAGATTAAAAAATGAATCTATTTAAAATAAAAATATTATTTTAATAGATTGTTACAAAAGTTTGTTATAAAAGGTTGTTACAAATTGTCATATGGTAAACCTTTCAACTTACTATCTATGTCCTATATATTTTTTAGTTTTAGATTTAAAACTTTGATTATAAATATTTTTATTTATGTTATATATTACTCCCTCCGTCCCATATTAATAATCTAGATTACTATTTTTAGACGTTCTAAATTAATAGTCCAATCCAAAAATAGATTAGAAATATAGATTAAGTTTATCATATCACCCTCACTTGAGGGTATTATAACAAACAATAAAGAAGTTGTAAATTATTTTTTATTTTTTTTGAACGAAAATATGCATTAAGAAACTTAAAAACCATTCAAATCACTCCTCGCAAGAGATGTAAGTTCTACCGGGAAAGAAACATCCCAACTAAACCCTAAAGTGGAAGAAAATGCATTACGAGCAACCCAATGAGCTGCTTGGTTGTTTTCTCGGTTAACCCAAGAAAACCTAATACACATGTTTTTTGCCCAAAAGCGAATATCTTCCACAAGAGCAGCTACATTCCATGGTGGTAATATGTCCGACAACGATGATAAAGAGATAACTATTTGCGAGTCAAACTCTACAATTGCATTCGTTCACCCATGATTAAATGCTAGCAAGCAAGCAGAGTGTATTGCAATGATCTCGGCATGTAGAGAAGATATGGCGTGGCAATGGTTACCGAGGACATAACGAATAAGTCCAGCTGAATCGTGAGCAACGATACAAAAAGCAGCACTTGAGTTCTTGAAAGCAGCATCACAATTTAACTTCACCGAAGAACCGTGGGGGGTATCCACTATGGAGAAGATTGTGAAGTGGAATCAATGTTGGTGGCTGTCGAGGTAAGGCTTGAACTTGATTGATGGGAGACAAACTTGTGATAGTCGGTCAGTTGAGCATGAATAGACGCCAATGTGCTATGTGGGGATGTGGCCACATCTTGAAACAAATAGTTGTTCCGAGATCGCTATATAAACCAACAGGTCGTTGCAACAACTGATAGAATGCGAGAAACATCTCGAGGAGATTGAGTTGTATCAATAAAGCTTTGTATACGACCATAGATATTAATACCTGGCCGAGGAGGACGGAAGCTTAGGGGAGAGCCAAACCAAACCAGATGAGTCCTATCGCATTCGAAAAGTAGGTGCTCGATTGATTCCGTACATATATTACATATTTGACATATCGGAGATGGATAACAATTTCTTCTGATTAATTCTCCATTGTTTCAACAGCGTTTGAAATGGCTTTCCATAAAAATAATTTGATTTTTGGTTGCACTGGTATATGCCAAATTTCCTTCCAGAATTTTTGTGATGGATTGGCACTTGTTGCCAGACGTAACTGTATATTGTCCTTTTGGATCGAAGTGCCAAATGAGTCTGTCCGAGGAGCCCGTTTATGAGATCGGGATCTGCAAGACCAACTCAGCTTCAAAAGCCGAAATATGTTCATGTAACCTGCTAACGTTCTAATGACCCGCCTCAATAAAATCGGAAACTTTGTTGTAGTTGTGGAATGGACCCAGAGGTGAACGTATATAAAAATCATCATTAAAGGGAACCCACTTTTGCGTCCAGAATGAAATGCACCGCCCGTTTCCGACTTGCCATCTAACCCCTCGTAGTAACAGGTCGCGATCGTAGAGTAAGCTGCTCCAAAGCCAAAAAGGGTGTGATCCTTTTTTAGCAATCAGAAAATTTGAGTTCGGAAAATAGATCCCCTTGAGAATTCTTCCCCAAAAGGCATCTGAATTCATGAGTAGTCGCCACCCCTGTTTAGCTAGAAGGGCCATGTTAAAGGCTTGAAAATCCTGGAATCCTAAACCTCCTTGTTCCTTTGGTTGTGAAAGTTTTTTCCAATTTTTCCAGTGGATGTGGTGTTCATGAGAGTCACCACCCCAGAAGAATCTACGGACGTAAGCCATTATCTTATTTAAGAGGCTTGATGGAAGTAGAAAGCATTGCATAGCGTAAGTTGGAATGACTTGGATGACCGACTTGATTAGAACTTCTTTACCTGATTGGGAAAGAAGTTTTTGGTTTCAACCCTTTAATTTTTGAAGCACTTTATCTAGCAAGAAGCCGAACATTTGCGCTTTCTTCTGGCCAAAAATGGAGGGCAAGCCTAAATATTTAGCTTTTGAGTCCATTTGTTGGACATGGAAATAACCACAAATATCCTCACGTAGAGAAGGTAGAGTGTTAGGTGAGAAAAAGGCGTATGATTTTTCAAAGTTAACTACTTGTCCAGAAGCCTGGCAATATGAATTTATAATATCGACAAGAATACCATATTCAACATACGAAGCTTTCAAAAAGAAAAGGGAGTCATCCGTAAAAAAATATGTGGGAGATGAGAGGGCAATTTCGCGCCATTTTTATACCTGATAGGGTGCCTAAGGTCATTGCTCTTGAAATTTGGCGAGAGAGAACATCAACAACAATAATGAATAAATAATGAGAGATAGGGTATCCTTAGCGTAGCCCCCGTTGCGACATTATAACCCCTACAGAATCACCATTCACCGTAAACTCTCACTCGTAAGTGGTGAGGCAGGCATTTATCCAATTGCACCACAGGTCTCCCAACCCCATTTTTCATAGAACAGCCAGAAGGAAGTCCCATTATACTCGATCAAAAGCTTTATTTAGGTCGACTTTCAAAGCCATAATATTTTGTTTGCCGCGCTTTTTGTTACAAATATAATGGAAAGCCTCATTTGCGACTACGATAGAATCCTGAATTTGACGCCCTGGAATAAAAGTTGATTGTTGTGGTGAGATGATTTTCCTCGTCAATGGTTTCAAGCGATTAGATAGAACTTTAGAGATGATCTTATATATGAAGTTGCAAAGACTAATTGGCCAAAACTGTGTAAGAGTCTCTGGGTCAGGGGTCTTTGGAATAAGAACAACCAATGTTTTATTGAGATCTGGTAGCATGTTCCCCGTTCCAAAGAAGTAGCGAACTGCTTGACATACCGATGCTCCAAGAAAATTCCAGTACCTTTGATAAAACATACTAGGAAATCCGTCCTCACTTGGCGCCTTTAACCCTCCAAGTTGTTTTGTAGCTTTATGAATCTCTGAATCAGTAACCGGTGACTGTAAATGAGTGTTCATTGTCTCAGACATAACACGATCAATCACACTAATCACATCTTCAAAGTCACGGGCACCATTAGTCTTATATATAGATTGAAAGTGATCGCGAACAAGCCTTTCAATCCCTCCTTTGTCATATACACATTCCCCTTTAGCACTTTTCAACCCAGAAATTGTATTTTTTTACCACGTTGAATTGCATAAAGATGAAAAAAGCGGGAGTTATGACCCCCATAGTTAAGCCAATTCACACCAGATCATTGGTGCCAATACATTTCTTCACGTAACCAAGTGGCTTCAAGTTCCTGTAACAACATGCTCTGCCTATGAAAGTTTCCAGGTGTGAATGAGAGAGATTGCACCAACTCGATTTCCCTGGTCAAATCATTAATTTTTCGTTTATTATTACCAAGAGTGACCTGGCTCCATCTTTTGAGACTAGTAGCACACTTAGACAGATTACGCCTGATTCCAATAAGTTGGTTACGAGCCTCAAGTGTTGACCAAGAACCCCGAATAGTACTTTCGCAGTCTTCATGAGTCGTCCACAATGATTCGAAACGAAAACGATACCTCTTTCTTTGATAACTTGGATGAGAAGAGTAAATAAGCGGAGCATAATCACTTCCAATAAGAGGTTTTTGTAAAATAATTTGAAATGGGCATGCCTAAAAAGGTTAATATTGCCTAATGCACGATCAATTCTTTCTCGAATATTATCACCTTCCTTTCGTTGATTAGACCATGTATATTTCAGTCCGGTGTATGGAATATCAATGAGACCAGCAACTGTCGTAAATTATTGAAACTCCTCAACATGATGTAAACCGGAACAACCACCAACTTTATCATTAAGTTCTAATGGTAAAATTGTCATTGTGTAAAAACTAAGAGAGAGAAAGTTGAAAAAGTGATTTTTTTATTAAACTGCGTGTTTTTTGTCGGTGAACTATTAATATGGGACGGAGGGAGTACTTGATAAAAATTATACCAATCGAAAACTATTTAAAACTCCATCTATCTAAAAAAATTTACATAGAGTATTATACAACACAAATAAAAATATTTATGGTCAAAGTTGTATAGAAAGACCAAAAAGATTTAAAGTAGACATTTAATATGGGACGGAGGGAGTACTAGGGATGTTAAAAAAACGGAAAAAGCAACGAACCGAGCCGAACCATTGCATCCAAAACCGAAGAAACCAAAATAAAAAAACCGAAACTGAAAAAACCCACTTATAACAGTTCGGTTTCGGTTTTCATTTTCAGATATCCGCGGTTAACCGAACCAAACCGCGCATATTATACATGAATTTTTTTTTTACGTGCTACTTTTATCGTACAACAAATTTTTTACTCTTGATATCAACATTTCTAAATATTTATGTGTAAAATTTAGTTAATGTGATAATAATGTATAAACATTGAATAAATATGTTTTGTTAATATGTGATTTAGGAATATCCAAAAGGATTTGTTGTAACGAAATAACGTTATATGAATTTGATCTATTAAATGTCATTTAAAATACGAAAAAGAAATTACATGTTTTAAAACCATATTATTATTTATGAACTTAAACTTGATTAAACTTATAAAATGGTTAACCGTAATCCGAATCCGCGGTTAACCACTCATTTCGGATAACCGTATTTCCGGTTAACCGCCTATTACAGTATTAACTACCCGCCCCACGATGAATATTTAAAATCATTAAACTAATCGAATCGAATCAAACCGTGAAACCGCAACCTTACATACATTAAAAATAATTTTAAATTACTATCGTAAAAATTGCTATTGTTAAAGGTAGATGTAACGGCAATTCATTAAATCTTTTTATTTTTTTAACTATAGATTTTGAATTATTAATAATTATAATTTACATATTAGAAGAAGGCAAACGGGCAACAAGCTGCGCCGCTAACCCTTTTTGTATAGCAAAATCAAGTCTATTAAATACAACGTTTGTGGATTTAGGAGCCAAGCCATTACTATTCATAACACGTTGTATTCTCGTAAGTAGCTCCACCGCCTCAGGTGCAAGGAAACCAAATGTAGCAAACGAAAAAGAGGCACCTGTGATTTTCTTATGACCGACCCGTCAGATGGAAGATCCACACTGAGACCCGCTGATATTTTGGTTTTTGGATGGGTTGGAGGTAAACATGCGTGCGTTGATTTGACAGGTGTTTCTCCTCTCGTAGGGCTAGGCAGTCGAGATTTTACAGCGGGTCAGGCTGCTATAAAAGCCGCCTCGTGCAAAGTGACTAAACACGAGAAAGCATGTGTTGAAAATCAACATGTGTTTATTCCTTTCACGTTTGATTTAACTATATAAGTGTTTTTTTCTGTCACACATGTTTTATAAAGTTGGTCATTAATAACTAACCGTGAAACAGAACGCTAACTTATGAACTATTTAGGAAAAAAATAAATTTACAAAAGGTAAAGATTTGTGGGAACACCTTAACCCTGAGTGCCTTTTGGCACCAGCTATTGTCCACCCCACAAGGAATAGCTCCGGCAACTCTTCTGGCCCAGAGGAACAACACCTAGAGTGAGACGAGCCGAGATTCGACCTCCGAACTCTTATTTCACAAAGTCTCTCTAATATGCCCATAAGAAAAAAAAAAGTTATTACAACACTTCTAACAAATGAAAAAACTAACAATCTTACATGACTTCTCAGCTCGTGATAAAACGCGAATATCTCCCTCGTTATAAATACATATGACATCTTGGCTTCTCTTACTACACCTTAGTGCTATAAAACACTAAATTGTACCAACAAATTAACATGAACAAACATAATAAAAAGCAACATTTTCAACCTTCACTTGTTATATAAGGTAAAGTTATATTCAGTTATCAGCACACGCAAAATTTTCCTCTCAAGTACGTAGTAATATAATAGATGTATTGAAAACAACATATCTCTTCTCTCCCCCAAATTGAGTTATGCAGAGAGTTTTGGGCCTTCTAGAGAGTTGTACACTTGTACTAGCCTAGCCTTTTATTTATGATTTTTGGGCTTAACATCATACGTTGAAATGATATTACTTGAATGTACGCTATATATATTTACTGGGTCATGAGTTCTATATTTCAAGTGAAACAGTAATACGTTGGTTATATAGTACTAGCCGGTACCCGCGCAATGCGGCGGCCAATACCCGATCACAAATTTTATGGCGAATCAATATTATACAGGTAACAATAACTTTACGAATGAATAACAACCTTTAATAATAATAACTACGTGAAATATCTCTCGTCGGGGTATCTCTCAAAACATGGACCACAAATCCTTTCACAACCACTAATCACCATTTATAATCTATAGAAAATATAAAAATGATATTAAAAGAAGCAAACAAGTATAAGATAGTCATGTTATAGTTTTTTTAGAATACTCTTGTTATAGTTTGGGTCAAATTTAAACCACAAACTAAAAGAAAAGCTTGACAAAAGTGAAACAAATATTGATCTATAATTCACCGACTCTTCACTTTTCAGCCAGAATCTAACCAACCTCTTTGATATTGTATCAATATAACCAACCTCTTTGATTAACACTGTTAACTATTCTCTACATTCTCGCAATACCAAAAACACAACCCCTAACTATTTCGATTTGTTTGATTGAAGCATAAGGACGCTCTTTGTTCACGTCTTCTTGTCCGAAGCACAAACATTCTCTTTGTTTCGTTTTAAAAGTAGTTTGTATTTCAAAAGTTTTGGTTGATTTGGGTTTCGAATGAAGCAGGAAGGTATATGAGCATTTTGGAAAATGGATTAATAAAACAAAAAATTGGCCAGAATCTCAGGAGATTGTCGAACTGTATAGTGTATAATGGGTGGTCTACTATAAATAAAAGAGAATATGTGCCACCGGAGGGAAGTTTTAGCAGAAGTTTTGATAAGTATTGGATGTGGTACGAATTTATATTTTATAGTGGTATTTCTATTAAGATTTTGTAATATGTAGGACATAATTCTAGAAATGCAATTCCTAATTTTTAGCCTTTTATTATGTGCTGATATGAATAGTGTTGGGCTGTTACTTTTTTTTTGTTCTACACAGTTGGAGTGTAAAGAGGTATTATTGACGTTTTAAAATGGCTGTTACAATCTAAGCCTGTTACAAGTATAGTGAATAGAATATTTAAGTATTTAGTTGTCTAAGGTTTTAATATATTCAGTTGTTACTTTTTTTATGTAAATTTAAACTGTAGTTTGTTAATTTCTTATTATAATAATATTTTTGGCTTAGAATTTTAAAACTTCTTTTATTAGAAAGTCATAAACATTTTATAAAGTAGTAAAGATAATTAGCTACTTGTAATACTTTTTAATTCTTTTTGGCTAAAATGGAAAAACGTAGCCAGAGTACAAGTGTTTGCAAATGGCAATTTTTTTTTGTCTAAATGGTTGATTCTAAAGTTCAATTTGGACCATCAAAATAGTATAAAACTCAATTAGTCAATTATGTTTATTTATTTATCAAATAAAAAATTTATTTATTTAAAAATTAAATATTTCGCAAACGTTAATCGTTAAGCAAAACAAAACATATCATCACGACTAGAATTAAAATATCTTTCTATCGAGTGACACATGTATATAATTTCAACGAATTTTTTTCTAATTTTTTTTTCTCAATCACGTTTAAAAGAATCATATATAATTCGTATCACGAATCATATATGATTTGTATCACGAATCATATATGATTATATGATTTCAGAAAATCATATACGATTCGTGATAAGAATCATATATGATTTTCTCATACGTGAGTTAAGAAAAAAATCAAAAAAAAAAAGTTTGTCAAAAATATATATGATTTATACATCACTAGCCGGGTACCCGCGCAATGCAGCGGTGGTACCCAGTCACTAATTTCATAGTGAGCAAATGTTTTTTATGACCATGTTTCTATGACTTCAAGATTATAGCACGACACTCACACACTGCATCACAGTAAGTACTTATAATCATATTTTAAGCGAGTGATATTTTATAATACATCTCTTTTTGTGATAACATTTTTACGCGTGATGAAATATCAAAGAATCAATTTATCACAAACAATTTTATATTAAATTTTTGGCTTCAATATATAAAGTTTAATTATTCCTTTAAATTTTTTCATTAAATTAATAGTAAAAAAATCATAATGATAATATGTAGTATATATACGTAACCAATACACACATCATTAATAAGCGTATCATACAAATGTATATTGGAGTAGTACTTTTTCATAATCAATGCATATGGAAATTTTAAAATAAGTTAATTAATAATTTATAAGTCAAAATTATTGCAATTTACTTTATTCGGATATTAGTCCAAAATATAAAGCCCAAATACAATAAACTTAGTCTTAAAATAATTACATATATCATGTACCCTAAAAATTAGTATCATGTATACCCTAAATTAACCCAACCATACACAACCACAAATACCCAGCTTACACAAATCCAAACGCATCAAACAAAAACCCTTTTCTCTTTTCCTTAATAGAAACACAGGAAACAACTACATATATCTCACAAAACTTCACACAACCCTACTAAAAAATATAAATCCTTTTCTCTTTTTTCCTGTAACTGAAACGCAATAAACACAAACCCTTTGTATACACAAATCCAAATCGTTTTTTATTAAATCCAAAATTTAAGAACAAATAACAAAGTTGATCTTCTTTTATATTAAAAGCCGAACAACGATGCCCCTCTATTTCATTGATACCTTGTTATATAAAGGACAAAGACTGAAATATTTTGGTTTCTAAATCTTGAAAAAAAATTCGGGTTGCTATGAAGAGACTTGAGTGTGTTATAAGAATGTCAATGAAAATTTTGTGGTATATATATGATATTTTGTTTCGGTAGTTATAACTTTGCATTTAATTTTTAGAATGTTGAATTGACTGTTACTTTGACTATACTGTTACGGTTTTTATTACCTTATCACTCATTCATGTTGTTATTTACTTTCATATAAATGCGAGTCAATAACAGTTGAGCTTTTATAGCCTCCTACTATGCACCTCACATTTATAACGCATTTATATACTATATGTATTAAAACCTGGTCATAATTCGAAAATCATATGCATTAAAACCTGGTCATAATTTGAAAATATATGCATTAAAACCTGGTCATAATTCGAAAATCATTTTGTATATGATAAATTTCCTAATAAAAAAATGTTTTGAACTGAATTTTTTAAGACTTCTAAAAATAGAATGGCCTAAATGTTTTATAAAGTATATAGATTATATATTATGTATTCAATAATTGCACTTTTAATATATATAAAATTACGTATGAGAAAATCGTATATGATTTTTTGAAATCATATAATCAAACAAAAATTTAAACATATCAAGCTCATGTGTTTTAATTGTTGTTTTTTTCTCTCATAAGATTGTCTCAGAATGTATATAAATAAATGCTTAATAAATAGAGTATTAACGGTTTGATTTCAATTTATTAATTTTTAACCGATTCTTTTAGTCTCCGTGTAATTAAATTGAATAGACATTAAAAATTCATCAGCGTAAAGGATTTAAAATATTGCATCAAAATTAATACATATTATCTTTCTAACTCATTAACATAATTAACAAAAAGTTTCATGCCAAAAAGGCTAAAATCAATGCAAATTATAAGTGAATGGCTTGAAAAATAATAAAGCTATAATAATAATCGTCTTTGGCTAATAAAATCACCGATGATGGTGAATAATAAAAAGGCAAGGCATGACCGAAGCTAATAAAACTTCTGATGATGGAAGATAAAAAGGCCGAGGTAATCCATGGTAATAAACCCTCCGGGGATGACGAATATTAAAGGTCATGGTCAATAAGTCAAATATTCAAATACTTTATTAAATCGTGTTTATCGATCTTTCTTGTGGACTTAATTTTTTGAAACCGTCACTATTAGAAAATGCTACTTATTAATGGTTGTAGTTAAACCGTGTCTTCTCTACTTTCGGACATAACCAATTATGCAATAAGTCAAATAAACCTTCGGGAACATGACAAAAATACAATATTGAGTTACGAAAATTAGGAATAGGGAGGAAAAGTAATACACAATTAACGTGCATGAGTAGTGTTAGTATTAATGACTTATAATCGACAATGATCTCGTTTTAAACTTGGCATGGAGCGGGTAAGAATCAAGGACGATGAATTTATCTTTCTTAGGCACTTACATGTTCTTATTCTATGATCCTAAAAGTCATTTTATATGATGAAATCAATACATTATGTCGTTACATAAATAAAAGTTACGAAGTAATTTAAGTTTGAATAAATGAAAAACGAAGTTGCTATGATACTTTATTCTAACATTGCGTGAGGACACGACAATGGTTTAGTATTGAGGATGTGATGTATACCAAAATACACATCTTTATTCCTCGTAAAACAGACTAAAAACGGATAAAATATCATCAAATGCAACATATATGCTTGTTTTGTTGTTTGTGTGTGTGAAGGCACGAATGTCAAGAAATCACAAGAAATTAGCCAAGATTTGACAAAACGAACGCGAGAAACGAAGATGTGCAAAAAACCAAAGTCGGGATTTCATTTAACGGGTTTATAAAACCCTATCTCTCTCAAATGACCAAATTACCCTCCCATAAATCCAAAATTCCCAAAATAGCCTTCCCACACCCAAAAGTCCCTAACATTAACTTAAATCCCATTTTACGTCCTTTTGGTTTAGCACCGTCTGTCTTTGAACTTAAAAGGGACTAACGCTGCAAAATGGTTAACTAATGGATGTTAAATTTAACATTTAGTTAACTAATGTTATTCTTAGCCCATTGATACCAACCATCCCAACAAGAAACCCAATACCCGCCTAACCCACCCGTTATTAACACTCGGTGAACAAAGATCAAAACCAAAAATGGAAGGAAAGAATTATTGTGTATCATCCCCTCCAACTCTATACTTTTTACCAAAGGGGGAATTCACCATTGAAGATAAAACTCTAATTAAATCCCCCCTTTCCACTATTCAACAGACGTAGAGACAAACCCACATGGATTATAGCCAACTCAGCCACAAAATACATGAGACGTCCATTATGGTAATCAAGATAATACATAGATCAAGAATAAAGGGTTGAGGATGATCCCCTTGGTGATCACATTTATCCTAAGGCCACAAATAGCTCAAGAAAAGAATGACAACATGCAAGTGTTATTTCAACTACAAGATTGTCAAGGAATGGTCTAGAAGAACTCATCCAATGGTCAAGATGTGTTCGAGAGAGAAAGATGATGAAACCCTAGCTCGTTAATCTATTATTTACTGATAGGAATTATGTAATTTCCATTTTGTTCAAATATTTTGTAAAAAACAAGATATTGCGTTCCACCTTTATTTTAATGAAAAGTTCTTCATTTTTTGTTTTAAACTTCATTGTTCTTTACTTTTATGCCATTAAATTTTAAAGTCTTTTAAATATCTTGATTGTTATTTACTTTCTCACAAAAAGAAAAAAAAATACAAAATGTGTCATTGTGTTATAGCTTATTGGTGCTTATTAAGCTTCTCAATAAGCTCATTGGTTCTCATTAGAAGTTCTTCAATGCTGTTATAATCCTTGGTGTCCGTGTTTCAAGATTTGGGGTAAAAAGAAAGTGAAACAAGCTAGTGCTTAATTTAAAGTTGTTCAAGAGCTTATTGGGTATTGAAAAAGCAAAAAAAAGGTAATGAAGTAGCTTATAAGTTGTTAGGTCAGAAGTCACAAGCTTTGAACCCCTTGTAACTGGACTTTACTTTTTGAGCTTATTTCTCCTCATATTCGCTTATTGCTTAAATAACCTATTTCTTATGCCTATTTGTTTATTTCTTTGCTTGTTTATCTTTGTTTGATACTTATTTGTTCATTAAATTCAAGGTTCTTAGTAGGGGTGGTAATTTTTGATACGACATGATAAATGACACGAACCCGACACGAACTCAAACAGGTTGGGGTTGAGGATAAACAGGCTTAGGTCAAAAATAGGTCAACCTATATAACTCGTCTAATAATTGGGTCGTGTTTGGGTTAAGTAAGTAATAAACAAATCAACACGTGAATCCGTTTAAGTATATATAAGCCTCTAAAAATTAAATATATAACTTTAATTTTATGTTAGATTGGATTAAATATATTTTGTTATGTAGTTAATAAGAGCGAATTGTCATTATAATTCATATATCATTGAAATTGTCGCATAACTATTTGTATGTTATGTTTATCATTTTTTACATCTTTTATATCATTTTTTGCATATAAATTAGTTAGATTGACAAAGCATCAAGCTTATTAACAATTTGCCATATTTACTTAAACGGGTAACCTGTGTTATGCAGGTGTGAGTTAAGGTTGAGTTTTTTTTAACATGTTTAATAAATTGGTCGTGTTTGGGTTAAAGTTATTGTAACACGTTAACCCCTGAACCCGAATAGGTCGACACAAACACGACTCGCTTGCCACCTCTAGTTCTTAGTTTAAGCTTAATTTTTCATACCTTAAGGGGTTTTTAGGATAAGATGTCCCAAACAGATTAAGTCTTACCTAGGCTTTTATTAGCTTGTATCCATTACCACATAGTTTGACTAAGCTTATTTTTATCTTTTGTCTTGCTTAAAAATAAAAATAACAAAAAAAATAAGCGTATAAGATTTTGCTTTTTGGCCATTGTTGGAAACTTAGAATCATATGGTCTTTCATATTGTTGTTGATATTGCTTGCTTTGGTTTAAAACTATTTAATTGAAGTAAATTTGAGGTTACAAGTAGTTGCACTTAGGTAGCAAAACTTTGGATCATAACTGTAGAAACTAGAAGGGGGGTTGAATAGTTTCTCATCGGTTTATCTCCTAATTAAAATTCCTTTCAATTAGGTGAGTGCACAAAACTATCTTTTGCTTGAAAGCTAGTTGCATAATGATTAGTTTCAATTCTTATGCATTAACAATGTGTAGTAAGTATAATGATAATGAATGTAAGTAATAAGTAAGGAAAGAAACAACCTAGTAGGAAGACACCAAGATTTATAGTGGTTCGGCAACGAGGCTCTATCCTCGTTCCTACTCCACTCCTCGAGTACACCTTACTCGAGATTTCCACTATATCCACAAGCTCCCTTCTTGGCGGAGAAAACCTTACAACGTCGCTTACATTATTTTCCGACACTAAGCTAAATGTCGAGACCTAATCTTAGCTAGGACCAATCAACCCAACGTCGCCCACTTCACTATTTTACGACACAAGGCTAGATGTCGAGTTATAATCCAAAGCTAGAACCAATCTTCACAACGTTGCCTACTTCACCATTTTCCGACACAAGGCTAGATGTCGAGTTCTAATCCAAAGCTAGAACCAATCTTCACAACTCTTCAATTTGAAGCTAAGTGATAACTTCACACAACACAACTACATATCACTTTATAGTTTAGTGAAAACTCACAAGACACAACCACATCACTTTATAGTTTAATGAGAACTCACAAGACACAACCGCATCACTTTATAGTTTAGTGAGAACTAACACAACTAATTACAACTCAACTAAACATATCCAAGTACACACATGTAGCTTGGATCTACACAACATAAATCCAAGCACACACATGTGCAATGGATTTACACAACTCTAATCCAAGTATTCACATATAGCTTGGATGAACAAAACTAGTCCAAGTATTCACAAATACATTGGATCTAAACAAGACACAAATAAACAAATGATGAACATGACTAGATCTTTAGGAGAAGGTGATCTTCATCAATGCTACATCTTTAATCACATCACAAGTGTGTGAGTGATCTTCTCTTTGGACAAGGTAAAGAAGGAGATCAAGAGGATAATCATGAGTAAACATACTTAACACATTAAGTGATCATTTACAAATGACTAGGATTAGATAGGAGAAAGAAGGCTGAAAGAGATATCCAAAAAGGGTTAATGAGAATGCAGATTTGATCCACTATTTATAAGACAAACATCCAACGGCTATATCTTCCCGCGGTTCCTTATTGGAGCCCATGGTTCCTTATCGATAAGGAACCGCCGTAGGTGCTAAGGTACCACCGGCGTAGAGTCCGCTCCTTTTAGTGAATATGAAATATCTGAGGCTGTTTAAACCTTCAAAGGATATTCTTATGGCATTTGGAATATGCCATATTCAAATTTACATTTTCATTTTAATAAAACATTTTCTTTAAAATATAGTTTATTAAAAATCTTTTGTTACATTTGAAAAAAGTAAATTTTAAGGCTTATCACTTTTATGATCACTAAGCATGATTAAAATATGTTATTGTAATTATTATTACCTTGATGATAGTGTTTGTTAGATAATTTGTTTTATGATTGTGTTTGACAATAAATGTCTTCGTAATTTGGCGTGATCAAAACTAAGAAAGATTAATTAATACTAACAATGTTTTTAGGCATTGCTTTGCATTAACAATCTCCCCCTTTTTGATTACGACAAACTATAAACTCATTTACGTAAAATACAAATTTATTCGAATTATTAACGGGTTTATCACTATCATTTCTTCCCCTTTGTCGAAGCAAAAAGGTTAGCACAAGTCTTTGAAGAAGAAAAGAACCGGACTTTTGCTAGTAGCTCCCCTTGGTGCTTACTCCCCTTTGCTTGGGGCACCAAGTAAATGAGCTAATGTGACATGCTACACAAAGGTTAGAAGAAATAAAAGCAACACCAATATGTATGTGCACTATTTACTAACTAACTTGAGAGGGAGAAGGAAAAGAAATCTCAAATTAGAAGCAAGCATTTGCTAAGTATGTCCAAAGAGTGTGTATTGATAACATCATAGTTCAATTGGTGGAATAAAGGAAGAAAAGAAACATCCAAACCAATCAAAGATGATTTAAAATGTCAATGGGTTAAAATTTATAATTTATGAATCACCCTTAATTAATTTTAAGTTTTAACCATGATCAACTCTTTAACCAATGTGTAAAATAGAATTTGAGGGAAAGATAACACACATAACATTCATATTACATAAATATGAAATACCATACAAAAGAAATATTCATACACATAATATGAATATTTAAAGCAAAAAAATATGGAAAATAGACCACAAAGCATAAACTATTCTAATAGTGATAATCTTCTAAGATTGCTTAAATTTTATTGACTCAAACAATTAAAGTACAAAATGTGCTTTAGTTGGAAAAGAAAGACGACGAAGCATCATTCGAAGTTTTGTTCACGGGAACGAAAACGTTGAGAGGAGGTCGAGTGAGAAGTAATTCAAGAAAATTTAGCTTGTCATAGATATGAGCAAGTTCCATTTGTTGAAAACGACAACAAGCACATGAGGAACCATGATGCAAAACAAAGTCGATAGATGGGGGAGGTCCATCAAAATTAGAGGTTGGTGGAGAGGGAGATAATGGATAAGAGATGTTTTCACAATGCCTAGTGAGGTTAGGAAAAGAAGATAGGTCATTGAGTTGAGGAGAGTTGAAAGGTTTAGGTAGTGGTGGAAGAATTTCTTTTTCTCTAGTAATTGGATTTATAGAGTAAGTCTCATTCCAATATTGAATCAGAGAGAAAGAGGAATTCTTGGAGGGTTCTGAAGAAGAAGAATCACGAGGATTCTTGTTATTTTTGATCCAAATGGGTTTAGCCGAGATTTTCGGTTTCTTTGAAAGCTTAGAAGAATAAGATTTAGGTTGAGAAGTTTGTGACAAAGAAATGTCAAGGTTAGGAATGGAAGAATTAGGCATTTTGATGGATGAAGAAAAGAACTCCCAAAAGAGAAGAATTTAAAGAAAGTAGACAAGGCAAAGATTTGAATTGAAAAAGAAATGTTTTAGGAAATGTTTAGCCAAATTGGGTAAACAAATAATCTTAACCAAAACAGTGGTCAAAGAAGAAAGACCAAAAATAAGCCAAGAACGACTTTAATAAGCGCGGTTCTTTAAAAGAGCCCGCGGTTCCATATCGATATGGATCCGCCTGGAGGCTAAGGAACCGCGTCAGTGGACAACAAACCTTGATTTTCAAAAGTTTTGGAGAAAATAAGACTTTTTCAAAAATGTGCATATCTTGGATTTTTACCTCTTTTAGCACTAGAGTATGCTAGGGTTGCATAAAAGCAACACATTCAGAAAGAATGTCTTGACAAATGGTGACAAAATATTTAAATAACATTTTGGTCCAATTTTAAGTCAAGTTTAAGAGGTTGTAATAGGTTTAGGTTCAATTTTAAATAAATTGAAGTTGTTTAATGTGATCACATAGATTAAAGCACATAAAAACTAAATCCATAAATCATCCACATGAGAAAATCATGAGGGAAAGGAAAGGAAATACAAGAAATAAAAAGACAATTAACTACTAGAAATATAGCTAACAACTAGGTCTTGAATTCATAGGTCTCTTTGGCTTGACCTTCTTTTTAAAAAAACATGTTATTTTGAAAAATTATCATTCATCTCCTAAGAGGAGGTATGGAGAACAAGACAAGCAAGAAATCATGCAACTGATAGGTGTGAAAACACCCATCCTTTTACCACTTAACTATAATAATAACCAAGCCAAAACGTGTATTTTATGTCGTAAATGCCGGAATTATGCGTGGTTTGTGTTTTTGTTTTGATTTAGGATCAAAATGTGAAAAGGGAAGAAAACACGGGCTTTCACGGGCTTTTATCGAAGAAAAAGACAAAAGACGAAGTCAAAGGATCAAGAGTGCAAAAAGAACGGAAGTCCAAGGCCTATTCTGAAGATTTATCGAAGAACAAGTCTAAAGACGGAAGTTTAATAAAGCCGAAGAACTCAAGTCTAATTAATGAAGAAATTACAAGACGAGTTTAATTAATCCCGAGAAAAGTCGAAAAAGTCGAAGAATTAAGAAGACGAAAAGACGAGAAAGAAAAGACGTGAAGAAGAAAGAAAAGAGCAACACATGCTTCCTTCCCTTCTCCCTATAAATAGATTCATGCCACCTCATTTTAGTTTTGTTTGCTAATTTGACAACTTAGCTCTCCACCATTTTCTTTACTTACACATTTATTTTCATGTCATTTACTTAATTGTCAATTTAATCTTCTTGTTTTGCACCTTAAATTTCTTGCCTTTAATTCAAGTAAGTCTTTTAATTTTGTTGTTAATCTTTATTTTCCTTTAATCAAGATTTTCTTTATCATTCTCATCCTACTTTTCTTGTTTTGATTTAATTTTGATTCGGATTAAGCATTGACTTTGCTTAATCTCATTGCTTATTCGATTAAAAAGTTCATCTTTTTATTTCCATCTAGACTACTATACGAAATAAGCTATAAGTTTGACAACCTTATTGGCTTATTTTGTATTTAGCTTATTTGTTTTTAAGTTTTTTTTCTTAAAAGTTTTATCTCTTTAAAGTCAATTTTATTAAGTTTTCGTATTTTGTGTCTTGAAAGTTTTTAAATTTGTGCTTATTTTGTTCATCTTATTCTTATTTAATCAAGTTTTTGGTATTTTCTTATTAGACTTAGCTTATTTGGTTTTTGCTTATTACGAATTTCGTTCCATCTGAAAGTGAACTTGGGTATTCCGACAGCTAACCCTCATTCCGATCGTGACAATCGGCTTAGGGTTTTGCATTCCGACAGAGGATTGCGATCCAGTAACTCCCCCTTATTCCGATCAAGATTCCGATCGCTCATTGCGATCGTGGATTGCGACGGGTCTTAAGGCTACATTGAGACAAAGTGCTGCCAAAATTTCACTAGCCATATTCCGATTTAGCATTCCCATCTGAGATTCCGACAGGTTTGTTCAAACATTGCGATAGGTGAAGTGTTATTCCGATAGGACTTGGTTTCAGTTATTCCGATAGGGGATTCTGATCACATTCCAACATGAACATATTCCGACCATTATTCCGATGGAGTGGTAAGTTTGCATTCCGATACCTACATTCCGATCTAGCATTCCGATGGCTTATGGTGACAACATTCCGATGGGATTCCGATGATTGGGTTTTGTTTTATTATTTTGCTAGTTAAATTTTCAAGTTTACATTTTTATTACACTGTCAAATTAATTTTTCATCACGCTTTAATTTTTGTCATTTAAATTAAATTACTTTTATAAGTTTTAATTTTTACACCATTTACGTTTTAAGTAGTTTTAGCTTTAATTACCGTCATTTACTTTAAAGTCTTGCACATTTACTTTACTACAACGACAACTCTATTTGTTTCCCACCAAAAGACAGCTGAATCGCACGAAACCAGTAATCAATTCGAAGAGACTGGAACAACGATATTTTTAACTGGGCAAAACCTTAGTAATTAAATGGCGCCGCTGTCGGGTCTTTTCGTAAAGATTAACGGTTTTTTGTGAGAGACGCGTTGAATTTTGGGATCCGTTCACTCGTGAACGTTATTTTTCTTGCTCAAAAAATTTCCAAAAATCCATAAAAATTAAAAAATTGTTAAAAATCCATAAAAATTAAAAAATTTCAAAAATCTAAAAAGATTTTTATTTTTATTTTTACACGTACATATATATTCTCTATTTATTTGGTATCTTTTTCTTTTGCTTTTGCAGGTGTATGCGTAATAGATCTTCAACTTATTCAGAGCCCGAGACTCGTGAAGATTTAGATATGACTGGTGTGCAAAACAACAATAACCCACCGCACCTCAACAATAATAATAACAATAATGTTCCCCCACCTGATCTTAGGACGATGGAGGAGTTGTGTCAACCTACGATGAATGGACGAGGAGGACCGATTGCACCGATGCAAATCACGGCTCCGGAGTTTTCGTTGAAGCATCACATGATCCAACAAGTCCAAAATACTTGTCCATTTAGAGGATTACCAGATGATGATGCCAACAAACACCTCGACAAATTCATTACCGTTACTCAAAGCATGAAGTTGCCCGGTGTTACTATGGATTTTCTTCGCCTTCACCTATTTCCACACACCTTATCCCACCATGCTGAAAAATGGTTTGATCGTCTTCCGAAGAATTCAATTCATACTTGGGATGAGATGACTCAACGCTTTTTGTCGCGCTACTTTCCACCATCCATGGTCACGAGCCTTCGAAATCAAATTAGTGGATTTACACCAAGAACCTGATGAATCACTTTTTGATGCTTGGGAACTATATAATGTTTTGATCGATCGATGTCCAAACCACAACATGCTCCCCGTCACCTTAATTGATACTTTCTATAATGGTTTAACTTTTCGTGATCGTGATATGATTAATGCAGCCGCCGGTGGCACATTTATGAAAAGAAGACATGAGGAGTGTAGAGAGCTTATCGAGAACATGACTACTCATAACAAAAATTAGGATTCATCCGCATCTTCAAGGAATAACCCGAGAGTCAATGTTTCTTCTACTTCTTCAAACCCTGATATCACCGAATTGACCCGCGCAATGGTCGAAATGAGCAAAAACATGCAACTTTTGGCTACAAATCAACAACAACAAGTTAAAGCTGTAGCAACTTCTTGTGAGACCTGCGGGTCCTCATTCATACACTGATTGTCCTTCTACTCATGACAATCCAGAAAACGTGTATGCATCTTATGGTAACTATTCAACGGAAAGCTACCAAGCTCGACCTCAAGGTGATCTTAACTTGCTAAGTTACCGTTCTAACAACTTTCTTTCACCCGGTTTTTCTCCTCAAAACCACAACCCCAACAACTACAATAGAAGCAACCCAAACCCACCTCGAGCTTCTAATCCTTATCACCCACCCACTCAACAACCACCACCCATTAATCAAGATGTTGAAACCTTAATGAGAACCCAAGGAGAGCAAATCAAGAATCTACAAAGCAAAATTATCAATTTGAAAGGAGATATCACTAAGCAAGGTAATGATATTAGATCCGAGCTTCGACATGATATACAAACCTCTTTTAGCACTCAAACAAATGATTTGAAGAATATGCTGGCTAGTTTCTTACCAACTACTCAACCCTCTACTTCGGGCTCTCTACCTTCAAATACCGTCACCAACCCAAGAGAGAATGTGAGTGCTATTACTACACGTAGTGGAGCAACTCTTGTAGGACCATCTATCCCTCCCCCAGTTACTCCATCTACACCTCCTCCACCACCATTTATCCCTCCTACTCCCACGCCTAGTATTAGTTATCCATTACCGTCTCCACCTCTTACTAAAGTACCCAAGAAGAACCCTTCACCAACCCCACCTTCCACCTTTAAACCTTCAACATCTCAACCTTTACCTGCTACACCTACACCAACTAAACCCAACATTCCTTATCCATCTCGTTTCGACAAGGCCAAATTGCAAACCAAGGATGACATTTAAGTGTCGAACTATTTGAAGAAGATTTTGGAACTGACCATCACCTTTAGCCTTGTTGAAGCTCTAGCACAAATGCCTAAGTTTGTTAAGATGTTTAAGGAATTGCTTAATAAGAAGGAGAAGATGGCCGAGTTTGTTAATACTCGATTGAATGAAAATTGTTCTGCCGTCCTTTTTAAAGAACTTCCGGAGAAACTTGGAGATCCCGGTCGTTTTGTGCTACCATGTACTTTTCACCAAACCGAAGAATTTACTGCCTTAGCCGATCTCGGGGCAAGTATTAATTTAATGCCTTTAAGTGTTTGGAAAAAGTTATCACTACCCGATCTTACACCAACGAAGATGACTCTTGAGCTTGCAAATCGCACTCTCGCTTACCCTCTTGGTATTGCCGAAGATGTGTTCATAAAAGTTGGCACCTTCACTTTTCCGGTCGACTTTGTTGTTGTTGATTATGAAATAGACCCTCGTATTCCATTAATACTTGGTCGGCCATTCTTGAGAACCGGAAAAGCTCTAGTCGATGTTGCCGAAGGTGAGTTAATCTTATGGGTCGGGAATGATGCACAAGTGTTCAAAATGGGGAAGATCACAACCAAATCTAATGGAAGAGAATCAGCGAATATGATTAATATGCTTGATGATTTTGTTGTCTACAACAATCCTCTATTCGGTTCTTGCTATGATAATCCACTATTCCAAGATGATGTGGATGATTCTCGATCCAATTTATGATGATTATGATGATGATTCCAGTTCTGACATGGATGATTCTGATGATTTTACTTCTGAGTATCCAGACATGCCCACTTATGATGATTTTGATGAGGCTGATACTCTTTCGAGCGATTCTTCTCATGATGACCTTGCACCTACTTTTGATGAAGATCCTCCGCCAACAACACTTGATCCTACTTTGGATGGCTACTCATTTGAGGAAGATTTTGCTACTTTTCTCAACACTTACTTCCCAAATGAGAGTGATGCTCCTCCTTTGGACTTTGATGATTATGGTCTTTATCCTCCTTTGGATATGAAGAAACCTGTTTCAAAGGAGAAGAAGCCGGAAGACACCAACATCCGCAGTACTTATGTCTTGACACCTCTCTATCCACCTTCTGAGGATGAGATTGTGCGATTTATGAGCGGATCATCTTCAAGGTCTACTGAGCCTGAGTGTTATTTTCCCCTAAAGGAAAATGTGTTCGATCCCGGTGTTGCAATTTTTAAGCCATCTCAGTATCCATCTGATGAAATAAAAGGAAAGATTTTTAGAACCTTTGGAGATAGGCTTCCACCTCTTCACCCTTGCTACCACCGTGCTCCATCTTTGCTTAAGGGAACCTTGCCTACTCTTCTTTGGCTTGCCTTGTTCGCCTTAAGCATGTGCTATTTGATGGACAAAAACCATGTCTTTGATCCCGGTGGATGTGTTTCAAGCTTCTTCCTATGCTAATCAAGGTCGAGTCAGGCTCACGACTCGGTTAACAAAAACAAGCGCTTCTCGGGAGGCAACTCGCATTATCTATCCTTTTTCTTTGTTTTTATAATAATTGTAGGGGAGACCCTAGTATGTGTTTGTTGTTTTCTTTCTTATCATGTGCAGGGATTCTAGCTTTCAAAGATCCATTCTTGATGACTTTTGACGACCCGTGATTCCGTGTACCTGTTATCCCGGTTCTATCCTAAACTCTTTGGATTCTCTATTTTATATTCTTCAATATTATAATAGGAATCACTTTAGTTGTCTCTTCCTTAGCAAGATTTAAACAACGTGCACAATGTCCTAAGTGTAGGGGAGTTTACTCCCACATACTTAAACATTAAGGACAATGTTTATATCACGTGTAGGGGGAATTCTATCGAAGTTAAGTGGGCTTTTCCTTGTATTTGTCCTCATTTTAACCGGAAAATTGGTTTTTTCGACATTTTTCAAAATTTTTAATCTATTTTGGCCTAGTAGTATAGTTGTATTTACCGTTGTTATAGTTATTTTCTTTCTTTGTTAGAATAAATTTTGAATAAAGTGGTTTTAATTTTTTAAACGTTGTGAATCTTTTGACTCAACCTGAGTTTACTTATCTAAGTTTACTCTAGCTAGTATCCTTAACGTGTTTAAGTCAAGTTTTGCTAGGCTTTTATATAGGGAGCTTTAAAACGCGAAAGCCTTAACTCTTACGGGTTAAGAACAAGAACTTTTCGCAAGTTCCAATAATTGATCCTAGAAAGTCGTTTATCAATGGAACTTTAAAATGCGAATTCTAAACTTGAAAGAGTCTAAGAGTTTGCAAGATCCTATAGATGACTTGAAAACCCAAAACTTTGATTTAATTGGCTAAGCATCCACGAGTCTCATTCCTTGAGATTTTAAATTGTGGAGAACGAGAGATGATAGATTCAATTATAAGTTTGGTATTCTTTCGTGAATTTATGTGAGTTGATCATAAGCTTTTTCTCCCATCGCTTGTTAATAAATATAATTGCAATAAATAAGGTCGTACGCTTTGAAAAGTTACTTTGCTTCTAGCCCAAGATCGTTTAAAAGTTGCTCGGTATTAATTAGAGTTCATAGCCAAGGCATAACTTATTGAAGCGGGATGCGAAGATTGGCGAGTCCGAAAAGGCCCTAACAAGGCATGAGGGCTACATTTTGTTGCTAAAGATCCAAAGTGATGTGAAGAATCATTTATCAAAAATCAATATGAAGGATCGAGACACACGACGAAAAGCAAATACTCCCGTAAAGATCATGGAGAAGTCTATCCAAAAAGGCCCTAACAAGGTATGAGGATAAATAGATCCAAGTCCTAAAAGGAGGCGGATCGTTGTATATCAAAATCCCAAATAAAGATTGGAGAAAAATGAAGAAGTCGTGGTCCAAATATGAAGAATCTCTCAAAAAGTTCAAGTGAAGAAATTCCTATTATGAAGAGAAGACCATTATTTCATGAACGTCTCTCAAGATTTGAAGTATGAAGTCAATGCCAAATATCAGTCCGAGAAAGGTCTCAAATCGTGAAGCGAGTTATGCCAAGATATGAACTTTATGAGGTCCCGAGAAGCAGTTTTAAAAGATTTTGTCCTTTAGCTAACTATTGATTAAATCGTCCTACTTTATTTTCAGCCTAAATAACTATCGAAATAAGTCAACAATGCATCCTCGTGATCATTCAAGACAAAAATAAAATATAAGAGATACACCTAGGAATAAGGGAGTCTAGGTGAATAATTGGCCCACATGAGTTTGTGATAATCTGCTAACTTATAATAACAATGATCTCTTTTTGAAGCTTGGTATGGGGAACGTGAAACTTGAGGATGATAATCATTCATGACGTTCCAAAACCCTAAGGTAAGTTTTTCATCTTTTTACTTGTTTCCTTTCTTTAAATATTTTGTCTCTTTAATAAAGGCTAATGTGGATTGATTGTGATTTAAAATGTAAAACGTGCTTTGTAACTAATGCATTGCATGAGGACATTGCAATGGTCAAGTGTAGGGGATTTGAGAGGTGTGAAAACACCCATCCTTTTACCACTTAACTATAATAATAACCAAGCCAAAACGTGTATTTTATGTCGTAAATGTCGGAATTATACGTGGTTTATGTTTTTGTTGTGATTTAGGATCAAAATGTGAAAAGGGAAGAAAACACGGGCTTTCACGGGCTTTTATCGAAGAAAAAGACAAAAGACGAAGTCAAAGGATCAAGAGTGCAAAAAGAACGGAAGTCCAAGGCCTATTCTAAAGATTTATCGAAGAACAAGTCTAAAGACGGAATTTTAATAAAGCCGAAGAACTCAAGTCTAATTAATGAAGAAATTACAAGATGAGTTTAATTAATCCCGAGACAAAGTCGAAAAAGTCGAAGAATTAAGAAGACGAAAAGACGAGAAAGAAAAGACATGAAGAAGAAAGAAAAGAGCAACACATACTTCCTTCCCTTCTCCCTATAAATAGAGTCATATCACCTCATTTTAGTTTTGTTAGCTAATTTGACAACTTAGCTCTCCACCATTTTCATTACTTGCACATTTATTTTCATGTCATTTACTTAATTGTCAATTTAATCTTCTTGTTTTGCACCTTAAATTTCTTGCCTTTAATTCAAGTAAGTCTTTTAATTTTGTTGTTAATCTTTATTTTCCTTTAATCAAGCTTTTCTTTATCATTCTCATCCTACTTTTCTTGTTTTGATTTAATTTTGATTCGGATTAAGCATTGATTTTGCTTAATCTCATTGCTTATTCGATTAAAAAGTTCATCTTTTTATTTCCATCTAGACTACTATACGAAATAAGCTATAAGTTTGACAACCTTATTGGCTTATTTTGTATTTAGCTTATTTGTTTTTAAGTTTTTTTCTTAAAAGTTTTATCTCTTTAAAGTCCATTTTATTAAGTTTTCGTATTTTGTGTCTTGAAAGTTTTTAAATTTGTGCTTATTTTGTTCATCTTATTCTTATTTAATCAAGTTTTTGGTATTTGCTTATTAGACTTAGCTTATTTGGTTTTTTCTTATTGCGAATTTCATTCCATCGGAAAGTGAACTTGGGTATTCCGATAGCTAACCCTCATTCCGATCGTGACAATCGGCTTAGGGTTTTGCATTCCGACAGAGGATTGCGATCTAGTAACTCCCCCTTATTCCGATCAAGATTCCGATCGCTCGTTGTGATCGTGGATTGCGACGGGTCTTAAGGCTACATTGAGACGAAGTGCTGCCAAAATTTCACTAGCCATATTCCGATTTAGCATTCCGATCTGAGATTCCGACAGGTTTGTTCAAACATTGCGATAGGTGAAGTGTTATTCCGATAGGACTTGGTTTCAGATATTTCGATAGGGGATTCCGATCACATTCCGACAGGAACATATTCCGACCATTATTCCGATAGAGTGGTAAGTTTGCATTCCGATACCTACATTTCGATCTAGCATTCCGATGTCTTATGGTGACAGCATTCCGATGGGATTCTAATGATTGGGTTTTGTTTTATTGTTTTGCTTAGTTAAATTTTCAAGTTTACATTTTTATTACACTATCAAATTAATTTTTCATCATGCTTTAATTTTTGTCATTTAATTTAAATTACTTTTATAAGTTTTAATTTTTACACCATTTACGTTTTAAGTAGTTTTAGCTTTAATTACCGTCATTTACTTTAAAGTCTTGCACATTTACTTTACTACAACGACAACTCTATTTGTTTCCCACCAAAAGACAGCTGAGTCGCACGAAACCAGTAATCAATTCGAAAGAGACTGGAACAACGATATTTTTATCTGGGCAAAACCTTAGTTATTAGCAACCTTCTATAAAGGCCAAGCATCTCCATCCTTAGGTTTTGAGTGATGTAGTTATTATAGAGACAACATGGGCAATTTGCACCATGAGCTTCTAAGAACCCAAAGAAGTAAGGACCACCCATGAAGTAAGGGATAGGAATGCCTAAAATAGGAGCATTAGTGTTAGAGGGTGGAGGAGGTGGTAGAGGCATAGTGTCCAAGGGTGAGATGGGAGAATTTGGTGGAGTGAAAGGAGAGGTGACCAAAGGCTCAAGTACAAAGGGGATACTTTGTAGAGTTTGAGGTTGAAAAATCCCATCCAAAGGAGGACTAGGGGTGAAAGGTGAAGAACGCTCATTCATTCTTGATTAGAATAAAGAGGAGGTAGAACCATGTGAATGGTTAGTACCATGGGTTGAGTTTGTCTTGCATGGAGCAAGGGATGGTGAAGGTGAATATGAAATGAGAATGGGAGAGATCTCATTTTTGGGAGTGTGAAAAGATGAAGAACCAATGTTAGGTATCTTAATCTTAATTTTGAGGCTTCTTTTTGAGGAGGAAATTTTGGAATAGGTGGATGTTCTAGTGGACACCATGGTTATGTGTTAAGGTTTAGAGAAGAGTTGAAGGGATGAAGAATACAATCAACATGAGAGGGTTTAAGAAGAGAAGTGAATGATCCAAACTAGTTATGGGTTAAAATAATTTTAGGTGAATAATGAAATTAGGTACCATAGTTTAGGAAAGTGTAAATTTTTCAAAAAATTTATCAAGGTTTTACACAGATTAAGGAAAACAGTGTAAGGCTAAGATTCTGTCAAAACAGGGACAGGCGGTTCCTTACGTAGGTCTGCGGTTCTTTATCGCTAAGGAACCGCGGGTTCGATATGGAACCGCGACCAGTGGTGACAGAAAAGTGCACTTCCTCAAACTTTGGTCAGCCCATATTTCACATAGGTAAATAACAAGCCAAAGTTAACTATAAGTCAAAATCTAGGAAGCTAACAAACACATAATATGCACAAAGATATGTAAAATGAAAGAACGATTACACAGTTAATTAAGGATTAAAATAGTTAGTAATCCAAACAAGTAGTAATATTTAATACACATAAAATAAAAGAGTTTAACACCACAAAACATGTCCAACAACATGTTCATCATGAATCAAATCCAAGTCATCATCTCTTTTTCTTGCCAAGTCCTTTGATCAATTTTCCCAAGTACTTGAATCCACCTCTTGACTCAACTCGATGATCATGTAACTCACCTAGGGTTTTAAGATTTTACCGATAGACATCCTCAAGACTAAGGTTCTCCAGAATTTCACTAGTGGAGTGGTGAGGAGGAGGAGCTAAGTCTTCTAACCCGTGCATAAATGAGTTAGTAGATGGGTGGGAGTTACTCGAAGAGCCGAAATGAGCACTTGTACCTATGCCATCACCATCACTTGTTGGCATAGAAGTGTCCTAATCATCGGACTCTTGTTGGTCGGCTTTTCTTGAACCTCTATCACTTCTAGGCTTTCTTTCATATACCTCTTGAATAGGAAACATTACATGTTGAACTGGCTGAAAGCGAGAAAGATTGAGATTAGGAAAGTCACGAACAACCCTTTTTAAGAGGCGAGTAAGGAGCATGGCATAAGGGAGGTTTCTTTTAGACTTGGAGATAGCATAATTGATCAGTCGAGCGATAAAATATTCTAAATTGTACTCGGTTTCGGTAAAGATGCAAAAGATCATATGCACTAAGCATGTTGGAACATGATCCCTATTACCACCAAGACAAATACATTTTCCCTAAGAATATTGGCCCATTGGACCAAATCATCATTAAGGTCGCTTAAGAGAACCTCATGACGTTTCACCGAACGTCTTTTAGAATGAAGGCTTCTTACAACGGTTCTATTAGGCACTTTGGAAATGATGTCAAGGATGAAGTCAAGGTCAACTTCTAAGTGGTCATTTGGAGGACAATCATTGGACTCAAGGAGAGCTTTAAGATTCCATTTATCCGTGAATCGACAAGTGCCCTCAAATGGCACACCAAGAATTTGACCAAAGGCCTCGAGAGAGTATTGAATAAGTTGACCATTCAAGATGAACCTAACAAATATTCTATCATTTTTCATAATGAGAGAGTAAGTGCTAAAGAAATCTAAGAGGAATTGGGGATAAATGTCTTCTTCTATGTATAACAAACATCGAACCCAATTTGTTCAAACATAGACTTTATGTAAGCATAATTCCTAATGTCCTCTTGGACAACTCTACCCTCGTGGAAACAACGGGTTTGAAGGGAACGATAGGTGTTGGCAAGTTGAGGTGAGTGAAAAAAGTCGGTAAGGTTAGGCATATATTGTCTAGTGTCTCGGTGATCTTTTTGATATCTTGAATGCATGATTAGTACCTAAATACAATAAACAAGAAATATTTCTCCAATCACTCATATGAAAAATAAAAATCAAAATTTCAAAAGATGAGAATGTGTTTCATCAATAGCTTGACAAAAAAAGCATTAATCCTTGTTATTCTCATGTTCACAATGTACCTATTTCATCATTGATCAAAACATATGAACTATGTAAAATCAACAATGAACTAGAACATTGGTTTTTCAAAAACAACTTTTTTAGGTAAGAATTTAACAATGCCATTACCAACTTGTTCATGGGTTCATATCAATTCCATCAATCAACCAAATTATTTAGTCAAAATTCGGATTTGTTCTACAAATGGGTTTTAGTGAAATCTCAATGAATATGAACCTAAGGAATCATAGTAACAATACTATGTCAACTCTTATTCCTAGTAAGGTTCTAATTCAATGTCAATTTTAAAAATCCCTAGTTATGAATGTATGAACCCTAGAACAAATTAGATGAGATTGAAAGAAATAACTTACAATTAATTGATCTTGGATGATGGATGAGTGAAACCCACAAACTTGAATCAATTAATTTGAGTGATTGAAGGTTTTTGAAGCTTCAACAATGGTTTAAAAACAAAAAACCGTCGGTTGTGTGTGTGAAGGAGAGAGAAGGTTTTGTTTGAAAAAGTTATTTTAATAAAACTGGCGCTCTGACAAAATATTTTGCCCGTGGTTCCTAATCGATAAGGGACCGCCCCATTGAGCCGCCAGAGATAAAGAACCGCCTACAGAGGCAGGTTTTTATTAAAGAAAAACAAAGAATTTTAGAAAACCAAAAATTTTAAAATACTTAAAAATATATCTTAAACCTTTTAGGATATCATTGGACCATCACAACACTAGGTAATAATGCCTTGTTAAAGGATTACGAGTTAAATCGAGATAGGAAAAGACCGAAATGAACAAACGACTACTCGTAGCAAAGAAGAAAATGGAGAGGAGTCAAGGGAAATGAATCAAGACCAAAAACATTGCTCAAGAGACAAATGATATTCTTCAAATTGAGGAGGTGAAGAGCTTGTGTCATATATAGTGGTTTAAGACGTGCCTTTCCGGCGAAAGTCTAAACGGATTTGGTAATGAATTATACCAAGCAATTTTGATGCATATAATAAGACCATTTTTAAGAGTAGTCTTATTCTATTTCAAAACATGAGCAAAGTATAGATTCACTTTCTCTCCCACATGATCGGATAATTATTGCTAGAATTAGCAATAACAATATCCTTGGAATATTTCAATTCCAAATGTGTAAAATCCACCTACAACTTAATGAAGTAGTTTGGTATCTCAAGGGATTCACTAATCATCCTAGAGATGAGCTTAATTGCACAAGTTACACATGATATAGGGCCTACCAACCGTAAGGGTACAAACCATGGAAATCATGCTTGATACTTTAAGCTTCTACTAACTCATCCTACATCTCCATAGTGACTCAAGTATCCAAGAAATGAAGGTTTAAAAGGTAAAAAGGAAAGAATCACAAACCACAAATAAATGTCAAGGCAAGGATGCCAAGAACAAGCATATAGTCAATTAATGATCAATAGGGCGTGTGGAAGAACGAAAGCGTACCTTAGCCACAAATTGCATTCCGAGCTTTTAAGGAACCGATGCAAAGCCCAACGATGACTAATAGTGACTACTAAGTTTTCAAAGACTAGTATCACTTCTACCCATCTTGATATCATCATTTAATGATGTTGGAAATCAAAGAAGATGAGTCTTCTACAAGTGTAAGTAACTCAATCCACAATCAATAGAATGATTTATCTTCATGAGTACCTACACATAACAAGATGCAAACTAGTAGATACATTTCAAGAGTAAATCTAAAATGCATTAATACTACTAATTTAAGTAATATGCAATATTAACATTTTAAAAGGCTTATTTTCAACAAAAAAAATAGTTTTGACCAAAGAAAAACTTTAGTACAACTTAACCTTCTAATTTGAGGAGACAATGGATCGATCCAAGTTTTAAAGTACAATATACTTCAAAGATCTTGTGTCACCATCGCTCTGATACCAATTGCAGAAACTAGAAGGGGGGGTTGAATAGTTTCTCATCGGTTTATCTCCTAATTAAAATTCCTTTCAATTAGGTGAGTGCACAAAACTATCTTTTGCTTGAAAGCTAGTTGTACAATGATTAGGTTCAATTATAATGCATTAACAATGTGTAGAAAGTATAATGACAATGAATGAAAGTAATAAGTAATGAAAGAAACAACCTAGTAGGAAGACACCAAGATTTATAGTGGTTCGGCAACGAGGCTCTATCCTCGTTCCTACTCCACTCCTCGAGTACACCTTACTCGAGATTTCCACTATATCCACAAGCTCCCTTCTTGGCGGAGAAAACCTTACAACGTCGCTTACATTATTTTCTGACACTAAGCTAAATGTTGAGACCTAATCTTAGCTAGGACCAAGCTACACAACGTCGCCCACTTCACTATTTTACAACACAAGGCTAGATGTCAAGTTCTAATCCAAAGCTAGAACCAATCTTCACAACGTTACCTACTTCACCATTTTCTGACACAAGGCTAGATGTCGAGTTCTAATCCAAACCTAGAACCAATCTTCACGACTCTTCACTTTGAAGCTAAGTGAGAACTTCACACAACACAACTACATATCACTTTATAGTTTAGTGAGAACTCACAAGACACAACCACATCACTTTATAGTTTAGTGAGAACTCACAGGACACAACCACATCACTTTATAGTTTAGTGAGAACTAACACAACTAATTACAACTCAAATAAGCATATCCAAGTACACACATGTAGCTTAGATCTACACAACATAAATCCAAGCACACACATGTGCAATGGATTTACACAACTCTAATCCAAGTATTCACATATAGCTTGGATGAACACAACTAGTCCAAGTATTCACAAATACATTGGATCTACACAAGACATAAATAAACAAATGATGAACATGACTAGATCTTTAGGAGAAGGTGATCTTCATCAATGCTACATCTTTAATCACATCACAAGTGTGTGAGTGATCTTCTCTTTGGACAAGGTAAAGAAAGCGATCAAGAGGATAATCAAGAGTAAACATACTTAACACATTAAGTGATCATTTACAAATGACTAGGATTATATAGGAGAAAGAAGGCTGAAAGAGATGTCCAAAAAGGGTTAATGAGAATGCAGATTTGATCCACTATTTATTAGACAAATATCCAACGGCTATATCTGCCCGTGGTTCCTTATTGGAGCCCACGGTTCCTTATCGATAAGGAACCACCATAGGTGTAAGGTACCGCCGGCGTAGAGTCCGCTCCCTTTTGTCTTTTAGTGAATTTGAAATATCTGAGTCTGTTTAAACCTTCAAATGATATTCTTATGACATTTGGAATATGCCATATTCAAATTTACATTCTCATTTTAATAAACTTTTTCTTACAAATAAAGTTTATTAAAAATTTTGTTACATTTGACAAAAGTGAGTTTTAAGGCTAATCACTTTTATGATCACTAAGCATGATTAATATATGTTAGTGTAATGATTATTACCTTGATGATAGTGTTTGTTAGATAATTCGTTTTATGATTGTGTCTGACAACAAATGTCTTTGTAATTTGTCGTGATCAAAACTAAGAAAGATTAATTAATACTAACAATATTTTTAGGCATTGCTTTGCATTAACAATAACAGTTGGTATTATAGGATTCTTAACGAAAAAATGCTTAAACCTGTGTAGCATAGTGTAAGGCTTGTTCTAGGGGTTTAAGTGCTAAAATTTTGCAATTAGATACATATAGTAGTTATTTTATTCTATTTTTAGTTTCGAGGAAATGTAAGGCTTATAAGCAGCTTTTTGCTTGAGCCCAATGTCGGCTTATTTTTTCTTAGTAGTGCACATAGTACTCACCCACTATGCCTTTTTCTTATTCTTAGTTTGTGTGTTGGTTTGCATTGATTATGTGTTTACTATGTCTTGTGTTATTATGTTTGTGGCTTATTCAATGTATTTCAGCATAAAAGTCTTAGCTTATTTAAAACAAAAATCATAAAAAATAGAAAGTTGAAAAGGTAGGGATTCGAACCCTAGACCTTTACCCATCCAACACCTCATATACACATTCTAAACATTGTTCCTTTGAGACTTTCCTATCAAGGAGTCCCAAGGTTTTGTTCATAACACACGCTTATTTTCCTTTTTTAGCTTATTATTTCTGTTGAGCTTATTTCCTCTTCTAAACTTATTCTTACAGTTTATTTGTTTTTTTTCTTTTCCCAAAACTCTTTTTCATAGTTCTTCTTTTTTTATTTTCCTCTTTGGTGATTTTTGATTAAGCTTTTAAGTTTCTCGACTATTTTTTTCACTTTGTGACAAAATACCTTATTAACTTATTACTTGGCTTTTTGACATTTAATTTTCAAATTCCTTTAGCCAGTGTTTTTATTTCCTTACTCTCCACACTTGGTCCAAATTTCAGTCCATGTGGTTCAGTTTTCAGAGTTCCCAACTATCTTATCCTTTAGTGAACAAATAGTCACATTTTCCTTTTTTCTGGCTCATTTTAGAAGCTTTTTCCAAGATTCTTTTTACAAATAGTCTTTAGATGTTTTTAGGAATCCTTGCAAAAATTCACCTCATTGCCGATGTTGTAATTCGAGTCAAACAAAAACAACTCAGCCTTGGAATTAGAGACGACAAAATCACATTTTCTATTGACGAAGCAATGAAATACTCAGATTCTATTGGCGATACTTGATTTAGTATCGATGTCATTGACGAAGTCGTTGAAGCCGATTTCGACGCTCTTCTTGATGAAGGAAGACAAATTCTTTTATTCTATCGAAGGAACGTCCTTGAAGATGAACTCTTTGCCGAATTTGACGCTTTCATAGCCGTTCACACCACTGAACCTATTGAATTACCCGATGACTTTTGAAACCGAGTTCAAAATTAAGAAATCTATTGAGCTTATTTCAGATTTAGCTTTTTCTAAGTGCTTATTAGCTTATTTCAATATGCTAAAGGCATTTTTCGTCAAAGTGCTTTTACAAAAAGTGTTTGTATATGAAAAATATTGATTTCTGTGTAACACGTTTTGTGATGAGCTTGAGCTTGCTTATTGGGCCCTATAAGCCCATTAAGAGTGCTTATAGCTTATAATAGCATATTCTGATCATTCTTAGAGTCAAATGCTTTCGTTAAGGTTGCTTGACATCAAATTTTAAGCCTTTCTATCTTTTTACATTTTCATTTTTTTTAGTTTTTTAAGCCCATTGAGCTTTTTATAAAATTTTATAATTTGGCTTTTGGCGCATTTAGCTTTTTAAATTAATTTTTATTTTTAATTTTTAGTTTATTTAAGTTAAAGTAAATTTGTTTTTAAAAATTTGAATTTTTTATATTTTTAAATTTTGTCTCAATTACGTGATTTATGTAATTCGCGTTTTTAGGTTCCGTCTTTGTACGATTTAGAAACGTCCTTCACACCTTTAATTATTCTATCATTTATCCAAATCCGATTCGTGAATCCCAAATTCACAATTTCGCGTTGAATATTCTTATTGACCTACCCATAACGTATACCTTTATTTCTATGACCCTCAACTAATAACATGTTGTATTTTTGTCAAGATGGTCTAAACTTATACAAATAAGGTAATCTTGAGCTAGTAGTTTCTAACATCCAATACAAGTATTATTTCATCCTTTGTTTTTTACTGTCACATAGTAAATCTTTAACACAACAAAATGAGCATGAAGCACGCAAGAGCTACGGTTATAGTTGGAATTTATAAAAACCTTTATCCATATTAACACATTAATGAACACGAGTACGCAGCGGAATATAGGATCACGTATAGACAAGTAATTAACATAAACGATAAAGAATTGCGTACCTTTTAGTAATGGATAAATCACCTTTATCGAACCACCAATATAAACGAAAACCCAAAGATCAAACAATGATCTCTATAAAGATACGCACACAATACGTTATAGCAAACAATTAAGTATGCTAGTACTGATAGTGATAAATCCATTCAATACTTGATTTCATTAAACCAAGTAAAACCAAACTAATAATATGTTATATTAGTTTTTATCGCACTCGTAACAAACAAACGAATAATCAGTTAATCGCTATGTTCTCTCTGCTTTTATTATTGTAAAGAATCTTTTGTTTTAGTCGTATATCTTTTTAACAAATCGCTTCCTAGTTTTTGCCTTATATATTATTAGATAATGAGACAATCTCCTCTCATTATATATACACATTTATGTCAGCAACCCAATTCAATAAAGAAAAGGATACATTTACTAAACAAAAGAAACTTGCTTTTATATATAAACCTTATAGTTAACTTTTAACTATCGTTTATAAAATTCCGTTAAGTAACTAATTGATTAACGTTCGTAATAGCTTATCACTAATTAATATATTACACATAATATATTAATATATAATTATTTTACGTATTAACGCGTGCGTCTCCTTAGGCTCAGGACAACTTTCGGACATATATTATTTACGTGTACATATTCCTTCAGCTCCCACTTGGACATGTACAATAATATAATATAATTACATTGGTTAGCGTCTAGCAACACGCCAATGCTCCCGGAAGTTCTCGAGTGTAGTTTTCCATAAAGTACATTTAAATGACCTAAATATTTACAATCTCTTTGTTTCTCAAATGCCATGTTAATAATGGATATGGATCAAAGTCATTCCATTTTAACTATTATGTTTCTCGCATTACATAATTAATATAGATTACCAATCTAATCGAGACAAATCTAGATTACCATTGGGTATGGCCATACAAACATCTAATTAATTAACGAGGGGTCCAGTAGCATTATTCTTCAATCCTAGTTGAATGAACAAATTTTATCTTGACTACACGTGTCTTTTACATGTTTCAAGATACAATAGATTATAGTCTTATTACTACCTTATTCAGGATAGCATTAGAACTATAGCAAAAAGTACCATCCACATATATAAGACCTGCTTGCATCTCAAGTCAAAGGATTTAGTAATGTAAATCATTTACAAGTTTCACTTAAAGACACCGGTCCATAAAGTGATTGACTTGTTAGTAGGAGATGTCTGATATACAACTTTTGGATATCGTATGAGTTGGTGAACCGTTCTTACATATTCTACGAATATTACCATCTCTCATATATGTCTTAATTCAATTATATTCCCATATAATTAATCGACATAGACAATTTAGAACAACATATTATTCAAGGATTTAAACATGCAAAAATAGGACCAACAAATATTAAAAAAACGAATATATCCAATACTTCAATTTATAAAATAAATATTGTTTAACAGTATCCTTTATCCAAATACTAAAAGATCAATGCATGATAACCTTAGTTGAAAAATCATGCTTCAAGATATGACGATCATACTTATTGTCAAGACATATATTTCATAAAACTCTACTAGGTTTGATCTTTGTAATTTTGAGAATACTTATTTCAAATTCACAATTGTGAAAATCTTTGAACATATATAATGATTGTTATTATGTAAATTTCTAAATATGAACACACAAAAAAATGAGAGTATTGTTGTTGTACATCCTATAAGGTGTGTGAGTCCAACAAAACACCTTATTGAAAACAACCTTCTTTAATAGCTTCTTAAACTATAAAGTATTCTTTATTCTTTTAATACGTATTGTAACGTTATGCTCAATTGAACATAACTTAATCCACATGGTCATCATTAAAGATGAAATCATACCATGATTAGTATTGAGTGTTATCTCAATCAATCTATCATCCATGTCTAGAAACATCACTATGATATAATATAATCCATAAACTATAAATTATTATTATGATAATATTTGGTGTCTTTCTAAACTCTAAGTTTGTTGACAATGATAATTACATCTTATTATCATATAGAATATTTATTACTTGGAACAATTCAAGTTAGTAATAATCATTCTATCCCAAACAAATCTTATCATAACATTTGTACTAATCATCTAAATGATTTTCTCTTTAAACAATCGTTTATGTCAAATCTTCTTGTACTTATACAAGTTTTACAACTATCTATACACACAATATGATTTACATGATGAATCCCTTAAGTTTTCATCTTATGTCAATTCTCATCAAATGAGATATATTCATTGAGACTTTCTAAATGATATTTTATGTTGTGTTGGATTTCATTAACCACAAATGTTTATTACAATAAACATACATATCAAGATCATACGTTTAATTTCTAAACCCTTTCATATGAAAACTTATTCCAAGCTAAGGTTTAACATATAGCTTACATGGAATATTGCTTTCCATATGTTATACATCATATGTGATTTAAAACTAAACATAATACTCCCACTAGCTTTTAGATGTACTCACAAGTTATATTAGATCTAATTAAAAATCAAAACATAGATTTAATAATTAGACTTGATAAATATTCCTTAGATGCATGCATTAATCCATACATGGATTCTCGCATTATGTACACTACATAAAGATTATTTTAATTTATAAACACTTTGATCACAACCGTCCTCGCTAATGTAATCATACAAAAGAGTTTAAATATTACATTGTCATATTTATCATTATAAGACTATCATGACAACAAATCATCTTTATTAATGCATGTGGAACTTTTCTATCACATATTGTGCATTAATCATGTGTACAATATTGTCCATGTGAGTCTTTCACTAAAGAAACTTATATTCACCTCACGTTCTAACCAATTGGTTAAAGATTAATCAAGTTTCTAAAAATTAATTATCTTCTATGGACTTGCATCTACTCATTCATAGTTTTATTCAATAATGACATTCAAGATTCAATAATACATCTATTTGGTTAGTAGGGTCACCATGATCCTCTAACATACATTCCTTAGTATTGACATATCAATATATCATTCAAGTACTAAAGACATCCTTGCGGATCTATGAATGTGAGTTCTATCATCACGATGTTCAACACTTAATTTTCATCATCATTATGACATTCGCTAGTATATTTAGAAGGTTGCGTATTTTATTATTTATCTCTTAAAGATCTACGAGTCCTCCCACTTTATTTTAGTAATCATAAACTATTCTTCAAATACTTAGCATGTAGGGAAACAACAAATTGTTATCTTTTGGGACACGTCATAAAATACCTTGATAGTTCTTGACAAATTCAGAACTTCAATTTAAAAGACTCAATGTGATTCATCACATTTCATAGCTTGATGGTGTCTTAGTTTCCTTCTAGGTCGGAGTAATATTTAAGTATATACTTTATACTCAATTTCCAAACCTTGACAACTTTTGGAGGTAAAGTATTTCAAGTTATCAACATCAAATAATTCTAAAGAATTTGATTTATCACTCAAGACATTCTATGAGTATTTGAGATTGTGAGACTATATCACAATTCCTAAATAACTTAAGACTCCTTAGGTTAAATACTTATCAATTGTGTCAAAACAAAATTGAAATTATATAATATATAAAACCTAATGCATGCTCTAATGTATACATCTTTAAATAGTTCAGTAACTCTATATACATTATTTATCCTTTGAATAATTCAAAGACTTCATGTTCATTAACAAGAAGATATAACAAGTAAACTATTTACTTTATGTTTATAAGTCTTTTAACAATTTAAAGACTATATGCTTATGCTTTACAAGAGATATAAACATTCATAAAGTATCTATGAACAACTTCAATAGTTATTTCAAGTTAATTGCTTACTTCATTTATATTATTGTTCATTCCAAGAAACATTCCAATAAATATAAACAAATTAGTTGAAGTAGCTTGTTATTTATATCATGACATTTTCTAAACAAGACAACATACATTGAAAATTAAATGTATAAGTCTTAATAGAATATTAGATTCTTATCTCACGGTCAATAAACCATTTGTCATATTGTTATGAGTTTCATCTTAACATCTTCTAAACAAGACAACATACATTGACAATTAAATGTATAAGCCTTAATAGAATATTAGATTCTTATCTCGCTGTCAAGAAACCATTTGTCTTATTGTTATGTGTTGTACCTTGCACACAATAAAGATTTCTCCCACTTGTGCACGGCACAACATCATGTACACATATAAACAACCATGAAACGCAATTGTTTATTTGAACAATATGATAATGTCATGTATATTTGAATAACTAGTAGAATGTCAACCATATAGTTTTATAAGAAATTCTGCATAATTATTATATGGAAAATACTTCAAAAGTGATTATCATATAAAATAGGATGCAGTTATCCTTAAAACTATGGTTCTTCATATTCTGAAAGTAAGTTATTATTTCAAGTCAAACTAAAAATAATATGTGTTAATGCAAGTAATGCCTAAAAACATTATTAGTATTAACTAATCTTTCTTAGTTTTGATCACAACATGCCATACAACACATTTAGTGTAGAAACAAAAAATGAATTATTTAACTAACACTATCATCAAGGTAATAATCATATCACTAACCTTTCTTAATCATACTTAGTGATCATCAAAATGATTATCCTTAAAACTCACTTTTGTTAATAAGACAAAAGACTTTTTAATAAACTTTCTTTTTTAGAAAATGTTTTATTAAAATGGAAAATGAAAATTTGAAAATGGCATATTCCAAATGCTGTTAGAATATCCTTTGAAGGGTTTAAATACCTCAGATATTCCCACCCCACTAAAAGACAAAAAAGGGAGCGGAGTCTAGTGGCGGTACCTTAAGTACCTAGGCGGTACCTTATCGATAAGGTACCGCGGGGTAAGATAAGGTACCGCGCACAGTATTCGTTATAGATCCGTTGTAACTTTGTCTCCTTTAAATAGTGGGTCAAATCTCATTTTCCAGCAAGCCTCTTGGACGTTTTTCTCAGCCCTCTTTCTATTTTCTATAGCATAATCATTAGTAAATGATCACTTAATTTGTTAAGGATGTTTACATATGATTATCCTCTTGATCCTCTCCTTTACCATGTCCAATGAGAAGATCACTCACTCACTAGTGTAGTGATAAAGATGAATTTATGAGCTAGTCATATTCATCATTATACCTTTGTGTTTTAGGTCAATCCAATGTATTTATGAATACTTGGACTAGTTGTGTTCATCCAAGTTATTTGTGAATACTTGGATTTGTTGTGTACATCCATTACATATGTGTTTGCTTGGATTTGTGTTGTGTAAATCCAAGCTACATGTGTGTACTTGGATAAGTCTAGTTGAGTTGTAATAGATTTAATTAGGAGTTCTCACTAAACTATAAAGTGATGTGGTTGTGTCTTGTGAGTTCTCACTAAACTTTAAAGTGATTAGTAGTTGTGTTGTGTGAAGTTCTCACTTAGCTTCAAAGTGAAGAGTCGTGAAGATTGGTTCTAGCTTTCGATTAGAACTCGACATCTAGCCTTGTGTCGTAAAATGGTAAAGTAGGCAACGTCGTGAAGATTGGTTCTACCTTTCGATTAGAACTCGACATCTAGCCTTGTGTCGTTAAAATGGTGAAGTAGGCAACGTCGTGAAGATTGGTTCTACCTTTCGATTAGAACTCGACATCTAGCCTTGTGTCGTTAAATGGTGAAGTAGGCAACGTCGTGAAGATTGGTTCTACCTTTCGATTAGAACTCGACATCTAGCCTTGTGTCGTTAAATTGTGAAGTAGGCAACGTCGTGTAGATTGGTCCTAGCTAAAGATTAGGTCTCGACATTTAGCTTAGTGTCAGAAAATAATGTAAGCAACGACGTAAGGTTTTCTCCGCCGAGAAGGGAGCTTGTGGATATAGTGGAAATCTCGAGTAGGTGTACTCGAGGAGTGGAGTAGAAACGAGGATAGAGCCTCGTTGTCGAACCACTATAAATCTTGGTGTCTTCCCACTAGGTTGTCTCCTTCCTTGCTCTTTACTTATTTCATTATCATTATACTTGCTTATTATTATTTCTAGTGCATTTCAATTGAACCTAATCATTATGCAACTTAGCTTTAAGTAAAAGATAGTTTTGATACAAACCAAATTGAAAGTAATTTTAATTTGGTCACCAATCGCAGAGAAACTATTCAACCCCCCTTCTAGTTTCGACAATTGGTATCAGAGCGATGGTCACTCAAGATCTTTGAAGTATATTGTACTTTAAAACTTAGATCGATCCATTGTCTCCTCAAATTAGAAGGTCTAGTTGTACTAAAGTTTCTCTTTGGTCAAAACTATGTTTTCTTTGAAAAATAGGTCTTTTAATTGATAACTTTGCATCCCACTTAAGATTAGTAGTCTTTATGCATTTTAGATATACTTTTGAAATGTATCTACTAGTTTGCATCTTGCTTGGTGTAGGTACTCATGAAGATCAATCAATTTATTGGTTATGGATTGAGTTACTTGCATTTTTAGAAGAATCATCTTCATTGATCTTTAACATCTTTGAATGATGATACCAAGATGATTGGGAATGATACTAGTCCTTGAAGACTTGGTACTCATCATAGTCATTGATTGGGCATAGCACCTTTTCCTCCACAGATTGCTCTTTGTGGCCAAGGTACGCTTTCGTTCTTCCACACGCCCTTTGATCATTCTTTTGATCATTACTTGACTATGTGCTTGTTCTTGGCATCCTTGCCTTGAAATTTATTTGTGGTTTGTGTTTCTTTTCTTTTATCCTCTCAAACCTTCATTGCTTGGATACTTAACTCACTATGGTGATGTAGAGTGAGTTAGTAGAAGCTTAAAGTATCAAGCATGATTTCCATGGTTTGCACCCATACGGTTAGTAGGCCCTTCGTAGGAGAGAAAGTGAATTAACACTTTGCTCATATTTTAGTTTAGACTAAGACTATTATTGAAAGTGATCTTAGGTTAGACTTGAATAATTGCTTTGTGCTTATTCATTACCAAAGCCGTTTATCGTTTCGCCGGAAAGGCACGTCTTAAACCACTATATATGACACAAGCTCTTCGTTTCTACTACTTGAAGATTGTCATTAATCCCTTGAGCATTGATCCTAGTCTTGATTCACTTCTCTTGAATTCTCTCCACTTAGTCGTTTTGCTACGAGTAGTCGTTTGTCCGTTTCGGTTCTTTTCGATCTTGATTTAACTCGTAATCCTTCGTTAAGGCATATTGCTTAGTGTTATGATGATCCAATGATATTCTAAAAGGCTCATGATTTAATTTTAAGTATTTTAGAAAAACTGGATTTTCAAAATTTCGCGTTTTTCAGAGATAGAAACCTGCCTCTGTAGACGGTTCCTTATCTCCGCGGCTCAAAACCCGCGGTACCTTATCGATAAGGTACCGCGGGCAGTAACTCTTGTCAGAGCGCCAGTTTGTGTTTTTTATTCTTTTTCAAACCAAACTCTCTCTCTCCCAAAAACCAACAGCCGACGGGTTTTACCTTTTCCACCATTGTTGAAGCTTCCAAAACCTTCAATCACTCAAATTAATTGATTCCAAGTTGTGGGTTTCACTCATCCATCATCTAGCATCAATTAATTGTAATTATTTTCTTTCAATTTCATCTATTTTGTTCTAGGGTTCATCCTTTCATAATTGGGGATTTTTAAAATTGAAATTGAATTAAAACCTTAATAGGAATGTGGGTTGACATAGTTATTTACTATGATTCCTTAGGTTCATATTCATTAAGATTTCACTAAAACCCACTTATAGAACAAATCCGAATTTAGGCTAAATGATTTTGGTTGAATTTTGGACTTGAGATGAACCCATGAACAAGTAGGTAATGACATTGTTAATGCTTACCTAAAAACCTTGTTTTGAAAAACCAATGATCTAATCCATTGTTGATCTAACATAGATCATGTGTTCTTGGTTAATGATGGAATAGACACATTGTGAACATGAAAATGATATGGATTCAATCCTATGTTTGTCAAGAAATTGATATAACACATTTTCATTTTTTGTTTTCCTTTTTGATTTTTCATATGAGTGATTGGATAGATATTTTCGTGTTTAGGTACTTGTCATGTCTTCAAGATATCAAAAAGATCACGAACGAACACGAGCATACATGCCCTCTCACCCTCTTTTGATTCACTCTCACAAAAACTCGTCTAAGTCTCTCGAACATAGTTGTTTCCATGAAGGACGCATTGTTTGTTCTAATTTCGCAAATGAGTTTATTCGCTTCATGTTTAAATCTATTGGATTTGATTGTCTTCTTGATATTGATGAGCCAATATTTCCCTCGTTTCTTATGGAGTTCTTTAGCTCATTCACATTGATAAGAATCAATAATGGTTTGTCTATACGATTTTCCATTATGGGGAAAATCATTATTTACACTCTTGTAGAATTCGGTGATATTCTTGGAGTGCCATCTAATGGTCAATGTCGATTCACCGATGCTTGGAGTTTAGACTCTTTAGAATCGGCCCCTATTGATGCTCATTATGTGACCGTGCTTCCAACTCCTTCGGACATCATTCATACCATTTCTAAACCTCGTGAGCATCCTATTCATGGTAAATTTCAAGGAGTTGTTCGAACTCTCTCTCCTTCGGAATTACTATCTAGTGATATTAATGATTTCATGTATCCTTGGGTAGAAATCATTAGGGAAAATGCGATGTGTCTTGATGGGAATCGGGATTTAGTACCCGCTTGTCTTGCACACATGTTGTATTGTGTTGCCACCACAACTCCTTACAATCTCGCATTTTTCATAGCTAGAAGAATTAGGTTTGTTATTCTTGAGCCTAAGCCAAGTCTTCCCTACTGAATGCTTCTTTCTCGTCTTCTTAGAAGAGTCCTAATTGACTTTCCGTCTCTTCTATCTTCACCCTATCACTCCGTTGATCGTGTCATGTCTCCCATTCAAGGGAACATTTCACCCGAGATCAATGTGAACTCGTGTCAAGTCGAAAACACTTCTCAAGAAAAGTCTTCTAGTAACCCTCCCTCAAACTTCATAAACTTCATGTCCTCTTCAATCTCCATCTTGTCCTCCCATGAAGTTGATTCCGACTATCAATTTTATCTCAATCATCTTCTTCGAGAGCGCCTCAGAAGTGAATCAAGGAATTAGATGTTATGCTTATAGTGACTTGCAACACTCATCTAGGATGTTTTCATGACTCTCTTCTCTTGATTTGGTTATGTATTAACTTATGCTTAGATTATTATTTACTTTGATCCTTTATGTTAATTATGCCTTCATGATTGTGTTTTACATAGCTTTGTGCAGGCCATATGATAGTTAGCTTATTAGATTATGATCTGTAGTTAACTTTGGCTTGTGAAACCTTTGGGAAAAATCTGGGTTTGTCAAAAACTAAAATGGGAAATTTTTGAAAACCTTCTGGTCGCGGTTCCATATCGACCCGCGGTTCCTTATCGATAAGGTACCGCCGGTCCTAGATAAGTAACCGCCGGCCACTGTGCACGACAGAATCTTTGCTTTACACTGTTTTCTTAATTTTGTGTAAACCTTGCATGATTTTCAGTAACAAACTGCACATTTCCTAAACTAGGGTATCTAAATTCATTATTCACCTAAAATGATTTTAACCCATTACTAGTTTGGATCATCCCCTCAACCATTTAAACCCACCTTGTTTGCATGTTCTTCACACATCAAACATACTTCCCTAAACCTTAAACCACCCTAATTAACCATGGTGTGTACCAAAACCTCAAACACTTCCAAGACCTCCACCCCAAGAAAAACTCTCAAAATAAGGGTTAAGGTAGCTAAGCCTAACTCTTCACCTTTCCATACACCTAAGAATGAGAATGCTCCTATCCTCATTTCTTCATCACCTTCCCCACCTCTTGCTCCATGCAAGACCTCCTCCACCCATGGTACTAACCACTCCATTGGTTCTACCTCCTCTTCATCCAATTCTAGAATGAATGAGCTTTCTTCACCCTTCACTCCAAGTGCACCCTTGGAAGTGACACCACAACCTCAACCAATCCAAAGCATTCTGATGAGACTACTTTTATACATAGTCTCATCGTCCAAATTAGGCTTAAAATGCATTAAATATCATCAAAATACCCAAATATATGCTTGTGTTTGTTGCTTGTGTATTTTAGGTACGGATATTGAGAAAATGACAAAAGATCACAAGAATCATGCAAAAACGAACACGGGAAACGAAGCCGCACGATGAACCAAGCCCTAATGAAGAATTTTCCAAAGAAAACCCTTGAAGATTTGAAGAATTATGAAGATTGGTCCTCCAAGTATGAAGAATTGACACTTTATACCCTTGTATCTTCATAATTACAAGTTTGGTCCCTAAAGTTTGTCAAAATTACAAAAAGGACCCTTAACTTTGAAGAATTGGCAAATTTAGTCTCTCAACAAAACTAAATTGTCAATAATGGTCCTCCAAGAAGTCAACAAACAAGTCAAAGTCCTTGAAGTATGAAGACATGTCAAGAACAGCCCTTGAAATATGAAGAAATTGCATGTTTAGTCCTTAATTCAAGTTTGGAAGTATTTGTGCCAAAATTGACAACTGCCCCAAAGTTGTCATGTGTTAAATGGGCGTTGTTAGCCATTTAATACAAAGTGAACAAAGTTTGAAAAGAGAGGGGGCAAACCTGCCAGACAGCCATACTTATCCCCTCCACTCCCTGCTTGACACCTCACCCACTCACACCCATTAACCAATCACAAACCACCCCTTCACCACGTCACCCCTCCACTCAATCAAACTGATTTAATTAATCAGTTTAACCCTTCCCTCCAAACACAAAATTTAAATAATTAAACCCCCAAACCGGATTAAATCACACCATAATCCACCCTTAAACCCTAAATATTTCCAGGAAGAACAATGATTAAAACAAAGGGTTTTTGGGTAATTATTTCCAGATCCTTGATTAAACATCACCTAAACCTAAAACCATCCTTAATCCCCCATCACCATCACCTCACATGCTTGTGCCACCCTCCCCTGCCCCACTATTCACTCCCAAACAAAAACTTGACAGCAGGATCAACAACCCACAACAATTTCGTGTTCCCAAAGGCTAAATGGACGTCCAAGATCTATTTTTCATCACTGGCATCTTCACAAACTGCCAAAGATCTTCACATGGCTTATCTTTGACTGAAAAATTCAAAATCGTCCAAGGGCAAGTTTGGAAGTTCATGTGTTAGGGTTTTAGCTTCTTATCAGTTCTAGAATCACTTGTAAGCCTCTATATAAAGGCATGATAGGACTTAGCTCATGTTGTTCTTGATTTTTTCTCCTTTTTCAAAAACCTTGTAAATCCAGTTTATGAAGGAATATAAATGGTATTGAGTTTGTTGATGAGAAAGATTGAGTTCCCTTTACATTTCATGTTGATTTAAGTTCATTGTTTGAGTTTGGTTTACTTTTCAGCAAAAGTTTTCAAGTTTTCAAAGTTTCTGTTTCTTTTTCAAGGTTTTCTTATAATCTTAAATTTCATTCAAAAACTGATAAAATGGTGATTAATTATGTTGGTGTGATGGTGTTTGAGCTTGTGTATGTCCAAGACACCATGGCTTGTTTTGGTGTGGTGGGTACCCAAGTTTGAATAGCCATTGGTTTGGTCATTTCCCTTTTTTTAGTTTATCATAATCTTACCCATAAGCTGAGGTTTCCTTCTAGCTTAATCTATAAGCTAGGGGTAAGCTTTTAAGCTTTTACACAAGCTTTGTTCCCTTTTCTCTTAGCAGATTCAAAAAGGAACCAATCTTGTTCATTTTGTTAAGCAAAACTTCATCAGAATCTCAATCAAGTTCAGCACAAGCCCGGGCTTGTTTGGAGGTGGTTTTTCAACCACTAAGGGTCCTGGCTGTAGGACCCTTAAGGTAGCTCCTTGTCTCTTATTTCAATTTTTAGATTTCTGAAAGTTTATGTGCTTTATGTGATTTGTATGAAAGTTGGTTGTATGATTGATAAAAGCTGTTGAATATTACTTGTTTAAGGTTTTTTATGCATGCTAGTTTGTATTAAAATCAGTTTGATAGGATTTGAAATAGATTTGCTTTGTTAAATTTGGTTTCTGAATTTTAAAGGGGTGTTTGGATTTGCATATTTATCTGAGTTTCTTTGGAAATTTGTGTGTTAAATCCTGTTATAATCTCTCATTTGCTTGTCATTAGGTCATAGGTTGGTTTATTTTTCAGTTTGGGTAGGTTTTAAATACATTTGCATGCTAAAAATTTGGTAAAATACATAAAATCCAGTAACTGCTTGAGTGACTGATTTGGTGTGGATTTTGCCATCTTAATTTGATAATCTGTTAGAAAATAGGTTTAAGAAGGAGTGTGAGTTGATTGTATGTCATTTGGTGAGAGTGAATGCAAGTTGTTGAGCTTTGAAATCCATTTGTGTGCTAATTGATTCAGCAAAAAACCATCAGACTTAGCATAGTATATCAGTAACCTTCTATGTGCTTTGTTTATGTGATCTTGGCTAGTGCTTGCTTGTCTTTGCATTTGATTTGACTCCTTATACTCCAAAGAGTATAAGGGTGCCTTTGTCCATCAAAACATCCACAAGATTCATCAAATCAAGCCCTCTTGATATAATTTGCACAAGTGAATAAACACTTGTGTGTTCATCAGATACTAGTGCAAAAATGGGCACGTTTTGGGTTCAATCTTACTTATTCTTGTTTAATTTAGATTGTGTTTGAGTTTTAGTGAGTAGAAAGGTCACCGTTTGAGTTTGGAAAAGTAAAAAAAAAAAAAAAAAGTTTGGCAAAAACTCACCTGGCCTGGGCTCGAACACGCGACCTTGCTTTCCAAGGACTAACGTGTTAACCAGTGATCCAGATGGTTCTTTTCGTTTAAGTTTCATTTCATATTCTATTTAAGGGTTGTTTGTTTGGTAGCTTATTTACTTAACAGCTTATAAATAAGCTATTTCTAGCTTATTTCTTGTAGCTTTTTCCTGTTTAGTATTTTTCCTAGGTTTTTATAAGGTTGTTTGACTTTTCAGTCCAGAAAGTATATTTTTCTCATTATTAATTAATTTATTAGGATTATTTTAAGTTTTAATTTTAGAAAGTCATTAAAAAATAGTAAAAAGTAATTTAAAAATCTGAAAAAATAATTTTTAGGTTTTTAATCATATTTTTGAGGTTTACAGCTAATTAGGTTTTCCATTTAGCTTATTTTTAATTTTATAAGATTTTAGGGTTTTTAAGCAACTTTAAAATTTAATATAAAATTATTAAATAGGTTTCTGAAAATTTGGATTTCATTTTTGTTTTAGTTACATTATTTAGGATTTTTGGTAATTTTTTAGAATTTATTTATAAACCTTTTATTTTTTTGAATATTTTAATATTATTTTATTATTAAAAATTGAAGTTTTATTTTTTTTTTAGTTTTTACATTTTTCCTAGGTTAAGGACACTTAATTAGGAGTTTTGTCACTTTCCAAATATTTTTAAGACTTTTCAATTAATTTCTAGAATTAATTTAAGATTTAATAGATTTTAATAGTTTTTAAGTGTTTAAAAATAGTTTAATTTGGTTTTAAAATTTTTAAAAATAGTTTTTAGCTTAATTAGGATATTTTTGAGGTTTACAAACTATTAGATCTTGTTTAGGGCTTTTTGATATTTAATTGTGATTTTTAGGGCTTTAATTAGCATTAAAAAGTCATTATTGAATTAATTAAAAGTAGCAAGTTTGGATTTTTTGTAAACCCTTAGAACATTATTGGGGATTTTTAGAAATTTTTAGGAATTTTTAGGTTAAAATTTTAATTTTGGCACTATTTACGATTTTACGTGTTCGCCTTTTTCGTCGTAGTTTAATTCGTCTTTGTAACCGTCTTTTTCTTCTAATCCTATTTATTTCTCAATCATATAATCACAAACATTAATCAACTCTTAACACAACGCACTTGCCTCCTTGGGAAACGAACTTGTTTGGTCATTAGTGCTCGGTTTTCCTAAACCGACACTTAACGCTTACCACTACTTTGCCTCTCTTTTCCTAAAGGGTGGTAAAAACATTACATCATTTTTGGCGCCGCTGCCGGGGAGGCGTGTTGTGTTTTGGTTGAACCATTGTTGTTTTTATATTAGCCATAATTAGTATTTGTATTAGTAGCACTCTACTAATACGTATTATCGGTTTTTCGTTTTTTGTGAATACTATTACTATATTGTATACGTAGAACAATAAATTTGCAAGTACTCCAAATACGTGAGAAATCACAACCTTGACTTGGGAGGTCATTACCCAATCATTGTATTCGGATCTCAAACCAAAGAAAAAGGCAAAAATAGATAAATACTTTCGTGAAGCTCGATTTTGAGAAATACAAACTATAAGGTGGGTATAAGGCGGTTGTATTTCACGACCTAAAGGAAAAAGGCTCTTAAGTGCTTCGCGCCTCCTCGTTTCCTCCGCTTGCTTGTGCGTATTTTGATTTTGAAAGCTAATCGAGGGTTTTGCCGCCCAAAGTATTACTAAGTATCATATATATTTTCTTTGTTTCTATTGATTAAACCCTCTTGAACGATTTGGTGTTCCACCATCGTTCTAAAGTCATCGAAGGCGTTCACTTCACGTGATCGTTTTCATTCCTTGAGGCTTCTTTAATCGAGAGATTTGATTAAGGAGGAGATTTGTAGATTTGTGTCTACTAATACATTCCAAAAAATCCAAAAAGTAAAAACAATCAAAAACAACAAAAAAATTGAAAAAGTAAAAACACCAAAAAGAATCTTCTTTGCTCGCCTTCTCGTTGTACGTGACGTTTATGCAAACTCGCTCTAAAGCAAGACGTGCTCGTAAACGAAGAAACAAATCAATCACTCCTTCTAGTGAGGAGTCTCCTATTGACGAACCCATTGTAGTGAAAGAAGCACCCATGGCTAATCGAACTATGATGGAGTTGCTTCAAGCACCCACCGAGGGTTATGGAGAAGCGATTGTGATTCCCGCTATCCTTGCGGAGAATTTTGAGGTTAAGACGGGTTTGTTGTCCATGATTCAAAACAACAAGTTTCGAGGTGACGAAAAGGACAACCCTCATAACCACATTCGCCAATTTAATCGTCTCACCGCCACATGCAAGTTTAAGGACGTCTCAAACGACTCGATTAAGATGATGCTTTTTCCGTATTCCTTAGCGGGGCCCGCAAAAATTTGGTTAGAGAAAGAGCCACCCAATTTTATATTGACGTGGAAGGATCTCGTTTCAAAATTCGTGAACCAATTTTTTCCGCCCTCTAAGACTATGCACTTGAAAAACGAGATTTCAAAGTTTTCACAAGAATATAATGAGAGTTTTCAACGGCTTGGAATAGGTTTAAGGAAATGTTGCACGAATGTCCTCATCATGGTTTTTCCGACTTGCATCAAATTGACACGTTTTACAATGGCTTGAACGATCATGAGCGTGATTATCTTAATGCCGCCGCGGGTGGTAATTTTTTGTGTAAGACGGTCGATTGTTAGCCTCAAAATATTGAGCCAAACAAGAATGCTCGGTCATATGTTTATTATGTATCGTATTTTAGAACGTTGTAATAGGTAGTATATTAGTCGTGTTATACGGGCTTAACTTTAGGCTAAAGTTCATTAATAAGTAACTAAAGCCCAAAAGGAAAGCCCGGCCCAAACCATATAGTCCATTAAGAAGCCCGCATGTGGGTGGACTATATATACTACCCTCCTAGCATGTTAGGAGGGTGGGTGATTCATTTTCTTCTTAATCTAATAGTTCACAAATTCACACACTTCTCTCTCGTTTCTCTCTCTAGTTTCTCTCTCTAAAACTCATCTCATTTCTACCTTTCTTTCTTTAAATTCGTATATAACATCACATATATTAGGGACAACAATTGGTATCAATCGCCATGGGGTAGTTTTTGTGATTCGTTGTTGATTTACTACTTAATTCGTGTGATTTTACCATAAAATCTACTCGGATTCAAGTGTTTTCTTATGTTTTTCGTACTCTAAATCTTTCTCCTTTAATCTCTACATCTTTCATACGCGTGGTAAGATTTTGGTTACTTTGGTTTGGATTGAAACACGAAATCCAAGGTAAAAATCCATACTTTTTTGTTGTTCTAACTCTCGGCTGAATTTTAGGAGTACGATCTGATTTTGTGGTTGCATAAACCCTGGGGGTTTCTTCTTGCGATCCATAGTCACGATCTAGTTCTACGATCTTACTACGATCACTAAGTACGATCTGTGAGTACGATCACTCACCGCGATCTGTGAGTACGATCACCCAGTACGATCGAAGAGTACGATCAAGTGAGTACGATCCAAGAGTACGATCACTTGAGTACGATCCAAGACTGCGATCAGAGTGCGATCTAGAGTACGATAGGTAAGTACGATCAAACTACGATCAGAGTACGATCCAACTGCGATCGAGGAGTACGATCAGAGTACGATCCAACTGCGATCAAGGAGTACGATCATAGTGCGATCTGAGTGCGATGGGTCTCACTGCGATGGACATCTAAATTTTGTTCGAGTATTTTTTAGATTTAGCCACTATCTAGACTAGTCTCGGAACGTAGGTCAAGTAAAATCAAATTTTTTCCATACTAGTTTTAGGCTTTTTCTAGCTCGATTTCAAAATTTGGTGATTACAAATTTTTTAGGTCTACCGTTTTGTCGGACTGAGGAATTTATTGTCGGGCTGAGAAAAAAATCGCAATTTTCGGAATTTCAACAACCAAACAATCACAACACAACTACTTAAGATCCACATTCGATTCATCATTTCAGAGAATATTGAGATGGATTCTACTGCCGAATATCGTGTGACGAACAACAATATAATGGTGGCAGGTAACAAGGAAAGACCACCAATGCTTGTGTCAGGTCGATATGATCAATGGCAATCCCGTTTTATACGTTACCTTGACACAAAACCTAACGGTGATGCTTTAAGGCAATGTATTTTGGAAGGACCCTATAAACTCTCAAGGATTCAAGTTCCTGCAGTACCAGCCACAGACACAAGTGACGCACAACCCGCATATGAACGTGATGAGAAGAGGACCGACCTCACCCCAGAGAACCGTGCGTGGTTTGATGCAGAGAAGGAAGCAATTTACTTAATTCTCAGTGGCATTGGAGATGAAATTTACTCTACGGTTGACGCATGTCCTACTGCTCAAGAAATGTGGACGGCCATTGAAAGATTGCAACAAGGTGAATCACTTAACAAACAAGATGTGAAAACTAAGATGTTTTGGAACTTTGGCAAGTTTACATCAAAGGATGGGGAATCAATTGATTCTTATTACTCCCGATTCTACAAGATGATGAATGATATGACCCGAAACAACTTGCAAGTTTCCACCATGCAAGTCAATGTCCAATTTCTACAGCAACTTCAACCAGAGTGGACACGGTTTGTCACCTTGGTGAAACAACAACAAAAGTTAGACGAAGTTTCATATCACAAGCTCTTTGACATCTTGAAACAATTTCAAAATGAGGCAAATGAACTTCGAGCTGAACGAGTTGCAAAGATTTCCATTCCACTTGCTTTGGTGTCTACCACTCAACATTACCCAGATCATCACTCCCGTACTTCAAAGACCTACTCTACTCAATCATCATCACCACGATCATCCATTGTCTCTAAGTCACATGCTCCAACACGATCCCGAGGCAAAGAAGTTGCAAGAGCACCATCACCCATACCTGAGCAATCATCCGAAGAAGACAGTGATGAAGAAGTAGCTCAAAGGGATAGGGAATTCAAGCAACAAATGGCTTTCGTTATGAAGCAATATAAGAAAATCTACAAACCCACCAACAACAACCTTCGAACATCTTCAAACTCGAGGAACACCCATGCACAGAGTCCTCCAAGGTATGACACACGAAGACGTGTTGAGAGTCCTCCAAAGTATGATCGACAACCTAAGTATGATCATCAGAGGGTGGCTACTGTTGTTGGAAATAGGGAAACTGTTGGTACTCAAGTTGTGCAACAAAGTGGGATTCAGTGTTTTAACTGTAGAGGTTTTGGGCATTTGGCTAAGGAATGCAGGCAGCCAAAGAGGGTTAAAGATTATGGTTATCATAAGGAAAAGATGCTGTTGTGCAAGAAAATGGAAGTTGGAATCAAGTTATCAGCTGAGGAAGGAGAAATGCTTGACGACACAGATGATGAACTCTCCGACCAAGAACTCAAGGCACATTATTCATACATGGCAAAGATTCATGAGGTCCTTAACGTCACTGAAGATGACAATGGTCCTATCTTTGATACCGAGCTAATTGATAAGGTACAAGATGATGCTGAATATAATGTGTTTGGTGATACACATGAGCATAGTGATCTACCAACAACAATTACTGACACGTGTATGATGGAAACGGTTGATAGCAATACCACACCCGATTCATCAGACATGTGCAATAATGAGTTTGAGGATGATCAACATGCAAATGAGTATGATGACGAGGAGCGTGTCGCGCTTGCTAATTTAATTGCTAGTTTACAAAAAGATGTCAATGAAAATAGAAAGAATCAAAAGAAATTAAAGAAGGCAAACGCAGCGCTCACTCAAAACTTTGAAGAATGCAAAGCCGCTCTTATAAAATCTAGTGAGACTATTGATAGTTATAGGGCTGAGCTTCTTCAAAAGACCAACGAGCTTGAGGGGTACAAAAGTCGTGTCATCAACGTTAAAAAGGACGATTTTGAAAATAAATACAATGAAGCTCTTGCTTTGTTAACTAAAGAAAAACATCAATTTAATGTTTTATTAAGTGATGAACGTCAAAAAACGTACCTTGCCACAACAAAAGTTAATGAACTTGAACAGAGGCTTTCTATGAACACCACCGATTCTACTAAAATTCTTGACGAGAAGAAACAAGAGGTTGAAACATTAAAACAAGATTTCAAAAATAGACAAAGCAAAGATACTGAAAAGTAAAGGATCTCGAAGAACAAGTCGATTTTTTGAAAAAAGTTGTTTATAATACACATGACTCTATTCAAACCGTAAGAATGATAGCACCTCGGTCGTTTTTCAAGGGTCAACCTAGCTTTGCCACCCCCAAGTACCTCGAACAAGCTCAAGCTGCGAACCCTCACTTATATCTTGATGAGTCCGAAAGGACTGATAATGCCTGCCCAGTAGCTAACATTGATAGTGAAGAGACGTCCCCTTGGGATGAGGAGAGTAGATCACCGGTCAATAAAGATTTTGTGAAACCATATAACTATGCTTATGAAAACAGTCTTTATGGTCTTTTCACTCCACAAAAACAGAAGTCTCGTGAGGAATTATTTTTAGAAAGCAAACAAAAAAAAATTCAATGGAAAAAAGCTTTTGCCACTAAGAGGAAAACTAATGTTTTTAAATATATTAACTATTTGCCTCTAGATGCTTCTAAAAGCAAAAGTAGAAAAATACTTGGTTTTCTTAAACACCACGTTAATAATGTTCAATCAATTGTTGAAAGCGATTGGGAGAAACGTCAAAAGGATAAGTGGAAAACCGAGATTCCTCACGACATAACTGTGCTTGTGAAAGAACTTTTAATACCAAATACAAAGATAATAAAAGAACATGTTCTTGAGTTTGAAACTTTAATTCAGTCTGAAATGTTTGATGATTTGAAATATGTTGAGTCTCTTGAAAAAGAAATTGATGACCTTCAAAATGACAAATTAGAATTTTCAAACGAATATGATCTACTCTTAGAAGAATGTCTCTCCAAAGATATTTTGTGTGTTACTCTTCAATCATGTGCTGATATCGATGAATATTCTGATGTTGCATGCAAATATCTTGATAAAATCAAAGAGTGTGAGCGTCTTGAACTTGAGCTTTTGAAACATAAAGAAAATGTTGATAAAAAGGCTTTTGAGTTACTTCAACACAAAACTGATTTCCTTCAAAAACATTGTCATTCTCTTGAACTTGCTTTGCAAAAAGACGTTGGTAGTTTTCCACATGATAATAAATTGCAAGAAAAACTTTCCCAAACGTTTCGAGAAATGAACGAACAGAATTTGGAAATTAAAGGGTTGAAAGCTCAGTTACAAGCCAGGGACAGAGCGATAGCAGAGTTGCAGAAACTCATTGCTAAGATGGGTGGGAAGATTGTGGAACCTAGTGTTAAGAAACCTGTTGTAAAACAACCCAATGCTCAAAAAGTGACTAGACCCTCTGTCTTGGGAAAACCATCTGTTTTCTCTAATTCTACATTTGCAAAACCTGCGTTTGCCCCCAAGACGGATGGGAAGGATAGGTTACCACAAAACACTCCCAAAACAAATATTCGATCACAAAGCATTAAGAACACAAATGTGGTTAAACCAGGGATGTATAGATTGTCCACTACACCCACACAAAACAAAGAAAGTCAATCACCTCAGACTTCTAGAAACACTAATAGACGTGTGTCTTTTACTACAGGAGTAGTCCCCACTGCTAGTGTTAGCCGGCCCCAGCTTAAGAGCACTCGCATGAATGAAAAGGTCTGGCAAAACAAAAGTCAAGGGAAGATGAAGGAAGTAGAAGACCACCCTAGGATTTTCAATGTTTCTAAGAATAAAACGTCTGTAATCGCGTGTAATGACGATTTGAATGATTCGACTTTGAATGCTATGAAAGTTAAGTTTGTTTGTGTGAAATGTGGAAAGTGTGCTAATGCTAATCATGCTATGTGTGTTTCGAATAATGTCAAAGGCGTAGAAACTAGAACTAAGAAGCAAACTGTGATGCCTATTAGTGCTAGAAAACCCAAACGCAAAGTGAACCATTCTGGTGCAACCCCCCCTAAGAAAAGTATTGCATCTGACTCCACCACTAAGAACCCTAGAAGCAGAATTAGGGAATTATATGAGTCTGCTAGCAAGTCTTGGAAATGGTGGTTTGCTAATCAATGTCCTAAAGGATATAAATGGATGCCTAAGGTTAGGACAGAAAATGTGACTACGAGCGTTAGTGTGCCTCTAAGTGAAGAAACTAGGGAAACTAATGAATCGGAAACCACAACTAACATGGAATCCAATTTAGCAAATGCTCCATCGTGTTCTAATTCTTCTGCAGGTGATCGAAGTAATTCTCTTCATAATGGACTCCGGATGCACGAAGCACATGACGGGGAATCTCAAGCTTCTAATTAACTTCGTGGAGAAGCACCTGGGTACGGTCCGATTCGGAAATGATCAATTTGCACCGATCCTAGGATATGGAGACTTGGTTCAGGGGAATATCACTATCAAAAGGGTTTACTACGTCGAAGGGCTCAATCATAATCTTTTTTCGGTTGGTCAATTTTGTGATGCGGATTTGGAGGTTGCTTTTAGAAAGAAGACATGTTTTGTTCGTGATTATGATGGGAATGACTTACTTACCGGAACACGGGGTACTGATCTCTACACTATTTCACTACAAGACTCCACATCTTCAACTCCAATCTGTTTCATGGCTAAAGCTTCAACGACTCAAGCTTGGTTATGGCATCAACGTTTATCTCATCTTAACTTTGATACCATCAACTTGCTTTCCAAGAAAGATATTGTGCGAGGCCTTCCTAACTTGAAATTCATCAAAGATCATCTTTGTTCTTCTTGTGAGCTTTGTAAAGCTAAACGGAGTAGTTTCAAGACAAAGACTACACCTAGCTCTAAAGGACGGTTAGATCTTCTTCATATAGATTTGTGTGGTCCTATGCGTGTTCAAAGTATCAATGGGAAGAAATACGTTATGGTTATTGTCGATGACTACTCAAGGTACACATGGACTCACTTCTTGAGATCCAAGGATGAAACACCCGATGTTCTCATCAGCTTCCTTAAAGTGATACAACATGGTCTTCAAGCTCAAGTTAAAGTGGTTCGTACTGACAGAGGTACTGAATTTTTGAATTCAAAACTGAGAGACTATTTTGAAGCTGAAGGAATTGTACATGAAACATCTATTGCTCGAACACCCGAACAAAACGGCGTTGTTGAAAGACGAAACCGTACTTTAGTTGAGGCTGCTCGAACATTATTATCCGCTTCAAAACTTCCACTATACTTTTGGGCCGAAGCCGTGTCAACCGCATGCTACACACAAAACCGCTCCTTAGTTATCCCGAGACACGAAAAGACACCATATCACATAATTAATGATCGTAAACCTTCACTCAAACACCTTCATGTTTTTGGATGTACGTGTTACATTATTCGAGATGGTGAAAATCTGGACAAGATGAAAGAGAAAGGTGATGCATGCATTTTAGTGGGATATGCAACTCAGTCTAAGGGATACAGAGTCTACAACAAGAGAACAAAATTGATAGTCGAGACTATTCATATCAGATTCGATGAATTACAAGAAATGGCACTTGAACAAAACAGTTTAAGTCCTGATCCACAAAGACAAACGACTTCCGTTCACAACCGCACGGAACTCGGAACTCATGACCACAACAATGAACCGTCAAGTTCAAAGCTGGTTCCTGAACATGTTCCTAGAGCAGATATGACAGTGGACACGACACTTGAAGAGTTGGAAATGTTATATGGACCAATGTATGATGAATATTTCACGGGGGAGAAACAAGTTGCATCGAAGTCTTCCGCTGTCACTCATGATAAGAATGATGATACCGTTCATCGTCAACAAAAGGATACAACTTCATCTACTTCAACACGGGTTGTTGCAGATTTAACTCCTCAGAATATCACATTAACAATCGATCCTACAACATCCAAAACTACTGTCATTGCTCCAGAGAACACACATCAAGCAGACGATGCATTATCTGACGAAGACGAATTTATCAACCCATTCGGTACACCGGTACACGAAACTGGAGAGTCTTCTACTCGCCATGTTGATCCGTCAAATATGCATACGTTCTATCAACGACATCCTTCAACACATCATTGGACCCGAGATCATCCTTTGGTTCACGTAATTGGAAACCCTTCACAGCCTGTTCGTACAACACGACAACTAACAACCGATGGCGATGTTTGTATGTTCGCACTCGCCGTGAGTACTGCTGAACCAAAAAACATCAAAGAAGCCATGGCTGATCATGCTTGGATTGAATCGATGACGGATGAACTTCAACAATTTGAAAGACTTAAAGTCTGGGAACTTGTTGACAGACCATACGATGTGACTCCATTAAATCTTCGTTGGATCTGGAAAAACAAGATGGATGAAGAGAATACGATCATCAAAAACAAAGCTAGGCTAGTGGCTAAGGGGTATGGCCAGAAAGAGGGAATTGATTTTGAAGAATCATTTGCACCAGTAGCTCGAATGGAAGCAGTCAGGATTTTTCTTGCTTATGCTGCACATAAGGGATTCACGGTTTATCAAATGGACGTAAAGACAGCATTTCTTAACGGTCCTTTGAAGGAAGAAGTTTATGTCACGCAGCCGGAAGGATTCGTCAATCCTCATTATCCTGACAAGGTGTATCGTCTCCACAAGGCACTATATGGACTCAAGCAAGCTCCAAGGGCGTGGTACGACGAGCTCTCAAAATTTCTGGTATCCAAAGGTTTCTCAAAAGGTTCCATTGATCTAACTTTGTTCACTTATAAATATGGGGATGACATTTTGCTTGTGCAAATTTATGTTGATGACATTATTTTCGGGTCTACAAACCCAAAACTTTCAAAATGGTTTGAAAAAGTAATGCACAGCAAATTTGAAATGTCAATGATGGGCGAACTAAAATTCTTTCTAGGAATTCAAGTTCACCAATTCCCAAGTGGTATCTTTATAAACCAAGCTAAGTATTGTCAAGAGATAATCAAAAAGCATGGTATGACTTCATGTGACCCCGTTGGGACACCATTATAAACCACATCCCTAGATGCTGACTTGGAGGGATTACCCATAGATCAAACGAGATATCATTCCATGATCGGGTCCCTCATGTACTTGACAGCAAGCAGACCAGATATTCATCATGCTACATGCTATTGTGCACGATATCAAGCACGACCCACTGAAAAGCACCTCAAGGAGGTTAAACGGATCTTTCGGTACCTTAAGAATACCATTCATTTGGGACTCTGGTATCCGAGGGAAACCGGTTTCTTTCTAACGGCCTATTCAGATTCTGATCATGCAGGGTGTCTTGATACACGTAAAAGTACTTCTGGTGGTGCACAATTTCTAGGACAAGATAAGCTTGTGGGATGGTCTTCCAAGAAGCAGGATTGCACGTCACTCTCATCAGCCGAAGCGGAGTATGTGTCTCTATCTGCGTGTTGTGCTCAAGTTCTTTGGATGAGAACACAACTCACGGATTATGGTTTCCACTTTGACAAAGTACCTATGTACTGTGACTCAAAGTCTGCCATAGCCATCTCCTGCAACCCGGTACAGCATTCCCGCACGAAACACATCGATGTCAGATACCACTTCATAAAGGAACAAGTTGAAAGAGGTATCGTTGAATTATACTTTGTTGGAACGGATTACCAATTAGCCGACTTGTTTACGAAAGCTCTGTCGAAAGATAGGTTTGAGTACCTCGTTAGGCAAATTGGTATGAGATGTTTGACTCCAGCAGACCTGGAGATTCTGGCAAAGGTGCCTGCTTGATTTATCTATCAAACATCAACTTGTAAATATCTTTAAAAAAAAGCAAAATACAAAAATAAAAAACACATAAAGGCAAAACACAAAATTAAAAATCTTTCAAAATCCAAAAATATTCTTCTCGACATGTCTTTCAGTATCGATAATATGGACGTGCCTAGAAATGTCGCTCAATAACGACACGGGTGTGTACATAAAGCTCGAATGAAAGTTGTAAATATTTTTCAAAACATGTCATTTCTTCTTTTAATAAAGGAAATTGTCTATTTTGGACAAATATTTCCAAACAACGGGTAGAGCAATCTATCACGGGTTGAGCTTGTCACAAAACATTCAACGTTTTGAGCTCAACACAATGGCTTGTAATCACTTTCAGATTGCAACCCGGATCGATATTCACGGGGGAGTGTACGATTTAGTACCCTTACCCTCAGCAAAAGAAGAGAAATCTTCTTACACTTGAGTGGATTCGTCAAGACATTCAAAGTCTATGAACTCAAGTTTATGCTTTAGAAAAACCTTTCGACAAAAAGAATTGATTTTTCAAAAAGCGTTGAACACAATTTTTTCAAGAATTTTTCAATGATATTCAAAATCTTTCAAAAATTGTGTGTTCAACAACTCCCATCCTCAAAAAGCGAAATGTGGATCATATCCTCACAATGACAATTCAATTGGATCAATTTTTGAGGGGGAGCATTTTAACTTCATGCAAAAGATTCACACATCTTTCTCCCAGAGATTTCAAGACTACTTTTTTTCAAAATATATTTTAATCAAATTTGGTATCTCTAATATCAAAAGATTTTATATATTAGAGATAGGGGGAGAAAATGTGATTAAAATGTGATCTAATATAAGACACAAGCACTTAAACTCTTACCTACATGTGCGAAACACTTTCGATTATCGATGCACATGTGAAGGGGGAGCTTTTCTAAAATGACAAAACTAGCAAGGTGTTAAATGTTTTTCACACACTTTGTTAGAAATTAAAGTGGTTTTCATGGTTATGATCAAATACCCACAACATCTTTAATTCACGACGTTATTGGTGTCAAAAGGGTGGTTAGGTTTAAGTCCTATGATCCAACCAGAACCGGAGGGATCTTCCCAGGGACAATCCAATAGATTATTAGAAGTCCTTAGGAAAGATGGAGTAGAATGTGAACGTAGCTGAATGCCGACTAAGTACTGATGATAGCACTGGAACAATCACAACAAGGTGCTATTAATGATGTCTTGGTAAGCATTGAAGGGGTTGAAGAATGAAAAAGAAATGTAAGGATAAAGGGTCTAAAGAAAGAAGCCCTCCATACAACTTAGGCAGAAACCGGGTCAACTCATCATGAAGACAAACTCATCATGGACCCAGTGATGTGAAGCACAACCCTTTCCTAGCTACTCAGGCTTCTCTCAAAAGAAGTTTGTTTTATTGTCACGGAGATCAACACGACTTCTATTGACTTTCTCACTCCGAGATAGTTGATATTGAATAGGTGGCATCTGCTCCAGCCTCCGACCACTAAAAGTGCACAAATCGAGTCTAGAGCCAAGAGATCAATCAAATCTCGTTAGGACACACGGATGAAGATCAAGAGAGTCCTACGCTATATCCTTGTGATATTGCTAGAACACTCAGAGTGATACTACTTAGTATTCGCAATGATGAGTGGAAATCCTTCCAGTGTTAACATCAAACAACACTACGGTAGGTCATATGAAAGATTCTTTATGAATTGAACATATGTAAAACTGAAAAGCAACGATGGTTTGATTCTGAATTGATTCAAACTCGTTTCAGGTTTCTACGTAATATCTTTATGGTCTTGCCAGAACATTCAGAGTGATATTCATTAATATTCACAGTGACGAATGGAAATCCTTCTAGCGTCAACATCAAACAGCGCTACGGTAGGTGACTTGTGAGATTCTTATGAATCAAACTTGTGTCAACTGGAAAGCAACAATGGTAAGATTCTTAATGAATCAAACTTGTTCCAGGAATTTGAATTGACGACTTTAATCAAGCGGATATCTATCCAATTGATTCACTCTTTATGTTCGCAGTCTTGCTTTGAGACGGTCGAGTAAAGAGAACGGCTAGTACAGCCGCGAAACCCTGTCAAGGAGATTCTTAATTGAATCTACCTGATCACAGGTACGATATGTAATATCGTATAACGGTCTTCACCGACCGGAGGTAAAACGCTACCGATTTAGGACGAATGTTAAAGCCATTCAGTCCGTGTCTATGTTTTGTCTCGAGAAGGTGGCGTCACGGTGTACTCAGCAAAGTCAAAGATTCAGAAACCACATACTCATGCCCAAAGACATATTCAACAATTAATAGTGTGAGCATGTGGATGAAGACACAAGATCGCAAGATGGCAAAGACAAGTCAATGATGATTTGAAGATCTCAAGCTTAAAGACAAAGTCGAAAGACAACGACAAAGGCTCAAAGATCACAGCATGAAGGAACAAGGCTACGATTACACGTTCAAGACTCATTTATGGCGAGATTAGTAATCTCTACAAATTTCCTAAATGACCAAGGTTTATGACCTCTCATTGGGGGAGATTGTTAGCCTCAAAATATTGAGCCAAACAAGAATGCTCGATCATATGTTTATTATGTATCGTATTTTAGAACGTTGTAATAGGTAGTATATTAGTCGTGTTATACGGGCTTAACTTTAGGCTAAAGTTCATTAATAAGTAACTAAAGCCCAAAAGGAAAGCCCGACCCAAACCATATAGTACATTAAGAAGCCCGCATGTGGGTGGACTATATATACTACCCTCCTAGCATGTTAGGAGGGTGGGTGATTCATTTTCTTCTTAATCTAATAGTTCACAAATTCACACACTTCTCTCTCTCTTTTCTCTCTCTAGTTTCTCTCTCTAAAACTCATCTCATTTCTACCTTTCTTTCTTTAAATTCGTATATAACATCACATATATTAGGAACAACAAGGAAGCATTGTTAATCATTGAAAATAGGTCTAAGGTGTATAGTCCTCGTAGCACGTCGAGTGTTCGTAAGACTTCGTCTTCGTCTTCGCCTTCATTGTCACACACCGTTGATGCTTGTCAAATCGAGGCTACTTTGGAGAACAAAATTTTTGATAAGTTGAAAGGATTGTTAATTAAGTTTAAAGTTGGTGAACAACCCGCTCCCGCTATGATTAAAGCGGTTGAGGTTTCTTGTATGTATTGTGGTGGAGCTCACGATTATTCCGAGTGCATTACCAACGGTGGTAACACTTCGAGTGCCTTCGCAGCCGCGGGAACTTATAACCAAAACGGTCAAGTTCCTCGCACTAATCAATTGACTCCACCGGGTTTTCCACCAAATCAAAATGCTAACAATTATCGAAACAATCAAGTTGGTTACCAAAGCAATCAAAGGAACAATTTTAAGGGTAATAAAAACTATGGAAATCAAGGAACTAGTAGCCAATTGCAAAATCAAAATCAAAACCGTAATTTTCAAAACACAAGTCAAGGTCTTCAAAATGTTTACACTAAAGAACTACCAATGGACTTTTTGAATTACGCCACGGCAAATGATAAGATTTTGGAAAACATACAAGAGCAATTGGCTAGTCAAATTAGGGACACGGCTAAAAACACTAAGGAGTTAGCAAATTTTGTGAAAGAAAATCTTAACATGAGAAATGAATTGAAAAATGATTTTGCTAATCAAATTCGAGGTCAAAACAACAAGATTGAACAAAGTCATGCTAGGCTTGAACAAAGAATTGACCAAAAAGCCGCTAGTCAAGATTTGAAGTTTAATAGTCAAGATGCTAAGCTTAATGCCATTTTAGAAGCCGTCATGGGGAACAAAGCCTCTACTTCGAGTGGTCTACCTAGTAACACCGTTTCAAACCCGAAGGGAGAGATGAAAGTGATTACCACACGTAGTGGTAAGACACTTAAGGAACCGACTCCTCAACCAATTACTCTAACGGTGGAGGAAATTGAGGAAGAACCCGAGGTGGTGGTCGAAAAGGAGCATATTTCAATCCCACAAAGTACCGCTCATGCCACACCTACGGTCGACCCTTTACCAACATTGGAACCCGAGATTCCAAAGGCTATGCCTATGCCCCAACCCACACCACCCTTGCCTTACCCATCGAAACTTAGGAAGGAGAAACGACAAGAGCGCGACAACTACCAATTTGAGCTTTTTATGAAAATGTTTCGTGAGTTGCACCTTAATGTGAGTTTCGCCGATGCTTTGGTCATGATGCCTCGATTTGCCGCTAACTTTAAGAGTATGTTGAACAACAAGGGGAAATTGCACAAAATGTCTAGTTGTTCGTCGGTTTATCTTAATCGCATACCTCAAAAAGTCGGTGATCCCGGTAAATTTTTGATCCCTTGTGCCATTCAAGATATGGAAGAATGCTATGCCTTGGCCGATCTTGGTGCTAGCATTAACTTGATGCCACTTGCAATCTTCAAGTCGCTCAATCTTCCTAATCTTACTCCTTCACGAATGTCTATTGAGTTGGCCGACCATTCCACGATTCTTGCATGTGGTTTGGTGGAAGACGTTTTTGTGAAAGTGGGGAAGTTCTACTATCCCGTAGACTTTATCGTTGTTGATATCCCCACGGATCCTCAAGTTCCTCTTATTTTAGGTCGTTCGTTTTTAGATACGTCTATGGCTTTAATTGATGTGCATGCTAGAAAGATCACCTTACGTTTCAACGACGAGGAACTTGTTATAAACGCAACTCAAAATTCTCAACTTTCTCATGTTTATTCCGTTGCTACCATAAACCTCGTTGATATGATCGACGTGGTTTGCGAGGAATTTTCACAAGAAGTTTTAGGGTTTGGTGATGAAGAAACTAGTGGCAATCCCACTATGTTAGATCCAATTCTTGATAATTCGACACCAACCTTCACTCCTTTTTAAGGCGGTGGTTTTACGTTGGAAGAATGTAATGTTCCACGTACTTGTGACGAAGACCTCGACAACGATGAGGACTTCTCGATTATCAAGGATTTTCTCAACGATTTCCCATTTCCTCCACCCGAGGAGGTTATGAGTATCGAGCCCAAATCTTCACTTGAGGAACCACCTATCCTCGAGTTGAAAGATTTACCTCCTCACCTCGAATATGTCTATTTGGAGGAGGATGACAAGTTGCCGGTTATTATTGCGAAGGATCTTTCGAATGATGAAAAAACCGCACTTGTCGATGTTCTAAAGGACCACAAAGGGGCGATTGCGTGGAAGTTATCCGACAATAAGGGAATCGATCCCAAGTTTTGTACCCACAAAATCTTAATGGAGGAGGATTTCAAGCCCACAATCCAAAGTCAAAGGAGGGTGAACCCCAAAATTCACGATGTCATCAAAAAGGAGGTCCTTAAACTCCTTGACGCGGGAATGATTTACCCTATTTCTGATAGCCCTTGGGTGAGTCCTATTCATTGTGTCCCTAAAAAGGGAGGGATGACCGTTGTGTCAAACGATGCCAACGAGTTGATTCCCACTAGACTCGTGACCGGATGGAGAGTGTGCATTGACTATCGAAAGTTGAATGAAGCCACTCGAAAAGACCATTTTCCCTTGCCCTTCATGGACCAAATGTTGGAGCGTCTTGCGGGAAACGATTTCTATTGCTTTCTAGATGGTTTTTCCGGTTACTTCCAAATTCCCATCGATCCTCGTGATCAAGAAAAAACTACGTTTACGTGTCCATATGGAACGTTTGCCTATCGTAGAATGCCATTCGGACTTTGCAATGCACCGGGAACCTTTCAAAGGTGCATGATGGCTATTTTTCATGATATGATCGAAAAGACGACGGAAGTATTCATGGATGACTTTTCCGTGTTTGGTGATTCTTTCACTTCGTGTTTGTCGAACCTAGAGAGAATGTTAAAACGTTGTGAGGAAACCAACCTTGTGCTCAATTGGGAAAAATGTCATTTTATGGTTAAGAGTGGAATCGTCTTAGGGCACAAGGTCTCGAAAGCGGGGATTGAGGTAGATCAAGCTAAGGTAGACGTCATTGCCAAATTACCTCATCCCAAAACCGTCAAGGGAGTTAGGAGTTTCCTAGGCCACACGGGCTTTTATCGTCGATTCATCAAGGATTTTTCAAAGATTTCTCGACCCATTACACATCTTCTTGAAAAAGAGGCACGTTTTGTCTTTGACGAATATTATGTACGAGCCTTTGAGATCCTTAAGAGGAAACTTACCGAAGCTCCCATTCTTGTTGCTCCAAATTGGAACCTCCCCTTTGAGCTTATGTGTGATGCTAGTGATTACGCCATAGGGGCCGTTTTGTGGCAACGTCATGATAAGCACTTCTTGCCTATTCACTATGCTAGCAAGACGATGACCGAGGCTCAACTTAAATACACTACAACGGAAAAGGAGTTCCTTGCCGTGGTGTATGCATTTGAGAAATTCCGACCTTATCTCGTCTTGACGAAATGCATAGTGTATACGGACCATTCGGCTATTAAGTATCTCATGGCGAAGCAAGATGCTAAGCCGAGATTACTTCGTTGGATTCTCCTCCTTCAAGAATTTGATCACAAAATCGTTGACAAAAAAGGAGCCAAGAATCTAGCGGCCGATCATCTCTCTCGTTTGGAAGATCCTCACCAAAGTGTTTTCGAGCCCAAGGAAATCACTGAAACATTTCCGCTCGAGACACTTGGTGTAGTGACTTCTAAGCTTGATTCTTCTACCCCATGGTTTGCGGATTTTGCAAATTACCATGCGGGCAACTTCATCATTAAGGGTATGACGACTCAACAAAAACGAAAATTCTTTCGTGACGTCAAGTTCTACTTTTGGAACGACCCTTACTTGTTTCGAACTTGTGCGGATCAAATCATCAGACGTTGTGTTTTTGGCACCGAAGCTTCTAACATCCTTAGAGCTTGCCATGAGGGACCCACGGGTGGTCACCACGGTGCTAATCTCACGGCTAAAAAGGTGTTTGATGTCGGCTTCTTTTGGCCTACTATTTACCGAGATGCACAAGATCTTGTGAAGTCGTGTGATGCATGCCAATGACAAGGAAAAGCCTCACAAAAAGATGAAATGCCACAAAACATCATTCAAGTATGTGAGATCTTTGATGTTTGGGGCATAGACTTTATGGGGCCGTTCCCATCATCTCGTGGTAATAAGTACATTCTCGTTGCGGTTGACTACCTTTCTAAGTGGGTGGAGGCCAAGGCCTTGCCCACCAATGATGCTCGTGTGGTAGTCAAGTTTTTGAAGCAATTGTTCTCTCGGTTTGGAACCCCTCGTGCTATCATAAGCGATCGTGGAACCCATTTTTGTAATGACCAATTTGAAAGGGTTCTAAGGAAATATGGGGTTACACATCGTCTTTCTACGGCTTATCACCCACAAACGAGTGGGCAAGTCAAGGTTTCAAACCGAGCTTTAAAAAGGATTTTGGAGAGATCCGTGGGAGAAAACCGACAATCTTGGTCGGATAAGTTAGACGATGCTTTATGGGCCTTTAGGACCACTCATAAGACACCCATTGGGTGCACTCCCTATAAGCTTGTGTATGGAAAGAATTGTCATTTGCCTATCGAATTAGAACACAAGGCTTATTGGGCCCTAAAGCATTGTAATGATGATATGGAGACCGCGGGAAAACACCGGAAAATGCAATTAAATAAATTAGATGAATTGAGGGATATTGCTTATGAAAATTCATTGATTTATAAAGAGAAAACTAAAAAGTTGCATGATTCTAAAATTAAAAACCGGGTTTTTAACATTGGGGATCAAGTTTTGCTTTTTAATTCAAGATTGAAAATCTTTTTCGGTAAGTTGAAATCCCGTTGGTCCGGTCCATTCACCGTGACTCAAGTGTTTCCGTATGGGACCATCGAGCTAGCTCAAGATGATGGTCCTAACTTCAAGGTGAATGGACATAGGTTGAAGCACTACTTTGGCGGGGAAGTTCCATCCTTGAACTACCTCGACCAAGTCACCTTCCCCAATGATAATTAGTATTGAGGGGATCGAGTCGAGCTCATGACTCGATAATCAAAAACGAGGAGCCTCGTGGGGGAATCCCATGCTTATCCTATGTACATATTATCGCTTTCTAATGTAGCTTACGTGTGGGGATTTGTGCCCTTCCAACCTTTGTTCCGTGGTTGTTTGTGCATTGTGGTTTTTAGATCATGATCTTCACGATTGGAGCCTCTCGTGTTCGTTTTATGGGAGCACTCGATCGTTTGCTTTGGAGACATTTCTCAATATCCATGATATATCCTTTTGATGTTCTAACCTTAGGTTTTTAGCACACTTCATAAACGGCTTTAAATTTATTGGTTACACCCTTTCCATGCTAGATTAGGCATTCGACTACGTCTCTAGTATGGGGGTATTTGCACCCCTAGACTCGAAACATTGAGGACAATGTTTAACTTTAGTATGGGGGGTGAATAGATACTTGCCTTGCTAAATCTTCACGCTTTCCAAAGTTTGTCTTTTTGTTTATCGTTTTGTTGCAAAATAAGGCTAAAAATGGCCAAATTTTAAAATTTTTCTCATGTTTCGTAAGTGTTTGAAGACACGAATGTAGATTTTCCGATGGCGAGAATAAGAGTAATTTTTGACTCGACCGTGCGTGTTGAGCACTTAGCTTTGATTCCTTAACTACACATTAGGCTAAGTCTCTTAAATGAGAACGAGAAATGATAGAGTTAATTATAAGTTACTATGCTAAACGTAGAGTACTCGTATTCTTTCAAAAACTCATGTGTTCTCGTTGTTTGCTTATACTCCCTTCGCATGTAAATATTTTTTGCTTAATAAATATTGACTTAGCGGTTTAGTTAGGATTGTTGGGTTTCTAGTCTTTTCTAGTAGCTTCCGTGTAATTAAATTAGGAAGACATTAAGGTATCGCCAGCGTCACGGTTTTGAAGTATTGGCACCCGAATAATCAAAAGCTTCACCCAATAATAAGATTTCAAGTGCTCACCTAAATCTGGCAAACAATTTGAAGCCCCGCAAGGCCTAAAATCTATGCAAAAATTAAAAGTGAATCAAGCCTTAATCTTCGAAGCTTTAAAGATCCAAAATTCGCTTTAGCGTGAGGATATACGTCTTTGGCTAATAAAACCACCGATGAGGCGGATAATAAAAGGCAAGGCAAGACCGAAGTCATAATAAAAGCTTCATGGCGAAGTTGAATAAAAGATGGAGGTAAACCAAAGATAATAAGGCCCTTCTGTTAGGGGGCGTATAAAAGTCTTGGTAATAAGTCTCATGTTCAAAACCGTTATAAAACCATGTTTATCGATCCTTCTTGTTGACTTAATTTTTTGACATCGTTGTCTATTAGGAGGGGTTATTGATTTGATGGTCTTAGTTACACCGTGAGGACTCTATTTTTAGACCTAAATCTCTATTATCGCATAAGTCAAACGATGTATCCGCGTGAAACATTCAAGACAAAATAAAATATAAGAGATACAACTTAGGAATAATGGGAGAATAAGTACGTGATTAGGGCATATGAGTAGTGTTAGCATTACTAACTTATAATGACAATGATCTCGTTGCACGCTTGGCATGGAATTGGAGTGAAAATCGAGGACGATGAAATTATTTCTAACGAAGCATTCACGTGTTCTTATTCTATGAACCTAAACGTCCCATTTTGCGATGAAAATCATACATTATGTCTATAACACAAGTAGTAGTAATAGCAGTAGTGTAGCTAGTTTATCATTCCAATAAAGTGTATAAAAATGAACTTTGGAGATGCTACGATACTTTATTCTAGCATTGCGTGAGGGCACGGCAACGGTTTAGTATGGGGGAGTGATGAGACTGCTTTTATACATAGTCTCGTCGTCCAAATTAGGCTTAAAATGCATTAAATATCATCAAAATACCCAAATATATGCTTGTGTTTGTTGCTTGTGTATTTTAGGTACGGATATTGAGAAAATGACAAAAGATCACAAGAATCATGCAAAAACGAACACGGGAAACGAAGCCGCACGATGAACCAAGCCCTAATGAAGAATTTTCCAAAGAAAACCCTTGAAGATTTGAAGAATTATGAAGATTGGTCCTCCAAGTATGAAGAATTGACACTTTATACCCTTGTATCTTCATAATTACAAGTTTGGTCCCTAAACTTTGTCAAAATTACTAAAAGGACCCTTAACTTTGAAGAATTTGCAAATTTAGTCCCTCAACAAAACTAAATTGTCAATAATGGTCCTCCAAGAAGTCAACAAACAAGTCAAAGTCCTTGAAGTATGAAGACATGTCAAGAACAGCCCTTGAAATATGAAGAAATTGCATGTTTAGTCCTTAATTCAAGTTTGGAAGTATTTGTGCCAAAATTGACAACTGCCCCAAAGTTGTCATGTGTTAAATGGGCGTTGTTAGCCATTTAATACAAAGTGAACAAAGTTTGAAAAGAGAGGGGGCAAACCTGCCAGACAGCCATACTTATCCCCTCCACTCCCTGCTTGACACCTCACCCACTCACACCCATTAACCAATCACAAACCACCCCTTCACCACGTCACCCCTCCACTCAATCAAACTGATTTAATTAATTAGTTTAACCCTTCCCTCCAAACACAAAATTTAAATAATTAAACCCCCAAACCGGATTAAATCACACCATAATCCACCCTTAAACCCTAAATATTTCCAGGAAGAACAATGATTAAAACAAAGGGTTTTTGGGTAATTATTTCCAGATCCTTGATTAAACATCACCTAAACCTAAAACCATCCTTAAACCCCCATCACCATCACCTCACATGCTTGTGCCACCCTCCCCTGCCCCACTATTCACTCCCAAACAAAAACTTGACAGCAGGATCAACAACCTACAACAATTTCGTGTTCCCAAAGGCTAAATGGACGTCCAAGATCTCTTTTTCATCACTGGCATCTTCACAAACTGCCAAAGATCTTCACATGGCTTATCTTTGACTGAAAAATTCAAAATCGTCCAAGGGCAAGTTTGGAAGTTCATGTGTTAGGGTTTTAGCTTCTTATCAGTTCTAGAATCACTTGTAAGCCTCTATATAAAGGCATGATAAGACTTAGCTCATGTTGTTCTTGATTTTTTCTCCTTTTTCAAAAACCTTGTAAATCCAGTTTATGAAGGAATATAAATGGTATTGAGTTTGTTGATGAGAAAGATTGAGTTCCCTTTACATTTCATGTTGATTTAAGTTCATTGTTTGAGTTTGGTTTACTTTTCAGCAAAAGTTTTCAAGTTTTCAAAGTTTCTGTTTCTTTTTCAAGGTTTTCTTATAATCTTAAATTTCATTCAAAAACTGATAAAATGGTGATTAATTATGTTGGTGTGATGGTGTTTGAGCTTGTGTATATCCAAGACACCATGGCTTGTTCTGGTGTGGTGGGTACCCAAGTTTGAATAGCCATTAGTTTGGTCATTTCCCTTTTTTTAGTTTATCATAATCTTACCCATAAGCTAAGGTTTCCTTATAGCTTAATCTATAAGCTAGGGGTAAGCTTTTAAGCTTTTGCACAAGCTTTGTTCCCTTTTCTCTTAGCAGATTCAAAAAGGAACCAATCTTGTTCATTTTGTTAAGCAAAACTTCATCAGAATCTCAATCAAGTTCAGCACAAGCCCGGGCTTGTTTGGAGGTGGTTTTTCAACCACTAAGGGTCCTGGATGTAGGACCCTTAAGGTAGCTCCTTGTCTCTTATTTCAATTTTTAGATTTCTGAAAGTTTATGTGCTTTATGTGATTTGTATGAAAGTTGGTTGTATGATTAATAAAAGCTGTTGAATATTACTTGTTTAAAGTTTTTTATGCATGCTAGTTTGTATTAAAATCAGTTTGATAGGATTTGAAATAGATTTGCTTTGTTAAATTTGGTTTCTGAATTTTAAAGGGGTGTTTGGATTTGCATATTTATCTGAGTTTCTTTGGAAATTTGTGTGTTAAATCCTGTTATAATCTCTCATTTGCTTGTCATTAGGTTATAGGTTGGTTTATTTTTCAGTTTGGGTAGGTTTTAAATACATTTGCATGCTAAAAATTTGGTAAAATACATAAAATCCAGTAACTGCTTGAGTGACTGATTTAGGGTGGATTTTGCCATCTTAATTTGATAATCTGTTAGAAAATAGGTTTAAGAAGGAGTGTGAGTTGATTGTATGTCATTTGGTGAGAGTGAATGCAAGTTGTTGAGCTTTGAAATCCATTTGTGTGCTAATTGATTCAGCAAAAAACCATCAGACTTAGCATAGTATATCAGTAACCTTCTATGTGCTTTGTTTATGTGATCTTGGCTAGTGCTTGCTTGTCTTTGCATTTGATTTGACTCCTTATACTCCAAAGAGTATAAGGGTGCCTTTGTCCATCAAAACATCCACAAGATTCATCAAATCAAGCCCTCTTGATATAATTTGCACAAGTGAATAAACACTTTGTGTTCATCAGATACTAGTGCAAAACTGGGCACGTTTTGGGTTCAATCTTACTTATTCTTGTTTAATTTAGATTGTGTTTGAGCTTTAGTGAGTAGAAAGGTCACTGTTTGAGTTTGGAAAAGTAAAAAAAAAAAAAAAAAAAATTTGGCAAAAACTCACCTGGCCTGGGCTCGAACACGCGACCTTGCTTTCCAAGGACTAACGTGTTAACCAGTGATCCGGATGGTTCTTTTCGTTTAAGTTTCATTTCATATTCTATTTAAGGGTTGTTTGTTTGGTAGCTTATTTACTTAACAGCTTATAAATAAGCTATTTCTAGCTTATTTCTTGTAGCTTTTTCCTGTTTAGTATTTTTCCTAGGTTTTTATAAGGTTGTTTGACTCTTCAGTCCAGAAAGTATATTTTTGTCATTATTAATTAATTTATTAGGATTATTTTAAGTTTTAATTTTAGAAAGTCATTAAAAAATAGTAAAAAGTAATTTAAAAATCTGAAAAAATAGTTTTTAGGTTTTTAATCATATTTTTGAGGTTTACAGCTAATTAGGTTTTCCATTTAGCTTATTTTTAATTTTATAAGATTTTAGGGTTTTTAAGCAACTTTAAAATTTAATATAAAATTATTAAATAGGTTTCTGAAAATTTGGATTGCATTTTTGTTTTAGTTACATTATTTAGGATTTTTGGTAATTTTTTAGAATTTATTTATAAACCTTTTATTTTTTGAATATTTTAATATTATTTTATTATTAAAAATTGAAGTTTTATTTTTTTTTTAGTTTTTACATTTTTCCTAGGTTAAGGACACTTAATTAGGAGTTTTGTCACTTTCCAAATATTTTTAAGACTTTTCAATTAATTTCTAGAATTAATTTAAGATTTAATAGATTTTAATAGTTTTTAAGTGTCTAAAAATAGTCTAATTTGGTTTTAAAAATTTTAAAAATAGTTTTTAGCTTAATTAGGATATTTTTGAGGTTTACAAACTATTAGATCTTGTTTAGGGCTTTTTGATATTTAATTGTGATTTTTAGGGCTTTAATTAGCATTAAAAAGTCATTATTGAATTAATTAAAAAGTTTTAGCAAGTTTGGATTTTTTGTAAACCCTTAGAACATTATTGGGGATTTTTAGAAATTTTTAGGAATTTTTAGGTTAAAATTTTAATTTTGGCACTATTTACGATTTTACGTGTTCGCCTTTTTCGTCGTAGTTTAATTCGTCTTTGTAACCGTCTTTTTCTTCTAATCCCATTTCTTTCTCAATCATATAATCACAAACATTAATCAACTCTTAACATAACGCACTTGCCTCCTTGGGAAACGAACTTGTTTGGTCATTAGTGCTCGGTTTTCCTAAGCCGACACTTAACGCTTACCACTACTTTGCCTCTCTTTTCCTAAAGGGTGGTAAAAACATTACATCACATTCCCTTTGGGAATGACTTTGATGACACTTTGGTGACTTCACCATTTACCCTTCACAACTCACCAATTTCACCAACCTTGGAGGATTTACCTCCACACTCACCCTTTTCCCCTTTGGGGAACATGCCTCCACTTTCACCCATATCACCCTTGGAGAACTTGCCTCCTCCACCTCCACCCAACTCAAATGTCCCAATTTTGGGTGTCCCACTTTCCCTCCTCTTGGGTGATCCTTACTTTGGTTTTCAACAAACTCATGGTCCTACTTGCCCATGTTGTCTTTGCAATCACTACATCATCCATAACCTTAGGATGGACATGTATGAGCTACATAGGAGGTTGCAAAACTTCTTGATTGCTTTGTTCTCCATGCCTCCTCCTAGGAGATGAATGATGGAGTCCTTTTAATAAAGTTTTTCAACAAACAAGCCAAAGAAAACCACCTATCTAGATTTTATGATAAGCTAGCTATGTATTAGTTAGTTTTATTTATCTTTGTACTTGTTTCCTCATTAATGAATGTTTCATGTTGTTGTGTTATGGATTTAGCTTTGTGTGATTCTATCCCTTTGTGCACACTAATCAACTTTAATTTGAAATTAAAATTGAACCTAAATCTATCACAACCCCTAAACTTGACTAAAATTGGTTCAAAATGATATCTAAATTATTTTGTCACCCTTTGTCAAGACATTCTTTGCGAATGTGTTGCTTTATGCAACCCTAGCATATTTTGGTTCTAATAGAGGTAAAATTCCAAGATTTGCAACTTTTTGAAAAAGTCTTAGTTTTTCCCAAAAACCAGGAAAAACATTGTTTAAAGTCCACTGGACGCGGTTCCTTAAGGACCCGCGGTTCCTTAGTGATATGGAACCGCCGGCCCATATAAGGTACCGCGGCCAGAAATGTGGCTTTTGACGAATTTTTGGTCAAAACCTTTAAACCCTATTCCCAGTCATGATTGCTTGTTTACTCAAATTGACTAAACATTCCTTGACAATGCACATTTTGTATTCAAATTCTTACCTTGATTACATTTTACTTATACCCCAACCTTGAGATTTCATTCTCACACCTTCCCAACCTTGAGAAATTCATTCTCACATTACCTTGAGATATCATTCTCACACTCTCACAATGCCTAACTCCTACATTCCTAACCTTGACATTTCTTTGTCACAACCCCACTCACCCAAAGCTTGCTCATCCAAGCTTTCAAAGAAACCGAAAATCTTGGTTCGACCCGTTTGGGTTAAGAAGAATGAACCATCTTCGTCCAAACCACCCAAAAACCCTACCTTCTCTCCAATCAAGTATTGGAATGAGACTTACACCATAAACCCCATCACCGGAGCAAAAGAACATGTTCCACCACCACCACAATCCTTCAATACCCCCAACTCAATGACCTTTCCACCTTCCCAAACCTCACAAGGCATTGTGAAAACACTCCCAAACCCTTTACCCCACCACCACCAAACCCTAAGTTTGATGCCATACCCACATCAAACGATTTTGTGTTGCATCATGGATCCTCGTGTGATTGTTGCCGATTTCAACAAATTGAACTTGCTCGTGTGTATGAGAAGTTAAATTTTCTTGAATTCCTCCTCACTCGACCTCCTATTAAAGTTTTCGTTCCGGTGGACAAAACTTCGAATGATGCATCGTCGTCTTTTTAGTTCTATTTTATTTTTAGCAATCTTGGAAAATATCACTATTAGACTAGCTTATGCTTAGTGGTTTATTTTCCATATTTATTGCTTTTAGATACTCATACTATGTGTATGACTATCTTCTTTGTTGTATTTTTTTTTGTAACTTTTGTGTTATTTGTGTGCTATCTAATTAGTTCTATTTTTAAGTTGATCTTGGTTAAATGTTTACAATTGCTTATGGGTGATTCCATCAATTCTAAAGTTTTAACCCATTTACAAGCTTATCATCTTCACTTTATTGAAGTTTGATTTTGTCAATTACCTCCTTGGACATACTTAGCAAAATACTTGCTTCTAATTTGAGATTTCTTCTCTTTCTCCCTCTCAAGTTACTTAGTAGGTAGTAATCATATATACATTGGTGTTTCTTTCCTTTCTACTAACCTTTGTGTAGCATGTCACATTAGCTCACAAACTTGGTGCCCCAAGCAAGGGGGAGCAACCACCAAGGGGGAGCTACTAGCAAAGTTCGATGCACTTCAAAGACTTATGCTAACCTTTTTGCTACGACAAAGGGGGAGAAATGATAGTGATAAACTAGTTAATAATTCCATAGTTTGTGTTTATACGTAAATGAGTTTATCGTTTGTCGTAATCAAAAAGGGGGAGATTGTTAATGCAAGTAATGCCTAAAAACATTATAAGTGTTAACTAATCTTTCTTAGTTTTGATCACAACAAACCATACAACACATTTAGTGTAGAAACACAAAATGAATTATTTAACTAACACTATCATCAAGGTAATAATCATATCACTAACCTTTCTTAATCATACTTAGTGATCATCAAAATGATTATCCTTAAAACTCACTTTTGCTAATAAGACAAAAGACTTTTTAATAAACTTTCTTTTTTAGAAATTGTTTTATTAAAATGGAAAATGAAAATTTGAAAATGGCATATTCTAAATGCTGTTAGAATATCCTTTGAAGGGTTTAAATACCTCAGATATTCCCACCCCACTAAAAGACAAAAAAGGGAGCGGAGTCTAGTGGCGGTACCCTAAGTACCTAGGCGGTACCTTATCGATAAGGTACCGTGGGGTAAGATAAGGTACCGCGCACAGTATCCGTTATAGATCCGTTGTAACTTTGTCTCCTTTAAATAGTGGGTCAAATCTCATTTTCCAGCAAGCCTCTTGGACGTTTTTCTCAGCCCTCTTTCTATTTTCTATAGCATAATCATTAGTAAATGATCACTTAATTTGTTAAGGATGTTTACATATGATTATCCTCTTGATCCCCTCCTTTACCATGTCCAATGAGAAGATCACTCACTCACTAGTGTAGTGATAAAGATGAATTTATGAGCTAGTCATATTCATCATTATACCTTTGTGTTTTAGGTCAATCCAATGTATTTATGAATACTTGGACTAGTTGTGTTCATCCAAGTTATTTGTGAATACTTGGATTTGTTGTGTACATCCATTGCATATGTGTTTGCTTGGATTTGTGTTGTGTAAATCCAAGCTACATGTGTGTACTTGGATAAGTCTAGTTGAGTTGTAATAGATTTGATTATGAGTTCTCACAAAACTATAAAGTGATGTGGTTGTGTCTTGTGAGTTCTCACTAAACTTTAAAGTGATTAGTAGTTGTGTTGTGTGAAGTTCTCACTTAGCTTCACAGTGAAGAGTCGTGAAGATTGGTTCTAGCTTTCGATTAGAACTCGACATCTAGCCTTGTGTCGTAAAATGGTGAAGTAGGCAACGTCGTGAAGATTGGTTCTACCTTTCGATTAGAACTCGACATCTAGCCTTGTGTCGTTAAAATGGTGAAGTAGGCAACGTCGTGAAGATTGGTTCTACCTTTCGATTAGAACTCGACATCTAGCCTTGTGTCGTAAAATGGTGAAGTAGGCAACGTCGTGAAGATTGGTTCTACCTTTCGATTAGAACTCGACATCTAGCCTTGTGTCGTTAAAATGGTGAAGTATGCAACGTCGTGAAGATTGGTTCTACCTTTCGATTAGAACTCGACATCTAGCCTTGTGTCGTTAAATTGTGAAGTAGGGAACGTCGTGTAGATTGGTCCTAGCTAAAGATTAGGTCTCGACATTTAGCTTAGTGTCGGAAAATAATGTAAGCAACGATGTAAGGTTTTCTCCGCCGAGAAGGGAGCTTGTGGATATAGTGGAAATCTCGAGTAGGTGTACTCGAGGATTGGAGTAGAAACGAGGATAGAGCCTCGTTGTCGAACCACTATAAATCTTGGTGTCTTCCCACTAGGTTGTCTCCTTCATTGCTCTTTACTTATTTCATTATCATTATACTTGCTTATTATTATTGCTAGTGCATTTCAATTGAACCTAATCATTATGCAACTTAGCTTTAAGTAAAAGATAGTTTTGATACAAACCAAATTGAAAGTAATTTTAATTTGGTCACCAATCGAAGAGAAACTATTGAACCCCCCCCCCCCCCCCCCCTTCTAGTTTGGACAATATGGATTACTACGAAGGTATACAAGCTTGTAGCTCCCACTGAATTAGACAACATTACATTAATGTATTTCGCAACGCTCCCACTGGATTTGATAACATCACAAATGTTATATCACCAATGAAAACTAAAAAGCGATTTATTTACTTTCCTACTCACTTTAAATGCCTATAAGTAACAATTACTTATGTATTATAGAGTGTATGAATTTCTACTATTAAATGAGAGACTATCTATCATGCTTTCATTAACTTGAAAACTGGCATGTAATTTCTTCCATATTAGGCTTACCATTCAATAAGGGTATTTAGTGCCTACGCTGGGTTAAAACATAATAACTAGGATAAATAAAGCTAGTTATTATAATCACAATAAACAAACAAAACACTTGTTTTGTTCTATCGATTATAGCCTTAAGGGGATCGACATGTAAAGAACAAAAGAAGTATTGCTTGCCTAGAGATTGCCAAGAGACTTATTAGTTTGAAAGATGCTCAAAAACTCAAAAAGATTAATGAGATCTACCTGAAACAATAAGTTGTGCAAATCTACTTAACCATTTAAGTTCACTTAAAGATTGATAATTCCAATAATCCAATCCCACCTATTAATAGCTTTTCCTTGCACCGAAAAAGGATAGGTCTATGTTTGTTTCTTTCTTACAAGAAAACGAGACTTTGATTGTCAAACAAGCATTAGTTTATGAAACTTTGTTGCAATAATACTTTTAAAAGAATCACAAAATTCAATTTTAGTATTTTTGATAATATTATCTTTATAGAAAATTAAATACCTATGTTTATAAATAAACAATTAATTTTCTAAAAGCTAGAATCCACCGAGACATACCGCCACCGCATTAGTTGATCTGCTAGTGATGATGATATTCAAGGGGTAATTAACGTTCAATAATTGCATCCAATATAACTTCTAGAATTATGGGACTCAACTTTATATACATCACTTGTGACAATTCAAAAGTGAAAAAGAGAACATGTTTATCCCATCTATTGCCACAAGTTAAGGTCTCACCTATCTTAACTTGCTTAAGTCGTCCAACCAAAAACCGTGATTATATAGCACCGACGTCTCACAATCAAGTGTATTATATCACCTTGGGTTACAAAATCACCAAAGTCTAACGTATGATGAAAGAGTAAGTGCAAGTGCTTTTACACGTTTGATGGCAAATAAACTTATTTCAAAGGGTATAAATTTTGACAATTTCAAAACATGTACAAAGAAGCATGCAACATCTTTGTACCATGATAATTTAACAATTTTACTCAATTCGTTAATTATAGACATCACTTGTTTAACTCACAATTCAACTGTATAAATAGTGATATCATAAAAATTGACGATTCAACATGTATTCTATTTAAAGAAGTTTAATTTTATCATGGGAAAAGATTAAAGAATGATTAAAATCATTCAAACCCTATACCATTCACGGCTTCCTAAATAGCATGCAAGATAAGGAGACTACAAGTAGTCAGGTATTATAGGGCAATGGTATCTACAAGACCGAAGTCTTGATGAGTCTTCCCGAACCTTAGCCTTGCAACTAGATAGTACTTTTGCAAATTACGTCATTAATAAAATTTTACAACTTTAAAATAGAAAACCAATTATAAACTTGATTCTTGTTAATCACGGCGTGAGTTAGATTTAAAACCATGTAAGGGCGACTCATTTGTTGCCACATATGATCGTGCAAGAACAAGATTATAATAAATCAAATTTCATATAGCTTTAGTCCGGTTTATTTTTATTTTTCAAAAAAACCTTTGCTTGAATTATGATATATAACAATTATAATCAAAAGCAAAACAAATAAACATTAACCTAAAACATATACCCAATTAACAATTAATCACATACTTCATGCATACCACATCTATCATGACTTCAATTAAATCAATTAATCAAAAACACATGATCCATGGTAAACTTGCATGATTCCCATGGATCGAACCATAATTTAACAATTAACAACGTGATAAATAACGACTAATTAACGATTAACATAATATTTATCAACAAAAATTGCATACAACTTAGGGGTTGTCTAATTAATTTTATTAACCCTAATTAGGGTTTATGAAAACCTAATCATCAAATAAAATAATTCAAACGCCATCATAGTAAGTTTGCACAATTTTATCTCTTTCGTTATTTTTAATGTAATTAAAAACTATACGAACGGCTCGTGATGCCACTGTTGGAATTACCTTTATCCATGTTAACACATTAATAAACACGAGTACACAGCGGAATATGGGATCACGTATAGACAAATAATTAACATAAACGATAAATAATTGCGTACCTTTTAGTAATGGATAAATCACCTTTATCGAACCACCAATATAAACGAAAACCCAAAGATCAAACAATGATCTCTCTAAAGATACGCACACAATACGTTATAGCAAACAATTAAGTATGCTAGTACTGATAGTGATAAAGCTATTCAATACTTGATTTCATTAAACCAAGTAAAACCAAACTAATAATATGTTATATTAGTTTTTATCGCACTCGGAACAAACAAACGAATAATCAGTTAATCGCTATGTTCTCACTGCTTTTATTATTGTAAAGAATCTTTTGTTTTAGTCGTATATCTTTTTAACAAATCGCTTCCTAGTTTTTGCCTTATATATTATTAGATAATGAGACAATCTCATCTCATTATATATACACATCTATGTCAGCAACCCAATTCAATAAGGAAAAGGATACATTTACTAAACAAAAGAAACTTGCTTTTATATATAAACCTTATAGTTAACTTTTAACTATCGTTTATAAAATCCCATTAAGTAACTAATTGATTAACGTTCGTAATAGCTTATCACTAATTAATATATTACATATAATATATTAATATATAATTGTTTTACGTATTAACGCGTGCGTCTCCTTAGGCTCGGGACAACTTCCGGACATATATTATTTACGTGTACATATTCCTTCAGTTATGTCCACGAAACAATCGGGAAGGGAGATCCTAAATTTTACACTCTTGGTCTTTAAACATTGGGATTAGTGAATGTCCGTGTATATGTCTGCTAGGTAGCATGGGCCATTAGGCCAAAAGCCTTGACACATAACGCAAATCTAAGGGCCATAAAAATTGAAGCCATGCCAAAAGCCATAGCAACAAGTCGCTAGGCCAAGACCAAGTAACAAGCCGCTAAGCCGAAACCAAGTAATAAGTCGCTAGGTGACCAAGCAACAAGCCACGAGAGAACAAAACCAAACAATAGGTGGCTAGGCCGAATACCATGTATAGGCCAAAGTAACCGTTGTATATAAATAATTATAATGCATCGGGAATGGTCCGGACATCGCATTATCCAAGAGACTACCATTATGCACTGCTCAGAAGGTTGGATTAAGCATGCATAGACGTCCTAGACAGGGATGGAGCTAGGGGGTTCCCGCGGGTGCCCGTGACCCCTATGAATTTTTTCTATGTAGTGTTAATTTGTAAAAAAAACATAGATTTTTTCTAAATGTACCCGGTCTATCAGAACGTGTTTCAACCCTTTGTTTTAATTCACTTTTAACATCTGCTATGCTACGGTTCAAAACAATTTGTGCACCGGATCATATTTCATCCTGGCTTCGCCACTCCCAGATATTCAATTGTATTGTCCCCGATGCGCAACAATAACCTAGGCGTCGTTGATGTTGGAGTTTTGCAACCCTTTAGGAAAAGAGAGCAATAAATAGGGCAAGTGAGCACGACGATTTAGGAAAACCGTGTGTGAATGACCCAATTAAGTTCGTTCTCAAAGAGGCTAGTGTGTTATGTGTGTAATGATTTGGATTAATTTGTGATTATATTTGAGAAAAGAAAAATAGAAAAGGGATTAGAAGAGAATGACGGTTATGAAGACGGATTAAACTAAGTCTAAAAAGGCGTACACGTAAAGTCGTAAAAACCACCAAAATTAAAATCTTAACCTAAAAATTTCTAAAAATTACCAAAAATCCCTAATAATATTCTAAGAGTTTACAAAAAATCAAAACTTGCAAAAACCTTTTAATTAATTAGATAATGACTTTTTAATGCTAATTAAAGCCCTAAAAATCAAAATTAATTATCAAAAAGCCCTAAACAAGATTTTCAAGTTTGTAAACCTCAAAAAGACTCTAATTAAGCTAAAAACTATTTTTCAAAATTTTAAAACCAATTAAAACTATTTTTAAACAATTAAAAACTCCTAAAATCAATTAAATCTTAAATTAATTATAGAAAATAATTAAAAGACCTAGAAAATAATTGGAAAGTTGCAAAAATCCTAATTAAGTATTTAGAACCTAGGAAAAATATAAAAACCTAGAAAATCAGACTTTTAATTTTTAATAATAAAATAATATTAAAATAATATTAAAAATCCAAAAATTATAAAAAATTCTAAAAACTTGCAAATTAGCTTAATTTAACCTAAATAACTCAGAAATGAAAGTGAAATTACCTAAATACCCCTATTGGGCCTAGAAAATGGGCCAAACCCAAAACAGTCCCTTATTGGGCTCAATTAAGGCCCAATAAGAAAAAGTGCTCAAAATAAGCTCAAAAAGCACAGGTTGACTCAAAATTTGATTTTAAACAACTTTTTCCAAAGGCCCAAAAGCTGAAAATGTGAAATAAGCTAACTTATAATAAGCAGCTTATTCTTAATGGGCTTTTTGGCCCATTAAGCCATAAGCTGATGCCATAAGCTAAAATTTAACACACAACCTTCTTTTGACCTAACAAAGACTTTTGCAAAAAGAAATTTCAAATAAGACCACTTAATAAGCCAAAAACAAGTCAACAACTTATTCACAAAACGACAAAATAGTCGTTTTTATGATCTAGACCACCTCAGAAGCTGATTCAAGTTGCAAAATGTTTCTTTTGACAAAACTAAGCTTAAAAACCAAAGACCTTTCAAATAAGCACACTCAATAAGCTGGAAAATCAAATAAGCTCTTATGTTAAAAGTCAAACAAGTTGATTTTCTAGTAAAAAGTCAAAGTCAAAGTCTCATAAGCTCCAGTTCACTTAAATGGGTCAAATAATGAAGATCTATTACAAAAAATAAGTTGTTGCAAGTCAGAATAAGCTAGAATAGCTTATTGATAAGCTGATGACAAAATTGCACTAGCAGGGGCTAGTTTTGGATGTTGAGCAGTGGAAACTTTTTCCACTGCTTGACTATTTTGACTTTTTGTCTTTAGTGACTTTTTCTTGGATTCAGATTTCACAAAGGCACCCAATTGATCTTTGGATCAAAAGGAGTCAATCACAATCAAAATAACACAATCACTAACACCCAATTGATACAGTTTAATCAATTAATCACCAGACATTGCACAGACATGAACAATAAGCAGTTTAGCATTCAAGAGCAGTTTTAGCACAATTCAGCCAGCCAAATTCAACCAAATGCACACACAAGCTATAATAAACTCCAATAAGCAAGTCTAAACAGGTTTCATGCACTGGTTCAAAGAATTAAGCAAGATTCAAGCAATGAAAGTTACTGATGAACACTACACATGCAGTTTCTAACTTTTGCTGATGTATTTGACACACAAGCCAATTTCAACACCTCAAATCTTTCAAACAGGTTATGTTAACTTTGTTTAAACCACTTTTATCCCTAAGCATGCATACACACGAAGTGTTCCCAAAATCCTAGGTCAAAACAAGCAGAAACAAGGCCTATATAGCAGATTGATTGATTCAAGTGTTCAAACCCAAAAACTTGCAGCAAAACACTCTCAAACAAAGGTATAGCAGATACAAAGCATAAACAACACTTTCCCTTAACACAGAATCAGATTACAAGCATAAACCAGTAGACCCAAACACCCCTTTAACTTTTTCAAATCAAGATTTTCAAAAGCAAAACAAGATTTCAGGCCAGCCAAGCATCAATTAACACTAAAACAAGTCTAATAAACAGATTCAAGCAAGAACAAGCCACAAAATTCACAAGAACAACAGTTTCATACAAATATCACCAAAAATCACAATTTAAGCAGATTTGGAGATTAAGTATGCAAACCTCATGGATGTACATCCACACCCACGAATTTTGAGCTTATGTGCTAGCAAGAACAAGCACAAGCTTCCACAAAAGCCTGCTAAGATTGAACAAGGGTTTAGCACAATAACATGAAAAATCAGAAACTTGGGAAAAACTTGATTAATGCAAACTTGTTACCCCACACTTGATTATCCCCAAGTTATAAGCCTCACCACACCTTAACCAACTCAGTTAGGATGCTATGATCAGCCCTATAGCCCAAGAATTCCAAGATTGGAACAAGACTTAGCAAAATATCAAGAAAATGAGGAAAATATGCAAACTTGTGCACACTCCTCTTTTGAAAACAGGTTTTAAACTTCAAAAGCAGTAAACTAAGAACATAAACAAGCAGAATAAAGATGGCACTTGGTCTTTCTTCAAAGCACTTAACTCAAATTCATTAATCAGAAAAAGGATTTACAAGTGTTTGAACAAAGGAAAAACCAAAAGCAAACGTCTCATTGAGACCTAAGGGCTTTATATATAGCCTTACAATCTATCTAGAAAGCTGAAGAATAAGTAAAACCCTAGTGTTGTACTTCCAAAATTGCCCTTATGAAGTTTGAATGCCTTGGAGAATCATGTGACTTTTCTTGTTGTGTAGTGGCAGCTGGCATGTGTGAGAGCATCCAAAGGTGTAGATGAAGCTTAGAAAGTAAGCATGTTTCTCAAACGTTGGATTGCTGCTATCTTTTTGGCAGTATGCATGGGTGTGGAGCAGGGGAGGCACAAGGAGACAAATGGGGTGGTGAAGTGTCAAGTTTTAAGGTTGGGTTGTGATTATAGGAGTCTTAATCACAAATCTGCACAATATGGGAGTTTAATTGTTGGTAATTAGCAAATGCCCAATTTGTGCCAAGAACACCAAGAACATGTTTTTAATCCGTTTGGTTTTTTAAATGGGTGTTTAGCGCCAAGTTTAAACTAATCTGTTAGGATTAGTTAATAAATAAATGTGAGTGGGATCTGATGTGGACAAAGGGTGAGTTGTGATTGGTGGAGTGGTGGTAGTGGGGCACGTGGCAGCTGGTGAGTGGTCTAGGTTACAATGTTGTCTGGCCAGTTTAACACCCTCATGTTTCAAAAACTTGTCAAATCCCTTCCAAACTCTATCAACGCCCACTTTCTTCCTTGTCAACTTTTGCCTTTTTACACTTATGGCCCCAAAACTTTTGCAAAGTAAAATCAGGGGTAATTCTTGCCATATTTGAATTCTTCAAGGGCTGAAATGGTATTTTCTTCAATGATAATGGTCTAGACTTGCAATATTGATAATTTGGAGGACTGAAATTGCCAAGTCTTGATGATTGAGGGACCATTTTTGCCAATTGTTGAAAGTTGAGGGTCCTTGGTGTAATTTTGAGATTTTCAAAGGACCAAACTTGTCATTTCTTATACTTTGAAGGACTTCATGATATATTTGACTTTGTAGATGATATTGATTGACAATTTAGCTTTGTTGAGGGGCTAAATTTGCCAATTCTTCAAAGTTAAGGGCCCTTTTTGTAATTTTGACAAACTTTAGGGACCAAACTTGTAATTATGAGGATACAAGGGTATAAAGTGTCAATTCTTCATAATTGGAGGACCCTTCTTCATAATTCTTCAAATCTTCAAGGGTTGATCTTGGGAAAGTCTTCACTAGGGCTTGGTTCATTGTGCGGCTTCGTTTCCCATGTTCGTTTTTGTATGATTCTTGTGATCTTTTGTCATTATCTCAATATCCGTACCTAAAATACACAAGCAACAAACACAAGCATATATTTGGGTATTTTGATGATATTTAGTGCATTTTAAGCCCTTTTTGGAAGATGAGACTATGTATAAAAGCAGTCTCATCACTCCCCCATACTAAACCATTGCCGTGCCCTCACGCAATGCTAGAATAAAGTATCAAAGCATCTCCAAAATTCATTTTATTCACTTTATTGAACGATAAACTAGCTATACTACTACTATCAATACTACTTGTGTTATAGACATAATGTATGATCTTCCTCGCAAAATGGGACGTTTAGGTTCATAGAATAAGAACACGTGAATGCTTCGTTAGAAATAATTTCATCGTCCTCGATTTTCACCCTAATTCCATGCTAAGCGTGCAACGAGATCATTGTCATTATAAGTTAGTAATGCTAACACTTCTCATATGCCCTAATCACGTACTTATCCTCCCATTATTCCTAAGTTGTATCTCTTATATTTTATTTTGTCTTGAATGTTTCACGAGGATACATCGTTTGACTTATGCGATAATAGAGATTTAGGTCTAAAAATAGAGTCCTAACGGTGTAACTAAGACCATCAAATCAATAACCCCTCCTAATAGACGACGATGTTAAAAAATTAAGTTGACAAGAAGAATCGATAAACACGGTTTTATAACGGTTTTGAACATGAGACTTATTACCAAGACTTTTATACGCCCCCTAACGGAAGGGCCTTATTATCTTTGGTTTACCTCCATCTTTTATTCAACTTCGCCATGAAGCTTTTATTATGACTTTGGTCTTGCCTTGCCTTTTATTATCCGCCTCATCGGTGGTTTTATTAGCCAAAGACGTATATCCTCACGCTAAGGCGAATTTTGGATCTTTAAAGCTTCGAAGATTAAGGCTTGATTCACTTTCAATTTTGCATAGATTTTGGGCCTTGTGGGGCTTCAAATTGTTTGCTTGATTTAGGTGAGAACTTGAAATCTTATTATTGGGTGAAGCTTTCGATTATTAGGGTGCCAATACTTCAAAACCGTGACGCTGGCGATACCTTAATGTCTTCCCAATTTAATTACACGGAAGCTACTAGAAAAGACTAGAAACCCAACAATCCTAACTAAACCGCTAAGTCAATATTTATTGAGCAAAAAATATTTACATGCGAAGGGAGAATAAGCAAACAACGAGAACACATGAGTTTTTGAAAGAATACGAGTACTCTACGTTTAGCATAGTAACTTATAATTAACTCTATCATTTCTCGTCCTCATTTAAGAGACTTAGCCTAATGTGTAGTTAAGAAATCAAAGCTAAGTGCTCAACACGCACGGTCGAGTCAAAAATTACTCTTATTCTCGCCATCGGAAAACCTACATTCGTGTCTTCAAATACTTATAAAACATGAGAAAAAATTTAAAATTTGGCCATTTTTAGCCTTATTTTGCAACGAAACGATAAGCAAAACGATAAACTTTGGAAAGCGTGAAGGTTTGGCAAGGCAAGTATCTATTCACCCCCCCCCCCCCCCCATACTAAAGTTAAACATTGTCCTCAATGTTTCGAGTCTAGGGGTGCAAACACCCCCATACTAGAGACGAAGTCGAATGCCTAATCTAGCATGGAAAGGGTGTAACCAATAAATTAATAGCCGTTTATGAAGTGTGCTATAAACCTAAGGTTAGAACATTAAAAGGATATATCATGGATATTGAGAAATGTCTCCAAAGCAAACGATCGAGTGCTCCCATAAAACGAACACGAGAGGCTCCAATCGTGAAGATCATGATCTAAAAACCACATATCACAAACAACCACGGAACAAAGGTTGGAAGGGCACAAATCCCCACACGTAAGCCACATTAGACTAAGAAAGCGATAATATGTACATAGGATAAGCATGGGACTCCCCCACGAGGCTCCTCGTTTTTGATTACCGAGTCATGAGCTCGACTCGATCCCCTCAATACTAATTATCATTGGGGAAGGTGACTTGGTCGAGGTAGTTCAAGGATGGAACTTCCCCACCAAAGTAGTGCTTCAACCTATGTCCATTCACCTTGAAGTTAGGACCATCATCTTGAGCTAGCTCGATGGTCCCATAAGGAAACACTTGAGTCACGGTGAATGGACCGGACCAACGGGATTTCAATTTACCGGAAAAAAATTTCAATCTTGAATTAAAAAGCAATACTTGATCCCCAATGTTAAAAACCCGGTTTTTAATTTTTGAATCATGCAACTTTTTAGTTTTCTCTTTGTAAATCAATGAATTTTCATAAGCAATGTCTCTCAATTCATCAAATTCATTCAATTGCATTTTCCGGTGTTTTCCCGTGGTCTCCATGTCATCATTACAATGCTTTAGGGCCCAATAAGCCTTGTGTTCTAACTCAATAGGCAAATGACAATTCTTTCCATACACAAGCTTATAGGGAGTGCACCCAATGGGCGTCTTATGAGCGGTCCTAAAGGCCCATAAAGCATCGTCCAACTTATCCGACCACGATTGTCGGTTTTCTCCTACGGATCTCTCCAAGATCCTCTTCAATGCTCGGTTTGAAACCTCGACTTGCCCACTCGTTTGTGGGTGATAAGCCGTAGAAAGACGATGTGTAACCCCATATTTCCTTAGAACCCTTTCGAATTGGTCATTACAAAAATGGGTTCCACGATCGCTTATGATCGCACGAGGGGTTCCAAACCTAGCAAACAAACTTTTCAAGAACTTTACTACCACACGAGCATCATTAGTGGGCAAGGCCTTCGCCTCCACCCACTTAGATAGGTAGTCAACCGCAACAAGGATGTACTTATTACCACGAGATGATGGGAACGACCCCATAAAGTCTATACCCCAAACGTCAAAGATCTCACATACTTGAATGATATTTTGTGGCATTTCATCTTTTTGTGAGGCTTTTCCTTGTCGTTGGCATGCATCACAAGACTTCACAAGAATTTGTGCATCTCGGTAAATAGTAGGCCAAAAGAAGCCGGCATCAAACACCTTCTTAGCCGTGAGATTAGCACCGTGGTGACCACCCGTGGGTCCCTCATGGCAAGCTCTAAGGATGTTAGAAGCTTCGGTGCCAAAAACACAACGTCGGATGATTTGATCCGCACAAGTTCGAAATAAGTAAGGGTCGTTCCAAAAATAGAACTTGACGTCACGAAAGAATTTTCGTTTTTCTTGAGTCGTCATACCCTTAACGATGAAGTTACCCGCATGGTAATTTGCAAAATCCGCAAACCATGGGGTAGAAGAATCAAGCTTAGAATTCACTACACCAAGTGTCTCGAGCGGAAATGTTTCGGTGATTTCCTTAGGCTCGTAAACACTTTGGTGAGGATCTTCCAAACGAGAGAGATGATCGGCCGCTAGATTCTCGGCTCCTTTTTTGTCAACAATGGCGTGATCAAATTCTTGAAGGAGGAGAATCCAACGAAGTAATCTCGGCTTAGCATCTTGCTTTGCCATGAGATACTTGATAGCCGAATGGTTCGTATACACTATGCATTTTGTCAAGACGAGATAAGGTCGGAATTTCTCAAATGCATACACCACGGCAAGGAACTCCTTTTCCGTTGTAGTGTATTTAAGTTGAGCCTCGGTCATCGTCTTGCTAGCATAGTGGATAGGCAAGAAGTGCTTTTCATGACGTTGCCCCAAAACGGCCCCTATAGCGTAATCACTAACATCACACATAAGTTCAAAGGGGAGGTTCCAACTTGGAGCAACAAGAATGGGAGCTTCGGTAAGTTTCCTCTTAAGGATCTCAAAGGCTCGTACACAATCTTCGTCAAAGACAAAACGTGCCTCTTTTTCAAGAAGATGTGTAATGGGTCGAGAAATCTTCGAGAAATCCTTGATGAATCGTCGATAAAAGCCCGCGTGGCCTAGGAAACTCCTAACTCCCTTGACGGTTTTGGGATGAGGTAATTTGGCGATGACGTCTACCTTAGCTTGATCTACCTCAATCCCCGCTTTCGAAACCTTGTGCCCTAAGACGATTCTACTCTTAACCATAAAATGACACTTTTCCCAATTGAGCACAAGGTTGGTTTCCTCACAACGTTTTAACATTCTCTCAAGGTTCGACAAACACGAAGTAAAGGAATCACCAAACACGGAAAAGTCATCCATGAAGACTTCCATCGTCTTCTCGATCATATCATGAAAAATAGCCATCATGCATCGTTGAAAAGTTCTCGGTGCATTACAAAGTCCAAATGGCATTCTACGATAGGCAAACGTTCCATATGGACACATAAACGTAGTTTTTTCTTGATCACGAGGATCGATGGGAATTTGGAAGTAACCGGAAAAACCATCTAAAAAGCAATAGAAATCGTTTCCCGCAAGACGCGCCAACATTTGGTCCATGAAGGGCAAGGGAAAATGGTCTTTTCGAGTGGCTTCATTCAACTTACGATAGTCAATGCACACTCTCCATCCGGTCACGAGTCTAGTGGGAATCAACTCGTTGGCATCGTTAGGCACAATGGTCATCCCTCCCTTTTTAGAGACATAATGGATAGGACTCACCCAAGGGCTATCGGAAATAGGGTAAATCATTCCCGCGTCAAGGAGTTTAAGGACCTCCTTTTTGATGACGTCGTGAATTTTGGGGTTCACCCTCCTTTGACTTTGGATTGTTGGCTTGAAATCTTCCTCCATTAAGATTTTGTGGGTACAAAACTTGGGATCGATCCCCTTAATGTCGGATAACTTCCACGCAATCGCCCCTTTGTGAGCCTTAAGAACATCGACAAGTGCGGTTTTTTCATCATTCGAAAGATCCTTCGCAATAATAACCGGCAACTTGTCGTCCTCCTCCAAATAGACATACTCGAGGTGAGGAGGTAAATCTTTCAACTCGAGAATAGGTGGTTCCTCAAGTGAAGATTTGGGCTCGATACTCATAACCTCCTCGGGTGGAGGAAATGGGAAATCGTTAAGAAAATCCTTGATAATCGAGAAGTCCTCATCGTTGTCGAGGTCTTCGTCACAAGTACGTGGAACATTGCATTCTTCCAACGTAAAACCACCACCTTCAAATGGAGTGAAGGTTGGTGTCGAATTATCAAGAATTGGATCCAACATAGTGGGATTGCCACTAGTTTCTTCATCACCAAAACCTAGAACTTCTTGTGAAAATTCCTCGCAAACCACGTCAATCATATCAACGAGGTTTATGGTTGCAACGGAATAAACGTGAGAAATTTGAGAGTTTTGAGTTGCGTTTATAACAAGTTCCTCGTCGTTGAAACGTAAGGTGATCTTTCTAGCATGCACATCGATCAAAGCCATAGACGTATCTAAAAACGAACGACCTAAAATGAGAGGAACTTGAGGATCCGTGGGGATATCAACAACAATGAAGTCTACGGGATAGTAGAACTTCCCCACTTTCACAAAAACGTCTTCCGCCAAACCACATGCGGGAATTGTGGAATGGTCGGCCAACTCGATAGACATTAGTGAAGGAGTAAGATTAGGAAGATTGAGCGACTTGAAGATTGCAAGTGGCATCAAGTTAATGCTAGCACCAAGATCGGCCAAGGCGAAGCATTCTTCCATGTCTTGGATTGCACAAGGGATCAAAAATTTACCAGGATCACCGACTTTTTGAGGTATGCGATTAAGATAAACCGACGAACAAATAGACAATTGGTGCAATTTCTCCTTGTTGTTCAACATACTCTAGAAATTAGCGGCAAATCGAGGCATCATGACCAAAGCATCGGCGAAACTCACATTAAGGTGCAAATTACGAAACATTTTCATAAAAAGCTCAAATTGGTAATTGTCGCGCTCTTGACGTTTCTCCTTCCTAAGTCTCGATGGATAGGGCAAAGGTGGTGTGGGTTGAGGCATAGTAGGCATAGCCTTTGGAATCTCGGGTTCCAATGATGGTAATGGGTCAACCGTAGGTGTGGTGTGAGCGGTACTTCGTGGGATTGGGACATGCTCCTTTTGGACCACCACCTCGGGTTCTTCCTCAATTGCTTCCTTCGTAGGAGCAATTGGTTAAGGAATCGGCTCCTTAAGTTTCTTACCACTACGTGTGGTAATCACTTTCATCTCACCCTTAGGGTTGGATATGGTGTTACTAGGAAGACCACTTGACGACGGTTTACACATTATTGCCTCAAACATAGACGAGATTTTATCTTCAAAATTAGATTGCCTCAATACGGCTTCGGTTTGCCTTTTCTCGGCCTTAAGCATCTCTTGTTTAATCTCATGTTGCCCTTGTTCCATTTTTTGTTAGTTTTGTTGCAACCTAGTGACATTTCCTTCCATCTTGTTGGTGTGGATTTTAAGTTCATTAGCTAACTCATTTTTCAACTCTTTCTTCAAGTCGTTTTTAAACTCGGATCTTAGGCTAATGATTTCTCTTTGGATGTTGTCAAACCTAGCATCATTCCCACTAGCATATTCAACAAACTCACTTGGAAGATCTTTCAATGTTTGCAAACTTTTGTTGTTATTTTGAAAATCATTTTTGTTTGAAACTTGATTATTAGCCCCTTGATTCCCATAGTTTCCCTTGTTGTAATTATTCTTAAAACCAACTTGATTGTTGCGAAAGTTGTTAGCATTTTAATTTGATCCAAAACCCGGTGGAGTCATTTGATTAGAGCGGGAAACTTGACCGTTTTGGTTGTAATTTCCCGTGGCCGCAAAGGCACTCGAAGTGTTACCACCGTTGGTAATGCACTCGGAGAAATCATGACCTCCACCACAATACATGCAAGAAACCTCAACCGCTTTAACCGTAACGGGAGCACTTGGTTCACCAACTTTAAACTCAATCAAAAGTCCTTTCAACTTATCAAAAATCTTGTTTTCCAAGTTTGCTTCAATTTGGCAAGCATCGATGGTATTAGACAAAGAAGGTGAAGCTGAAGACGAAGCCTTACGAACACTAGACGTGCTACGAGGACTATACACCTTAGATCTATTTTCAATTATCACCAAAGCTTCCTCAACCGTTTTACACAAAAAATTACCACCCGCGGCGGCATTCAAATAATCCCTTTCATGATCATTAAGTCCATTGTAAAACGTGTCAATTTGATGCAAATCGGAAAAACCGTGATGAGGACATTCATGTAACATTTCCTTAAACCTATTCCAAGCCGTTGAAAAACTTTCATTAAATTCTTGTGAAAACTTTGAAATCTCGTTTTTCAAGTGCGTAGTCTTAGAGGGCGGAAAAAATTGGTTCACAAACTTAGACACGAGATCCTTCCACGTCAATATAGAATTGGGTGGCTCTTTCTCTAACCAAATTTTTGCGGGCCCCGCTAAGGAATACGGAAAAAGCATCATCTTAATCGAGTCGTTAGAGACATCCTTAAACTTGCAAGTGGCGGTAAGACGATTGAATTGGCGGATATGGTTGTGAGGATTGTCCTTCTCATCACCACGGAATTTGTTGTTTTGAATCATGGACAACAAAACCGTTTTCACCTCAAAATTCTCCGCAAGGATAGCGGGAATCACAATAGCCTCTCCATAACCCTCGGTGGGTGCTTGAAGTAACTCCATCATAGTTCGATTCGCCATGGTTGGTGCTTCTCTTATAATGGGTTCGTCAATAGGAGACTCCTCACTAGAATTGTTGGGAGTGGGAGTTTTGTTCTTTCGTTTACGAGCACGTCTTGCTTGATTTCGAGTTAGCATAAACGTCACGTACAACGAGGGGACGAGCAAAGAAGATTCTTTTTGGTGTTTTGTATTTTTTCAAAAAAAATTTTGTGGTTTTTGATTGTATTAACCTTTTTGGAACTTGGTGAAATGTATTAAGTAGACAAAAAGTCCACAAATCTCCTCACTAATCAAATCTCTTGATTAACGAAGCCTCAAGGAATGAAAACGATCACGTGGGGTGAACGCCCTCGATGAATTTAGAACGATGGTGGAACACCAAATCGTTCAAGAGGGTTTAATCAATAGAAACCAAGAAAATATATATGATACTTAGTAATACTTTGGGCGGCAAAACCCTCGATTCACTCTCACAATCAAATACTCACAAGCAAGCGGGGAAACGAGGCGGCGCGAAGCACTTAAGAGCCTTTTTCCTTAGGATATATTTTATAATATCCGCCTTATACCCACCTTATAGTTTGTATTTTCAAGATTAAGCTTCACGAAAGTAATTATCTATTTTTGCCTTTTTCTTTGGTTTGAGATTCGAATACAATGATTGGGTAATGACCTCCCAAGTCAAGGTTGTGATTTCTCACGTATTTGGAGTACTTGTGTATTTATTGTTCTACGTATACAATATAGTAATAATATTCACACAAAAACCGAAAAACGATAATACGTATTAGTAGAGTGCTACTAATACAAATACTAATTATGGTTAGTATAAAAACAACAGTGCCAAATCAAAACACAACACGCCTCCCCGGCAGCGGCGCCAAAATGATGTTGGAGTTTTGCAACCCTTTAGGAAAAGAGAGCAATAAATAGGGCAAGTGAGCACGACGATTTAGGAAAACCGTGTGTGAATGACCCAATTAAGTTCGTTCTCAAGGAGGCTAGTGTGTTATGTGTGTAATGATTTGGATTAATTTGTGATTATATTTGAGAAAAGAAAAAATAGAAAAGGGATTAGAAGAGAATGACGGTTATGAAGACGGATTAAACTAAGTCTAAAAAGGCGTACACGTAAAGTCGTAAAAACCACCAAAATTAAAATCTTAACCTAAAAATTTCTAAAAATTACCAAAAATCCCTAATAATATTCTAAGAGTTTACAAAAAATCAAAACTTGCAAAAACCTTTTAATTAATTAGATAATGACTTTTTAATGCTAATTAAAGCCCTAAAAATCAAAATTAATTATCAAAAAGCCCTAAACAAGATTTTCAAGTTTGTAAACCTCAAAAAGACTCTAATTAAGCTAAAAACTATTTTTCAAAATTTTAAAACCAATTAAAACTATTTTTAAACAATTAAAAACTCCTAAAATCAATTAAATCTTAAATTAATTATAGAAAATAATTAAAAGACCTAGAAAATAATTGGAAAGTTGCAAAAATCCTAATTAAGTATTTAGAACCTAGGAAAAATATAAAAACCTAGAAAATCAGACTTTTAATTTTTAATAATAAAATAATATTAAAATAATATTAAAAATCCAAAAATTATAAAAAATTATAAAAACTTGCAAACTAGCTTAATTTAACCTAAATAACTCAGAAATGAAAGTGAAATTACCTAAATACCCCTATTGGGCCTAGAAAATGGGCCAAACCCAAAACAGTCCCTTATTGGGCTCAATTAAGGCCCAATAAGAAAAAGTGCTCAAAATAAGCTCAAAAAGCACAGGTTGACTCAAAATTTGATTTTAAACAACTTTTTTCAAAGGCCCAAAAGCTGAAAATGTGAAATAAGCTAACTTATAATAAGCAGCTTATTCTTAATGGGCTTTTTGGCCCATTAAGCCATAAGCTGATGCCATAAGCTAAAATTTAACACACAACCTTCTTTTGACCTAACAAAGACTTTTGCAAAAAGAAATTTCAAATAAGACTACTTAATAAGCCAAAAACAAGTCAACAACTTATTCACAAAACGACAAAATAGTCGTTTTTATGATCTAGACCACCTCAGAAGCTGATTCAAGTTGCAAAATGTTTCTTTTGACAAAACTAAGCTTAAAAACCAAAGACCTTTCAAATAAGCACACTCAACAAGCTGGAAAATCAAATAAGCTCTTATGTTAAAAGTCAAACAAGTTGATTTTCTAGTAAAAAGTCAAAGTCAAAGTCTCATAAGCTCCAGTTCACTTAAATGGGTCAAATAATGAAGATCTATTACAAAAAATAAGTTGTTGCAAGTCAGAATAAGCTAGAATAGCTTATTGATAAGCTGATGACAAAATTGCACTAGCAGGGGCTAGTTTTGGATGTTGAGCAGTGGAAACTTTTTCCACTGCTTGACTATTTTGACTTTTTGTCTTTAGTGACTTTTTCTTGGATTCAGATTTCACAAAGGCACCCAATTGATCTTTGGATCAAAAGGAGTCAATCACAATCAAAATAACACAATCACTAACACCCAATTGATACAGTTTAATCAATTAATCACCAGACATTGCACAGACATGAACAATAAGCAGTTTAGCATTCAAGAGCAGTTTTAGCACAATTCAGCCAGCCAAATTCAACCAAATGCACACACAAGCTATAATAAACTCCAATAAGCAAGTCTAAACAGGTTTCATGCACTGGTTCAAAGAATTAAGCAAGATTCAAGCAATGAAAGTTACTGATGAACACTACACATGCAGTTTCTAACTTTTGTTGATGTATTTGACACACAAGCCAATTTCAACACCTCAAATCTTTCAAACAGGTTATGTTAACTTTGTTTAAACCACTTTTATCCCTAAGCATGCATACACACTAAGTGTTCCCAAAATCCTAGGTCAAAACAAGCAGAAACAAGGCCTATATAGCAGATTGATTGATTCAAGTGTTCAAACCCAAAAACTTGCAGCAAAACACTCTCAAACAAAGGTATAGCAGATACAAAGCATAAACAACACTTTCCCTTAACACAAAATCAGATTACAAGCATAAACCAGTAGACCCAAACACCCCTTTAACTTTTTCAAATCAAGATTTTCAAAAGCAAAACAAGATTTCAGGCCAGCCAAGCATCAATTAACACTAAAACAAGTCTAATAAACAGATTCAAGCAAGAACAAGCCACAAAATTCACAAGAACAACAGTTTCATACAAATATCACCAAAAATCACAATTTAAGCAGATTTGGAGATTAAGTATGCAAACCTCATGGATGTACATCCACACCCACGAATTTTGAGCTTATGTGCTAGCAAGAACAAGCACAAGCTTCCACAAAAGCCTGCTAAGATTGAACAAGGGTTTAGCACAATAACATGAAAAATCAGAAACTTGGGAAAAACTTGATTAATGCAAACTTGTTACCCCACACTTGATTATCCCCAAGTTATAAGCCTCACCACACCTTAACCAACTCAGTTAGGATGCTATGATCAGCCCTATAGCCCAAGAATTCCAAGATTGGAACAAGACTTAGCAAAATATCAAGAAAATGAGGAAAATATGCAAACTTGTGCACACTCCTCTTTTGAAAACAGGTTTTAAACTTCAAAAGCAGTAAACTAAGAACATAAACAAGCAGAATAAAGATGGCACTTGGTCTTTCTTCAAAGCACTTAACTCAAATTCATTAATCAGAAAAAGGATTTACAAGTGTTTGAACAAAGGAAAAACCAAAAGCAAACGTCTCATTGAGACCTAAGGGCTTTATATATAGCCTTACAATCTATCTAGAAAGTTGAAGAATAAGTAAAACCCTAGTGTTGAACTTCCAAAATTGCCCTTATGAAGTTTGAATGCCTTGGAGAATCATGTGACTTTTCTTGTTGTGTAGTGGCAGCTGGCATGTGTGAGAGCATCCAAAGGTGTAGATGAAGCTTAGAAAGTAAGCATGTTTCTCAAACGTTGGATTGCTGCTATCTTTTTGGCAGTATGCATGGGTGTGGAGCAGGGGAGGCACAAGGAGACAAATGGGGTGGTGAAGTGTCAAGTTTTAAGGTTGGGTTGTGATTATAGGAGTCTTAATCACAAATCTGCACAATATGGGAGTTTAATTGTTGGTAATTAGCAAATGCCCAATTTGTGCCAAGAACACCAAGAACATGTTTTTAATCCGTTTGGTTTTTTAAATGGGTGTTTAGCGCCAAGTTTAAACTAATCTGTTAGGATTAGTTAATAAATAAATGTGAGTGGGATCTGATGTGGACAAAGGGTGAGTTGTGATTGGTGGAGTGGTGGTAGTGGGGCACGTGGCAGCTGGTGAGTGGTCTAGGTTACAATGTTGTCTGGCCAGTTTAACACCCTCATGTTTCAAAAACTTGTCAAATCCCTTCCAAACTCTATCAACGCCCACTTTCTTCCTTGTCAACTTTTGCCTTTTTACACTTCTGGCCCAAAAACTTTTGCAAAGTAAAATCAGGGGTAATTCTTGCCATATTTGAATTCTTCAAGGGCTGAATTGGTATTTTCTTCAATGATAATGGTCTAGACTTGCAATATTGATAATTTGGAGGACTGAAATTGCCAAGTCTTGATGATTGAGGGACCATTTTTGCCAATTGTTGAAAGTTGAGGGTCCTTTGTGTAATTTTGAGATTTTCAAAGGACCAAACTTGTCATTTCTTATACTTTGAAGGACTTCATGATATATTTGACTTTGTGGATGATATTGATTGACAATTTAGCTTTGTTGAGGGGCTAAATTTGCCAATTCTTCAAAGTTAAGGGCCCTTTTTGTAATTTTGACAAACTTTAGGGACCAAACTTGTAATTATGAGGATACAAGGGTATAAAGTGTCAATTCTTCATAATTGGAGGACCCTTCTTCATAATTCTTCAAATCTTCAAGGGTTGATCTTGGGAAAGTCTTCACTAGGGCTTGGTTCATTGTGCGGCTTCGTTTCCCATGTTCGTTTTTGTATGATTCTTGTGATCTTTTGTCATTATCTCAATATCCGTACCTAAAATACACAAGCAACAAACACAAGCATATATTTGGGTATTTTGATGATATTTAGTAAATTTTAAGCCCTTTTTGGAAGATGAGACTATGTATAAAAGCAGTCTCATCAGTCGTCTCCAAGGTATAACAGTAACCTAGGGTCAAGAACAACGGTTTCCCGGATATTCAGGGTTATTGTCCTCGACGCACAACAGTAAACTAGGCGTCGTCTTCGAGGTATAACAGTACCCCCCAACTCATTAAATGCAGACCAACTGGATTCACTCACATTAAATACACACAAGTCATTTTTTCTTTCATCTCACGACATATACTTATTTTTACGTTGAAGCTTGGTCCTGAGATAACACCCGGAGGAAGACAAACGTGCGTTTCTTGTTTGTTCAGGCTTGCTGAAGAGATCGTCAAATAGCTAGAAGGTGGAGTTAAGCACAACAAACTTTAACCTCAACAAATTGACGTTAGTCGTGAACAAATGATAACACTTAAGGTGGTGTTTGTTTTTGCAAAAAAAGTTTGACTGCCTCTGACGTTTTACCAATCAGACGCGGTCAGACGTCAGACTTGTTTTTTTTTTTTTTTGAGTCAGACGCGGTCAGTGGTTATACCTCTGAGCGAGTAAGATGTGGTGATCAAGTCTGACTGACTCTCAGCAATCCAAAAACACCCTAGATTCTTTTGCCACGAGACCTTTTCGTTTTTTTACAAGATATAAAGAAGAAAAATATGAATCACAAACAACAAAACAGATATCTCAGGTTCTTTTTCATAGTAATTAGGCACAAAATCTTGCAGAAAATTATTTAGCCGTCATCTATCTTTGCTTAAAAAAGAAAAAAAAAATTATCACCTAGACCATAACAACAAAATCATTACAAGACATGTTCGTAGATAGAGAGGAATCTTGGTTTTGTGTCGCTAGTTTATAGTTGTAGTTTACAAAGTACAACAAGAACCAAAATAAGTAATAATCAATTTCAAACCTTAACAAAGACTTTATAAAGAAGATCTGGCATCAAAGATTAAAGAAAGACATTTGGTATAATTTCGTTAATTTCAAAGAGTGATGGTGGCTGTTTATTTTGTGTCAAGATATTTCTATGTAGTTGTGAGGTCAAACAAGCAATATATACTAAGGTTAGAGTGTTGGACTCAGGGTTAATGTTGCTGGGCTTAACACCAAGTATAATAGAGTTATTGTGGGCCAATAAAATAAACTAAACATATACTCGTATCATTTTGTGTTGATACAAAAAATACCTGAAAATATTCATTTGAACATATATTAGTTTGTTTTTATTACATTAATTTAAGATATTTATTAGAAAAGTTTATTTAAAAGTTTATGGTATAATTTACAAAACATAATTAAAACCATTCAGATAATTATTAAAAAACAAATAACATTTTTATAGTCAGATTCAGACTTTATAGCCGCCTCTTACCAGTAATAGGCGTTAGTCAGATTCAGAATCAACGCATCTTAATGAAACAAACACCACCTTATTATCCTTGGAAGTATTGCGTCGTTAGTTTGAACTCAAGTACTATCACTAAAAATGATAAAAATGGCTAAAAATGTCAAGGACTATCAGTAACATTGCATTCCATAGCAGGGCTTTAGTAAAAGGGAGAAGAGCCAAGCCTCAGAAGTTTAATCTTTTACAGATTATAAAGATGCTTGGATTTTCTGCCTAAAGATTGCTACGTACTTCCATCTATTGGTTAGATATGTATAATGCGGAATGGGATCTCATTTAGTTGAGTAGGTTGGCAACGAAAATATTCAATTGTACTAATTCGGTACTGAACAAAAAAATGTTTTACTTTCATGTTTTCACGCATGAACTTGTTTTACCGAAATACTTAATGTTTATGGCATGTCATGGGTATTTTTTGGTTCATGTAACAAATCGGTACGTTTGAAAAAAGTCATTCCTATTTTATGACAAAAACCAAATATAATATCATGTTTTTTTTATTTTTTTCCATTGGTTTTATCAGTGTTGTCAAAATCGTTCTAGACGTCTGATTAATCCCCGTCTAGATGTTAGACGTTCATTAACCGCTTGGATTTTTACTAATCGTCTTTATTAATCGTTTTAGTCAAAAATACGTCAACATATATTTTTTTTTAATAAAAAGGGCTATACAATTTTTTATTCTCAATTATATTCATATTGTTTAAATACATAGCAGGAGAAAACAAGCGAGGAACAAGTGCGTCGCAAGTCTTTTTTTAGGTGTCATAATGTTGCTATTTATAATGCATTGAATTCTCTTCAAAAACTCCACCGCTTCAGGTGCAAAGAAAGCAAAGGTATCAAATGTAAAAGGAATAAACACGTGTTGATTTTCAATGCACGATTTTTCGTGTTTTGTCAACATATCGAATTATCGGATAATAATCGGCTAAATCAAGCATAAGTCGATCAAATCGGACAAAAATAACTCGGTTACGGATATAATTCGGTCCAATCAAATATAAATGGATCAAATTAGACAATAATCGACTAAATCTACCAAATTGGGTTATAATATCAAAATTTTATAATACTATATGCTAAAATTCAATCCGATTAATCCTCGATTAATTCTTATCTAACCAGTTAGTTGATAAACGCTATTTATCCATCAAACTAACGCCTAGCGATTTTTACAACTTACGGTTTAATTAACTTTATATAGTAACCTGTATACGTCGATCAAGCCATAGTTTGGTTATAGGCCCAATTGAACGACGACCTCTGGCCGCCCAAAAGAAGGGGAGTCAATCTAATAGTCCATACGAATGTATACTTTGTTGATTTGAGCCTTTTACTAGACAAAGCCCACTTCACATTAATTTTTTAAAGTAAGTAGTTTGTAACACTACCAAGGTTCTAAAAAGTTCGTAAAGACGTGATGTTTGACCTTCACGTCACGCAATATACCAAGGTTTGAGTTTAAAGTTTGAAGCAAGATGACAAATGAAAAAACGTGATAAGTCGCGATAAAACGAGATGCGTTGAGACTTTTTTAAATTCAATTTCGATAAAAAATTGTATTTTTAAATGAAAATGAAAAAATTTACATTTAAAAAATAGTTCTTGCCTTTATTCCTTATGTATTGCACTTTTTGTGACCTTAATACATATATAATATGATATAAACATATAATAATATATATATTTTTATATTTTGTGACGTTTTAATTTACGTTTTAAGAACGTCATGACTCGTCATATCTTGCAAAGGCGTGGGGCTTGGCCAAGCCGTCACGCCACGCCCTACGCTATCTAGAACTTTGGATAGTACGTATCGACTAAAAATATAAAAAGAGTATAAGTATTTAGAAAGAAGGGTGAAAGCTAAAAATACGCAATATAGTTTTTCTGAAAAACCAAAATACGTAACCAACTTTATTTTGTACTAGTAGTCCCAGTATACTTTCAAATTTTGTTCAATATACGTAATATGACCGGCTAGATGACTTGTTCGACAAGTTTCACCTTCAAATTTTATAATTATGATCACTTGACTTTTGGGGGACTTCCACTTTTAATCCCTTTACTTTTTCAGCGTATATTGCGGATAATTTTGTGTGTAAACTTATACACGTAGAAGTAAAAATACTACTTTTTTTTTAAAATCATAATATTTATTTTTTCGAAATTTTGAGAAAAAAAAAATTTTGAAAAAAATATAATATTTTTTATTTTAGATTTACAAATATTTTAAAAAAAAAAACCAAAATTTTATTTTTACGAAATTTTATAAAAAAAATTAGACATTTTTTAAAAAAAAAAGCAGATTTCTATTATATAATTTAAAAATATAAATTTTTTTTACAAAAAAAAATATTTTTGAAATATTTATTTTTTAATCAAAAAAAATTCCTAAAAAAGTATTAATTTTTAGAAGACTTTTTTTTTAATTTGTTTTATTTAAATAATTTTTTCGAAAAAAACTACATTTCTAAAAAAGTCTTTTCAAAATAAAAACTTTTTCTTAGAAATTTTGCTTTTCTTAAAAAATAATTTTTCAGAAATCTTTTTTTTTTCAAAAATTTATGTTTTTATTTTTTTTATAGAAATCTGAGTTATTTAAAAAAAAATAATTAATTTTTCAAAAAAAAATTTCACAAAATTTTGAAAAAAAATAAATTTTGAAAGTGAAAGTCCCTTTTTTTTAGGGACTAAAAGTGGAAGTCCCCCAAAGGTCAAAGGACCATAATTATAAAATTTGAAAGTAAAACCTGTCAAACAAACCACCTAACCGGTCATATTACGTATATTGAACAAAATTTGAAAGTATATTGGGACTACTGGTACAAAATAAAGTTAGTTACGTATTTCGGTTTTTCTGAAAAATTATATTACGTATCTTTAGCTTTCACCTTTAGAAAGAAACGATTGATTCGGCTTTACGGCAGTTTACACAGAATTACCGATTTCAACATTGAATATGTACGACTACGGAAAGAATTAGGGCATTAAACGAACTAACAAATGTTTTTTCTTCTTTTCATTAATTTGATCAGCTAACATTGTTTCATACGGAGTATTTATTAATTTTGCGTAGTGCTTAAAATAGAAAACAAAATAAAAGATCAACAAGAATTATACGAGACCCTTATATGTCGCCTTCAAGCTATTCAAAACAAAAAAATTTCTAAGATTAGTTGACTCACAATATAAAGTTGAAAATCATGTTTAAAAAAAAGATTAGAGGAAACCTCAACACGGTTTTATAGATAGGTTTGTAGATAAAATAAAAAGAACATAGTGTTAGAAGAAAATAATCGTGAAGTTAACGTTAACATAGATTATAAAAATCACATAAATAATGTTAACCTAGAAAATAAAAATGGTAAGGTTAACATTAATGATAATAATGAAAATCTTATAAATAATGAAATTCTAAAAGGTATTAAGGTTAATGTTAATATTAAAATAAAAATTATTTATATTATATTATAAGTGTAAGGTTGAAAAAAAAATTGTTTAGAATTGCAAGAATTCACTTTTAATCTTAATAATGCATATGTATTTTTATTGTTATGTTTAAATTAAACGTTTACTAATTATTTTATTAGTTATAGATCTGAGTATTATGAGATAAATAAATCCCAAGCTCGGTTCGTAGGTTTTAGGTATTAAGGTTTTACCATTATAAATAATGGTGAATAATAAGACTATACCATAGGGTTTTAATCATTAGGAGATAAATAAAGCTCAAGTCCGATTTGTGGGTTTTGGGTATTAAGGTTTTACCATTATAAATAATGGTGATTAATAAGAAGAATATCATTGGGTTTTAATCATTCTAACACTGAGTATAATAAGCGATATGAAGAGTGCACATGTGTTTTCATATTATCCAACGAAAAAACAATTGTAATATAGACGAAAAAAGTGAATATGTATGGTCCTGTAATACATGTACCTAGTAAATTAAAACATATAAATTCATGTACGTTTACTTAGTGAACAAATATGATGATTATATACATGCATTTTATGAGTAAATAGATGCTTTTTGTAGTTTTGCATATTTATTTGGTTCTGAAAATAAACTCACTCTATATTATAAAGTATTTATGATATATTTTTTTTAATATTTAAAATTCAAACTTTTAGACTTATTTGTTATGAAAATATAAAGATGTGCAATTTTAATTATATATCTCATTTTAAGAAACCAAATAACATATGTTATTTTTTAATTAAAAATATCTATTATTTTTAAATTAAAATATATTTTATCTATTTTTTATTATTTAATTTTGATTTTTTTTCTAATTTTATTATTACTATTTTTTTAACTGAAACATATTTTTATCTAATTTTATTATTATTATTTTAGTTTTGTGCTTTTTAATGTAACATTAATAACTGAATTTTGATGAGAAAATATGTTCTAAGTTGGTCTAATCGAATTGATTTTCAGTTTTAAGTGTGACTCTGTCGTTCTTGATTGATAAAAAAAATGTCGTTATTTATTTCTACTAATTAAACTAAAACAAATGACAAAATATAAAGAAATTAAACAAGTTAAAACTTATTTAAAAGTAAATTTAAAAATAAAACTAAACAAAACACTTCGAAATAAACTTGACAAAAATTGCGGGAAAATAAAAATTTGAAAACAATTTAGAAAAACAAACTCTAAGAACTTAATTCGGAAAACATAATTTAGTTTAATTCGGAATAAAAAGTAAAACTATAATTCGGAATAAATTTCCTAACCTAGTTCGGAATAACAGTTTATAAGATAATTCGGAATGCTGAAACAATACCTAATTCGGAATATTACTTCTACTTAAACTAATTCGGAATGTTGTTAAATATTTAATTCGGAATCTGTCTAAACAATCCTAATTCGGAATTTAAAAATGTATACAATTCGGAATCCAGTATTAAAACACAATTTGGAAAAGTTAACTACGTTATTAGTTCGGAATATGGATTCCGAACTGATATTCGGAATATGTAAAACTACTATAATTCGGAATGTCCAATTGATTTAATTCGGAATAATAAAAACGAAGACTAATTCGGAATAAATGTTTGAGATATAATTCGGAATAAGCTGATAAGGTTAATAGTTCGGAATATTAGGGTTTGTTATGTAATTGGGAAAAAAGAAAACTTTATCTAATTCGGAAAAAGAGGGTTTACTAATTCGAGAAAATTTTTAAATAAGCTAAAAACTAAATAAGCAAATAAGAAAAAATTAAGCCAAATTAATTTTTAGAAAAAGCTAAACAAGCCACAAATAAAAACTCTAAAAAGCTCTAAATAAGCAAAATTAATAAAATCAATTTTAAATAACAATAAACTACCAAATCCACTCAAATAAAAACAAGCTAAACACAAAATAAACAATAAGCACAATAAGCTATAAATATCAATCACATAATTATAATAAGAACAATCAAATAAGCACTTCAATCAAATAACCAATAAAATCAATTAAGCTACATGATGATTAACCAAATCAACTCAAAAATAAAAACAAGAAAGGAAGAATGAGATTAATTGAAAAGCTTGAATTAAAGATTAAGATTAAAGATCCAACAATTGAAAGATTAAGATGAAAAGATGAAAAATATGAAATAAAAATTAGAGAGAGAAAGTTAATTACACCTACTCCTAATTACCTTAATGAAAAACTATCTAATGATACAAATGAAAGATTTTTAGTCTATTTATAGGTGGAAGGAAAGTTGGTGTTGTTGCTTCCTTCTTTCTCTTTGTCTTCTCGTCTTTTTAATTAATTCGTCTTTCTTGACTTTGTCTCGGGATTTGTCGATAGATAAAATGAAATCGTCTTCTAATTTCTTCTTTTATTAGATTTGGTTCTTCGACTTTGTTAAACTTCCGTCTTTGGTCTTTTTCTTCGATAAATCTTCAGAATAGGCATTTGACTTCCGTTCTTTTTGTACTCTTGATCTTTTGACTTTGTCTTTCGTCTTTTTCTTCAATAAAAGCCCGTGAAAGCCCGTGTTTTCTTCCTTTTTCATCTTTTGGTCCTAAAACACAACAAAAACACAAACCACGCGTAATTCTGACTTTTACGACATTAAATACACGTTTTGGTCTCGTTTTTATTTGTTATAAGTGGTAAAAGGATAAGTGTTTCCACACTTATTAAATCCCCTACACTTGAACATTGCTATGCCCTCATGCAATGCATTAATTTCAAAGCAAGATCTAGATTATCCTCATAATTAACCCACCTTGGACTTTATTACATACTACGATACTATAAAAACTAAAAAAATAGAAAATTTCAAAATGTTTGAAGGAAGAAACTTGTAAAGAAATCTAAGACTTACATTAGGGCTTTGGTGTCATGAATATTAATCACCCTCAAGTTTCACGTTCCCTATACCAAGCTTAAAAACGAGATCATTGTTATTATAAGTTAGTAAAGCTAACACTTACTCATGTGGCTCAATTATTCACTTAGACCCCCTTATTCCTAGGTGTATCTCCTATATTTTATTTTTGTCTTAAATGATCATGAGGATGCATTTTTGACTTATTTCGATAATTTATTAAGGCCGAAAATAAAGTAGGACGATTTAATCAATAGTTAGCTAAAGGACAAAATCTTTTAAAACTGCTTCTCGAAACCTCATAAAGTTCATATCTTAGCATAACTCGTTTCACGATTTGAGACCTTTATCGGACCGATATTTGGCATTGACTTCATACTTCGAATCTTGAGAGACGTTCTTGAAATAATGGTCTTCTCTTCATAATTGGAATTTCTTCACTTGAAGTTTTTAAGAGATTCTTCAAACTTAGACCACGACTTCTTCATTTTTCTTCAATCTTTATTTGGGATTTTGATATACAACGATCCCCCTCCTTTTCAGGATTTGATCTATTTATCCTCATACCTTGTTAGGGTCTTTTCGGATAGACTTCTCCGTGATCTTTATGGGAGTAATTGCTTCTCGTTGTGTGTCTCGATCCTTCATAATGATTTTTGATAAATGATTCTTCACATCATCTTGGATCTTTAGCAACAAAATGTAGCCCTCATGCCTTGTTAGAGCCTTTTTGGACTCGCCAATCTTCGCATCCCGCTTCAATAAGTTATGCCTTGGCTATGAACTCTAATTAATCCCGAGCAAGTTTTAAACGATCTTGGGCTAGAAGCTAAGTAACTTTTCGAATCGTACGACCTTATTTATTGCAATTATTTATTTACAAGTGATAGGAGAAAAAGCTTATAATTAACTCACATAAGTTCATGAAAGAATACAAAACTTATAATTGACTCTATCATCTCTCGTTCTCCATAATTTAAAATCTCAAGGAATGAGACTCGTGGATGCTTAGCCTAATAAACCAATTAAGGTCCATATTGTTAAGGATACTAGCTAGAGTAAACTCACATAGGTAAACTCGGGTTGAGTCAAAATATTCACGACGGTCCTAATATATCAAAGACATCTAAACTTATTAAAACCATTTTATTTAATAATTTATTTTGACTTTATTTTAGAAATAAAATAAATACATATGATGAAAGAAAATAATGATAACAAAGGAAAAAACTATTAGGCCAAAATAGATCAAAAATTTTGAAAAATGTCGAAAAATCAATTTTCCCGTTAAAATGAGGCCAAATTCATGGAAAAGCCCACTTAACTTCGATAGAAGTCTCCCCTACACTTAATATAAACATTGTCCTCAATGTTTAATCATGTGGAAGTAAACTCCCCTACACTTAGGACATTGTGCACGTTGTTTAAATCTTGCTAAGGAAGAGACAACTAATGTGATTCCTATTTCAACATTGATGGATATAAAATAGTGAATCAAAAGAGTTTAGGATAGAACCGGGAAGACGGGTACACGGGATCACGGGTCGTCAAAAATCATCAAAAGTGGATCTTTGAAAGCTCCAATCCCTGCACATCATAAGAAACAAAACAACAAACACCTACGTGGCTCCCCCTACACTTATTATGAAAAACGGATAAAAAGGATAGATCATCGGGTTGCCTCCCGAGAAGCGCTTGTTTTTGTTTATCGAGTCACGAGCCTGACTCGACCCCGAATACTATGGTTGAAAGTTCATAGAAAACCTTGAAGAAAATCCGCCAGGGTCAAATACATGGTTTTCATCCAACAAGTAGCATAAACCTAATGTGAAGAGCACAATCCAAAGTAGAGTAGGCGAGGTTCCCTTAAGCAAAAGTTGAGCACGGTGGTAGAAGGTGTGGTAAGGTGAAAGCATAGCTCCGTATATTCCAAAAGTCTTTCCTTTTATTTCATCAGATGGATACTGAGATGGCTCAAAAACTGTGATACCCAGATCGAACACCTTTTCCTTTAGGGGAAAATAAGAAAGAAACTCAGTAGACCTTGAAGAAGATTCGCCCATATACCGCACAATCTCATCCGAAGAAGGTGGAAATAGAGGTGTCAAAACATAAGTACTGCGAATTTTGGTGTCGTCCGGTTTCTTCTCCTCTGAAATAGATTTCTTAAAGTCTAAAGGAGGGTAGAGGCCGTAATCAAAATCCAAAGGAGGAGAATCATTCTCATTAGGAAAGTAAGTATTGAGAAAGGTGGCGAAATCTTCCTCAAAAGAGTAATCCTCTAAGGTAGTATCAAGCGTTGTTGGTGGAGGATCCTCGTCAAAAATAGGAGCAAAATCATCATTAGAAGACACAACACTTGAAGAATCACTCGAAAGAGTGTCAACATCATCAAAGTCATCATAAATCGGCATGTCTTCATACTCGGAAGTAGGATCATCATATTCATTATAAATTGGTGGAGCATCCAAATCGGAATTAGAATCATCATATTCATCATAGATTGGTGGAGCATCCAAATCGGAAAGAGAATCATTAGAATCGTCCACATGTTCTTGAAAAAGTGGATTATCATAGAAGGTCTCGAAAAGAGGATTGTTGTGTAGTACAAAATCATCAAGCTTTGTAGTTTCTAAAGGATTTGTAACAAGCTCGTCTAGAAGCACATCAATCATTTTTGCCGATTCTTTTCCATTTGATTTGCTAGTAATCTTCCCTATTTTAAAAACTTGTTGATCATTCCCGACCCTAAGAATTAGTTCACCTTTGGCAACATCGACTAAAGCTTTTCCGGTTTGTAAAAATGGTCGTCCAAGTATTAACGAAATACGAGGATCCATCTCATAAACAACAACAACAAAATCAACCGGAAAAGTGAAGGTACCAACTTTAACAAAAACATCTTCGGCAATACCAACGGGGTAAGCGAGAGTTTGATTTGCTAGCTCAAGAGTCATATGTATTGGTATAAGATCGGGTAATGATAACTTCTTCCAAACACCTAGCGACATTAAATTGATACTAACCCCGAGATCGACTAAGGCAGTACATTCCTTGATTTGAGAAAATGAACAAGGTAACACAAAACGACCGGGATCTCCAAGTTTCTCCGGAAATTCTTTGAGAAGGACTGCAGAACAATATTCATTTAATCGAGTATTAACAAACTCAACCATCTTCTCCTTCTTAATAAGCAACTCCTTGAACGCTTTAACAAATTTCGGCATTTGGACAAGTGCTTCAACAAGACTAATGTTAAAGTTCATTTGTGTGATCATCTTCAAAAAGGAAGTAACTGGATAATCTTCCTTAGTGAGCACTTTGTACTTGTCTAACCGAGATGGATAAGGAATATTGGGCTTAGGAGGTGTAGGTGTAGAAGGTGAAGGTGTAGAATGTGAAGGTTGAGATGTTGAAGGTTGAGAGGGTGAAGGTGGAGATGGTAATGGAGAACTAGGACTAGGCGTGGTAGTAGGAGGGATAAATGGGGATGGAGGAGGTGAAGGTAGAGTAACTAGGGGAGGGATAGAAGGTCCTACTATAGTTGCTCCACTACGTGTAGTAATAGCACTCACATTAGCTCTAGGGTTGGGTTCAGTTGTTGAAGGAAGAGCACCTTGGGGACGAAGGGCTTGAAACGTTTGAACAAATTTCCTATCCGTGGACTCTTGCATTTCCTTTAATTTCTAATCTTGTTCTGAAATCTTTTGAAGAACTAAGTCCATTTGTGGATTAGGTAAGTTGACCCATTGTTGTTGAAAACCTTGGTTTGGGTATTGGTTGTATGGTGGAAAACCTTGAGAATTAAAACTTTGGTTTGGATAGCCTTCATTTTGCACTTGATAAATTCCTTGATTAGCATTATAGCCCCTCACATTTGCATTTGGTTGAAAATTGGCTCGTGGTGGCCCTTGGTTGTTTTGGGTAGGTGGGTGTGGTCTTTGTTGAAAACCGGGTGGAGCAAAATAATTTGTCGAATAATAGGACAAATGATTAACATCGACATTCGGCTTGAAATGAACCCTCTCCGTGTTGTTGTAAGCATACACTTCCCCGTGAGATTGGTCATAAGCCTTATCACAATTAGCATAAGAGTGTGGCCCACCACATGTTTCACAAGTAACATTAAGAGCATTCACATGTTGACTACGGGTGTTTTGAACATGTAAGACAAGTTTAGTCACTATTGAAGTAAGTGCTTGAATTTAATTGTTGGTCTCACTATCACTAGTACTAGCCATAGTAGCCCTCACACTTTTAATTTGCACTTTGGCCTTGTTTTCAATAATTGCCCAAGCCTCGTTCATGAATTTCACAAGAATATTACCCCCCCCCCCCCCCCCCGAAGCACTATTTAGTGAATCTTGGTCATTCAAACTTAATCCATTATAAAAAGTATTAATTTGATGCACTTTAGTAAAACTGTGTTGTGGACACTTTCTCAAAAGCTTCTTAAAACGATCCCAAGATTCACTAAACGTCTCACCGTACTTTTGTTCAAAATTTATGAGATCATTCCGCAAAGCGGTAGTACGTGAGGGTGGAAAGAAGTAATTGATGAATTTAGTCTCTAAGTCCGCCCATGTGGCAATACTTTGGGGTGGTTCCTTATCAAGCCAAGCTCGGGCTTGTCCCTCGAGAGAGAAAGGAAAGAGGAGCAAACGAATTGCCTCGTGTGAAACCCCATTGTATTTCACGGTATTAGTTAAGTGAACAAACCTCTTGATATGATCGTGAGGATCATCATGAGTGCGACCCAAGAAAGGTGTGGCAGAGACCATTTGAATAAAACCGGTTTTGAGCTCGAAGTTGTTTGCGTCAATAGCCGGTACCACAATAGCATCGCCATTGCCTTCAACATGTGATTGCAAGAGCTCGATCATTGGACGGTTATCCATGGTGTTAATATGTAACAACCCACTTTGATAAGTGGATGGTTACGCGTAATTATGACGTGTCATCAAAGCATGCAAGGTAATATGTAGTAAAACATACATGACCATAGGGAAAACCGGAATCAAACATCGGTTCCCAACATAAGCCCAAAACATAAATAAAGGAAGTGAAATGAAGAAAGACTATACAAGCATAAATATATGAAGGCAAAAGGAAAAGAAGTCTATGGCAGCTTCCATCCTATGCACGTCCTCCAAATGCTCGAGTCTGTCCTTGGGTACCTGCCGTTTTGGGACATGGAAAGGAAAGTAACGGCTGAGCATAACGCTCAGTGTACGGATATACAAGCATGGAATGAAATAAATATAAGCATGTAAACATATAGCAGCGGAAATGAACAAGTCCTGGAAAACCTAGTAATACTTAGTAAAACTGGTTTTATAGTTTGAAAAGCCTTATGTTTATCTTGTAAAAATTGTTTAACATGTTAACCATTAAGCCAATATAGGTCATGAATAATCAACGTGCATGAATACTTGGAGGGGTGACCTGATGAGACTGCTTTTATACATAGTCTCATCGTCCAAATCGGGCTTAAAATGCATAAAATATCATTAAAACTGCCAAATATATGCTCGTGTTTGTTGCTTGTGTATTTTAGGTACGGATATTGAGGAAATGACAAAAAGATCACAAGAATCAATAAAAAACGAACACGGGAAACGAAGCCGCACAATGAACCGGACCCGAATCAAGAATTTCCAAAATGGTCCTTAAAGAATTGAAGATTGGCAACATTGGTCCCTCATTTTTGAAGATTTGGCAAGATAAGACCTTGAAGAAATCATCATTTGGCAACAAAGGTCCTCCATGTTTGAAGATATTACAAGAATGGCCCTTGAAGAATGCAAGTTATGCAATTAAAGTCCTTGTTTTAAGTTTGAAAACTTGATTGTGCCAAAAATGACAACTTGTGCAAAGTTTTTACAAAGGAATAAAGATGACTTGTTGTTTATTACAAAGTGAAGACAAAAGGGAACTTGGGGGGCCTTTTCTGCCCAGACAACCAAACCTACACATCCACTCACAAGCCTACACGTCACCCAAATACCCGACCCTATCCATTTACCCTACCCATGCCCGTCCAAACCCAACCCAAACCCACTCACCCAATTTATTAATTAAACTGGGTCAAATAGTCAAACCCCACACTATTTTCCCTCTAAACACGTTTTTAAATAAACCCTCACCCAAATTAAATCAAACCACCCTCAAAACACCCCATAAACCCTAACCTACCCAGGACTTAATCACCCTTAATTCAAAGGGGTTTTACCCCAATCCTTCCAGATTATTAATTCACCTTACCCTAATCAAAACCCACCAACAATGTCCCTTTCCCGTGACCCCCATGTGGCCCCCAGTCCTTCCCCTGTCACTCCAAATTGGGCAAAAGTCGAATCTTTTCAGCAAATCAACGGACCTTGTTTATTTCTTGGTCCCCAATGTTCATTCAACGCTCAAGATTGGTCAAACAAAGCTGGACAATCACATGGGTACCAAGTGTGACCAAATTCGAATTTCAAGAAAAGGGCAACTTTGGCATTTTAGCTAGATTAGGGTTTTGATCTTTACTTATTCCAGATAGTTCTTTGCATTCCTATAAAGAGAGAACTCGGGTTGTGAGTATCCTCTTGTTCCAGATTTTTACTCAAAAAAATTGTAATCCCTTTTTAAATTTATAAAGTTGGTATTTTTGTGAAACTGTAATTCCTTTTATTATTTTTAAAAGTTGGTATATGTTTGAGTAGAATCTGAGTTCCATTAATATTTTTCAAACATTTTGTGTTTCAATTTTTCAGAAAAAGGTTTCTGAAAAAGGGTGATTTTTGGTAAAATCTTGTTTCAAGATTTGGTTTTCCAGGACTGTAAGTTGTTGGTTTAAGAGTTTTGAAAGAAAAACATTTGAGAAATTTGTGAGAAAGGTTTTAAAAAGAGAAAGATAAAATCAGAATTTGCATATTGTGTTTGTTCATTGTTCTTAGCAGGAAGTTATTTGAAAGCTTGTTTGTCCAAGGTTCTGCTCAGGCCCCAGCCTGAAGGAGATGGCTAAGCAGCCATTGTGGGACCTGGATGTGGGTCCCACAAGGTAATCTCCTTGTTCTTTGTTTGAGTTTTGAAATATTTCAGTTTTATGAGATTTGCATGAATTTGTGTGAAAATTGTTTAAGTGTTTGTTATTTGGTTTGATTCTACTGTTTTTAGGATTGTATGCATGTTAGCAGTGTTTTAAATCAATTTGGCTTGAGTTTGATAGCATTTGCTTTGTTAGATTTCAGTTTCTGATTATAAAGGGGTGTTTGGATTAGGGTTTAAGTGGGGATTAATGGTTTAAATCTTGCTTAAAAATCTGTCTTAATCACTCATTAGGGTATCAATAGGTTGTATGTTACTTTGGTTTTCAGTTTAGTGAAGTTTAAATCAAACTTGCATGTTAAAAATTGGAATATAGCACATAAAAACAGTCAAGTCATATTTCTGCCTGTTTTGTGATTTTTGTGCCATCAAATCTTGGTATATGTTAGATATTAGGTTTAGGAAGGGCTTGCAAGTGCTTATATGTCATTTGGTGAGATTGTGTGCTTGATTTGAGGCCTTGAATCTCACTTTTGTGCACTTTGAATCAACAAAACACTCCCAGACCTGTGCAAGCTTAATCAGAAACCATCTTGTGCATTTTGTGTGAATTTTTGTGAAGTGATTGTGTGTTTTTGTGCTATTATTGACTCCCCACAACCCAACTGGTTGTGGGGTTGCCTTATTGCCCAATATAAGCCCTCAAATAAGCTCTCCTGAGCTTATTGGTCACCAGACCAAAAAAATACACTAGCAGTGGGAACAAATTTCCCACTGATAGCACAAAAGTTAACCCTGCTACACTACTGGACAAAATCCAGTCACATGTCACTATCAGAATTCCAATTTTTTTGTCTTTAGTGCCTTAATTTAGGAGTTAGGGTTTCAAACTTGTTGCATTATTTTTCTAATTTTATTTTTGATTTTTCTGTTTAATTAGATTTTTTATTACTGTTCATTTAATATTTTTTAGATTAAATAGTTATTTTTAATTACTTTTAAGTTTCTGTTTTTTGTCCTTTAGTGCAAAAAATTAATATTTTTAGATTTCAAAAATTTTGTTAGATTCAGAAAAACATTTTAAGATTTTTGGTATAAAATTTTTTTACTGTTCACTTTTTAATTATTATTTTTATAATTAAATTAGTTTAATTAGGGTTTTAATTCAAACTGTTTTTGTCTTCTAGTGAAAAATTTATATTTTTCAAACTTTTTCATTTTTCTACTGTTCATTAGAGTAATTTAGGATTTTTAAAATTGTTAAATTATTTTTGGCATTATTTTATTATTTTTTAGGATTATTTTGGTTTAAAAATAGTTTTAAGTGATTTTAAAAATAGAAAAATAATTTTTAAAATTTAGGAAAAATACTTTTTAGTCTTTAGATAATATAAGTAAGTTATTTGTTCAATAAAATAATATTTTGGACATTTTGATTAATTATATTTAATTTTAGGGCTTTAATTAGCATTTAAAATTGAATATTTAATTAATAAAAGGTTTTAAAATATTTTTATTGGATTTTTATTCTTATTTATATTATTTTAGATTTAGTTTTAGCTTTCAATTAATTTTTAGGTTTAAAATTTTTAATTTGTAGCTTTTTACGGTTTTACGTGAACGACCTTTTTCGTCTTAGCTCGATCCGTCTTCGTAACCGTCATTCTTTTCTCACCCCATTTCTATTTTTCTTTTTCTACAATATAATCACAAACATTAATCAATTCATTACACAACACACGTGCCTCCTCGAGAACGAACTCACTTCATTGGGTCATTCACACACGGTTTTCCTAAATCGTCGTGCTTACCCTATATTATTGCCTTGTTTTCCTAAACAAGTGTGATTTTACAACTATCATTTTGGCGCCGCTGCCGGGGAGGCGTGTTGTGTTTTGATTGAACAATTGTTGTTTTTATACTAACCATAACTAGTATTTGTATTAGTAGCACTCTACTAATACGTATTATCAGTTTTCGGTTTTTGTGTGAATACTATTGCTATATAGTATACGTAGAACAATAAATTCACAAGTACTCCAAATACGTGAGAAATCACAACCTTGACTTGGGAGGTCATTACCCAATCATTGTATTCGAATCTCAAACCAAAGAAAAAGGCAAAGATAGATAAATACTTTCGTGAAGCTTAATCTTGAAAATACAAACTATAAGGTGGGTATAAGGCGGATATTGTAAAATATATCCTAAGGAAAAAGGCTCTTAAGTGCTTCGCGCCACCTCGTTTCCCCGCTTGCTTGTGAGTATTTGATTTTGAGAGCTAATCGAGGGTTTTGCCGCCCAAAGTATTATTACATATCATATATATTTTCTTGGTTTCATTTGATTAAACCCTCTTGAACGTTTTGGTGTTCCACCAACGTTCTAAAGTCATCGAAGGCGTTCACTTCACGTGATCGTTTTCATTCCTTGAGGCTTCTTTAATCGAGAGATTTGATTAAGGAGGAGATTTGTAGATTTGTGTCTACTTAATACATTCACCAAATTCCAAAAAGTTAATACAACCAAAAACCACAAAAAAATTGAAAAAATACAAAACACCAAAAAGAATCTTCTTTGCTCATCCCCTCGTTGTATGTGACGTTTATGCTAAGTCGTAATCAAGCAAGACGTGCACGTAAACGCAAGAACAAAACTCCCACTCCAAATCATTCTAGTGAGGAGTCTCCTATTGACGAACCCATTGTAAGAGAAGCACCAACCATGGCGAATCGAACTATGATGGAGTTACTTCAAGCACCCACCGAGGGTTATGGAGAGGCTACTGGATTCCCGCTATCCTTGCGGAGAATTTTGAGGTGAAAACGGGTTTGTTGTCGATGATCCAAAACAACAAATTCCGTGGTGATGAGAAGGACAATCCCCACAACCATATCCGCCAATTCAATCGTCTTACCGCCACTTGCAAATTTAAGGATGTCTCGAATGACTCGATTAAGATGATGCTTTTTCCGTATTCCTTAGCGGGGCCCGCTAAAATTTGGTTAGAGAAAGAGCCACCCAATTCTATATTGACGTGGAAGGATCTCGTTTCAAAATTTGTGAACCAATTTTTTCCGCCCTCTAAGACTACGAATTTGAAAAATGAGATTTCTAAATTTTCACAAGAAACAAATGAAAGTTTTTCAACGGCTTGGAATAGGTTTAAGGAGATGTTACATGAATGTCCTCATCAAGGTTTTTCCGACTTGCACCAAATTGACACGTTTTACAATGGACTTAATGATCATGAAAGGGATTATTTAAATGCCGCCGCGGGTGGTAATTTTTTGTGTAAAACGGTTGAGGAAGCTTTGTAATAATTGAGAATAGGTCTAAGGTTTATAGCCCTCGTAACACACCGAGTGTTGCCAAAATGGGCTCGTCATCGTCTCGTAGCATCAATGCATTGCATGATGAAGCAAATGAAGAAAATCGGTTTTTTGATAGATTTGCTAACCTTATGTCCCATTGGAAAGCTCAAGAAGCTTCAAATTCCGCTTCGGTTAAAGCGGTTGCTAAGAGTTGTTTGTCGTGTGGTGGAGCTCATGATATTTCCGAGTGCATTACCGCGGATGGTAACGCTTCGAGTGCTTACATAGCCACGGGAACTTATAGCCAAAACGGTCAAGGTTCCCGCCAAAATCAAGCTCCACCAAATCAAAATGCTAATAACTATCAAAACAACAACCAAGGTGGTAATTATCAAGGAAATCAACGTAACTACAACAAGGGTAATTATCAAAGTGGAAATGGGCAAATTTCAAACCAAAACCAAAACCGTGATTTTCAAACTACGACTCAAGGTTTTCAAAATGATCACACCAAAAATCTTCAAGGAGAGTTTTTGAATTATGCTAAGGCAAACGATGCTAAGTTTGACAATATGCAACGTGAAATGGTTAGCTTAAGATCCGAGTTGAAAAACGAGCTTAAAAACGAACTTGCTAATGAACTTAAAACTCATGCTAATAAAATGGAAGGAAATGTTCAACGACTCCAACAAAATCAACAAAAAATGTAGCAAGGTCAACATGAGATTAAGCAAGAATTGTTAAAAGCGGATGCTAGGCAATCTAAGTTTGAAGACCGAATGGGGAAAATGTTTGAAGCTATCATGAGTAAGCCCTCTTCTTCGGGTGGTCTTCCTAGTGATACCATCGTGAACCCGAAAGGAGAATTGAAGGTTATTACTACTCATAGTGGTAAAACTTTCAAAGAACCCATTTCTCGTCCAAGTACTTCTATGGAGAAGGAAAAAGAGAAAGAACCCGAGGTGGTGGTTGAAAAGGAGCATATTACAATCCCACGAAGTACCGCTCAAACCACACCTACGGTTGAACCAATACCAATAGTGGAACCCGAGATTCCAAGGCCGATGCCTATGCCTATGCCCCAACCCACACCACCCTTACCTTACCCTTCAAGACGAGACAAGGAAAAGGCACAAGAACGAAATAATTATCAATTTGAACTTTTTATGAAAATGTTTCGTGACTTGCATTTTAATATAAGTTTTGCCGACGCCTTAGTCATGATGCCTCGATTTGCCGCGAACTTCAAAAGTATGTTGAATAACAAAGAGAAATTGCAAAAATCGTCTAGTTGTTCATCGGTTTTTCTTAGCCGCATACCTCAAAAAGTCGGTGATCCCGGCAAGTTTTTAATCCCATGTGCTATACAAGACATGGAAGAATGCTACGCCTTGGCCGATCTTGGTGCTAGTATTAATTTGATGCCTCTTGAGATTTTTAAATCGCTCAATCTTCCCAATCTCACTCCTTCAAGAATGTCAATCGAGATGGCCGATCATTCTACGATTCTAGCTTGTGGAGTTGCCGAGGACGTCTTTGTGAAAGTTGGAAAGTTCTACTATCCCGTGGACTTTATTGTTGTTGACATTCCCATCGATCCTAAAGTTCCTCTAATTTTAGGTCGATCATTTTTGGATACCTCGAGAGCACTTATCGATGTGCATGCTAGGAAAATCACTCTTCGTTTCAATGAGGAAGAACTCGTTATAAATGCAACTCAAAACTCCACACTTTCTCATGTGTATTCTATCACGTCTTTGTACAATGTCAATCCCATCAAAAACATTTGCAAAAAGATTTCAAAAAGAGTTTTAGGAGTTGTTGATAAAAATGATTTTCCGTCCCCTCCGCCGGTGGAGGTTAAGAGTGTTAAGCCTACGCTTCCAATTGTGAATGATTCTTCGGATGATGAATCTGTTGATCCCGATGGGGGAGTTTTCTTTGTTGACAAACGTTTTGAGAACTTACCACCACCTTTACCAAAACGGTTTTCAAATGTGAGAATTTTTAGTGTGACTAACATTGCTTTAGAAACACCAAATATTTTTGACATAATCAAATCGGGTTTTCATAAGGAGAGTTTAAAAGATGAAAAAGGAAAAGATTTTAAATTGGACTTAAAAGATTTTTCTACAATTCTAACTCCGTCATCACCGCGTGTATTGAGTACTAGAAGCTCGTCTTCTCCTTTTGACGATGCTTTGTGTGGACCTAGTGTGGGGGAAGCCCCTTATGTTCCCTTCCCTTTCTCCACCGAGGACGAGATATTTGATCCCGGAATTGCTTATAAAGGGAAATCTCGGTCTTCCACCGATGCAATAAATGAAAAATCTTTTCATTTGATTGGTGCGAGTCTACCTCGAGTAGCTCAATGTTTTTATGACTTACCCATTGTCCCACCCTTCTATTTCTTATCATCTATTTTCTTCAAACCCTTTTGGTTTATGTTGGCACATGATGGAGTGGCGTTGATTTGTTTTTCCAATAAAAACGAGAACGCCATCTTCGATCCCGGTATTTTGCACCATCAAAGGACTTAGTCCTTAATACCGGTTGTTTTTGGGCCTTGTTTATCATGTAAGCCCCACTAAAAATTGACCATACCAAGATAATCCCTAAATGATCACATTTATGGGGATTCGAGTCGAGCTTTTGACTCGGTTATCAAAAACAAGGTGCCTCGTGGGGGAGACCCATGCTTATCCGTGTACATATTATCGCTTTCTAATGTAGTTTAATGTGAGGGGATTTGTGCCCTTCCAACCTTTGTTCCGTGGTTGTTTGTGCATTGTGGTTTTTAGATCATGATATTCACGATTGGAGCCTCTCGTGTTCGTTTTATGGGAGCACTCGATCGTTTGCTTTGGAAACTTTCTCAATATCCAAATGATATATCCTTTTGATGTTCTAACCTTAGGTTTATAGCACACTTCATAAACGGCTATTAATTTATTGGTTACACCCTTTCCATGCTAGATTAGGCATTTGACTACGTCTCTAGTATGGGGTGTTTGCACCCCTAGACTCGAAACATTGAGGATAATGTTTAACTTTAGTATGGGGGGGGGGGGGTGAATAGATACTTGCCTTGCTAAACCTTCACGATTTCCAAAGTTTATCTTTTTGTTTATCATTTTGTTGCAAAATAAGGCTAAAAATGGCCAAATTTTAAATTTTTTCTCATGTTTTATAAGTGTTTGAAGACAAGAATGTAGGTTTTCCGATGGCGAGAATAAGAGTAATTTTTGACTCGACCGTGCGTGTTGAGCACTTAGCTTTAATTCCTTAACTACACATTAGGCTAAGTCTCTTAAATGAGGACGAGAAATGATAGAGTTAATTATAAGTTACTATGCTAAACGCATAGTACTCGTATTCTTTCAAAAACTCATGTGTTCTCGTTATTTTCTTATTCTCCCTTCACTTGTAAATATTTTTTGCTTAATAAATATTGACTTAGCGGTTTAGTTAGGATTGTTGGGTTTCTAGTCTTTTCTAGTAGCTTCCGTGTAATTAAATTGGGAAGACATTAAGGTATCGCCAGCGTCACAGTTTTGAAGTATTGGCACCCGAATAATCGAAAGCTTCACCCAATAATAAGATTTCAAGTGCTCACCTAAATCTAGCAAACAATTTGAAGCCCCACAAGGCCGAAAAATCTATGCAAAATTGAAAGTGAATCAAGCCTTAATCTTCGAAGCTTTAAAGATCCAAAATTCGCTTTAGCGTGAGGATATACGTCTTTGGCTAATAAAACCACCGATGAGGCGGATAATAAAAGGCAAGGCAAGACCGAAGTCATAATAAAAGCTTCATGGCGAAGTTGAATAAAAGATGGAGGTAAACCAAAGATAATAAGGCCCTTCCGTTAGGGGGCGTATAAAAGTCTTGGTAATAAGTCTCATGTTCAGAACCGTTATAAAACCGTGTTTATCGATTCTTCTTGTCAACTTATTTTTTTGACATCGTTGTCTATTAGGAGGGGTTATTGATTTGATGGTTTTGATTACACCGTTAGGACTCTATTTTTAGACCTAAATCTCTATTATCGCATAAGTCAAACAATGTATCCTCGTGAAACATTCAAGACAAAATAAAATATAAGAGATACAACTTAGGAATAATGGGAGGATAAGTACGTGATTAGGGCATATGAGTAGTGTTAGCATTACTAACTTATAATGACAATGATCTCGTTGCACGCTTAGCATGGAATTGGGGTGAAAATCGAGGACGATGAAATTATTTCTAACGAAATATTCACGTGTTCTTATTCTATGAACCTAAACGTCCCATTTTGCGATGAAAATCATACATTATGTCTAAAACACAAGTCGTAGTAATAGAAGTAGTGTAGCTAGTTTATCTTTCAATAAAATGAATAAAATGAATTTTGGAGATGCTACGATACTTTATTCTAGCATTGCGTGAGGGCACGACAATGGTTTAGTATGGGGGAGTGATGAGACTGCTTTTATACATAGTCTCATCGTCCAAATCGGGCTTAAATTGCATAAAGTATCATTAAAACTGCCAAATATATGCTCGTGTTTGTTGCTTGTGTATTTTAGGTACAGATATTGAGGAAATGACAAAAATATCACAAGAATCATTCAAAAACGAACACGGGAAACGAAGCCACACAATGAACCGGACCTGAATGATGATTTTCCAAAAATACCCTTGAAGAATTAAAGATTGTCAAGTTTAGTCCTCCACGTTTGAAGATTTGTCACATTTGGCCCTTCAAAAAAATCCTTTTACACAACTTTGATCCTTGAAGAATGAAGACATGGCAAAAAGTACCCTTGAAGTTTGGACAAAAGTACATCATAAGCCCTTATGAAAAGTTTTAGAAATACTTGTGCCAAAAATGACAAGTTTGTCATAGTTGATTACAAAGGAATGGGTGAAAAATCTGCTAAAGTTTATTTGAAGATATTTTGAAAGATGAAGGGGGTTTTTCTGCCAAACAACTAAACCTAAATCCACCAATCATGTTCATACACCTCACCAAAACCCACCCAAACCCGTTTACCCTACCCAGACCACCCATTACCCGACCCATCCCCACAACCCTTAACCCCTCCATGTCAGAAACCCATTAATACAACAATTAATAAACTAAATTTTGAACTTAAGTTGTTTATTATTTGTTAAAGCAGGTAACACACTAACCTCCCCCAAAACATAATCAAACCAGACCACTGTTTCATCAACCCTAATCTTCAACATCTTTAATCCTGAGTGGTAACACAATTAACTATCCAGAATGCTAATTTATCATCTACTAATCCTAAACCCACCCCAAGATTCCTCCCAGACACTCCCATATGCCACACCTCACATCCACTACTATGTCACTTTCCCACCTTTTTCCCAAAACAGACAGGATCAACGATCCTGGTTGATTCCTTGACCCCCAATGGTCATTAAACGGCTATAATCAAAGAACAAGCTGGCAAACATCACATGTGAATGAGCAGAGGTCACAAGATGTTCCATTTAACCAAGATTCGGATTTCAAGCCAAGGGTATTGTTGGAATTAGCTACATTAGGGTTTTAGTTACTTCTTTAGCTTCTAGAATCTTTGTAACCCGTCTATATAAGGGTGCATAGGACTACCTTACATTTTTGTTCCAATTTTTATTCAAAATTTTGTAAGAGACGAAATTGTTGAATATAATTAAGTTCCAGCTTTTAATTTTCATTGCAAATTTAATTCTCCTGCATTTTTAAATTTCAGTCATTTAAATTCTTGCAAGAAGTTTGGGTTTCAAAGTTTGTATGACAGATTTTCATAATGAAGTGGTAATTTCAAGAAGTTTGGTTTTCATTTGAGGATCCCAAGTTGATGTTTTTTCTGGTTTAGGGTTCGATAAGCTGGTTAGATTAAGCTTTGGAGCTTATAGGATTGTGAAAAGTTTGAAAAAAGGAGTTAAGATAGTTTGGAGAGGTTGCGCGTCAGAGATAAGGATCTTGGACCCCCTCCTTGAAGAAAGGTGTCTAGTTGTTTCAAGATTGAAGATATTTCAGAACTGCTCTTTTGGTTTTGAGGGGGAGATAAGCTGGATAATAAGCTCATAACGCTTATCGGTGTGGTTTTGGTTTGAAAATAGGTTGAGAGGGCTTGTGAGGTTGCGTGTTAGGAGTGTGCAAACTCTGGACCACTTGTAAGTTTCTTTCCCATTAAAAGCCCTAAGTCTACTTGAATGCTATGAGCTTATGTAAACTGCTTATTGTTCTCATTTGTTGTTTTTTCCACCTGTTTAATTTTGTTGTTCTTGCTTATTTGCTCTTCAATTTAGTTGCTAATCTTGCTTTAAGATAAATTTTATGTCGTTTAAAAGGTGTTTGGGTTAAGTAGTTAATCAGCCTTAGATTCACTCTCATGCTTGGTTTGGCTCCTGGACTCATTTATTAGGCCAGAATAGACCCACTTTAGTTTTTGGTTTGATAAAAATCAGTAGGTTCAAGGATTCTGCTTGCTTTTTTTTTATTTCTTGTTTTCCTACATATTTTGAGCTGGAAATAGTTGTTTGTGATAGTTTCATTTAGGATTAAGTTTTGAGATCATCACTTGGCAAAAATGGCCAAAGTGAATGCCCATATGCGCCAGCAGGTTTAGTCTTGATTATTTGTTAGAAGTAGGAGAAGTTTTTGGTGAATCTTAGTTAGAATCTGGCCAAAAATTTAGTTTTAATGCACCAATGAGTCATCACTTATACCCACTGTTAGGTGTAAGATTTCTGTGAACCACCCACTAGGCATAGATAAGCGTGATTCGTGGCTATTTTATTTGTTGTGTGCTTTAGTTTGGGTCGTCTAAAGTAATTGTGCGCTTCTTTGATCCTGCAGCAAAGATAAGTTAACCAAAGGTGAGTGTGCATTTCAACCACTGTATGATAGCAACCACAAAGGTGTTTGGGATTAGTGTTGGCCTAGGTGTTGATTCGTAGGTATAGCTTGATTGGATAATGTTTTGTTAGGATAGTTTAAACTTAAAATACCCATTGTTTCACTTGATTTCAGAAAAATGCAAGTTCTCATTGGTTTGGCGATTTTCTGTAACTTCTACGACAGTAGGCTAGATCTTTGAGAATGTAACTTCTATGGTATTTGTTGATTCATGTTGTTGAAATAATCTCGTTGCTGCCATAATTATTGTTGCTGTCAAACATGGTCAACCAACAGAGGTGATAGCTTAGGACTTGGTTTGGTGAAATCCATTAAGGTTTTAGAGTTGGGGTAAGGGCTGTTGGATAGAATTTGATAAGCTGTAAGCGTATCTCTGTTTAACTAACCTCAAGAATCCCACCATAGTCACCTATAGCTAGGTTCTAGTACCCATTGTTATGTTTTGAGCCCACTGTTCGTGTATTGATTCTGTAATCTTTTCCATTTTTTTTCTTAGGAGTGTTGTTGTTTATGTGTTTATTACATTGCTCAAACCTGTGGCCTTAGGTGTTTTTGTGTGATATATGTGACTCCCCACAAGCACGAACGCTTGTGGGGGTGCCCTTTGCTCCTACACCAAAGAAACAAAATAAGAGAGCCACAACATTTGAGGTGCCTGCTGCCCTTTTGTTCATAATTTTGGTTTCATTCGTGGCTTTCGAGTGAGGGTTGTGCTCTACTTTGAGTTTTGAGTTCTGTGTACCATTATCCAAACAAGAGTACCAAAAATAGGGGTGACCCACTGTTGGAATATTTTGCGTTGCTGCGTGTTTTTCCTTTTTTATGTGATTTATATCGTGGCATAATTTGCATTTTGGATTAGTGATGTTGTGATTGGTGTTATTGTTTGGTGTTCATAACCTCTACAACAAGTGGAACCAACAGTTATCCAAAAGTAACCATAAGGAAAGAAACCAACAAAGAGTTGCCTGTTTGTTTTCAACTGTAATATAGTAATCTGCCAAAAAGTGACCACAGTGGGTTTAGAACCCCTGACCAACCTCCAATACGAGACACAGTTACACTTTGCTTTACCATCTGTGCTCTCTTACACATTTTGTTTCTAGTTCTCTCAGTTTGCTTAAATACTTTGTTGTAATTCGTGTAAGCTGTCAGCAACACAAAGAAAATACAAAAAAAAGAGTCACAACAGGGTCTCGAACCCCTGACCTCACAACTATACCATACGCAACATACCTCCTGCTAACCATCCCCTCTACTATTCACCTTGGTTTTTACTTCCTTTCATTTTTCTTTTATACCTTATTTGTTTTTCTTTTTAGTTTTTTTTATATAATAGTAGTATCTTAATTCAATTTTTTTTTAGCTTATTCGATAAGCTGATTTGGTTAGCTTATTTTTCCTAGCACCTAGATAGCTTAATATATTTTCCACAAATTTTTTAGATTTTTCCCATTTAGTTTAATATTTTTTAATTTATTTTGTTATTAATAGTTTTTAATTCATAAAAAATTATTTAAAAGTAAAAAAAAATATAGTTCTTTTTTTTTTAATTTTCTTTTGTCATTTAGAACGTAGGAAATACAAATTTGCTTTTGTATAGTTTAAATTTCATAATTTCTTTTTATTATTTATTTTCTAAGATTATTCTCATTTTAAAATTTAAAAAAGTCATAAAAAATAGAAAAAAGTTTAGAAAAATTTTCAAAAAAAATATTTTTAGTTTTTAAATAGTATAAACTAGGTTTGCAAATAATAAAGTTTTAATTTTGTCCTTTTCTTAGTTAATTTATTTTTTAGGATTTTTAATTAACTTTAAATATTAATATAAAATAATTTAAGCACTTTCAAAATTTTTTGGTTTGCGTATTTTTATTAGTTAGGATTTTTAGAACATTTTAGTGATTTTTAATTTTATTTTTTTTAGGGTAAATTTTTCGTAAGGTCGCGTTTTTACGTTCTTACGTTTGAGCATTTTCGACCGTTTTCAACGTAGTCCGATCTCGTTTTCTTTTCTTTCCTTCTTTCCAAAAGCGTAATCACTCGATTAAATAACGTATAATTATTGTTGGCTAAACACCATACCTCATCGAGAACGAACTCGATTATTCGTCTTTACGTTTTTCCTAAAACGTATCGATTAATACTTACCACGACTTAGTGTTTGCTTACTTTTTCCTAAAGGTAAGTAAAACGACTAAAATACTCTACATCATGACCTCGTCATGCAATTAGAAGGGTTGCCTCTAATTAATATAAGTTTCTGGGTAGGAGGGATCAACTCCTTGTGAAGGATGCAAGGCACACACCACATTCACCTGAATAATCTGTTGAAAACATGTAAACTAGGATGCACCCATACGCCCCACATGATAATAATAATAATATGGCCAAAAGCTGAAGGGACGCCACGAGCTATCACTCCGTCGTGGTGGAGTCATAACACTTGTGCCTCCATTGTTATGGTTATGGTACCTCCATAACTAGGTGAAACTGGTCATGCATGTATATGGATTTAGGTATCTAATTAAACATAAGCAATCAAAACATATAAAACATATACTGGGAAAACAGTTGGCTGCATAAGGGGAAATCCTAATAAGGAAGAATGTCCATACTGAAAGGACGTAGAATCCGTACCTTATGTCCAGTGAATGGAAAAGATGAACGAATGGAATCCTACTCTGATCTCACTAATGCTACATAGAAGGATACGTGTATAAGTATATTGTTACTGCGTACATAATCTGATTATAATATGTCTTGACTTGTTTTATATGTTTTAGTCTTGTCTTACTGATTTTAATGTTATACTGCTTTTATCATGTGTTTTAAGTCTTTTGATTAAGTATTAACTGATATTCTTGTGTTATTATACTTGTAGTGTGATAATAAGTAACTTTCTAAAAATAGCAGGTTTCCTAAAATAGAAAGTTTCCAAAAATATATTAACTGTTTAAAATAAAATAGTTTCTAAAAATAGAAAGTTTCTAAAAATAATAAGTTTCCTGAAATAGAAAGTTTCCATATTTAGAAATAAGCTGAATTAGTAAGCTAATAATATAAGCTTAGTTTTACTGATTAAATATGCTAAGTCATGTGATTAATAGTATAGTTTATTAACTGATACATATAAATTAAATAAAATATAGGTTATAAGATTTAATTAAATATAATCATGATTTAATTAAATCAAATGTATAAAACTACTTAGGTTAAAATCATGTATTAATAACTATATTAATATAACCTAAGTCATGATAATTAATTAATTACATGTCATGTTTTAATAATTGTTTAAATTTAATAAATAAATACTTATGTTAAAATCATGTATCATTAAATAATAACAATTAACCTAAGTCATGATAATTAATTTAATTAATAGTCATGTTTAATTAATTTAGTTTTCCTTGAAAAATAAAATAGCTTGCAAAAATATGAATCTTGTAAAGAAAATGTTTAACTTGTTAACTTCGACCCGTGCCCGTGTTTAATATAAGCCGAGCCAAACACACCCTAGCCGGCGGCTAGGACTGTGACCAGCCGTCGGCTGCCACTGACTACGCAGGGCTTCCCCTGTTGTGGTGTTTGTTCCCACCGGTCTAGATCGGTTCCCCCTGTTTCCTAATCAAGACCCACCGAGACCTTGCATGGTCTCGGTTGCCATTGCCTGCACCAAGGTTTCCCCCGTGGGTTCCTTGGTTGCTACTGTCCATACAAAAAACCACACCGAGCCCTTTAAGGGTCTCGGCTGGTGGGAGACAAGTGACACCGAGAGCTATGAAGCTCTCGGTTTAGATGTGGTCGAGCCAAAACAACCCTAAACCCGAACCCTCCTTGATTTATAACATGGTAAGATCATTTATTTATAATGACAATTAAATAATGATAATTAAAACATGAGTTAATTCGAAGAAAATGGTTTATGAATTACCAACACACGTGGAATGAATAAAGCTTGATCTCATGAACACACTCCTAATCAAAATTATAAATCAAAACTCGTCCTCCTTTTGGGTGCTGCTGGCGGCATAAAGAGAACATCACGTTCTCCTTTTGGGTACTACTGGCGGCATAAAGAGAACATCACGTTCTTCTTTTGGGTGCTACTGACGGCATAAACAGAACATCACGTTCTCCTTTTGGGTACTGCTGGCGGCATAAAGAGAACCACACGTTCTCCTTTTGGGTGCTACTGGCGGCATAAACAGAACTGGCGGCCACCATAGGGTTTGCTAGGGTTTTTGCTTTGTTTTGAAAATGTGATAAATGAAAATGTAATGATTTACCTTCCTAAAATATTTTTGTGAAGTGGGTTGGGCCATAAGGCCCGTTTCCTTTCTTTGTGTCCGCGGGTAGGTGGGGCCCAGAAGGGAAACCCGAACCTTTTCATGCTTAAAAGTTACGTGTTCGTACGTTTGTAATTACGTTACGTTATTATAATTTATTCGTGTTATTATAAATACTTGTACGTAATCGTAATAATAATATACGTAACTACATATTTATGTGTTCGTGATTCTTACGTTCATGGTTTCATGTTCGTGATTATAATTATTACTTATAATAATTATCTTGTATTAATACATACTTAATACTTATCGTGTAATAACACGTACGTAATTCTTGTAATTAATATTCGTGACACGTGTTCATGTTATATAAGGAAAGTTGTAATCTTGTACGTACGATTATTAGTGTATTGTTCATGGTAAAAGCATGCGGGTTTTACAACTCTTCCCCCTAAAAAGAATAATTTGTCCCCGAATTATAGATAAAGTCAACTGAAAGAGAAACATACCCGAATTAAACTGAGAGGGTATGTAAGATAAAAGGACATGCAGGTGACATGGTAGAAAGGAACGTGGAACGTGACATGTCTTGAAAGGACATGTAGCGTGACGTGACTGAAAGGACGTATCTAATCGATAAGAGAAAACGGATAAGAAGTCCTGATGTACTCCTCCTTTTCCAAGTGGCTTCCCTCTTGGAACGGTTCCTTCACAAGATCTTGATACAAATGATAAATCTTGGTCCTCCTGACCTTGACTTGAAAACACGAAAAGTTCATTGTCTTCAACGTAAGATAGATCCCCTGAATTTGATCGAGGAAATAAGATTAACGTGCAAGGGTAACTGAAACGTTATGATGCAAAATATCCCAACTGACTGATAATAGTACTGTCTTAGCAATGATACGCGAGACATACTGAAACGTAGTACGTGAAAAAATTGTGAGCGTGATACGTGAATAATTCTGAACATGATACGTGGAGATATGGTGAATGTAAAATGGCAAACATATCGTGATCAATGATACGTGTAACATATCGTGAACATGGAATACGGAGACGGTATCGCCAAATGCTATAAGGTGAGACGTGGAATGTGACGTGAAACGTATATCTGAGGATAGAGAGTTATGCTAAACTTGAGTCTGGTCTCTCAAGTTCTTGTAAAACTTCCCTGAACGAAAATGAACGTAAAATCGTAAGCCAAGATACGATCATGAACGTGACTAGTGTCATGAACGTGAGTGTGAAAGCAAGTCGTAAAACTGGAACGAGAACGTGAACGTACATAAGGAGCACAAATGCGAACCTTTGTCTCACCCGATAGCTGAGGGATTGCCAAGTGATCGGATGAGCCTTGGCTGGAACATGTCCGATAAATCTGTTGGTTCTGAAATCCTTGCGGATGTACGGATTCTACATACTTGATCAAGCCGTTGACAATAACCCAGATAGCTTCATGCTTCTTCTGAGTTTGCGTTAATCTGGTAACCAAAATCCATGGAGATCTTGTCCCATTTCTATTCAGAATTTCAGATGATGGAAAACATCCTAGTCTGTTGGTGTTCTTAATAACTAGGTTTTACTTAGTTATGAAAGTTCGTTTATCCAGTCTTTTCGAATTGATTTCCGGTTAAATGTGCGACTCAGTCGTTCTTGGTGGAAAATTAAATGGTTTGGGTATCTATTTTAAACTAAAAGTAAATGTGAAAATGTCGTTGAGTAAAATAAAAGCTTTAAAAATTACTAGAAAAACACTTGGTAAAAACAGAGATTTCGGGAAGCGTGCAATTTTTGGAAATTAAAACGTAATGAATTTAAAACTTGAAAACTTTGTAAAACTAAAAACTTAAACCATCGGAATGTAAAAATGGATTCTGTCAGAATGTAATGAAAACAAAACCATCGAAAAAATAGAAAATGAAAGCTATCGGAATAATGCTGTCTGAATAACCATCGGAAAAAATGTAAATTAATTCTATCGGAATGTAACTTCTATCTGAATGTCTAGTATCGGAATCCAAAAGCATCGGAATAAATCTATCTGAATGTCAATTCTGTCGGAATACAAGTCTATTAGAATACAATATCTATCCGAATCCAAGGTTTTCTGTCGGAATGTTGCTAACAAAATTTGGGCAGCGTTTCGTCTTAATATAACCTCAATACCCGTCGCAATATACGATCGCAATGAGCGATCGCAATCACGATCGGAATAAGGGGGAAAAACTCTTGATCACAAAGTAAAACCCTAAGGGTTATTGTGATCACAAAGAACCGTCGGAATGTAGCGTCGCAATATAGAAACCCTATGATTGCGATGGAGCACAAATTAATCCGAAAAGGGAGATAAGCTAAAAACTCAATAAGCACTTCTAAAAAAAGAACACTTAACCGAAACTTAACCAACTCAATAAGCATAAATTTGACAACTTTTGAAATACTAAATACGCCAACTTTATAAAAGAAACTTTAAAAAGACTAAACTTTTTGAGAAAACTAAAAGGTAAATAAGCTAAACACTAAATAAGCCAATAAGCATGATAAGCTCAAAGCTTAATCCGTGTAAAACTTAGATAGAAACCAAAAGATAAACTTTTTAGTAAATCAAACATCAAGATTAAAAAAAATCAAAGATAATTTTCGGATCAATAAGTAAAAATCAAGAAAGGTAGAAAGAGATTGAATATGAAAAGCTTAACTTGAACTTGTAAATTAAAGATTCAAAATTACAAAAGTGAATTAAAGCTTAAACATGAAAGAAAGAAAAGATGAAGTTTTAGTGAGAGAAAGTTAAACACTTTCTCTCTCTAAAATGAAAACTATAGAAAGGAAAATGAAACTAGCTAAATTAACTAACTAACACCCTCCTAATGTGTTATTAGGAGGGTATATATAGGAGGTGGGGAGGTACATGTGTTGCTTACTTCTTTCTTTCTTCTCGACTCGATTAAATTTTTTGTCTTTCTCGACGTCGTCTCGGGATTTGTCGATATAAATGGAACTTGTCTTATAATTTCCTTCTTCTATTAGACTTGAGTTCTTCGACTTCATTAAACTTCCGTCTTTAGACTTTTTCTTCGATAAATCTTCAGAATAGGCCTTGGACTTCCGTTCTTTTTGCACTCTCGATCTTTTGACTTTGTCTTTTTTTCTTTTTCTTCGATAAAAGCCCGTGATAGGCCATGTTTTCTTCCTTTTTCATCTTTTGGTCCTAAAACACAATAAAAACACAAATCACGCATAATTCTGACATTTACGACATAAAATACACGTTTTGGGTCTTGTTATTATTGGAAATAAGTGGTAAAAGGATAAGTGTTTTCACACTTATTAAATCCCCTACACTTGACCATTGCAATGTCCTCATGCAATGCATTAATTTTAAAGCACGGATTACATTTCTCATCATAAATAACCCTCCTTGGCCTTTATTAAATACTAAACTTTAAAGAAAGTAAAAAGATAGAAATCAAAGACTTACATTGGGGTTTTGGTAGTCATGAATGTTTATCATCCTCAAGTTTCACGTTCCCCACACCAAGCTTATAAACTAGATCATTGTTATTATAAGTTAGCAAACTAACACAAACTCATGTGGCCCAATTATTCACTTAGACTCCCTTATTCCTAGGTGTATCTCTTATATTTTAATTTTGTCTTGAATGATCACGAGGATGCATTGTTTGACTTATTTCGATAGTTATTTAGGCAGAAAATAAAGTGGGACGATTTAATCAATAGTTAGCTAAAGGACAAAATCTTTTAAAACTGCTTCTCAGGACCTCTTAAAGTTCATATCTTGGCATAACTCGCTTCACGATTTGAGACCTTTCTCGGACCGATATTTGGCAGCGACTTCATACTTCGAATCTTGAGAGACGTTCTTGAAATTATGGTCTTATCTTCATAATAGGAATTTCTTCACTTGAAGTTTTTGAGAGATTCTTCATATTTGGACCACGACTTCTTCATTTTTCTCCAATCTTTATTTTGGATTTTGATATAAAACGATCCGCCTCCTTTTAGGACTTGGAACTATTTATCCTCATACCTTGCTAGGGTATTTTTGGATAGACTTCTCCATGATCTTTAGGGGAGTATTTGTTTTTCGTCATGTGTCTCGATCCTTCATATTGATTTTTGATAAATGATTCTTCACATTACTTTTGGATCTTTAGCAACAAAATCTAGCCCTCATGTCTTGTTAGGACCTTTTCGGACTCGTCAATCTTCGCATCCCGCTTCAATAAGTTATGCCTTTGCTATGAACTCTAATTAATACCGAGCAACTTTTAAACGATCTTGGGCTAGAAGCTAAGTAACTTTTCAAATCGTACAACCTTATTTATTGCAAATATATTTATTAACAAGCGATGGGAGAAAAAGCTTATAATCAACTCACATAAATTCACGAAAGAATACCAAACTTATAATTGACTCTATCATCTCTCGTTCTCCATAATTTAAAATCTCAAAGAATGAGACTCGTGGATGCTTAGCCTATTAAATCAAAGTTTTGGGTTTTCAAGTCATCTATAGGATCTTGCAAACTCTTAGACCTTTTCAAGTTTAGAATTCGCTTTTTAAAGTTCCCTTGATAAACGACTCTCTAGGATCATTTATAGGAACTTGCGAAAAGTTCTTGTTCTTAACCCGTAAGAGTTAAGACTTTCGCGTTTTAAAGCTCTCTATATAAAAGCCTAGCAAAACTTGACTTAAACACGTTAAGGATACTTGCTAGAGTAAACTTAGAGTAAACTCGGGTTGAGTCAAAAGATTCACAACTTTCAAAAATTAAAACCACTTTATTAAAAATTTATTCTAGCAAAGAAAATAAATAACGATAGCAAAGGAAAAACTACTAGGCCAAAATAGATTAAAATTATGAAAAATGTCGAAAAATCAAATTTTCCGGTTAAAATGAGGACAAATTAATGGAAAAGACCACTTACTTCGATAGAAGTCCCCCTACACTTGATATAAACATTGTCCTCAATGTTTAAGCATGTGGGAGTAAACTCCCCTACACTTAGGACATTGTGCATGTTGTTTAAATCTTGCTAAGGAAAGGGCAACTATAGTGATTTCAATGTGAACATATAAGATATGAAATACTGAATCACGACAGTTTAGGATAGAACCGGGAAGACGGGTACACGGGATCACGGTTCGTCAAAGGTGAACGGATCCCAAAATCTAACGCGTCTCTCACTATAAACCGTTAATCTTAACGAAAAGAGCCGGCAGCGGCGCCATTTAATAACTAGGTTTTACTTAGTTATGAAAGTTCGTTTATCCAGTCTTTTCGAATTGATTTCCGGTTAAATGTGCAACTCAGTCGTTCTTGATGGAAAATTAAATGGTTTGGGTATCTATTTTAAACTAAAAGTAAATGTGAAAATGTCGTTGAGTAAACTAAAAGCTTTAAAAATTAAACTAAAAATTACTAGAAAAACACTTGGTAAAAACAGAGATTTCAGGAAGCGTGCAATTTTTGGAAATTAAAACGAAATGAATTTAAAACTTGAAAACTTTTTAAAACTAAAAACTTAAACCATCGGAATGTAAAAATGGATTCTGTCGGAATGTAATGAAAACAAAACCATCGGAATAATAGAAAATGAAAGCTATCAGAATAATGTTGTCTGAATAACCATCGAAATAAATGTAAATTAATTCTATCGGAATGTAACTTCTATCTGAATGTCTAGTATCGGAATCCAAAAGCAACGGAATAAATCTATCTGAATGTCAATTCTGTCGGAATACAAGTCTATCGGAATACAATATCTATCGGAATCCAAGGTTTTCTGTCGGAATGTTGCTAACAAAAATTGGGCAGCGTTTCGTCTTAATATAACCTCAATACCCGTCGCAATATACGATCGCAATGAGCGATCGCAATCACGATCGGAATAAGGGGGAAGAACTCTTGATCGCAAAATAAACCCTAAGGGTTATTGCGATCACAAAGAACCGTCAGAATGTAGCGTCGTAATATAGAAACCCTATGATTGCGATGGAGCACAAATTAATCCGAAAAGGGAGATAAGCTAAAAACTCAATAAGCACTTCTAAAAAAAGAACACTTAACCGAAACTTAACCAACTCAGTAAACATAAATTTGACAACTTTTGAAATACTAAATACGCCAACTTTATAAAAGAAACTTTAAAAAGACTAAACTTTTTGAGAAAACTAAAAGGTAAATAAGCTAAACACTAAATAAGCCAATAAGCATGATAAGCTCAAAGCTTAATCCGTGTAAAACTTAGATAGAAACCAAAAGATAAACTTTTTAGTAAATCAAACATTAAGATTAAACAAAATCAAAGATAATTTCCGGATCAAATAAGTAAAAATCAAGAAATGTATAAAGAGATTGAATATGAAATGCTTAACTTGAACTTGTAGATTAAAGATTCAATATTACAAAAGTGAATTAAAGCTTAAACATGAAAGAAAGAAAAGATGAAGTTTTAGTGAGAGAAAGTTAAACACTTTCTCTCTCTAAAATGAAAACTAAAGAAAGAAAAATGAAACTAGCTAAATTAACTAACTAACACCCTCCTAATGTGTTATTAGGAGGGTATATATAGGAGGTGGGGAGGTGCATGTGTTGCTTCCTTCTTTCTTTCTTCTCGACTCGATTAAATTCTTTGTCTTTCTCGACGTCGTCTCGGGATTTGTCGATATAAATTGAACTTGTCTTATAATTTCCTTCTTCTATTAGACTTGAGTTCTTCGACTTCATTAAACTTTCGTCTTTAGACTTTTTCTTCGATAAATCTTCAGAATAGGCCTTGGACTTCCATTCTTTTTGCACTCTCGATCTTTTGACTTCGTCTTTTGTCTTTTTCTTCGATAAAAGCCCGTGATAGCCCATGTTTTCTTCCTTTTTCATCTTTTGGTCCTAAAACACAATAAAAACACAAACCACGCATAATTCCGACATTTACGACATAAAATACACGTTTTGGTCTTGTTATTATTGGAAATAAGTGGTAAAAGGATAAGTGTTTTCACACTTATTAGTTCTATCTTTACCTGTTGGTATGTCAGGTACCTTGATATGAACGTAACTGTATCTTGCTTCGTAGAAACTTGATACATAGAAGTTTGCGAAACTCTGAGTCTCCGAAATTAGCCTTTTCTTAGCGTAGGATTTTCTTGGAACACCTAATGTAGTGTAGGGTTCTCACATTTATGCATAAGCTGAGTCATGGTAAGATTAACCGGGAGAATCCATGTGATTCAGCGTGTCACTGTAATCAAACAGAACTTATATTGTAATATTTCAGGGTGAAATTTCTGTTGTCGTTGAATTTGCAGCATCGTGCAAATGTGATCTTCCTGCTCTTCTCTAGACTTATAGAAAATCAGGTTATCCTTGATGAAAACACTGATGAATTTGTTTACGAGTTCATAGAAACTCAATTTATTAAGTCCATAACGCTGATGGGGCATTTATGAGACTAATACCAAATCATGAATCTAGCAGGACCGAGTCGTGTACGAATAGCAGTCATGGAAATGTTCTGCTCTTTCACTCGTCACTGTTGGCAGCATGATCATGAGTCCGATCTTGGAAAAGTGTTTGACACCCTAAAGTCGATTGGACATGTTGTCAATACATGGAGGAGAATAGCGGTTATGGATGGTGATTTGTTTAAATCGACGATAGTCGACACATAATCTCATGTTACCGTCCTTCTCCTTGAAGGTTCTTCTGGAATGTATGGGAAGATTTTGGAATAATCCGCTTGTTATGCTTAAAAGGAACTTCAGTGGTCGTGTCTTAACTGACAGCTAGAAATTCTTAGCAGACATATCCAACCACACACGTGCTTGTAAAGCATAGATAATTTGTATAGATTTTCCTGATGGAAAACCATGCTGAATGCATTCAGGAGCCTGAACATTACTGTACATAATCATGAATCATAGCATGGTGTGTTGTTTGTAGCCCATAATTAGGATTAAATTTAACTCGTGTCTGTCCGAGGTAATGCGTTAGCAGCTTGGATCTCATCATTAGGCTGAAGGAAAACCTTCGTATACATGAGGAATACGAATGACATCCTTAATGGTCATGAATATATGAAATATAGGTGCAAGAGATGAAAGTGTCATCGAGCAATCGTGACAGATCTTACTAATACGCCGCTGATGGTACTGAAATTCTTGTGTCCTGATTAATACATGGCACAACAAAATAGATATACCCTTTGGAGGGTACCCTGAATTTCTTAGGGATGTTCCCGAATTTGACGTGAGTCATGTGTCTTGACTCGTGTCTTGGAAGTATAAGCATGACATGTGTCATGGTTGGTGTCTTGACATGTGTCTTCGGAAAGTATACATGAGACATGTGTCTTGACTGATGTCTTGACATGTGTCTCGAAATGTGAAACAAATAGAATTACAAATATTAGGTTGTTATGCCAGAATTGGCGGATCGGTTAGACTACTGGTCCTTTGTGATTCTGATCACGTCCGAGGCTGGAACTTCTGTTGCGATTGCTAGGATAGTTGTTGTCACCATAGTGGTTTCTAACGTCTTGTCTGTTAGTTCCACGATCATTCTCATGACGGTGATTCATGTAACTATTCAGCTGAGTGGCCGGCTGGTACCGGTTGTCACTCATATGACTGAAACGACAACTGAATGACGTGTGACATGTAACTAAAAATTAGGGACAATTATTGATGGAAATCGTCTGGTGGTGAAGCATCTTCTCGTCCGATCGCTTTGATCTAACGCCTTTGTCTTCGTCTTGTAAGATCTCCAAGTTGTGAACAACATCAGCATCTCATAGCGTCTCTTAAATCCGCAGCATCAACCCTTAGTAACATCTCCAAGCTATGAGCGGCATCAGCAATTTGTAGAGTATCAGCAAGTGGAATGCGCACATGAAATACGGTACATGGAGTACACATGGAGTACACATGGAATGCACAAGAAATTATCGGTATGGGGTGGATCGTCTGACACGATTTAAAGGAAAATAACTGGTTAAACGGTTAGGAAGACCATCATGATAATCTGGCAATGCCAGTATATACCTCATTCTGGTTGCATAGAGAAACGCTAACGTGTGGTTAAACGAATTTCAACGATGATTTTCCTGAAAGCATGATTAATGAAAACCAACCATGACTATCATGAAAGCAGGACTTAAATGAATTCCAATAGTGTCTTGTATGAAAGCATAAATGACAAAAGAGACGTAAGACGTAATCACATGAAGACGAAATCATTAAGAAGAAACATGAAACAACCTAACATGAAGGAGTGTATAACATAATCAGCATGAAACTGAAGTTAACCATGACAGTATGAAAACATACTTGACATAAAAACATAGTAACTTATAAGGGGACGTGAAAAAAAAAATTATGCCAATAAATCATGAGAAAAAAATTATGCATGAAAAACGGTGCATGAATGCATGATGCAGTTTATAAAAACCTTTATATGCGCGAGGGGACGCCTATGGGTCGGTCCCAAAACAAAAGACATGGCGAGGGGACGCCTATGGGTCGGTACCAAAGTTAAAAGTTTCGATAAAATCACATGCGACTAAATAGGGTCAGTCCTGTACCAACCGTTACTTAGTCATAAACCTGCGACAATGATACATGAAACATATATAAGTAACAATCATCTGTCCAAAACTTATCAAAAAAAAATTTATGTGACTAATTATAGACTACTGGGGTTCAGTCCACATAGCCACAGTTCACGAGGAACATCATGCATGAAACAATGACACATAACTAAGTATAAATGACGGTTGTCCATCCATATTTGTAAAAAAATATCGATGAAAACATTAAGGCTAAAACATCACGGTGCTGAAAACATCATGGTTAATACAACAATGCGCTGAACACATCAATACGTGGAATAACAAGCGTTGTCTTAGGAAGCTCCTGATGACTACCCGCTAGTCACATGTAAAGTTTAGAGCCTACAGGTCGAAGCCTTGTCTCTGATACCATAATTGTAACACCCCACTTTGATAAGTGGACGGTTACGCGTAATTATGGCGTGTCATCAAAGCATGCAAGGTAATATGTAGTAAAACGTACATGACCATAGGGAAAACCAGAATCAAACATCGGTTCCCAACATAAGCCCAAAACATAAATAAAGGAAGTGAAATGAAGAAAGACTATACAAGCATAAATATATTAAGGCAAAAGGAAAAGAAGTCTATGGCAGCTTCCATCCTACGCACGTCCTCCAAATGCTCGAGTCTGTCCTTGGGTACCTGGCGTTTTGGGACAAGGAAAGGAAAGTAACGGCTGAGCATAACGCTCAGTGCACGGATATACAAGCATGGAATGAAATAAATATAAGCATGTAAACATATAGCAGCGGAAATGAACAAGTCCTGGAAACCCTCGTAATACTTAGTAAAACTAGTTTTATAGTTTGAAAAGCCTTATGTTTATCTTGTAAAAACTGTTTAACATGTTAACCATTAAGCCAATATAGGTCATGAATAATCAACGTGCATGAATACTTGGAGGGGTGACCAATTCATGCAATTAGAGGGGCTGCCTCTAATTAATATAAGTTTCTGGGTATGAGGGATCAGCTCCTTGTGAAGGATGCAAGGCACACACCACATTCACCTAAATAATCTGCTGAAAACATGTAAACTAGGATGCACCCATACGCCCCACATGATAATAATAATAATAATATGGCCAAAACCTGAAGGGATGCCATGAGCTATCACTCCGTCGTGGTGGAGTCATAACACTGGTGCCTCTAGTGTTATGGTTATGGTACCTCCATAACTAGGTGAAACTGGTCATGCATGTATATGGATTTAGGTATCTAATTAAAGATAAGCAATCAAAACATATAAAAACATATACTGGGGAAAACAGTTGGCTGCATAAGGGGAAATCCTAATAAGGAAGAATGTCCATACTGAAAGGACGGAGAATCCGTACCTTGTGTCCAGTGAACGGAAAAGATGAACGAAGGGAATCCTACTCCGATCTCACTAATGCTACATAGAAGGATACGTTTATAAGTATACTGTTACTGCCTACGTAATCTGATTATAATATGTCTTGACTTGTTTTATATGTTTTAGTCTTGTCTTACTGATTTTAATGTTATACTGCTTTTATCATGTGTTTTAAGTCTTCTGATTAAGTATTAACTGATATTCTTGTGTTATTATACTTGTAGTGTGATAATAAGTAACTTTCTAAAAATAGCAGGTTTTCTAAAATAGAAAGTTTCCAAAAATAGAAAGTTTCCAAAAATAGTTTAACTGCTTAAAATAGAATAGTATCTAAAAATAGAAAGTTTCTAAAAATAGTAAGTTTCCTGAAATAGAAAGTTTCCATATTTAGAAATAAGCTGAATTAGTAAGCTAATAATATAAGCTTAGTTTTACTGATTAAATATGCTAAGTCATGTGATTAATAGTATAGTTTATTAATTGATACATGTAAATTAAATAAACTATAGGTTAGAAGATTTAATTAAATATAATCATGATTTAATTAAATCAAATGTATAAAAATACTTAGGTTAAAATCATGTATTAATAACTATATTAATATAACCTAAGTCATGATAATTAATTGATTACATGTCATGTTTTAATAATTAATTAATTACTATTGTCTAAATTAAATAAATAAATACTTAGGTTAAAATTATGTATCATTAAATAATAACAATTAACCTAAGTCATTATAATTAAAATTAATAGTCATGTTTAATTAATTTAGTTTTCCTTGAAAAATAAAATAGCTTGCAAAAATATGAATCTTGTAAAGAAAATGTTTAACATTGTTAAATTCGATGCCCGTGTTTAATAAAAGCCGAGCCAAAAACACCCTACCCGGCGGCTAGGACTGTGACCAGCCGTCGGCTGCCACTGACTACGCAGGGCTTCCCCTGCTGTGGTGTTTGTTCCCACCGGTCTAGACCGGTTCCCCCTGTTTCCTAATCAAGACCCACCGAGACCTTGCATGGTCTCGGTTGCCATTGCGTGCACCAAGGTTTCCCCCGTGGGTTCCTTGGTTGCTACTGTCCATACAAAAAACCACACCGAGCCCTTTAAGGGTCTCGGCTGGTGGGAGACAAGTGACACCGAGAGCTATGAAGCTCTCAGTTTAGATGTGGTCGAGCCAAAACAACCCTAAACCCGAACCCTTCTTGATTTATAACATGGTAAGATCATTTATTTATAATGAAAATTAAATAATGATAATTAAAACATGAATTAATTCGAAGAAAAAGGTTTTATGAATTGCCAACACACGTGGAATGAATAAATCTTGATCTCACGAACACACTCTTAATCAAAAATATAAATCAAAACTCGTCCTCCTTTTGGGTGCTTCTGGCGGCATAAAGAGAACATCACGTTCTCCTTTTGGGTACTGCTGGCGGCATAAAGAGAACATCACGTTCTCCTTTTGGGTGCTACTGGCGGCATAAACAGAACATCACGTTCTCCTATTCGGTACTGCTGGCGGCATAAAGAGAACATCACGTTCTCCTTTTGGGTGCTACTGGCGGCATAAACAGAACTGGCGGCCACCATAGGGTTTGCTAGGGTTTTTGCTTTGTTTTGAAAATGTGATAAATGAAAATGTAATGATTTACCTTCCTAACATATTTTGGTGAAGTGGGTTGGGCCAAAAGGCACGTTTCCTTTCTTTGTGTCCGCGGGTAGGTGGGGCCCACAAGGGAAACCCGAACCTTTTCATGCTTAAAAATTACGTGTTCGTACGTTTGTAATTACGTTACGTTATTATAATTTATTCGTGGTATTATAAATACTTGTACGTAATCGTAATAATAATATACGTAACTACATATTTATGTGTTCGTGATTCTTACGTTCTTGATTTCATGTTCATGATTATAATTATTACTTATAATAATTATCTTGTATTAATACATACTTAATACTTATCGTGTAATAACACGTACGTAATTCTTGTAATTAATATTCGTGACACGTGTTCATGTTATATAAGGAAAGTTGTAATCTTGTACGTACGATTATTAGTGCACTGTTCATGGTAAAAGCATGCGGGTTTTACATAATAACACGAGCCTCGATGATAGCGGCTTGAATGGATTTCCTCTTGCGCGAACGGGTACGCATACACCTACAAAAGAAAAAAAATAGAAAAGAAATTGAAGAAGAAATAAAGTTAACGTAATAAGAAAATATTTTTGGTGCAAAACTTTTGAAAAGAAATGCTTTTTATGATTTTTCAAATGTTTTTGGATTTTTGTAATTTTTTTATTTTTAGGATTTTGTTAAAAAAATTTAAAATTTTTGCAAGAAAAATAACGTTCACGAGTGAACGGATTCCAAAATCCAACGCGTCTCTCACAAAAACCGTTAATCTTTACGAAAAGAGCCGGCAACGGCGTCATTTTAATAACTGACTTTTAGTATATGAAATTTTTCTTGATATGTCTAATCGAATAGATCCCGGTTTAAGTGTGACTTAGTCGTCCTTGGTTGATAAAAGAAAATGTCGTTATCTATTTCTACTAATTAAACTAAAACAAATGACAAAATATAAATAAATTAAACAAGTTAAAACTTATTTAAAAGTAAAGTTAAAAATAAAACTAAACAAAACAATTCGAAATAAATTTGACAAAAATGGCGGGAAAATAAAAATTTGAAAACAATTTGGAAAAACAAACTCTAAGAACTTAATTCGGAAAACATAATTTTAGTTTAATTCAGAATAAAAAGTAAAACTATAATTCGGAATAAATTTCCTAACCTAGTTCGGAATAACAGTTTATAAGATAATTCGGAATGCTGAAACAATACCTAATTCGGAATATTACTTCTACTTAAACTAATTCGGAATGTTGTTAAATATTTAATTCGGAATCTGTCTAAACAATCCTAATTCGGAATTCAAAAATGTATACAATTCAGAATCCAGTATTAAAACACAATTCGGAAAAGTTAACTATGTTATTAGTTTGGAATATGGACTCCGAACTGATATTCGGAATATATAAAACTACTATAATTCGGAATGTGCAATTGATTTAATTCGGAAAAATAAAAATGAAGACTAATTCGGAATAAATGTTTGAGATATAATTCAGAATAAGTTGATAAGGTTAATACTTCGGAATATTAGGGTTTGCTATGTAATTAGGAAAAAAGAAAACTTTATCTAATTCGGAAAAAGAGGTTTACTAATTCGGGAAAAATTTCAAACAAGTTAAAACTAAATAAGCAAATAAGCAAAAATTAAGCCAAACTAATTTTTAGAAAAAGCTAAACAAGACACAAATAAAAATTCTAAAAAGCTCTAAATAAGCAAAATTAATAAAATCAATTTTAAAAAACAATAAACTACCAAATCCACTCAAATAAAAACAAGCTAAACACAAAATAAACAATAAGCACAATAAGCTATCAATCACATAAAAATAATAAGAACAATGAAATAAGCACTTTAATCAAATAAGCAATAATATAAATTAATCTACATGATGATTAACCAAATCAACTCAAAATTAAAAACAAGAAAGGAAGAATGAGATTAATTGAAAAACTTAAATTAAAGATTAAGATTAAAGATCCAACAATTGAAAGATTAAGATGAAAATATGAAAAATATGAAATGAAAATCATAGAGAGAAAGTTAATTACACCTACTCCTAATTACCTTAATGAAAAACTATCTAATGATACGAATGAAAGATTTTTAGTCTATTTATAGGTGGAAGGGAAGTTGGTGTGTTACTTCCTTCTTTCTCTTTGTCTTCTCGTCTTTTTAATTAATTCGTCTTTCTCGACTTTGCCTCGGGATTTGTCGATAGATAAAATGAACTCGTCTTCTAATTTCTTATTTTATTAGATTTGGTTCTTCGACTTTGTTAAACTTCCGTCTTTGGTCTTTTTCTTCGATAAATCTTCAGAATAGGCCTTTGACTTCCGTCCTTTTTGTACTCTTGATCTTTTGACTTTGTCTTTCGTCTTTTTCTTCAATAAAATCCCGTGAAAGCCCGTGTTTTCTTCCTTTTTCATCTTTTGGTCCTAAAATACAACAAAAACACAAACCACGCGTAATTCCGACTTTTACGACATTAAATACACGTTTTGGTCTCGTTTTTATTTGTTTTAAGTGGTAAAAGGGTAAGTGTTTTCACACTTAATAAACATCTATTTTGATATATATTTTTATTAATTGGTAATATTTTTTTAGTACTCTCGATAACGATGCTTTAACTGGGGACATGCTAATATTAAAAAAAGAATTTAAGTCCTTAGAGCTTAGGGTACGGTGGTGTCGTGCCTTGCGTCGTACCCTATGTCGCCACTTATAGCTCGACGCATCACACCGGCCCTCACGTCGTGGGGTGTGGCGCCGTAATCCCCAGCCCAGCAACACTCGCGTTTTCTTTTTCTTTTTTTAATTTTTTCAAAAACTATCCGTTGGAAATGATAGTGTAGCGGATATTTTAAAAAAAGCCTTATTTCTTTAAATTTAACCCCTTAAGTCTCTATAAAAACCTCTATATCATCCCATTTTTATACAACTTTCAATATATTCTATAAACTTTCATTTTCTTATTTATTCAAAAAAATGAATCCAAACACCCCCTTCCCCCAAATGGATCGGTACATGCTTAACGACCCTTCAAACCAAATGTCGGGATCGTCTTCGAACCTCAATGCTTCCTCTAATCTGAATCTGAATCAACCTCCCTTCAATCAAATGCCATACTATCCAAACTTTAACCCATATGTTAACCCCGACGCCCAAGTGTTGTATAATCAATTTCACCTCCAACAACAGTTTGCCCAAATGTCTCGACAATCACAACCCGGCGGCTCAAACTTACCATCCGAACAACAATTCCACCATGGTGAAGACGAAGAAGAAGAAGAATAAGATGAGCCACAACCGACGCCAAAATCCAAAAAAGAAAAACCAAGAAAGAAAGCAAAGGCGAAGAACACCCAAGAACCCGAACCCGAAGGTGCGGGTGTTCGAAATTATTGGACCCAAGCCAAAGAATTGATTTTGTCAAAGTGTGACATCCAAGTATCCGAGGATCCAATATACGGTGCGGGTCAAAAGAAGGATACATTTTGGTACAAGGTTCTAGCCGTCTACAACATGCAAGCCGCGAAGTTGAAGTACAAGGAATGAACCAATAACTTGTTGACCGGAAAATGGACTCCGTTGAATCACCTTTCAATTAAGTTTAATAACATTTATGATGAATTGGAAACGGCAAGCAGGGAGGACAACGAGGGATTTTTGACGTGGGTCGAAATCGCGTTTAGAAACATAACGAGGTTCGGATTTTTAGCACAAGAGTGCTTGGAATTTTTTGAAAGATAAATACAAGTGGAAAAATTTTGACTCGACCCAAGCAAGACAAAATCGTCTACGCCTCACTCCCGAAGACGAACCCGAACTATTTGGACCGGACGAGGTTCCGCGTCCGGAAGGCCTACATCGGGTTTCAAAGAGTCAACGTTCAACCAACGCGTCCACTAGTTCCGTTTCAAACCCAGAAATGTTTAAAACAATGATGGAACAACAATACGATTTGGATCGCAAGGCTAAAATGGATATCATCGAGGCCGAGACAAAGACTCGAATGGAACTAATGTCGTCTCAGCAATTCAAATCGGGTATGAGGGTGCTCCAAAGCGACACAGGCATAAAGTCACCAATCGACGCGGGTATTGTTGAGGTGAAGAAAGAAATGATCCATGCTCGTTATGCCTAGATTTTTTTAGTTTGTGTTTATTTTTATTTTTTTTTAATTTTATGTTTTTTCTTCAATTTCGTGTATTTTTTTATGCAATATTTTTTATGAATAAAATGTGTTTTTTAAGTATAACCTGGTCGTATGAAACTGACATGCATCCTGGCTCCCGAGACTCCTTCATAGAATTCCAACAATTTTTTTCGTCCCTCAAAAGCCCACATGAACGGAGTTGATGCTCCCAGATCCATAGCATGAGTAGTTAAAGCAAGTGAATGATTTGAAATTCGCGTTATTTCACGGAATAACACTCGTATGTATTGAGCTCGTTATGGTACCTCGCAATTCAAAAGTCTCTCTACGGTTGAAGAATGAACGTGTTCTTGGGCCATCGTAGAAACACAGGCAGGGTCTTTATTTAAGTTTTTTAAAACACAAAAAAAAAACTATGGCACCATTTTTCTATGGCTCACGAATACCCACTAAATATGGCATTGTAGCATTCTGATTTTGGTGACATAGTTTACGTGTCAGTTATGACAACACTTTTCTCTATGGCATCACACCACTGTATTCAGTGTTTTTAAAATTGTTACGTAGATGGAGTTAGGTTATGTTTGTTTTTATTCAAATTTTCTGAATGACATCTGAATTTTGATTTGGTCAGATGTGTAAGTATTTAGACTATTTTTTTTTCTTCAGATTTTACGTCTTAAATTTTCTGAATACCATCTGATTTGGTAAGAGATTAAATGACATTTGATTCCATCCGACACTTATAAAAAAGAACTAGCATGGGTTGGGTTATTAAGACCCTCCTATTTCACCATCTATACCCCCCATTTTTACTTTTTTTTATTTTTTTTATTTTTATAATGTTATATTTGTTATAAAACTGTGAAACTGAAGTGCGAAAAAAAAATATTAAGTTTTTACGGGTTAAAAATATAAAACAAACAAAAAACACAGAGCAGAAACTGATAAAAACTGACGCTGAACTACAAACAGTGAAATAAAAACAAATGGGTGTACTTGTTTTGTACCTTATTTGTGGGGTAGAGAAAGTATTAATAAACAAATATCAAACATTCACGCCACCCTTTTCTAGTTTCTTTATTATTATTTCTATCAAAAATAATTTTTTTTTGCTAATAAGTAGTACTCCCTCCGTCTCAAAATTATAGTCCACTTTTCCATATTAGTTTGTCCCAATTTAATTGTCCACTTTTAAAACTTTTAAAAATAGATAGAAATTTTATATCGAGATTACTAGATTACCCTTAAATGAAATTATAATTACAAACTTTAAAAATGTTTTAAATTAATTGGTTAAGGGTAAAATTGTCTTTCTACAAAAAGTAAGAGAGATAAAGCTGAAAAAGTGGTACTTTTCTTAAACTGTGTGCTTTTTGTCGGTGCACAATAATTTTGGGACGGAGAGAGTAGTAGCTTTTATACTTCTATTTTAGAATTTAAAATCGCAAAATTACTTTCTCTTCAATGTTACAAAACTATTGTTTTTTATTAGGAGTACATATAAATATGTAACATTTTAGTAAAAGAAATTTTGAACACCCGCAAATTGTATATCACGACTAGGTTTTGAGTTTTTATATCGCCAATTAAATTATTACTTTGAAATAATATATTTTAGTATTTTCACATAATGTTATTAAACTATTTTGTGAATTAAAAAAAGACTATTAAGATTCAGACTCAAAATCTCTTTCAAAAAACAAACAGCACCTTAGTCACAATACGTAGTATTTTTTTATACAAGAGTTTGAGATGATTTATGTTTAAATGCTAAAGACTTTACTCAATGTTTATGGTGTAAGAGAGCTAGGTGTCATAACACATCAAACAACACCACGTCATCCAAAAACTACAGCCACATCAGCATAACACTTAAATAACATCAACTCCTCTAATCATAACGCCAACCAACACCAGTTTTTTTTCTTCATAAAACCCCTTCAACAATTATTTCGTTCATTAAACAAACTAACTATTACATTTATAATTAAAAATACAAAATATATTAAAAATAAAAACATATTACAAAATAAATAAAAAATTACAAAATAAAAAAAAACATTAAAAAATAAATAAAAAACATTAAAAAAACTAAAAAAAATTTGGACTTATATATGTGTTTTGAATTTATAAAATATTAGGCTTATATATGGGAGAAAAAAATTCAATATAGATGCTAAGGTTGTTTTTTTTAACCGCCGGCACCACACTTCTTCTTCTTTTTCTTCGATAAACCTTCAACTCATTATAAAAAAACCTTGTCGCACAGGTGAAGATCGAACACAGGTTTTATTTTTTCTTCTTTTTGCCATGTTTTGTCTCGTTTAATATCACAGGGGGCGTTTGAGAATTTTTTTTATATAAAACTTACCCCAACGTGCATTACCCTGATAACGCCAAAGCCAACGACGTTAAATTTTCAATGAATAAGATATCGTAACGCTGCTCAATGCCAAGCAACACGCGTTAGGACGTTACAATACCTAACACTCTAAGCAATCCTCCAACAATCTTTACTTTTTTATGTATGCTTTTCTTCTCATGCGACTTTCAGATGACCTTCTAAGCCTAATAAGACGACACACACATCTTTGTTTAACAATAAAGTCAAATTTCATTAAAACTCCATATTCCATAATTAAAAACTATAAATAATAATTCAAATACTTCTAATAATATTACAAGTAAACATTTTCACTTACAGTTTCACACATATTAATTATTTGTCAATAAAATGACATTAATAATATATATAAAAAATTTAATATTTAATTTGTTTATTTATAAATAAAAAAAATAAAAAAAAATGATTGCCTTTTTATTCTTATATTTGTTTTATTTACCTCCAATATAACAAAACTATTTTATGACCCAACAACAATTCCCCAAACTAAATTGCATTTTTTTTATTTTGTAATATGAATTATACAAGAAAGAAAAAAAGAATGTTTTTCTTCGATCGAGAGGACAACGAATTTGTGAATTTAGGGGGCGACCGACCCTCACTAACCTTTGCCCTATAGTGGGGCGACCTTCATCCAACCCTAAAAGACCCTCATGGTCGACCAACCTTTAAGGTAGCCTCAAGAAATATACGAAAATATCGTTTTTGAATGATCAATTTTTAATTTGTTATTCGAAGTTTATCATTTCACATTATAACATTTTATTTATCTTCTAAAATAAAATGAGTTGTTTGTTTATAAAAAGCATATTTCATTCGACACATCGACAGCATTCTAATTATTATTTTTTTGGTTCACATGTACCATCTAATTGAAGATTATTGGTTTACAAAATTGAGCATGAGTAATGCACCAAGTCTTTCATGACTTACATTTAATGTATTAAATGTATAATATGTTATCCATCGTAACTTTTAAAAATAACTTGAAATTTAATAATAAATTTTTGTTGCAATGTTAAGATCTCAAAAATAGTAAAATGTTGATCTGTGTGCTTATTCTAAGACTAGGGGTGTGGCACATAACTCACTCACCGCTACCTCAGCGTCACCTCAGCTTTTTAACAAACTCACTACAACTCACCTAAACTTCCCACAGGAAGTAATGACACTCATCCAAACTCACTATAACTCACTGCACACCACTCTCATTTTTTTATTAAATATATTTTATCATACAATTTATTAAAACACGGGTACATAGAAAATTAAAACACGGTACAAAATAAAAAAACGATACATATGAAATTTAAAAACAACAATAAAAAAATAATTACAAACATAATACTTTAAGCGTTGGCATACAAATTCTCGACCAAATCTGCTCGAAGATTGTGATGTTCTTGCGAGGAGTTGATATGCCGCATAACTTGATGAATGTGTTCTTGGGTTTGAAACACATCGTCCGGTTGAATTTCTTCTTCCGGGAACCATTTAGGAGATATTGCATATTTTTTGAACTTTCGAATCATATTATGCAATATGATGCATGTGTACATCATATTCAGGAGTCTTTCTTTCTGAAAAGCACGTGCAGGATTGGCTAATATAGCCATTTTTTCTTCAAAACACCAAAAGCTCTTTCAATATCTTTCTTGTGGATTCTTGTTTTTGCTTATATAAAATCCTCTTGTGGTCATCGTTTGATGGTTCGGGAATTGTGTTAACAATTGGTGTTAATTCCAGATATATACCGTCAACAAGATAGTATCCCCATGGATAGTGTACACCGTTAGCCACAAACTCCCCCTCTGGTGCTCGTCTGATTTTTAAGTCGTTAAATAAAGGGGACTGTTATAAAACGTTGATGTCGTTGTTCGACCCAGAAACACCAAAAAATGTATGCCATATCCATAAGTCCTAAGACGCCACAACTTCAAGTAAAATGAATGAATTCGATCCATGATCTCGTCTAACATATTGCCCTTTATAGGCAGTTGGAAAACCGAACCACTCCTAGTCTGTATAATCAAGACTTCCTAACATCCCTGGAAACCCGTGCTTTGCTTCATGATGCGCATAAAGTTTCTCAACATCAGTATATGTGGGTTTCCTCATATACTCAGGCCCAAATATTTCCATATCAGCACTACAAATATGATCAAGTGATTCTCGAGAAGTTCTTGGGCTCATTTGCAGATAGTCATCTAGAAAACCAGGAACGACATCATATGCCAATTGACGAATTACGGATGTGCACTTTATCAACACCGAAATACCTTCTTTTCCGGTACAATCAACATTATTACGAACGTATGCAGAATGGTGAGTCACTTCCCTAACTATCCAGTTGAAAATGGGGCGACCCATTCGAAAAACATTCTTGAACTCTTTCGCATTGTATCGTGGGGTCCCCGAAAAAAAAGACGCAACTAACCGATCATGAGCACCTATTCGGTCTCGAGTTATGACGTTTCTTTGTAATCGATTAGCAGTGCGTTTTCTCTTAATAAACTCAAACGTTTTTTTTTTTAAAATACTCCACTTGCGTTTCGCTGCGACTTCTGGTTTTTCAGTAGCAAAAAATAACTCGTATCCGTCGATATTTTCCATTTTTTTAGTGATTTAGGGAGAATGTGTATGAATTGTGATTGTGTGTTTGAAAAATATAAGTTTTGGTAAGTATTTATAAGCAAAAATGGGTATTGGAAAAGTTTTTTTTTATTATTAAAAAAACATGTGGGCCTTACAAGTAAAAACTCACGTTGGGTGAATGTGGTATACATTTTTATCTGTTGCAACTAAGTCGCGCGCGACTATTGGACAGTAGGAACGGGTACTCGCGCGCGAGTTGGGGCACTCGCGAGTGGCTTCCATGCCACTCCCTTCAGCCTAAGAGCATGGATAATATATCAAGTCTTGAATGACTTGATGTATTAAATGCATTTAATGTATATTACATACTCCAATGACTAATAGTTTTGGGGAAGAGAAATTCTATATCCACAAAATATTTACAAAATTATTCCTACAAAATGACATGACATATGTAGTGGTCCAATGATATTGTATCTTATTTTCTTTTTCTTCTTATTCATCTTCTACTACTTATTGCCAAATCATTTTATGAATAAAATTTTGTAAATTTTTGTGGGTGTAGAATTTCTCTTTGAGGAAAGACTTGGATTTATAAGTCTTAGGAAAAAACTTTTGAAAATCTTTGATTGTAATGGTAAAAAATATTAAATTTTTTTTTAAAATAGTAAAAAGTTTTGTTTATTTGATGCATCGGATATGCTCTAAATACTACTCTATTATATGGGTAGACTTTTTTTTATATATTCAAAAGTCAAACATCTGACTTTTTAAGTGGTAGAGATTTTAGCATTATACATGTCTATTATTGCAAGAATAGAAATCAAGCATGGTTCATGACAACATCAGAATATTAAAGGGCGATTATAACAGTTACTTTTAGACATATGAAATTGATGTTGGATGACAGCACCAACTTTTCTTAAAGGGCGATTTCATGTTTGTGAGATTGCATTAAAAAGACAATGTATGGCTTTCAACATTTTTAAGAAATTGTTTTAACTAGAGATCGCAAATTCACAAGTAAATTCCGAAAAACTAAGAAAAGTGGGTTATCAAGTTCACTTATACAGTTATACCTGAGATGTTGACTAAATTTATAAGCATCACTAATAGTTTTCATTAATAATATAAACATAGTGAACACTGATCTAGTGATCTTGGACTTGATAGCTGCGTGATTGATGATGTACCACAGAATATTAGATTATAATACGTCTATATTATAAGCCATTAAAAAATTTAAACAGTGATTAAATATACAAATACATGTTACTACATGTGCCTTGATGCTCGTAAGTGGTACATTATTGGATGTTTTAAAATGATTTCTGTGGTTTGAGAACCTTTTAGCAAATAAATTATTCAAGATCCACTCATGAATAATCACAAACGTCAAATGCAGTATATATATTAATATATCCGGATCAGTATATATTAGGTATTTATTGTATTGGGTTTGAGAACCTTTTAATACAACTAGACGTTTGAGAGCTGAGAAGACAGCCTTAACTGTGGAGTTTCTTATGCCTGTTGATGATACAATCAATGAATATATGAGATTAAAAAATGAGCTAAACAAATACACTATTCCTTCTTCTTGTAACAAAGATTGATAGTTATGCAACATTTTTTTGAGAGAGAAATCTTCTGGTCTCCTAATACGTAAATTTCAGACTACCCTAGAGATCTTATATAGCATTGTAAATTAACAGCCATTCAATCTGGATTCTACGTTCTGGGTGACTAATAAACTTTACCGCTGTTCAATCTTGATTCTACTATTGTTTATGTTACTATCTATACTATATATTAAACATTTAGTCTTTATAATTATATATTAATTGAAAATTTAACTCACATCTACTAATAGTATTGTGTGTAGAATTGTACATGCAACCAAAATAAATCTAAACAATAAAAATAAAAATAATTAATATCTCATAATTTAATACTTTTATTAAAACTAACTAATACATAATAATTAATAAACACTTAAAAATAATTTATACTTATTAATATATTTTTAATACCTTATTATTTAAAAATATAATTATATGTTTATACTATATAACAATTACAGTAACAAATATATCTACAAGATCTATTCGAAAACGAGTTCAACTAAAAACAAAAGTAGTTATCGGTTTGGCTTGCAAATAAGAGCTCTCTGAAAATGAACAGAACGAAACCTATACAAATAAATAAATTGAGCTTGATCAGGATCATTTTTTTGTTATTATCTGGTTCATTGTTGTCAAGATCTCGATCTTTATCTTAGAATCTTATAATTTTACGATTCTGCAAAACAAAAGTGATTCAAATCCTACATATCTTTGCATTCTTAAGATCTTATAAGATCCCGATGTTAACCATATAATTTTTAAATCTATTACGATCCAATCTCACTTTTCAAAAATCATAAATTGAAAAAACTATAAATTTATGAGTTGTTTTTTGTATAAATTAAAAAACAGCATGTTAATCTTTTAAACATTTCATAATCTAGGACATCATTTCTTAAAAACACACATAATTTTGTTTTTGTTGTAACACCCCATTTTGATGAATGGAATATCACAGGATAATTATGGCATATCATCAAAGCATACAAGGTAAATGTCTAAAACATTAAATGACCATAAAAGAATCCGGAAACAAACATCGGATCCACATAAGCTCCACACACGAAATGCATAAGTATAAAGTGTAAGGAAAGGACTAAACAATGTCCAACAAAGCAAAAGTACGTAAATGCATTAAATAATGAAAGAAAGTTGGTGCCTCATCCCATGCACGTACTCTTGGATTCCTAGCTTTGCCCTTTAGTACATGCCGTATTGAGACATGAAAAGAGAAATACGGCTGAGCAATACGCTCAGTGTGCGGATATATAACATAAAATGTAAAGCATAAGCATAAGCAAATAATGAATGAAATGAATAGCAGCGGAATACATGTATGTCCTAGAAAACCTAGTTTAAGTTCATAAAACTGGTTTATATTTCTGAAAAAACTTATGTTTAGTTTATCTTGAAAATCTGTATTTTAAATATGCCGAGAGCCCATATAGGTCATGTTATATCCACGTGCATGAATACTTGGAGGGGTAACCTCGTCATGCAATTATAGGGGCTGCCTTTAATTAATATATAAAATGAGCGGAGGGATCAGCTCGGATGCAAGGCACACAACGTAGTTACCATGAAATCATACTACTTGTCCTAGGATGCACCCATTCCCCCTACATGATAATAATAACATAGGCCAACATACTGTAAGGGACGTTGCGAGCAATCACTCTCCCGCAGAAGAGTCATATCACCGGTGCCTCCAGTGCTATGGTTATGGAACCCCCATAACTAGGTGAAACTAACATGCATGTATATAGCTCAGGCAATCTAAAATAATCATACATATACTGATTTGTTTAAGACACTTAAACTACTGGGAAAACAGATGGATACAAACGGAGAATCCTAATATAGGAAGAAAGATGTCCTTACTGAAGGACTGAATATCCGTACCTTATGTCTAGTAAATGGAGACGAAAATGAACGTACACGATCACTCCGACTTCACAATAGCTACATAATGAAGGGACATGTCTAAAACCCCTGTTTTTACCCTTTGACTTTGTCACCTAGTGTGTACATCTTATTGGACTCAATGTAATCTCACTTCATTATTTTATGAAGCACCAGTCTTTTATTAAATCATGTTGTTCATTCCAGTATATTATTATTAAATATATGAGACTGTTGACGCGTTTAATTTTCCTTGACCTTCACAAAACTACGCATTAAGCACCTAACAATGACCATATACTTTGGTTTAAAAAAATTAAAATTGTACATTATACCTTTCCCTAAATATTCAACCATATTTTCATCTCGTGCATAAGTATGTGACTAAAAAGTGGACACATTCCGTTTGTGTAACTCCATATCACACGAATTGTCCTTATATCTTAGTATACCTTGACAATGACTCTCCTAACACCTTATACTATCTTATTACTTGGAGATATTTACATGGCAACTCCTTTTCTCCCCACTTGTGTATATTACACGGCTAGGGTATAGACACACCAACCCAATTTCAAACATCCTCTTAGCAAATCATGTGTACTAGGATCCTTTCATTAAGACTTGTACTTATTGTCTCCCCTAAACCCATCAATTAGCAGAATACCACTGTCACACCCCACCATGGCGGAATATGGGGCACGACGTATGGATATCATCACAACAATAGCGTGTCTATAGAGATAACTAAATGATATAAGAAATGTCATAAAATGGTGACACAAATGTCATGACAATATCTCAACAATGCAGGAGTCTAGGTAAGTAGGTAACAATCCTACCTCTTACCCAAGACAAACAAATAACACAAACAAACAAACATATAGGTGCCAACAGTATCACTAGATAAATGAACAAACAAAGCTAAGAAGGAACATGGATCTCCTTCTATATGCAATCCTAAGGCATCCAAGTCTAGCCACTTCTATCCTCAAGCTTAACCACATTCTCACCTGAAAGAGACACTAAAACACGTCAACATAAAGTTGGTGAGAGTCATAGGTTTAGACTCTAACGCTAAATCAGTTATAAGCTGTGAATAACAACCATCAACACAATAACATATGGACAATGTGCTACAAATATGCATTAACAAATATCAATCAAGATTAATCATACCAAACCAATCCAAGGCTCCTACCTTGCCAAACAACATCATGGTACCATAGATGATCACACTATGTACCTATCCCAAGGCCACTACCTTGGCAAACCACAAGGCCACTACCTTGTCAAACCACAAGGCCACTACCTTGTCAAACCACAAGTCCACTACCTTGTCAAACCACAATAACTGAGACGGCTCGTGTCCCCCGATCCAAATCATACACAATCAAAAATCACATAGCAGTTAATCACATAATGTACACACAAGTCCATCTCAAATCACAAACACATTCACAGCATCAATTTAGAAAATAACTCAACACAGTGTCTCTTCCATCCCATCTGGAAGTCAAAATCAATATTAAACATGGGACTATGAAACTCACCTGATAGCTTCTTCACAAGTCCTCGCACTAGCAACAAGCTAACAACCAAAAACACGAAATCAATACACGAACCAATCACTGAGATGGCTCATCAACCTATGATGGACATCTAGTCTATTCCCGTATAATTACCTCATTGTTAAGCTATAATCACCCCATTACCCTTCCTTAACAAGTCCTTAACTTGGTTAAGTTTAATAACTATCCCGTTCATATTTTACCCAAAACAGTCCCAGTTTTTAGGTCTCAAAACTTTAAGTCAAACGTCCACTTAAACATACCCATGGTTTCTGTAAAAGGAATATTCATACCCTTACGTATGTTGTCTAACACCTCCCACTTGACCTAACCTTAAAGCTACTGTTAAGGCCCCGATATACATATATCTACTTTTGTCATTCCAGATTTCCTGATTTTAAACGTACTAAAAGTTTGTTACCATTAAGGGGTCTTACCCTAAACCAAAACCTTAGCCCAAGTACAGATACTTACTACAATATATAAAACATCTCCCATGTTCGTGAGAAGATCCCAATGCAACCCTAAGTACCCCAAACAACCCAAAACTTAAAAAGAAAACAAGCTGAATTCAAAACTGTTTTGACCTCCGACTGTTGTAACCTGTTTTTGACCCACTTCCCTACCTCCAATTTAGTTCTAGTTTCTTGCATTGGAAAGCCACTTCAAATACCTTTCCAGGGGTACTTGGATTGTAAAATTAGAGTTTATAGAACTCCCTATATGATCAAAACAATGACCCAAAATTCTGCCCAGTTTTTAAAAACGGGTTTAACAAAATCAACCTCATTAAATAACCCTAATCCCTCTAATTACAAGCCCTAATTTATGTAATCATCATGTTATGATTAATATAACATTAATTTACTGTTTTTATAATAAACCCTAACCTAAATCCATCATAAGATGATTAAAGAAACATAAAAACAATTTAATTAAAAAGGGTTATAAAGATTTACCTTTGATTTATGAAAAACCAAGATTTTTATGAAAACCCTAATTCTTCCCTTGTATATTTCGACTCCTTATTGATCTCCAGGGATTTTATGAAGTGTTTTGATAAATAAAAACCTTATATAATTGATCCTAACCAGTCCTAGCCCAAATACAAAAGCCCGGTTCCCTTTTTCCCTTTTTTCTTTTCTTTTTTTCACATAACTGACCTATACCCATTTAATTTCGTTTTTTTTCCTTTTTATTATTAATATTTGTATTAATAATATTACCTTAATTTCCCTTAATTTATTTCAGCTCCTAAAGCCTCCAAAACCTCAAAACCGTAAAACTAGTCAAATTTACGCGTTTTACCGTAAAAGACGTAAAATATACACTTTTAAAATAAATCTCAAATTTTGAAATAAACTTTATAACTAAGTCCTAAATGACTTAAAACCATCCCGAAAAATATTCATATGACTAATTACCTCATCCGAGACCTCCAAAAGCTAAACCGTAAATCCTAAAAAAAAATATACTATTACTATAATACTTATACGTATACGTAAACACCAAAATATCACCATTTCATTTCATAGTGACTAAATGTGAGCTCATGAATATGAAATAACCGTTCCTCGATTTACTTATGAGTACTCTATACTCATAAACGATAACCACACCAACCTCGTTCACACAAAATAAACACGTAAACACACAAATCAAGTAATCACACATAAAATAACCTAAAAATAAGACCAAGTGACGAACCTCAAAACCACGGTTGTCACAACCACCCCCCTCATCTTTGTACAAACACTCTCTCATTAAAGCTCACAAGTTTAGTCATCACTTGCCCCTTTTACTCTTGCAAACCGACGGCTAGACCCCAACCCAAAGGCCAATGTACATCATTTCCATTAATGGCATAGTACTAGGATCCCAAGTACTAGATTTACCTTGTACTCAAACATAGGGAACCCCCCCCCCCCCTCTTTGCTTCTCTCTTGACGTAGGAACACCCCAAGCCACCCAAACTCAACCCAACTTGTGTTTATCTAACTAACAACCTTAAACACAATCTCTTATATCTTTCCACTTTCGGATGAACACACACACACATTCGAAGCATTTACTCCCAATCATACTCACACAATCTCACATGGCATTGAATTGAGTCAAGGAGCATTGAAGAAGAAAGAAGGTCACGGCATACTTGAACCTTGACTAAAAAGTCCTCATAGTTCTACTCTAGGTCACGGCTAAGCTATAAAACGTGTAGAACTCAAGGTTGCTAACTTGATTCATCATCACCACCTCTTTATAAACAAGTAAGTACTTACCTCCTCACCATTTTTGTTTACCTTTACTTCGTATGTATGGCATTCACTCAAGTTCCTTAGAAAACGAGACCAATATGCATGCACACGTAAAGTATACTAAGCAAACCTACGACATGATTATGTTGGTTACAAGAGGACATGTATCATGTTTAAATCTATAAATAAGTACTAATCTAGTTCACTCACTAAGAACTAAGTGCTTAACCTAGAGAATTGCTTGGCCAAAAACCCTATACCTCTCGGCTTATCTATTATAAGCCGAGTATAAGTCATGACTTGATTTAAGCTTTCTTGATTTAAGTTAAAGCATGGAAATGGTAGATTTAATAGGAAACCCAAGCACCACATTTAGTTAATCCGAATAAGCCATAAGCTTCGAACCATTTAATCCATAAGCTAATATAAGCCGAATGTTATAAGCCCAAAAAGCCCAAGTTATATTTTTGGTTACATCATTGTAGGATAAGTTAGTCTCCTAAATAATTAACTAGCCCAAGAACAAGCCCACTAGGCCCTATAAACACAACCGAACCTTTAATGGGCCACCCTAGCCCATTAAGCATCTAAGGTATTAAAATGGGAGACTCTCTGGGCCATTTATGTAAATAATGCCTTCTAATGCCAAAAAATGACAAGTTATAAAACTTACCTAAAGTTTTCGAGACATAAAACAAGTGCAAGGACCAAACATGACAAAAAGGATAGTCTAGGGTCTCGGTTATATATAACCGAGCCATATCTTAAACCTCAAGGGCTAAACTTGTCACATTACGAACTAGTTACAAGCCCTAGATACTTTTCGTGCCTTTTTTAGCCTTGTCCGAAACTTGGAGGACCTGTTTTGACCTTTTGGAAAACTTGTATAAAACTAGGTTACTCTTTGGGCCCCTTTCATAATTATCCGAAACCTTAGGGACCCTTTGTGCCAATTGTCGAACATAAACCATGCCCTAGGGGCTGTTGTGTAAATTATGTATACACCTTAACCCAAATCGCAACTACAAGGACTCACTTTGCCATAATTCGAAACTTTTGCAAGCCCTAGGGGCGTTTGGAATATTATACCAAGAGTATTTAATACTCGAGGGACTAGAATCGTAATTCTCCTAAACTTATATAAACCCTAATAATATACCTTCCCTGACTAATTAAAAAGCGTAAGTTTATATAACTCGATAAATATGAAAACTATGTACGTTCATAAACTTGCCTTTTAATTAAAATGTATAAATTTTAGAGACTTTACCAATTAAAAAATAACACGTTTTAGTAAACTTTATTTATATAAATTATATATAAATACAAGTATATTTGTACAAATAAATATAGTAAATATATTATAATAAATCTTGTACGTTCTAACTAAAAATATATAACCCCTTTTAAATATTTTAAACTCACTTTATAATGGTACTCATACGAAAAAGCTAATTAAATCAAAGTAGTAACTTGGACAACTAAATGTTTACACCATTGATGACAATTATTTATTTATCTGAATAACGATAAAGTAACTTACAAGTGTCTTAATAAAACACTTAAAACCAGTAAAAGCATATACTGATGTTTCAGTGACTTTTGTACGACCTGTTATACTTGTACTGAGACTGTGTAATTATTTAGGTTGTTGACTGTGTGTTGGGCATTACTTCGGATTCTTGTGACTGTTACTGTATTACTAAGGTGAGTTCATAGCCCCACTTCACATATATTGACAAACTTTTAAATCCTTTTATGGGGGAGAAAACATGCAACTTATTTTATGGATATAAACTGAACGGTACCAACTTTTGATTGTATGTGCCTATTGTAGAATTCCTCATGACCCGTGAACTAAAACTGTTAAAATTATGGAATTACCTGAATGATATAAATAGATCTATTTGGGATTGACCATCCCCACTTGGTTGAGTCATGCTCACTGTGTCTTGGCCGGGACAACAGGTGTTTACCATGTCAGAACAGAATAAATGGGTGCCTTTTTATAAGGCGAAGCGCTCTCATTTGTTGAGGGCTCAACTATGTCAAGTGTCAGTTTCAGGCAATAGGCAGTATAATTACCTTTAAGCATTAATGCTTTGTGCATTACTGTTTCAGTGACTGTTTAATATCCAAACCTATTTAATAAACTTATGAATTCACCAACATTTTGTTGACCCTCAAAAGCATGTTTTTCTCAGGTGTTTGAAGCAGGTAGTTATTATATGCATGGATCGCAACATTTGGGTAGACAACATTCTAGCAAGCATCTGGGGATTTTCTTAAGGAACTCATAAACAATCTTTTATTTATGTTAGAACCATTTTTAATAATAATTTGCACTCCTGATTATGTAATAAATGTTTGATAATCTTTTATCTTATGCTCTATGTACTATTTGCTTTTGATCCACCCACGTGACACCCAAATATTATCTCTGCTGTATTTGACCAATTTGGGGGTGTCATAACATGAATAAGAGTCGGCCTTACTTATACAAACTTGTTATTTACTTGACGTGTTCATACTTATTATACTTGTTCTTGTCTTGTCTTAATATTTCATGTTTTAATCATGTGTTTCTTATACTTTCATGTGTTTTAGATTCATTTGTTTCATGTTTTAAGTGTTGTTATACTTGTTATAACATAATGAGTAACTTTCTAAATATAGCATGTTTCTATATATAGTAAACTTTACAAAAATAGCAGGTTTCCATATATAGTAACTTTCCAAAAATAGTAAGTTTCCTTAAATAGTAAGTTTCTAAAAATAGAAATTTTCCATAATTAGTAAGTTTACAAAAATAGAAAGTTTCCATATTTAGCATGTTTCTATAAATAGTATGTTACCATATTTAACGTATTACCATAAATAGCATGTTACCATATTCAGTATATTTCCATAAATATCATATTGCCATATTTATCATGTTGCCATAGATAATATAATTCCATAATTAATTATATGCATATTTTATATCATGTATTATTATATTATAAATTTTAATAATTAGTTAATACTTAGCTTATTATTAATTATTAATATCATGTCATGTTATTATAAGTTTATTATTAATTAACAATATTACATAGTTCATGTTATTAAACTTTATCATAAAAAAATATTATATTAATTTAACCTAAGCTTTAATTAATTAAATCTATGTTCATGAATAATTAACTAATTAATTATTATAACCTAAGTTTATTTAAATAAATGCACATACGTATTTTATCATGGTTTTATTTAAATAAACATAACATAAATTTTAATTTAATTAAACCAAAATTAATTAATTACTATTAATTCATAAAACATAATACAACTTAATTTACATGTCGGTTTAATTTACGTGTTCTTGAAAAAGTTAAGTTTCCGAGCCCCGACCCGAGATCCGACAATCGAGCCACAACAGCTCACCGAGAGCCTACGGCTCTCGGCTCGTTGCTGCGTCAAACCAAACAGCCCCCCAGCCTACGCTGGGGTCCCCCTACCTACGTCAAGTACCCACCGAGCACCCCTTAGTGGGTCTCGGTTCCCACCGCTAGGCCAAAATACCCGTGATGGGTCTTGGTCCTTGCGGCTGCCAACCAACCACCACCATCGCCAGCCCAACACTTGCGACTGGTGGTTCCAAACCAACGCCGACCCCCATTGAGGGGTTGCGGCTGCTGGACGCCAACACTTGCGTGCGATCGAAACAAACAAACACCCTCACCTTTATTTTTATTTAAATCTTGATAAACCTTGGTTTTACATGTTTTTTATTGGTTGTTAATGATCTAACATAATAAATAAAAACAAAGAAAAGGATTCGAGATACCGAATGCGTGGATCTAATAAAGATGAACACGAACACACTACCGTATCAACAAAGATCAAAACCGAATTCTTCTTGGTGTTCTAAGGGTGTCGCGGAAAGAGAGAAAGACAAGGAGAGAGCTAGGGTTTTATTTTCTGTAAAAGTGTTTATGAAACCTCCTGTAGTTTTTATTAAACTAATATTAGTTAATTGGATATGGGTCAAGGCCCGCTTCTCCTTTCGCTTCTTTCTAAACCGACGCAACAAACACCCCTTATACAATTGGTGTTTGTTTTTCTTTGCTTAATATTTACCGTCGTGTGTTATCATGTTTATTTATCGTGCTTCGTTTCTTGAATGTTTCCTTAATACCGTACGTACATACTTATCGTATATTAATATTCGTGTTTACGTACATATTACTTATGATAATTAATTAATATACATAGTATTCACATTAAATGTTCGTGATACATGACGTATATTAATTAATTATAAATTTTATATTTAATGGTAACTTCGTGTATTTGATGATCGTAGGATTATTAAAGCGGGTTTTACATTTGTTATCTATAATAATTTGTAAATTTGTAAAATATTGAAAAACTTATTAAAAAAATAACATATAGTAGGATTTTATGTTCCGATCTAATTATACAATCTCGATCTTACAAATTAAAAAATGATTCCTGACGAAATCTTGATTTTAAAAACCTCGTTCTAACGATGGGTATCAACTCTAATGTATAAAGTTTAAACATAGATCTCCTGTAGAAAATCTCAAACCTTCAACGCTAATCTTCTTCTTGGAGTAACGTAAACATATTAAAGGAATATGTTCCTTTGATTATATAAGTAGAGTAGTGATCTAATGAAAAATACTTTAAATCACAAGAAATAATTATAACCGTATATTTGGAATGTATCAGTTTGAGATAGATACATCCTTTTTAGTTTAAAATGTGAATTTAACGTGGGAAAATGTAAAGAATGTAAAAATAGGATCCGACGACGTTTCGCCAAAAAATTTAAAATGCATCAAATAATACTTATATCTAATTTTGGATAAATATTAGATCATGATACTTCTAGATGAGCTGATGAGCATAATAATAAGTCGATGTGAATTATTTTTTATCATCTAAAAAAAGTAAGTTAGGTCCCAATTTTATATAAGTAAAAGTGGTTAACATCATGCTTCTTAATACAATTCTATTATAAGTTTACACACAATTATTGCTGTAAAGAGGCGCAAGCAATACGTCATAAGTCATGCTTTAGTTTTCTACTTATTTCAATTTTGGGTTGGTGATCCAAAATCGTTCTGTATATACTCCGTATTTAACATGTTGCAGCTCTTAAAGTAAAATATCACTTGTTTATATGGTATGCAAAAAGTCAGGCGAATTTACAATATGTTTATTGAAACGAATATGGCAAAGTAGAATTAATTAAATAAAGAGAGGCACTAAAATGAGCTTATTTCACTAGTAGTACTATTATTGGTGAGAAAACGAATGATACTTTTTGTTCTAGAAGAATATTCTTGTGAATTTTCAAAATTAGTGCACTTTTCCTATCAGCAGTCAGTCAGGAGTCACGACTCGAGAAATTTGTTTCATACTTCGGCGGCCACATTCGCATATACACACAAGTTTATAAAAACTTTGACCATTAATCAAAAGAAAAACATCAATAACTATATTAAATCATAGGATTTTTTATGGGAATTGATTGAGACACTTTTAAAATTTATTGGGACACTCATATATACAAGCATTTAAAGCAGTAAATATTATTTTGGGAGTGTGAAATCATCTCTCATTTTTTATCTTAAGCCCTAAATGCACATGATAAGAAAGTATAAAATACACATGTTCTCACAAAAAAGTATATATAGATCCACAATTTACAAAATACTGAGTATTTTTCTATAAGACTCTGTATATTTTTTATGTACTTTAAACCTTCTTATCATGTGCCCTATAACACACGATAAAAAACCCTAAATTATAATGTTTGTCAAACAAAGATTTGTTTATGTCTCTTATAAACTGCCGGTGCGTGTCTCAAATAAACTTATTCGAATGAAAGGGGAATTTATATACCCTATACGTCCTTAAAAAAGCATGTAGATATTTAACCAAAATACAATTTTTCAGCACATATTGAACAATGCCTTTTAAACATGTTTTTTTTAACGGCGAGTTAATAGTTAGTGATTCGAACTTACAGTGATATTCAATTTGGCAGTATATAAACCTCGAACCTTCTCTTTAGGGGATAAATCTCACTCCTTCTTCTATTTAATTCGGGCTCTTGAAGATTCTTGGTGAAACTCAAACTCAAGACCTTTTTAAAAATACCTCCCTAAAGTTACTTTTGGTAATAACTGAGCTAGCTCAGTTGATTATCTTTTAGAGCATCTACAATGCACCAAGTTGTTAAGACTTGGTGCATTTAATGCATTAAATGGCTAAAAAGCTTATGTTGTATTTACAAGCAAAATTTTGAAGAATAACTTGATGTATAACAAGTCATTTATGTAAAGCTTTTCAAAAAGTTATGGTGCATTAGTAAAAACCTTGTAGAAAGACTTTTAACAATTATAAAAAGCTATTAACAACTTGTGCCATTTCACATGCTATTAGACATCTATTGCCAGTTTGCCACCTTGTGTATATACAATTATACATAATGATCAAGTTTTTTAGGCAGCCCCGGTTAGTAAAAAACTAAAAACACAAGTAACTCATGAATGAGAAATCCAAACAAGTCCTTGTCCTCTTCACTTTTTTTGTGCGCTTTGCATTTTGATTGAAACAGCCGATTAAACACACTGTCATATTCATACCGATTCGGACTTAGAAATGAGCATGCTTCACCACTTGTAAATTATGCAATGGTGACTCGATATTTAAGGTAGACCCTCTCACGAGAAAAGTGCATCTTGGTTGGGTTGAAGGTGGAACTTACAACTTACACGTTTCTATCCGAAACCACGTGACTTGTGCATATCATGGACATCGGGTTATGGTCTACTACCCCTTGTTTCTTACCCACTTTTTTCAACCAAAACAAAATTATTTATTAGACGAGTAAATTTACTAGAATATTACTCCTTCCATCTTAAATTTATACTCTCTTATATCATTTTGAGATATTTCAAAATTATAATCCTTTTTCAAAAATAGATATAAATGATGTAAAAAATTTATCATTTTACATCTAATGGCATAGAAATTACAAATTATATAATAAGTTTTAATTAATTATATAAGAGTAAGAGTGTCATTTTGCAAAAAAATAATAGAGAGAATATAATGATAATGTGTTATTTGTCGGGGACAATAAATTTAGAACGGAGAGGAGAGTGTATTATTTATAACATTTACTACTAGAAGAGCGAAGTCTTTCGTATTTTTCTTATTACACGCTATTATTAATAGGGAATATATTAGCATTTAGCTACGATCGTGTAGTCAATTAGATACAATTTGTACTAGAAAATATGAATCTTTGAATTATTTTTGTGGGTCTATGATTCACTATATGGTTCATAAATTATTTTTAGTGTATTTTTAATACAAAATTATTGTCAATCGGCTATAGTATGGATTCTTTTGGTTCGTGTCATTGGTTTTGAAATATGAATAATTTGAAAATATTTAAAGTCATATTATATTTGGTACATATCGATACTTGAGTTCGAGTCTTAACGCGCGCCTTATTCTGATAGGTTGCGGTTTTCGTGTTTCCCGGACATCCATATCATCGGTGATCGTCTCACTACCATTGTTTCTACTCAGTTGCTGAGTACCGTGATTGCCTTACCTCGTGGCTAAGGTGAGTTCATAGCCCATTTTTACTTATACATGGTTTCTAAACACGGGGTGAGATTTTACATGGTGGAACACAACCATTTAAAAACTGTATTCTATCCAGAACTTGTATGCGATCCAGAATGTGTATGCTTTCCAGACTTTCGATATTATTATTGCTTTTTAGTCTAGCCTTGAGTTTCCTCTCCTGATCATGAACTGTTAATTGTCATGTGTGCATTGCGCGAAACGCGAATATTGTGGGTGGATCCATCGCGATTGACTATCCCCGTCCCGATTAATATTTGTTTATACTTGAGTATTTAGGCTGAATACTCCCTAGAGGAACTAACATTAAGTTAAGCTTCGGTTCATGAACTGAACAGCAATAATAATATTAATTTCGGACGATGGTTATTGTACATAACCATTTTCCCTAATTCGTGTTTACAAATGAATGCTTGTATTCCACATCTTTACTGCTAAACCTATGAATATCACTCAACTTTATGTTGACGATTTTACATGTTTAATCTCAGGTATTATTACTTAGCTTTGCTTGGATGGGAGCCCGCAGGATATTATCGCAGCTTGGAGATTTCTGTGATGCTTTTAAAGATTGGTTTTAGTAAAAACTGTTAGAAGGTTATTCTATCTTTTGGGCAACTTTATGTTATAAATCGAGATGAAATAATATATTTTTCCGCTTATAAAACTCTGGGACCTATGTTTAAAAACTCTGATCTTTTATAATGTAATGTATATGTTTTTATTACGTCAGCTTTGTGTCAACAGTAATTCATTGTTTCTTGTACCATGACGTGTTACCCCCTCGTTGTCTAGTTGTTCCATGTCAGATTCTAGGGGTCTCACATGTTAGAAATATGTTTTTACGTATTTAGAAAGGATCGGTCACTCCAACGATATATACGTAGTATGGGCTCGTGATCTAGTTATGTAACAATATAACCCATCAAGCCCACATGTAGGGTGGGCTATATATACCCCTTTCTAACATGTTAGGATGGGTTGGTTCTCACATTTCACACATCTAATCTAATACTTCTTCTTTTCTCTCCAACCTCTCTTTACTTTCTCTCTCTAGTTCTTCATCTATCTCTCTCTCTTTAGATCATTCCTAGCATTAGACAATTCAAGGATTACGTAGACCTACACACACCAAATCAATTCTTGCTACCAAAAGTCACAAGAATGTATCTTTTGATGATATCTATAATCAACTTAACATAATGGAACCAGAAGCAATTCTAAAGCAGGGAAGATCTTCTACTTCAACCTCTGGAAATATGGCCTTTGTTTCTAACTGTGACTCTTCAGACGCTAACAATAATTCACATGTTAGCGGATCATTCTCAGCCGCTGACACATCCAACTTTGTTTCACCAGGCCTTAAACCAGCTAGAATAGATATGGATATTGCGTGTGCATACATTGATTCTTTGCATAGTGCATCTCAAATTGTCTATGAAGATCTTGAGCAAATAAGTGATGAGAATCTTGAAGAGATGGACATCAAGTGGAACATGGCTCTTAGCAGCATAAGGGCTAACGGGTTTTACAAGAAGTTTAGAAAAAGGCTTACATTCAATCAAGGTGAATCTGCCGGATTTGATAAATCCAAGGTTGAGTGTTACAATTGTCATAGAATGGGACATTTTAGAAGAGAATGTAGATCTCCACTTCGGAATGATGGTGGAAAAGGGATAGTACGAACCTCTATCAAGATTGAGGATGCTGACTCCAAGGCTATGGTTTCCATGCGGAACATTGATGGCATTGGATGGGATTCGAGCTATTTAGAAGATGAGGTGACACAGAATCAAGCTTTGGTTGCTAAAAAGGAAGAGGAACATGTTCACTTTGCTCTTATGGCCAAATCATCTTCTTCATCAGACAATGAGGTATATGATGATGCTTATTGTAGTAAGGGTTGTAGGCAAAACACTAAAAACCTTAAGAAGGAGGTTTCAAGTTTAAAAGAAAAACTGTTAGATATAGATGCCGAACTAAGAAACTACAAGAGGGTACTTGCACAATCAGATGGGATGGTGCAAGATTATAAGAAAATGGAATTTGATCTTAAGGATCAAATTATTGTTATAATGAGATCTAAGACTTAGTAATGAGTCCAAAGCTACTCTAATGGAATCTAGAACTGAATTACAACTTACGTTAGATGAGGCCATTAACTCTAAAGAAAACGTAGGTCTTAAAATTGAAAAGTTTGAAGAGGCTAGTGTTATCTTAGATAAATGTATAAGTGAGCAAAGAAACCCCAAAGATGTGTCTAGGATAGGGATGCATTCAAAAGAATTTGTTGTTGTCCCACCTCCCACAAGCAATTTCTATGAAGTACAGAAATAGGATTTGTCTTGGACTGGTATCTCAGAATTCCAAGAGCAAGAGTTTATTCCTCCACCACGTGTGCTTAGTCCTATAGAGGAATATGAGAAGAAATTGATTGATTTAGAACATTGGAAAGCAGCCAACCCTTTTCTATTTGTTAAGGGTGGACTGCTTAGTGATGAATCTATTGATGTTAAGCCTATTGTTGTGACTAACCCCACTACTGGTAAAACAGTTAATCCTAGATCATCCCCTAAAACTAAGTCTAGTGTTAAATATGTTGAGATGTATAGAAAACCTAAATCACCTTTGAGCCAAGCAAGTGTTAATGGAACAAATTTTTATCAATCTAAACCTAAGTTTATGTATAATAAGGTTTGTTACACTTGTAGGAGCTTCTCTCATTTGGCCTATAACTGTGTCAGCGGATACACCCAATCTACTGACAAAAGGTCATCCACAGTCAACCATAGACCTTTCGCCCACCCAAGTCCACAGGCCACTAGACCAGCTCCTTTCTTCTCTAAGGGAGCTAATACCCATGGAAAAAGACCCTTTCAAAAGACCAACAAGTGGTCTAACGGACAGTGGGTTCCTGTAGCAAACCCTAGTTTAGTCGCTGACAGGAACAATCTATCCACTGAAAGGGCAAGACAAGCCGCTGACAACCCTAGGTTTGGTATTACTATGCCAAAACTAGTTGTTGTCAGACCTATTGTTAGACCATATAAACAAAGATATTTGGTTAATAAGGGACAGGGGTCAAAGGCATCATCCAGTTTGACATGGAAACCTAAACAAGAGCAAAACTCTACTTTTAATGGTGTTTCAAGGACTTGTAACATATTTAAATATCTTGAAAATATCATTACTAAACCTATTGGAACTAATTGGATGCTTATGTCACAATGGAATGAACAAGGTTGTTACAAGGAATAAGTCAGTTCTTGTTGAACAACCAGTTGGATCCAAGTCTTCCAAGGCTTGGGTCCCCAAAGAAAACTAATTTGTTTTCTTTATGTGCAGGGCATTCAAAAGCAGGTCAATGATCATGGATATTAGGACAGGGGATGCTCTAGGCACATGACGGGGAATGATGATTACTTGACAAACTTCACTCCTATCAGCAATGGTGATAAAGTGTACTTTGGTGGCAGCCATGGGACCAACTCTGGCAAAGGCGCTCTAATCACCAACAATTTGAAGTTTGAGGAAGTCTTTTTGGTAAAGGAACTTGTTATAATTTATTTAGTGTGTCAAAAGTTTGTTACAACAAAAATAAAGTTCTTTTTACTGATACTGAATGTTCAGTTTTGAGTAAAGACTTTGAGATACCTGCTGATAAGTTCATTGAATATAGAACACCTAGACATAAGGACATCTACAATGTTGATTTAAAAGGGATTAAAATGAACAAACAACAAATTGTCTTGTATTTATGCTAAGGCTTCAGTGGATGAGAGTAACATATGGCATAGAAGGTTAGGGCATATTAACTTTAAGAACATGAATATGAAGGTTTATTAACACCATAACAATTATATAAAATCCTAAACAAGATCAAAGCTCACATAGCGGAAGAGATTTAACAAGATCATAATCATAACACAATTATAATAAATCGAGTTAATTACATACCTTTACGCTAAAGCAAATCCACAAGACGATGGACGAATCACCAGTTCGGGTTTATACCGTATATCACCAAGATATAGTCTAAAGTAAGACTATATTACGATCTTGTACACACGTAATACAACGAGCTAACCGTTCTAGGACGTGAAAACCGAGCTACAATGCTTGTAAATAATCTACCGAACAACCTTAGTGAGGGGCTAGGAATAGATTATCAACACAATCGATCAACCAAGAAAACCAACCGAATACCCCTTCGTGGTATACCTTGCGATCGGCCAAAGAGAGAGAGAGAGGAAGAGAGATTCAAGTTATGAAGACAATGAGAGATAAGGGGATGTATTAATAGGCCTAAAATCCATTGTAGCCCAAGTAAATAAAAGGCAAGTTTTGCCCACCCCCCCCCCCCCCCCCATGGAGCCCTAACCGACCGTCTAACACCCCCTTGTGGGGTGTTCCGGAACCTTTTGTCCTTCTTCCTTTTAATTCATCTTTCTATATATTATTTAACACTCGTTAATACATAACTCTTAATTAATTAACGATCGTTAAAGTTGTATAGTTATTTTGCCCGATTTAATTTAATAAATATAATAAATATATTTATTAAATAAATTAACTCTTTAAGTATTAAGTGCAATCCCGTAATCCCGAGTTCGATCCTATCACACGACTATTAAATATAAGTCCATAAACTTACAGCTCCCACTTGGACATATTTCGAATATCGTGATTACATTGACTAGCGTCTAGTTACACTTAGCAATGTCTCTAGTACAACTCGAGTAAGGTCTCCTGGACAAAACCTTTTAACGATTCTACATCGTTATTATTATCCTTTTATTTCTAATACAACGTTAATAAGGATATGGATCTCAGTCATTCCTTTAATTAACCATTATGTTTCTTGTTCACAGATTCAGCAAGATTACCAAAACAAATTTGGGTGTGGCCACACAAACATCTTACTAATCCCACGAGGGGTCCAGCTGTATTAAACTCCAAAACAAAATTGGAGGAAATAAATTCCATATTGACTACGAGCAAAACTTATGAATTTTGCAACACTTCCGAAAATAATCCTTATAGCTACCAATTACGTTTAGCGTAAGATTATTCTACAGAGATGCACTAGATTCACAACAGTTTCCTCGTATCTCAAGTCTAAGGATAACTATTTATGTTTAGCTTAATGACAAAGATCCTTAAACAAAAACACATATAGTTGGGATAAGTCCAATATTCGATTCATCGAATATCATCCAAAATCGATCAATATACTTTCAAGTATACTCTATCACTATTTTGATTAGTCTTAATATAATAATATTCCCATATTATTAATCGACAACGGACATTGAGCATAACAATTTATTCATGGATTAAAACATGTAAAATATTATACACTTATTAAATAATAGGAATAAATGAAACCTAGTTTTTATTTCATTATATAATAATGTCATAACATCCTTTATCCAAATATTAATCACAGATTTATTGCATGAGTTCGCTAGCTAGTTGCAGCCCAATCGCCTTGGCATGCTTAACTACCTTTGGTCTAGGCAAAGCCTTAGTTAAAGGATCGACTACGTTAGCATCTGTGTGAACTTTTATTAATTTGATTTTACGAGCTTCAACTTGTTCTCGGACGTAGTGATGTCTACGCATAAAGTGTCTCGCACCCTTCATGACTCCAGGGTCATTGGCAAATATTATTGCGGCAGAATTGTCACAATACATATCTATAGGTTCTTTAATTAAAGGCATCACTCCAAGATATTCAATAAACTTCCTAATCCAAATAGCTTCCATTACAGCTTCTGAAGCAACCATGTACTCAAATTGAGTAGCATGCATTACAATCGTTGTCTGTTTCTTGCTCTTCCAGTCAACTGCTCCTCTATTGATAACAAAAACGTAACCTGTCTGAGACTTCGTATAGTCTTTATCACATTGCCAGGACGCATCATAGAAACCTGTCACATTCAGTTCTGTGTCTGGTTTCCCTCCATATACCAAAAACATATATTTCGTACTCCTCAAATACTTTAGAATATGTTTAACAGCAGTCCAGTGGAGCTTCCCTGGATTCTGTTGGTATCTACTGACCAAGTTCTGAGCAAACGCCACATTAGGCCTTGTGCATCTAACAACATACATTATAGATCCTACAGCCAAAGCATAAGGCACCTTCTGCATGTATGCCTCCTCTTCAGGAGTTGATGCGTCCATCTCATGACTCAGATTATTATCAACTTCCATAGGTTGAAAACCTTTCTTGGAATTATGCATATAATACTTCTTCAATATCTTATCTATATAAGAATCTTGACACAGACCAATTAATCGTCTTTTCCTATCCTGATAGATCTTAATTCCCAGAATGTATGCAGCTTCTCCTAAATCCTTCATAGAAAAACATTTACCAAGATAATCCTTAACAACTTTAAGTCTTGGAATGTTACTTCCCATGATTAATATGTCATCAACATATAGGACTAGGAATACTACATCACTCCCACTAGCTTTGCAATATACACATGGCTCATCACGATTCTGAATAAATCCGAACTTTTTGATTTCTTCATCAAATCTTTTATTCCATTGACGTGATGCTTGTTTCAATCCATAAATGGATCTTTGAAGTTTGCACACATGTCCTGGATTCTCAGGATCAACATACCCTTCTGGTTGCTGCATATAGATGTCTTCATCTAAGCGACCGTTCAAGAAGGCAGTTTTAACATCCATTTGCTATATCTCCTAGTCATAGTATGCTGCTATGGCTATGAGAATCCTAATAGCTCTTAAGTCTGCTACTTGAGAAAATGTCTCCTCGTAGTCTACGCCAAAAGTTTGAGTAAAACCTTTAGCTACTAAACGAGCTTTATAGGATTGTACTTTTTCGTCCATGTCAGTTTTTTTATTGTATATACACTTATGTCTCACTACTTTAGCATTCGGTGGTGGTTCTACAAGAATCCAAACATCATTTACTTTCATGGATTTTATTTCCTCATCCATAGCAACCATCCACTTATCCTTCTCAGGATCAAGTATGGCGGATTTATAATTAGCGGGTTCACCAAGATCCCCTAACTCGTCATCATCCTATATGTTAAGACATATATTTCTATTTGCATTTTTAATCCTTTTGGATCTACGCAGATGAACTAATTTCGGTGGAACCGCCAGACTTTATGGTTCTATAGGAATTACATCGCTAGTGTTTTCAGAAGGTAATGTATCTATATGACTCTCTTCAAGATCATAATTTCTCCCACTGAATTCTTGATTTACAAGATCAGATTCAAGGAAGTCTCCATACCTAGAAACAATCACTTTGTTCTCAAGTGGATAATAAAAGTAGTAACCCATAGTTTCCTTAGGGTATCCTACAAAGATACATTTTACAGATCGTTGTTGGAGCTTGTCACTCGAGTCATGTTTCACATACGCCTCGCAACCCCAGACCTTTAAATAAGACAAATATGGCTTATTGCCATGCCATAGTTCATATGGTGTCTTATCAACCTTATTTGTGGGAACCATATTTAAAATGCGAACAACAGACTCTAAAGCATAATCCCAAAAGGATAAAGGTAAAGTTGTAAGATTAAACATAGATCGCATCATATCCAATAATGTACGATTTCTCCTTTCGGATACACCATTTTGTTGTGGAGTATAGGGAGAAGTAAGATGCTGAACAATTCCATTCTCACTTAGATAATATATAAACTCTTGACTTAAATATTCACCACCTCTGTCAGAACGAAGAGCTTTAATCTTCTTCCCTAATTGCAGTTCTACTTCTGCTTTAAACACTTTGAATGTTTCAAATACCTCATGTTTATGCTTAAGTAAATAAACATAACCATAACGGCGATAATCATCCGTAAATGTTAAGAAGTAGCTAGCACATTTCCTTGACGTATGTCTAAGTGGTCCACACACATCAATATGTATAAGTCCGAGTAGATCAGTAGCTCTTTCAATATTGCTATTAAAAGGTTTCTTGGTCATCTTTCCAGAGATACAAGACTCACATTTATCAAATGATTCATCATTTATATTTTCCAAAAAACCTTCACGTTGAAGCTTTTGTATACGTGTCTTCCCAATATAGGCAAGTCTACAATGCCAAAGATAAGAAGAGTTCTTGTCAAACTTTCTCTTCTTACTCATGCTAAAAACAGATTTACTGTTCTTGGATTCATTATCATGCATGTCTATTTCAAACACACCATTCACAGAAATTGCATTAAAATAGAAAATACCATTTTTCCAAACAGAAATTCCATTATTATCAATAGTGTGAACGAATCCATTATTTAACAAACAAGAAAAGGAAATAACACCCCTAAAAATTGTAGGTGCATAATGACAATCATTTAAAATCAGTACTAAACCCGAAGGTAAAACTAGATTAAATGTTCCTATAGCTTCAACCACTGCTTGTGCGCCATTTCTACTTGCAGAAATTGTTCCCCATAGGAAAGCTTCCTTTCTAGATTAAATCCCTGCAGCGTATTATAAATGTTAATACCGCATCCTGTATCATATACCCAGAAATTTAATTCGTATGTTAAATTGAACAATTCAATCATAAATAAAGTACCTGAAGTTGCAGCGCTCTACTCAGACTTCTTCTTTATCTCTCGCAATTCTTCGAGGTTAAAGAGGGCAATTCCTCTTCCAGTGACCACTTGCCTTGCAATGGTGACAAGTCTCATCCTTATGAGATCTATTCTTTTTGACAAAGTTCTGCTTAGGTTTCGAATAAGTGGCAACTTGTTTGCCCTTATCACCCTTGCCTTTGCCTTTCTTCTTATTCGTTTGTGGTTTTGGCTTACTCACTCTACCCTTTTGTATGGTTAGTACAGAAGGCGTAGCTTTAGATGCCTTGTCTTTCAACCCCTTTTCATAGTTAATGAGCATTGCATGCAAATCGTTAACTGTCTTCCCCGTGCAATGCATATTATAGTTTCTAACAAAATCACTGAAGTCCTTGTTAAGGGGCCTACTAATCAAATTGATAGCCATATTATGATCATAGGGTTGTCCTAGTGCAATGAGTTGTTCCATATAACCCCTCATCTCCAAGTAATGGGCACCTACAGACTTTCCTGGAGCGTGCTTGCAGCTATGCAAAGCATCTACCAAGTCGTAGATCTCCACAGCTTGCGGCTTCTCGAACATAGCCTTGAGCCCATCAAGCATTCACATAGGTGAAAATAGCTCATACTTATGTTGAAGTGGAGGAGCCATTTTTCCTAGCATTAATCAAGCCACCTCATAGTGCTTTTTAATATTAGCAGCGTGTTCAAGCCTTTGCGCATCAGATGCTTCTTCAGCAAGATCCTCCGGATAGGGAGTAGTCAAGATATCGATAGTACCCGCTGCTCTCAAGAAAATTCTTAGCGAGCGATACCAATCATTGAAGTTTAGGCCAGTAAGTTCCAGACGTTCAAAGAAAGCTTTGAACGCGGAACTTATAGTGTTATTGGGGGGTTGAGCCATTTCTACAGAAATAAGTTCAAATATTAGTATTTTCGATAACAAAATACTTTCAAGAAAATAAAATTACCCTGGTATAAAACCATATTATTTTCCTTGAATTCTAGAAGTATATTGACATAAATCCATTACATCAGTTGATCTGATAGTAATTAATGTACTCAACATAGCGACTTGTCAAACAATTTAATTGACAAACAATTTTCAATTTCTAGATATTTAAGGGATTTACATTGCCAAAAAAAACGTTTTGCATTGTAAACACGTTTCATCCCTTCTGAATGCATTAAGTTTCCAGATCTCACTGAGTAACTTAATTAAATCGTCTAATCCGAGTAACGTAAAACCATCATACGAATTCTCATTCTACAAACGGTTTTATCTCCATCACAACATCACCCAAAAATCTCATTTGATGACGAAGTAATTTCAAGTGTTCGTCAATTAGGAGCATTCGACTTAAATTTTTAAGGGTATAAATTTTGATGTCAAAATTAATGTATGGAGAAGCATGCATACAACTCCATATCATAAGTTTAATAAAATATTTAGTAAACTTTTCACGAGATTAAATTTCTTCATAAATTATGTTGCGGTATTGGTTATCCCAATCAAAGAATTTACCCACAACTATTCACAACGTACTTTTGCTAGAACTCAGCTACGCACAAAGCAATACCCTTATTCATTGTGTTTCGGATGTGAAATTGTGGTAAATCACCCTTAAGGTATAATTCAATTAATAATCGTAGGTAATTTCAATTTGACACACAGGCGAGCCGGGAATTTGGTTAACGACTAATGGCATAACACCTCCTTCCTTAACCGGGTACATGACCAGCGGTGCATTATACCCACTTTATAGTTTGTCAAAAGGAGTAGGCCGTTAGATTATTATTTCAATTCACTAATCAACGTAATCTTATGTAATTTAAATCTCTAACAAATCATTATTTTAATATGATTTAGTACATATTATTTCTTTTCATAAAAAACCCTTGTATAGAACAGTTCAATAATTTTTAATATAAACAAGTAAAAAAACTAAATTATAAACACATAATAACAATTTATATGTGCAATAAATGAATCAAATAGCCACATGCATACGATTTATTCAATAATCATCAAATCTAGGTCTTTATATTCATATAAAAGTCTTCCCTAATTCTAAATTTATTGAATAAAATAATCACGTAGCACATAAAATAATATCAACATATAATTTTACGACCCATGAAAACATGCACGTAATCATGGATTCCCCAAAAATCTTAACAATTAAATCTCTACGGATCGTAACCATACATGACATAACAATTAATCATGCAATTAAATAAAAAATTATCCCACATGTAATTTAGGGTTTCAAAACAATTCTATTTTTATTAAAATTCTGCCAAAACCCTAATTTAAAAAAAAACAAAACCCTAATTTTAAGAACCCTAAAAAACATGTAGTTTTAACTCAAAACAATTATTAGTTAAAAAACTTTAGATTTTTGATAATTATAACATGTTAAAACGGCTCTATGATACCACTGAAGGTTTATTAATATCATAACAATTATATAAAACCCTAAACGAGATCAAAGCACACATAGTGGAAGCGATTTAACAAGATCATAATAATAACACAATTATAATTAATCGAATTAAGGTTACATACTTTTACGCTAAAGCAAATCCACAAGACGAAGAACGAATCACCAATTCGGGTTTATACCATATATCACCAAGATATAGTTTAAAGTAAGACTATATTACGATCTTGTACACACGTAATACAACGAGCTAACCGTGATTCTAGCACGTGAAAACCGAGCTACAACGTTTGTAAATAATCTACCCAACAACCCTACAGAGGGGCTAGGACTAGATTATCAACACAATCGATCAACCAAGAAAACCAATCGAATACCCCTTCGTGGCATACCTTGTGATGAGACTCCTTTTATACATAGTCTCATCGTCTAAATCGGGCTTAAAACGCTTAAAATATCATCAAAATACCCCAAAATATGCTTGTGTTTGTTCATTGTGTATTTTAGGTACGGATATCGTGAAATCAACAAAAGATCACAAGAATCAAGCAAAAACGAACACGGGAAACGAAGCCGCACAAAGAACCGGACCCAAATCATGAATTTCCAAAGAAGTCCTTGAAGTTTGAAGATTTTTCAACTTGGGCCCCTCATCTTTGAAGATTTGGCAAGAAAGGCCCTTGTAGAAATCATATTGGCAAGAAAGGCCCTTGGAGAAATCATATTGGCAAGAAAGGACCTCCGTGTTTGAAGATATTACATGAATAGCCCTTGAATATTGCAATTATGGCAACATTAGTCCTTATTCAATGTTTAAAAATGTGTTGGGCCAAATTCAGCAAGTAATCAAAAGATGTATAAAGGGAAATGCTGTTTATTAACTATCAAACTTGTTTTGACAAGTTTTAAGAAGTTCAGGGGGCATCTTGTGATTACTAAACCCAAACCCGTTTACAACCCAACCATTAGCCCACCATAGCCCAATCTTTACCCTAATACTATCCAAAACCACCACAACCCTCAAGCCCATGTTTACTAACCAGGTTTGGTTAGTATACTCAGTCAAATGGTCAAACATGCCTAAAAGGCACTTAACACACTTTCTAAACACCAATAAGATCAAAGGTAATCACTGTTTTAATGATAAACCCTATTTTTATCCAGTAATAACAAGGTCAAAGTAAAGGGGTTTTCAAAATTGGGATTAGGGGACCCTTGTTTACAACTCACACCCAGAAAATGACCTTACCATATCCAGGGCCCCTCCTATCCCTCTCACATCACGGGTTGTTAGCCCTATATTTTATATAGTCGAACAAGAATGTAATAGGTCATCTTAGTCGTTATTGGTCTTGAATTGTAATAGGTTAGTCGGGAAAACCGGGCTTGGACTTTAAGCTAATATTGTCTAAGTTAGGGGCGTAAGCCCAAGCAAAGCCAAGCCCAGCCCATGAACAAGCCCACTAAGGCCTTATGGCCACGGCATATAAATACCCTCTTCCATGTGTGGAAGAGGGTGTTGGTTACTAATCACTTTCTCTCTCTAATAGTGTTTTAACCTTCCATAATCTCTCTTATTTCTCTCTCTACCTTCATCTATTTGACTAATATTGTGTTATGGATTGAAGTGGGATTAACATTTGGTATCAAGAGCCTATAGTGGATAGGTGATTGAAGATCCGTGGTTTATGTTTTTATTGATTTCATAAGGTATTTGATCCATTATCCTTGATCCAAATTTTTTTTTTGTGTTTTTATGGTTTATTTTTGATACAAATTATCTACATAGTTGTGGTAGAGATTTGATATTGTTAGTTTGGTTAAAAACACAATTTTTTTGGGTATTTGGATCAATTTTTGGCATAAAGTTACGTTTTTTTTACAAGTTAGTTCCGAGAAAAGTGGGATATCGATCAACAGTTAGACATTTCGGAAAAGGGTTTTGATTCTCCGAAATTGTGGTTTTATTCCGAAGAAATTTTTCGGAAAAGGGTTTATTTTTCTGAAAAAGTGGTGTTTTCCGAAAATTATTCCGAAAAAGTGGTTTTTCTGTGAAAAACCTTTATTCCGAAAAGGGTGTTTTTCCGAAGATTTTTCCGAAGAAGGGCGTTTTCCGAAGATTTTTCCGAAGAAGGGTGTTTTTCCGAAGATTTTTCCGAAGAAGGGCGTTTTCCGAAGATTTTTCCGAAGAAGTGTGTTTTTCCGAAGATTTTTCCGAAGAAGGGTGTTTTCCGAAGAAGTGTGTTTTTCTCCGAAAAATCACCATTTCTCTGAAAAAGTCAATTATTCCGAAAAATTAGTTATTCCGAAAAAACCATTTCTCTGAAAAAGCCATTTATTCCGAAAAACACATTTCCCTGAAAAAGTCATTATTCCGAAAACATCAGTTATTCCGAAGAAGCCTCATTTCTCTGAAAACATCAGTTATTCCGAAGAAGCCTCGTTTCTCTAAAAATATCAGTTATTCCGAAGAAGGCTCGTTTCTCTGAAAATATCAATTATTCCGAAGAAGGATCGTTTCTCTGAAATCATCCATTATTCAGAAGATTCTCATTTATCCGAAAAAGGCAATTTTTTTGAAAAAGAGAAATTTTTTAACATCTTAGGGGATTTTAACATCTTTTCTCAACAACATCAACCACACCTCATCACAACACATCCACTAAGATCCTAATCCACTCACAATCATCGACAATGTCTAACAACAATATCAGCAATGCGACTGCAAATCAAATTCGTTTGGAACAAGGTGCCAATGGAAATCCACCTGTACTCACTGCCGGTTGCTATGTTCAATGGAGATCTCGCTTTTTGAGATTTCTCGATGGAAAAGATAACCGAACTGCTCTTCGTCACTGCCTTGAGAATCCACCTCCAGTTTTTAAATTCAGACCCATTACCACACGAGCAGAGGATGGTACTTCATCAACTACACGAGCCATGGAGAATTTCGATACGTGTTCTGCTGAGAAAATGAAACTCCTCCAAGCTGAAGCTTATGCTGTGAACGACATACTCACTAGGATTGATAAAGATATCTATTCCACGGTTGATGCATGTCCTAATGCTATGGAAATGTGGAATGCAATTCATCGATTGAAGCAAGGTGAGTCAATCAACGTTCAAGATCTCGAGACTAATTTACTTTCAGAATTTGGAAAATTCACATCCGAAGATGGTGAAACCATTGACTCATATTACTCGAGATTCTACCAAATGATGAATGAGCTTGTTAGAAATCAGTGCACCATCTCCAGTCATCATGCCAATGTTCAGTTTCTACTTCAACTCAAACCTGAATGGCAAAGGTTTGTGACTTGTGTTAAACAAAGGGAAGATATCAAGACCATCTCCTATCACAAACTTTATGATATCCTGAAACAACATCAGAATGAAGTGAATGAACTAAGGGCTGAAAAGGCAGAATGGTCTGCTAACTCTATTGCTTTTGTGGCTGCTACTTCAACAAAACCCGTACACCGTCAACAACCACCTACTCATTCCTCAAAGTCATCAAGCTTATCCAACAAACCTCCGGCTACTGCTAAAAAGGCAAAAGCAATTGTCCCCACTCCACCTCCGAAGTATGACACCGAGTCAGATGGAGACAGTGATGATGAACAAACTTCAAGGGACAAGAAGATTGAAGAACTCATGTCTTTACTCACCACAACTTATAAGAAGATCTACAAACCTACCAACAACAACCTTAGATCATCATCCAATGCTCGATATAAGGAAGTTGATCATGCACCAAGGTATGATCGCGAGGCTAGGTATGATAATAAGAGGATGTCGAATCAAGTTGGGGCTAGAGATACTGTAGGCACTCTGGTTGTGCAGAAGACTGGGATTCAATGCTTCAATTGCAAGGGATTTGGGCACATGGCTAGGGAATGCAAGAAGCCAAAACGGGTTAAGGATTCGGGATATCACAAGGAAAAGATGTTGCTGTGTAAGAAAGAAGAAGCAGGAATTCTACTCACAGCAGATAAAGTTGACTGGCGTGATGACACTGATGATGAAGCCGATGATCAAGAGCTAGAGGCACATTATGTGTACATGGCAAAGATTCAAGAAGTGCTTCCAGAGACTGCTAATACTTCTAGACCTATCTTTGATACTGAGCCAATTGAAAAGGTACCAACATATGATAACTATAATGTGTTTGCTAATGAACGACGGCATCCTGAGCAACCCGAAAGCATCAATGACACATACGTAATGGACACGGAGGATAGCAATATCTCTACGGATTCACAACATATGTGTAATGATGACGGTAATGCTGCTCAGGATACTGACTCGGATGAGGACCGTGATTTGCTTGCGTCTATAATTGATTCTTTAAAACATGAAATTGAGGAAACCAAAGAGGCTAATAAACGTTTGAAGCAAGCAAACACATCCTTAGCCGAGGAGATAGATAGGCTTAAAGAGTGCGATTATGTAAAAGAAGCTGATCGACGAGTTACAATAGCTAATGGTTTGGTATATGAACGTAAGGTGCTCAACGAACAATATTGTTCTGAAGTAACACACGAAATTCATATGTCAAAACAAAAGATATCGGAACTTGAAGAACAACTGCTGCTACATAAAATCCAAATTACTGAGTTAGAGTCGGTTAACAAAGAACAAACTGAGCTTTATAAAACTCGTGAAGAAAAGGATATTGAAAAAATTCTTGCTTTGGAAAAGAGAGTCGACATGTTAAACAAAATTGTTTACAAAACGGGTCAGTCTATTCAAACTATGAATATGCTCAATAGAAACATAAAAACGAGTTTTGTTAAGCCTGACTATCTCAAGAACGTTCAAAAAATCAAGCCTGGTCTTTATGATATCGGTTGTTATAATGATAATCTTGTCCTTATGCTTTCCCCTGACTCCGAAGAAATCCTTCGTCGTGACGCTGAACGTCAATCCAACCTACTTGATTTTGTCACACCCTATGATTATACCGCATGGAACGAGAAACATGTCATTAACTTTGTCCCTCAAAGAGAGCTTTCAATTGAACAAGAGTATTTTCCAAATATTCCACCAACGTATAATCACACAAAAACGAAAAGTTCTTCAAAACGGGGTCTTAAAAAGCAGTCAATTTTGTTAGAAAAGCGAATTTTGGATGAAAAACATAAATAGGATGAAAAATGTAAAAGTGTTCAGCAATTTGAGTTTATAAAACAAGGGGTTCTAAATTTATACAAAGGTATTGTCGATTATTGATATGAGTGATTTTACTCATATCATTTAAATCAATAATCACACAATAAATGCATATAATCAATGAAAATGCCTTGTATATGTGTTGTTTTGTTATTTCATGTGTGTAGGTACCAAGATCACGAAAACCGGTGAAATCAACACGAGTTTGAAGAAAAGATCGACAAAGCCAATTTCGAGCTCGACTTTAGTGGATTTAACTTTTATGAAGCTAATGGGCCAAGTGGGACCAACATTTGCTTAATGGGCTTGAAGGCCCATTTATGAGAAATTAAGTACATGTTTTCTACCAAAAGCCCAAAACCAATAGCCCAATATTATTTAGACGGATGAAGTAAATGGGAAAGATTGGGCCAAGCCCAAATAATCTAATGGGACGGTTTTTTGTTAAGTGAAAAGATTTTTCATTTTGACTCACATACGTGTTTATCCCTGGTCAAACACTCAAACCACACACACGTTTTTTTAATAACCTTTTATTTTACCCACTCACCCCACACAATTTAATAAAACAAATTGTTTTCACCCACCTCCCATTACTTCCTTCGATACATCCAAGAACCACTCTCACCTCTCTCTCCCAAATAAACTCACACAGTTTTTTTACCAATCTCAAAAACCCTAATTTAACCACATCACAAAATTACCCAACTATTTTTAGGGATTATGTTAAAGTCGTGTGATTCACACGAGTGGGAATTAATTCCCCATGTTTTCGGAGCTAAGAAGATGCTTTTTCTCATCCCTGATTGGGTGTGACAGCACATCACCAACCATCCACCAATCATCTATTGCCACATATGCACCAAACTAGCACAAGAAGCACAATAACCTGCCACGTTGGCAATTCGAGTGAAGGGTGGGTATTTCTCAGCCTTTGGATCAAGAAAGTGATGAAAGAGAGTATGAAGATGCCAAATTGACGGTCAAGATGGGTTAATCTGCTCAACAAACTCCCCACCCCAAGCCTCGGGTTCAACTATAAAAACCCCCTTTCTCATTGTAATTTTCATCCAATTTTATTTTTCAATGTTATAATGTTAAATTAGTTTTAGGTTTAATTTTGTAATTTCTTCCTTTAAAAGTATTGTAAGTTTTCTTGGTTATTAATAAAAAAAGTGATTGGGCGTTTTCTGTGGTTTACTTACTGTTTGAATTTACTATTGCATTTTTATTCTTGAAACTGATTTGATATTATAATGGTAAATGTTATTTGATGAAACTAATCAATAGTTTTACTCAAATTACTAAAAGTAAATATTGGAGATGAACTTTCCTACTGAAAGTTTATAAAAAAAGGAGAAACTCGAATGGTATTTGATGTCCGTGGGATGATGTCTAATGGTGTTTTCGTTTCGGTTCAAAGGTAGCACAACGCTAACCTTCTGCTCAACGGGATCGTCAAAAGGTTTCAATCTTTGTTACTTTTATGTCATTTACATGTTATTGAATAAATCTGCTTTTATTATTGTTAGTTGAATATGTGATATTGCACTGTTGTTTAATGAGTAGAGTATTGATGATTAGATGTTTTAGACTGATTTCTGGAATTAACCTTTAATGGAGCTGTTTGGATTGTTTGTTCAGTAATAATCTGCTAATGTATCCGTTCGTCTTGGTTTGGATTGGTATTTTACTTGCTAGTCAGTAACTGCTTATTAAGAGCAGTTTTGATTTTCATGTTTCTTATATAATTTAAGCTGCTGCTTGGATCTAGTTCTGTGTTGATTAGGCTTGATTAAGAGAGTGTAGCTAATATTTGCTATCTTGTTTATTTGGTGTCTGAACTAAGTTTCTGTTAAGTCGATAGTGTGTACTAAATTGATTGCTGCTTTTAAATAAATAATGACGTTTTGCTGAGTTCTTTGTAATTGGATCATTAGTCCTTGCGAGATCTTGCTTTTATTCGCCGCTGCTACTATCTGTTATTGATATATAATTCATTAGTGATGCTGATTAGTTTTAGATCATTGCTGTAATTTCGTAAATGCCACCCTTTAGAGTTTTAGATTATTACATTTCTTGATTCACTCTTTCAAACGAAGTCGCTTAGTTTTTGTTGTCAGATGCTGTTTTGACCAGTTATACTGTTTAACAGCTAGATAATGTGTTTGTTAGCTGCCTTATTTGCTTAACTAGAATCTTGATTTACTCTACTTACTTTCGTTTCATGCTCATGTTTGTTCGAGATTGATTATTGCTGAATTTTCAGTATAAGTTGCTTTCTTATTTGTCATGATTGGTTAGCCTGTTTTTTTTACATTTTGTGAGTTCCATGATAACTATCAGATTCACTAATCTGATAGTTCACAAGCTGTTTTACTAATCAGCTTTCAAAAAGTCTAGCACACAAGTCATTCCTGTGACTTGTTAAAGTTTGCTGCAAAAAAAAAAAATAACATAAAAATGCCACTCATAGGTTTCGACCTCGTGACCTCCCCTTTAATTAACCAGAGCTCCATCCAACTGGGCTATTGGTCCTTTTTGTTTTTATATCTCTGAAAGATTTTGTTATAGGACTCTAGTTTTGAGCTGACAGATTTAGAAAATGATTTATTTACTTAGTTTTTATTTTATTTCAATTTAAATCATTTTAATTTTTTTTACAAATAAATAAATAATAACAAAATAAAAAGAAAATGTTTTATTAAATTTTAAGAAATTTAATTAGTTATTAAAATAAGTTTTTAAAATTGTTAGATTCTAATTAATTTAGTTTTACATAGAATGAGTTTTTAAATAGAATTTGATAAAAAGTTTTAGTTTAATTTTATATAAATTTAATTAGTTAGTAAAAATTAGTTTTTTAAAATAATAATTAGATCTTAATTAATTTTGATTTTTAATAATATGGTTTCATAAATAGATTTTTAAAATAGTTTAAATTTTTAAGTAATTGTGTTTAGATTTATTCGGGGTTACGATTTATGCACTTTAGGATAAAATTAAGTTTTAAATTGGTAGATTTAATTTTTAGTTTAAAAACCGAAAACCAATTCGAATCAATTGTCAAAATCGATACAAAACGTCTCAAACTCATAAGATCTTCGTGTACAACGAACTTGGTTCATCAACGTGTTTAATTGAATCAGTCTTTGGTAATTTTAGACTATTAATTTTTCCTAAAGGTAATTTTCTAATTTAACCTATAACGTATCTAAAGCTTAAATCCCGTTGGTCCGGACCATTCACCATTGCACAAGTTTTCCATTATGGCAACGTTGAGCTAGCTCAAAAAGACGGGCCTAACTTTAAGGTGAATGGTTGTCACACCCCACCATGGCAGAATATGGGGCGCGTATGGATATCATCACAACATGGCGTGTCTATAGAGATAACTATATGAAATAAGAAATGTCATAAAATGGAGACACAAAGTCATGACAATATCTCATCAGACTCAGGAGTCTAGGTAAGTAGTTAACAGTCCTACCGCTTACCCAAGACAAACAAATAACATAACCAAACAAATATATGTGTGCCACAGTATCACTTATTAAAGGAACAAATAAAAACTAAGAAGGAAACGGGGATTCTCCTTCTATATGCATTCCTAAGCTTCTCCAATCCTAGCCACTTATGTTCTCATGCTTAACCATAGTATCACCTGAAAGAGACACTAAAACACGTCAACATAAAGTTGGTGAGAGTCATAGGTTTAGACTCCAACGCTAAATCAATTACAAGCTGTGAATAACAACCATCAACACAATAACATATGGACAATGTGCTACAATTATGTATTAACAACTAGCATTCAAGATCAATCATTCCAAACCAAAATCCAAGGCTCCTGCCTTGCCAAACAACATGGTACCATAGATGATCACACTATGTACCTATCCCAAGGCCACTACCTTGTCAAACCATAAGGCCACTACCTTGTCAAACCACAAGGCCACTACCTTGTCAAACCACAAGGCCACTACCTTGTCAAAGCACAAGAACTGAGACGACACGTGTCCCCCGATCCAAATCATACACAATCAAGAATCACATAGCAGTTAATCATATAATGTACACACAAGTCCATCACAACCATAAAAACATTCACAGCAACAATTTATAAATAACTCAACACAGTGTCTCTTCCATCCCATCTGGAAGTCAAAATCAATAGTAAACATGGGACTATGAAACTCACCTGATAGCTTCTTCACAAGTCCTCGCACTAGCAACAAGCTAACAAACCAAAAACACGAAATCAATACACGAACCAATCACTAAGATGGCTCATCAACCTATGATGGACATCTAGTCTATTCCCGTATAATTACCTCATTGTTAAGCTTTAATCACTCCATTACCCTTCCTTAACAAGTCCCTAACTTGGTTAAGTTTAATAGCTATCCCGTTCATAATTTTACACAAAACAGTCCCAGTTTTAGGTCTCAAAACTTTAAGTCAAACGTCCACTTAAACATACCCATGGTTTCTGTAAAAGGAATATTCACACTTTTATACATGTTAGCTAAAACCTCCCACTTGCCCTACCTTAAAGCTACTGTTAAGGCCCAAATATATTTGTATATATTGCTACCTATCCAGAATTCACTGATTTTAAACGTATAAAAAGTTCATTACCATTAGAGGGTCTTACCCTAAACCATAATTTTAGCCCAAGTTCAGATACTTAATACAATATATAAACCATTTCTCATGTTCGTGAGAAGATCCCAATGCAACCCTAAGTACCCCAAACAACCCAAAACTTAAAAAGAAAACAGACTGACTTCAAAAATGTTTTGACCTCCGACTGTTGTAACCTGTATTTGACCCACTTCCCCACCTCCAATTTAGTTGTAACTTCTTGAATTGGAAAGTCACTTCAAATAGCTTTCCAGGGATATGTGGATCGCAAAATAATAGTTTGTAGAACTCCCTATATGATCAAAACAATGACCCAAAATTCTGCCCAGTTTTTAGAAACGGGTTTAACAAAATCAACCTCATTATTTAACCCTAATCCCTCTAATTACAAGCCCTAATCTATGTAATCATCATATTATGATTAATATAACATAAATTTACTGTTTTTAAAATTAAACCTAACCTAAATCCATCATAAGATGATCAATTAAACATAAAAACAATTTTATTAAAAAGGGTTTGAAGATTTTACCTTAGATTTTTTTGGAAAACAAGATTTTTGATGAAGAACCCTAATTTTCTCCATGGATGTCGACCCATACTTGATCTCCAGGGATTTTATGAAGTGTTTTGATAAAAATAATTCTTTCTATACTTTCCTAACAAGTCCTTGGCCCATATACAAAAGCCCGGTTCCCTTTTTCCCTTTTTTCCCCTTTTTTTTTCACATAACCGACCTATACCCATTTAATTTCGTTTTTTTATTATTTAATATTATGTTAATAATATTACTTTAATTTTCCTTAATTTATTTCAGCTCCTAAAGCTTCCAAAACCTCAAAACCGTAAAACTAGTCAAATTTACGCGTTTTACCGTAAAAGACGTAAAATATACACTTTTATAAAAAATCTCAAATTTTGAAATAAACTTTATAACTAAGTCCTAAATGACTTAAAACCATCCCGAAAAATATTCATATGGATAATTACCTCACCCGAGACCTCTAAATGCTAAACCGTAAATCCTAAAAAAAAATACTATTAATATAATACTTATACGTATACGTAAACACCACAATATCACCATTTTCATTTCATAGTCACCACTTGTGAGCTCATGAACATGAAATAACCGTTCCTCGATTTACTTATGAGTACGCTATACTCATAAACGATAACCACACCAACCTCGTTCACAAAAAAATAAACACGTAAACACACAATTCAAGTAAGCACACATAAAATAACCTAAAAGTAAGACCAAGTGACAAACCCAAAACCACGGTTGTCACATCACTCCCTCCTAATAGAAATCTAGTCCCGAGATTCAGTCCCAAACTCAAACTTATTCTCAGCAAACAAACGAGGATGCATATCCCTGATGAAACCTTCACGTTCAAACGTGAACTCAGTTTACACGAAAATAATCTCAACCAACAACACATGAGCCTTAACCGTCCGCGAGGAAACTTATCAAAACCATAAAGTTATGTAACCAACCTAACTAAATCTCGCAAATCATCAAACAAGAACTGTCTTGAAACCAAGTTAGGAGCCGTCACATAACTCAACGGGTTTAAAACTGTCACCCCGATTTTAGTCTTACTCATAAATACCATAAATCAAAACTCATCAAAATATAACCACGTATAATAAGGTCTAAGAACTCTCAAATTCCTTCCCAACTCATCTCTATGTTAACCCTCCAAGTGTTCATTACCGCAAAATACCCAAAACACGAGTTTAAACCATGTTGTCCGAAAATTAACCTTGAACTCAACACTTGTACAATTAATTCGACCAAGCTACTGACTTCCAATTACGAAACTTTCGGAATATTTGAAAAGTATGTTCCGAGTACATAATTTTAGACTTTTGAATCACCCAAAAACCTTTAAAAACGAATAACTTATGACCAAAACGATTTTTCTCAAAATCTGCCTAGGCATTAGCGACAGTTTCTGACAGTTAGCGACATATTTTGACAGTTTAGCGACAGTTTCTGCCTACTCCGATTTATACAAAAAAAAACGATTTTTAAACCCTAAAACCCCCCATTAATTACCAAAACTAGAACCTAATTTATTTTAATTCCAGAAAATTAAAACTCTATTAATTACATGATTTTAACATATTTCACTAAATAAGAACAAAATTTTTAACTTAAGAACAATAACTTTAGGTGATCAAAACCAAAATATTTTAGAATAACCGTGTCATGCTTATATGTTAAAGAATTTATATTCCACCTTATTTGAAACATGATCCCGACACTTCCTTATTTCATCGACTACCAACAACTATTTTTTTTCAATTTGCAAGTTCTATTTTTTTTACCATGTATAACTCGAAACAAAAGAAATCGTTACCCCAAAAAGAAATCTCCACCATCTCAAAATCCTTCACGCCAAAAGTACCGTACAAACAAACACGTGAAATGAGGACCCGAGAAATGCGCTACTACAGAAGTTGAACATCTCAAAGAGAAACGAGCTAGCAACCATCCCAAGAATACAACTGGTAAGTAGAAAATAATTTTACATACATAGGCATAAGCGTACATACACTCAAATCCATCCAACATATACTATACAAGCATGTATTAACTCTCTTTCATGCAATCATACTTGAAAGTCCAGTGGTGTTGTGGCACATATATAATTATGTAGGCCTCCATAATTATACATGTTCCCTTTCACCAATGTACTCCCTCCTATGATGACACTTATAAGAAATTAATACTACACATAACACATAATCCAACAACTCACAAGCACATAACCACACAAGATAAGATCCAAAACCCCATGTATTAAAACAACATAGCTAATGCACGAAACACATAAACTCGTAGTCCAGCTGAACCAGCGTAGACAAAATTCAAAATGTATAAAGAACATGAAAACATAATTAAGCAAAATCCAACAATGACTAGCGTATACGACCATGGTTCAACCCGCACTAATCAAAACTCGTAAAGAAATAACATGTAGTTAAGTATGAACCATAGTAGTTCATAACCTAACAAATACTGCGAAAATAATATTCAAACACATCAATTACTATAAAATGCACACATACTCCTATGACGCCTATATGCAGGGACCCTTAAGCTATAGACTAGGCTACACGACTAGGCAACCTAATTCTCTATAACCATTGTCTCTGATACCATTCTGTCACACCCCACCATGGCGGAATATGGGGCGCGACGTATGGATATCATCACAACATGGCGTGTCTATAGAGATAACTATATGAAATAAGAAATGTCATAAAATGGAGACACAAAGTCATGGAAATATCTCATCAGACTCAGGAGTCTAGGTAAGTAGGTAACAGTCCTACCGCTTACCCAAGACAAACAAATAACATAACCAAACAAATATATGTGTGCCACAGTATCACTTATTAAAAGAACAAATAAAAACTAAGAAGGAAACGGGGATTCTCCTTCTATATGCATTCCTAAGCTTCTCCAATCCTAGCCACTTATGTTCTCATGCTTAACCATAGTATCACCTGAACGAGACACTAAAACACGTCAACATAAAGTTGGTGAGAGTCATAGGTTTAGACTCCAACGCTAAATCAATTACAAGCTGTGAATAACAACCATCAACACAATAACATATGGACAATGTGCTACAATTATGTATTAACAACTAGCATTCAAGATCAATCATTCCAAACCAAAATCAAAGGCTCCTACCTTGCCAAACCACATGGTACCATAGATGATCACACTATGTACCTATCCCAAGGCCACTACCTTGTCAAACCACAAGGCCACTACCTTGTCAAACTACAAGGACACTACCTTGTCAAACCACAAGAACTAAGACGGCACGTGTCCCCCGATCCAAATCATACACAATCAAGAATCACATAGCAGTTAATCACATAATGTACACACAAGTCCATCACAACCATAAAAACATTCACATCAACAATTTATAAATAACTCAACACAGTGTCTCTTCCATCCCATCTGGAAGTCAAAATCAATAGTAAACATGGGACTATGAAACTCACCTGATAGCTTCTTCACAAGTCCTCGCACTAGCAACAAGCTAACAAACCAAAAACACGAAATCAATACACGAACCAATCACTAAGATGGCTCATCAACCTATGATGGACATCTAGTCTATTCTCGTATAATTAACTCATTGTTAAGCTCTAATCACCCCATTACCCTTCCTTAACAAGTTCCTAACTTGGTTAAGTTTAATAGCTATCCCGTTCATAATTTTACACAAAACAGTCCCAGATTTAGGTCTCAAAACTTTAAGTCAAACGTCCACTTAAACATACCCATGGTTTCTGTAAAAGGAATATTCACACTTTTATACATGTTAGCTAAAACCTCCCACTTGCCCTACCTTAAAGCTACTGTTAAGGCCCAGATATATCTGTATATATTGCTACCTATCCAGAATTCACTGATTTTAAATGTATGAAAAGTTCATTACCATTAGAGGGTCTTACCCTAAACCACAATCTTAGCCCAAGTGCAGACACTTAATACAATATATAAACCATCTCTCATGTTCGTGAGAAGATCCCAATGCAACCCTAAGTATCCCAAACAACCCAAAACTTAAAAAGAAAACAGGCTGACTTCAAAACTGTTTTGACCCCCGACTGTTGTAACCTGTATTTGACCCACTTCCCGACCTCCAATTTAGTTGTAACTTCTTGAAATGGAAAGCCACTTCAAATATCTTTCCAGGGATATGTGGATCGCAAAATAAGAGTTTGTAGAACTCCCTATATGATCAAAACAATGACCCAAAATTCTGCCCAGTTTTTAAAAACGGGTTTAACAAAATCAACCTCATTATTTAACCCTAATCCCTCTAATTACAAGCCCTAATCTATGTAATCATCATATTATGATTAATATAACATAAATTTACTGTTTTTAAAATTAAACCTAACCTAAATCCATCATAAGATGATCAATTAAACATAAAAACAATTTTATTAAAAAGGGTTTGAAGATTTTACCTTAGATTTTTTTTGGAAAACAAGATTTTTGATGAAGAACCCTAATTTTCTCCATGGATGTCAACCCATACTTGATCTCCAGGGATTTTATGAAGTGTTTTGATAAAAATAAGGCTTTCTATACTTTCCTAACAAGTCCTTGGCCCATATACAAAAGCCCGGTTCCCTTTTTTCCCTTTTTTGCCCTTTTTTTTCACATAACCGACCTATACCCATTTAATTTCGTTTTTTTTTATTTTTATTATTTAATATTATGTTAATAATATTACCTTAATTTTCCTTAATTTATTTCAGCTCCTAAAGCTTCCAAAACCTCAAAACCGTAAAACTAGTCAAATTTACGCGTTTTACCGTAAAAGACGTAAAATATACACTTTTATAAAAAATCTCAAATTTTGAAATAAACTTTATAAATAAGTCCTAAATGACTTAAAACCATCCCGAAAAATATTCATATGGATAATTACCTCACCCGAGATCTCTAAATGCTAAACCGTAAATCCTAAAAAAAAATACTATTACTATAATACTTATACGTATACGTAAACACCACAATATCACCATTTTCATTTCATAGTCACCACTTGTGAGCTCATGAACATGAAATAACCGTTTCTCGATTTACTTATGAGTACGCTATACTCATAAACGATAACCACACCAACCTCGTTCACAAAAAAATAAACACGTAAACACACAATTCAAGTAAGCACACATAAAATAACCTAAAAGTAAGACCAAGTGACAAACCCAAAACCACGGTTGTCACAATGGTCATCGTGTGAAACATTACTTTGGAGGGGACATACCTACGGAGGTTGTCCCGGATCTTCAAACTTTCCCTAAGGACCAATGAATGCGGGATCGAGTCGAGCTCATGACTCGGTGAACATAAACGAGGTGCCTTGTGGGGGAGTCCCATACATTCTATCTTCTTTCTATTTTCTAACAACTAATAAGGCTTGATCTTTTAAGCTCGTGCTCGTGATTTGTTGTGAATCTTAGGTATGACCCTTATTTTTGAAGACTCTCGTGTTCGGTTTTTGCCGGTCCACTTGATCTTCCATTCTTTGAATGCCAAATAGGGGCACACTCTTTATCCTTTGATTTTTATCGACTAACGTTTTAACTTGAGGCATAATTTATAAACGGCTTATAGATTTGCGTGCTCTTTCCATGTTAGGATTTTGCATTAGACTCTTCGTGTTTTAGCAAGGGGGTGTCACTCTTGAGCTAAGAAACATTGAGGAGAATGTTTGGTTTTAGCATGGGGGAGTCAATCGATATAATCGCTTGCTATTGCTTTTGTCGTGTCTAATCGTAATTCTTTTTCTCATTTTTCATAAAAATTTTAAATTTTTAGTGTTATTTTTAAGTTTTAATAAAGAAAATAAGTGCTTTTGATGCAAATGTAGGCTTTCTGTTGGAGAAAATAAAAATAGTTTTTGACTCGACCTGGTTTTTACCTTAGCTTTTCCTTAACGTATTTGAATTAAGTTTTGCTAGGCTTTTATATAGGGAGCTTTAAAACGCGAAAGTCTTAATTCATACGGGTTAAGAACAAGAACTTTTCGCAAGTTCCTATAATTGATCCTAGAAAGTCGTTTATCAACGGAACTTTAAAACGCAAATTCTAAAACTTGAAAAAGTATAAGAAGATTCAAGATCCTATAAATGACTTGAAAACCCAAAACTTTGATTTAATAGGCTAAGTATCCATTGATTTCACATTTTTGGAATTTTACAATATGGAGAACAAGAGATGATAGAGTTCAATCATAAGTTTCTAAGATTAATTCTTCTTTGTGCAAGTATTTTTGTTTTTGATTTAATCTCCTCGTATTTATTTTCCACTCTTGAATAATAATTGCTTAATAAATGAAGTTTTTTAGCGGTTTAGGCTTAATATCTTAACTCGTAACTCCTTCTTTTTCTTCCGTTGTAATTAAAGTGAGAACACATTAAGGGTGTCAGCGTCATGGACTTTTGATCATGGGATTGTGGAAATTTGGCTTACTATAAATATCATATAAATAAGAAGAATAAATAAAAACATGTTCTCTAGGAGCCTTCGGGTGGGAGTCATGTAGCACTAACTTTGTCATTAGAGCCGTAGGGTGTATGGCAAGGGGATGTGTTGAATAAAAATTTCTTCATCATCATGAGCCATAAGGTGGGATGGTGATGTCAGTTCCCTTATTTTTGTCCAAGGAGCCTTCGGGTGTGGATTTTAAATAAGGAGCACAATTGCATCTTAAAGAGCCACAAGGTGTTATGATGTAGTTGTTGCTAACTCCATTAATAAGGTCATAATTGACTTTGGAGGTTTTATTGTTGCTTTTAAGTAGTCCTATTAGCCAAATTTTGGGTCCGGGGATTTATCCCTCAAATCGTGTTAAGTTATCCTTGATGTTGGCTTTCTTTAGTGACAATGATTTTTGAAGTCGAGATTAGGTTTTGAGTGTTGAGTTTACACCGTTCTTGCCTTCATTTTTGGACTAATAAATATCAAATAAAGTCAAATGAGCCTTTGGGTGAATGACAAATAAAATCTAGAGATACAATTAGGAATAATAGGAGATTGAGTTTAACACAAATTACTTGTATGAGTTGATTTAATTTTGGGGCTTATGATTGACAATGATCTTGTTTTTACACTTGGCATGGAAAAGTGAAAAGTCGAGGACGATGAATCTATTTGAGTTTTATGATCCTAAAAGTTATTTTTCAAATAAGGAAAGCAATACATTATGTTTTTGCAAAATAAAGTGTCAAAAGTTGAATAATGGTGTAGTTAGTGATTTATTTTATCATTGTGTGAGGACACGGCAATTGCTTAGCAAGGGGGAGTTTGATATGAGTGATTTTACTCATATCATTTATATCAATAATCACACAATAAATGCATATAATCAATGAAAATGCCTTGTATATGTGTTGTTTTGTTTTTTCATGTGTGTAGGTACCAAGATCACGAAAACCGGCGAAATTAATACGAGTTTGAAGAAAAGATCGACAAAGCCAATTTCGAGCTCGACTTTAGTGGATTTAACTTTTATGAAGCCAATGGGCCAAGTGGGACCCACATTTGCTTAATGGGCTTGAAGGCCCATTTATGAGAAATTAAGTACATGTTTTCTACCAAAACCCCAATACCAATAGCCCAATATTATTTAGACGGATGAAGTAAATGGGAAAGATTGGGCCAAGCCCAAATAATCTAATGGGACGGTTTTTTGTTAAGTGAAAAGATTTTTCATTTTGACTCACATACGTGTTTATCCCTGGTCAAACACTCAAACCACACACACGTTTTTTTTAATAACCTTTTATTTTAGCCACTCACCCCATACAATTTAATAAAACGAATTGTTTTCACCCACCTCCCATTACTTCCTTCGATACATCCAAGAACCACTCTCACCTCTCTCTCCCAAATAAACTCACACAGTTTTTTTTACCAATCTCAAAAACCCCAATTTAACCACATCACAAAATTACCCAACTATTTTTAGGGCTTTTGTTAAAATCGTGTGATTCACACGAGTGGGAATTAATTCCCCATGTTTTCGGAGCTAAGAAGATGCTTTTTCTCATCCCTGATTGGGTGTGACAGCACATCACCAACCATCCACCAATCATCTATTGCTACATATGCACCAAACTAGCACAAGAAGCACAATAACCTGCCACGTTGGCAATCCGAGTGAAGGGTGGGTGTTTCTCAGCCTTTGGATCAAGAAAGTGATGAAAGAGAGTATGAAGATGCCAAATTGACGGTCAAGATGGGTTAATCTGCTCAACAAACTCCCCACCCCAAGCCTCGGGTTCAACTATAAAAACCCCCTTTCTCATTGTAATTTTCATCCAATTTTATTTTTTAATGCTATAATGTTAAATTAGTTTTAGGTTTAATTTTGTAATTTCTTCCTTTAAAAGTATTGTAAGTTTTCTTGGTTATTAATAAATAAGTGTTTGGAGCATTTTTTGTGGTTTACTTACTGTTTGAATTTACTATTGCATTTTTATTCTTGAAACTGATTTGATATTATAATGGTAAATGTTATTTGATGAAAATAATCAATAGTTTTACTCAAATTACTAAAAGTAAATATTGGAGATGAACTTTCCTACTGAAAATTTATAAAAAAAAAGGAGAAACTCGAATGGTATTTGATGTCCATGGGATGATGTCTAATGGTGTTTTCGCTTCGGTTCAAACGTAGCACAGCGCTAACCTTCTACTCAACGGGATCGTCAAAAGGTTTCAATCTTTGTTACTTTTATGTCATTTACATGTTATTGAATAAATCTGCTTTTATTATTGTTAGTTGAATATGTGATATTGCACTGTTGTTTAATCAGTAGACTATTGTTGATTAGATGTTTTAAACTGATTTCTGGAATTAACCTTTAATGGAGCTGTTTTGATTGTTTGTTTAGTAATAATCTGCTAATGTATCCGTTCATCTTGGTTTGGATTGGTATTTTACTTGCTAGTCAGTAACTGCTTATTAAGAGCAGTTTTGATTTTCATGTTTCTTATATAATTTAAGTTGCTGCTTGGATCTAGTTCTGTGTTGATTAGGCTTGATTAAGAGAGTGTATCTAATATTTGCTATCTTGTTGATTTGGTGTCTGAACTAAGTTTCTGTTAAGTCGATAGTGTGTACTAAATTGATTGCTGCTTTTAAATAAATAATGATGTTTTGCTGAGTTCTTTGTAATTGGATCATTAGTCCTTGCGAGATCTTGCTTTTATTCGCTGCTGCTACTATCTGTTATTGATATATAATTCATTAGTGATGCTGATTAGTTTTAGATCATTGCTGTAATTTTGTAAATGCCACCCTCTAGAGTTTTAGATTATTACAGTTCTTGATTCACTCTTTCAAACGAAGTCGCTTAGTTTTTGTTGTTAGATGATGTTTTGACCAGTTATACTATTTAACAGCTAGATAATGTGTTTGTTAGCTGCCTTATTTGCTTAACTAGCATCTTGATTTACTCTACTTACTTTCGTTTCATGCTCATGTTTGTTCGAGATTGATTATTACTGAATTTTCAGTATAAGTTGCTTTCTTATTTGTCATGATTGGTTAGCCTGTTTTTTTACATTTTGTGAGTTCCATGATAACTATCAGATTCATTAATATGATAGTTCACAAGCTGTTTTACTAATCAGCTTTCAAAAAGTCTAGCAAACAAGTCATTCCTGTGACTTGTTAAAGTTTGCTGCAAAAAAATAACATAAAAACGCCACTCATAGGTTTCGACCTCGTGACCTCCCCTTTAATTGACCAGAGCTCCATCTAACTGGGCTATTGGTTGTTTTTGTTTTTATATCTCTGAAAGATTTTGTTATAGGATTCTAGTTTTGAGCTGACAGATTTAGAAAATGATTTATTTACTTAGTTTTTATTTTATTTTAATTTAAATCATTTTAATTTCTTTTACAAATAAATAAATAATAACAAAATAAAAAGAAAATGTTTTATTAAATTTTTAGAAATTTAATTAGTTATTAAAATTAGTTTTTAAAATTGTTAGATTCTAATTAATTTAGTTTTACATAGAATGAGTTTTTAAATAGAATTTGATAAAAAGTTTTAGTTTAATTTTATATTAATTTAATTAGTTAGTAAAAATTAGTTTTTTAAAATAATAATTAGATCTTAATTAATTTAGATTTTTGTTGGATTGTAAATCTTGCTTATGTTTCTAGAGAGAGAAAGAGATAGAGAGATGGTGGATTTCACACAAAGCTAGAGAGAGAAAGAAATGTTTACTATGTGAAAAATATGAAACCACACCCCTCTCCATCAAAGGAGAGGGTTTATATACCCAAGCCTTGTGATGGGCTTGGGCTTACATTGTTGGGCCGGCCTACACATGTTGTAGGCTAGGCTTGGCTTTGTTTGTTTAATAAAGAGTGTTAACTAAACTACGAGCTATTACATGAAGTATCGTTGGAGTGACCGATCCATCTTAATACGTAAAACGTATTTCCAACAATCTCCCCCTAAGGGAGGTCACTCCAAACAAGGGCTTTACCCAAGTTACAATAATAAAATAAACCTAGCATACTATGCTTGTCTTGAGCTCGTAGTCTTCGTCTTTCTTTTTCTTTTTCTTTTCTGGTGAACATGCTGATGTGATCTTTGATATCAATCTTTGATCATCAATCTCTTGCCTTGATCTCGTGCATCCATCACTTGTGATCTTCGCCTCTTCGTGACCTCACGTCCCACATACTCATACCTTCGTAATTCTTGAAAGCTTCAGAGTTTGAAACAGCGGAAGACTTAACTTTTAGGCTTTCTTGAATTAGATGAGATATTAAGTGCATAAAGTATAAGCATGCGGGGACGACTTCTTCTTGGATCCCGCAACGCCACCGTCTTCAAATGCCGCAACATAAGTAGACACGAACGAAATGGCTTTGAACATTTCATTCTAATTCGGTAGCATTTTACCTCCGGTCGGTGAAGACCGTTGGACGATATTAGATATCGTACCCGTGACGGATAGTTTCAATTAAGTAACTTCCTGACAGGATTTCGCGGGTAAACCCGTTCTCTTTACTCGACCATCCAAAGCTGACTGCGAACGTAAAGAGTGAATCATTTGGATAATAATATCCGCATGATTTGAAGCCGTCAATTCATGTTCCTGGAACAAGTGAAATTCAATTAAGAACCGCACCATCGTTGCTTTCCAGTTGTCACGAGCTTGATTCGTATAGAATCTTGCAAGTTACCTACCAAGTGCTGTTTGAGGTTAACACTAGAAGGATTTCCACTCATCACTGTGAACACTAAGTTATCACTCTGAGTGTTCTGGCAAGATCACTAAGATATTGCGTAGAGGCCTGGAACGTGTTTAAATTCAGTTAAGAATTAAACAGCTGTTGCTTTCCAGTTATCACAAGTTTGATTCATAAAGAATCGCACAAGTCACCTACCATGAGCTTTTTGATGTTCGCTCAAGAAGGATTTCCATCTTCATTGTAAATACTTTCGTATTACTCGGATGTTCAGGCAAGATCATGAAGATTTTGCGTAGGACTCTTAAAATCTTTCTTACTTTTCACAGTGTGTGAAGAAGCAAGGAAATATGAAAGTGTGTCCTAATGAGATATTTGATGATCTCAAATGGCTCTAGACTCGATCATGCATTTTGGATTTTTGTGATCGGAGGCTGGAGAGGAGTGCCACCTTTTCAATACCAATTTATTCGGAGTGAATAAATCGATAGATAACATGTTGTCTCCGTGTGATTAAAACAAATATCTTTTAAGAGATATCTGAGTTAGCTGGGATGGGTTGTGCATTGCATCACTGGGTCCATGATGTCTGTCTTCAATATCAAGAATCATTAAACAATGATCTTAATAGCATATGTATTGACCCGGTTTCTGCCTAAGGTTGTAAGGAGGGCTTCTTTCTTTACACCCTTTATCTTTACAATTCTTTTTCATTCTTCAACCCCTTCAATGCTTACCAATACGTCATCACTAGCACCTTGTTGTGATTGTTCCAGTGCTAACTTAAGTACTTGGTCGGCATTCAGCTACGTTCACAATCTTTCTCCAACTTTCCTAAGGACTACTATTTCTAGTTATGGAATGTCCTTGGGAAGATTCCTCCGGTTCTGGAAGAATCATAGGACTTAACCTATCCTACCATCCTTATGTCACCACAATCTTCATCGTCGTGAAATAAATGGGTTTTGGGTAAGTAAATGTCACCATGACAATCTATTTTGATATGCAAATCCGTTTTGCTCCCCCTTAACATATGCCACGATATTCGAAAACATTTCGCACATGTCGGGATGAGCCAGCACATTAAGTCAAACCATTTGTGATAATATCCCATATTAAATCACATTTTCTCCCCCATATTAAAAATATTAACCCAATCGATGTTTTTAATATCAATTGATTTAATGAAGTTTTAACAAAGGTTTTGGGAAAAAATGCGAGTCCGTTTTATCTTCATGGTATCAAATGTATGAGATATGATACCGATTAGTAACATGATCACATATTCACCATATTAAAAAAGAATTGACAAGGTTGGACCTGATAGATGAGAACATCATATGATAAGATCAAATGGTTCTTGGCATCATATGTTGGTCGCCTCGTCACGTCTGAAGTCATCTCTTGACACCACATGTACGATTGGTATTGTTGTCTTGACACCAACTTGTGAACTTGACACGTTCGGCATCGAAGATTCTGAATGCTTGACAATTGCTCCCCCTCAATTGTTGACCCGTGTTCTATTGAAAGAGCTGTAGTCGTCGGTTGAGTAGTCGCATCGTCGAGTATGTAGATACCAATTGTAGATTGCTATGGTTGTAGAGATGATGGCTTCATAAAAACAAGACTTCTCTTTTTTTAACAAATAAATGCACTGAAACGTACATTGATTTGTGTTAGACCAAGTTATAAAGTAAACTTGATCCCTTACAAGGTTTTAAAGTAAACCTTGCCCGAGAAAATTAATTCCCGTTATGAGCCAAAGCTTTCATAAGAAATACTTGACTTTAATGTGAAAACCGGGTTGCATTCTGAAATAACTACAAGCCATAAGGGCATGTTTTATGAAATATTTACAACTTTTGTACGAACTCTATTTATGGCGCCGTGTCGATATTAATCAACATTTCTAAGGCCGTAAATATTATCGTACCAAAAGACATGCCTTTGAAAAATAAAGTAAAAATATTTTTGGATTTTTCTGAATTTTTCAATTTTTATGGTTTTTATATGGTTTTATATTTTTGTATTTTGCTTTTGAGGATAAAAATATAATCAATATATACAAATGATCACCAAGGATACGGAGAATAGTTTTACCACCACTATTCTTTCGCTTCATCTGCTAGTTCCTTAAGAGTCTCAGGCGAGAAGGTTCTCATTCCTAGCTTGTCGGCCAAAAATTCAATTCGAGCGCGATCTAAAGCCTTCGTGAAAATATCCGCCAATTGATACTCAGATCGGACAAAGTAAAGCTCGATTACTCCATTTTCCACTTGCTCCTTGATGAAGTGGTAGCGAATGTCAATATGCTTCGACCGGGAGAATTGAACATTGTTGCAGCATAAGGCAATTGCACTTTTGTTGTCGCAGTACATCGGAATCTTGTTGAAACCTAGACCATAGTCGGTTAATTGTGATCTCATCCAAAGAATTTGAGCACAGCAACCGGACATAGCTATGTATTCTGCTTCCGTACTTGAAATTGCACCGCTTTTCTGCCTTTTCGACGCCCAACTGATTAATCGATCTCCTAGTAGTTGCAAAGTTCCACTCGTGCTACGCCTTGTATCTTGACAACCCGCGTGATCCGCATCTGCATATGCCATTAGTGCAATAGAAGAGTCCTTCGAATACCAAAGTCCCCGATTAATGGTTCCTTTAAGATATCGAAAGATCCTTTTAACAGTAGCTAAGTGTAACTCAGTAGGCCTAGTTTGATACCTGGCACACATACATATAGCAAACTGAAGATCAGGTCGACTGGCTGTGATATACAGAAGAGTACCGATCATTCCACGATAAAGTGTCGGATCAACGGCAACTCCATGTGCATCTGCATCAAGCTTAGTTCGTTCCACCATTGGAGTATCCACGGGGTCGCAAGATTCCATCTTATACTTCTTAAGCGATTCAAGGGCATACTTGGATTGATTGATAAAGATGCCTCTGGGACTCTGAGATATCTGAAGACCTAAGAAGAATGATACCTTGCCCATCATTGACATCTTAAACTTGGAAGACATGAGTGTCCCAAACTCATCCGATAAGGTTTGGGTCGAGGCTGCAAATATAATATCATCAACATATATTTGTACCATAATCATATCTTTACCTCGTTTCTGAATGAACAGCGTGGGATCCACCTTGCCTTTAGCGAAGCCTTGCGTAATGAGGAATTGTGACAAAAGATCATACCATGCGCAAGGAGCTTGCTTCAACCCATAGAGAGCCTTCTTAAGCTTGTACACATGATTAGGATAATTAGGATTCACAAAACCATCCGGTTGTTGAACATAGACCTCTTCCTTGAGTTCACCATTAAGAAATGCCGTCTTCACATCCATCTGATAGACGACCATATTCATATGGGCTGCATAAGCGAGGAATAGTCTAATAGCTTCCAAACGGGCAACAGGTGCAAAGGATTCCATAAAGTCGATGCCCAATAATTGCTTGTATCCACGAGCTACTAGACGAGCTTTGTTCTTCAATATTCCGCCTAACTCATCGAGTTTCACCTTGTAAACCCATTTCAAAGTGAGTAACTGCACTTGATCCGGGCATGGGACAAGTTCCCAAACATCAAGACGTATGAATTCGTTAAGTTCTTCTTGCATAGCTTCTATCCAACAAGATTGAGTAAAAGCTTGTTGCCATGTCTTAGGTTCAACTTCAGTGAGAAAAGCATCAAAGTGATAAAGCAGTGCACTTTCTTGTAACTGACTTCGTGTGGATACTGGACGATTAGGGTCACCAATAATAGAATCGATAGGATGATCCTTTGTCCACTTGCTGTCATGTTCACGAATCCGTGGATTGGAGTAAACTGTAGAAGGAGCTTCCTCTGAGGTGGACGACCCGGCTTGATTAGGGTCGGGAATAGATACACCAAAGAATGGAAGTTCACGCATTTGAGCGAATTCCAAATCGTGATCATCATCATCCTCTTCATCATCAATAGGCATGACATGGGTAGTTGAAACATGTGTTGGTTGAGAATTACTTGTTGAAGGTATATCTTGACCAATTGTTGGTGCAGATGTATCTGATTGTGCAACGGTTGCTGGAGCGACAACTTCGGTTACCGGAGCTATTACTTCAGGTTCTGGAGCAACAATACTTGGAGGAGTAAAGAATTCATCAAAGAACGGTTGAAACAACGTATCCCATTCCTTCCTAGTAGGTGGTGTAAATGATGATGAAGTAGGGTTGTTTGGGACAAGACCAGAACTAATATTACTGGGTCCCACTTCATGAAGTGCGGGTTCAGAGCTGCTTTGCTCAGAAGCCATTGCTGTCAGCTCATCAAAATCAACATTCATAGTTTCGAGGATCTTGCGAGAGTTACGGTTGTAGATTCGGTATGCCTTCTTTGAGGGCGCGTAACCAATGAAAATACCAATATCAGCCTTTGGTTGAAGTTTTCCCAAATTGTCACCATCATTATTTGGATAGCAAAGAGAACCAAATACATGAAGATATGATAAATCTGGTACTTTTCCATGGAGAAGCTCATAAGGTGTTTTACCATGGCGTTTGCGAATTAGTGACCGGTTTTGGGTGTACACTGCTGTAGATACTGCTTCTGCCCATAAAAACAATGGAGCCTTTGCGTAAATTAACATCGTTCGAGCAGCTTCCATAAGTGTGCGATTTCGCCTTTCAACGACACCGTTTTGTTGTGGAGTGCGAGCAACGGATGTTTCATGAGATATTCCAACTTCTTCATAATAATCACGCAAGATTTGATTCACAAATTCGGTTCCATTATCTGTACGAATGCGTCGGACAGTAGTGTTGAGGCGCACTTGAATCATCTTGAGAAATCCGATGATGAATTTAGGTGCCTCATTTTTTGCTTTAAAAAATTTCACCCATGTAAACCGAGAGTAATCATCGACAATAACAAGGATGTACTTTTTGCCACTAAGACTTTCAACACGCATTGGCCCACAAAGATCCATATGCAAAAGATAAAGTTTCTCTTGGTTGGTGTCTTCCGTCTTGGGTTTGTAAGATTTCTTAGTGCTTTTCCCCATTGTACACGCGGAACACAAATGATCCTTGTGAAATGATAGTTTAGGAAGACCACGAACAAGTTCGTTTTTCGCCAAGTGATTAATAGCGTCAAAGTTAAGATGAGATAACCGTCGATGCCATAACCATGACTTAGTCTTCGATGCTTTGGAGAGAAGACATACGGGAGAAGCGGCCATCATGTCTTGTAGAGACAAAGTATACAAATTATTCCCTCGAGTACCTTTCAATAAATCAACCCCTTCCAAATTACGAATGAAGCAGGTATGCTCTCGAAAAGCAACTTCTAGGTTTGCATCACAAAATTGTCCCACAGAAAATAAGTTGTGACCAAGACCTTCCACGTAATACACTCTTGAAATTATAACATTCCCAATATGATATTCACCATAACCCATTATCTTTGCAATATGATCATTACCAAATCGAACCGTACCAAGAAACTTGCTGACGAAATTTCTGAGCTGAGAGCGATCTCCGGTCATATGCTTGGAGCAACCAGAGTCCAAATACCAGAGAACAATTTGGACCACCTGTTTTCAATAACAACAGTAGACAATGCATTGGAAACTATTGGTTCCGGAGTGTTAGCAGATACAGATATTGAATTATCAGAATTGCTAACATTTTTGAGATCCTTAGATTTCCTGCGTTTTCTAATGTGAGTTTTAGCACTAACAGGTTTTACTGTTCCAACTTTCTTAGGTTTTGGATTATTCGCGGGCACTACAGTGGGAGTAGACCTATTTAAAGGACACTTTGTTCCTACAGTAGTGTTGGTGTTCCTAGTTAAAGGACACGCTTGTGTTTTGGTAGCCTTGGTACTCCTAGTTAAAGGGCACGCTTTCTTCACTTCAGTGGGAGTAATCCTAGTTAAAGGGCACATATTTCCTACTATAGTGAAAGTTCTACCAGTGGGACGCCACATCCAGCCAACTTGGGTTAACACTTTCCCAGTCGGTTTCCATTCTAATCCATTTTTTCGGGCATACATCTCATTCACATGGTCAATAAGGCAAGAATCATGACGACTAGAAAACATACATTCATTGCAATTCCAACATTTCAAATTAGAATTCACAGTAGGCTTAGAACGCTGCACAACCGCAGAGCCTTTAGGTTTAGCTACATGATTCTTTTTATTCAAAACAGAAATAACATTCCTAGGATGGGCTTCTACTTTCTTCTTCACTTGACTACTAGATGGGGGCAAGATCCTATCATTCTTCTTGTTTCTCTTAAGCTTAGATCTTTGAGCCTTAGTAGTGGTGCTTACTCCTGTAGAAGGCAACACGGGAATATTAGAAGCTGGTTTTGATTCCGCCTTATCTTTAGTGACCAAAGTTTGAGATTGTTTAGTCCTAGGGCCCTTGTTAAGTGGTGTGACGGCTATAAGGTTCCTTTTGATTGCACTAGAGGACGATACTGAGATTGTGGCTGCGTTATCCACAACATTCTTACCTTTTAGAGTTCGAAGTGTTTCCTTTAACTCAACCAAGACCAGATTCTTATCACAAATTTGTTCCCTCAAATCAGATATTTCCACCGACTTTCGATTCAATTGTTCAATCAATGATTGATTCTGTGCAGTGGTATCAACACATGCGGGCTTTACTGAATCGAAGAGTCGTGTATTTTTCTGTTTTAAGTTATCAACTTTGGACAAAATCTTGGAAACTCGATTATCTAGATCAAGTTTAAAATTCTCAGCGGCCTCAAGTACGTTCACACATTTATTCTCCTTAGATTTCTCTATGGCTATCGGCAAAGACTTAGCAACCTTGTCACTTGGCTGACGCTGTTTTGATTGTAAATTCAATCGAAAATTCTTTTCAAAGTTTGCATCATCGATATTAACACCTTCGAATGACGTTTCAAAGATTTCTTGAATAAATTGTTGCTTGCATTCAAGCGAAATACAATGTGTTTGAATCTCATCAAAACGTTTTGAAAGCGAAGAATATGAATCTTGAAGCTTTAAAAATTCAGCGTCAGATTCGTGACAAGTCCTATCTACCACATTATCCACAGATTCAACATTATGCACAATAGAATCATTATCAACACTTGTATTCACACAGACAGAAACTATATCATGAGACATCACTTGATTCAGAAGCAGATCATTATGGCGTGAAACCCGTTCTATTTCAAGTAAACTGTTTTCATAAGCATCTTCCATTTCATTGAAAACACGTCTAACTTCTTCTATTTCCAAAAACAAATCTTGATCAATATTACGAAGACAAGCTTTAACATTCTTTACAAACGGAACAATTTCATCTCGAAACGCAGCTCTAGTGTGCTCAAAGTTCCATTCACCTTCCGTTATGGCCGTGGCCGTCGTACGTTCCAAAATGACCTTGTCAAAATCGGCTAAGTGTTGGTGAACCGTATTTAAGTTAACGGACGCCTTACTTACCGGTGGAATTAACTTCGTTAAATCCTTTTTGACGAGTGTAGGAGACGTACTAGGAAGGTTTTCATTTGACAAACTTTGAGGCACAAGAACTGTTAATTCTGCTAATTCCTTTTGTAAGCGAATGCGTGTCTTTTTCGAAAATTGATCTTTGTTATATTGATCATAATCAATTGTATGGAATTTTGAAAGCATTTTAGAATGAGTTTCATCCCCAAGTGATTGTGTCTCCTCAGTACTACGAACAAAAGGTGCTTCTTTCGATTTGCCAATTATGGTCATATCATAAAGACCGGGAATATATTCCTGAGCTTGTTTTGCATAACCGGGATTAGGTGGTAAATCTTGAAGACGCTTAAGTTCGAATTCTTGAAATGATTTAGTTAAAAGATGAACCTTTTCTGTGGAAGCGTATTGTTTTAAAAGCTGTTGTTCCTTGAATTTAAGAAGTTTGGTAGCATTAATTTCTGATTCAAACTTTTTAGACTCGAGAGTTTCGAAATCCATTTTAAGTTTCTAAAAATCATTGACAACCGAATCTTTTGCTTTTAATTCAATGGAAAGATTAGCTTTTAATGATTCTATTTCTTTCAAGTGTTCAATCTTTTCAAAACGAAATTGGTCAAATTCAGAACATGTTATTTTTTCTTCTTGAGGGACCATTTCAAAAGTTTTGACCTTTTCTTTATGCAATGCAAGCTCAGCAGTTAGGGTGGAATTCGTATCTACGGATTGTCTGAGGGCCATATGCATTTGATCAATAATATGTTTAGGTACCATGACCAAATCATGTTGAGCATGAGATTCCATACCCGTCGTAGCATTTGGTTGAGGTTCACTCAAATGTGTAGGATTGGGTACCACATCATTTGAGTTACTAGTTCCCGAATGCTGTTCAAGGTTGTCATTTTCATGCCCAACTTGATGTTGGTTATCATCAATATTATCAGATGTGGTTGGTACCTCACTGATGACATCAGAACCGTAGTGAGAGAGATTAGCAACGAGAGCAGCTTGGGCAGAGTGAATGTCATCACAATCCGAATCGTATGCATCAAGATCGTCCGCTTGATAAGCTGCATTAGAAGTGGAGACGACTGCAATGCCTTCAGTATCTGCTGCCCCTGGGTCTGCAAGAAATGCTAACTCCTCTGAATCCAAAATCTTCCCCTTAGACTGAGCATCAACCAAATACATCTTCTCACGAAACCATGCATCATCCCTCCTCCTTTTCGGCTGAGTGCATTCCCTAGCCATATGACCTTGTCCTCGGCAATTGTAGCAAGTCACAACCTTTTTAGGACCACTAGGACTTCCATTTCCATTAGCTTGAGAATTCACAACTTGATTGTTCCCAGTCCTTGTAGGAGGTCCATATGAATTTTGCCTTCCCTGAATAGGTTGCACCATCACTTGACCATCTTGAACAGTGGCTTGTTGTCGAGGATTTGATGAGGTGCGGAGCTGATTGTTTGTTGGTGGAAATCCTCTAGTTGCAACAAGTTTTGACAAGTAGGCTGTGAGATGGTTTAGAACATCAGCTGGCGTATCATTTGGTGTAAAGACCGGTGCTTCGATTGGTGGAAGTTCATTAGAGTAGAAAGCTTGTGCTGGTTGTGCTTCAATTGGAAAATATCCTTGCTGAGGAGTATAGCCCAATGGAGAGGTGTTGGCTTGTAATGGTGATGTCTGATATGGTGGTTGCTGTGGAAAAGATTGTTGATGAACACCTTGTTGAAATGCTTGCTGTGGCATCACTAGTGGTGGATAAGATGGTTGCTGTGGTTGCTGATAGTTGTGTGGTGGTGTCTGCTGCAAGTATGATGGTTGCTGATAAGTATAAGCCATGTTTTGTTGAGAAGCATACATTGCAAGTGGATCATGAACTTGAGGTGTAGACAACCGAGCCTCGATCACATGGCATTCGTGTTGTTGAAGAAAGGCTTGAAGTTGATCCACATTGGTGTTATGCAAGTCCTTAGCCAATTTAACATTCGTCACGTATTTTTTCCATTCTGAAGGAAGAGTGTTCAAATACTTGGTGTTCAATTGAAAGGTAGGAATTGTCATGCCATAGATATTGAGCTCATTCAACAATAGGGTAAATCTCAAATAGTAATCATTGAGAGTCTCCCCTGGCACATAGGAAAACTTATCAAAAGTATCATAAAGCTTACACTCTCGTTCTTGTTTAGTTAACGAGGTGCCTTGTATGAGAACACGAATTCTATCCCATAACTCTTTGGCAACTTTATGTTTGCTGACGAGTTTGTAGACATCTGGAGGAAGGGCTTGGAGAATGATGTTTGTAGCATACTTATCACATTTGTCTTGAATCTTCATATCTCCAGTCAATTCACCCGTTGTGCGAGGACGAGTAGTTGTACCTTCCGTCACAGTACCATAATCTAATGGTCCATTGAGCACCGATGCCCAAATGAGATGTCCATTCTCCTTGTTCAACATATAAAGTTCCATTCGGGAAGCCCATTCCTCATACATAGTCTTCACCAACATTGGTGGACGATTATCCGTACCCGAGAGGATGGACTTATCCGTAAGAGATGTGTACTCCATTTTAATAAGTTAAGATTTACAAACTTTGATCGATCAATGAAAGAAAGTAAATGTGTTTGTTGTTGTGAGTTGAAGTCGAGAAACAATGTTAAAATCCCCTAAAATACGTTCTCAATAAACCAAAAATTCCAAGTCAAACTTACACACGAATCTGAATGCCAATCGGAATGCCAATCGGAATAGTGATCGGAATAGTGATCGGAATAGTGATCGGAATAACCTTGATCGGAATGTACCTAATCTGAATACCAAATCTGAATGCCAATCGGAATGCCAATCTGAATACCAATCGGAATGTCAATCTGAATGCCAATCGGAATGTCAAATCTGAATGCCATTCGGAATATCAAATCTGAATGCCAATAGGAATACCAATCGGAATGCCAATCTGAATGCCAATCGGAATGTCGTGATCGGAATATCAAATCTGAATGCCAATAGGAATACCAATCGGAATGCCAATCTGAATGCCAATCGGAATGTCGTGATCGGAATACCAATCGGAATGCCTAAACCCTATTCCGATTACACTGATCGGAATTGTACTAGAAACCCCTTTCCGATGACCAGATCGGAATATTTCCCACTTTTCTCGGACAAAACTCAACCAATTCGTGATTTTAAGCCAAAAAATGATCAAAACATCCAAAAAATTTGTGTTTTTAGCCAAATTAACTATACCAAATCCCTACCACAACTATGTAGAAGATTTGTATCAAGAAAAAACCATCAAAAACACAAAAAAAAAATTTGGACGTGTGAAAATGGATCAAAAATGGCGTATGAATCAAGAACACAAACACATAAACAATACAATCATCCCATGGCTCTTGATACCATTTGTTGGATTGTAAATCTTGCTTATGTTTCTAGAGAGAGAAAGAGATAGAGAGATGGTGGATTTCACACAAAGCTAGAGAGAGAAAGAAATGTTTACTATGTGAAAAATATGAAACCACACCCCTCTCCATCAAAGGAGAGGGTTTATATACCCAAGCCTTGTGATGGGCTTGGGCTTACATTGTTGGGCCGGCCTACACATGTTGTAGGCTAGGCTTGGCTTTGTTTGTTTAATAAAGAGTGTTAACTAAACTACGAGCTATTACATGAAGTATCGTTGGAGTGACCGATCCTTCTTAATACGTAAAACGTATTTCCAACAATTTTTAATAATATGGTTTCATAAATAGATTTTTAAAATAGTTTAAATTTTTAAGTAATTGTGTTTAGATTTATTCGGGGTTACGATTCATGCACTTTAGGATAAAATTAAGTTTTAAATTGGTAGATTTAAATTTTAGTTTAAAAACCAAAAACCAATTCGAATCAATTGTCAAAATCGATACAAAACGTCTCAAATTCATAAGATCTTCGTGTACAATGAACTTGGTTCATCATCGTGTTTAATTGAATCCGTCTTTGGTAATTTTAGACTATTACTTTTTCCTAAAGGTAATTTTCTAATTTACCCTATAACGTATCTAATTATCACTATACTATCACGATCACATCAATTATGAAAAAGTTTCTAGAGATACTGTTTGGAATATTAAACCTCACCCACAAGTAGAAGTCGTCATTCAACAATGTATTGTCCCAACCATCGATGATCTTTCAAAAACTATGGAAATGTTTTATAATGCTCTCTCTGAGGAAATGAAAACTAATTTAAGATATGTCAAATCTCTTGAAGATGAATTTGATTTTCTTCAAACTAAATTAAAGACACAAGAAACCCATCTTTCTAACGAATTGATCGACTTTCACGAGAATATTATCGTATAGACCATCTGAACGTTATAGTTGTTGATAAATGTCAAAATCTTGAGGTTGAGCTTTCACAAAAGGTTGAGTCATACAAAGAACTTGAGAAAAGATTTTTTAATCTTGAGAAAAGTTTTCACACCCTTGAACTTGCTTCACAAAGTGATGATCAATCTAATAATCATAAAAATGGTCATGAAATGGCAACATCTTCGTTTCGTATTAAATGAAAAAGATTTTGAAATAAATGATTTGAAAGCTCAACTACAAGAAAGAGACATGGCAATCAGTGAGTTACAAAATCTCATTGCGAAACTGAAAGGAAAGTCTGATTTGGGTAAACCATCCGCTGTTCGTCAACCGAATGCGGTTAAATGCCCTAAATCATCTATTTTGGGCAAACCCCCACAGAATTTGCCTAAGTTAGGAACTGATAAGAGCACAAATGTGATAACACCTGGAATGTACAAGATGAACACTAGGTCCACTCAAACTAGAACATCGCGGTTACCTCAGAATACTAGGAAAACTAATCAACGTGTGTCTTCTTCTACAGGAGTAACTCCCACTACTAGCGTTAGCGGACCACCGCTTAAGAGCACTAGAATTAAGATAGAGTCATGCCTAACAATAGTCAATGGAAGAAGAAGGAAGTAGAAGATCACCGTAGGAATTTTAAGTTTTCTAAGAATAAAACGTCTGTAACTGCATGTAATGATAGTTTGAATGTTAAGACTTCGAATGTCGAATTTGTTTGTGTTAAATGTGGAAAATGTGTTCGTACTTTCAATCATGATGCTTGTGCTTTTAATCATAATAGCGTGAATGCTAGAACTAGGAAGCCTATTCTTGTGCCCACTAGTACTAGAAAACCTACAAGAACTTTGAACCAGTCCACTGCTCTACCACTTAAGAAGCTAAGTGCGTTTGAATCCACTACTCTACGTAAACAAAAAATATTAAAGAAGCTTTATGAAAACATGAGTAGGACATGTAAACAGGGGTACTCAAGATTTACACCACCTGGATACAAATGGGTACCTAAGACAACCACTATTCTAATTGGGTCTATGAATGTTAGTTTGCCTTTTGAATCTATGTCTACTAATATTTTAGAACCCACTTCTATCAAGGGCTCCCATTTGTCAAACTCTACATTGTCTTCTAATGCTTATGCAGCTCGTCGAGATCATTCTCTTCATAATGGACTCTGGGTGCACAAAGCATATGACAGGCAATCTCAAGCTTCTAATTAACTTCGTGGAGAAGTTTATGGGTACGGTACAGTTTGGAAATGATAAGTTTGCACCGATACTCGGATATGGAGACTTGGTTCAAGGGATATCACTATAAAACGGGTTTATTACGTCGAGGGACTGAATCACAATTTATTCTCGGTTGGTCAATTTTGTGATGCGGATTTGGAAGTGGCTTTTCGGAAAACTACTTGCTATGTTAGAGACTACGATGGGAATGACCTTCTTACAGGTTCTCGTGGTTCTGATCTCTACACAGTAACTCTTCAAGATACATCTTCAACAAATCCAATTTGCTTAATGGCGAAAGCTACCTCCTCTCAAGCATGGTTATGGCATCAACGATTGTCACATCTCAACTTTGACACCATCAACTTGCTTTCGAAGAATGATATTGTGACCGGTCTTCCTAAATTAAAATTTGTCAAAGACCATCTTTGTTCTTCTTGTGAGTTGGGAAAAGCAAAACGGAAGTCTTTCAAAACAAAGACTACCCCAAGCTCAAAAGGACGATTGGAACTTCTACACATGGATTTATGTGGTCCCATGCGTGTAGAGAGTATTAACGGGAAAAAGTATATTCTCGTGATTGTTGATGATTACTCTAGATACACATAGACTTTCTTCTTAAGGTCCAAAGATGAAACACCAGAGGTTCTCAAAAACTTTCTCAAGATGATACAAGCAATCTTCAAGCTCAAGTCTTAACCGTAAGAACGGATAGGGGTACTGAATTTTTGAACAAGAATTTGCAATCTTACTTTCAAGAAGAAGGCATCGAACATCAAACGTCTATTGCTCGAACTCCTGAACAAAACGGCGTTGTCGAAAGACGGAACCGCACTTTGGTAGAGGCAGCTCGAACAATGCTTTCTGCTTCAAAATTACCACTATTCTTCTGGGCTGAAGTTATTGCAATCGCCTGTTACACTCAGAATCGTTCTCTCGTCATCCATAGACATGAAAAGACACCTTACCACATCATCAATGGCAGGAAACCTACGGTTAAATTCTTTCACGTATTTGGATCTTTATGCTGCATTCTTAAAGACGGTGAGAATCTCGACAAGATTAAAGAAAAAGGTGCTGCATGTATTTTTGTGGGGTATGCTACATTGTTGAAAGGATATCAAGTTTACAACAAGAAAACAAAGATTATTATAGAAACAATTCATGTGAACTTCGACGAATTGCCACAAATGATACTTGAACACAACAACTCAAGTCCCGCACCTCATTGTCCAGCAATGGCACCTACACAAAATAGTGTACGTCCCGTGCAAGAATGTGAAGAAAGTACTCCTACAGCAGACTCGACGGATACAACACAAATGAATGAGTTGGTTGATTTATATGATCCAATGTTTGAAGAATATTACTATGGAAACAATCAAGTTGTGTCAAAGCCTTCCGCTGTCAATACTGCTGATGCACCTGAACAAAATCAACAAGACACAACTTCCTCTACTTCAGCAACTGTTGCTCAAGAGACTATTCCATTGGATTCTCAACAAACTCAAGAAACTGTCATACAACCAACATCACCAACCATCAATGCTGAAGGAGGAAACAACAATCAAGTAGTCGATGCACAACCTGACGAAGAAGAACTTATCAACCCGTTCGGTACACCGGTACATGAAGTCGAAGAGTCTTCTACTCAACATGTTGATCCGTCCAACATGCATACATTCTACCAAAGATATCCATCAACTCACCATTGGACTCGTGATCATCCATTGGAACAAGTAATTGGAAATCCTTCACAACCGGTTCGAACACGCAAACAACTCAACACCGATGGCGATGTGTGTATGTATGCACTCACCGTGAGTTCAACTGTACCTACAAACATCAAACAAGCCATGACTGATCATGCGTGGATTGAATCAATGCAAGACGAAATTCATCAGTTTCAACGCCTAAATGTTTGGGAACTTGTTGACAGACCTTATGGAATTTCGCTTTTAGATTTCAAATGGATATGGAAAAACAAACTGGATGAAGAACAAACCATCATCAAAAACAAATCTCGTCTTGTGGTTAAGGGGTATCGTCAACAAGAAGGGATAGATTTCGATGAATCATACGCTTCAGTTGCTCGTTTGGAAGCTGTCAGTATATTCCTCGCTTATGCTGTACATAAGGGCTTCACGGTTTTTCAGATGGGCGTTAAAACTACTTTTCTCAACGGTCATTTGAAGGAAGAAGTGTATGTGAATCAGCCGGAAGTATTCATCGATCCTCATCATCCTGACAAAGTCTATCGTCTCAAGAAGGCTGTATATGGACTTAAAAAAGCTCCAAGGGCATGTTACGAAGAACTATCCAACTTCTTGGTTTCCAAAGGATTCTCCAAAGGTTCTATTGATCCTACTCTCTTTATTAATAAATATGGGATGACATACTGCTGGTGCAAGTTTATGTTGATGACATTATTTTTGGTTCTACGAACCTAAAACTTTCAAAACGTTTTGAAAAATTAATGCACAGCAGATTTGAAATGTCAATGATGGGGGAGCTAAAATTCTTTTAGGCCTCCAGATTCATCAATCCCCACGTGGTATCTTCATAAACCAAGCTAAGTATGCTCAAGATATAATTAAAAAGCATGGTATGACCTCATGTGCTCGCGTTGGTACACCATTGTCGACCACATCCCTAGACGCTGACTTGTACTCATATCCCGTAGATCAAACGCGATATCGCAGTATGATCGGGTCACTTATGTACCTTACAGCCAGCAGGCCTGATATTCATCATGCCACATGCTATTGTGCACGATATCAAGCCAGACCTACTCAAAAGCACCTCAAAGAGGTTAAACGGATCTTTCGGTACCTGAAGAATACCACTCACATGGGACTCTGGTATCCGAAGGGAACCGGTTTTCATCTAACAGATTTTTCAGATTCTGATCACGCAGGTTTCCTGATAGTCGAAAAAGCACTTCTGGTAGCGTACAATTTCTAGGGGAAGACAAACTTGTGAGCTGGTCGTCAAAGAAGCAGGATTGCACTTCGCTCTCATCAGCAAAAGCAGAATATGTGGCTCTATCCGCGTGTTGTGCTCAAGTCCTCTGGATGAGAACTCAACTCACGGCTTATGGCTTCCACTTTGATAAAATACCTATGTATTGTGACTCAAAGTCGGCCATAGCCATCTCTTGCAATCCGGTTCAACACTCCCGTACCAAGCATATCGCAGTCAGATATCACTTCATCAAGGAACAAGTGGAACGTGGTATCGTGGAATTATACTTTATCAGAACTGAGTATCAGATAGCAGACTTGTTTACTAAAGCCCTATCTCAAAATAGGTTTCAGTATCTCGTTGGCCGTCTTGGTATGAAGTATATGACTCCAGAAGACTTGGAGGTTTTGGCAAATGAAGCTGCTTGATTTTTCTCTCATAATGACTTCTAAGCACATCACAGCTTAGGACTCGGACCTCAAATAAGGAAAGTTTATCACGGAAGATAACTAATCCTTCTCAACGAGAGATTCATATTTCTCGGTCATGAGCTTCCTATAAAAACATTCAAAGTTTTTAAGTTCATGAAAAACGACTTCTAAGTAAATGTCAGCTTAGAACTCGTACTTCCACTCAAGGAAAGTTTATCACGGATGATAAGTTATCCTCCACAACGGGAAATTAATTTTTCTCGGTCATGAGCTAGTCACAAAACATTCAAAGTTTTGAGCTCATGTAAATCGGAATTATATTAAAACCGTTGAACACAATTTTTCAAGAATTTCTCAAAAATAATTTTCTAAATCTTTCAAAACTGTGTGTTCAACACTCCCTTCCTCATATGTGGTTTTCATATCTCAGAATTGTCCTATGTCATTTTGATCCAGTTTTGAGGGGGAGCGTTTTAAAACCAAGCCTTTAATGCTGTTGGGTACATCTAAGAAATTATCATATTTTATGTATCTAACACATTCTGAAAATGGTTTAAAACTGTAATAAATTATATCGGACAAGGCATCTCAACTCCGTACCTCAACATATTTTGTGGTGTCGTTTTTCTAAAATTTTGTCATATTCTAAAATTTTGACACACATATATTGTTGAGGGGGAGCGACCCGACTGAAACTGTTCCATGATTCATGCGTGCACACATGTTTCTCTCCCGTCGATTTTTAGAAAATTGTCATATTTTAATCAATTGGTATCTCTAATATTATATTTTTATATTAGAGATAGGGGAGAAAATGTGATTAAAATGTAATATATCGCAACAAGTGATCTTAAAGACTCAAGTGCAACTCTTTCCTTCACATGCCAAACTATTTTGTATATCGATGCATGTGTGTAGGGGGAGCTTATTGGAAATGTAAAACTTTCAAGTGTTAAAAGTTTTGATTTTTATCAAACACTTTGAATGGTTTTCAATGGTTTATGGTTACGATCTATACCCAAAACAACCTACTATCCACGACGGAACGATGGAGTCAAAAGGTGGTTTAGGATAGGAAACTAAGTCCTATGATCCAACCAGAACTGGAGGGATCTACCCAAGGATATTCCATAGCTAGAAATAGTTGTCCTTAGGAAAGATGGAGTTGAATGAAGCTGAATGCGGACCAATCACTTAAGTTAGCACTGGAACAATCACAACAAGGTGCTAGTGATGACGTATTGGTAAGCATTGAAGGAGTTGAATATTCTATGCAACTTAGGCAGAAACCGGGTTAACACATATCTTGAAGACAAGTGTCATGGACCCAGTGATGTGATGCACAACCCTTCCCCAGCCATTCGAGTTTCTCTCAAAAGAAACTTGTCTCATTGTCACGGAGATCAACACGTATCTATTGACTTTCTCACTCCGAGTTAGTTAATATTGAAAAGGTGGCAGTCTGCTCCAGCCTCCGATTACCAAAATGCACTTATTGAGTCTAGATCCAAAAGAGATCAATCTATCATCTCATTAGGACACAATCGAGTCCTACGCATTATCCTTGTGATATTGCCAGAACATCTGAGTGATACGATTCACAATGAAGATGGAAATCCTGCTTGAGCCAGCATTAAACAAGCTCATGGTAGGTAACTTGTGCGATTCTACACGAATCAAACTTGTGAGAACTGGAAAGCAACTAAGTTTCGATTCTTAATTGATTCAAACTTGATTCCAGGTTTCTTCGCAAAATCCGTGTGACCTTGCCAGAACATTCAGAGTGACACTCATTAGTGTTCACAGTGACGAATGGAAATCCTTCCAGTGTCAACATCAAACAGCACTGCGGTAGGTGACTCGGAGATTCTCTATGAATCAAGCTTGTGACAAACTGGAAAGTAACAATGGTGCAATTCTTTTAGAATCAAACTTGTTCTAGGAATTCTGAATTGACGACTCTAATCAGACGGATAATTTATCCTTATGATACACTCTTTACGCTCGCAGTCTGCTTTGAGATGGCCGAGTAAAGAGAACTGGCTACTACCGCCGGGAAACCCTGTCAAAGAGGTTCTTAACCGAATCTACCCGATCACAGGTACGGTATCTGATACCGTCTAACGGTCTTCACCGACCGGAGGTAAAACGCTACCGAGTTAGGATGAAATGTTGAAAGCCATTTTATCCGTGTCTATATATGTTGTTGCATATCAAGAAGGTGGCGTAGCTGTGTACTAACCGATGTCGATTCAGAAGTCACAAGAGCACAAGATGGCGATAATCAAGGTACCTAAGAATGTAAGAATGTAAAAGGTTATCTTAGTCACAATGAGCACAAGATGAAGATCTTAAGCACTCAAAGTCAAATGATAAAGGCTCAAGATAAAGATCACAAAAGCATGAAGGAACAAAGCCATTGCAAACAAGATCAAGACCAAGATACAAGACCAAAGAATGAAGATCACCTCCACAATGATGTACTCACTCAATCATCTTATGCATTTAAAGATGACCGATACATAGGGGGAGATTGTTAGCCCTATATTTTATATAGTCGAACAAGAATGTAATAGGTCATCTTAGTCGTTATTGGTCTTGTATTGTAATAGGTTAGTCCGGAAAACCGGGCTTGGACTTTAAGCTAATATTGTCTAAGTTAGGAGCGTAAGCCCAAGCAAAGCCAAGCCCGGCCCATGAACAAGCCCACTAAGGCCTTATGGCCGTGGCATATAAATACCCTCTTCCATGTGTGGAAGAGGGTGTTGGTTACTAATCACTTTCTCTCTCTAATAGTGTTTTAACCTTCCATAATCTCTCTTATTTCTCTCTCTGCCTTCATCTATTTATCTCTCTTAAATATCATCTAATATTGTGTTATGGATTGAAGTAGGATTAACACGGGTTCTTCAACAAATTCTGACAAGAAGACAAAATTAATGGTGTGGATGATCTTGCTTGATCAACACATCATTGGAACGGCCAAGATCATTTCATCAAAAGCTGTGCACCACATGAGTTCATATAATCCTCCAAAAGACGAATTTGATAAGAGAATATGCCAAGCATCTTTGAGGGTAATTTGGGAATCACAATTCGGCTAGGGTTTATGTTAGACATCTCATTCACATGTGTATATAAGTAGCAGTTAGTCATAGATTTTCCTTGTTCCAGACTTGAATGTATTTTTTTTATTAATGAAAAAAATTGGCATTTCATTCTAAGTTCCATCATTTACATTACTTGCAATTTATTTCAAGTCTCATTTACATTACATTATTTAATTACCTTGCACATTGTCTTTTCAATTTTACAACAACAAAAAAATCTCAAATCCTTCCTAAATTACTAAAGCATAAGCCCTTCATTAGCTGTCTGACAAGCAGTTTTTATCAAGGAGTTGTGGTTCATGGTTTGGAGGTGATAGGCTGTTGGTAGTCTATTTGGTTCTTGTTACTTTGGTTTGAAGAAATTCGTTTGGTTCCTTATAAGCTCTAAAGCTGAATCAATAAGCTCTCTGACAAGGAGCTTATTGATTGAAGTTTCTGAGTTTGGTTGATGTGTTAAAAGCTGTTGGCAGCTTTTGTAAGTGGTTACTTCCTGGTTTCAAGAAAGGAGTTTGTTCTTTGTTGAAGCTCGGTTCCAAGTTTAGGTTTAGATTAAGGTTCTGTGAAAGAGGAGATATAAGGTGTGGATAAGTTGATAAGTTTTGGGGTATTGATAAGTGAAAAAGGTGTAGAGGTTGCTTACTGGGTTGCTTGGTTAGATGCAAAATGCTTTGGACCCCCTTGTGAGTATCTCCATTTACTTTTAGCTTAATTCATTGTATTCTGCTTAAATCTTATATTGATCGTGCTTGTCTGTTATTCAGTTTCTCCTATTTGTTTAGTTTCTACTTAATTTACTTTATGTGTTTACTTATCATTGTTTTTCCATTAATTTGCTTTGTTCATTATTCAAAATTTCATATTCTGCGTTAAAATAGTGTTTGGGATTACTGATTGCCACGGGTGGGTGTATACACCAATTGGTTTCACAACCTTAGGCTTTTGTTGTTAGTGAGTTTAGAGTAAGTGTGAGTATGAGTTTGAATAGAATAGCTGTTTACAACAAGTTTGCATGTTAAAATTTTTAGACTAAACTGTATAAAACAAACAGTGGGGTTTAATATGTTTGATATTGTGAGTCTTGAGTTGTAACCTTGGCATAGTATTATATTATAGAGTAGTGTAGATGTTTATGATATGATATTGTGGGTTTGTAGGCCTTTTGGGTGGTTAATTGACCTGATTATACTCACTGAATATGCCCTTATATCATCAGACCTTCCCAGACCCCCCCTATTTGCTGATACAGTAGGGGTTTTACTTGATTTTCGTGCTAATTTGTGTTTGTACCTGTGTGTTTCTTACTTATAATTGACTCCTCACACCTCAATTGGTGTGGGGGTGCCTTTTGTATACAAAAACACCAACAAGCAAGGCTGAAAAGCCCAAAATCCACTTTCTGTAACAAAGCAGTGGGAACAAAGTTCCTACTGTCTTCATTAACTAGCCACTGCTAGACTAAGTGACAAAAAGTCACCATCAATTTCTTATGATTTTGTCTTATTAGGTATAATTTGATCTTTTTCTTAAAAATTTATTTTTCCCTGTTTGGTTTATTTATTTAAGGATTTTTCATTAAGTTTATTTTCATTTTACTTTTCATTTGCCATTTTTTAGATTTAAATTGATTTTAATTAGGTTTTATTAAACTATTTTTTGTCTTTTAGTACAAAAAGTTAAGATTTTTAAGATTTTTCAATTTTCTTATATTCAGAAAAATATTTTAAGATTTTTAGTTTAAAAATTTCTAATGTTCACTCTTTTTCTCTATTTTTTAGATTTAGTTTAAATAGTTTTTAATTAAAACTATTTTGTCCTTTAGTGTAAAAGTTCTTTTTTCAAACTTTTTCATTTTTCTACTATTTAGTAATATAATTTAGGGTTTTTTAAAAAGTCAAATTAATTTTAGCATTATTTTATTATTTTTAATCATTATTTTAGTTTAAAAATTGTTTTTAGTGTTTAAAAAATTATAAAATAGTTTTTAAAATTTAGGAAAAATACTTTTTAGTGATTAAATAATATAAGTGAGATATTAGTTTAATAAAATAATATTTTGGGCTTTTTGTTAATTATATTTAATTTTAGGGCTTTAATTAGCATTTAAAATTGAATATTTAATTAATAGAAGGTTTTAAAATTTATTTATTGAATTTTTATTCTTATTTATATTATTTTAGACTTAGTTTTCAATTCTAATTAATTTTTAGGTTTAATTTTTAATTTTGTCGCGTTTTACGAATTTACGTTCGCGTTTTACGTCATTACGTCGTAGTGTAATCATAGTCGTAGCTCGTCTTTACTTTTTCCCTCTTTAACCTAAAAACGACACTAATCCAAACTTTGATTTTATATAATTGGCACTTAATTCACACACCTCCGCCAAGAACGAACTCGCACTTATTCGGTTTTACTTTCCTAAAGCGTAAGACTTATTACTTTCTGCTCATACGCGTTTTTCCTAAAACGTGTACGATTTGACTACATCAATTTTTGGCGCCGCTACTGGGAAGGTGTTTATAGTGCCATTATTATTATCGTGTTTGTGTAAACAGTGCGTTTTTGCTTTTCATTTTTGGAAAGCGTATATAACGTACATACTCATTTTTGTTATTTTTCCTTAATATATTATAGTATCCAAATAAATCGTGTTTAGTTTTCCTAATTAAACAAAAAACAATCATTTTACTATACTGTAGATATCTCATTATCGTTTTCGTTTTCTTTGTGAATATTATTAATATATTGTATTTACGTATCACAATAAATATACAATATCTCCAAAAGCGTGAAAACGCAACCTTAATTGGGATTTCATCACTCAATTATTGTATTCGAATCCAAAGCAAAAGTTTAAAGGAAAAATAGATAAATACTTTCGTGAGGCTTAATTTCGATTAACACAAACTATAAAGTGGGTATAAGGCGGTTGTATTTCACGACCTAAAGTAAAAAGGCTCTTTAGTGCTTCACGGCGCCTCGTTTTCTCCGCTAGCTTGTGCGTGTTTTGAGAAAGAAGGCTAATCGAGGGTTTTCCGCCCAAGTATTATCTACGTATCATATGTATTTGCTTGTTTTCAAGATTAAACCCTCTTGAACGTTTTGGTGTTCCTCCAACGTTCTAAAGTCATCGAAAGCGTTCACTCCACGTGATCGTTTTCATTCTTTGAGGCTCCTTTATTCGAGAAATCGATTCGAGGAGAGATTTGTAGTTTTGAGTCTACGTAATACACAATAAATCCAAAAAATTAAAAAAAAAATCAATAACCAAAAAAAAATTGAAAAATAAAAAAAACCGCAAAAATAATCTTCTTTGCTAACCCCCATTCTACGCTTAGTGCATGTGCACTCGATCGAAGGAATATTCTAATTCTAGCGACGCTCCGAATCGACGCAATCGTAATCGAAGGAATCGACGACATAGACGAGATTTAGAAACCGACGTTCCTAATATCGTTATTGAAGAAACCTTAGACGAGATGGCCGACAATCGTTCGATGATGGAATTGCTCGAACTGCCCACCGAGGGTTATGGAGACGCGATCGTAATTCCCACTATCGAAGCGGAGAAATTTGAGATTAAGAGCGGGATGCTATCGTTAATTCAAGCTACAAAGTTTCGAGGTCTTGAGGCGGATAATCCTCACGATCACATTCGAAATTTTGATCGTCTTTTGGCCACGAGCAAGTTTAAGAACGTCGACGCGATGTCGTCAAGCTTATGCTTTTTCCGTACTCGCTCGATGGTGCCGCCAAGGATTGGTACGAGAAAGAGCCACCTAATTCCATAATTACGTGGAAGGATCTCGTTTCCAAATTCGTTAATCATTTTTTCCCACCGTCTAAGACGACGTTTTTCAAAAACGAGATTACAAGATTTGAGCAAAAACTGAATGAATATTTTAGAGACGCGTGGGATCGTTTTAAGGAATTGCTTAGGCAATGTCCTCACCATGGATTTTCCGAGTTGCACCAAAACAACACTTTTATAACGGTCTTAGTTTTCAAGAACAAGAATCGTTGAATTTCCACCGCCGGTGGCAACGTTTTGTGTAAAACTCTGAGAGATGCATTAATGATTATCGAGAATCGATCCAAGGTTTACCAACTCCGCAACACACCGAGTGTTTCCAATGTCGCCAATGTTAGTAATTACAATCGCGACATTGAGAGAGTTGATGCGAAAGTCGACAAGTTGACGAATGTGTTTACGTCTTTTCTCATTGAGATGCAAAAGAAAGACGCTCCCGCTACGGTGAAAGCGGCTGAGACTTCGTGTACGTTTTGTGGTGGACCTCATAATTATTACGAGTGTGCGGCTACGGATGGCCAAACGTCGAATGCGAGTGCGTTAAACAACAATTTTCAAAATCAAAATAACACGGGTCCATCACAAGGAAATTATAACCAAGGCAACAATTTTTCGAATCAAAATCGTAACAATTTTCAAGGAAATAATCAACCAGGAAATTTTTCGAATCAATGAGGTTATAATCAAGGTCGTAATTTGAATTGGCAAAACTGAGATAACAACAACAACCAAAACTCGAGTTTTCAAAACAAATCTAATCAAGGAAACAATTTTTAGAGTGGTAATCAAGGAAATTTTCAAAGAACTAATCAAAACCAAGGGAACTTTAATGCTAATCAAAGTAGTTCGTCAAACGATTTTCAAGAATATATGAAAACGAATGAGGCTAATTAGAGACGATTAGAGGGACAAATTGGTACTTTGAAAAACGAATTTTCCAACACTTTGAAAGGTCAAAATAATAAAATTGAACAAGGTCAAAGTGAGACTAAAAAGATGTTTTCGGCAATTATGAGAAATCAAGCGAGTTCGTCTTTGAGTACATTACCAAGTAACAACGTACCAAATCCAAAGGAACACGTTAAAGTCGCCACCTCGTCTATTGGAAAAGGTCGTGTGATTACCCCTAACCTTGATGGATTTAGAGTTGTTTCTTCCTCTCAACCCTCGACTTCTAAGACGCCTTCATGTTCTAAAGTCGAGGGGATGAACGTGGTGACCAAGGAAAAGAGTGCTCACCTTCGTGTACCTCAAATTCCAACCACGGTTCAAAAATAGAGCTTCATCGACCTCAGGAAAGTAACCCTTGAAAAAACTTGTGCTTCGATCCTTCTTAAAAAATCAAAAAGGCGAATGCCGAGAAAGGAAGAGGATCCGGGCCAATTTTTACTACCTTGTGATTTTTCCGAGATTGAGGGATGTTTAACCCTTGCCGATTTAGGTGATAGCATCAATCTTATGCCTCATTCTCAATGGAAGTTGATGAGATTGCCTTCACTTACCCCCACGAACATGACAAAAAAGCTTGCAAATTGTACACCACTTATACCAATTGGAATAGCCGAGGATGTCTATGTTAAAGTTGGAAAGTTTGTTTTTCCCGCGGATTTCGTCATATCCGATTATGAGTGTGACCCTAAATGTCCCATTATTTTAGGCCGACCATTTTTATCGACGGCTTGAACCGTAATCGAAGTTCACGAGGGGAAACTTACTATAAGATATGGGGATGATAAAATGGAATTTTTCGCAAATAAATCCCAAATGTTTAATGATCATGAAAAACCGAGGTTTCAAAACCTAATGTTTCAAATTCTAATGATTTCAAAATGTTAACTTTAGCGGAAAATATGAGGCTTAATGCATGTTTTGAAAGAATTAAGAAGACCAGTTTTAAAGATGATGATTTTAAAGATAAAGAATACGTGTACCTAATTCAAAAGGGTATGCGTAGATTTATGGACGAAAAATCACTTTAGGATATATTTGGAGAACAAAGTGAACCACCAATTCCGAAGGGCGACGTTAGTGCCATCACGACAATGACCAAAATGGACTCGTTTTCACCACCTTCGAAGGACCATGACTTTGAGGCCCATACTTCTAAGCCCATTGAAGTGCCTCCCACTCCTAGCCCCAAATCCATTAAGGTTAAGGAAGTAGCCCAACCCAATGCAATCTCACCCATCATAGAAATGTCACCTAAGCATAGCCCAAGGGCTTGTAAGACCATGGTTGTGACTCTCGAGAAATCTACTCGAGAACTTGCTCACATCGACACTTTCTTTGATGACGATGGTGATTTTGCCGAGATCGAGCATATACTTGCTAATCCTCTATCCATCTTCGAGGATTTACCATTTGATAAATCTTCAAAGGAGGAGGACGATCTCATGTCAGAAATTTCTTATGATGATGAGAATGACGACACTTTGACAACATACTCGAATTCCATATACGAACCTATTTTTCATCATAATCCCATTTTTGATGATGAATTCGAGAACGTTGACGACCATATCATCGATCCTCCTTCGTTTCACAATATTGATGATGAAGAATTCTTTAAGGAGGTCGGTGAATTTCTCGCTATAGACACAAGTCCCATTCTCGAGAAGTTACCTTATAAACACTCCTTATTTGAGAATGACGTTTACCACATTCGTGAGGATCTAACTTATCAACGATCCCCACAAAAGAATGATGGTTTCGTGCTTGATCGTGATCTCTTCGAGAGAGTTTCTAAAATCATCAAAGAGGGGAATGACAAACTGTGGTTTGATAAGCCTATCTATGACGAAGAAATCGATGAGATGCATGATCATGAGGATGACGAATATGTTGACCCCGAGGGGGCAGTGTTCTTTGTTGATCGATGTTTTGAGAACTTATACAATCCACCACCCCCTAACCGCGACTTAAATGTGAGGATTTTTAGTGCGACTAATTTTGAATTTGACACGCCAAATATTTTCGACATTATTCAATCGGGTTTTCCTAAAGAGTTTTTGAACGATGAAAACGGAAAAGATTTTAAAATTGGTTTGAAAGATTTTTATACATAGCTAACTCCGTCATCACATCGTTGTTTGAGTGCTACCACCTCGTCTACTCCTTTTGACGACGGTTGGTGTGGTTTTAGTGTGGGGGAAGCCCCTTATGTTCCTTCACACTTTACCACCGAGGACGAGATATTCGATCCCGGAATTGCATGTAAAGGGAAATCTCGGTCTTCCACCGATGCAATAAATGGAACATCTTTTCGTTTGCTTGGTGTGAGTCTACCTCGAGTAGCTCATAAGTTTGCCTTACCCATTGCCCCACCTTTCTACTTCTCATCTCTTTTCTTCTACCCCTTTGGGGTTTTAGCATGCGTTGGAGTAGCGTTGTTTCGTCTTTCATCCGAAAATGAAGACGCTATCTTTGACCCCTGTATACGTTTATCGGGTTTTTAAAGTACTCCATGTACTTTTGGGCATTGTTTACAATGTAAGCCCCACAAAAAATGACCATACCATGATTATCCCTAAATGATCACATTTATGGGGATTCAAGTCAAGCTTTTCACTCGGTATCAAAAACAAGGTGTCTCGTGGGGGATTCTCATGCTTATCCTTGTAAATATTATTGCTTTCTAATAGTGTAACGAGGGGACTTGTGCTCTTCCAACCTTTGTTCTGTGGTTGTTTGTAATTGTGATTCATTAGGTTCAATCGTTGCCTTTAGAGATTCCGTGTTCGTTTTATGGATCACTCGAGCTTCAATCGTTGCCTTTGGAGATTCCGATATTCGATGATATCCTTTTATGTTCTAACGTTTATCTTATTAGCATAATTCATAAACGGCTTTTAGCTTATTCATTTTACCCTTTCCATGCTCGAGATTAAGCATTCGACTTCGTCTCTAGTATGGGGTGTTTCACCCCTAGACTCGAAACATTGAGGATAATGTTTAGTTTTAGTATGGGGGTGAGTAGATACTTCACCTTACTTACATCACCACGCAATCCAATTTTCATCTTTTTTCTATCGTTTTGTTGCAAATAAGGCTAAAAATGGCCAAATTTTAAAAATTTTGTAGTTTTTCATAAGTGTTTAAGACACGAATGTAGGTTTTCCGATGGTGAGAATAAGAGTAATTTTTGACTCGACCGTGCGTGTTGAGCACTTAGCTTCGATTCCTTCACTTTTTAGGCTAAGTCTCTTAAATAAGGACGAGAAATGATAGAGTTATTTATCAGTCTCGTAATCTTTCACGATCTCATGTGTAGTAATTATTAGCTTATTCTCCCCACGCTTTATTAATAAACTGTTAATAAATATTGATTTAGCGGTTTAGCCAGTATTGTTGGTTTCTAATTTGTTTTAATAGCTTCCATGTAATTAAATTGAGAAAACATTAAGGTATCGCCAGCTTCACGGTTTTGAAGTATTGGCAACCCGAATAATCGAAAGCTTCACCTAATAATAAGATTTCAAGTGCTCACCTAAATTAAGCAAAAATTTGAAGCTCACAAGGCCGAAAAATCTATGCCCAATATGAAAGTGAATTAAGCCTTAATCTTTGAAGCTTTAAAGATCCAAAATTCACTTTAGCGTGAGGATATACGTCAAGTCATAATAAAACCACCGATGATGGCGGATAATAAAAGACAAGGGCAAGACCGATGTCATAATAAAAGCTCCATGGTGGAGTTGAATAAAATATGGAGGTAAACCATGATAATAAAGCTACCGATGATGAGGTGGGTAATAAAAGTCATGGTAATAAGTCTCATGTTCAAAACCGTGTTTATTGATCCTTCTTTTTAACTTAATTTTTTGACATCGTTGTCTATTAGGGTGAATTATTAATTCGATGATTTTCGTTACACCGTTAAGACTCTATTTTTAGGCCTAATCTCTATTCACGCATAAGTCAATGATGTATCCTCGTGATCATTAAGACAAAAGAAATATATATGAGATACCAATTAGGAATAAGGGAGTTTAGGTATATAATTAACACTCGTGAGATACGATTGTGTTGCTAACTTATAATAACAATGATCTCGTTACATGCTTAGCATGGAATCGAGTGAAAATCGAGGATGACGAACTTATCTCTATGAGGCATTCACGTGTTCTTATTCTTTGACCCTAAAAGTCACTTTATCGTGATGAAAACAATACATTATGTCTAAAACACGTGTAGTAGTTTATTTAAGTTTATGTCTTCAATAAATGTCATCATAAAATGAATTTTGGAAGTGCTATGATACTTAATTCTAGCATTGCGTGAGGGCACGACAATGGTTTAGTATGAGGGAGTGATGAGACTGCTTTTATACATAGTCTCATCGTCCAAATCGGGCTTAAAACGCTTAAAATATCATCAAAATACCCCAAAATATGCGTGTGTTTGCTCATTGTGTATTTTAGGTACGGATATCGTGAAATCAACAAAAGATCACAAGAATCAAGCAAAAACGAACACGGGAAACGAAGCCGCACAAAGAACCGAACCCGAATCATGAATTTCCAAAGAAGTCCTTGAAGTTTGAAGATTTGTCAACTTTGGTCCCTCATCTTTGAAGATTTGGCAAGAAAGGTCCTTGGAGAAATCATATTGGCAAGAAAGGCCCTTGGATAAATCATATTGGCAAGAAAGGACCTCCATGTTTGAAGATATTATATGAATAGCCCTTGAATATTGCAATTATGGCAACATTAGTCCTTATTCAATGTTTGAAAATGTGTTGGGCCAAATTCAACAAGTAATCAAAAGATGTATAAAGGGAAATGCTGTTTATTAACTATCAAACTTGTTTTGACAAGTTTTAAAAATTTCAGGGGGCATCTTGTGATTACTAAACCAAACCTGTTTACAACCCAACCATTAGCCCACCATAGCCCAATCTTTACCCTAATACTATCCAAAACCACCACAACCCTCAAGCCCATGTTTACTAACCCGGTTTGGTTAGCATACTCAGTCAAATGGTCAAACATGCCTAAAAGGCACTTAACACACTTTCTAAACACCAATCAGATCAAAAGTAATCATTGTTTCAATGATAAACCCTATTTTTATCCAGCAATAACAAAACCAAAGTAAAGGGGTTTTCAAAATTGGGATTAGGGGACCCTTGTTTACAACTTACCCAACACTTTGGTCCACCCAGAAAACGACCTCACCATATCCAGGGCCCCTCCTATCCCTCTCACATCATAGGTTCTTCAACAAATTCTGACAAGAAGACCAAATTAATGGTGTGGATGAGCTTGCTTGATCAACACATCACTGGAACGGTCAAGATCATTTCATCAAAAGTTGTGCACCACATGAGTTCATAGAATCCTCCAGAAGACGAATTTGATAAGAGAATATGCCAAGCATCTTTGAGGGTAATTTGGGAATCACAATTCGGCTTCGGTTTATATTAGACATCTCATTCATATGTGTATATAAGTAGCAGTTAGTCATAGATTTTCCTTGATCCAGACTTGAATCTATTTTTTTATTAATGAAAAAAATTGGCATTTCATTCTGAGTTCCATCATTTACATTACTTGTAATTTATTTCAGGTCTCATTTATATTACAGTATTTAATTACCTTGCACATTGTCTTTTCAATTTTACAACAACAAAAAAATCTCAAATCCTTCCTAAATTACTGTAGCATAAGCCCTTCATAAGCTGTCTGACAAGTAGTTTTTATCAAGGAGTTGTGGTTCATGGTTTGGAGGTGATAGGCTGTTAGTAATCTATTTGGTTCTTGTTACTTTGGTTTGAAGAAATTTGTTTGGTTCCTTATAAGCTCTAAAGTTGAATCAATAAGCTCTCTGACAAGGAGCTTATTGATTGAAGTTTCTGAGTTTGGTTGATGTGTTAAAAGCTGTTGGCAGCTTTTGTAAGTGGTTACTTCTTGGTTTCAAGAAAGGAGTTTGTTCTTTGTTGAAGTTCGGTTCCAAGTTTGGGTTTAGATTAAGGTTCTGTGAAAGAGGAGGTATAAGGTGTGGATAACTTGATAAGTTTTGGGGTATTGATAAGTGAAAAAGGTGTAGAGGTTGCTTACTGGGTTGCTTGGTCAGATGCAAAACGCTTTGGACCCCCTTGTGAGTATCTCCATTTACTTTTAGCTTAATTCATTGTATTCTGCTTAAATCTTATATTGATCGTGCTTATCTGTTATTCAGTTTCTCCTATTTGTTTAGTTTCTACTTAATTTACTTTATGTGTTTACTTATCATTGTTTTTCCATTAATTTGCTTTGTTCATTATTCAAAATTTCATTTTCTACGTTAAAATAGTGTTTGGGATTACTGATTGCCAGGGGAGGTGTATACACCAATTGGTTTAACAACCTTAGGCTTTTGCTGTTAGTGAGTTTAGAGTAAGTGTGAGTATGGGTTTGAATAGAATAGTTGTTTACAACAAGTTTGCATGTTAAAAATTTTAGACTAAACCGTATAAAACAAACAGTGGCGTCTAATATGTTTGATATTGTGAGTCTTGAGTTGCAAACTTGGCATAGTATTAGATTACAGAGTATTGTAGATGTTCATGATATGATATTGTGGGTTTGTAGGCCTTTTGGGTGGTTAATTGAGCTGATTATACTCACTGAATATGCCCTTATATCATCAGACCTTCCTAGACCCCCTATTTGCTGATACAGTAGGGGTTTTACTTGATTTTCGTGCTAATTTGTGTTTGTACCTGTGTGTTTCTTACTTATAATTGACTCCTCACACCTTAATTGGTGTGGGGGTGCCTTTTGTATCCAAAAACACCAACAAAGCAAGGCTGAAAAGCCAAAAATCCACTTTCTGTAACAGAGCAGTGGGAACAAAGTTCCCACTGTCTTCATTAGCTTGCCACTGCTAGACTAAGTGACAAAAAGTCACCATCAATTTCTTACGATTTTGTCTTATTAGGTATAATTTGATCTTTTTCTTACAAATTTATTTTTCCCTGTTTGGTTTATTTATTTTAGGATTTTTCATTAAGTTTATTTTCATTTTATTTGTCATTTTTTAGATTTAAATTGATTTTAATTAGTTTTTATTAAACTATTTTTTGTCTTTTAGTGCAAAAAGTTAAGATTTTTAAGATTTTTCAATTTTCTTAGATTCAGAATAATATTTTAAGACTTTTAGTTTAAAAAGTTTTTATGTTCACTCTTTTTCTCTATTTTTTAGATTTAATTTTAGTTTAAATAGTTTTTAATTAAAACTATTTTGTCCTTTAGTGTAAAAAATTTCCTTTTTCAATCTTTTTCATTTTTCTACTATTTAGTAATATAATTTAGGGTTTTTGAAAAATTCAAATTACTTTTAGCATTATTTTATTATAATTAATCATTATTTTAGTTTAAAAATTATTTTTAGTGTTTAAAAAATTATAAAATAGTTTTTAAAATTTAGGAAAAATACTTTTTAGTGTTTAAGTAATATAAGTAAGATATTAGTTTAATAAAATAATATTTTGGGCTTTTTCTTAATTATATTTAATTTTAGGGCTTTAATTAGCATTTAAAATTAAATATTTAATTAATAAAAGGTTTTAAAATTTATTTATTGAACTTTTATTCTTATTTATATTATTTTAGACTTAGTTTTCAATTTTAATTAATTTTTAGGTTTAATTTTAAATTTTGTCGCGTTTTACGTATTTACGTTCGCGTTTTACGTCATTACGTCGTAGTGTAATCATAGTCGTAGCTCGTCTTTACCTTTTCCCTCTTTAACCCACAAAAGGACACTAATTCAAACTTTGATTTTATATAATTGGCACTTAATTCATACACCTCCGCCGAGAACGAACTCGCACTTATTCGGTTTTACGTTTTTCCTAAAGCGTAAGACTTAATACTTGCCGCTCATACGCGTTTTTCCTAAAACATGTACGATTTTACTACATAAATTTTTGGCGCCACTGCTGGGGAGGTGTTTATAGTGCCATTATTATTATCGTGTTTGTGTGAGTAGTGCGTTTTTTCTTTTCTTTTTTGGAAAGCGTATATAACGTACATACTCATTTTTGTTATTTTTCTTTAATATATTATAGTATCCTAATAAATCGTGTTTAATTTTCCTAAATTAAACACAAAGCAATCCTTTTACTATATTGTAGATATCCCATTATAGTTTTTGTTTTCTTTGTGAATATTATTAATATATTGTATTTACGTATCACAATAAATATACAATATCTCCAAAAGCGTGAAAACGCAACCTTAATTGGGATTTCATCACTCAGTTATTGTATTCGAATCCAAAGCAAAAGTTTAAAGGGAAAATAGATAAATACTTTCGTGAGGGTTAATTTCGATTAACACAAACTATAAGGTGGGTATAAGGCGGTTGTATTTCACGACCTAAAGGAAAAAGGCTCTTTAGTGCTTCGCGCCGCCTCGTTTCCTCCGCTACCTTGTTCGTGTTTTGAGAAAGAAGGCTAATCGAGGGTTTGCCGCCCAAGTATTATCTACATATCATATATATTTGCTTGTTTTCAAGATTAAACCCTCTTGAACGTTTTGGTGTTCCACCAACGTTCTAAAGTCATCGAAAGCGTTCACTCCACGTGATCGTTTTCATTCTTTGAGGCTCCTTTAATCGAGAAGTCGATTCGAGGAGATATTTTTAGATTTGAGTCTACGTAATACACAAAAATTCCAAAATTTTTTAAAAATAATCAAAAACCAAAAAAAATCAAAATTGAAAAATCAAAAAAACCGCAAAAAGAATCTTCTTTGCTAACCCCCATTCTACGCTTAGTGCATACGCACTCGATCGAAGGAATATTCTAATTCTAGCGATGCTTCGAATCGACGCAATCACAATCAAAGGAATCGACGATGTAGACGAGACTTAGAAACCGACATTCCTAATATCGTTGTTGAAGAAACCTTAGACGAGATGGCCGACAATCGTTCGATGATGGAATTTCTCCAAGCGCCCACCGAGAGTTATGGAGACGCGATCGTAATTCCCGCTATCGAAGCGGAGAATTTTGAGATAAGAGCGGAATGCTATGGTTAATTCAAGCTACGAAGTTTCGAGGTCGTGAGGCGGATAATCCTCACGATCACATTTGTTATTTTGATCGTCTTTTAGCCACGAGCAAGTTTAAGAACGTCGATGCCGATGTCGTTAAGCTTATGCTTTTTCCGTACTCGCTCGATGGTGCCGCCAAGGATTGGTACGAGAAAGAGCCACCTAATTCTATAATTACGTGGAAGGATCTCGTTTCCAAATTCGTTAATCATTTTTTCCCACCGTCTAAGACGACGTTTTTCAAAAACGAGATTACAAGATTTGAGCAAAAACCGAATGAATCTTTTAGAGACGCGTGGGATCGTTTTAAGGAATTGCTTAGGCAATGTCCTCTCCATGGATTTTCTGTGTTGCACCAAATCGACACGTTTTACAACGGTCTTAGTTTTCAAGAACAAGATTCGTTGAATTCCGCCGCCTGTGGCAACTTTTTGTGTAAAACTCCGAGAGATGCATTTGAAAATGATCATAGTTGTGTTGCATGTCTTAAAGACAAGCAGCATAAGGCCTCTTTTCAGTCTAAAAGTTTGCATTCTAGTTCTAAACCCTTACATTTGCTTCATATGGATCTGTTTGGGCCTACTAAAGTTGGAAGTCTAAATGGTAAATCCTACTGCTTTGTAATAAGAGATGATCACTCTAGATTCACTTAGACCTTCTTTTTAGCTAACAAAAGTGACACTGCTTTAACCCTAATTAATTTTATTACTCAAATAGAAAAGAAAGCATGTCATGAGGTCAACATTCTTAGGAGTGATAATGGTGTGAATTTAGGAATCATCTTTTAGATGCCTTTTGTGTCAAAAAAAGAATTACTAGGGAGTTTAGCACAGCTAGAACTTCACAGCAAAATGGTTTAGCTGAGAGAAGAAATAGAACTCTAATAGAAGCAGCTAGGACATGTTAGCAGATGCTAAGTTACCCATTGCTTTTTGGGTTGAGGCTGTTGATATGAGTGACTTTACTCATATCATTTGTATCAATAAACAATTAATATATGCAATTAATGTATCAAAAATTCCTTGTATATGTTGTTTTGTTGTTTGATGTGTGTAGGTACCAAAGTTCGTGAAAACCGGCAAAATCGGCACGAGTTTGAAGAAAAATATTGAAGAAGCCAAAATCGAGCTCGACTTGAGTGGATTTGATAATTATGCAAGAAAACGGGCCAAGTGGGTCCCATAAATGCTAATTGGGCCTGAAAGCCCAATATTGGGAAACAAGTATTGAGTTATGGTCAAAAGCCCATTAAATCTATTTTGGAACGGATGGATTATTGGGCCAAAATCCAAATAAAGCCCAAGATTTGCAAAAGGAACGAATGAAGTATAAGTTTTGTGCTTAGGGTTTTGTTTGCTTATATAAACGATTTACATAACTCACATTTATTTTCATTCTCAGTCAAACGTGTTACACCCACTCACATTCATTTATTCTCACACATCCACACGTTTTCTCCCATTCATTAAAAAATTACTTTCGATAAGTTCTATGTGTACCTTTCTTCCCCAAAAATGAAAAACCAGTAACCCCATATGCACTATTCATCTGAAACCCTAGCAAATAAATGTTCAATAAAATTGGGGCTTTTTACCTACGAGTTATTCACACACTTGGGGGAATAAAATCCCCCAATTTTAAGGAAGAGAGGAGATGGGATGATAAGGCTACGTGGCAGTAATTGATTGGAAGAGACACATCATTCTCTTCAATCATCCAATCAAAAGGCTTCAAAGAAACACAACTAGCACACACGGATGCCACGTTGGCAATCCGTGTGCCAGTTATGAATTTACAACCATCCGATTAAAACAAACAGGAGAGAGAGACGATCCAAGGGATTATATGAAGAAGGAATATGCTCAAGAATATCCGAATATTCTTCCTCAGCAAGCCCTGTGATGGCTATAAAAACCCCTCATTTCTTTTGTAATCATCATCCCTCTTTTTACTTTCTAGTTATAATGTCAAAATAGAGTTAGAAAATTATATTTTAATTTTATTAGTATTGTAATAGATTTTAATATTAATAAAAGTGATTTCAGTTTTAATCTCTATCTCGAATTTACTTACTGTCGAGATTTATTATCAGTTTTCTTGTGTTCTATTTGATGTTATGATATGAAAAGATTATTTTTTAAGCTAATTTAATAGTTTAATTGAATAATCGAAAGTGAAAAGGGTTTTAAGTTTTTTCCCCACTGGAAGAAATAAAAGAATGGTGATACTGTTGGTGGTGTTGGTTCGGTTCACGAAAAATGGTGGATGATGGTGGTTTCGATTCCGGTTCATTAAGACTGCTCAGCGCAGATCTTCTACTCAACGGATACTACAAAAAGGTTCATTTACCTTTTAAGTTTCATGTTATTTAGTTTAATCAGTTTAAATGCTAATATGGTTTAAGTTAATGTTAGGAAGATATGAGTAGGTTAGGGTGTAAGTTTTCTTATTCGAGAAGGTTTATAAATCTGATAGCTGAGTTTGTTTTTGGATTGGTATTCTGCCTTAATTTTTGTTTATATAAGCTGATAAGTTAGATATTAAGGATAGTTATGCCTGCTGTTATTTAGGACAAGTTATTCAGTTTAAATACTAAGTTTTCCTACTGATTCGTCACGTGAAATTGGTTGTGAAGCGCATTTGATTTATTCACCTGAATTCAATTCGACAGCTGATATAGCTTTGTTTGTAGGTTTGAGTTAACCGATTGTAGATTGCTGTAAGGATTTAAATATGCTAATTAGCCACTGTACGAATTGATTTACTAAGAGTTCAAGTTGATTTTGTTTATCTGTATCATGTGATTTAGTTAATATATTATAGCTGAAGTTTGTTTTGATCTAATTGTTAAATCAGTTTTGGAATTGTTAGTAGCTAATGAATTTACTTGTTATATTGTTGTTTGCTATTTGATCTATATTTTATCTGTTTTAGATCTTTATAAGTGTCTGTTTTTGTTTCTTTTACTCTTCTGATGAATCTGCTTACTTTGGTTCGTTGATTGCTGGTTATTTGTTCTGAGTTCTGAGCTAGTATTCGGCCAGCACTCCTCAACTGGGAGTGTTTGGCTTATTATTTTTTTTATTTTCACCATTAAAAAAAAATATATCACACAAGTGTCCCCCATGAGACTCGATCCCTTACCTCAAGGGTATGAGCTTAGCGTGTTAGCCAATTGTGCTACATGGCTTTTTGATTTTATTACCAGTTAGGTCATTAATATAGAATCACTATTGACTTGGCAGATTTCATTTATTAACTTTTTATTTACTTTAATTTCGTCTAAATAATTTTGAACTTAGTTTTTTATTAAAGTAAATTTTTAGTTTCTTAAATAATATTAGTTTCAAAATAATATAAAATAAAATAAAAAATAAAAATGTTTTTATTAATTTAAAAGTTTAACTAGTTTATTTTAATAATTAGATTTTAATTATTTAGATTTAAATAAAAATAAAGTTTTTAATATAGATTTGGTTAAAGTAATTTTAATAAAGTTTTATTAGTTTAAAAAGTTAAATAGATTTCTAAAAATAGTTTAAAAGTATTTATTTTTTTAATTATATAGAATTATTTTTATAGATTATTAAATAGTTTAAATTTTAAATAGTTTTTAATTTTAAGTAATTGATTTAGATTTAAATAATAGCGGGGTTTACGATTCATGCACTTTAGGATAATTTTAAATAGTTTAAAATTTGTAGAATTAATTTCTAGTTTAAAAACCGAAAACCAATTCAAATCGATTGTCCAAATCAAAACAAAACGTCTCAAATTCACTCGATCTTTGTGTACAACGAACTTGGTTCATCACGTGTTTAATTGAATTCGTCATTGGTAATATTAGTCTATTACTTTTTCCTAAAGGTAATTTTCTAATTTACCCTATAACGTAATCTAATTATCACTATACTATCACGATCACATCAAAAATTTTGGCGACGCTGCCGGGGATCTTGTGTACGATTCGTCTTTGTGGAGATTTGTTGATCGTTGATTTGAAGACCCTTTCTGTCCTCGGAAAGTTTTGTTATTTTTCTATTATATAGTATGTATCGTTTTTCTCGTTTTTTCTGAATAATATATTGTATTACGTAGAACAATAAATTTACATACTTTTCAAATAAGGGCTTAGTTGGGATTTCATCACCTAGCTATTGTAGTCGAATCCAAAACAAAAATAAAAGGCAAAATAGATAAATACTAATAAGAAGTTTGAACTCGATTTATACAAACTATAAGGTGGGTATAAGGCGACGTGCTATAAAAGCCGTCTAAGGAAAAAGGTTTTTAAGTGCTTTGTGCCACCTCGTTTCCCCGCTTGCTTGTGCGTATATTGAGAGGGACAACCTATTATTGGTTTGCCGACTCAAGTAGTAATAAATCTTATTTTTGTAGTTTACTTATTGAACCTCGAGATGTTTAGGTTTTCACCTATCGTTTCAAAGTCGACCGTGGGTAATTTACTTTCATAGTAGTTATCCTTATTCCTTGTTTTTTATCGATCATTTTTTATTGAGAAATACCAAATAAAATACCAAAAATAATCTTCTTCTTGTCTAATTTCTTTTCTTCAATCCTCTAAAATTCTCGTCTTTGTAGTGTATGCAATTACGTTCTTCTCTTCTTGTGATTGATTTTAATAGGCTTGAAAATATTCCTCGTAGAAATAGAAATCGTCAACAACGAATAGTGGAACCCGAGCTTCCACCTATTGTTGTAGAGATGGCCGATAACCGAACAATGGAGGAATTGCTCCGTGCACCCACCGAAGGGTATGGGGAAGCAATCGTTGTGCCGGCTATTTTGGCGGATCATTTTGAGATTAAGACGGGTCTTTTATCGCTCATTCGTGCCTACCAATTTCATGGCAATGAGACCGATAGCCCGCATTCTCACATACGGAATTTTAATCGAATTACCTCGACTCTCAAGTTTAGAGATGTGCCGAATGACGTGATTAAGCTCATGCTTTTTCCGTACTCGCTCGAGGGTAATGCTAAGATTTGGTATGAGAAAGAACCACCGGGTTCGATCTTAACATGGGATGATTTAGTGTCTAAATTCATGAATTATTTCTTTCCACCATCTAAAACAACACACTTTAAGAACGAGATCACTAGATTTGAACAAAAAGTGCATGAATCGTTTGGGGTAGCTTGGGAAAGATTTAAAGATTTGTTGAGACAATGTCCACACCACGGTTTCTCGGAATTGCATCAAATAAATAATTTTTTATAATGGGCTTAATATGATTGAACAAGATTCTTTAAATGCCGCCACGGGTGGTAATCTTTTAAGAAAAACTCCGAGAGACGCGTGGAGAATAATTGAGGATAAGTCTAGAGCGCAATATTCACGAAACACACCGGTTGTTTCCAATGTGAATCCCGAGATTGCTAGATTGGACTCTAAGATTGATAGTGGATTCGCGACTTTGTTGAGTGAGATTAGGAAGAATCCTAATGGATCCATTAATATGGTTGAAAATGTTTGTGTATCATGTGGTGGAGCACATCCTAATTATGCTTGTTCAACCACGGGGTTTGATCAAGCTAGTGCTTTTTCCGCGACGGGAACTTATGGCTCCAACGGTCAAGTTCCTCGTCAAAATCATGTTGCTCCACCGGGTTTTCCACCGGTTCAAAATAGGTACAACAATGGAAACAATGAGAATAATTTTAACCGTGGTAACCAAGGGAATTACAATCAAGGAAATGGGTTTAATGCTAATTAAAACAATCAAGGTTTTCACAATAATCAAAATGAGTTGTTGATACAAGGCTTTTGACACCCCGTAAAAAAATTAGTTCGTTTAAGTATGTCTCTTCGAATTGAAAACTGGTTAAGTGTGCGACTCAGTCGTTCTTTGGTGGAAACAAAAGTTGTGTCGTTGTAGTATATTAAAAAGTGCGAGACGTAAATGTAAATGACGTTAAAATAAAAGGCGTTAAAATAAATCTAAGTCTAATTAAAAATAAACGGTGCAACTTTAAAACTTTGAAAAGTAAATAACGAGAAATTAAGTGACTTAATAGTTAAAGCGTGACGAGAATTAAAATTTGACAAAGTAGTAAAATGAGAACTTAAAATTTAAACAAGACAAAATATAAAAGTAACCCTAATCGGAATATATTCCGATCAGACCACAATCGGAATGTGAATAACCAAACCCAGATCGGAATGATGATCGGAATTGCCAATCGGAAAGCTGTCACCTACCTCTGATCGGAATACCAAGCTCACCTTGATCGGAATACTTCAATCGGAATGTGGGAATAAGGGGCTATCGGAATCCTCCTCGTCGGAATGTTGTTGGAACTCCAATCTGAATGCTGTCACCTTTTCAGATCGGAATAACCAAACAAAAATCTTTGATCGGAATACCAACTTACCCTGATCGGAATGTCACAAACCTTCCAATCGGAATGTCAAAACCCTTATCCGATCACTATGATCGGAATGAATAACCCTTTTCCGATTGAACAGATTGGAATACAGTAGTAATAACACAAAATAAGCTAAACTAATAAGCTATAAGCCAAATAAGCACACAACTAAAATCCTAAGCAAACATGTATAAGAAAAAGCTAATAAGCTGAAATTTAAAGACTTTTGAAACACGAAATGAAAAAGATTTACGAAAACAAACTTTATATAAAAATAAATTTTATAAAAACTTTAGAAACTTAAAGATAAACACAAATAAGCTATAAAAATCAATAAACCAAAACAGTCAAAAGCATAAAAACATAACCTTTAATCAAATAGCAAGATAATAAACATATAAACATAAAGATCAAGCAAAGAAAGAAAGGTAGAATGAGAGATTAAACAAGAAAAGTAAAGGTGCAACAAAAATAAAAGTAACTTACTTGAAAATTAAAGTGCAAGACAAGGTAATTAAAGGTGCAATAAAGTAAATGTGCAAGTAATTAAAAGGGTGGAAGAACTAGTGTCACTCTAGCCAACCAAAGTAAAAATGAAATACTAATGATCTATATATAGGGGAGGATTAGGGAATGCTTAGGAAGCTTCCTCCCCTCCTTCATTTCTTCTTAATTGCACCATTAAGTCCTTCCTTTCTTAATCTTGGACTTTAATGACTTTTGGCTCGGGATTTCTTTAACTCGTCTTTTAATTCTTCAATAAATAAGACTTGAGTTCTTCGGCTTTTAGTAAACTTCCATCTTTTGACTTTTTCTTTGATAAATCTTCAGAATTGGTCTTGGACTTCCGTTCTTTTTGCACTCTTGACTTCTTGACTTCGTCTTTCATCGTTTTCTTCAATAAAAGCCCGTAAATGCCCGTGTTTTCTCCCCTTTTCATAATTTCGTCCTAAATCACAACAAAAACACAAACCACGCATAATTCCGACATAAATGACATAAAATACACGTTTTGGCCTGGTTATTATTGTAATTAAGTGGTAAAAAGGATGGGTGTTTACACACCTATCAAATCCCCTACACTTGACCATTGCAATGTCCTCATGCAATGCATTAGTTACAAAGCACGTTTACATTTTTCATCAAAATCAATCCACCTTGGCCTTTATTAAAGAGATAAAAACTATAGACATACAAAGGAAGAAAATAAAGAAATCAAAAACATACCTTGGGTTTTGGAAATGTCATGAATAATCATCATCCTCAAGTTTTCACCTTCTCCAAATCAAGCTTAAAAACGAGATCATTGTTATTATAAATTGGGAAACTAACACGAATTCATGTGGGCCAATTATTCACTTAGACTCCCTTATTCCTAGGGGTATATCTTATATTTTATTGTTGTCTTGAATGATCACGAGGATGCATTGTTGACTTATTTCGATAGTTTATTAGGCCGAAAATAAAGTGAACGATTTAATCAATAGTTAGCTAAAGGACAAAATCTTTTAAACCTGCTTCTCGGGACCTCATGAAGTTCATATCTTGGCATAACTTGCTTCGCGATTTGAGACCTTTCTCGGACCGATATTTGGCAGCGACTTCATACTTCAAACCTTGAGAGACGTTCATGAAATTATGGTCTTCTCTTCATATAGGAATTTCTTCACTTGAAGTTTTGAGAGATTCTTCATATTTGGACCACGACTTCTTCATTTTTCTCCAATCTTTATTTTGGACTTTGATATACAACGATCCGCCTCCTTTTATGACTTGGATCTATTTATCCTCATACCTTGCTAGGGTCTTTTCGGATACACTTCTCCATGACTTTTGGGGAGTTTTTGCTTTTCGTCGTGTGTCTCGATCCTTCATATTGATCATTGATAAATGATTCTTCACATCACTTTGGATCTTTAGCAACAAAATGTAGTCCTCATGCCTTGTTAGGACCTTTTTGGACTCGCCAATCTTCGCATCCCGCTTCAATAAGTTATGCCTTGGCTATGAACTCTAATACATACCGAGCAACTTTTAAACGATCTTGGGCTAGAAGCTAAGTAACTTTTCAAATTGTACAACCTTATTTATTGCAGATAAATTTATTAACAAGCGATGGGAGAATAGGCTCATAATTAACTCACATAAATTCCCGAAAGAATACCAAACTTATAATTGACTCTATCATCTCTCGTTCTCCACAGTTTAAAATCTCAAAGAATGAGACTCGCGGATGCTTAGCCTATTAAATCAAAGTTTTGGGTTTTCGAGTCGTCTATAGGATCTAGCAAACTCTTAGACTTTTTTCATGTTTAGAAATCGCATTTTAAAGTTCCCTTGATAAACGACTCTCTAGGATCAATTATAGGAACTTGCGAAAAGTTCTTGTTCTTAACCCGTGAGAGTTAAGACTTTCGCGTTTTATAGCTCCCTATATAAAAGCCTAGCAAAACTTGACTTAAACACGTTAGGGATACTAGCTAGAGTAACTTAGATAAGTAAACTCGGGTTGAGTCAAAAGATTCACAACGTTTGAAAATTAAAACCACTTTATTAAACATTTATTCTAGCAAAGAAAGAAAATAACTATACAAAGGGAAAAAAACTAATAGGCCAAAGTAGATCAAAAATTTTGAAAAATGTCGAAAAATTGATTTTTAAAATGAGGACAAATACAAGGAAAAGGCCACTTAACTTCGATAGAAGTCCCCCCTACACTTAATATAAACATTGTCCTCAATGTTTAAGCATGTGGGAGTAAACTCCCCTACACTTAGGACATTGTGCATTTTGTTTAAATCTTGCTAAGGAAACGACCACTAAAGAGATTCCTATTTTAATATTGAGAAAATATAAAATAGTGAATCGAAAAGAGTTTAGAATAGAACCGGGAAAATGGGAACACGGAATCACGGGTCGTCAAGAATCATCAAGAGTGGACCATTGAAGCTCGAATCCCTGAATATTAGAAGAGAGGAGAGAGCAAACACCAACGGGTCTCCCCTACACTTATGGTAAAGAAAGCGAAAAGATAGATACATGGGTTGCCTCCCAAGAAGCGTTTGATTTTTGATTACCGAGTCGTGAGCCTGACTCGACCTTGATCATCATAGGAAGAAGCATGAAACATATCCACCAGGATCAAAGACACAGTTTTCGTCCATCAAATAGCAAAAGCTTAAGGCGAACAAGGCAAGCCAGAGAAGAGTAGGCAAGGTTCCCTTAAGCAGCGATGGAGCAAGGTGGAAGCAAGGGTGAAGTGGTGCAAGCATGTCTTCAATAGTTCCAAAGATTTTTCCTTTTATTTCATCAGAAGGATACTGAGATGGCTGTAGAATATCAACACCGGGGTCGAACACCTTTTCCTTTAAGGGAAAATAGCACTCAGGCTCAGCAGAATGTGAAGAGGATCCGCGAAAAAGATGCACAACCTCGTCCTCAAAAGGTGGAAAAAGAGGTGTTAAATCATATGTGCTGCGAATGTCGGTGTCGACCGGTTTCTTCTCCTTTGAGAGAATGTTCTTCAAATCCAAAGTAGGATCAAGACGATAATCTTCAAAATCATAAGGAGGAGCATCACTCTCATGAGGGAAGTAAGTGTTGAGAAACGTAGAGAAGTCTTCCTCAAATGAGTAGGCATCCAAAGTAGGATCAAGTGATGGCGGAGGATCTTCATCATGTGAAGAATCACTCGAAAGAGTATCGGCCTCATCAAAATCATCATATGTAGGCAGGTCGGGATACTCGGAAGTACAATCATCAATATCACCCGAATTTGAGCTAGAATCATCATCATAAGCATCAAAGATCGGTGGAGAATCATAAATGGGAGAAGGTTCCAAATTGGAAAGAGAATCATCCACATCATCTTGAAAAAGTGGATTATCAATGCAAGAGTCGAATAGAGGATTGTTGTAGATGACAAAATCATCGAGCACATTAATCATATTCACTGATTCTCGACCAAAGGATTTGCTTGTAAGCTTCCCTATTTTGAAAACTTGTGCATCATTCCCGACTCTTAAGATTAACTCACCTTCGGCAACATCAACTAAAGCTCGTCAAGTTCTCAAGAATGTCCGACCAAGTATTAAAGGAATACGAGGGTCCATTTCATAATCAACAACCACAAAGTCGACCGGGAAAGTAAATGTTCCAACTTTAATGAACACGTCTTCGGCAATACCAACAGGGTAAGCGGGAGTGCGATTTGCAAGTTCAAGAGTCATCTTTGTTGGAGTGAGGTCAGGTAATGATAGTGTTTTCCAAACACTCAAAGGCATAAGATTAATACTGGCCCCGAGATCAACAAGGGCAGTAAATTCTTCAGTTTTGTTAAAGATGCAAGGCAACACAAAACGACCGGGATCTCCAAGCTTTTCCGGAAGTTCTTTAAGAATAACTGCAGAGCAGTTTTCAATTAATCGTGTGTTGGCGAGCTCAATCAACTTCTCCTTTTTGTTAAGCAATTCCTTGAATGCTTTCACAAATTTCGGCATGTGGACAAGTGCTTCAACAAGGCTAATGTTGATGTTCACTTGAGAGAGCATCTTCATATAGCTTGACACTTGACAGTCATTCTTGGTTAGCTCGTTGGTCTTGCCTAAGCAAGAAGGATAAGGGATATTGGGTTTGGGTGGTGAAGGTGTAGGTGTAGGTAAAGGTTGAGATGTTGGAGGGTCCTTCCTAGGTACATCGTCATGACGAGGCGGAGACGGTAATGGTGCACTAATACTAGGTGTAGGAGGAGTAGGGTTAAATGGTGGTGGGGGAGGGGTAGATGATGGGGGTGGGATAGGTGGTCCTATGATGGTAACTCCACTACGGGTAGTAATAGCACTCATATTCGCTCGCGGATTGGTGACGGTGTTTGAAGGTAGAGAACTCGCAGTAGAAGGTTGAGCGGCTGGTAAGAAACTAGCAAGCATATTCTTCAAATCATTCGTTTGATTGCTGAAGGAGGATTGAATATTATCTCGAAGCTCGGATCTTATCTCATTCCCTTGCTTGGTGATATCCCCATTCAGATTGATAATTTGGCTCTGCAGATTCTTGATTTGCTCACCTTGGGTTCTCATGATGGCTTCAACATCCGGGTTAATGGGTGGGGTTTGTTGAGCGGGTGGGTGATAACGATTAGAAGCTCTTGGTGGGATTTGGTTGCTTCTAGTGTAGTTGTTGGCGGGGTTTTGGTTTTGAGGAGAAAAACCGGGTGAAAGGTAGTTGTTTGATCAGTAACTCAGCAAATTTCTATCCCCTTGAGGTCGATCTTGGTAATTTTCCGGTGAATAATTACCATAAGCTGCATACACATTTTCCGGATTTCCTTGAGTAGGAGGACAATCAGTGTATGAGTGTGGACCGCCGCATGTTTCACAAGAAGGTGCAACCGCTTTAACTTGTTGTTGCTGGTTTGAAGCGAGAAGCAAGATACTTTTGCTCATTTCAGTCATCATGCGGGTGAGTTCGGTCATATCAGGGTTTGCTGATGTAGAAGAAACATTGACTCTCGGGTTGTTCCTTGAAGAAGCGGAGGAATCCCAGTTTTTGTGATGAGTAGTCATGTTCTCAATTAGCTCTCTACACTCCTCGGGTCTCCTTTTCATAAATGTGCCACCGGCGGCTGCATTAATCGTATCACGATCACGAAATTTCAAACCGTTGTAGAAAGTATCTATTAAGGTCACAGGGAGCATGTTGTGGTTTGGACATATATCGATCAAGACATTATATCTTTCCCAAGCATCAAAAAGAGATTCATCAGGATCTTGCATGAAACCGCTGATTTGATTGCGAAGGCTCGTGACCATGGATGGTGGAAAGTAGCGCGACAAAAAGCGTTGAGTCATGTCATCCCAAGTATGGATTGAATTCTTCGGGAGACGATCAAACCATTTCTCGGCATGATGTGATAAAGTATGTGGGAAGATTTGTAGGCGAAGAACATCCATTGTGGCACCGGGCAACTTCATGCTTTGGGTGATTGTAATGAACTTGTCGAGGTGTTTGTTGGCATCATCATCAGGCAGTCCTCTAAAAGGATTTGTTTGCACTTGCTGAATCATGTGGTGCTTCAACGAAAACTCCGGAGCCGTGATTTGCATCGGCGCAATCGGTCCTCCTCGTCCAAACAAGGTAGGTTGACAAAGCTCCTCCATGGTCCGAAGATCGGGCTGTGGAAGAACATTGTTGTTATTGTTGAGGTGCGGTTGATTATTGTTGTTGTTAACACCTGACATACTTAAATCTTCTCGAGTCTCGGGCTCTTGATAATTAGAAGATCTAGTACGCATACACCTACAAAGGCAAAAGAAAACAATACCAAACACAAAGACAATATATATACACAATAAAAATAAAATCTTTTTGGATTTTTGAAATTTTTAATTTTTATGGATTTTTATCAATTTTAATTTTTATGGTTTTTTGAAAAATTTTGTGCAAGAAAATAACGCTCACAAGTGAACGTATCCCAAAAAGCAACGCGTCTTTCACAGAAAACCGTTAATCTTTATGAAAAGAGCCGGCAGCGGCGCCATTTGATACAAGGCTTTTGACACCCCGTATAAAAATTAGTTCGTTTAAGTATGTCTCTTCGAATTGAAAATTGGTTAAGTGTGCGACTCAGTCGTTCTTTGGTGGAAACAAAAGTTGTGTCGTTGTAGTATATTAAAAAGTGCGAGACGTAAATGTAAATGACGTTAAAACAAAAGGCGTTAAAATAAATCTAAGTCTAATTAAAAATAAACGGTGCAACTTTAAAACTTTGAAAAGTAAATAACGAGAAATTAAGTGACTTAATAGTTAAAGCGTGACGAGAATTGAAATTTGACAAAGTAGTAAAATGAGAACTTAAAATTTAAACAAGACAAAATATAAAAGTAACCCTAATCGGAATATATTCCGATCAGACCACAATCGGAATGTGAATAACCAAACCCAGATCGGAATGATGATCGGAATTTCCAATCGGAAAGCTGTCACCTACCTCCGATCGGAATACCAAACTCACCTTGATCGGAATACTTCAATCGGAATGTGGGAATAAGGGGCTATCGGAATCCTCCTCGTCGGAATGTTGTTGGAACTCCAATCGGAATGCTGTCACCTTTTCAGATCGGAATAACCAAACAAAAATCTCTGATCGGAATACCAACTTACCCTGATCGAAATGTCACAAACCTTCCAATCGGAATGTCAAAACCCTTATCCGCTCACTATGATCGGAATGAATAACCCTTTTCCGATTGAACAGATCGGAATACAGTAGTAATAACACAAAATAAGCTAAACTAATAAGCTATAAGCCAAATAAGCACACACCTAAAATCCTAAGCAAACATGTATAAGAAAAAGCTAATAAGCTGAAATTTAAAGACTTTTGAAACACGAAATGAAAAAGATTTACGAAAACAAACTTTATATAAAAATAACTTTTATAAAAACTTTAGAAACTTAAAGATAAACACAAATAAGCTATAAAAATCAATAAACCAAAACAATCAAAAGCATAAAAACATAACCTTTAATCAAATAGCAAGATAATAAACATATAAACATAAAGATCAAGCAAAGAAAGAAAGGTAGAATAAGAGATTAAACAAGAAAAGTAAAGGTGCAATAAAAATAAAAGTAACTTACTTGAAAATTAAAGTGCAAGACAAGGTAATTAAAGGTGCAATAAAGTAAATGTGCAAGTAATTAAAATGGTGGAAGAACTAGTGTCACTCTAGCCAACCAGAGTAAAAATGAAATGCTAATGATCTATATATAGGGGAGGATTAGAGAATGCTTAGGAAGCTTCCTCCCCTCCTTCATTTCTTCTTAATTGAACCATTAAGTCCATCCTTTCTTAATATTTTGTTAATCATGGACTTTAATGACTTTTGGCTCGGGATTTCTTTAACTCATCTTTTAATTCTTCAATAATTAAGACTTGAGTTCTTCGGCTTTTAGTAAACTTCCGTCTTTTGACTTTTTCTTCGATAAATCTTCAGAATTGGTCTTGGACTTCCGTTCTTTTTGCACTCTTGACTTCTTGACTTTGTCTTTCATCGTTTTCTTCAATAAAAGCCCGTAAATGCCCGTGTTTTCTCCCCTTTTCACAATTTCGTCCTAAATCACAACAAAAACACAAACCACGCATAATTCCGACATAAATGACATAAAATACACGTTTTGGCCCGGTTAATATTGTAATTAAGTGGTAAAAAGGATGGGTGTTTACACACCTATCAGTTGTCAAGCTATATCAAGTCAAATGAGGCAAATATGAAAGCTTTTCAAAACAACATTCAAGGGCAAATTAATACTTTGAAACTCGATTTCCAAAATACGATTAAAGGGCAAAACAATAAGATTGAGCTTAATCAACAAAGGCTAGAGCAAAACCAAAATCGTATGCAACAAAGTATGGAGCAAAGTCAAAACAAATTGCTTTCGATGTTTGAATCTTTTATGAGTCAACCTTCCTCGTCTTCGGGTGGCTTACCTAGTAATACCATTCCAAACCCGAAGGGTGAGATGAAAGCTATAACCACACGTAGTGGGAAAGCTTTAGACGGACCTTTGCTTCCACATGTGAGTACCTCGCCGGTGAGGGAAGTGGAGCAAGAACCCGAGGTGGTTAAAGAAAAGGAAATTCCTATTCCACCAAAGGTAGACCAATTGCCTATTCCGGAACCCGAGCTTCCGAAGACTAAACCCACACTACCCTACCCTTCGAGACTTAACCAAGATAAGCTCCGCGAAAAGTCCAATGCTCAAATGACTACTTTTTTAGAGATGTTTAAGAATCTTTATATTAATGTTAGTTTCGCGGATGCATTGCTTTACATGCCTAAGTTTGCTTCGACTATTAAGAGATTGATGAATGATAAAGGGAAATTGGTTGAAGTGTCTACATCTTTAGATGCTAATTGTTCCGTGGTTCTTACACAAAAGCTTCCCAAAAAGCTTGGAGACTCGGGCAAGTTTGTGATACCATGTGATTTCCCTAATATGGAAGAATGCTTAGCTTTAGCCGATCTTGGTGCTAGCATTAGTTTGATGCCTCTTTCCGTATGGAAAAGGTTATCACATCCCGAGCTTACACCTACTAAGATGACTCTCGAGCTAGCGGATCGATCGATCGCCTTACCAAAAGGAATAGCCGAGGACGTGTTTGTCAAGGTAGGGAAACTCGTATTTCCAACGGACTTTGTGGCTTGCGATTATCCCGAAGATTCTCGTGTACCCCTAATTTTGGGAAGACCATTTTTGATGACGGCTAGTGCTTTAGTTGACATGAAAGCGGGGAAATTGACTTTAAGAGTTGATGATGAGAATATCACGTTTGATATTGGTCATATCTCTAAATTTTCTTCCAAGTACTACGAGGAATCAATTAATCAAATCGATGTAATTGATGTTACTTGTGAAGAATATTCTCAAGAAGTGCTTGGATTCTCGGCTTCTTCTAAAAGTGGCAATCCCACTTCTTTGAATCCTATTATCTCTTCGGCTAAGCCTCCACTCACTCCATTTGAGGGAGGTGACTTCGTTCTTGAAGAGCTTGAGAATAATGGTTATTCAAAAATCGAAAAGGAAATTGATGATTACCTTAGCACACCATTTGATCCTAGTGAGTTTGATAGTGAGAATTTTGATCCCGAGGGAGATATTGCGTTAATTGAGAAATTGTTGAATATGGATCCTTTTGAATCACCACCTATGGATTTAAAAGTTGTGAATGAAAATAAGACTAAAGTGAAAACATCTATTGAGGAAGCACCCGAATTAGAACTTAAGGAATTACCTAATCATTTGGAGTATGCTTTTCTTGAGGGATCGGATAAGTTATCGGTGATTATTGCTAAGGGATTAAAGGAAAACGAAAAGGATGAACTTATCAAAGTGCTTAAGAAACATAAACGGGCCATTGCATGGAAAATCTCCGACATTAAGGGTATAGATCCAAAATTTTGTACTCATAAAATTCTAATGGAGGATGATTATAAACCCGCTATCCAAAATCAAAGAAGGGTCAATCCAAAGATTCATGAGGTGATCAAAAAGGAAGTCACTAAACTTCTAGACGCTGGAATGATCTACCCTATCTCGGATAGTCCATGGGTTAGCCCCGTGCATTGTGTTCCAAAGAAAGGAGGAATGACGGTTGTTACTAATGAGGATAATGAATTGATTCCTACTAGACTTGTAACCGGTTGGCGTGTTTGTATTGACTATAGGAAACTTAATGATGCCACTAGGAAGGATCATTTTCCATTACCTTTTATGGATCAAATGTTAGAGAGACTAGCGGGGAATGAATTCTATTGCTTTTTGGATGGATTTTCCGGCTATTTCCAAATCCCCATTGACCCTCGTGATCAAGAAAAGACCACATTCACTTGTCCTTATGGAACATTTGCTTATCGTCGCATGCCTTTTGGACTATGCAATGCTCCCATGATGGCCATTTTCCATGATATGATCGAGAAAATCATGGAAGTCTTCATGGATGACTTTTTGGTTTTTGGGGAATCTTTCACTTCATGTCTCTCTAACCTTGAAAGAATGTTGCAACGTTGTGAGGAAACGAATCTTGTGCTTAATTATGAAAAATGTCACTTCATGTGCAAAGAGGGAATTGTGTTAGGACATAAGATCTCTAAGGCCGGTATTGAGGTTGATAGGGCTAAAATCGACGTGATTGCCAAATTGCCTCCACCAACCACCGTTAAGGGAGTAAGGAGTTTTCTCGGCCATGCCGGCTTCTATCGACGTTTTATACAAGACTTCTCTAAGATAGCTCGGCCTATGACCCATCTTTTGGAAAAAGAGACTCCTTTCATCTTTTCGGATGAGTGTATTCAAGCTTTTGAGATGCTTAAAAGAAAGTTAACCGAATCTCCAATCTTGGTTGCCTCGGATTGGAACCTACCTTTTGAAATTATGTGTGATGCTAGTGATTATGCGGTAGGTGCGGTTTTGGGGCAACGTAAATCAAAACATTTCTTGCCTATACACTATGCAAGTAAGACTATGACGGATGCTCAAACAAAGTACACTACAACGGAAAAGGAGCTGCTTGCCGTTGTGTATGCTTTTGAAAAGTTTAGACCATATCTCGTCTTGTCTCAAACCATAGTGTAAACGGACCACTCGGCTATCAAATATCTTCTTAATAAACAAGATGCTAAGCCGAGGTTGCTCCGGTGGATTCTCCTCCTTCAAGAATTTAATGTCAAAATTCTAGACAAAAAAAGAGCCGAGAATCTCGCGGCCGATAATTTATCTCGACTTGAGAATCCTCACCAAAGCGATCGAGAGAACAAGGAAACTAATGAAACATTTCCTCTCGAGACGCTTGGTATGATTGCTTTTCGTGGTGATGATAGTACCCCATGGTTTGCGGACATTGCAAATTACCATGCGGGGAAGTTTGTGATCAAGGGTATGTCGTCCCAACAAAAACGAAAGTTTTTCAAGGATATTTCCTATTACTTTTGGGACGACCCCTATTTGTTTCGTGTGTGCGCAGATCAAGTGGTTCGTAGGTGCGTGTTTGGCAAAGAAGCTCAAGATATCCTTAAATCTTGTCATGAGGGACCCACCGGGGGACATCATGGTGCTAACGCCACCGCGAAGAAAGTCTTTGATGCCGGTTTCTTTTGGCCTTCCATATATCGTGATGCCCAAGACTTGATCAAGACTTGTGATGCTTGTCAACGTCAAGGAAAGAACTCACAAAGGGATGAAATGCCTCAAAACATTATCCAAGTTTGTGAAATCTTTGACATGTGGGGGATCGATTCTATGGGACCGTTTCCATCTTCGAAAGGAAATAAATACATTCTCGTAGCCGTGGATTATTTGTCTAAATGGGTCGAAGCTAAGGCTTTGCCCACGAATAATGCTCGAGTTGTGGTGAACTTTTTGAAACAACTCTTTGCTAGGTTTGGAACTCCGCGGGCTATTATAAGTGATCGTGGGACCCATTTTTGTAATGAACAATTTTAAAAAGTTCTAAAGAAATATGGTGTCACTCATCGACTTTCTACGGCTTATCACCCTCAAACGAGTGGTCAAGTGGAGGTTTCAAACCGTGCTCTTAAAAGGATTTTGGAGCGTTCTATTGGAGAGAATCGCACTTCATGGTCGGATAAATTGGACGATGCATTGTGGGCTTTCTGTACGGCTTACAAGACGCCAATTGGTTGTACATCATTTAGGTTGGTCTACGGAAAAGCATGCCACTTGCCAATTGAACTCGAACATAAGGCGTATTGGGCTCTTAAGCATTGTAACTTTGATTTGAGGACCGCGGGTGATCATCGCAAGGTTCAATTGAATGAACTAAGTGAATTAAGGGATCAAGCTTATGAAAATTCTTTGATCTATAAAGAGAAGACTAAGAGGATTCATGACTCTAAGATCAAAAACCGCATTTTCAATGTTGGTGATCAAGTCCTCTTATTCAACTCTAGACTTAAGATTTTCTCGGGCAAGCTTAAATCCCGTTGGTCCGGACCATTCACCATTGCACAAGTTTTCCCTTACGGCACCGTTGAGCTAGCTCAAAAAGACGGGCCTAACTTTAAGGTGAATGGTCATCGTGTGAAACATTACTTTGGAGGGGACATACCTACAGAGGTTGTCCCGGATCTTCAAACTTTCCCTAAGGACCAATGAATGCGGGGATCGAGTCGAGCTCATGACTCGGTTAACAAAAACGAGGTGCCTTGTGGGGGAGTCCCATACATTCTATCTTCTTCCTATTTTCTAACACTAATAAGGCTTGATCTTTCAAGCTCGTGCTCGTGTTTTGTTGTGTTGTGAATCTTAGGTATGACCCTTATCATTGAAGACTCTCGTGTTTGGTTTTTGCCGGTCCACTTGATCTTCCATTCTTTGAATGCCAAAAAGGGGCACACTCTCTATCCCTTGATTTTTATCGACTAACGTTTTATCTTGAGGCATAATTAATAAACGGCTTATAGATTTGCGTGCTCTTTCCATGCTAGGAATTTGCATTAGACTCTTTGTGTCTTAGCAAGGGGGTGTTACTCTTGAGCTAAGAAACATTGAGAACAATGTTTGGTTTTAGCATGGGGGAGTCAATCGATATAATCGCTTGCAATTGCTTTTGTCGTGTCCAAACGTAGTTGTTTTTCTCATTTTTCAATAAAATTTTAAATTTTTAGCTTTATTTTTAAGTTTTAATAATTAAAATAAGTGCTTTTGACACGAATGTAGGCTTTCCGTTGGTGAAAATAAGAATAGTTTTTGACTTGACTCGGTTTTTAACCTTAGCTTTTCCTTAACGTATTTGAATTAAGTTTTGCTAGGCTTTTATATAGGGAGCTTTAAAACGTGAAAGTCTTAATTCATACGAGTTAAGAACAATAACTTTTCGCAAGCTCCTATAATTGATCCTAGAAAGTCGTTTATTAAGGGAACTTTAAAACGCAAATTCTAAAACTTGAAAGAGTATAAGAAGATGCAAGATCCTATAGATGACTTGAAAACCCAAAACTTTGATTTAATAGGCTAAGTATCCATTGATTTCACATTTTTGAAATTTTACAATATGGAGAACAAGAGATGATAGAGTTCAATCATAAGTTTCTAAGGTTAAATTATTCTTTGTGCAAGTATTTTTGTGTTTGATTTAATCTCCTCGTACTTACTTTCCTCGCTTGAATAATAATTGCTTAATAAATGAAGTTTTTAGCGGTTTAGGCTTGATATCTTAACTCGTAACTTCTTGTTTTTATTCCCTTGTAATTAAAGTGAGAACACATTAAGGGTGTCAGCGTCATGAACTTTTGATCATGGGATTGCGGAAATTTGGCTTACTATAAATATCATATTAATAAAGAAGAATAAATAAAAACATGTTCTCTAGGAGCCTTCGGGTGGGAGTCATGTAGCACTAACCTTGTCATTAGAGCCTTAGGGTGTATGTCAAGGGGCGTGTTGAATAAAAATTGCTTCATCATTATGATCCGTAAGGTGGGATGGTGAAGTCAATTCCCTTATTTTTATCCAAGGAGCCTTGAGGTGTGGATTTTAAATAAGGAGCACAATTGCATCTTAAAGAGCCACAAGGTGTTATGATGTAGTTGTTGCTAACTCCATTAATAAGGTGATAATTGACTTTGGATGTTTTATTGTTGCTTTTAAGTAGCCATATTAGCCAAATTTCGGGTCCGGGATTTATCCCTAAATCGTGTTAAGTTATCCTTGATGTGGGCTTTCTTTAGTGACAACGGTTTTTGAAGTCGAGGTTAGGTTTTGAGTGTTGAGTTTACACCGTTCTTGCCTTCATTTTTGGACTAATAAATATTAAAATAAAGTCAAATGACCTTTGGGTGAATGACAAATAAAATCTAGAGATACAATTAGGAATAATAGGATATTGAGTTTAACACAAATTACTTGTATGAGTTGGTTTAATTTTGGGGCTTATGATTGACAATGATCTTGTTTTTGCACTTGGCATGGAAAAGTGAAAAGTCGGGGACGATGAATCTATTTGAGTTTTATGATCCTTAAAGTTATTTTTTGAATAATGAAAGCAATACATTATGTCTTTCCAAAATAAAAAGTCGAAAGTTGAATAATGGTGTAGTTAATGTTTTATTTTATCATTGCGTGAGGACACGGCAATTGCTTAGCAAGGGTGAATTTGATATGAGTGACTTTACTCATATCATTTGTATCAATAAACAATTAATATATGCAATTAATGTATCAAAAATGCCTTGTATATGTTGTTTTGTTGTTTGATGTGTGTAGGTACCAAAGTTCGTGAAAACCGGCAAAATCGGCACGAGTTTGAAGAAAAAGATTGAAGAAGCCAAAATCAAGCTCGACTTGAGTGGATTTGATAATTATGCAAGAAAACAGGCCAAGTGGGTCCCATAAATGTTAATTGGGCCTGAAGCCCAATATTGGGAAACAAGTATTGAGTTGTGGTCAAGTGCCCATTAAATCTATTTTGAAAATCGAGTTTGCAAGATCCCCGGCAGCGGCGCCAAAATTTTTGATGTGTCGTTGATAGTATATGTGATAATTAAGATACGTTATAGGGTAAATTAGAAAATTACCTTTAGGAAAAAGTAATAGACTAATATTACCAAAGACGAATTCAATTAAACACGTGGGTGAACCAAGTTCGTTGTACACGAAGATCGAGGGAATTTGAGACGTTTTTGTTTCGCTTTGGACAATTAATTTGAATGGGTTTCCGGTTTTTAAACTAATATTAATTCTATCAATTTTAAATCCTAAATGCATAAATCGTTTCCTATTAAAATCCTAAAGACAATTATTTAAACAATATATAATTTAACTATTTAAAAGTTGAACTATTTAAAATCAATTAAAAATTAATCTACTTAATTAAAAATATTTTTACGCTATTTAAGATCTATTAAAAAAATCTCTTTTAAAACTATTTAAGATTATATTCTAATTTGATCTATTTTTAAAAACTAACTTTAACTTCTTAATTTTAAATCAGTTTAATTAAAACTTATTTAATTTAAAATTACTTTTAAAATCAATTTAAATTTCTAGAATATATTTACTTATTAATTTAAAACTTTATAAAATCCATTTAAACAAATAACCTAATTTTACTTATTGAAAACTTTAATTAAAAGCTGACAGATCAAAAACTAACAACCTATATTAAATATTAAAACAGTATTAAAACAAAAACAACAGGTTAGCATAGTTGGTTAGCACGCAGGGCAAGTGAGGGGGAGGTCTCGAGTTCGAGACCCCCTGAGGACGATTCTTTTTGGAATATTAATTTTGGAGTCTAGATTTTTTTAGCAAGCTAACCAAACATCCCCAATTCGAAAATTCTGGCCAGATATTACAGCACACAACAGAAGTAATGAAATGAATAGCTAAACATCAGCAATCATAAAACAAATAAAATACAAAATCAATCATAATGAATCAACACAGTAACTATATAAATCAATAGCATAAAAAAAATAAACTCAAACTCAGATATCAGATCATGACTGTGAAGTCCCAAATACACCAGCACAGGTTTGATACGAAACTAACAAATATCTAAAACAATTAAATCCTACACAAATCTGAAATGCAATAAAATAACCCCAGGAGATTAAACCACTACAGCTACATTGATAAACACTCAGTAAACAACAAAAAAAAACTAGCTATAAAAGCTACGAGAACAAGACTAATAGCTGGTTGAATCCTTACCATCATACGCAGCTTAAACTCAAATTCAGCAAGTACAAAGAACACTTAGTAAACAAGCAGATTTTTGAAGTCTCGTATAAACAATCTAACACAAAAAAACTCTTATCAAATTGTACCAAAGAATTATTATCAATTAACTTGTTTAACAGATCTTCAAGTTAACAAATGCTATTCCGAACTTTATTAATATCAGATAAATTCAAAAAGCAGAATCACAATCAAAATAAGTACGCTTATTCAGGCTTTCACAGCGAAGACAATTACTCAGGAACTGACTGCTTAATGTCAGTTAAATTCAAATAGTTTCTTACACTTAAACAGATCCAACGTCATTCATATCGGAAACAAGCATATTATCATCAATTATACAAGTAAACTTACAGTTAAACGTTCGGTTTAAGCAGATTCATTAAAAACAAAAGATCAGTATAAAACGTCCAACATCTAACAAGGCATTATCTAACATCATACTCGAAAACATATAAACTTAAACCATCAAATCCAAATACTTATTAAATCACACTCAGCAGACATTTAACTAGATCCAAACAAATATATTCTACATGTATCAGCAGATTCATTCGCATAAACAGATTCATCTAAAGACATTAACAACATAAAATAAAGTGAATAAAACCTTTTGATGAGAACCTTTGGGTAGAAATCGCGCGCTGAGCGGATTTGTCTAAACCGACACCACCATTTAATCAAATCACCAATTTAACTTGCTCAATAACCTCCGTACAACATTATAACTATGAACCAGTATCAATTTCACTCGAAACCAACAGCTATGTTAACATCTATCAGTGGGATAGATGAATTATCCCTATTACTTACTCAAATGTTCACTTAAGCTATTGATTTAGCTTAAATGACTATTTCTCAGTTATAAACAATAGTTATTATCAGATTTAAATTGCATAATAATTAAACAACGCATGTAAAAGATTTCGAGATAAAAAATAAACTTTTTATTTCACCGAATCAAAGATTACAATACATCAAAAAGTAAATGACAATTTTAATCTAAAAACTAACATTATAACTAGGAAAGAAAAAGGGATGATTACTGATTTTGCAAAAGGGGGTTTTATAGGACACCGAGAGGGGTGGTTTGTTGGTGATGATTAATTCTGAGCCTTCGAATCATCTTTCCCCTTTTCTCTTTCTTGTTTGTTATCATCCAAGGGTTGAGGTTTACCCACACTCACACGGATTGCTAGGGTGGCAAATCCTTGTGCTACTTCCTTGTTGAGGTGGACTTGAATGATTGGTCCTTATATAGATGGCAGTGGCTTGCCCAATCACAAGAGAGGAGTGACGCATCAAACAACCACGTGGCGCATCGTTCTTGGAATCTTGAGTAGTCCACGCGCTTTATCTTGCCTTGAATATTCTGAAAAACTGCGTGAATTAAACTCGCAATTTGAGTGAAGAAAACCCCTAAAAATTAGGGTTCTTCAATGGTGGAGCGTTCTTCTTTTTTCTCTTCTGCTTATTTCATTTTTTCTTCGTTTCATTTATTTTGACCAAAACACTGACTTCAAAAAGTTATAACCTTCTTACCATTTCATTTTTGACTCATGGGCTTTGAGGCTATGATTGTTAAATATGACAAATTGGGCCTTTGACCCAAAACTGAATACCAAACCATACGCCCCATTTATATTTTGTTTTGGACTTTTGGAATGAGCCTTCAATGATAACATTACTAATTTAATGGGCTTTTAGGCCCATTAAACTCAAATGGGACCCACTTAACTTCGAACTTTTACAAATCCGCGACTAAAACGAACTCGACTTTTGGCACTTGAACTTTCTTCAATCTCGTGTCGATATTTGCCGGTTTTTCGTGAACTTCGGTACCTACACACATGAAACGAAAAACAAACATATACAAGGCATTTTCCATTGATTTTATGCAATTATTGTTCATTTTATGATACAAATGATATGAGTAAAATCACTCATATCAGCTGTCAATACAAGATGTTATGTTTAGAATAGAGCCTTAGTGAATAAGTTTCACAATAAAACACCTTATGAATTACTTTGGAATAGGAAGCCTAACATAGACTTCTTTAGACCCTTTGGATGTCATATAGTTATTTTAAATACTAGTGATAACCTTGGGAAGTTTAAATCAAAGGGTAATGAGGGATACTTTGTAGGTTATTTTATGAACAACAAAGGGTATAGGGTTTATCACAAGAAGGATAGGAGAATCACAGAAAACATTCATGTTGACTTTTTGGAGAATAAACCTAGTGATCCTGAATCTGGACCAAATTGGCTGTTTGATTTAGAGCCCTTGTCCAGATCCATGAATTATATGCCCGTAAATAATCCAGAGATCTTGGAAGCTCCTATTGTTAATAATGCAGGTATACAAGTTGATGAAGTAACAGGATCACATGCAGCTGAGGTTAATTCTTCACTCAACATACTCAACATACTTATTTGGAGTGAAGAGTTCATTAGAGCATCTGCTGCTGAGAAAAGAGGGGAAAGAAAGGAACAAGAAGAGCCAAAGAATGATACTATGCCAGCCATTGACACACTTATTTTAGACGCTGACACAGCCAATCAATCCGCTGACAAGTCTGCGTCAGTTGCTGACATCTTTTCTTCAACATATGACAAATTCATTCATGATCTTATGGATAATTATATACACCAAGGTGTTGTTAATAGTTGTAGAAACTAGAAGGGAGGGGGGGGGGGTTGAATAGTTTCTCTTCGGTTTATGTCCTAATTAAAATTTCTTTCAATTAGGTTTGTCTCAAAACTAACTTTTACTTGAAAGCTAGTTGCATAATGATTAGGTTCAATTCTAATGCATTAACAATGACAAGTAATAGATGTGAATGATATGATAGTAAGAACAGGTAAAGAGTAAAGAAAGAAACAACCTAATAGGAAGACACCAAGATTTATAGTGGTTCGGCAACGAAGCTCTATCTTCGTTCCTACTCCACTCCTCGAGTACACCTTACTCGAGATTTATACTATATCCACAAGCTCCCTTCTTGGCGGAGAAAACCTTACAACGTCGCTTACATTATTTTCCGACACAAAGCTAAATGTCGATACTTAATCTTAGCTGGGACTAATCTACACAAACTCGCCCACTTAACCATTTTACGACACGAGCCTAGATGTCGAGTTCTAATCGAAAGATAGAACCAATATTCACAACGTTGCCTACATCACCATTTAACGAGACAAGGCTAGATGTCGAGTTCTAATCGAAAGGTAGAACTAATCTTCACAACGTTGCCTACTTCACTATTAACGACACAAGGCTAGATGTCGAGTTCTAATCGAAAGGTAGAACCAATCTTCACAACTCTTCACTTTGAAGCTAAGTGAGAACTTTACTAGACACAACTACATCACTTTAGAGTTTAGTGAGAACTCACAAGACACAATCACATCACTTTATAGTTTAATGAGAACTCACAACTCTTCACTTTGAAGCTAAGTGAGAACTCCACAAGACACAACTACATCACTTTAAAGTTTATTGAGAACTCACAACTCATTCCTATTACAACTCAATAAAACACATGTCCAAGTATACACATGTAACTTGAATCTACACAACACAAATCCAAGTATACACATCAAGATTAGATCCATGTATTCATAAATACATTAGATCTACACAAGACTCAAATAAAAACAAATGATGAACATGACTAGATCTTTAGGAGAGGATCTTCATCAAGGCTTCATCTTTAATCACATCACAAGTGTGTGAGTGATCTTCTCATTGGACAAGGTAAAGAAGGAGATCAAGGAGATAATCATAAGTAAACATACTTAACACATTAAGTGATCATTTACAAATTATTAGGAATTAGAGAGGAGAAGGATAGCAGCAAGAGTATCCAAAAAGGGTTGTGGAAAATGCAGGTTTGATCCACTATTTATAGGAGACAAAGGCCAACGGCTCTCTGAGCGTGGTGCCTTAAATATGCTTGCGGTCCCTTATCGCTAAGGATCCGCATAGCCCTTTAAGGGACCATGCTCATAGACTCTGCTCTCTTTTGTCTTTTAGTGGGGAAGTAATATCTAAGGTAAGTTTTTACCTTCAAATGATATTCCTATGGCATTTGGAATATGTCATATTCAAATTTACATTTTCCATTTTAATAAGACATTTTCTTAAAAAGAAAGTTTATTAAAAAATCTTTTGTCACATTTGACAAAATGTAAGTTTAGGATTAATCACTTTTATGATCACTAATCATGATTAAGATATGTTAGTGCAATACTTAAATGATTATTACCTTGATGATAGTGTTTGTCAAATAATTCGTCTTATGATTGTATTTGACGATAAATGTCTTTTTAATTTGTCGTGATTAAAACTAAGAAAGATTAGTTAACACTAATAATGTTTTTACGCATTGCTTTGCATTAGCAATCTCTTATTTTTTAATTACGACAAACTATAAACTCATTTATGTAAAATCCAAAATATTTCAAACTATTAACGAGTTTATCACTATAATGTCTCCCCCTTTGTCGAAGCAAAAAGGATGCAAAAGTCTTTGAGAAAGAAAAGAATCGGACTTTGCAAGAAGCTCCCCCTTGGTGCTTACTCCCCCTTGCTTGGGGCATCAAGAAAATGAGCTTAGGTGACATGCTACACAAAGGTTAGTAGAGAGAAAAGAAACACCAATGTATATATAGTCACTACCTACTAAGTAACTTGAGAGGGAGAAAGAAAAGAAATCTCAAATTAGAAGTAAGTATTTGCTAAGAATGTCCAAGGAGGGTGTTTTGACAAAATCAAAGTTCAATTGGTGGAATAGAGGTAGAAAAGAAACATCTAAACCAATTGAAGTGATAGTATGTCAAAGGGTTAGAAACTTAGAATTGGTGGAATCACCCAAAAGCAATTGTAAGTTTTAACCATGATCTACTCTAAATAATGTGTAAAAATGAATTGATGGGAAAGGAAGTAACACACATAACATTCATATTACACAAATATGAAAGAATAAACAAGGGAAATATTCATACACACAATATGAATATGAGTAAAGTTATTTTGGATACCATATTTATCATGGATATCAAGGGACTCATCTCCACCATCCATCCTCACCATATCTAACGGATAAGATTAAAAGTATTTAATTATTTCATTTATTTATAAAATTTAAATATCTTTTAAACCGTTAAATGTTAAACGGAAAAAAATTATACCATCGCGACGAGCATTTAATTAGCTTCCTATAGAAATGCAATATGATATACTTTTAAAGAAAAAAAATCGTTTTTTTAGATTTGCGTAAAATATCATATATGATAATAGTGATTTATCATATATGATATTAGTGATAGGTTACAAATTATTACAGAATCATATATGATATTGATTTATATCATATATGATAAGTATATCATATATGATACTAGTGTTACTATCATATATGATATTTAGTATCATATATGATAGTTTTCGGTAACCAAAAAAAACGAATTTTTTTTATCGAAAGTATATCATATAGCATATCTGTAGAAAGATAATTAATGACCGTCGTAATGGTATATTTTTTCGCATAACGATTAACGGTTTAAAAGATATTAATGTTTGAAAAGAAAGGTGGAAAATGAGTTTTTGGTTTAATCTTATCCATTAGATTAAAATGGAGATGGAGGATGGAGATTAGTCCCTTGGTATCCAAAATAAAGTTTGATATCCAAATGAACCTAAATCTATGAATATTTAACACAAGACATATGAAAAATAAACAACAAAAGCACAAACTACTCTAGTAGTGATAATCCTCCAAGATTGCTTAAGTTGACTCAAACAATTTAGACACAAAGTGTGCGTTAATTGGAAAAATAAGACGACGAGGCATCATTCGAAGATTTGTTAACGGGAACAAATACTTTGAGAGGAGGTCGAGTGAGAAGAAATTCAAGAAAAATTAGCTTGTCATACACATGAGCAAGTTCAATTTGTTGAAATCAACAACAAGCACACGAGCTTCCATGATGCAAAATAAAGTCGTTGGATGGGGGAGGACCATCAAGATGAGAAGGTGGTGGTGGAGAGGGAGATAATGGATAAGAGATGTTTTCAGAATGCCTAGTGAGATTTGGGAAAGAGGATAGGTCATTTAGAGAAGATATGTTGCAAGGTTTATGTGGTGGTGGAAGAACTTCTCTTTCTCTGGTAATTGGATCAATTGAGAAAGTCTCATTCCAATACGCACTGGGAGAGAAAGAATTCTTGCAAGGTTTGGAAGAAGAGGAATCATGATGATCCTTGTTTTTCTTGACCCAAATAGGTCGAACCGAGATTTTCGGTTTCTTGGAAAGCTTAGAAGAAAAAGCTTTGGGTTTAGAAGATTGTGACAAAGAGATGTCAAGGTTATGATTAGGAGAGTTAGGCATTGTGAGGGATGAGAAGAAGAACTCTCAAAAGAAGAGAATTTAAATAAAGTAGACAAGGCAAAGATTTGAAATGAAATCAAAAGTTTACAAGGAATGTTTAGCCAAAATTGGTAAACAAGGAATCTTGAAAAAGACTGTGGTCAAAGAGGAAAGACAAAAAACGAGCCAAAAATGGCCTGCTGTCCGCGGTTCCTTAAAGAAACCTACGGTTCCTTATATAAAAGGGGCGTGCGGTCTTTGGGGATCCGCATATAGTGGACATGGAAATGCAATTTTACAAGGTTTTGAGAAAAACTAAGACATTTTCAAAAAATTGAAAATCTTGGATTTTTACCATTTTTAGCACTAGAATATGCTTTGGTTGCACAAAAGGCAACACACTCACAAAAAGTGTCTTGACAAAGGGTGACAAAATATTTAGATAACATTTTGATCCAATTTTTGTCAAGTTTTAAAGGTTGTGCTAGATTTAGGTTCAATTTTAAATAAAATTAAAGTTAATTAGTGTGAGCACATAGGTTAAAACACACAAATACTAAATCCATAACACATCTTCATGAAAACTCATGAAAGAAATGAAATACAAGAAATGAAATACAAACTAACTATTACAACGTTAGTTAAACTAGTTCTTGATAGATAGTCTTCCTTGGCTTGATTTTCTTTTGAAAACATTTATTTTATAAAAAATCATCATTCATCCTCTAGGAGGTGGAGGCATGGAGAACAAGATAAGCAAGAAGTCTTGCAACCTCCTATGAAGTCCAAACATCTCCATTCTTAGATTTTGAATGATGTAGTTGTTATAGAGGCAACATGGACAATTAGCACCATGAGCTTCTAGAAAACCAAAGAAGGGTGGATCACCCCTAAAGTAGGGAATGGGAACACCCTAAAGTGGAGTGTTTGAGGGAGGAGGAGGAGGCATGGTATCCAAGGGTGAGATATGTGAGTTAGGAGGGGTGAAAGGTGAGGTAACCAATGTCTCAACAAAGTCATTCACAATGGGAATGCTTTGTAGTGGTTGAGGGTTCACATCCATGAGAGGACAAGGAGTGAATGATAAGGACAGCTCAATCATTCTAGATTGGAATGAAGAGGACGTAGACCCATAAGAGTGGTTAGTACCATAGGTTGAACTTGTCTTGCATGGTGTAAGAGGTGGTGAGGGTGTTGAAGAGATGAGAATTGGAGAAATCTTACTCTTAGGTGTGAGTAAAGATGAAGAGTCAAGTTTAGGAAACTTGATTTTGATCTTAAGGTTTCTTTTGGATGAGGATTGTTTGGAAGAATTTGATGATCTTGTAGACACCATGGTTGTGTGTCAAGGTTTAGAAGGAGGTTTGAAGGATGAAGAAGAGGATTAAACAAAGGAGGTTTCAGAAGGGAAGGAGATGATTGATGAGATGGCATTTATACATGATCTCATCGTTCTTTTCGGGCTTTAGATGCATAAAAATGTCATAAAATACCATATATATGCTTGTGTTTGTTTACTTGTGTATTTTAGGTATGGATATCGTGAAAAAGACAAAATATCACAAGATACAAGGAAAAACGGACACGAGAAACGAAGCCGTACAAAGAACCGGGCCCTAATTCATGGAATATTCAACAAATACCCTTGAAGACTTGAAGACATACAAGATTGATCCTCATTTAATGAAGAAATGACACTTAAAACCCTTGTATATTCATAATTACAAGTTTGGTCCCTTAAGTTTGTCAAAATTACACAAATGGTCCTTCAACTTTGAAGAAATGGCAAGTTTAGTCCCTCAACAAATCAAAATTGACAATTATAGTCCCTCGTGAAGCCAAAGATACATTGAAGACCTTTGAAGATCAACATTGTCCAAGATCAGCCCTTGAAATATCTCAAAATGGCAAAAACAACCCTTGAAAACCTTGTTCCAAAGTTTTGTGCCAAAACTGCCAAAGTGTGAAAGTTATTAACAAAGGGAAAGAGTTTATTTGCAAAATAAACGTGTTATACACTTTTAACCAAAAAACAAGGACCTAAGTTGCCACTTTGAAACATTTAAACCTGAAAAATGCGCCAAACACCTTTTCTCTCCCAATTTCGTATCAAACACTCCACTATTCACCTTTTACCCACCCAGAATTTACACCACTTAAACTTAGGGTAATTTTCAATTACCTTTGCACATGAGTGATTCACATGTGCAGAAACCCATCCCAACCCGAAAACCCTTATTCCCACTCACAATGGACCCCACCCCCAAATACCCGTCCACCAATCATGTGACTACTTGCCCTCCAAGTCATCCAACGTGGCAAAATCAACAGCTAAGACTCATTGCTTCATCACAAAGCTAAAATGAACGTCTTGGATCATTTTGGACAGCTCATCAACAACAAACAGCCTCAAGAGCTCAAGGGCATTTTAGAGAATTCACTTCTAGGGTTTGTGAATAGTGTAGCCAGGCATTTGCCTATAATAGGAGACCTCAACATGTGAGAGTCCTTTTGTTCCAGTTTTAGGCTATCAATCTTTGTAATTCCTTTCTAAGTTAATAAAATTTGAATTTCTGAAAATTTTGAATTCTCTTTTTGATTAAAAGTTGTTGTTAGAATAGCCTAAATCTGAGTTCCATTTGATTGTTAAGACCTTCCTTAATCTTGTGGTTAAGGCACGTCTTGGTTCATAAGGTTTTCAACGTTTAAAAACCTTGAAATCCTAGTTTCTGATTTTTGCTATATTTGTGTACTAACCCTTAGCCATAAGCCTTGAGCTCCTTCAAGCTTGTTGACACCAAGCTTGGGAAGAGTTCTAAGCCTTTGGTTGAGATTGTTTGTTGTTTTGTGTTGAAGACATTTGATAATCAAAGCCTTGTTCTATTTTGAACATCAGCAGGCTTTGATCTTCTTCTTTGAAGTACCTTGGTCATGTTCTAGTTGTTGAACAAGGTCCAAGGAGCATAGCTGGCCCTCCTAGGATGTTGTGGAGGGCAGGTATAATCTCTTGATTAAGTTCCTCTAAAAATTTCATGTTACTGCCTATTTTGGATTTGATGCTTTGATTTTGTGTTCTTGTGTTTGTGCTGGTGATTTTTGAGTTTGATTCTGTTAGTTGGTGCCTAGTAAGTGTTTTTGATCATTAAAATCAGTAGGTTATTAGAAGAAATCACAAGTTTCTTTGTTAAGTAGTTGATTAAGGGGTGTTTGGATCAACTGCATGATTTGGATTTGTGGTTTGCTAAGAGGTGGTTTTGTGTTTGCAAGTGTTAGTATCTGTTATTTGGTTGCTATTGTTCATCTATTTGCAGGTTTTGAGGTTTGAAACTCATTGATTCATAAAAAGGGGTATAAAATCTTGGAAACTTGGTAAAATTGGCTAGGATTTTGAGGACACCTAGATCTAAGCTTAGTCTAGGGCTAACAAGTGATAAACCTTAGTTAATCACACCAGGAGAAGAGATTTGACTGCTTGAAATTGGATCTAGTGTCAAATAGATCAGCAAACTTGTTTCTGCATATGCACTTTGTTCATCAGTAACTTTGTATGCTTTGATCTTGTTGTTCACTTTGATTCAGTGTTTGATTCAAGTTGCTTTGTGCTTATTCATAGTTAATATAGCTTGTGTATGCATCCTGTTGAGTTTGGTTGGCTTATTCTTGCTAAATCTGCTTATTAAGTGCATAACTGCTTATTTTCATGTCTGTGTGGTATCTGGTGACTGTTTGATCATTTTTGGCTTATTGTGTGAACCAAATTTGGATTTTCTTGTTGCTATTGACTCCTTGTGGTTCACTGATCACAAGGGTGCCCTTGTTTCCAATTGAATCCAACTAGAACTCTCTAAAAAGCTCAGTCAAATAGTCAAAGCAGTGGGAACTCCTTTCCCCTGCTGGTTACCACTGCTAATGTTAAATTGGTGTCAGCTTATCAATAAGCTATAATAGCTTATTTTAACCAGCAACAACTTGGATTTTTAATAGGTGCTCATTATTTGACCCATTTGTTCATACTGGAGCATTTGATGGGTTGACTTTAAGGTTTGACTAGAAAACCAACTTAATTGACTTTTTCATAAGTGCTTATTGGCTTATTCTGGCTTATTGGTTTTGTTTATTGGAATTTTGTTGATTGTTTTGGCTTATTGAGTCTATTTTTGATCTTTTGCAAGTTGAATCAAGTCCTGAGGTGCCTTATTTCTCAAAAACGACTATTTTATCTTTTAGTGAAATTTTACTTTGCTTATTTCTGGCTTATTGAGTGTGTTTTTTCAAAATTTCTTTTTACAGATCTCATAAGCATCCCAAAAGAAGGTTGTGTGTCAAATTAGAGCTTATGGCATTAGCTTATTGCTTAATGGGCTAAAAAGCCCAATAAGAATAAGTTGTTTGCTTATTAAGCTGTGATAAGCTCACATTCAGCTTTTGGGCCTTTAGAGTTTTGTTCTTAGAATTAAATTTTGAGTCAGATAGGGCTTTTCCAAGTCAATTGGGCCAAGTTTGACTTTTTGGGCCAAAAAGCCCATTAAGGTTGACTGTTTTTGGTTTTGACCCATTTGAGGGCCCATTAGGGGTATTCTGGTCATTTCACTTTGATTTTCTGATTATTTAGGTTAAAATAAACTAGTTTGCAAGTTTTTAGAATTTTTTATAATTTTTAGATTTTTAATATTATTTTAATATTATTTTATTATTATTTTTCAAATTTCACATTTTCCAACTTTTTACATTTTTCTTAGCTTTAATACATTGAATAGGAATTTAGCAACTTTTAGAATAATTTTATCACTTTTAGATTAATTTTTATAATTATTTTAAGTTTTAATAGTTTTTTAATCATTTTAAATAGTTTTTAGTAGTTTAAAAATTTCTAAAAATAGTTTTTAATCTTTTTAGGTCATTTTAGAGGTTTACCAATTTAAAAATCTTTATTTGGGCTTTTTGATAATTTATTTGATTTTTAGGGCTTTAATTAGCATTTAAAAATTGAATATTTAATTATTTAAAAGGTTTGAAAAAGTTTTGATCATTGGTAAACTCTTAGTTTATTTATTTTGATTTTTGGTGAATTTTTGGTAATTTTTAGAATTAATTTTTATTTTTGTAGATTTTACGGTTTTACGTTTTGTCATCGTAGTATAATTTTCACGTCTTCATCATTTTCTTTTCTCATCCCCTTCTAAACCAATCATTAATCACAAATCATTTACAAGTTTTTCACACACATATACCTCCTTGGGAAACGAACTTGGAACTTCATAAGGGTCATTAACACTTGGTTTTTCCTAAAATCATTTGTTTAATACTTTCCGCTTTTACGCTCCTTTTCCTAAAGGACGTATTTTACCACAATCAATGATCCAAACTAGTAATGGGTTAAAAATCATTTTGGTGAACAATGAAATTAGGTAGGCTAGTTTAGGAAAAAGCTGGTCTTTTAGCAAAAATTTTATCAATGTTTACAAAGATTTAGAGAAAACAGTGTAAAGCAAAGATTCTATCGTGACCAAAGCCCGCGGTTCCTTAAATAGGACTGTGGTTCTTTATCACTAAGGAACCACATGTATTTAAGGTACCGTGGACAGTGGTCTTAGAAAAGTGACGTTCCTGCAATTTTCAAGCCCATATATTTTTCACAAGTCTATATCAAGTCAAAGTGGATTATAAACCAAAATCTAGAGAGCTAACTAACACAAAAAATGCACAAAGATATGTGAATCGCCATAACGATCACATAAACATCTACGGATTAAAATACTAAGCAATCCAACACAAATTATTAGTTAGATAATACCAAAATCTAAGAACAATAAACATAAAATGTCTAACTAAAGGAAATTGTTCAAAAATTCAAAACATGATCACAAACATGTTAAACTTTGTTCCATTACCATAGCTTCATCTCTTCTTCTTGACAAGGTTCTTGATCATCTTCCCAAAGCTCGTGAATGTTCCCCTATGCTCCGTTCTAAAGTCATGTAACTCACCACGGGTTTGAAGGTTTAAGCGATAAACATGCTAAAGTGAGAGGTTTTCCGGAAGATCACTAGTGGCATAGTGAGGAGGAGGAACAAGAGGGTCTAACCCGTCCATGAAGGTGTTCATAGATGGGGTGGAGTCACTCGAAGAATCGAAGTGAGCACTCGTACCTTCGTCACCACCATCACTTGGTGACATACGAGTGTCCTCATCATCTAACTCTTGTGGTTCATTCCTTCTCGTACCACGATCACTTCTCGGCTTTCGTGGTTGTACCTCTCGAATAGGCATCATGACACGATTGACTGGTTGAAAGCGAGAAAGATCGAGCGCGGTAAAGTCTTCACCAACCTTTTTGAAAAGACGAGTAAGGAGCATGGCATATGGGAGATTTGTGGTTGATCGAGAGAGAGCATAGTTAATCCGCCGAGCGATGTAAAATGCAAGATTGTACTTGGTGTTGGTAAAGATGCAACACATCATGTGTGCCATACACGTCGGGATATGATCCCGGTTTCCACCAAGACAACATACATTTTCCCTAAGAATGTCAGCCCAACGGACCATGCAATCATTAAGGTCGCTTTTGAGTATCTCATGACGATTTAAATATCGCTTAGAAGAGTGGATACTTCAAACAACGGTTAAACTACACTCTTTGGTAATGACATCAACGATGAGGTCAAGGTCTATCTCTTCGTCATCATTTGGAGCACATCGGAAGACTCAATTAAAGCATAGAGTTTCCAAGCATCGGTGAACCGACAAGTACCGAAAAATGGCATACGAAGAGCTGTGCCAAAATCCTCGAGAGAGTATTGGATAAGCTTACCATTTAAGGTAAACCTAACAAATATTCCACTATCATTATAGATAAGGGAATATCCGCTAAAGAACTCCAAGAGAAATTCGGGGTAAATATCTTCTTTGATATATAGCAAACAATCAAACCCAATTTGAGCAAACATTTATTTGATGTAAGCATAACCCACAATGTTCTCTTCGACAACTCTACCCTCATGAAAGCAACGGTTTTGGAGTGAACGAAAGGTATTGGCAAGGTTTGGTGAGGGACAAAAATGGGCAAGGTTTGGCATATAAGCTTTAGTACTTTGGTGGTCTTTGTGGTAATCCGAAGGCATGATTAGTTACCTATTAACAACAAACAAAAAATATTTACCAATCACTCATATGCTACATAATGACCAAAAAGAAACCTCATGAGAAATATGTTTGAACAAATGATTGTCAAACGAAGGATTAATCCTTAACATTTCCATGTTCACAATGAACCAAATTCATCATTGACAATAACATATTAAGAATGTAAGATTAACCATGAATTTTGAACAAAGGTTTTTGAAAAACAATTTTGGGTAAGTGATGAGACTGCAATTATACATAGTCTCATCGTTCAAATCGGGCTTAAAACGCTTAAAATATCATCAAAATACCCAAATATATGCTTGTGTTTGTTCATTGTGTATTTTAGGTACGGATATCGTGAATTCACCAAGAGATCACAAGAATGAAGCAAAAACGAACACGGGAAACGAAGCCGTACAAGGAACCGGACCCGAATCAAGAATTTCCAAAATTACCCTTGAAGATTGAAGAATTGTCAACTTTGGTCCCTCATCTTTGAACACTTGTCACAAATGACCCTCCACTATTCATTTGTACAAGATACATCCTTGAAGTTTGAAGACATGTGCAAGATTGGTCCTTGAAGAATGCAAATTATGCATAAAATACCCTTGGAATGGTTTTGATAAAAGTGTTGTGGCCAATATATGAACTTTGAAACTTCTTTATAAAGGGAAAGTGATTTATGGGACTGAAAAACTTTGTTTAGCAAGTTTAAGGGAACCTAGGGGCCAAACTGGGCAGACAAAGAAACTTCACTCAGCCACTCACCCAACGCCACATGTACCACTACCTAAAACTAACCAATCCCATTCCTCCCCCTCTCCACGTCACACCCCACTTAATTTTTATAACTGATTAATCAGTTATATTACTCTTTCCCACCTAAACACTAATTTAAACTTAACCCACCCCCAAAACAGATTAAACCCACTCTAATCAACCCATAAACCCTAATCATCTAATTACGTCAAATCAAAGGATTTTACTCCCATCAGCTCCAGAAATTAGATTGACCTAATCCTAAACCTAATCCAACCCCTAAACCCCTTTCACCAACACCCCACGTGCGTATCCCCACCTCCCCTGTCCACGTCTCTATCCCCCAAACCCTATGAGGAGACAAGATAAATGGTGGGATTTCATTCCTTGGTCCCTAATTTTCATTAAACGGCTGAGATGAAGTTGTACAACCTGGCATCCTCACATGTCCCTGCATATCACAGGAAGACAGTTTTGACCAAGTTTGAATTCAAGGGCTTTTGTGGAATTTCTAGAATTAGGGTTTAGGGTTTTCATTTTTCTGTATTATTTTCTCTTTAATTCTAGATGCTTCCTTAGAGTAGTATAAATAGATGTCGACTTGTGACATACTATTTTGTTCCAGATTTTCTACTTGTAATTTTTCTTTTATTTAATGAATAGTTAAAGTTTTTTATAAATAAATTCTTGCAAGCAGATATTTGAGTTCCATATTAGTGTAATGTTTTCTGTTATTGCAATGTTGGTTTCAAGTTTTCTAGCATAAATTCGTGTTCAAGTTATTTTCTGAAAATCAAAAGAGCTTTTCAAAAATTTGGATTTGTCATTATAAGAAAGTGAAAGTGGATTTATGATAACAAATCTCGTTTTGTGTTAAGTTTTTGTTAAGGATTTCCCTTGGTTCCAAAAAAAAGATTGGTTTGAAAAGGTTTTGCAAAATCAGTTTTATAAGTTTTTTTTTTCTACTCACATCTTACTGTATCATAAGCTACAAGCTAACAGCTTGTAGCTTTTGATGCTTAAACTTGTTTTCTGTTTGTTGTGGTTGTGCAGGAATAAAGAAGCAAGAAATCTCATCATTTCAACCTTCTCATTTTCATTCATTTCTTATTTTATTACTTTTGAAGATATTTACGCTTAGGGTCCTACTTTGGATTCCTCTAACAAGCCATCTCTACACGTCCACAAGCCCATAAAAGTTCACTCACAAGCCATTGGAAGGCAATCAGCCCAGGTATAAGGCTTGAACCCCATTGACATGTTTTTGTGAAAATTTTTATGTGATTTGGTGATTTGAGAGAAATTAGTGTTAAATGTTAGTTTAATGCTTCATACATGTTTGCTTATGTCTTATAGGCATATTTGAGTAATGGTTAATCAATTTTAAAAGGTTTTGGATACATTTGGTTTGCAAATTTTCATTTCCAGATTTATAAAGGGTGTTTGGATATGGGTTTCTAAGCAAAGTGGTGGCAACTTTTTGTTTGAAAACAGGTCTAACACATATTAATAATAGTGGTAGTGGGTGATTGATAGTTAGTTGCAAGTATTGTAGGATAAAAAAGAAAGTTACATTCTCTTTATTTGGTAGAGTAATATAAAACAGTCATAGGTTATTAACTAGTCCATTTTAGTGATTTTGATCTTATAAATCCTTGAATCTGTTAGGAGTTGGGTTAATCTAGGGTTTGTAATCATTTTAGTTTATTTTGCTTGTGTTTTGTGTTGGTTGAGCTTGTTTAAAATCCGTTTTATTGCCAAGTGAACCAGACCACTATTCATCAGAAACATACAACCATCACAGTCACTTAATTAGGCCATTTTTTAGTTTTAAAAAAGAAAAGTAAAAAAAAAGTTTTTTTAAAAAAGAGACTGGCCAGGACTCGAACCTGCGCCATCTCTCCCACACACCAACGTGATAACCATTTGCCCTTGGGTCTTTTACTGGTTATACTTTACCAGGTAAAACACTTAAGGGGTTTTAATGTTGGGCTTATTCAAACAATCAGCTTAATAATAAGCTGATTTTAGCTTATTTATTTGGGTTTTTGACCACTTTTGATTTTCCCTTTGTTTATTATAATATTTAGGACTTTTCAGTTTAAAAATTTTTTTTCTTGTTATTTAATTATTTTTTATTATTATTTTCTTTCCCGTATTTTATAAATTAGATAAAAAATAGTTAAGTTAGTTTTAAAAATTTTCAAAAAATATTTTTAGATTTTTATTAATAGATTGAGGTTTACAGCCTTTAAAGTTTTTATTTTACTTAATTTTTAATTTTATTTAATTTTAAGGTTTTTCATTAACTTTAGAAATTAATATAAAATTATTAAAAAGGTTTTAGATAATTGGTTTTCAAATTTGTGTTATTTACTTTTTTATTGATTTTTGGGATTTTTTGGAAATTTTTAGAGTACTTTCGTTTTTCGTCGAGTTTTACGATTTCGATCGTTTTACGTCGTAGGGTAATTTTTAGCGTAATCCGTCTTATTTTTCCTTCTTTTCTCAATCAAAAAACGACACTATCCAAACTTGATTTTATATAATTGGCACCTATTACACACACCTCCTTCCAGAACGAACTCGCACTTATTCGACTTGTCGGTTTTCCTAAATCGTCGAGTTTAATACTTGCCCATTATACGTTGTTTTCCTAAACACGTATTTCTACACTTATCAGTAAGCATTAACAATGCAATTATAAATTTGTTCATGGGTTCCTAACACATCCATCATTTAACCAAAAATATTTAGTCAAAATTCGGATTGTTCTACAAGTGGGTTTTAGCGAAATCTCAATGAATTCGAACCTAAGGAATCATAGTAAAATAACTATGTCAACCCACATTCCTAGCAAGGTTCTAATTCAATATTTATTTTAAAAATCCTCAATTATGAAAATAAGAACCCTAGAACAAATTAATTAAAATTGAATGAAATAACTTACAGATAATTGATGTTGGAAGAGGGATGAGTGAAACCCACGACTTGGAATCAATTAATCTTGAGTGATTTGGTGTTTTCGAAGGTTCAACAATGGAGTTTTTGAGAGAACCCGTCACCTTCTGTGGAGAAGAAAAGGGAGGGTTGGTTTGAAATAGTGTTTTTAATTAAAACCTGATTACTTTAGTCGCCTGGTGGGGCCGCGGTGCCTTATTGATATGGCACCAAGGGTTATCACCGTGACAATTGAGGATCCGCGCACAGTGACGGGTTTTTGACAAAGAAACACAAAGAATTTTTCAAAACCAAGTTTTTCTAGAATACTTAAAATATTCTTAAGCCATTTGGAAATCATTAGACCACTTCAATACTAGGGGATAATGCCAAGTGAATGCTTACGAGTGGAATTGAGACCGAAAGAGATTGAACGGAGAAATGATAGGTGTGTAAACACCCATCCTTTTACCACTTAATTCTGAGTAAAACGAGACCAAAACACGTATTTAATATCATTTGTTTGGAATTATGCGTGGTTTTTGTGTTTATTGTGTTTTCAGAGCCAACTGGATAGATAATGGAGAAAACATGGGATTGCACGGGATTTATGGAAGAAAAAGACTCAAGACGAAGTCTATTGTCCAAGAGATGCAAAAGATTTGAAGTCACTGGGCCTATTTGACGATTTATCGAAGAAAAGGACCAAAGATGGAAGATTTACATAAGTCGAAGAAACTCAAGTCTATTAAACGAAGAAATTAAAAGACGAGTTGAATTTAATCGACGACAAATCCCGAATCAGAATCGAAATCGTCAACTTTTCTGAAAAGACGAGAAGACAAGAAGAACAGGAGAAAGCCCACTCACCAACCAAAAGACAAGGCTATATAAAGCCCATCCCCTCACACTTTCCTGGGAGTTAGTTTTTTAGTTTTTCTTTCTCCTTCTTTTCCTCCTTTTTAGTTCGTATCATCACCAACACCACTAGGGTGTTTGGTGATCTTGATCTTTGTTTTTTCAATCTTGTAATTTTAATCCTTGTTTTGTTATTGTTAAAACATTAATCATCAATACAAGTTCTTGTTTAATCTTTCCATTTCATCTTGTTCATCATCATCTTTTTATTCAAGTTTTCAAGTTTTTATTTGATTAATTTGATCTTTAAAAAGTTGTTGAATTTGTGTTTTTATTGTTGGGATTTGTTGCTTATGGTTGTTAGATGATTTGTGGTTAATTTGGTAAAACCTTTTTGATTATTTAGTTTGATTTTGGATTAAAACGTTTTTCCTTGTTCTTCGGGTAAAGATACTGTTCTTGTGCATTCCCCAGGTTCCGAGTGAACCAAAAAGTTCCGGGTGAACTAAAAAGTTCCGGATGAGCATAATCTTCCGAATGAACCAAAAAGTTCCGGATGAAAGTGTTTTCTAAAAAAGTTCCGAGTCAGTTATAGTTCCGAATGAGTTTCCTTTTAGAAAGTTCCGAACGAACAGAAAGTTCCGGATGAATCCAATCTTCTGAATGAACTGAAGTTCCGGATGAGTTTAAGTTCCGAATGAGTTTCTTTTCCAAAAACTTCCGAATGAGTACAAGTTCCGGATGAACCAATTTTCCGAATAAAGTTCCGCATGAAAGTTCCGACCCAACTTCCGAACTAACTTCCGAATCAAAGTTCCGAGTGAAGGATTTCTAAAAGTTCCGAATGAAGACTTCTGGGTGATAAGTTCCGGATCAATAGTTCCGAATCAAGGTTAAAACTTCTGAATCAAATTTCTTTGTGTACTTTTAAGTGTTACTGTTCCTTACTGTTTCATCAGTTCAAACCTTTAATTTTAATTTTAATTTTAATCTTAATTTTAATTCAAGTTTAATTAATTGCTATTAATACAATTGCTTTTAGATTTAAGTTTACATTTTAGTGCATTTGAACTTTTTAGTAGATTAGAAAACTAAACCAAGCCCTTTTATTTAGTAACCAAGAACAATCATTCTACTTAAGGCCGAGATCAATTCGAGAGGACTGAGAGACATAATCTGAACCCATACAAAATCAATTGTATCAAATGGCGCCGCTGCCGGCTCTTCTTGTTAAGATCAAAAGTTTTTTGTGAGAACTTGGATTTTGGGATCCGTTCCCCGTGAACGTTACTTTTTCATAAAAAAAAATCCAAAAAAAATATAAAATTTTCAAAAATACAAAAAAAATTAAAAAACCAAAAATATTTTTGCTTTGTTTTTCTTTTGTTAGTTCTTTTGCAGGTGTATGCGCACTCGATCCACGTCTTATCAAGAGCCCGAGCCTCTCGATCACTTAGACATGGCCGGTGTACAAAACAACAACAACATACCACCTCCAAACAATAATAATAACAACAACAACCCACCTTTCAACAACATGAATAATAACAACAACAATGAGCCTCTTCCGGATAATCGCCCGATGATTGAACTGCTGCAAGCTCATGTAGATGGCAACACTGATCCAATTGTCATACCTCCAATTTCCGCCAACAACTTTGAGCTAAAATCAGGCTTTATCCAGATGGTCTCCGCTCAACCATTCTTGGGGCGTACCATTGATGATCCACACGACCACATCAAGAGATTCTTGCAACTCACCAACACGGCCAAATTCAATGGTGTTCCACAAGAGGTTATCAGGTTACAACTTTTTCCCTTTTCTTTAGAGGGACAAGCCCGGCATTGGCTTGCTAAGGAACCGCCACAGAGTATTCTCTCGTGGACGGATTTGGAAACCAAGTTTATCAATTACTTTTTCCCACCCTCTCGTACTACCGCTTTGCGGAATAAAATCATAAATTTTGAACAAAAGTACGATGAATCGTTCAGTGAATCTTGGGATCGTTTTAAAGATCTTTTAAGAAAATGCCCACAACATGGTTTTACCAAAGTACATCAAATTAATACTTTTTACAATGGTTTAAGCATGAGTGACCAAGATTCACTAAACAGTGCCTCGGGGGGTAATCTTTTGGCTAAGACTTCCAATGCTGCTTGGGATATCATTGAGAATAAGTCTCGTGTGCAAACCAAGAGTGTTCGGACCAATGTCGCTAGTGCTAGCACTAGTGACAGCGACAAGCGACTTGACAAAATCACTACGCTTCTTGAATCGCTTGTCACCCACACCGTTAACAACACCAACAGCAGCAACGCTAAAAACGCTCAAGTTAATGCTGTCAGCCAACCTTGTGAGATATGCGGTGGTCCTCACTCTTACACCACTTGTACCGCCACCCAAGACTACCCTGCTGAGAATGTGAATGCAACATATGGCACCTATCCTCAACCTGCTTATCAAGCTAGACCTCAAGGTGACCGTAATTTGCTTAGCTACTGCTCCAACAACTATCTTTCACCACCCGGTTTTCCCCCAAACAACCCAAACCAACAACAAAACCTCAACCGCCCTCCTCAACAACAACAACCTCGTACACCTTACATACCACTTCATAAACAACAACAACCACCTCAACGTAACAACCAAGTTTACCAACAACCTGCTTATCCACCACCCGCATACAATGCTCCTCCAAACCAACCCAGTGCATTACACCAAGAGGTTGCAACCTACATGAGGACCAATGATGTGATCGTGGAAAATCTCCAACAGGAAGTGCGCAACTTGAAAGCAGACTTGGTCAAGCAAGGAAACGATTTGAGAGCCGACATGAGAAATACGTTGGATAGCCAAACTAATGACTTGAAGAACATGATGGCTAGTTTCTTCCAAGGTAATCAACCCTCTTCTTCGGATACTCTTCCGAGTAACACCGTTGCGAATCCAAGAGGGGAGATGAAAGCAATCACCACTCGCAGTGGCAAAGGTACCAAGGAACCCGAGCTTCCTATACCTCCACCGGTGGTTGTGACTAAGGAGAACGAGTCACATGCTCCTATTCCTCATCCTTCTCCTTCCCAAATTTCTCCACCTCTTCCTTCTACCCCTCCTCCACCCAAGGATGTGAGTGATCCTATTCTCCCAAAGCCTTCCTCTTCTTCCAATATACCTTATCCATCTAGGTTGAGGAAAGAGAAGCTCAAAAGCAAGGACGATATTCAGGTTTCGAACTTTCTTAAGATGTTCAAACAATTGAATTTCAACATCTCCTTCGCTGAGGCTCTCGCTCACATGCCTAAATATGCGAAAATGTTTAAAGATCTTCTGAGCGACAAGGAAAAGCTCTTCGATATTGCCAACACCCAACTTAATGAGAATTGCTCTGCAGTGCTCTTAAGGAAATTGCCAACCAAGCTTGGTGATCCGGGTCGTTTCTTAATTCCTCGCAATTTCCCGGGAGTGGAGAATTGCATGGCCCTAGCCGATCTAGGTGCCAGTATTAATCTCATGCCTCTAAGTGTTTGGAAGCAATTATCTCTCCCAGAGCTAGTCCCCACCAAAATGACTTTGGAATTAGCTAACCATACGGTTGCTTATCCAGTGGGGATAGCCGAAGACGTCTTTGTAGGAGTTGAAAAATTCACTTTTCCTGCTGATTTCGTCATCGTCGACTACGAGATGGACCCTCGTGTTCCCTTGATCGTGGGTCATCCATTCCTGAGGACCGGTCGCACTCTTATCGATGTTGAAGCTAGTGAGCTTATCATGAGAGTGGGTGACGATAAAATCGTCTTCAACATGGGAAAGTTGTCCAAACAACTTTATTCCAACGAGAGTGTTAATTGTATTGACGTTCTTGATGAGGCTTGTGAAGAACACTTCAAAGATGCTTGTAAAAGTATTCCTACCTCTCTTCCCAATGTTGAAACCGTTGCCTCTATTGATTCATCACTATCTCTATTTGGAGAAAGTGATTTGTTTTGGAACAATCTTGAAGACACCATGGGAGATGTGAATTTCGCTACTGATGATTCTCCCACCGATGGGGATGAAGACATGCATTTCTTTGACAATCTTCTCAACGAAGACAATCCTTCTCCTCTATCTCCCACGGTCATTGCTATCGATACTCCGACTTTAAATACGCCTCCCGTCGAAAATCCTCCGGATTTAGAACTTAAGGAGTTGCCGCCCCATCTCGAGTATGTATTCCTTGAAGAAGAGAATAAGTCGCCAGTCATCATTGCTAAGGACCTAAAGGAAGAATAAAAAGCCCGACTTATCACCGTGTTGAAAGATCATAAGAAGGCTATTGCTTGGAAGATTTTTGATATTCGTGGAATTGATCCTCACTTCTGCACACACAAAATTCTCATGGAGGACGACTTTAAGCCCACAATTCAAAGCCAACGAAGGGTGAATCCAAAAATCCATGAAGTCATCAAAACAGAGGTTATCAAACTTCTTGATGCGGGTATGATTTACCCTATTTCGGATTCACCATGGGTTAGTCCAATCCATTGTGTGCCCAAGAAGGGCGGAATAACTGTTGTTCCCAATGAACACAATGAGTTGATTTCCACTCGTCTCGTTACTGGGTGGAGAGTTTGTATAGACTACCGCAAACTCAATGATGCCACGAGAAAGGATCATTTCCCTCTACCTTTTATGGACCAAATGCTTGAACGATTAGCGGGTAATGAATATTACTGCTTTCTTGATGGTTTCTTGGGTTATTTTCAAATACCCATCGATCCCCAAGATCAAGAAAAGACAACATTCACTTGTCCTTATGGCACATTTGCTTACAAAAGAATGCCTTTTGGCTTATGCAATGCCCCCGGGACTTTCCAAAGGTGCATGTTAGCTATCTTCCATGACATGGTTGAACAAACCATGGAAGTCTTCATGGATGATTTCTCGGTCTTCGGGGATTCCTTCTCTTCTTGCCTTGCCAATTTGGAACGTATGCTTAAGAGGTGCGAAGACACTCGCCTTGTTCTGAATTGGGAAAAATGCCATTTTATGGTAAAAGAAGGCATCGTGCTGGGACACAAGATTTCCAAAGCCGGTCTTGAAGTAGACCGTGCTAAAGTCGATGTTATCGCCAAGTTGCCTCCACCTTCAACCATGAAGGGTGTGAGAAGTTTTCTGGGTCATGCGGGCTTTTACCGTCGATTCATCAAAGATTTTTCTCAAATCGCTCGCCCGATGACCCACCTCTTGGAAAAAGATACTCCTTTTAAGAATTGGAAAGAACCGTGGGAGAGCATCGTGCCTCATGGGCTGATAAACTTGATGATGCTTTGTGGGCTTTTCGTACCGCATACAAGACTCCGATTGGTTGCACACCATATCGTCTCGTGTACGGGAAAGCATGCCACCTCCCCATTGAGTTGGAGAACAAGGCTTACTGGGCCTTGAAGTGGGCTAATTTTGATATTAACAAAGCCGGTGACCTACGCAAGATCCAACTCAATGAGCTCAATGAACTCCGTAATGAGGCTTATGAAAATTCTTTGATCTATAAGGAAAGGACTAAGCTCATTCACGATTCTAAGATTAAGAACCGAGAGTTCCATGTTGGAGACAAAGTCTTACTTTTTAACTCTCGGTTAAAAATCTTTTCGGGCAAGCTGAAATCTCGTTGGTCCGGCCCATTCACCATTGCCCAAATTTTTCCATATGGTACTCTCGAGCTCGCTCAACCTAATGGACCTAATTTTAAGGTGAATGGCCAACGAGTGAAGTTGTACTTTGGTGAGGACACCTCTCAGGAAGTGATTCCATCCCTCACTACGTTCCCCATGAACTAATTTTGTGTCGAGTCAGGCTCGTGACTCGGTTATCAAAAACAAGCGCTCCTCGGGAGGCAGCCCGAGTATCTATCCTTTTATGTTTTAACCTCCTAAGTGTAGGGGAACCTCTATACGTGTTTGTTTTTGTGTGGTGATGTGATTACAGGGATAAGTGCACTCTTGGAATCTCTGAAGAACCGTGCTCCCGTGTTATCTGAAATCTGGTTCTATCTCTCAAACTATCGTGATTCAATTTTCTTCATACTCACATTTGAAATTGATCACTTTAGTCGTCTCTTCCTTAACTTGAGTTAACCAACATGCACAATGTCATAAGTGTAGGGGAGACTTTTCCCACATGCTTAAACATTGAGGACAATGTTTATCTTAAGTGTAGGGGGGACTTCTATCGAAGTTTTAAGTGGACTTTTCCATGAAAATGCCTTCATTTAACCGGAAAATCATCTTTTTCAACATTTTTCAAATTTTTTATTAACTTTGGCCATTTTGTCGTAATTTTTAAATTTTTATCGTTGCTTTCATATGTATATATTCCGCAATAAAGTCAAAAATATTAATAAAGTGGTGTAGCTAGTTTAGAAGTCTTTCACATATTAGGCCCGTTGCGTTTATTTTGACTCAACCCGAATAGACTTATCCAAGTTTATTCTAGCTAGTATCCTTAACCAGGTAGACCTTAATTGGTTTATTAGGCTAAGTGTCCACGAGTCTCATTACTTGAGATTTTAAATTGTGGAGGACGAGAAATGATAGAGTCAATTATAAGTCGGTATTCTTGCACAAGCTCACTTGGTGTAATTATTTGCCTATTCTCCCATCACTTGCTAATAATTTATCTGCAATAAGTAAGGTCGTACGATTTGAAAAGTTACTTAGCTTCTAGCCCAAGATCGTTTAAAAGTTGCTCGGTAATGATAAGAGTTCATAGCCAAGGCATAACTTATGAAGCGGGGTGCGAAGATTGGCGAGTCCGAAAAGGCCCTAACAAGGCATGAGGATTCCATTTTATTGCTAAAGATCCAAGGTGATGTGAAAAGCATTATTCCCAAAGTCAATATGAAGGATCAAGACTCACGACGAAAAGCAGTCAACTCCCATAAAGATCATGGAGAAGTCTATCCGAAAAGACCCTAACAAGGTATGAGGATAAATAGATCCAAGTCCGAAAAGGAGGCGGATCGTTGTATCTTAAAATCCCAAATAGAGATTGAAGAAATAATCATGAAGTCGTGGTCAACAAAGTTGGAGTACCTCTCAAAAGTCTCCAAGTGAAGAAACTCTATGAACGATGAGAAGACCATTATCTCAAGCACGTCTCTCAAGATATGAAGTATGAAGTACATGCCAAATATCGGCCCGAGAAAGGTCTCAAATCGCGAACCAAGAGTTATGCCAAGATATGAACTTTTTGATATCCCGAGAAGCAGTTTTAAGAGATTTTGTCCTTTAGCTAACTATTGATCAAATCGTCCTACTTTGCTTTCAGCCTAAATAAACTATCGAAATAAGTCCAAAAATGCATCTTCATGATCATTCTAAGACAAAAATAAAATATAAGAGATACACCTAGGAATAAGGGAGTTTAAGCATTTAATTAAGCCATGTGTGTAAGTGTTTGAATTGCTAACTTATAATAACAATGATCTCGTTTCTAAGCTTAGTTTGGGGAACGTGAAACTTGAGGGTGATAAATCTTCGCAGCATCAAAAGCCCTAATGTAAGTCCTTGATCTCTTTGCAAGTTATTTCCATGTAGCTATTTTCAAGTGAAAATGGTTTTCTATCCTTTTGTTTCCTTTTAAGTTTTAATTTCTTTTAGTACCTTAATTTTTGTAGTATTTTAATAAGGCCAAGGTTGATTAATTATGAGAAAAGTGTAAAATTGCTTTATCACTAAGCATTGCATGAGGGCATGGCAATGGTTAAGTGTAGGGGATTTGATAGGTGTGTAAACACCCATCCTTTTACCACTTAATTCTGAGTAAAACGAGACCAAAACACGTATTTAATATCATTTGTTTGGAATTATGCGTGGTTTTTGTGTTTATTGTGTTTTCAGAGCCAACCGGATGGATAATGGAGAAAACATGGGATTGCACTGGATTTATGGAAGAAAAAGACTCAAGACGAAGTCTATTGTCCAAGAGATGCAAAAGATTTGAAGTCACTGGGCCTATTTGACGATTTATCGAAGAAAAGGACCAAAGATGGAAGATTTACATAAGTCGAAGAAACTCAAGTCTATTAAACGAAGAAATTAAAAGACGAGTTGAATTTAATCGACGACAAATCCCGAATCAGAATCGAAATCGTCAACTTTTCTGAAAAGACGAGAAGACAAGAAGAACAGGAGAAAGCCCACTCACCAACCAAAAGACAAGGCTATATAAAGCCCATCCCCTCACACTTTCCTGGGAGTTAGTTTTTTAGTTTTTCTTTCTCCTTCTTTTCCTCCTTTTTAGTTCGTATCATCACCAACACCACTAGGGTGTTTGGTGATCTTGATCTTTGTTTTTTCAATCTTGTAATTTTAATCCTTGTTTTGTTATTGTTAAAACATTAATCATCAATACAAGTTCTTGTTTAATCTTTCCATTTCATCTTGTTCATCATCATCTTTTTATTCAAGTTTTCAAGTTTTTATTTGATTAATTTGATCTTTAAAAAGTTGTTGAATTTGTGTTTTTATTGTTGGGATTTGTTGCTTATGGTTGTTAGATGATTTGTGGTTAATTTGGTAAAACCTTTTTGATTATTTAGTTTGATTTTGGATTAAAACGTTTTTCCTTGTTCTTCGGGTAAAGATACTGTTCTTGTGCATTCCCCAGGTTCCGAATGAACCAAAAAGTTCCGGGTGAACTAAAAAGTTCCGGATGAGCATAATCTTCCGAATGAACCAAAAAGTTCCGGATGAAAGTGTTTTCTAAAAAAGTTCCGAGTCAGTTATAGTTCCGAATGAGTTTCCTTTTAGATAGTTCCGAACGAACAGAAAGTTCCGGATGAATCCAATCTTCCGAATGAACTGAAGTTCCGGATGAGTTTTAAGTTCCGAATGAGTTTCTTTTCCAAAAACTTCCGAATGAGTACAAGTTCCGGATGAACCAATTTTCCGAATAAAGTTCCGCATGAAAGTTCCGACCCAACTTCCGAACTAACTTCCGAATCAAAGTTCCGAGTGAAGGATTTCTAAAAGTTCCGAATGAAGACTTCCGGGTGAAAAGTTCCGGATCAATAGTTCCGAATCAAGGTTAAAACTTCCGAATCAAATTTCTTTGTGTACTTTTAAGTGTTACTGTTCCTTACTGTTTCATCAGTTCAAACCTTTAATTTTAATTTTAATTTTAATCTTAATTTTAATTCAAGTTTAATTAATTGCTATTAATACAATTGCTTTTAGATTTAAGTTTACATTTTAGTGCATTTAAACTTTTTAGTAGATTAGAAAACTAAACCAAGCCCTTTTATTTAGTAACCAAGAACAATCATTCTACTTAAGGCCGAGATCAATTCGAGAGGACTGAGAGACATAATCTGAACCCATACAAAATCAATTGTATCAAGAAACGACTACTGGTAGCAGAGAAGCAAAATAGAGAGAATCTAAGGGGAGTGAATCAAGACCAAGGTCAATGCTCAAGAACCAAGTGACAAACTTCAAGTAGCAGAAACGAAGAGCTTGTGCCATTTATAGTGGCTTAAGACGTGCCTTTCCGGCGAAAGCTTAAACGGCTTTGGTAATGAACTATATCAAGCAATTTTGTACAAAATAGATTAAGAACATTTTCAATAGTAGTCTTAATGCTATTTAAAACAATGAGCAAAATGTAGATTCACTTTCTCTCCCACATGATCGGACAATTATCATTGCTAGGGATTACAATGACGACATCCTTGGAATATTTCAATTCCAAATATGTAATATCCTAACTACAACTTATGAGGTAGTTGGGTATCTCAAGGGATTAAACAATCATCCTAGAGATGAGCTCAATTGCACACATTACACATGATATAGGGCCTACTAACCGTATGGATGCAAACATGGATATCATGCTTGATACTTTAAGCTACTACTAACTCACTCTACATCTCCTAAGTGAGTCAAGTATCCAAGAAATGATGGTTTGAGAGGATATGAGAATAGAATAACAGACCACAAACAAATTTCAAGTCAAGGATGCCAAGAACAACCATATAGTCAAGTAATGATCAAAAGAATGATCAATAGGGCGTGTGAAAGGACGAGAACGTACCTTAGCTGCAAAGAGTACTCTAAGACTTCAAGGAGCTAATGAAAAACCTAATCTTGACTAAATTGAATAATAACTCTTCAAGGACTAGTATCACTTTCGTCCATCTAGGCATCATCACTCAATGATGTTGGGAATCAAAGAAGATGAGTCTTCTACAAGTGTAAGCAACTCAATCCATAATCACTTAAGTGATTAATCTTCATGAGTACCTACACAAAGCAAGATGCAAACTAGTATATACATTTCAAGGATGATACTAAAATACTTAAGTTCCATTAATCTAGATGAGATGCAATATTACTAATAAAAGGCCTATTTTCAATAAAAAAAATAGCTTTGACCAAAGAGAAACTTTAGTAAAACGAAACCTTCTAATTTGAGGAGACAATGAATCGATCAAAGTTTTAAAGTTTAATAAACTTCAAAGACCTTGAGTGACCATCGCTCTGATACCAATTGTAGAAACTAGAAGGGGGGTTGAGTAGTTTCTCTTCGGTTATGTCCTAATTAAAATTACTTTCAATTAGGTTTGTCTCAAAACTATCTTTTACTTGAAAGCTAGTTGCATAATGACTTGGTTCAATTCTAATGCATTAACAATGACAAGTAATAGATGTGAATGATATAATAGTAAGAATAAGTAAAGAGTAAGGAAAGAAACAACCTAATAGGAAGACACCAAGATTTATAGTGGCTCGGAAACGAAGCTCTGTCTTCTTTCCTACTCCACTCCTCGAGTACACCTTACTCGAAATTTCCACTATATCCACAAGCTCCCTTATTGGCGGAGAAAACCTTACAACGTCACTTACATTATTTTCCGACAATAAGCTAAATGTCGAGACCTAATCTTAGCTAGGACTAATCTACACAACGTCTCCCACTTCACCATTTTACGACACAAGGCTAGATGTCGAGTTATAATCGAAAGATAAAACCAATCTTCACAACGTTGCCTACTTCACCATTTAACGACACAAGTCTAGATGTCGAGTTCTAATAGTAATGTAGAACCAATCTTCACAACGTTGCCTACTTCACTATTTAACGACACAAGGCTAGATGTCGAGTTCTAATCGAAAGGTAGAACCAATCTTCATAACTCTTCACTTTGAAGCTAAGTGAGAACTTCACTAGACGCAACTACATCACTTTAGAGTTTAGTGAGAACTCACAAGACACAACCACATCATTTTATAGTTAAGTGAGAACTCACAAGACACAACCACATCACTTTATAGTTTAGTGAGAACTCACAACTCTTCACTTTTTGAAGCTAAGTGAGAACTACACAAGACACAACTACATTACTTTAAAGTTTAGTGAGAACTCACAACTCATTCCTGTTACAACTCAATAAAACACATATCCAAGTATACACATGTTACTTGGATCTACACAACACAAATCCAAGTATACATATTTACACAAGATTAGATCCATGTATTCACAAATACATTAGATCTACGCAAGACTCAAATAAAAACAAATAATGAACATGACTAGATCTTTAAGAGAGGATCTTCATCAAGGCTTCATCTTTAATCACATCACAAGTGTGTGAGTGATCTTTTTATTGGACAAGGTAAAGAAGGATCAAGGAGATAATCATAAGTAAATATACTTAACACATTAAGTGATCATTTACAAATGATTAGGAATTAGAGAGGAGAAGGATAGCAGAAAGAGTGTCCAAAAAGGGTTGTGGAAAATGCAGGTTTGATCCACTATTTATAGGAGACAAAGGCCAACAGCTCTTTGAGCGTGGTGCCTTAAATATGCCTGCGGTACCTTATCGCTAAGGATCCGCATAGCCCTTTAAGGGACCGTACTCATAGACTCCTCTCCTTTTTGTCTTTTAGTGGGGAGGTAATATCTGAGGTAAGTTTTTATCTTCAAAGGATATTCCTATGGCATTTGGAATATGTCATATTCAAATTTACATTTTCCATTTTAATAAAACATTTTCTTAATAAGAAATTTTATTAAAAAATCTTTTGTCACATTTGACAAAATGTAAGTTTAGGATTAATCACTTTTATGATCACTAATCATGATTAAGATATGTTAGTGCAATACTTAAATGATTATTACCTTGATGATAGTGTTTGTCAAATAATTCGTCTTATGATTGTATTTGACGATAAATGTCTTTTTAATTTGTCGTGATCAAAACTAAGAAAGATTAGTTAACACTAATAATGTTTTTAGACATTGCTTTGCATTAACAATAATGAAGATGAAGATGTTATTAATGATGAAGCTGAGAATGAGAATGAAGAGAATCCTTATCTTACCAATTTAGAAACCACCATTAATGATGATGGAGGATTGAACTCACATGTAACTAGAAATCATCCGACTTCTCAAATAATTAGACCTTTGTTTTCTCCAGTTCAGACTAGAGGAAAGAGGAAGAAGCAAGGTGGATTCATTGCTAATATCCACAATAAAGAAGATAATGAATGGATTCAAGAATGTTTCTTTGCATGCTTTCTATCACAATCAGAACCTAAGAAAATATTTGATGCTTTGAAATAGGAAAGTTGAATTGAAGCAATGCTGGATGAGCTTCACCAATTTTCTATTCAAGATGTTTGGGAACTAGTTGTTTGCCCCAGACATGTCAGATCGATAGGAGCACGTTAGGTTCTAAGGAATAAGAAAGACGAAAGAGTGATTGTTATTAGAAACAAAGAAAGATTGGTTGCTCAAGGTTACACACAAGAAGAAGGTATTGACTATGAAGAGGTTTTTGCACCAGTTTCTAGAATTGTAGCAATAAGGATTTTCCTAGCCTATGCTTTTTGCATGGGTTTCAAGGTCTACCAAATGGATGTGAAGAGTGCCTTCTTGTATGGAACAATTCAAGAAGAAGTCTATGTGATGCAACCTCCTGGTTTTGAAGATCTAGAGCATCCAGATAAAGTTTACAAGGTTAAGAAAGCAATGTATGGCCTTCATCAGGCCCCTAGAGCATGGTATGGGACTCTTTCCACATACCTAGTGGAAAATGGCTTCAAGAGGAGCACCATAGACCAGATCTATTTACCAAGCAAAATAGGAAGGATTTCCTTTTTGTACAGGTCTAAGTTGATGATATCATCTTTGGTTCTTCAAACCAAAAGATGAGTGATGATTTCCCCAAGTTGATGACTGATAAGTTTCAAATGAGTGCTATGGGTGAAATGAACTTCTTCCTAGGTCTTCAAGTTCAACAAAGAGATGATGGTATTTTATATCTCAAGACAAGTATATGGTTAAAATTATGAAAAAGTTTGGTTTCTCACATAATGAAAAATGGGCAAGTACACCCACGGACATAGAACACCCTTGGGGAAAGATTGGAGATGGTAAGGAAGTTGATGCCATGCATTATAGGTCAATGATTGGATCATTGATGTATCTGATAGGTGTAGAAATACGTGTTTAGGAAAACAACGTATAAATGCGGTAAGTATTAAACTTGACGATTTAATGAAAAACCGACAAATCGAATAAATTCCAAGTTCGTTCTCGAAGGAGGTGTGTATTATGTGTGCCAATTAATAAAATAACAATGTTTGGATTAGTGACGTTTTTGGTGTAAAGAGAGAAAAATAAAAGACGAGCTACGATTACGATTAAACTACGACGTTGACGTAAAACGCGAACGTAAATACGTAAAACGTGACGAAATTAAAGATTAAGCCTAAAAATTAATTAAATGATTAAACTAAGTCTTAAATAATATAAATAAGAATAAAAATCCAACAAATATATTTTAAAACCTTTTATTAATTAAATATTCAATTTTTAATGCTAATTAAAGCCCAAAAATTAAATATAATTAACAAAATGCCCAAAATATTAATTTATTGAACTAATAAGTTACTTATATTATTTAAAGACTAAAAAGTATTTTTCCTAAAATTTTAAAACTATTTTTTTATTTTTTAAAGGCTAAAAACAATTTTTAAACTAAAATAATGATAAAAATTAATAAAATAATGATAAAAATAAACTTACTATTTTAAAAATCCTATTTTATATTACTAAACAGTAGAAAATTTTAAAAAGTTGAAAAAGTAATTTTTTTACACTAAAAGACAAAACAATTTAATAAAAACTAATTAAATTTGCAATTAATTCTAAAAACTATAAATTTAAAACCTAAAAATTAAAATATATATTCCTAAGTCCGAAATGATAAAAGAAAATTTTTAAAAAAAGAATCAATTTTTTTCGACTTTTTAACAATTTTTTATGAATTAAAAACAATTTAAACTAATTAAATGATTAAAAGAAAATAATAAAGGATTTTTTTTTTTAAAAAAAAACTTTTTTTTTTTTTATATAGAAGTACTCCTTCCTCCCAGTACTTTTAGTGACACTTTTAAGTGTCACAAAACTGTCGCTAAGTAGAATCCTCCTCCCTCCCAAAACTATAAGCGACACTTTTTTTGTGAAAAAGTGTCGCGAAAGGCTGTTTTCAGTCTCTGTATACAGGGGGCTATTTGGAGCTCGAATTTGGTTGTTTTGAGCTCTTTTGGTGGCGTTTTTGGGCACAAGAGGCACCCCCACAACAATTGAGTTGTGGGGAGTCAATTTAACACAAAGATAACAAAAAAAACACACACACAATCACCCAATCATTAGCATATCAGACCAAAAAGAGAGCAAGAACGCAGATAATTGAATCCTGAAGGTATGAAGTGTAAAACAGTGGGCTTACAAGGTACTTTTAAGCTACCAAAAACTTACCAAATCTAGATACCAGCTAATGCACACTTAAATTCACCCTAAAACTACTTGCTCACTAAAAATCAAACCTTAAAAGCACAAAATCACCACCTAAAACCTTGCTGATATGGTCTGCACACAGAGGTGCAATATTGCTGATTTTTTAGACAATATGGTGAGTTTTAGCTTATCAAAACTTGGAATCTACTCAAACAAACCACAAATTTTATTTTCCACAACCCTACTACTAAACGTAAGCTAGACGGTGACCAAATTCCAAGCAGCAAAACACACAAACAAGAACTAGAGAGCCTACTGTCTATTTCATGGCAGAAAAATGCATAAGAAGGCAAGATTGCTCTTAAATTTTAACTAAATAAGACAAACTCCTAAACTAACTTCAAGCCTATCTATCAGATATGTTTAGGCCTACTAGGCTGACTAGTGTTGATACCCACTAACTCAAACCAACAGAACCAAACACCACTAGCAGAAACTTGAAACGAGAATCAAACCTATGGCCTACTAATCTAATCACCACAATTAACAAAGTAAACTTGATTCTTTTTGATTCTTTTATGAAGGGAAACACGAACATCAATTCAAGTAAAATAAACAAGCATAAGTTATGGCTAGTTAATGATCTAAGAAACCTATCGGTTATGATCCTCTAAAAAGTTAATGTGAACGAAATGATGAGAGCAACTAATTCTAACCTGACTACCCTTTGTATTAATTTAAAACAGTGACTCTACTAACTTACATGTACCTACATACTGAGTTCGAAAACGTGAATCAAATCATGAGCTGAAGAAAAACCTGATGGTGTATTCTACCACTCTTTTAAGCCGAAAGGGAATGTTGTAGCAGACTTGTTTACCGAAGTGAGTTTTAGTCCAATACAACTACGCAAATCCTAGAAGAAACTTCAAATGAGCATAAATCAAACCATGACTAACTCCAATATCACCATACACATAAGAATTTCGTCCTACTGATTATTGAAGTACTAATAAACTGAATCACCCCCCTTTTCTATGTATAAGACTTTTATACTCAGACCAAAGCTTAAATAGACTAACTCTAACCTCAAAATTGGTTTACAGACCAAAACTTAACTCTATACCTTAAGCTATATCAGAATTTTAACTAATGCCAAACACCACTATATAAACAGAAAACTAAAATTCTAAAGGATCCGAGCACAAATAGCTAACAATCACTAATACAACTAACGAAACAAGCGACAATTAACATAAAAAAAAAATTCACAGAACAATAACCAAATTAACCACCCTAGTACAAATCACATTCAACATCGAAATTTCTCACACTCTTTGAGGGTTCAAGCCGAGTACCTGTTTTAGCCCTTTTTTAAGCTAAGCACGGAAAGCTGATGCCTTCTCTAAGGCGGGTGAGTCGAAAAGAAAAGTGAGATGTTCTTGGTTGATAGGTCAACAACCGACCCCGAGGAACAAGAAGCGATGTAATGATGAACTGGACTTATGTTCCTGTTTCAGCAAAACACACTCCAAGCCTTAATAAGCTGACATAAGCTCTTTGTCAGAGAGCTTATGGAGACTTATTAAGACAGTAAGTACTAATATGTAAAATAAAGAAAACCAAAACGAAATTTTGATAAAAATATTTTGGCACAAACAGATGTCTATGAGAAGCTACTATGGGGCTGCAAGGAAATAACACCAAGCTATAAACCTAACACATAAGCTGTGTTGTCAAAACAGCTTATGTGTGAACTTATAGCTTTGTGGGTCTCAAAACACTTCTGATCGAAAAATCTTTTTGGAAACCGAAACCTGAGAGCTTAAGTGGTTAAGACTTGTGGGTCACTTCCCTACTTATGTCCTCACTTCACCTAAAGTTTGTCAATGTTTGGGTGCTATGATCAAACATAAGTAGAAAATTTTCTCACGAATTTTAACCAAAAAGAGCCTTTTGATAAAAAAAATGATGATCCTAAATTACTCTCGCAAGGAAATGTAAATATTAATCTAAGAAAGCAGTAAGATGGAACTCAGTCTTGTATTTTAATTTAAGAAATACTGTAAATATTCATTTAATAAAGAAAAATCTTACAAGCTGGAACATCTTGAGGGGTCTTTATATAGTACTAGATAGATAGTTCTAGAATACAAAATCATGAAACCCTAACAGCTAATGAATTCCAAATGTACCCTTGGACGAATTTGAATTTGCTGGTCATGATCAAGCCATGTGATTGCTGCTAGGAAGTCCTTGTGTTGTACAGCTGTTGTAAGATCATCCCAAACGTTCATTTTGAATTGGGGGTTAAGGAATGAGTCATATCCTCATTGGAATTAGGGGAAAAGGACTTGAGCAGGGGACCATCATGTGGGGTGTTGTGGTGAGCTGGAGGGTGATGTAAGGATGAAGGTTTGTTGTGTAGCTGTTAAATCAACCATTTGGAAGGTTGATTAACATAACATTAGGTAATCAAGGAGTATGGATTTTAGGGTTTATGTGGGAGAGGAGATAGGGATTAGGGGTTTTAATCCAGGTTGGGTAATTAATTTTTTAAAACCCGTGTTTACCTCCCAAAGTTAAACTGATATAAATCAGTTAAAATAAATAAACAAAGTGGATGGTGAGGTGGATGATTTAGGGTTGGTGATTGGCTGGTTTTGTGGGTGGGACACGTGTCGAATGGTGATAGGAGGATGGATGTTTCTTGTCTGGTCAGCTATGGCCCCCCAACTCTCTTCATTTCTTCAATTGTAGAAAACAGCCCAAATAACTTTTTCCCTTTGTAAAAACTTTGCTCAGTTGGCAAATTTAGTCCTTGTGTTTGGTAAAAAACATGAACAAGGACTAAACATGTATTTTCTTCAATCTTCAAGGGCCTTTAATGACAAAACATGAATCTTCAAAGACCATAGTTGTTCAATCTTGATTCTTCAAGGGTAAAAAGTGACAACTTGCAAATCTTGAGGGACCAATCTTGCAATTTCTTCAAACTTCAAGGACCATTTTGGAAATTCATGAATCGGGTCCGGTTCTTTGTGCGGCTTCGTTTCCCGTGTTCGTTTTTGCTTGATTGTTTTGATCTTTTGTTGGTTTCACGATATCCGTACCTAAAATACACAATGAACAAACACAAGCACATTTTTGGGTATTTTGATGATATTTTAAGCGTTTTAAGCCCGATTTGGACGATGAGACTATGTATAATTACAGTCTCATCACTCCCCCATACTAAACCATTGTCGTGTCCCCACGCAATGCTAGAATTAAGTATCGTAGCACTTCCAAAATTCATTTTATGATGACATTTATTGAAGACATAAATTTAAATAAACTACTACACGCGTTTTAGACATAATGTATTGTTTTCATCACGAGAATGTGACTTTTGGGATCATAGAACAAGAACACGTGAATGCTTCGTTAGAAATAATTTCGTCGTCCTCGATTTTCACCCAATTCCATGCTAAGCGTGTAACGAGATCATTGTTATTATAAGTTAGCAACACGAACACATCTTATGAGTGTTAATTACGAACCTAAACTCCCTTATTCCTACTTGGTATCTCTTAAATTTTATTTTTGTCTTAATGATCACGAGGATACATCATCGACTTATGCGTGAATAGAGATTAAGTCTAAAAATAGAAACTTAACGGTGTAACCAAAATCATCAAATCAATAATTCACCCCAATAGACAACGATGTCAAAAAATTAAGTCAACAAGAAGGATCGATAAACACGGTTTTATAACGGTTTTGAACATGAGACTTATTACCAAGACTTTTATACGCCCCCTAACGGAAGGGCCTTATTATCTTTGGTTTACCTCCATCTTTTATTCAACTTCGCCATGAAGCTTTTATTATGACTTCGGTCTTGCCTTGCCTTTTATTATCCGCCTCATCGGTGGTTTTATTAGCCAAAGACGTATATCCTCACGCTAAAGCGAATTTTGGATCTTTAAAGCTTCGAAGATTAAGGCTTGATTCACTTTCAATTTGGGCATAGATTTTTCGGCCTTGTGAGCTTCAAATTTTTGCTTAATTTAGGTGAGCACTTGAAATCTTATTATTAGGTGAAGCTTTCGATTATTCGGGTGCCAATACTTCAAAACCGTGACGCTGGCGATACCTTAATGTTTTCCCAATTTAATTACATGGAAGCTACCAAAACAAATTAGAAACCCAACAATAGTGACTAAACCGCCAAATCAATATTTATTAACAATTTATTATGCAAAAGCGTTGGGAGAATAAGCTAATAATTACTACACATAAGATCGTGACGATTACGAGACTTATAAATAACTCTATCATTTCTCGTCCTCATTTAAGAGACTTAGCCTAAAAAGTTAAGGAATCGAGCTAAGTGCTCAACACGCACGGTCGAGTCAAAAATTACTCTCGTTCTCACCATCGGAAAACCTACATTCGTGTCTTAAACACTTATGAAAAACTAGAAAAAATTTAAAATTTGGCCATTTTTGGCCTTATTTTGCATAAAAAGATAACAAAAAGATGAATATTGGATAGCGTGTTGACGTAAGCAAGGTGAAGTATCTACTCACCCCCCCATACTAAAACTAAACATTGTCCTCAATGTTTCGAGTCTAGGGGTGTAAACACCCCCATACTAGAGATGAAGTCGAATGCTTAATCTCGAGCATGGAAAGGGTAAAACGAATAACCTAAAAGCCGTTTATGAATTATGCTATTAAGATAAACGTTAGAACATAAAAGGATATCATCGGATATCGGAATCTCCAAAGGCAATGATCGAAGCTCGAGTGCTACATAAAACGAACACGAGAGGCTTCAATGATGTCAATGAACCTAATGAATCACAATCACAAACAACCACGAAACAAAGGTTGGAAGAGCACAAGTCCCCTCATTACGTTAACTAAGAAAGCAATAATATTTACAAGGATAAGCATGAGAATCCCCCACGAGGCATGATAGGTGTGAAAACACCCATCCTTTTACCACTTAAATCGGGCTAAAACGAGACCAAAACACGTATTTAATATCATTTGTTTGGAATTATGCGTGGTTTTTGTGTTTGTTGTGTTTTCAGAGTCGACCGGATGAATATTAAAGAAAACATGGGATTGCACGGGTTTTATCGAAGAAAAGGGCTCAAGATGAAGTCTATTTTCCAAAAGGTGCAAAAGATTTGAAGTCGTTGTGCCTATTTGGAGATTTATCGAAGAATGGAGCCAAAGATGGAAGATTCATTTATGTCGAAGAACTCGAGTCTATTAAATAGAAGATTATAAGACGAGTTGGAATTATTCACCGACACTTCTCAAATCCAAGTCGGAAACGTTTATTTAAAAGACGCATGAAGACTTAAGAAGAAAGAAGAAAAAGAAGCCCAATCAAAAGCCCATCAACACCATACACACGCCTATATAAAGCCTTCACCTCACAAATTTTCACACACTTAGTTTTAGACTTAGTTTTTAGTTTTTCATTTCTCTAGTTTTCTAGAGAGAGAAAGTTCCATACTTTCTCTCACTAAACTTTTCCTTTGTTTTTCATCTTTTAATTCAAGCTTTCTTGTACTTTTGATTTAATTAATCTTAATCAAGTTTATGCTTTTAAGTTCCTTAATCTTTTTCTACTTTTCTTGATTTGTCAAATCCTTGATCCGATTGTTGAAACCATACGGTTGGGATTTTGGATGTGTTCGTGAATAGAGTTTGATCTTTCTAGTCTTTTTAAGCTCTACGTGAATAAGCCATAAGCTCTCCATGCTTAGCGGCTTATTGCTTGTTCAAGCTTATTGATTTCGGATTTCTTATAAGATTTAATCATTCAAAAGTTTTGTTTATTAAGTTTTTAAAGTTTCTTGTTTTCAAAAGCTATCAAATTTAATCTCTTTGAAGTGTTAAAGTTACGGATCACTTGGCTTATTGTGCATGCTTATTGAGATTTTAAGTTGCCACCATTTTCGGAACACACTTGCTTCCATCGCAAAAGTAGGGTTTTAACACATTCCGATAGCTTCTTTGGTCTTGGTATCGCAATAACCCAAAAGGGGTTTCACTTTGCGATAGTTTGTAAGTACCCCCTATTCCGATCTGGGATTGCGATCGCATATTGCGATCGCACATTCCGATGGGGTTTAGGCCCATTTTCTAGTCGAAACTCTGGCTAATTTTTGTCTTCAATATTCCGATCTGGCACATTCCGATAGGCAGTCATTGCGACAGCTTGTTCTTGAACATTCCGATAGAACCAAACATGGACATTCCGATGGTAGTCATGATTACATTCCGATGCTTTTGATTTTCTTATATTCCGATAGAAATAATTTTTGATACTCCGATAGAACAAGTTTTTAAGCATTAATACAATTAAGTTTTAAAGTTTTACAAAATTTAAAGTGTTAATTTAATTAAGTTTTCAAGTAATTTTCTAATCTTCTCTTTACGTTTTCAAGCACTCATTTAGTTAATCTTCCAAAGTTTTAAATTACTCAACGTCATTTACATTCAATTGTTATTAGTTTAAAAATAGATAAGCAAACCAACTCCTTTTTAGTAACCAAGAACAAATCATTCCACTTAAGGCCGAGATCAATTCGAGAGGATATCGAGAGTAAAATTAGAACCCATAGCAAATCAATATATCAAATGGCGCCGTTGCCGGCTCTTCTCGTTAAGATCAAAAGTTTTTTGTGAGAAATTGGATTTTGGGATCTGTTCCCCGTGAACGTTACTTTTTCATAAAAAAAAATTTCAAAAATCCTAAAAAGTAGAAAACAATAAAAACCAAAAATATTTTTGCTTTGTTTTTCTTTGTTCGTTCTTTTGCAGGTGTATGCGAACTCGATCCACGTCTTATCAAGAGCCCGAGCCTCTCGATAACTTAGACATGGCTGGTGTACAAAACAACAATAACATACCACCTCCGAACAACAATAATAACAACAACAACCCGCCTTTCAACAACATGAATAACAACAACAATGAGCCACTTCCGGATAATCGGCCAATGATTGAATTGCTGCAAGCTCATGTCGATGGCAACACGGATCCAATTGTTATACCACCAATTGCCGCCAACAATTTCGAGCTCAAGTCAGGCTTTATCCAGATGGTCTCAGCTCAGCCATTCTTGGGACGAACCATTGATGACCCACATGACCATATCAAGAGATTTCTACAACTCACCAACACGGTCAAATTCAATGGAGTTCCACAGGAGGTTATAAGGTTACAACTTTTTCCCTTTTCTTTAGAGGGACAAGCCCGGCATTGGCTTGCTAAAGAACCGCCACAGAGTATTCTCTCGTGGACGGATTTGGAAACAAAGTTTATCAACTACTTTTTTCCACCCTCTCGTACTACCGCTTTGCGGAATGAGATTATAACCTTTGAACAAAAGTACGATGAGTCATTCAGTGAATCTTGGGATCGCTTTAAAGATCTTTTAAGAAAATGCCCACAACATGGTTTTACCAAAGTTCATCAAATAAATACTTTTTACAATGGTTTAAGCATGAATGACCAAGATTCACTGAATAGTGCCTCGGGGGGTAATTTATTGGCTAAGACTTCCAATGCTGCTTGGGACATCATTGAGAATAAATCTCGTGTGCAAACCAAGAGTGTTAGGACCAATGTTGCTAGTGCTAGCACTAATGACAGCGACAAGCGATTAGACAAAATCACCACGCTTCTTGAATCGCTTGTCACCCACACCGTCAGCAACAACAACAGCAACAACGCCAAAAACGCACAAGTGAACGCTCTCAGCCAACCTTGTGAGATATGCGGTGGTCCCCACTCTTACACAACTTGTACTGCCACCCAAGACTACCCTGCTGAGAATGTTAATGCAGCATATGGCACCTATACTCAACCTGCTTATCAAGCAAAACCTCAAGGTGACCGCAATCTGCTTAGCTACCGTTCCAACAACTATCTCTCACCACCTGGTTTTAACTCTAACAACCAAAACCAACAACAAAACCTCAACCGCCCTCCTCAACAACAACAAACTCGCACACCATACATCCCTCCTCATAAGCAGCAACAACCACAACAACGAAACACCCAAGTTTACCAGCAACCTGCTTATCAACCACCCGCATACACTGCTCCTTCCAACCAAACCCCCGCATCACATCAAGACATTGGAACCTACATGAGGACTAACGATGTGATCGTGGATAATCTCCAACAGGAAGTGCGCAACTTGAAAGCAGATCTGATGAAACAAGGGAATGATCTAAGAGCTGATATGAAGAACACTATGGATAGTCAAACGAATGACTTGAGGAACATGATGGCTAGTTTCTTCAATGGTAATCAACCCTCTTCTTCGGGTACTCTTCCGAGTAATACCGTTGCGAACCCAAGAGGGGAGATGAAAGCAATCACCACTCGCAGTGGTAAAGGTACCAAGGAACCCGAGCTTCCTATACCTCCACCGGTGATTGTAACAAAGGAGAACGAGTCACCTGCTCCTATCCCTCATCCTTCTCCTTCCCCAATTTCTCCACCTCTTCCTTCTACCCCTCCTCCACCCGTGGTTGTGAGTGATCCTATTCTTCCAAAGCCTTCCTCTTCTTCCAATATACCTTATCCATCTAGGTTGAGGAAAGAGAAGCTCAAAAGCAAGGACGATATTCAGGTTTCGAACTTCCTTAAAATGTTCAAACAATTGAATTTCAATATTTCCTTCGCTGAGGCTCTCGCTCACATGCCTAAATATGCTAAAATGTTTAAAGATCTTCTGAGCGACAAGGAAAAGCTCCTCGATCTCGCCAACACCCAACTTAATGAGAACTGCTCTGCAGTGCTCTTAAGGAAATTGCCAATCAAGCTTGGTGATCCGGGTCGTTTCCTTATCCCTTGCAATTTCCCGGGAGTAGAGAATTGCATGGCCCTAGCCGATCTAGGTGCCAGTATTAATCTCATGCCTCTAAGTGTTTGGAAGCAATTATCTCTCCCAGAGCTAGTCCCCACCAAAATGACTTTGGAATTGGCCAACCGTACGGTTGCTTATCCAGTGGGGATAGCCGAAGACGTCATTGTAGGAGTCGACAAATTCACCTTCCCTGCTGATTTTGTTGTCGTCAACTACGAGATGGACCCACGTGTGCCACTCATTGTTGGTCGTCCATTCTTGAGGACCGGTCGCACTCTCATTGATGTTGAAGCCGGTGAGCTTATCATGAGAGTGGGTGACGATAAAGTAGTCTTCAACATGGGAAAGTTATCTAAACAGCCTTCTTCTTACGAGAATGTTAATTGTATTGACGTTCTTGATGAGGCTTGTGAAGAACACTTCAAGGATGCTTGTAAAAACATTCCTACCTCTCTTCCCAATGTTGAGACCGTTTCCTCTATCGACTCATCACTATCTCTATTTGGAGAAAGTGATTTCCTTTGGAAAGATTTGGAAGCCACCTTGGAAGATGTGAAGCAAGACAATGACGATTCTACTGCCACTTGGGATGACGATCTCAGTTTCATTGCAAACCTCCTCAGAGAAGACAATCCTTCCCCTCCATCTCCCACTATTATTGCTATCGAGACTCCGACTTCGAATACGCCTCCCGTCGACAATCCTCCGGATTTGGAACTTAAGGAGTTGCCTCCCCATCTTGAGTATGTATTCCTCGAAGAAGAGAAGAAGTCGCCAGTCATCATTGCTAAGGATTTGAAGGATGAAGAGAAAACTCGTCTCATCGATGTGCTTAAAGCTCATAAGAAGGCAATTGCTTGGAAAATTTCCGATATCCGCGGAATTGATCCGAACTTTTGTACTCACAAGATTCTCATGGAAGATGACTTCAAACCCACAATCCAGAACCAAAGAAGGGTTAATCCTAAAATTCATGACGTCATCAAACAAGAGGTTATCAAACTTCTAGATGCCGGCTTGATCTACCCTATTTCGGATTCGCCATGGGTAAGTCCCGTCCATTGTGTGCCCAAGAAGGGCGGAATAACCGTTGTTCCCAATGAACACAACGAGTTGATTCCCACTCGTCTCGTTACTGGGTGGAGAGTTTGTATTGATTATCGCAAGCTCAATGATGCCACGAGAAAAGATCACTTTCCTCTTCCCTTCATGGATCAAATGCTCGAGCGTCTAGCTGGTAATGACTATTACTGCTTCTTAGACGGTTTCTCCGGGTATTTTCAAATTCCCATCGATCCCAAGGACCAAGAAAAGACCACATTCACTTGTCCCTATGGAACATTTGCTTACAAACGCATGCCTTTTGGTTTATGTAATGCTCCTGGGACATTCCAAAGGTGTATGATGGCGATCTTCCATGACATGGTGGAAGACACTATGGAAGTATTCATGGATGATTTCTCGGTCTATGGCGATTCATTCTCTGCGTGCCTTGCCAATTTGGAACGTATGCTCAAGCGGTGCGAAGACACTCGCCTAGTTCTGAATTGGGAAAAATGCCATTTTATGGTAAAAGAAGGCATCGTCCTAGGACACAAGATCTCGAAAGCCGATCTTGAAGTAGACCGTGCTAAAGTCGATGTTATCGATAAGTTGCCTCCACCTTCAACCGTGAAGGGTGTGAGAAGTTTTCTGGGTCATGCGGGCTTCTACCGTCGATTCATCAAAAAATTTTCTCAAATCGCTCGCCCGATGACCCACCTCTTGGAAAAAGATACTCCTTTTATCTTCTCCAAAGAGTGTCTTGAAGCCTTTGACTCACTTAAGGATAAGCTTACTAAGGCACCCGTCTTGGTTACCCCTAATTGGGAGCTGCCCTTTGAGTTGATGTGCGATGCTAGCGATTTTGCTATTGGAGCGGTTCTTGGACAAAGAGTGAACAAACACTTCCAACCGATCCATTACGCTAGCAAGACAATGACTGGGGCACAATTGCATTATACGACAACCGAAAAAGAGCTTTTAGCTGTTGTCTATGCTTTTGAAAAATTCCGTCCCTATCTTGTCCTTTCCACCACCATCGTGTATACCGATCATTCCACGCTGAAGTACTTGTTGACAAAGCAAGATTCCAAACCAAGACTTCTTCGCTGGGTTTTGCTGCTCCAGGAATTTAAAATTGAAATTCGTGATAAGAAAGGAGCAGAAAACTTGGCCGCGGACCATCTTAGTAGACTTGAGGATCCTTACCAGGGGGCTCATCCGAACAAAGAAATCAACGATTCTTTTCCCCTGGAGACCTTAATGTCTATAAACTCGACTGCTGACGAAACCCCGTGGTTTGCAGACATTGCAAACTACTTGGCGGGTGGAATCCTCGTTGACGGATTAACATCCCAGCAAAAGAAGAAGTTCTTCAAAGACATAAAGACTTACTTCTGGGATGACCCGTATCTTTTCAAACAATGTGCTGACTTGATTATTCGCCGATGTGTTGATGGACCGGCAGCTTTCGAAATCCTTGATGCTTGCCACAAAGGACCCACTGGTGGTCACTTTCGTCCCAACTACACCGCCAAAAAAGTGTTTGATTCAGGATTTTATTGGCCCTCCATTTATCGCGACGCTCACGATATGGTTAAAAAATGTGATGCTTGCCAGAAACAAGGCACGATCACACATAAAGACGAGATGCCTCAGAATTTTATTCAAGAGTGTGAAATCTTTGATGTTTGGGGTATCGACTTTATGGGGCCATTTCCTTCATCTAAAGGAAACAAATACATCCTTGTTGCCGTTGACTACGTCTCCAAGTGGGTTGAAGCCAAAGCTTTACCTACTAATGATGCAAGGGTGGTTTGTAACTTTTTGAAATCGCTGTTCACTCGATTCGGCGTTCCTCGTGCTATTATCAGTGACCGCGGGACTCATTTTTGCAACGATCAATTTGCAAGAGTCATGGCCAAGTATGGTGTCAATCACCGTCTTTCCACCGCTTATCATCCCCAAACCAATGGGCAAGCCGAGATATCCAATCGTGGATTGAAGCGAATTTTGGAGCGTACTGTGGGAGAGCATCGTGCCGCGTGGGCCGATAAGTTAGATGATGCTCTGTGGGCTTTCCGTACTGCTTACAAGACCCCGATCGGTTGTACACCTTATCGTCTTGTGTACGGGAAAGCATGCCACCTTCCCATCGAACTGGAGCATAAGGCGCACTGGGCCTTAAAGTGGGCTAACTTCGACATCAACAAAGCTGGTGATCATCGTAAGATTCAACTTAACGAGCTCAATGAACTGAGGAATGAAGCTTATGAGAACTCGCTGATCTACAAAGAGAAGACGAAGATCCTCCATGACGCAAAAATCAAGAACCGAGAGTTCCATGTTGGTGATCAAGTCTTACTTTTTAACTCTCGGTTGAAGATCTTCTCTGGCAAGTTGAAGAGCCGCTGGTCTGGTCCATTCACCGTCGCCAACATCTTTCCATATGGGACCATTGAGCTTTCTCAGCCAAATGGACCCAATTTCAAGGTGAATGGCCAGCGTCTGAAGCTGTACTTTGGTGAGGACATCTCTCAGGAGATGATTCCATCCCTCACCACGTTCCCCATGAACTAATTTTGGGTCGAGTCAGGCTCGTGACTCGGTTATCAAAAACAAGCGCTCCTCGGGAGGCAGCCCGAGTATCTATCCTTTTACGTTTTAACCTCCTAAGTGTAGGGGGGCCTGCATAGGTGTTTGTATTTGTGTGGTGATGTGATTACAGGGATAAGTGCACTCTTGGAACCTTTGAAGAGCGAAATCCGGTTCAATCTCTCAACTATCGTGATTCAATTTTCTTCATACTCACATTTGAAATTGATCACTTTAGTCGTCTCTTCCTTAACTTGAGTTAACCACCGTGCACAATGTCATAAGTGTAGGGGAGATTTTTCCCACATGCTTAAACATTTAGGACAATGTTTATCTTAAGTGTAGGGGAGACTTCTATCGAAGTTTTAAGAGGACTTTTCCATGAAAATGCCTTCATTTAACCAGAAAATCCTATTTTTCAACATTTTTCAAATTTTTAATTAACTTTGGCCATTTAGTCGTAATTTTAAAATTTTTATCGTTGCTTTCATATGTATATATCCCGCAATAAAGTCAAAAATATTAATAAGTGGTGTAGCTAGTTTAGAAATCTTTGACATATTAGGCCCGTTGCGTTTATTTTGACTCAACCCGAATAGACTTATCCAAGTTTATTCTAGCTAGTATCCTTAACCAGGTAGACCTTAATTGGTTTATTAGGCTAAGTGTCCACGAGTCTCATTACTTGAGATTTTAAATTGTGGAGGACGAGAAATGATAGAGTCAATTATAAGTCGGTGTTCTTGCGCAAGCCCACTTGGTGTAATTATTTGTCTATTCTCCCATCACTTGCTAATAATTTATCTGCAATAAGTAAGGTCTTACGATTTGAAAAGTTACTTAGCTTCTAGCCCAAGATCGTTTAAAAGTTGCTCGGTAATGATAAGAGTTCATAGCCAAGGCATAACTTATGAAGCGGGGCGCGAAGATTGGCGAGTCCGAAAAGGCCCTAACAAGGCATGAGGATTCAATTTTATTGTTGAAGATCCAAAGTGATGTGAAAAGCATTATTCCTAAAGTCAATATGAAGGATCAAGACTCACGACGAAAAGCAATCAACTCCCATAAAGATCATGGAGAAGTCTATCCGAAAAGACCCTAACAAGGTATGAGGATAAATAGATCCAAGTCCGAAAAGGAGGCGGATCGTTGCATCTCAAAATCCCAATTAGAGATAAGAAATAATCATGAAGTCGTGGTCAACAAAGTTGGAGTACCCCTTAAAAGTCTCCAAGTGAAGAAACTCTATTACGATGAGAAGACCATTATCTCAAGAACGTCTCTCAAGATATGAAGTATGAAGTACATGCCAAATATCGGCCCGAGAAAGGTCTCAAATCGCGAACCAAGTTATGCCAAGATATGAACTTTTTGATATCCCGAGAAGCAGTTTTAAAAGATTTTGTCCTTTAGCTAACTATTGATCAAATCGTCCTACTTTGCTTTCAGCCCTAATAAACTATCGAAATAAGTCCAAAAATGCATCTTCATGATCATTCTAAGACAAAAATAAAATATAAGAGATACACCTAGGAATAAGGGAGTTTAAGCATTTAATTAAGCCATGTGTGTGAGTGTTTGAATTACTAACTTATAATAACAATGATCTCGTTTTTAAGCTTAGTTTGGGGAACGTGAAACTTGAGGGTGATAAATCTTCGCAGCACCTAAGCCCTAATGTAAGTCCTCGATCTCTTTCCAAGTTATTACCACATAAGTTATTTTCTATCCTCTTGTTTACATTAAAATTTTAATTTCTTAGTACTTTAAAATTTTTGTTTAAGTAGTATTTTAATAAGGCCAAGGTTAACTGATAATGAGAAAAGTGTAATTATGCTTTGTCACTAAGCATTGCATGAGGGCATGGCAATGGTTAAGTGTAGGGGATTTGATAAGTGTGAAAACACCCATCCTTTTACCACTTAAATCGGGCTAAAACGAGACCAAAACACGTATTTAATATCATTTGTTTGGAATTATGCGTGGTTTTTGTGTTTGTTGTGTTTTCAGAGTCGACCGGATGAATATTAAAGAAAACATGGGATTGCACGGGTTTTATCGAAGAAAAGGGCTCAAGATGAAGTCTATTTTCCAAAAGGTGCAAAAGATTTGAAGTCGTTGTGCCTATTTGGAGATTTATCGAAGAATGGAGCCAAAGATGGAAGATTCATTTATGTCGAAGAACTCGAGTCTATTAAATAGAAGATTATAAGACGAGTTGGAATTATTCACCGACACTTCTCAAATCCAAGTCGGAAACGTTTATTTAAAAGACGCATGAAGACTTAAGAAGAAAGAAGAAAAAGAAGCCCAATCAAAAGCCCATCAACACCATACACACGCCTATATAAAGCCTTCACCTCACAAATTTTCACACACTTAGTTTTAGACTTAGTTTTTAGTTTTTCATTTCTCTAGTTTTATAGAGAGAGAAAGTTCCATACTTTCTCTCACTAAACTTTTCCTTTGTTTTTCATCTTTTAATTCAAGCTTTCTTGTACTTTTGATTTAATTAATCTTAATCAAGTTTATGCTTTTAAGTTCCTTAATCTTTTTCTACTTTTCTTGATTTGTCAAATCCTTGATCCGATTGTTGAAACCATACGGTTGGGATTTTGGATGTGTTCGTGAATAGAGTTTGATCTTTCTAGTCTTTTTAAGCTCTACGTGAATAAGCCATAAGCTCTCCATGCTTAGCGGCTTATTGCTTGTTCAAGCTTATTGATTTCGGATTTCTTATAAGATTTAATCATTCAAAAGTTTTGTTTATTAAGTTTTTAAAGTTTCTTGTTTTCAAAAGCTATCAAATTTAATCTCTTTGAAGTGTTAAAGTTACGGATCACTTGGCTTATTGTGCATGCTTATTGAGATTTTAAGTTGCCACCATTTTCGGAACACACTTGCTTCCATCGCAAAAGTAGGGTTTTAACACATTCCGATAGCTTCTTTGGTCTTGGTATCGCAATAACCCAAAAGGGGTTTCACTTTGCGATAGTTTGTAAGTACCCCCTATTCCGATCTGGGATTGCGATCGCATATTGCGATCGCACATTCCGACGGGGTTTAGGCCCATTTTCTAGTCGAAACTCTGGCTAATTTTTGTCTTCAATATTCCGATCTGGCACATTCCGATAGGCAGTCATTGCGACAGCTTGTTCTTGAACATTCCGATAGAACCAAACATGGACATTCCGATGGTAGTCATGATTACATTCCGATGCTTTTGATTTTCTTATATTCCGATAGAAATAATTTTTGATATTCCGATAGAACAAGTTTTTAAGCATTAATACAATTAAGTTTTAAAGTTTTACAAAATTTAAAGTGTTAATTTAATTAAGTTTTCAAGTAATTTTCTAATCTTCTCTTTACGTTTTCAAGCACTCATTTAGTTAATCTTCCAAAGTTTTAAATTACTCAACGTCATTTACATTCAATTGTTATTAGTTTAAAAATAGATAAGCAAACCAACTCCTTTTTAGTAACCAAGAACAAATCATTCCACTTAAGGCCGAGATCAATTCGAGAGGATATCGAGAGTAAAATTAGAACCCATAGCAAATCAATATATCAAGGCACCTTGTTTTTGATAACCGAGTCAAAAGCTCGACTCGAATCCCCATAAATGTGATCATTTAGGGATAATCTTGGTAAGGTCATTTTTGGTGGGGCTTACATGATAAACAAGGCCCAAAAGTACATGGAGTACTTTAAAAACCCGATAAGCGTATACCGGGGTCAAAGATAGCGTCTTCGTTTTCGGATGAAAGACGAAACAACGCTACTCCAACGCAAACCCCAATGGGGTAGAAGAAAAGAGATAAGAAGTAGAAAGGTGGGGCAAATGGTAAGTCAAACTTATGAGCTACTCGAGGTAGACTCACACCAAGCAAACGAAAAGATTTTCCATTTATTGCATCGGTGGAAGACCGAGATTTCCCTTTACAAGCAATTCCGGGATCGTAAATCTCGTCCTCGGTGGAGAAACGTGAGGGAACATTTGGGGCTTCCCCCACACTAGATCCACACCAAGCATCGTCAAAAGGAGTAGACGAGGTGGTAGCACTCATATAACGATGTGATGACGGAGTTAAACATGTAGAAAAATCATTTAAAACATTTTTAAAATCCTTTCCTTTTTCATCGTTCAAAAACTCTTTATGAAAACCCGATTGAATAATGTCGAAAATATTTGGCGTGTCAAATTCAAAATTAGTCGCGCTAAAAATCCTCACATTTAAGTCATTGGTGGGAGGGGGTGGCGGATTATATAAGTTCTCAAAACGTTTGTCAATAAAGAACACCGCCCCCTCGGGGTCTACATACTCGTCATCCTCATGAACGTCGATCTCATCGATTTCTTCATCAAAGATAGGCTTGTCAAACCACGGTTTGTCATTCCCCTCCTTGAGTATCTTAGAAACTCTCTCGAAAAGATCACGATCAAGCACGAAACCATCATTCTTTTGTGGGGATCGTTGATAAGTTAGATCCTCACGAATGTGGTAAACGTCATTCTCAAATGAGGAGTGTTGATAAGGTAACTCCTCGAGAATGGGATTTTTAGTGGTCACATGAGTTGGTTCATCATCAAAAATAAGACGTTCCAACTCATTGAGTTCATCCTCGATCTTGGAAAGGTCGACCTTACTCGTAGGTGGAAGTGAAGGCATAAGAGCTAGCTCTCGTTCAATGATTTCCTCAATCTCGGGATCAAACTCATAATCATCGTACTTCACATGTTTCTTCTTAGGAGAATCAAAAATAGCATGTGGATTTCGAAGTACGTGATCAAGCTCGGCAAAATCGCCATCGTCATCGTTAAAGAAAGAGTCGATGTGAGCACTCACAACCATGGACTTACAAGCACTAGGGCTATGCTTAGGTGACTTTTCTAAAACGAGAGGATCGATGTCGATAAACCTTTTAGCCTCAACGGGTGTTGGGCTAGGCAAAGGAGGCACTTCGATGGAGTTAGAAGTTGAAGCCTCATAGACGTGGTCCTTCGAAGGTGGTGAAGATGAATCCATTTTGGTCATTGTCGTGATGGCATTAACGTCACCCTTCGGAATTGGTGTTTCACTTGTTTCGCTAAAAACATCCCAAAGTGAGTTTTCATCCATAAATTTACACATACCCTTTTGAATTAGGTATACGTATTCTTTATCATTAAAATCATCATCTTTAAAACCGTTTTTCTTAATTCTTTCAAAACATGCATCAAGCTTCATTCTTTCCGCTAAAGTAAACATTTTAAAATCATTAGAATTTGAATCATTAGGTTTTGAAACCTCGGTTTTTTCATTCTCATAAAACCCTTGGGATTTTCTAGCAAAAAAGTCTATTTTCTCATCCCCATATCTCATAGTAAGTCTCCCCTCGTGAACGTCGATTACGGTTCGAGCCGTCGATAAGAATGGTCGACCTAAAATAATGGGACATTTAGGGTCACACTCGTAATCGGATATAACGAAATCCGCGGGAAAAACAAACTTTCCAATCCTAACATAGACATCCTCGGCTATTCCAATTGGTATTAAAGGTGTACAATTTGCAAGCTCGATAGTCATGTTCGTGGGGGTAAGCGAAGGCAATCTCATCAATTTCCAAAGAGAATGAGGCATGAGATTGATGCTAGCACCTAAATCGGCAAGGGCTAAACATCCCTCAATCTCGGAAAAATCACAAGGTAGTAGAAATTGGCCCGGATCCTTTTCCTTTCTCGGCATATGCCTTTTGGGTTTTTTAAGAAGGATCGAAGCACAAGTTTCTTCAAGGGTTACTTTGGTAAGGTCGACAAAGCTCTCTTTTTGAACCGTGGATGGAATTTGAGGTACACGAGGGTGTGCACTCTTTTCCTTGGTCGCCACGTTCACCCCATCGACTTTAGAACAAGAAGACGTCTTAGAAGTCGAGGGTTGAGAGGGATAAACAACACGGAATCCTTCAAGGTTAGGGGTAATCACACGACCTTTCTCACGAGACGAGGCGGCTTTACATTGTTCTTTCGGATTAGCAACGGTGTCACTAGGTAACGAACTTGATGACGAACCCGAGGCCTTGTTCATTATAGCCGAAAACATCTTTTTAATATCAATTTGCCCTTGCTCAATCTTCGTGTTTTGCAATTTCAAAGTATTTGTAAAGTCGTTTTTCAAAGTACCAATTTCTCCCTCTAATCGTCTCATATTAGCCTCATTCATTTTCATGTAGTTTTGAAAATCGTTTGACGAACTATTTTGATTTGAATTAAAGTTCCCTTGGTTTTGATTACTTCTTTGAAAATTGTTTTGATTACCACTTGAAAAATTATTTCCTTGATTGTTATCTCGATTTTGCCAAGTTATATTACGACCTTGATTATAACCTCCTTGATTTTGATTCGAAAAATTTCCTTGTTGATTATTTCCTTGAAAATTGTTTCGATTTTGAAAATTGTTGCCTTGGTTATAATTTCCTTGTTGTGATGGACCGGCGTTATTTTAATTTGAAAAATTGTTGTTTAACGCACTCACATTCGACGTTTGGCCATCCGTAGCCGCACACTCGTAATAATTATGAGGTCCACCACAAAACGTACATGAAACCTCAACCGCTTTCACCGTAGCGGGAGCGTCTTTCTTTTGCATCTCAATGAGATAAGACGTGAACACATTCGTAAGCTTGTCGACTTTAGCATCAACTCTCTCAATGTCGCGATTAGAACTACTAACATTGGCGACATTGGCAACACTCGGTGCATTGCGGAGTTGGTAAACCTTGGATCGGTTCTCGATAATTATCAAAGCTTCTCTCGGAGTCTTACACAAAAAGTTGCCACCGGCGGCGGAATTCAACGAGTCTTGTTCGTGAAAATTAAGACCGTTGTAAAACGTATCGATTTGGTGCAACTCGGAAAAACCATGGTGAGGACATTGCCTAAGCAATTCCTTAAAACGATCCCACGCGTCTCTAAAAGATTCATTCGATTTTTGCTCAAATTTCGTAATCTCGTTTTTAAAAAACGTTGTCTTGGACGGTGGGAAAAAATAATTAACGAATTTGGAAACGAGATCCTTCCACGTAGTAATGGAATTAGGTGGCTCCTTCTCGTACCAATCCTTGGCGGCACCATCGAGCGAGTATGGAAAAAGCATAAGCTTGACGACATCGGTGTCGACGTTCTTAAACTTGCTCGTGGCCAAAAGACGATCAAAATTCCGAATATGGTCGTGAGGATTATCGGCTTCACGACCTCGAAACTTCGTAGCTTGGATCAACGAAAGCATTCCGCTCTTGATCTCAAAATTCTCCGCCTCGATAGCGGGAATTACGATCGCGTCTCCATAACCCTCGGTGGGCGCTTGGAGCAATTCCATCATAGAACGATTGTCGGCCATCTCCTCTACGGTTTCTTCAACAACGATATTAGGAACGTCGGTTTCTAATTCTCGTCTACGTCGTCGATTCCTTCGATTACGATTGCGTCGATTCGAAGCTTCGCTAGAATTGGAATAATCCTTCGATCGAGTGCGCATGCACTAAGCGTATAATGGGTGGTAGCAAAGAAGATTCTTTTTGCGGCTTTTTTGATTTTTCAATTTTTTTGGTTTTTGATTGGTTTTTTTAATTTTTTTGGATTTTTGAATGTATTACGTAGACAAAAATCTACAAATCTCCCCTCGAATCGACTTTCTCGATTAAAGGAGCCTCAAAGAATGAAAACGATCACGTGGAGTGAACGTTCTCGATGACTTTAGAACGTTGGTGGAACACCAAAACGTTCAAGAGGGTTTAATCTTGAAAACACAAGCAAATATAATATACGTAGATAATACTTGGGCGGCAAACCCTCGATTAGCCTTCTTTCTCAAAACACGCACAAGCAAGCGGAGGAAACGAGGCGGCGCGAAGCACTTAAGAGCCTTTTTCCTTTAGGTCGTGAAATACAACCGCCTTATACCCACCTTATAGTTTGTGTTAATTGAAATTAAGCCTCACGAAAGTATTTATCTATTTTGCCTTTAAACTTTTGCTTTAGATTCGAATACAATGATCGAGTGATGAAATCCCGAATCAAGGTTGTGATTTCTCACGTATTTGAAGTACTTGTATATTTATTTGTTCTTACGTAGTACAATATAGTAATAATATATTCACAAAGAAAAACGAAAACCAATATATCTACTATATAGTAAAAGATTGTTGTGTGTTTAATTTAGGAAAATTAAACACGATTTATTTGGATACTATAATATAATAAGGAAAAATAACAAAAATGAGTATGTACGATATTCACGCTTTTCAAAAATTGAAAAGCAAAAACGCACTACTCACACAAACACGATACTAATAATAATGGCACACTAAACACCTCCCCGGCAGCGGCGCCAAAAATTGATAGGTGTAGAAATACGTGTTTAGGAAAACAACGTATAAATGCGGTAAGTATTAAACTTGACGATTTAATGAAAAACCGACAAATCGAATAAATTCCAAGTTCGTTCTCGAAGGAGGTGTGTATTATGTGTGCCAATTAATAAAATAACAATGTTTGGATTAGTGACGTTTTTGGTGTAAAGAGAGAAAAATAAAAGACGAGCTACGACTACGATTAAACTACGACGTTGACGTAAAACGCGAACGTAAATACGTAAAACGTGACGAAATTAAAGATTAAGCCTAAAAATTAATTAAATGATTAAACTAAGTCTTAAATAATATAAATAAGAATAAAAATCCAACAAATATATTTTAAAACCTTTTATTAATTAAATATTCAATTTTTAATGCTAATTAAAGCCCAAAAATTAAATATAATTAACAAAATGCCCAAAATATTAATTTATTGAACTAATAAGTTACTTATATTATTTAAAGACTAAAAAGTATTTTTCCTAAAATTTTAAAACTATTTTTTTATTTTTTAAAGGCTAAAAACAATTTTTAAACTAAAATAATGATAAAAATTAATAAAATAATGATAAAAATAAACTTACTATTTTAAAAATCCTATTTTATATTACTAAACAGTAGAAAATTTTAAAAAGTTGAAAAAGTAATTTTTTTACACTAAAAGACAAAACAATTTAATAAAAACTAATTAAATTTGCAATTAATTCTAAAAACTATAAATTTAAAACCTAAAAATTAAAATATATATTCCTAAGTCCGAAATGATAAAAGAAAATTTTTAAAAAAAGAATCAATTTTTTTCGACTTTTTAACAATTTTTTATGAATTAAAAACAATTTAAACTAATTAAATGATTAAAAGAAAATAATAAAGGATTTTTTTTTTAAAAAAAAAACTTTTTTTTTTTTATATAGAAGTACTCCTTCCTCCCAGTACTTTTAGTGACACTTTTAAGTGTCACAAAACTGTCGCTAAGTAGAATCCTCCTCCCTCCCAAAACTATAAGCGACACTTTTTTTGTGAAAAAGTGTCGCGAAAGGCTGTTTTCAGTCTCTGTATACAGGGGGCTATTTGGAGCTCGAATTTGGTTGTTTTGAGCTCTTTTGGTGGCGTTTTTGGGCACAAGAGGCACCCCCACAACAATTGAGTTGTGGGGAGTCAATTTAACACAAAGATAACAAAAAAAAACACACACACAATCACCCAATCATTAGCATATCAGACCAAAAAGAGAGCAAGAACGCAGATAATTGAATCCTGAAGGTATGAAGTGTAAAACAGTGGGCTTACAAGGTACTTTTAAGCTACCAAAAACTTACCAAATCTAGATACCAGCTAATGCACACTTAAATTCACCCTAAAACTACTTGCTCACTAAAAATCAAACCTTAAAAGCACAAAATCACCACCTAAAACCTTGCTGATATGGTCTGCACACAGAGGTGCAATATTGCTGATTTTTTAGACAATATGGTGAGTTTTAGCTTATCAAAACTTGGAATCTACTCAAACAAACCACAAATTTTATTTTCCACAACCCTACTACTAAATGTAAGCTAAACGGTGACCAAATTCCAAGCAGCAAAACACACAAACAAGAACTAGAGAGCCTACTGTCTATTTCATGGCAGAAAAATGCATAAGAAGGCAAGATTGCTCTTAAATTTTAACTAAATAAGACAAACTCCTAAAGTAACTTCAAGCCTATCTATCAGATATGTTTAGGCCTACTAGGCTGACTAGTGTTGATACCCACTAACTCAAACCAACAGAACCAAACACCACTAGCAGAAACTTGAAACGAGAATCAAACCTATGGCCTACTAATCTAATCACCACAATTAACAAAGTAAACTTGATTCTTTTTGATTCTTTTATGAAGGGAAACAAGAACATCAATTCAAGTAAAATAAACAAGCATAAGTTATGGCTAGTTAATGATCTAAGAACATCAATTCAAGTAAAATAAACAAGCATAAGTTAATGATCTAAGAAACCTATCGGTTATGATCCTCTAAAAAGTTAATGTGAACGAAATGATGAGAGCAACTAATTCTAACCTGGCTACCCTTTGTATTAATTTAAAACAGTGACTCTACTAACTTACATGTACCTACATACTGAGTTCGAAAACGTGAATCAAATCATGAGCTGAAGAAAAACCTGATGGTGTATTCTACCACTCTTTTAAGCCGAAAGGGAATGTTGTAGCAGACTTGTTTACCGAAGTGAGTTTTAGTCCAATACAACTACGCAAATCCTAGAAGAAACTTCAAATGAGCATAAATCAAACCATGACTAACTCCAATATCACCATACACATAAGAATTTCGTCCTACTGATTATTGAAGTACTAATAAACTGAATCACCCCCCTTTTCTATGTATAAGACTTTTATACTCAGACCAAAGCTTAAATAGACTAACTCTAATCTCAAAATTGGGTTACAGACCAAAACTTAACTCTATACCTTAAGCTATATCAGAATTTTAACTAATGCCAAACACCACTATATAAACAGAAAACTAAAATTCTAAAGGATCCGAGCACAAATAGCTAACAATCACTAATACAACTAACGAAACAAGCGACAATTAACATAAAAAAAAAAAATTCACAGAACAATAACCAAATTAACCACCCTAGTACAAATCACATTCAACATCGAAATTTCTCACACTCTTTGAGGGTTCAAGCCGAGTACCTGTTTTAGCCCTTTTTTAAGCTAAGCACGGAAAGCTGATGCCTTCTCTAAGGCGGGTGAGTCGAAAAGAAAAGTGAGATGTTCTTGGTTGATAGGTCAACAACCGACCCCGAGGAACAAGAAGCGATGTAATGATGAACTGGACTTCTGTTCCTGTTTCAGCAAAACACACTCCAAGCCTTAATAAGCTGACATAAGCTCTTTGTCAGAGAGCTTATGGAGACTTATTAAGACAGTAAGTACTAATATGTAAAATAAAGAAAACCAAAACGAAATTTTGATAAAAATCTTTTGGCACAAACAGATGTCTATGAGAAGCTACTATGGGGCTGCAAGGAAATAACACCAAGCTATAAACCTAACACATAAGCTGTGTTGTCAAAACAGCTTATGTGTGAACTTATAGCTTTGTGGGTCTCAAAACACTTCTGATCGAAAAATCTTTTTGGAAACCGAAACCTGAGAGCTTAAGTGGTTAAGACTTGTGGGTCACTTCCCTACTTATGTCCTCACTTCACCTAAAGTTTGTCAATGTTTGGGTGCTATGATCAAACATAAGTAGAAAATTTTCTCACGAATTTTAACCAAAAAGAGCCTTTTGATAAAAAAAAATGATGATCCTAAATTACTCTCGCAAGGAAATGTAAATATTAATCTAAGAAAGCAGTAAGATGGAACTCAGTCTTGTATTTTAATTTAAGAAATACTGTAAATATTCATTTAATAAAGAAAAATCTTACAAGCTGGAACATCTTGAGGGGTCTTTATATAGTACTAGATAGATAGTTCTAGAATACAAAATCATGAAACCCTAACAGCTAATGAATTCCAAATGTACCCTTGGACGAATTTGAATTTGCTGGTCAAGATCAAGCCATGTGATTGCTGCTAGGAAGTCCTTGTGTTGTACAGCTGTTGTAAGATCATCCCAAACGTTCATTTTGAATTGGGGGTTAAGGAATGAGTCATATCCATTGATCTTGTCCCCTCATTGGAATTAGGGGAAAAGGACTTGAGCAGGGGACCATCATGTGGGGTGTTGTGGTGAGCTGGAGGGTGATGTAAGGATGAAGGTTTGTTGTGTAGCTGTTAAATCAACCATTTGGAAGGTTGATTAACATAACATTAGGTAATCAAGGAGTATGGATTTTAGGGTTTATGTGGGAGAGGAGATAGGGATTAGGGGTTTTAATCCAGGTTGGGTAATTAATTTTTTAAAACCCGTGTTTACCTCCCAAAGTTAAACTGATATAAATCAGTTAAAATAAATAAACAAAGTGGATGGTGAGGTGGATGATTTAGGGTTGGTGATTGGCTGGTTTTGTGGGTGGGACACGTGTCGAATGGTGATAGGAGGATGGATGTTTCTTGTCTGGTCAGCTATGGCCCCCCAACTCTCTTCATTTCTTCAATTGTAGAAAACAGCCCAAATAACTTTTTCCCTTTGTAAAAACTTTGCTCAGTTGGCAAATTTAGTCCTTGTGTTTGGTAAAAAACATGAACAAGGACTAAACATGTATTTTCTTCAATCTTCAAGGGCCTTTAATGACAAAACATGAATCTTCAAAGACCATAGTTGTTCAATCTTGATTCTTCAAGGGTAAAAAGTGACAACTTGCAAATCTTGAGGGACCAATCTTGCAATTTCTTCAAACTTCAAGGACCATTTTGGAAATTCATGAATCGGGTCCGGTTCTTTGTGCGGCTTCGTTTCCCGTGTTCGTTTTTGCTTGATTGTTTTGATCTTTTGTTGGTTTCACGATATCCGTACCTAAAATACACAATGAACAAACACAAGCACATTTTTGGGTATTTTGATGATATTTTAAGCGTTTTAAGCCCGATTTGGACGATGAGACTATGTATAATTACAGTCTCATCAGTATCTCACAGCATGTAGGCCAGACATCATGTTTGTTGTATGTGCATGTGCACGTCACCAGGTGACTCTCAAGGAATGTCATCTTCATGTTGTAAAGGATCTTTAGGTATCTTAGATATTGTCCTAAGTTAGGATTGTGGTACCCTAAAGATTCTCCATTGGAGCTTATTGGTTATTTAGACAGTGACTATGGAGGTGATAATGGAGATAGGAAATTCACAACTGGTGGATGTCAGTTCTTGGGAAGCAGGTTAATATCTTGGCAATGCAAGAAATAGACTATTGTGGCCAATTCAACAACTGAGGCTGAGTATGTAGCTTCTGCTGCTTGTTGTGGGCAAGTGTTATGGATTCAAAATCATCTATTGGACTATGGGTACAAATTTATGCATATGAAGATTTTTGTAGATAATAATAGTACATTATGCATTATTAAGAATCCTGTATATCATTCTAAAACCAAGCACATAAAGATTAGGCATCATTTTATAAGGGATTGCTTTAAAAAAGGTTTAATACATCCAGACAAAATTGACGCAAAGCAAAATGTCTCTGATCTTTTAACTAAACATTTTGATGTTGGGAGGTTCTAGTACTTGGTGTCAAGTATTGGCATGATCAATCCTTAAAAATGTGATTTTTTAAATTGATGTAAAGTATGTACAGGATATGCATTGTTATTAGTCTTTGTGAAATATTAGAATTTTCCATTATAATTTTCTATCCGCTGACAAAGGCTTTCTATTCGCTAACAAGTGGAAAAGAAGCCGTTGACAACCTATGTGTTAGTTTTTGTGGTTTTTATCTAATAATGCAGGCATGAGAATATGGATATAGAGTTGCTTATGGACTGAAAGGTTGAGTCAAATGGTTTATTTATGATGGTTGGAATGTCTTACATTCCTATCTTGAAATAGACATTTTGTCATATATATTTTTGAAAGCATTGTTAAAGTGGAGGTTTTAAGAAAACCTTTAGGTTTTTGGGTACTTTTAGAGTGCTCTTATCACAATTCTAGATTGTTTCCACTGGTGAGTAGGGATTAGAAATAGTGAAGACATTTTCTTTATGAAATTGTTGGAATTTCTATACCTTGAGGCACTATAGCATGCACGTTTTATTTTAAGCATGCATGCTGCCAAGACATGACCTAGAATTGGGCTGGTTGGATTGGTGACTTGGGCTACATGTTTTTTGGTTTACTTGGGAGTTACAAAGATATTATATGAGAAAAATTCCATCTTAAGGACTCTGTGAGCAAGGGACACTTGAGGACAGTCATATCTATTTTCTGTAAGCAAGTGTGTGTGATTGGACAGTGCTTGCAAAACTCTGTCTTTTTGAAGATAAGATAACTCTCTTAGGGTTAATTTCTTTGTTAGGTCTTTTTATTTTTATTTATTCTTTTTATTTTTGACCTATCACCAAAAGAATATTTATCCACTGACAAAAACATTTTAGCCACAGACAACGCCAATCTAGACACTGACAAATAGAGCCATTGCAGCTGACAAAACTTTTGACCGTTGGAAAACACTAGGTCCTACTCAGTCGTAACTTTTGAGATATTTGGGCCGTAATTTTTGTAGAGTAGGTATTTTCTTTAATTACTATGAGATAAGTTATCTTTTTCAAAGATTTTCATCATTATATTTTGAAAAGATTTACATGCTTACCTCTTTTTCAATCAATAGCATACCTACAATTCTACTATTTATTCATCCATCCCACGTCTTAACAGGGCAACTTGCATATTTGTTTTTCTTACCTCCATAACCAAAGCTATAAACCTTTCTTTGCTCTTAAGCTTTCACAGTTATCCATGGCGCCAAAGTTTAAACCTACTAATGTTGGAGTATCACAATATGCTTGCATATTTGGTGGCTGATAATGAGAACCATCCCCAGTACTTAGAGATGATAGTGATCATGTTGGCTTCTAACCTAAGGTATGCTCATACACATGCTCCTATCATCCCTACTTCACACATCAAATAGTTTTGGAACACTGCAAGTTCTAAAATAGTTGATGAAGTGATGACAATAGAAGGAACCATTCATGAGAGAAAGTGGGTGCTCATAGAGGCCTTAATTCGTCAAGCTTTACACCTTGACGATGCCAATTGTGTGGTCTACCGTTCCCATAATGAGTTACATGAATGGCTTCGAGGCTTAAGGTATGCTCTTCCTCCCACAGGGAAAATTTCTAAATATTCTAAAGGCCAATTTCCCCCCAGCCTGGAAGTTCTTAATACATGTCCTCTTGCAATGTCTTAGTCCTAAGTGTTCTTCATTCAACGAGGTCAATCGCTCTGTAGCAAGTGCTCTTGTTTGTTTGGCAACAGGGTAACAAGACAGTTTTTCTAAAATGATTTTTGTGGGCATATTGCAAAACAAGGGAAGCAAGATGACTCTTGCTTACCCAATATTTTTACAAATGGTTTTTGAAGCACAAGGAGGTTGTGACAGGGATCATGATAACTTTTATAAGATCCCTTTCCAAAAGAAAAAGCTTTTTATCACCTTGAATACAACTCCCTATGAACCTTTGTCATTGAAACCACCTATGTTACCTGCTAATGAGGCTGCTTTGCCCCAACCTGAACCCCGAACAGAACCACAACCACAGCAGGATCAACCACCACCTTCCCTACAACATGTTGTTGACCCTAACCTTGTAGCCGCTGACATTCACATGTCAGCCGTTGACACAGCTGTTGTAGACCCAAACACCTCTTCTATTTCTCCACCACAATATTTTAGGTTTTCCCAGCGCCAAAGGACGGCTAGGGTGTTCTCCCCTAGTGGTCCTAGCCATGCAGTAGAGCGAACCACTACCACAAGGGTGGCTAGTGCTATGGATGTGGCTGAGCCTATTGACACTAGCTTAGAAGCAGGTCATGATAAGCCCACTATCACTAAGTCCACATCCATGCCCCATGAAGCTTCATTGAGGATTGATTTCCCGAATGTGGTCGAGGGCAGTATGGAACCTATGACCCTATTGGAATGACGACTATCTGTGTGAGCTTGCAAAAGCAAAACACAAAACTTGTACAAACTGTCACATCTTAATGCCTTGAACTTATTCAATTGAGGGGGAGATAGCTGTTTTGGAAAGGAGAGTTATGGTTTAGTCTTCAAGGGAGGATAGAGAGGCTTCTTACAAAGGGAAGGATGAGCCAACTAAGCCGTCTTTTGTGAGTGATAAGAGTTCTAAGGAAGGCTCTATTGGAGATAAGGAGATTGCTGACACTCTTACAGGGATGAAGGCAAGCAAGGATTTTGATCCTTCTTTGGTCACTCCTAAAAGATTTTCCTTCACAAGTTTGATGTTGCAGCAGGAGAGTGCAAGTAAAAGTTCAGCCGCTGACATGACCATTCTATCCGCTGACACTCCTTCTGTAGTCGCTGACAAATCTTTGAGCATTAAGGAGGTGTCTACTCAGGTGCCAATCACTTTACTAGTCATTGATCCACTAGATAAGGGTAAAAGGATATTGGTAGAAACATAGGTCCCCAAGGATGCAGCACATGTTAAGTTTGATACATTGTTGGCTCAACAATTATATGAGCGAGAGCTGAGGGGATTACAAGAAGGAGATATTGAGGCTCAAATACCAAGTTCAGAGTCTGAGAGTGCAAGAAAAAGGTGATGGTGAGGAGGAAGGTTCACATGATTCCATTGTTGATATAGAGGTGGATGATGAACCAGAGCAGCTAGAGTATGGTGAAGGAGAAGCCGCTAGAGAAAGATTGAAAGAGTTGGCATTGATGATTGATTATGAGATGACACATATAGCAAATTTGTATCACATGTATGAGGAGACGGCTATGGATGATCCCTTATTCACTTTTTTAATGAGTATTTGGGGGTTGGAAAATCCGTTGAGAGTCCAAAAAGACTTGAAGGTAATTTTGGCAAATAAGGTTTCAAGTGTGAAAGAGAAGTCAAAGACAGCAAGGAGAGAGTTGTACTACATGTTGCTTAGAGGCCACTAAACAAGATGGACCTATAGGAAGTTACAGACATTGTCATTAGATCAACTAGAATATTTGGCCTATCCTATTTGGGTCAATGTCAGTGAGCATAACACTCATCTTCAACTCTCTGCTGAAAGACAAGAAGGAATAGAAGAAGAGTTGAAGATTAAGAGGGCATCCAAAGTGCCAAGGCCCGTAAAGAATGGAGCTAAGTTCATGTTTCCAGAATTTGATCCATTGGATCCAAGATTCAATAAAGGTGTGATAAAGAAGAACTTGGAGCTTTCTCCCTTGGAGGTTGGTGACATTACTATTGTGGTACCCCTAGATTTCAGAAACCCTGTGATAAAGTATGAGGAAGATCCAACCATACGTTTTTGGAAGATTACAAGATTTGGGGACAAGGTACATGTGTTCTCATCTCTTATGTCCCTGTTTGGCAGCATGGATAAGGAAGACTTGGAGACTCTTTGGAGTCTGTTAAAGGAGAGGTATGAAGCTGAAGCTCCTTCAATTGCTGGTGGAATAAAGATATGGTCAACATTCAAAAGAATGTTTGATCATGCTGATGATGATCCAGTTTGGTTGGATCTTGATGACTTGACAAGTTTGGAGTGGCGTTTGTTCTTAGTTGTTGGTGTATATCATCTCTTCACAACAAAATTTTCAGAGTACTTGTTGGTAGACAGACTCTATCCACTCACACAAGACCTATTGAAGAAGATGGTGAGCACTAAGTTAAAAGTGGATTATTCCAGTGGTGTGGGTGTTGATCTTATGAAGTTTCTTCACACACAGATTAAAGAATAACAGGTTTATTTGTAAGAATCCTCTATGTATTTTGTTTTTATACAGAAACTTGATGATTAGGGTAAATATCAAGTTTAGGAGAGGATTGTTGGGAATAATAATATCTAGCCGCTGACAAAGGGAATCAAGACGCTGACAAGAGTAATCAACCCGCTGACAAACAAGACGCTGACAAGAGAAGATCAAGCCACTGTCAAAAGTCATTAGCTGTTAAGTCAACACGTTTGTACAAGTTAGGAAGATATATATATACGAATAATGTATTTCTTATGTTTATCTATTTGATATCTTCCTAGAATAGTTGATACATAGCTTTATGTTCAAGGATCCTTACATGTATAAAAGGAGGCCTTAGAGTTTATTGTTTGATAACACTTTCAATAGTATTGTACGCAGTGATTATCATTAATCAAAGTTGAAAGTTTGGTATATTGGTTGTTCTTTGTTCTAAGTATTAATTCCACATAATATTTAGATTGTTTCAAACAAAAAGGTTCTCTACGTATTACACTTGATCTAATCTCGTTAATACAAAGCTTAACCGATCTAAGTTTGGGATCAACATTTCATAACCGCATCATTACTCCTCATTTAATTAGTGACATCTTGAGGGATGATTTAATTACCCGATGCTTGATAAGCGGGAGTTTGATAAGCCGGGCCTTGATATCCTTGACGAGGCGGGTATTGATTCATGGGTGGTTGGATTGACTTGGAACAATTTTTCCATTGTCTTTGTTTTGATTGTACCGGTTTGATTTACACATTTGGTGAGGAAAGTCGGGTGGTACATTTTGAGTTCTAGCACGATGGTTAGGATCAACTTGAGGACGGTATTGGTTACCTCCTTGGTTGAAAGGCCCGACTATGGCATTGAATTCGAAGGTATTGCTTTCGGTTTGATTACAATTGTAGCATGCATGGGACCACCACAAGTAACACAAGTTTCTTCCGCTTTGACTTGAGCAGTAGGAGGAGTTTGTGCTTTCTTAGCAAAGATATTGGCCAAGGTAGAAATTTGGCTCGTGAGCTTGTCAATCATATCATCCGCTTTAGACGACTCACCACGAGATGAAGTTGAAGGTAAGTAATACTCACTCGAGAAGCGTTGGGCCTCGCTCATGAAGTACGGACCTTAGCCTTATTCTCGATAATGGCTAATGCTTCTTTCAGAGTTTTGGTCAAGAGATTACCACCGGTGGCGGCATTTAGATAGTCTTGATCTGAAGGATTCAAACCATTGTAGAATGTCTCAATTTTATGCAAGTCGGATAAACCATGGTGAGGACACTTCTTAAGCAATTCTTTGAAACTATCCCAAGTTTCACTAAACGATTCATCAAATTGTTGAGAAAATTTTGTTAGTTCATTTCTTAGATTGGTCGTTCTATAAGGGGGAAAGAATTCATTCACAAATTTAGATACTAGATCCGCCTATGAATTGATGGACCGAGGGGGCTCTTTTTCTAACCAAGTTCGAGTCGCCCCCTCGAGAGAAAATAAGAACAACAAAAATTTTATGGCTTTCTTGTGGTACATTTTTAAGTTAAATTATTGATGTTATCTTGTTAAACCATCATAGATGAGAGTGAGGATCGTCCCTCTCAAATCCGTAAAGTTGACTCGAGGTCAGCTAGTTAAGTAACCCGATCTTAAGCTTAAAGTTATCCGAAAATTTGTCTCGAAGTCACATCTTGTTGACTAAATATGTAAGTGTTTCCGTTTGTATTAAGCGCAAGTCATATGCGAAACAAGTAGTCCCTAGCATAGTGGTATGGCGACGTTTACTAGTTCTTACCTACCGGGCGTACATCCTTACAATTGTCTACGCATTAACTCGTGTATCTAGAGCCATAGACAAACCCTAGATCTACTTATTAAAGTATGCATTAAATAACACTTAAATGTATCCGCCACATCGAAGCAACACGATTTCCATGCAATTAACGACGCGGTCAAGGGATTTCATGACCAAGAACATTGATCTACAGAGCGAGGCATCATCCATTACCCAATTTCCTTAGACATATAATAAATTAAGATATGAAGATATAGTCTGGTTTTTCAGAGCCTAACATGCACACAATCAAGCCAAGAAGCAACAAACACAAGAAGGTCACATTATAGTTTCCGTACAATCATATATAAACAACATAAGATCTAACCTAACATAGCAAGAGAAAAGAAGAGAAGATAAAAGACATAATCATCAAACACATAGACATGATCAATGAAAACAAGTAAAACCTTGTTCTTCAATTGATATAAGTGAAAGTTTCTCAAGGTTAAGAAACCCTAAAATCGACTGAAAATGGCTGCTCCAAGCTAACTCTAAATTTTTACACGTATTGTATCTTTACGAGGAGTTCTATACATAGAGTTTGGGTTGCTACGACATCGCATGTTAATCGCGACGCCGTCAAGCCTGTCGAATGTTCCATGGGCTTCTAGAGTTAGTTAGTTGTGACGACTTTAGAGGTAAGGAACGACGCCGTATGGACGACGTCAAATGTTGGACGTGACGCCGTCGATACGACTTGTTGACAACTCTTCCTTGTGACTTTGAAATTCGTGCATTCTTGACTTGGTATCTTCCATATTTATTTCAATAGCCTTGAAAATGCTTGAAGACTCCTCCAAAACCATCTAAACGCTCCAAGTGCTTCTAAATTGCTAAAATAACAAAAGAAAGGGATTACGACGTTTTAGAGCATTTTAGGACAAACAACGAGGTGAACCGGCCCCTAAAAAGTGTATAAAATGATACCTCATCACCGATACATAAAAAAGGGGTTGAAGAAACCACGAAGAAAATGGGAAGTGAATGAATGGGTAGTCCCAGAAACATCAACGAGAGAGGGCTCGTAGCCCCCCTCTCGGATGAAAAGCACATGACTTGGGCTCGATTCAAAAATAAACACGACAAAATATAAGTTTTCAAGTTTACGACCACCGTCGTGACATGGTCACTAATTAAACATAGAAAGTGAAGTTTTTATCAAGTTTTTCAACTATTCAAAAGGTGGTGAAGGCGTAACAAAAAGCTAGCAACGACGTCACGCATTGTTATGACGTCATCATAGGAGGCAGTGTGGAAGAAACCCTAATTCGATTCGACGGGTTGACGGCGTCACGAAGCCCTAGCGACATCGCCATGTGTGATTTTTGGGCGCGAAATATCTGTTATTGTTTTGGCCATAAAACCTTCATACAAACTCGAATGTGGACGATTCAAATGATCATGTGACCACGAAGAGAAGACACACAACTTTGAAACACGGGTTGACGCTGTAAAAAATGACCGACCTAATATTTTTCGATAAAAATAACATCATAACTTTGTCTTCTCCAAGCGCCCAACCCTAAATTCGGTTTAGGTAGGTGATTTTCCAGCAACTTAGACGATCTTATTCAATCTACAAACTTCTTGTAATGGTTTGACTATTGATTACTACATCTTAGTTATGTATTCAGTTCTTATTGTTGATCGTTCTTACTTAAGTATACTTGGCTAATTCATCTAGTGTTTATTTAAGATTATATGAAACTTGTTATGGATTAGTTAGATCTTGTTTTCTTATTGATGATTATGGATCTTTTATATTTATCAATTAAGGCGTGACAGAATAGTCTATTTGATTATAATTTACAATTCTTGTTTTCTAATTGTTTCTTGCTAATGGTGTGTACGATAGGCATTAAAAAACCTAGCTATATAGCATACTATTGTTAGACTCTACAAATAAATAATCATTTCATTCAAAGGCGGACCTAAGATTTGTAATAGGGTGTTGCATAATTTTTTAGGATTATTAGTACTAAAGTTGACACACGTACGTAAAACTGGGCGTTTCACGTGTCGAGAAAACATCTATTTTATATAAAATTATTTTTCATGACTTAAAATAAAGTATAACTTGTGCCATACCCGATTCTCATATGAGTCCGCCAATGATTTCTTAACAAGGAACAAGTTAAAAGTTACTTCAATTATTCTGCAAGCAAGACATTAAATTTAATTTATTGTTCTTTAATTAAAGCACAACATTAATTTCGACACTAATAATAGGGTTTTGTTAACCACCATCTATATAGTGGTTTTTAAGCATTTCATAATTAAAAAATTGTCAATTAATAAATCTCAAATATACCATGTTTAACATACTTACTAATTAGTATATACTATATTAAAACGTATTTACCTTAAATATATGTGTTATAATCAAAATAAGTAGTTTACATGAAACGCCTGTTTTTTAACAAAGCTCATAATAATAAATCTAGTTATTTTAGAAGTAAATAAAAATTACCATAGGAAAAAAACGTGGAAAAGAAAAGACCCAAGGTTTCCATAATAATCCATTGGTAGGTAAAAAAAATATAGAGAAAACCACACAATGGTCAAAGAAAAATAGAAAAAACCGCAATAGAAAGCGGTTTTACAAAACCAACCAACCAAAAAAAGGAAATAAAAAAAGGAAAAAAGAAAGAGCGTGATTTCCGATCTTTCAACCAGCCAACCAGCCACCCTCTCTTTATATATAAACCCCTTAAACCTAACACATTTCATATTCATTCAGTTTGATTAATACAATTTTCTTCTCTCTTTTTTATAATCACTTTATTCTTCTTAATCATGTCTTGCTACAAGGGAAAGTACGCTGGTATGATCCTTTTTTCTATCTTTAAATTTGTATCATATACGTTTATATTTGATCTGTTGTTTGTTATCTTTTTTTATTTAGAGTAATATCGTTTTTATATTAGGTTTATGTTACTCGATCTGTTATAACTGTGTTGATTCTGTTTATGTAACAAAAAAAAAGTGTGATGATGATTCTGTTTATCGGATCAATTGTTATTATTTAGGATTGTTGATATAGATCTGGTAGGAAAATCTTCATTTATTCAAAGTGAACCTGATGTCAAATATATGTGTTATGTAAATATATGTGTTATGTAAAAATATTTGTGCACCTGATGGCTTATTGTTATGGGTCCGCCCCTGTTTATTAGGTTATGTGTAGATTGATTTTTATAGTTTTATAATTATTGAAAATATTAGATCATGATGAGTATGCTGATGCGGATCAAAAGATTGGTAGTTTTTATAGTTATGTAAACGATATGCCGTTAATTGTTAACTTTAAGTCTTGTGACATAGTTAACATGCTGATCTAAAATTTGAGATCTGTTAGAACTCGTATATATTAGCTGCTTTATTTATCAAGATAAAAAGGTGGTTTAACATCTAATACTTGATACATAAAACATTTATCATGTGATAAGTCCTTGCATCTATAGATCATGTTTGGTTAGCTAAAGATGTGAATTTAGATCCATTAATGATTCGAGGTTAACATGATGAATGCTTTTTTGTGGATCAGATGAGCTTATTGCCAATGCTGCCTACATTGGTACACCCGGAAAGGGTATTCTTGCTGCTGATGAGTCCACTGGTACCATCGGAAAGCGTTTTGACAGCATCAAGGTTGAGAACGTTGAATCAAACAGGAGAGCCCTCCGTGAGCTTCTTTTCTGCACTCCCGGTGCCCTAGACTACCTCAGTGGAATCATTCTTTTCGAGGAGACTCTATACCAGAAGACCGCTTCAGGTAACATAACGTTGCATCGTTTGAAAAGTGTTTGATTCACCGGGTTTAATATTTAGTTGTGTTTAATAATGTTTATCTAATTGTTGCAGGTAAGCCCTTTGTTGATGTGATGAAGGAGGCTAATGTCCTTCCCGGAATCAAGGTTGACAAGGGTACCGTCGAGCTTGCTGGAACCAACGGTGAGACCACAACCCAAGGTCTTGATGGTCTTGGTGCTCGATGTGCCCAATACTATGCTGCTGGTGCTAGGTTCGCCAAGTGGCGTGCAGTCCTTAAGATTGGTGCCAACGAGCCATCCCAGCTTGCCATCAATGAAAACGCTAATGGTTTGGCCCGATATGCCATCATCTGCCAAGAAAACGGATTGGTGCCAATTGTTGAGCCCGAGATCCTTGTTGATGGACCTCATGACATCAACAAGTGTGCTGATGTGACTGAACGTGTCTTGGCTGCATGCTACAAGGCTCTTAACGACCACCACGTTCTTCTAGAGGGTACCCTTTTGAAGCCAAACATGGTGACACCTGGATCTGATGCCAAGAAGGTTGCACCAGAAGTTGTTGCTGAGTACACTGTCCGTGCTCTTCAACGAACCATGCCTGCTGCTGTCCCAGCTGTTGTGTTTTTGTCTGGTGGTCAGAGTGAGGAAGAGGCAACTGTTAACCTCAATGCCATGAACAAGTATCAGGGAAAGAAGCCATGGAGCCTAACCTTTTCTTTTGGACGTGCTCTACAACAGAGTACCCTTAAGGCATGGGCTGGAAAGGAAGAGAATGTGAAGAAGGCTCAGGAGACATTCCTTATTAGGTGCAAGGCCAACTCTGAGGCAACCCTCGGTAAATACACCGGTGGTGCTGCTGTTGAGGGTGCCACCGAGTCTCTCCACGTTAAGGACTACAAGTACTGATCATCTCTCGTAATTACTTCACTATGTTCCGTGTTTTGTGAAGGGCATGACTTAATATTTTTTTTGTCTGCAAAAATTGGGGGGTTTTACACCCCGAGTAAACTCTTAGATTTGTGTTTTTGGTTTTTACTCTTGGTCTAGTCTTTAGTAACGACGGCTAAGAATAAGCTCGGAAACTTCGAGCATTGGTTGAGTTGTTTATACTTGAACCATTTTAAAGTTTCATTTTTATACCTTGTGCATTTTGCTTTCATATATTTTTGAAGTTCCATATCTTGTGCATTTTAACACCAAAAAGAACTCCACACAGGAACATTAAACGTTTCTGTTACTTGTTTGCCGAAAGTTGGCCTGTTTGGTTTATCCGTCCGCATCACGTGTTCTTTGTTCTAAATGTACATTAGTTTTCTTGCCATGGTCTACCAGATAGAGGCATGAACAATGTGGCTTGTTATTTAACTGAGACGGCCATGGTTGTGGAGCGTGACAGGGAAAACAAAAATGCCACCTCATTTTATGTAAAAAAATAGTATTATTAGTGGAAGTACTGTCATAAGTATTTTGGTTTTATGTAAACATGTGAGAAAAGTATATGTTAGCCACCCTATATTGACCACTTTAACCATTGGCAATGATAGATGTTTGGTATTATAAATGAATGGATAGTGACTGGTAATCAATTACCGTGACTGATTAACATATTAGTACTGGAAACAGATTCTTCTTTCCACCTTGTTCATTTGGATAGCAACTCTTATGAATGTTTTGACACTTTCTTTCAAACGTTTGGCCATAGCAAACGTGATTGATGTTTACATAATGTTGTCGCTTCTTCTGTGGCTGATTATAACTGATGATACGCATATAAGCACGTATCGACAGCTAATGCTCATAGTAAACATCTAGATGCGGATAAACTTTCCAACATTCAGCTGTTTTTTAGTTGGCGCTTGGCAGTATCTATTTAATTCGCAACAACTCAGATTGGAGACACTGGGTGTTTGGATGTGCGTTTTAATGCAAATTATCTGCTTATTACGATTGCAAAACGTGAAAAGCTGTTTTCAAGTGTTTGGCGATCAAAGGTTGATAAACGCTTTTTTGCGTTCAAATGACTTCAAAACGACGTTTTGGAAAAGCAACTCTGCCCTTACTGCCGCAAAACGCAGCAATGACAAATCCTTTTATACAAGGACAAAGTACCCTCAATATATATCACCTTGTTTCTCACAAATAACTCATAATAATGTCCTCTTTCGTCATTTCATATTTTTGGTTATTTAATAATTTGATTTGACAAACATTTTAAAATTAGATTATCAAATTATTACATTTTCATACAAATAATCAAACTCAAACACTAAATTTTAAAACTCCGTTTTATAACCGCTAATTATCTGATTATTCATTTTCAAAACGGATAATCTATTTACGATAAGCAATCTCAAACACCCACTAAATCAACCGAACGCCAAAGTATTGTGTCCAGATTCCTGAATCCCAATCAATAACACCCACTTGACTTCATCACTGAAATCTGAGATTTGAATTTACATTTGGGTGATGTTACTATGATAGTGACACCTCTCCTCAACCAAATTATTGCCTAAAACACTCTCAAATTCGGATTAACAAATCTCGTTTTAAGCTGTACAAACTTTTCATTGATTTGGCAGACTCCCAATCATCCGTGAACATATCTGTCAGTTATCCACTCTTTATCAAGTGTATAAAAGTGTAACATAAAAGCCACAAATATATCACGTATTATAAGAATGTGTCCATTATGCATATCAAACTTTTTTATGTACAAAAATTACATGGAAACCTGTTATAGTATGTTGCTCGATGACGTGGCAAAGTCAACCGGTATTGGTTGACCTTTTGCTGACTTGGATTCCACCTCAGCTGGGTTACCCGATCGAATCCAATCACTTTTCCCGATCCAATCTATTTTATCAATTCATATCATATCCATTCGTCCTGTTTCACCCCATTCTTCAAACATAAAAAACAAATAACCTTAACTCCATACTGTTCACCTACTTTAATTGATTCAAATCTTGCCTAATAATCCTAATTCAATTAAAAGATTGTGTTCAAAACCCTTGGAACTTGCTAAATTCCCAACCCTAAAAGTATGTCTAGTTCGTCTTTTACAATGTTTAAGCGATACGACAAGAATCAAGATGTTAGAAACAAAACTCATTGTGATTGTGACCCCCCAGACCCAATCCCTGTTCAAACTGATTGGACACCAGAAAATCCTGGTAGAAGGTTTAGGGGTTTCCCTATTAGAGATAAAACAAAAAAATATGGTGTGTATGGTTTTCTAGACCTTGAATTACCGTCTGAATACTACAAACACTTGTTGTATGGATTGAACAATGAGAATAAATGTTTGAAACGGATGGGCAATTCGGTTGGGTCTAGCAAAGGATCAGGGAGATTTTTACCCCATGCACAAACAAAGAACTGCTAAATGGCATCAAGGAGGACTTGAAGATTGTGAAGGCCAAGTTTGAAGTTTATGATATGCTATTGTTAGTGGTTTCTATTTGTGTTTTGTTTTTAAGCCTTGTTACATATCTTGAATTGGTAATGTAATCTTAGTTTTTTCGATGAATCAATATAACTCTCCAACCGTTTTGTTTCCAGATTTTGTAATACCATGTGTAATCCTTTGTTATTATTTAGAATGAATATAATTCCCCAACCTTATGGCAGGTTAATATGAGCCTTCCTTATAGTGGTCCATATTTCTTACTTAATGTTTTATTGTTAATAATTTTGATTCTAAACCATCCAATGTTATATGTTCCCTATTGAATATTCCCTAGCTGAGCTTAATTATTGTTTGTGACTAATATTGTTACCCTATTTTTGGCATACTCCCACCCACTTGGTAAGTGATATAAATGATATTTACCCATCCCCCAACTGCCTATATAACATTTACTCCCATCCCAGTTTTGATCAAACAAAGAAATAGGAGAAAACATTATCAATAATCGTAAGATTTCAAAAATGGATAAAGGCAAAGGTAAGATTGTTGTAGATTTAGTAGCCTTCTGATTAACCAAATTCCTAGGTCATCCTTTGAATCTAATGATTTTTTTTAGGAATCATTAAAATTAGTAGTGACATTAACTCTGAAGATGTTATGACTGATGGATCTTCTTCACCCAGTATTGATTCATGTAAAAGATCCTTTGAATGTATGTCATTTGGTGCTGGTGGATCCAAGAAAGGACATGGATCTAAAAATTCAGATGCTGATGAAATCCCAGAATCTCTTCTGAAATGGTATGGCTATTCTACACAGGAATCCTTTGAAAATGATGATTTCGCTGTCTATAGGCACAATGCTTTGCACAACTACATTGAAAAGACAAAACTTATCTTTGCACCCAAACCTAATGATGATATAATAGGTAGATACATACCTTTGTATGTAACTTCAAAATACATTAGCAAAAGTCCAGTTACACCCACTGGTTATATGATTTGTCTTTCTAATCTGTGGCCATATGAAAGGTGGTAAGAATGCAGTAAAAGGAAAGGGGAAATCCAAGGTTTGATATCTCTTATAATGCACTTATCTAGCTGATTACTATCTAGGATGGTTTCTATATGTATTAAAATTACTTTTATGTTTATCTACAACTGGGTATGCTTGTATGTAATGGTTTCTCTAAGAACAAGTTATTCCAACCAGGTTGTGTAATGCTTCTCTGTTCCATAAAGGAATGGAAAATTTTGGTGGAAAACTTAATGAAAATGTTAATGCAAAGCAATGCCTAAAAACATTGTTAGTGCTAACTAATATTTCTTCGTTTTGATCACGACAAATTACAAAGACACTTAGCATAAAATATAATCGTAAAACGAATTATATAACAAACACTATCATCAAGGTAATAATCAGTACACTAACATATCTTAATCATGCTTAGTGATCATAAAAGTGATTAGCCTTAAAACTCACTTTTGTCAAATGTGACAAAATATTTTTAATAAACTTTATTTTTAAGAAAATGTTTTATTAAAATGAAAATGTAAATTTGAATATGGCATATTCCAAATGCCATAAGAATATCCTTTGAAGGTTTTAAACTGCCTCAAATATTCCTACCCCACTAAAAGACAAAAATGAGCGGAGTCTAAATCCGCGGTTCTTTAAGTACATATGCGGTTCTTTATCGATAAGGAACCGCCTAGGGAGATAAAGAACCGCGCTTAGGTAGCCGTTGGTTTTTTCCCCTATAAATAGTGGATCAAATCTGCATTTTCCATAACCCTTTTTGGACATTTCATTCAGCATTATTTCTCCTTTCTAATCCTAATCATTTGTAAATGATCACTTAATGTGTTAAGTATGTTTACTTATAATTATCCTCTTGATCTACTTCTTTACCTTGTCTAAAGAGAAGATCACACACACACTTGTGATGTGATTAACGATGAAGCCTTGATGAAGATCATCATCTCCTAAAGATCTAGTCATGTTCATCATTTGTTTATTTGTGTCTTGTGTAGATCCAATGTATTTGTGAATACTTGAACTAGTTGTGTTCATCCAAGCTATTTGTGAATACTTGGATTATAGTTGTGTAAATCCTTTGCATATGCGCGTGCTTGGATTTGTGTTGTATAGATCCAAGTTACATGTGTGTACTTAGATATGTTTAGTTGAGTTGTAATAAGTTGTGTAAGTTCTCACTAAACTATAAAGTGATGTGGTTGTGTCTTGTGAGTTCTCACTAAACTATAAAGTGATGTGTAGTTGTGTTGTGTGAAGTTCTCACTTAGCTTCAAAGTAAAGAGTCGTGAAGATTGGTTCTAGCTTTGGATTAGAACTCGACATCTGGCCTTGTGTCGGAAAATGGTGAAGTAGGCAACGTTGTGAAGATTGGTTCTATCTTTCGGTTAGAACTCAACATCTAGCCTTGTGTCATAAAATGGTGAAGTGGGAGACGTTGTGTAGATTGGTCCTAGCTAAGATTAGGTCTCGACATTTAGCTTAGTGTCAGAAAATAATGTAAGCGACGTTGTAAGGTTTTCTCCGCCAAGAAGGGAGCTTGTGGATATAGTGGAAATCTCGAGTAGGTGTACTCGAGGAATGAAGTAGGAACGAGGATAGAGCTTCGTTGCCGAACCACTATAAATCTTGGTGTCTTCCTACTATGTTGTTTCTTTCCTTACTCTTTACTTACTTTCATCATCATTACACTTAATACTTGTCATTGTTAATGCATTAGAATTGAACCAAATCATTATGCAACTAGCTTTCAAGTAAAAGATAGTTTTGGTACTTACCTAATTGAAAGGAATTTTAATTAGGAGATAAATCGAAGAGAAACTATTCATCCCCCCTTCTAGTTTCTACAATTGGTATCAGAGAGATAGTGACACAAGATCTTTGAAGTATATTGTACTTTAAAACTTGGATCGATCCATTGTCTCCTCAAATTAGAAGGTTAAGTTGTACTAAAGTTTTTCTTTGGTCAAAACTATTTTTCCTTGGCGTCAAAACTATCTTTCAAGGAACCAATGCAAAGCCCAACCATGACTAAAGTGACTACTAAGTCTTCAAGGACTAGTATCACTCCCATCCATCTTGATATCATCATTCAATGATGTTAGAAATCAAAGAAGATGAGTCTTCTACAAGTGTAAGTAACTCAATCCACAATCAATTGAATGATTGATCTTCATGAGTACTAATAAATGAGATTTGCATAGGTTCAATTGTTCGTTCCCGGTATCTTCTCGAATTGATTTCCGGTTAAGTGTGCGACTCAGTTGTTCTTGATGAAAAGAAAGAATAGGTCGTTGAGTATCTAAAAAATTGCAAACTTTAACGTAAATAACAAAATAATAAAAGCGATAAACTAATTAAAACTTAAATAAAAGACTTTAAAAGAAATTAAGATAAAAGCTTGAAAAGTTTAAACTAAAAATAAGACTTTAAAAGAAATTAAGTAAATGACGAAAATATAAAAACTTTAAAAGTAAATGACGAGAAATTAAAACGTGATAAAAATGTAGACTTGAAAATAAAATACTTTAAAAATTAAACTAAGACAAATAAGTAAAAATAAAGCTAAGTAAAAATGGCGGGAAAAATAAGTTTAAAAATAAAATTGGACAAAAATGACATAATTTCGCAATTAATAAAAAATTATGAATTAATTTTGCAATTAAAACCTAAGATTTCGCAATTATGTCAAAATTGACATAATTCCTCAATTAGCAAAAGACACAATTTCACAATTGCTAGAAAATAAAAGATTTCGCAATGTTGCACAATGTCGCAATAATTGCACAATGTCGCAATAGTGCACAATGTCGTAATAATTGCACAATGTCGCAATAGTGCACAATGTCGCAATAATTGCAAAATCGAATCAGATTTCGCAATATTGAAAAACAATGATTTCGCAACTTGGAACAAGATTTCGCAACTTTGTAGAGGATTCAATTTCGCAATTATGGAAGAATTGCGAAATTGAATCAGGACACAATTTCGCAATTATGGACTATTGCAAAATCGAATCAACTTTTCCTAAAAACTAGGAAAACGTAAAAGTACGAGATTAAGCACTAAAATCTTAACTTTTTAAGCACAATAAGCAAAATAAAACACCAATAAGCTAACTAAAAAGCCTAGATTAATGATAAAACTTATAAAAACATTAAGAACAAGCCGCGAAAATTAAAAAAGATGCAAACTTTATGTAAAAAATAGATGAAAAAGATTTAGATTGAAAATATAAAATCAACACAAACAAAGATTATGAAAAAGATTAAGAATAAGCAAGAAGAAAGGTAGATGAGAGATTAAACAAGAAAAGTAAAGATTCAACAACAATTAAATAAAACTTACTTGGAATTAAAAGGAACTAAATGTGCATAACAAGTAATTAAAATGCAAGAAATTAAAGTGCAGGTAAATGAAAATGGTGGAAGTGGTGGTTTGTCAAGCCACCCAACAACTACAAAATGAAATGGAATAGAAATATATATAGGGAGATTAGGGAGGAGCTTAGGAAGCTTCCTCCATCTTTCTTCTTTCTTTAATTGCATGCTTTAGTCCTTGATCTTCTTAATCCTTTGTTAATCTTCTTAATACTTGGACTTTAATGACTTTGTCTCGGGATTTCTTTAACTCGTCTTGACATTTCTTCATAAATAAGACTTGAGTTTTTCGGCTTTTTAGTAAACTTCCGTCTTTTGACTTTTTCTTCGATAAATCTTCAGAATTGGTCTTGGACTTCCGTTCTTTTTGCACTCTTGATTTCTTGACTTCGTCTTTCGTCTTGTTCTTCGATAAAAGCCCGTGAAATCCTGTGTTTTCTCCACTTTTCACCTTTTCGTCCTAAATCACAACAAAAACACAAACCACGCATAATTCCGACATAAATGACATAAAATACACGTTTTGGCTCGGTTATTATTGTAATTAAGTGGTAAAAAGGATGGGTGTTTACACACCTATCAAGTACCTACACATAAAAAGATGCAAACTAGTAGATACATTTCAAGAGTAAATCTAAAATGCATAAATATTTTTTACCAAAGAGTGTTGATATGAGCAGCCACATAGAAAAGAACAACACGCACCTTAGTAGATTGGTTTCTTTTTCCATACGTCCACATCTCCTTTCGGCAGCCAAGGAACACATTTACTTTGACCTGAGTTTGGGGACCAGCATTATCCTTGATCACCTAGGGTTTCAAACATGCAAACACATGAAACCCTAAAACCAAATTTGTCTTGGCAGCAACAACAAACAACAATATCATAAAATTTGGCACCAATCAACATGAAAGTACAATAATTGATTCATACATCAGACGTGAAACAAACTTTGTATCACACGAGATGTATTTCAGCAACATTTGAACAGGACCATCAATCAAAACCGTGAATCAAAGCTTCCTTAGATCATGCGGGGTTCATCGTTGATTCAAGAATCAACTCACCAACACCAGTATGACCACCATCAAAGTACCAGTACCAATATCAGCAACAACATCATAGGAACAATAATAACAACATTATGCATAAACCATCTAGGGTTTGTTGGGAAAAACCCTAGATCAGAAGCTTTATTTTAAAACAGAAAATACTAATGAAAATCTTGTAGATCAACCAGATCGAGAGCCAACAAGCTCTGATACCACGTGTTGAGTCTTGGGATCTAGACTCATCTGGGATATCATGATCATGATTGTAATAAGCACAGCGGAACATTAAGAACACAATCATAACCAAGAACAAGGCTTTCACTAATAAAGATTACTATTAATAATGCTACTAACTACTACTCATGGTGCCTTATAGGCTTGACATCAGGAGGAACGCACACACACCTATGGTTTACATTATTTGTGAATGAGTGAATGACCATGTGTGCCTAACCCTCTTTATATAATAGAGGTACTAGGATTACATCACAACCCTAGCTTACTATAGAAGCTAACTATTTGCTATTAGGTCCTTCATCTTGTTTTGTCATATCAACTCAAGATATATAATTCCCAATAGGATGTAGAGTGAGTTAGTAGTAGCTTAAAGTATCAAGCATGATTTCCATGGTTTGCACCCTTATGGTTAGTAGGCCCTATATCATGTGTAACTTGTGCAATTGAGCTCATCTCTAGGATGATTGATGAATCCCTTGAGATACCAAACTACTTCACAAGTTGTAGTTGGACTTTACACATTTGGAATTAAAATATTCCAAGGATATTGTTATTGAAAATCCTAGCAATAATAATTGTCCGATCATGTGAGAGAGAAAGTGAATCTATACTTTGCTCACATTTCGAAGTAGAGTAAGACTATTCTTGAAAGTGATATTATTCTATGTATCAAAATTTGCTTGGTATAGTTCATTACCAAAGTCGTTTAGACTTCGCCGGAAAGGCACGTCTTAAACCACTATATATGACACAAGCTCTTCGTCTCCTCGATTTGAAGATTTTCATTTATCTCTTGAGTATTGTTCTTGGTCTTGATTCACTCCTCTTGACTTCTCTCCTCTTTGCTTCTTTGCTACGAGTAGTCGTTTGTTCATTTCCGTCTTTTCCTATCTCGATTCAACTCGTAATCCTTCATTAAAGCATTATTACCTAGTGTTGTGGTGGTCCAATGATTTCCTAAAGGCTTAAGATGTATTTTAAGGATTTTAGAAAAATTTGGATTTAAAAAATTCTTTGATTTTCTTTGATAAAACTCGCCACTGTAGGCGGTTCTTATCTGTCGCGGCTCAAATGCGCGGTTCCATATCGATAAGGAACCGCGGTCAGTGCTTGCGACTAAAGTGCCAGAATTTTTATAAAAATCATTTTTCAAACAAACATTCTCTCTCTTCTCCAATAGAGCGACGGGTTTCAGTTTTTCCACCATTGTTGCACCTCCAAAACCTTCAAATACTCAAGATTAATTTATTTCAATTTGAGGGTTTCACTCATCCTTCATTCAAGATCAAATAATTGTAAGTTATTTATTTTAATTTCATCTAATTTGTTCTATGGTTCATACATTCATAATTGGGGATTTTTAAAATTGATATTAAATTAGAACCTTACTAGGAATATGAGTTGACATAGTGATTATACTATGATTCCTTAGGTTCATATTCATTGAGATTTTACTAAAACCCACTTGTAGAACAATCCGAATTTTGGCTAAATAATTTCGGTTAATTGATGGAATTGATATGAACCCATGAACAAGTTGGTAATGGCATTGTTAATTGTTTACCTAAAAACTTTGTTTTGAAAAACCAATGTTCAAGTTCATTGTTGATTTTGCATAGTTGATATGCTATTGTCAATGATGAATTAGGTACATTGTGAACATGAGAATGATAAGGATTAATCCTTTGTTTGTCAAGAAAGTGATGAAACACATTCTCATATTTTTTAGTTTTGGTTTATATGTAACAAATGAGTGATTGGGGAAATATTTTTGTGCTTATTTAGGTACTAATCATGCATTCAGAATATCAACAAGATCACCAACGCACTAAACAATATATGCCAAACCTAGCTGAAACGTGTCCTTCCCCTCAACTTGCAAATACCTACTCCTCACTACAAAATCGTTGCTTTCACGAGGGTAGAGTTGTCCAAATAATATTGAGGGCTATATATATACTCAGTCGATGTTCGGGTAAATCGAGTTTGATTGTTTGTTGAACATCAAGGAGGATATATATCCCAAATTTCTTTTGGAGTTATTTAGCACATATTCTCTCGTTTATGATAACGGTAGAGTATATGTTAGGTTCATCATTGATGGTCAACTCATTAAACTCTCTCTTGAAGACTTTGGTCAAGCTCTTCGTGTTCTATTTAGAGGCACTTGTCGATTTACGGATAAATGGAAGCTTGATTATCTCCTTGAACCCTTCGACTGTGATCCAAATGAAAATGAAGAGATTGACCTTGACTTCATCCTTGATGTCATTTGTAAAGAGCGTAGTGGAAACGTTGTAAGAAACCTTCAATCCAAGAAGCGTAAGGTGAAACGCTATGAGGTTCTCTTAAGCGACCTTAATGATTGTATGATCCGATGGGCCGACATCCCTAGGGAAAATGTGTTTTGTCTTGGTGGAAACCGGGATCATATTCCGGCGTGTATGGCGCACATGTTATGTTGCATCGCTACCAACGCCAAGTACAATCTCGCATATTTTATCGCTCGATGAACCACTTATGCTATTTCCAAACCCAAAACAGACCTTCCCTATGCCATGCTCCTTACTCGCCTTCTTAAGAAGGTTGGTCAAGACTATCCCGACATCAACATTTCTCTCTTTCGTTCGGTCAAACGAGTTATGCTACCTATTCAAAGGGTACAACCACGAAAGCCTAGAAGTGATCGAGGTTCGACAAAGTACGATCCACAAGAGTCCGATGATGAGGACTTCGATATGTCACCAAGTGATGGTGGTGGCGTAGGCACTAGTACTCATGTTGGCTCTCCGAGTGACTCCCATCCATCCATGGACACTTTCATGGACGGGTTAGACGAAATTATCCCTCCTCCTCACTTTACCACTAGTAGACTTCCGGATAACTTTGGACTTGAGGATGTCTATCGTGCTAATCTTAAAACCCAAGGTGAGTTGTATGATCATCGAGTGGAGTCAAGAGGATCGTTCAAGAGCATAAGCAAATTGATCAAGGGACTTGGCAAAAAGAAGAAGTGAAGCTTTGGTTTATCATGGTTAACATGTTTGGATTGTTGAGCATTATTTCCTTAATCTTTATTTTTAGGATGTTTTGTTTATTAACTAATGCTATGTGTTTATATTACTTAGTATTTTAATCCTAATTGCCTATGTGACCGATCTTTTGATTTACATAGCTTTGTGCATCTTATGTGTTGTTAGCTTTCTAGATTTTGATTAATAGTTCACTTTTGCTTGATAAACCTTTGTGTAAAATCTGGGCTAGCAAAAGTTTCAGGAAATGCATTTTATGGAACCCTCTGGGGGCGGTTATTTATCTGTCCCGCGGTTCTTTAGAGATAACGAACCGCGACCCTACATAAGGAACCACCGTCGTCTGTTCCGAGAGAATCTTTGCTTTACACTGTTTTCCCTTAATCTGTGTAAACATTGGTGAAATGTTTGCAAAAACCTACACTTTCCTGAACTAGGCTACCTAATTTCATTATTCACCTAAAATGATTTTAACCTATTACTAGTTTGGATCATCCCTTCCTCTTCTTAAACCCTCTCTTGTTGATTGAGTTCTTCATCCCTTCAACTTCTCTCTAAACCTAAACTCACAACCATGGTGTCCACTAGAACATCCAACTCTCCCAAAATTTCCTCTTCCAAAAGAAACCTTAAGATCAAGATTAAGTTACCCAAACTTGGTTCTTCATCTTTCCATACACCCAAGAATGAGACTTCTCATATTCTCATTTCTTCATCACCTTCACCACCTCTTGATCCATGCAAGACCAACTCAACTCATGGTACCAACCACTCACATGGTTCTACATCCTCTTCATTCCAATCAAGAATGAATGACTTATCCTCACCTTTCACTCCTAGTCCTCCCTTGGATGTGAATACTCAACCTCTACAAATCATCCTCTTTGTAGTTGAGCCTATGATTACCTCTCCTTTCACTCCACCCAATTCACCCATATCACCTTTGGACACTATGCCTCTACCACCTCCTCCTCCCTCAAATACTAATGCTCCTCTTTTGGGCAATCCTATTTCTCACTTCATGGGTGATCCTTACTTCTTTGGTTTTCTAGAAGCTCATGGTACTAATTGTCCATGTTGTCTCTATAACAACTATATCATTCAAAACCCAAGGATGGAGATGTTTGGTCTCCATAGGAGGTTGCAGGATTTCTTGCTTACCTTGTTTTCCATGCCTCCTCCTCCTAGGAGATGAATGATGATTTTCAAAAATAAATGTTTTTAAAGAAAGTCAAGCCAATGAAGACTATGTTATCAAGAACTAGTTTAAGCTAACTTTGTATTAGTTAGTTTTTGTTTCTTTTCTTGTATTTCCTTCCCTTCATGAGTTTTTCATGAAGATGTTCTATGGATTTTGTTTTATGTGTTTCAACCTATGTGGTCACATTAATCAACTTCAATTTATTTAAAATTGAACCTAAATCTATCACAACCTCTAAAACTTGACTTAAAATTGGATCAAAATGTTATCTAAATATTTTGTCACCCTTTGTCAATACACTCTTTGTGAGTGTGTTGCTTTTATGCAACCTAGCATATTCTAGTGCTAAAAGAGGTAAAAATCTAAGATTTGCAAAATTTTGAAAGAGTCTTAATTTTCTCCAAAACTTTTAAAAATCATGGTTTCATGTACACTGTATGGGGCTCAATAGCAGTCGCGCGGCTCCATATCGATATGCAACTGCCGGTTCCTTTAAGGAACCGCGGACAGCAAGCCCGTTTTGACTTATTTTTGGTATTTCTTCTTTGACCACTGTCTTGGTTAAGACTCCTTGTTTACCCAATTTGGCTAAACATTCCCTAAAACCTTTTGTTTTCATTTCAAATCTTTGCCTTATCTAGTTTGTTTAACTTCTTCTCTTTTGGGAGTTCTTCTCTTCATCGCTCACAATGCCTAACCTTGACATATCTTTGTCACAATCTTCTCAACCTAAAACCTTTTCTTTTAAGCTTTCAAAGAAACCGAAAATCTCAGTTCGACCCGTTTGGATCAAGAAGAACAAGAATCCTCATGATTCCTCTTCTCTAAAACCCTCCAAGAATTCTTCTTTCTCTCCGATCAAATATTAGAATGCGACTTACTCTATAAATCCAATTACCGGAGAAAAGGAAATTCTTCCACCACCACCTAAACCTTTCAATTCTCCACAAGTCAATGACCTATCTTCTTTCCCAAATCTCACTAGGCATTGTGAAAACATATCTTATACATTATCTCCCTCTCCACCAAACTCTCATTTTGATGGACCTCCCCCATCTAACGACTTTGTTTTGCATCATGGATCCTCGTGTGCTTGTTGTCGGTTTCAAAAAACTGAACTTGCTCATCTTTACGACAAGCTAAATTTCCTTGAATACCTCCTCACTCGACCTCCTATCAAAGTTTTCGTTCCCACGAATAAAACTTCGAATGATGCCTCGTCGTCTTTCTTTTCCAACTAAGGCACGTTTTGTACTTTAGTTGTTTGAGTCAATAAAACTTAAGCAATCTTGGAATATTATCACTACTAGACTAGTTTATGCTTTGTGGTTTATTTTCCATATTTTTTCCTTTAAATATTCATATTATGTGTATGAATATTTCTCTTGTATGTTCTTTCATATTTGTGTAATATGGATGCTATTTGTGTTATCCTGATGTTCGTTTGCAAGTCTTAAATTTATATTACAAGGTTTAGACAAAACATGGGACTAGAAGACAAACACGGGCAAGTATACCCTTTCGTTCGTAATATAGCTTTGTAGTGGTAAGCCAGGATCGTTCGCTGAGACTTAGTTTCGTTTTGGTAATCAAGATAATAATTTAAGAAAGAAATAGTTGAAATATATCAATAGTAACAAGTATGACTAATATGGGATAGTTCGTATAAGTTCGTGATGATGATAATAATGATCGAGATATGTTATGCAGGTAAACAGTGATAATTCTTTTTCGTCAAAACGGCGTTTACATAATTTACTTGGATTTGATTGAAGACTTACGTTTAATTAAGATACTAAGCTTAAAACAAGTTGCCAACGAGTTCAATATTTTATCAAGTTTCTAAGCGGATCTCTCCAACCAAAGGTTCATGACCATAGACAAGTTCTTGAAAACTTATTATAACAATTTGCGTTTCTCAACGCCAAACAATCGTAACAAATCAACTTAGATAAAATATGGTTTATAGAACTAGGTGGTAAAATGGTTCTACAACATTAGCTTGAAATCATATATAAAGGATCATATCATAGCATCATAACTAATTATAGTCACATACCCATATAGTCACAAATAGCTTAGCCTAACATAGTAATCAAAGTAACAATTGGAAAAGAGTAAGAGAACATCATACTTAGATTAGATTGAATAAACGAGTACACAAGTGTCACGATTGTATCTTTCCTCCAAGAATCGAAGAGTGGAATACTCTCGTTACAAGTATCTCCCAAAAGTGGATAATACTGAAATTTTACTAAGAAAGCTAAAATATTCGAGCTATGGAGTATTAAGAGAGAGGTGTGTGTAAAATGAGTGGAAGTGGCCTCTATTTATAGTGCTGTCTGGGGTCAAATGTGCACCGCACTTCTCTGAAAGTGCGCTGCACTTTGGAGACGTGAATGTGCGCCGCACATCTGAGTTTGTGCGCCGCACTTCTGGGCGATCCAGAATCTTCTTTCAACAACTTTGGCATATTTGCATATTGAGGCCCCTTCTTTGTATGTCTTCACTTTGCTCCTTCAAACTTTATATCTGCATATAAAACACAACATATTAAGTATCCGAAGCTCTTATTTATACTATAAAGTGGCATTATAATGATAGATTGAATATGTATAATTAGGTCATTATCAAATTCCTCCACACTTAGCTATTGCTTGCCCTCAAGCAATCAAAGCGAGAAAACAAATTCAATTTTAAAAATGCTTTTAAGTGTTGTGAAGTATGATAGGAAAACGATTTAATTTTTATGAATAGCAAAAACAAATGACAAAATAATTTCAGCACCTCACGTGGATAGTGTTTGGATTTTAACTTCACATAAATGTCACTCACAAAGGGTAAATGTAAGATAACACTCAATTAGCACGGACATAAAATAGATAACTACCATAGGTTTGTACATGACATATAAATATAAATGTTGCGGCGTGAGCACCATATAAATTTTTAAAGAAGCAAAACGTGATAAATGATATAGGTGTAGGATCAAAAAGTATGCTTTTGTCAAAGTCATAGAACAAAATTTACTAGAATACTTGACTCTTTTTCTTTCTTTTTCATACATCATTTTTTTCATTTTTTTTCATTTTTTAAGAGAACATCATAAACTTTATGACTTGACAAGTGGTTAGGCATAACATATAAGGATATTGGCACAATGGATAATACATGCTTACAAGTGCCACATATTTTAGTAACCCAGTGTAGCTTAACTAAAATGATATAAGGGTGATTTTATTTTGCTTCCTTTCGAAAATATCTATAAATTAACCTCACTACGGTTTAGTAAATGATGATCAAGCACAAATTCTGAAGCATACTAGATTATCGGCTTTCACACAAAATAGGGAAACATAAAGGCTAAGTTTTTCTCACATATTTGGGTGATGGTTTTTCTACTTAGATATAATGTCAATCAATGAGATTTTTGTTTTGCTAAAAACTTATTTATTTACAAAACATATATATTTTTATTATTTTTTCCAAAAAGATTTTCATGTGGAGAAATTTATTTTATTTTATTTCATTTTTTCTATTTGTCACCTCCTCCACACTTAAGTTGAACATCATCCTCGAGGTGATTACTGATAAAAACATTAAAAATAGGAAAAATGCAAAGGGATACGAGAACTTCCCGGGGCTTAGTAGAAAATCGCGGGACTTCGAGATATGAATCCAGCTTAGAGCTCCAGTTTGTTATTTTCCTGCATGCTACAAAACAAAACAAAACACATGCAATATATACAAGGACGGTTTTATTTATTTACAGGTCCTCCTCCACACTTAAGTTAAAAGGTGGCGGATAAAATACGGATTGCCTTTCGAATAGCGCTAAGTTTTGAGTTTTCAGCCAAACTCGGCTATTCGGATCTATTTTAAGAAGAAAGGAATTTCTTCTCCTTCGATTTCATTACAGTTTTCTTCTTCAAGGTAGAGCTTAAGTCTATGTCCATTGACTATAAAAGTGCTATTGTCTCTACCGTATAATTCAACATATCCGGATGGATATTGGTGTTTTACTAGATATGGTCCAGTACATCTCGAAGTAAGCTTAGGTTGCTTGAATTTATATTTCGAGATAAAGAGAAGTACTTTTTCGAATTATTTTCTTTGTCGCAATTTGCGATCATGCCAAACTTTGGTTCGTTCTTTATATAATCGTGAACTTTCATAAGCTTGATGTCGAAATTCATCTAACTCATGAAGTTAGAAGTTACGTTTTTCTACGGCTACAATAAGATCAGGGTTGCAGTTCTTAAGTGCCCAATATGCACGGTGTTCAATTTCTATTGGCAGATGATATGTTTTTCCATACAACAGTTTGTACGGTGTGGTTCCAGTTGGTGTTTTGAATGCGGCACGAAAGGCCCATAGAGCGTCTTCTAATTTTTTAGACCAACAAGCAGGGTTGTTTTGAACGGTCTTTTCAAGTATACGTTTGAGAGATCTATTAGTGTTTTCAACTTGACCACTCGTTTGAGGGTGGTAAGATGTGGAAAATCGGTGGTTCACTCCATATCTTTTCATAATATTTTCCATGTGTTTGTTACAGAAATGTGTTCCTCTGTCGCTTATTAATGCTTTTGGAATTCCAAAAAGACATAATAATTTCTTTAAGAATGCTATAACAACTCTTGCATCGTTTGTTTGTGAAGCTTGAGCTTCGGCCCATTTCGATACATAGTCGACGACGACTAAAATGTATTCACATTAGTAAGATTTAGGAAATGGTCCAATGAAGTCGATACCCCACATGTCAAAGATTTCGCAGACTTGGATGTTATTTAGAGGCATTTCGTCTCTTTTAGAAATATTTCCAGTCCTTTGACATGCTTCACATAGTCGGACTAAGGTATGAGCTTCACAAATAATCGTTGGCCAATAAAAGCCAGCGTCGAACACTTTTTAGCGGTGGTGTTCGCTGCATAATGTCCTCCGGTTGGTCCGTAGTGACATTCATCGAGAATTTTTCTAGATTCGAATCCGGAAATACAACGTCGGATTATTCCATCGGAACATATTCTAAATAAGTAAGGATCGTCCCAAAAGTATTTTTAAAGTTCACAGAAATTTCTTTTCTTTTGTTGGTGCGTCATTCCCTTTCGTAAAATACCTACAGCCAAATAGATTGCAAAGTCTGCGAACCATGGTGTTTTGTTAGTGCTTACTTGCATTATATGCTCATCGGGAAAATCATCGATTTCATCATCGCTATAATCATCATTCACTATGCGGGATAAGTGATCGGCAGCAACATTTTCAGCTCATTTTTTTATCTTTAATTTCCAAATCAAATTCTTGTAAAAGCAATATCCATCGTATTAGACGAGGTTTGGCGTCTTGCTTTTTGAACAAGTATTTTAAAGCTGAGTGATTGGTGTAAACTATTGTTTTTGACAATACGGGGTATGATCGACATTTGTCAAACGCGTAAACTACAACCATGAGTTCTTTTTCCGTAATTGTGTAATTTTGTTAGGCTGCGTTAAGAGTTCTACTTGCAAAATAGATGGGATGAAATTGTTTACCATCTTTTTGTCCAAGGACGGCTCCAAGGGCATGTTCACTTGTGTCGCACATAAGCACAAATGGAAGGTTCCAATCAGGGCTTATAATAATGGGTTTGCTTGTAAGTTTTTCTCTAAGTGTTTCGAATGCTAAAAGACATTCGTCGTTAAAATCGAACGTTCTTTCTTTCTCTAAAAGCTGAGTTAAAGGTCTTGCGATCTTCACAAAGTCTTTAATAAATCGTCGGTAAAAACCGACATGACCTAAAAACTTCTAATGCCTTTAACATTAGTAGGTGGTGGGAGTTTTGAGATCACGTCTATTTTTGCTTTGTCAACTTCAAGGCCGGCTCCAGACACTTTGTGTCCAAGCACGATTCCTTCTTTAACCATGAAGTGACATTTTTCCCAGTTTAGCACAAGATTTGCTTCTTTGCATCGTGCTAACATTTTATCGAGATTGTTTAGACATGTGTCAAAAGAATTTCCAAAGACGGAGAAATTGTCCATGTAGACTTCGACTAGTTCTTCAATCATATCGTGAAAGATTGCAATCATACACCTCTGAAAAGTAGCAGGTGCATTGCATAGACCAAAAGGCATGCACCTATAAGCGTAAGTTCCAAATGGACAAGTAAACGTGGTTTTCTCTTGATCCATAGGGTCGATTGGAATTTGAAAGTATCCAGAAAAACCATAGAGGAAACAAAAGTATTCATTTCTTGCGAGTCTTTCTAACATTTGATCCATAAAGGGTAAAGGAAAATGATCTTTAAACGGTTGAGTCATTTAGTTTTTGATAATCAATACAAACTCTCCATCCGGCGATGGTTCGTGTTGGTTCTAATTCGTTGTTTTCGTTAGTTACTACAGTGATACCTCCCTTTGTAGGTACACAATGAATAGCACTAACCCATGGGCTATCGACGATTGGGTAGATTATTCCATAATCTAAGAGTTTAAGCATTTCTTGTTTAAAAACATCTTTCATGTTAGGATTTAATCTTCGTTGTTTTTCAACAATTGGTTTCTTGTTATCCAAAAGTTGGATTTTGTGTTTGTAGAACGATGGACATATGCCAGGAATGTCAGAAGTTTTCCAAGCAAAAACTTGTTTATGCTTCTTGAGAACATCAATTAGATCGTCTTTGTGTTCTTCCGAAAGTTGGGATGAAATAATTACAGGGAGTAATTTTTCTTTGTGAAGAAACGCATATTCCAGATGTTCAGGAAGAGGTTTAAGTTCTAAATATGTAAGAGGTTCTTCGACAGATTTCTTAACTTTGAAATCGGTTTCAAAAGTTATGGTTTCAAATGGTGTTTTGAGTTCTTCTTCGATTGTTTCGATTGGTTCATCAGTATGGTCGGCTATGAAGGCATCAAATTCAGCAAAAAGTTCATCTTCGAGGATGGTTCCTTCGATAGAATACAAAATTTCGCTTCCTTCATTAAGAAGAGCATCGAAATCGGCTTCAACAATTTGTTTAATGACATCGATACTAAAACAAGTATCGTCATTAGAGTTACGAGTGTTTCATTGCTTCGTCGATAGAAAAAGAAATTCTATCTTCTCCAACTCCAACGTTGAGTTATTTTTGCTTTACTCTAGTTATAGCGTCAGCTGTGTGTAAGAAAGGTCTACCAAGGATGAGTGGTACCTTGCTATCTTCTTCCATTTCTAAGATTACAAAGTCAATAGGAAAAACAAATTTCCGACTTCTATGAGCATGTTTTCGGCTATCCCCATTGGGTATTGGAAAGAACGGTCCGCGAGGCGAACGCTCATTTTTGTGGGTTTTAAAACGTTTTTAGAGAGTTTAGCATACAAAGAGTATGACATGAGGTTTATACTTGCGCCAAGATCGGCCAAGGCGTTGCAAGAATATGAGTGATGGAAAGTACATGGGATTAGGAAACTTCCAGGATGTCCCAGTTTTGGTGGTACTTTGTTTTGGACAATGGCAGAACATTCATCATTTAGAAAAGTTGAAGAAACTTCTTCAAACTTATGCTTTCTCTTGATAAGTTCTTTGATAAATTTGCCATAATTTGGCATTCCAGCCAGAACATCGACTAAAGGCATGTTAATTCGAACTTCTTGTATTAAGTCGAGGAATTTACCATACTTAGCTTGCATCTTTTGCTTGCGTAAGCGTTGTGGGTATGGCAATTTTGGTTTATATGGTTTGGGTGTTGGGTTTTCAGTTGGTTTGGTATGGGTTGGTTGGGCTTCATCCTCATTATTACTATTGAATAGAATTTTGATTGGTGTAACTTGAGTAGGTTTGGTAGGTGATTCGTAAGATAAACCGCTCCGCGTGAATACGGCATTCACATGCTCGTTACGAGCTTGTGGGGGTTGATATTTGTTGTTGTTTTTGGGGTTTGGGTTGGTGTTGCTTGGTAAAGAACCAGAAGCGCGATTCGATTGTTTATCGGCCAAACGATCAAATTTAGCTTCAAGGTTTTGAATGGAAGCTTGGTGGTTTTTGGTCGTAGTTTCGAACTTTGTTTTGAAATCAGTGAATGTTTCTCGAACAAAAATGTTGGTTTTTCTTTGGGCATCAATAAAGTTGTCGATTTTGGTTTCAAGGTTGTTTTTGTCTTCGGTTTGAGTGGGTTTCTTTTCGTCTCGATCGTAACTTGGTTTATCATTTGATCTCCAATTATCGCGGTCGCGATTACGATAATCGTTTTAAAATCGAGTTCGACGAAAGGTATTCATGAAGTTGGCTTCTTCTTCCTTCGTCATGGGTGTCTCATCGTCATCACATTCACTAGAAGGATGGTTTCCTCCACAGTGTTTGCAGGTTTTGTTTTTCATCTCTTTATATTGAGTGTCAATTTTAAGAGACACGGCATCCATTCGAGCCATAATTTTCTCGGTATCGGTTGGGTTGTTGCTTTCTTTGGCAAAAGCTACGGTTTTCCGTGGGTTTTTGTTTTTGTGATTTTTGGACCAATCAAGCTTAAGCAGGACTTTGTCATCCAATAATTGGTAAGCTTGGTTAGAAGTTTTGTAAAGGAAAATTCCGCCCGCTGCGGCATTCAATGCATCTTGGGTAGCATCGTGAAGACCATGATAGAAAATCTTGATTATTCCTTCTTTTTTGAGTCCATGACCATGGTAGTTTCTGAGTAGTTCTTTCATTCTTAACCATGCGTCAGTGAGAGTTTCTCGATCTCGTTGAAAAAAGCTTCAGATTTCTCCGAGGAGTTTTTCAAATAGGACAGGAGGAAAGAATCGGCTAATGAAATCAGTTCTAAGACCTTCCCATGTTGGAATGGTTCCTTCGTTAAGTTTGTCGAGCCATGACTTGGCTTCTCCATTTAGGGATGATGGAAACATCATGAGTTGGACGGCTTTGGCTTGTCCTTCTCCATAGTTAAACATTTTACAAATTCCGCTGAATTCGTGGATGTGTTTGTGAGGATCAGTTTTGATTCGACCATCAAATTGGTTATTTTTGACGAGTGTCAAGTGGTTCCCTTTGATTGCAAAATCATTTGCAATTTTAGGTAAAACGATTGCGGAGCCAGGAGTTGGTGCTACAACTCTATCGGCTGACCACATTGGTTCATCATCGGTGTCCGACATTGGATCGTAACGGTTGATGAGTTTGGTGAGAAATATGATTTGTGAAACATTGTCAAAAGGTTGGTAGATTATGCTAGATTGAGTTTGCTCGTTTCTCCTAGCTAAAGGTACACGGCAATGAAGTTTACGTAGCCTTCGGTTAAGGGTACGTTCAGGTTCTGGTAACGGTGATGTTGGTGGTGTTCCGGATGAACGGGTGTGCATCCAATAAGGTTTTTGTTGTTTTCAGTGGGAATGTGCGACGCACTTTTGGAATTGTGCGACGCACTTTGGTTCGCTACAGGAAGTGCGTCACACTTTTTGGTTTGTGCGGCGTACTTTTTGTACTACAGAAAAATTTTTGGTTTAAAATGAGTGGCAATGGTTCAATTTCTTCAAGGATTATACGAATTTGGTTAGAAAACAGGATTATAATTCCCCGGCAGCGGCGCCAAAAATTTGATGTTCGTTTGCAAGTCTTCAATTTATATTACAAGGTTTAGACAAAACAAGGGACTAGAAGACAAACACGAGCAAGTATACCCTTTCGTTCGTAATATAGCTTTGTAGTGGTAAGCCAGGATCGTTCGCTGAGACTTAGTTTCGTTTTGGTAATCAAGATAATAATTGAAGAAAGAAATAGTTGAAAAATTATCAATAGTAACAAGTATGACTAATATGGGATAGTTCGTATAAGTTCGTGATGATGATAATAATGATCGAGATATGTTATGTAGGTAAAGAGTGATAATCCTTTTTCGTCAAAACGGCGTTTACACAATTTACTTGGGTTTGATTGAAGACTCACGTTTAATTAAGCGACTAAGCTTAAAACAAGTTGCCAACGAGTTCAATATTTTATCAAGTTTCTAAGCGGATCTCTCCAACCAAAGATTCATGACCATAGACAAGTTCTTGAAAACTTATTATAACAATTTGCGTTTCTCAACGCCAAACTATCGTAACAAATCAACTTAGATAAAATATGGTTTATAGAACTAGGTGGTAAAATGGTTCTACAACATTAGCTTGAAATCGTATATAAAGGATCATATCATAGCATCATCACTAATTATAGTCACATACCCATATAGTCACAAATAGCTTAGCCTAACATAGTAATCAAAGTAACAATTGGAAAAGAGTAAGAGAACGTCATACTTTGATTGGATTGAATAAAAGAGTACACAAGTGTCACGATTGTATCGTTCCTCTAAGAATCGAAGAGTGGAATACTTTCGTTACAAGTATCTCCCAAAAGTGGATAATATTGAAATTTTACTAAGAAAGCTAAAATACTCGAGCTATGAAGTATTGAGAGACAGAGGTGTGTGTAAAATGAGCGGAAGTGGCCTCTATTTATAGTGTTGTCTGGGGTCAAATGTGCGCCGGACTTCACCGAAAGTGCGCCGCACTTTGGAGACGTGAATGTGTGCCGCACATCTGAGTTTGTGCGCCGCACTTCTGGGCGATCCAGAATCTTCTTTCAACAACTTTGGCTTATTTGCATATTGAGGCCCCTTCTTTGTATGTCTTCACTTTTCTCCTTCAAACTTTATATCTGCATATAAAACACAACATATTAAGTATCAGAAACTCTTATTTATACTACAAAGTGGTATTATAATGATAAATTGAATATGTATAATTAGGTCGTTATCATTTCCCTTTCCCGCTAATTCTTTTTCACACATTTGTTAAAAGTTGATCATGGTTAAAATTTAAAATTAATTATGGGTGATTCCATAAATTCTAAATTTTTAACCCCTTGACATTTTAATCATTTTGATTGGTTTGGATGTTTCTTTTTTTTCCTTTATTCCACCAATTGAAATTTGATGTTGTCAACACATACTCTTTGGACATATTTAGCAAATACTTACTTCTAATTTGGGATTTCTTTTCTTCCTCCCTCTCAAGTTAGTTAGTAGGTAGTGCACATATATATATATATTGGTGTTTCTTTTCTATGTTCTAACCTTTGTGTAGCATGTCACCTTAGCTCACTCACTTGGTGCCCAAGCAAGAGGAGTAAGCACCAAGGGGAGCTACTAGCAAAGTCCGGTTCTTCTCTTCTTCAAAGACTTGTGCTAACCTTTTTGCTTCGACAAAGGGGGAGAAATGATAGTGATAAACTCGTTAATAATTCGAATAATTTTGTATTTTACGTAAATGAGTTTATAGTTTGTCGTAATAAAAAAGGGGAGATTTTTAATGCAAAACAATGCCTAAAAACATTGTTAGTGCTAACCAATATTTCTTATTTTCATCACGACATATTACAAAGACATTTAGCAAAACGAATTATCTAACCAACACTATCATCAAGGTAATAATCATTACACTAACATATCTTAATCATGCTTAGTGATCATAAAATTGATTAGCCTTAAAACTCACTTTTGTCAAATGTGACAAAAGATTTTTAATAAACTTTATTTTTAAGAAAATGTTTTATTAAATGAAAATGTAAATTTGAATATGGCATATTCCAAATGCCATAAGAATATCATTTGAAGGTTTTAAACTGCCTCAGATATTCCTACCCCACTAAAAGATAAAAAGGAGCGGATTCTACACCCGTGGTTCTTTAAGTACCTATGCGGTTATTTATCGATAAGGAACCACCTAGGGAGATAAAGAACCACGATCAGGTAGCTGTTGGTTTTTGTCTCCTATAAATAGTGGATCAAATCTGCATTTTCCATAACCCTTTTTGGACATTTCTTTCAGTCTTCTTTCTCCTTTCTAATCCTAATCATTTGTAAATAATCATTTAATGTGTTAAGTATGTTTACTTATGTTTATCCTCTTGATCTCCTTCTTTACCTTGTCCAAAGAGAAGATCACTCACACACTTTTGATGTGATTAAAGATGAAGCCTTGATGAAGATCATCCTCTCCTAAAGATCTAGTCATGTTCATCATTTGTTTATTTTTGTCTTATGTAGATCCAATGTATTGATGAATACTTGGACTAGTTGTGTTCATCCAAGCTATTTGTAAATACTAGGATTAGAGTTGTGTAACTCCTTTGCATATGTGTGTGCTTGGATTTGTGTTGTGTAGATCCAAGTTACATGTGTGTACTTGGACATGTTTAGTTGAGTTGTAATAAGTTGTGTAAGTTCTCACTAAACTACAAAGTGATGTGGTTGTGTCTTGTGAGTTCTCACTAAACAATAAAGTGATGTGTAGTTGTGTTGTGTGAAGTTCTCACTTAGCTTCAAAGTGAAGAGTCGTGAAGATTGGTTCTAGCTATGGATTAGAACTCGACATCTAGCCTTGTGTCAAAAAATGGTGAAGTAGGCAACGCTGTGAAGATTGGTTATATCTTTCGATTAGAATTCAACATCTAGCCTTGTATCGTAAAATGGTGAAGTGGGCGACGTTGTGTAGATTGGTCCTAGCTAAGATTAGGTCTCGACATTTAGCTTAGTGTAAGAAAATAATGTAAGCGACGTTGTAAGGTTTTCTTCGCCAAGAAGGGAGCTTGTGGATATAGTGGAAATCTCGAGTAGGTGTACTCGAGGAGTGGAGTAGGAACGAAGATAGTGCTTCGTTGCCGAACCACTATAAATCTTGGTGTCTTCCTACTAGGTTGTTTCTTTCCTTACTCTTTACTTACCTTCATCATCATTACACTTACTACTTGTCATTGTTAATGCATTAGAATTAAACCTAATCATTATGAAACTAGCTTTCAAGTAAAGATAGTTTTGGTACTTACCTAATTGAAATGAATTTTAATTAGGAGATAAATCATAGAGAAACTATTTAACCCCCCCCCCCCCCCCCCTTCTAGTTTCTATAGAAAATATGTGGACATTCACAACTGGTTTGTTTATGTTGATAACTGTACATAGTATCTCCCAACTGGAAGACGTAGTGGTCCAGTTTTTGTTATAAGATAGAATATAAAAAGCATAAAAGACAAAAGTTGTTACTTTTATAATAGATTCTCAAGTGAAATACATGTGCCTGTGACCAGAATATTTGTGGATCATTTACTATGAATCACACATACAACAACATCATCTTAGCTTATCCTTTACAAAATATTAGTTTAAGTGTTTTGGTCATGTAACCAATACCATCATAGAATACCTACATATTAATCATTCAGTTTACAACAACAAATTACGACAACTTCATAACTTCAATCACTTAGATGAACAACCTTGTCTGGTGTAGATCCATTTCCATCTTCATCATAATTAAATTTCTTTGACTTCATCTTAGCTATCCTTTCAGATCTGCTTCTATTCTTGTGTAAAACCTTAAATGGAACTGTTTGCTCTGATTGTGATGTTTTTTTAGTCTTTGGCCTCCCTTTTTTTGGGTAGAGGAGCACTAGAACCACCGATAACTTTACCCTTATCTCTTAGTATGAAGTTGCTTTGTTGAAGAGGGATTTCTTGAGTTGTTATCTCAAATTCAGAATCATCACCATGTAGCCTATGTTGAGTATCAAAGTATTCTGCTGCATCTTGTGGGTTAGACATAAAAATTTCATCAATTGGTTCTTGATTGTACTTTCTCATGTAAACTATTAATCTTGTAATTGTAGTTCTAGGTATTGTCTGCTTAACTGAAGGCCCATATACTTCCCAAGATTTGAACTCACTATAGTATTCTTTCCAAGCTTCTTTATTCTCTATCCACTTAGCTTTTTGTTCAGCTTCAGCTCTTAAGTGCTCCTCCAATTCCTCTTTGTCCATTAGCTCAACATGCTCTTGTAAATAGGTTAACTTTTTTTAATATTAATTTGGTTTAATATTTACCTCTGAAGTTAACTTTATTCCTGAAGCAGATGCTGGTTTTTTGCCTTTGTCTTTCTTGGCATGAAGAGGCTTATTGGTTGCAGGTTGAGGCATATTAGAACTATATGAAGTACTCCTAGATGAAGAAGGTGGTATATTAGAAACATGAGTTGTCTCATTGGTTCCTGAAGCAGGCATAACAAGGTCAGCCATCTGTACTGGTTCATCTTGTGTTGACTGATTACCAACTACATCCCCTTCATCAGCTGTTTGTGTTTGTTGTTCATAAGGCACATCATAGAAGTTTGCTGGTTTAGGTCTTTGTGCATTCTTATAATTCTTTTTGTTGTGCCCAGACTCCCAACATCTATGGCAATGCATCACTCTATCCATCCTACTAATTGCATCGTCATTCTCTGATGGATGCCTTATCCTTTGTTTCCTTGGTTTGCCTGGCATTTTACTTTCTTGAGGTGGTAATGGTTTTTCAAGGTTGGTTTTCTTCCATATCCTACTACCAGGAACTGGTCTAATAGAGTGCTTATAACAGTCAATCCGTTTATTTTTTGAATACCACTCACTAACACCCGTTTTTGGCTAAAGACCTAAGTGAGAATAAGCAGCCACTGCATGAACACATGGAATACCTGTAAGCTCCCACATCCTGCAACCACATCTCTTCTAACATCAACTTCTTGGTAACCACTTGCATACACCACCCAGATCCTGTTATATTTAAAGAATTCACAATTATATAAGCAATATAAAACATTAGAAACAAATTGTTAGCCTCAAAATATTGATTCAAACAAGAATGTTCGGTCATAGGTTTATATTGTAACATTTATTAGAACGTTGTAATAGACAGTTAAATAGTCGTGACATTACGGGCTTGATGGCTAGCTTAAAAGGCCTCTTTCAAGGTACTAAGCATTTATTCAAGACCGATCCAAAATAAATATAGTCCAATAGAAAGCCCGCATGTGGGTAGACTATATAAGCACCCTCCTAGCATGTTAGGAGGGTTGGTGACTTCATTTTCTTTCAATCTAATTTCACATAGTAATCATCAGCCTCTCCATTTTCTCTTTCTACTTTCTCTCTTTTGAAATCATCTTCTTTCTTTCTTCTTTCATACTTAATTAATCAAATCAACCATGATGAAGTGAATAAAAATAGGAACAACACAAATAGTATCTAAATTTTATGTTTTTGTACCTAAGTTTAACTGTATGAAGGGCTATCATCCTCTTAGCAAATGGCGTAAGTTCATCTGTGTGCTCAACAACTTTCTTGTTAAGGATCCAAATTCTTTGCATAATGTATATCATGATGTCTTCTAACATTGTAATAATTGGTTTTCCTCTTTCTAATAGTATTCTAGAGTTAAAACTCTCAGACATACCATTTTCAAATGGTGCACAACATCTATCCATTTCAAAGTAAGCACAACACCAAGTATTTGGGTTCTTGTCAACTAACCATGTGTAATCATTATCATCTAGCTGCTTGATTGCATCTATAACCTGGTGAAAGTGTTATGGTATTGTGCAGGAAGCAACCCACCAAAATAATCTCTTGTATCGTAAGCCACTCTATTTCTTCTTGAAATTTACATAAATGTGTCTTGCACATTGCCTGTGCTCTGAATCACCCAACCATTTTTTACTTATTCAAAACCCTAGACAATGTTAGCAAAATATAAATGAAATGTTTGGTTAAGTATGAATACTTCTAGGGACAAGTGAGATTTTACATACCTTATGTCTAGTTGATATGACTGTAAGGCCAACACCATTGTTCAATTGTAGGTCATGGTGTAGCAAAGCTAAAAACCACATCCAATTACGTTTTGTTTCCACTCATATTACAGCCCAAGCTATAGGAAATATTTGGTTATAAGCATCCCTCCCCATGACAGTAAGTAACTGGCCTTTGCAAGTGTGTGTCAAAAATCATCATCCAAACCAATTACTTTCCTACAACTAGCTTTCCATCCTATCTTTAGTCTAGCAAAACACACATAAAATCTCTTGAAATAAGTCAGCCCATCATCTTTTTCTTCCAAATCAATGTGACATGTTGAACCAGGATTAGAGTCCAACAGTGCTTGCCTGTAGTCCCATATCCTACCATAATGTTAAACTAAGCCACCCTCATGATCAAACAATGCAATATGTATTACCCTTCTACATTGAGCCAAACTGACAGTTACCATGAATTTTTCTTTGATAGAATTCTGCATATACTTGTAAGCAATATTAGGGTTATCAATGATTTCCCTAGCATAATGCTCAACTATCCATTTATATGTAACCAATGCACCTAAGTTGTAATTTCTACAATACTTGTGAGCAGGGTAAAGGATTTTGATTTGAAAGCACCTTTTCGTGCTCATCCAACTAGCCCATAGCCTAAATGGACAGTCCACTCTAGGCATCACATATTCTTTTTCCTTTTCCTTTTTTTCAGCCCATTTATCTTTTGATGTTTCACTCTTTTTGCTAGGCTCACACTCATTTTCTCCTAATGTGCCTTTACCTTTATCAATGTTTGAGGTAGTTTGCTCACTATCATCTATCTCAATTTGATGGCTTTCATCTATAAAAACATGTTTTTTACCTCTTTTTCCAGCACACTTACCAACAGTAACATCCCTACCACACTTAGCTAGTAATCTATGACAATCATTGTGTAAATACCATAACTTGCAACTATTTTTAACTCTATAGTTAAGCTAGGCAATTTTTTAGTCGTAATGGAGTCTCAAACTTCATACCTAGTACTGGTTCACATTGATCTCATGGTGTGTCAGGATCAAAAGTAGGGTATTGAAAGTCCTTCATAACTTGTATTTAGGTTCTACAAAAGTCTCACCATGATCATTACATTCTAACATTAACTGAGCAACTTCTCTTGTTTGAGGATTCTCATTGTCACCCACAAACCTACCCTTACCAACTAGCTTATTCAACCAAGATTCAGTGGTAGTCAACCTAGGAATGACTACATTTTCCTCACCCTCATTTTGGAAGTCAATGTGTTCAAGCAAATCATCCAACTTCTCATCCTTACTAACATCATCAAAGTCACTCTCACTAGTATATGATGTTAACCTGTCCTCATTAACCAACTGAAAAACATCATACCCATGATGTTTAATAAACATAGACAAACGACTATTATTCTCAAACAGGCATTCTACAAATTGTTCTAACTGGTCATCATTAGTGATGGGTCTCAAACCCATATACATTGGAACACCAGGTATAGTATAGAAGACCCCTAACGGTACATCTAGGACTAACCTACGAATAATAGTGAAGAAATCATCATACTTCATACCTTCAAAGTCTATATCATCTACTACACGAACTTCTCCATTAGAATAGGACACTGGATTTCTAATAAATATACCATCATGGTGCAAATCCACCACGAACTTCACTAATGGTATTCAAGTAAGTTTCCAAAACAGAAAAAAATAATTAGGGCAAATGCATGAATCATATCAATTATGCATAACTATCACTCAATTCAAGATCGAATTAGAAAATATTAAATTTGTAGGAACATATTTTCTAAGGATTAGGCAATCTATGATTAATCTATTAATCTGGATGGAGAATGGAGAACTTAGAGAGATTAGAAGAGAGAGAGAAAGGAGAGAAAGATAAGAAAGATGGAATATGATAAATGGTAAGTGTTCAACCCCTCCTAACATGCTAGGAGGGGGTTTATATAGCCCACCCTACATGTGGGATATATGGGCTATATATTGGATCACGAGCCCAATATCATTGGAGTGACTGATCCTTTCTAAATACGTAAAAACGTATTTCCAACAATCTCCCCCAAAGGGAGGTCACTCCAAGTTACAATGTCCTAAATAGTCTATAGCTCGTGATCTATGCTAACAATGATGTGATCGAGACTTTCCTTGGAAAAACGTATTTCCAACAATCTCCCCCAAAGGGAGGTCACACCATTTTACAAAATCTTAAACCTAGCATACTATGCTTGAGTCTTCGATCTTGTTCTTGTGAATATGTTGATGAGATCTTTGACTTTAGTCTTGAGCATGTTCTCTTGCCTTGACCTTGTGCATTCATCACTTGTGATATTTGTCTCCTTGTGACTTTATGTTCCACATACTTATACTTTTATAAATTCTTGAAAGCTTCAGAGTTTGATACAGCGGAAGACTTGACTTTCAGACTTTCTTGAATTTTTTGAAGTATTAAGTGTATGTAGTATAAGCATGTGGTGACGACTTCTTCTGGATTGTACACCGCAATGCCACCTTCTTGTTATGCTGCATACGACAGTTAGCAACAAAACATATACACGGATGAAATGGCCTTGAACATTTCATTCTAATTCGGTAGCATTTTACCTCCGGTCGGTGAAGACCATTGGACGATATAAAATATCGTACTTGTGGCAGGTAGTTTCAATTAAGAACCTCCTTGACAAGATTTCGCGGGTACACCCGTTCTCTTTATTCGACCGTCCAAAGCTGGCTGCGAGCATAAAGAGTGAAACATTTGGATAATAATATCCGCATGATTTGAAGCCGTCAGTTCATGTTCCTGGAACAAGTGAAATTCAATTAAGAACCGCACCATCGTTGCTTTCTAGTTGTCACGAGCTTGATTCGTATAGTTACTTGCAAGTTACCTACCAAGTGCTGTTTGAGGTTAACACTAGAAGAATTTCCACTCATCACTGTGAACACTAAGGTATCACTCTGAGTGTTCTGGCAAGATCACTAAGATATTGCGTAGAGGCCTGGAACGTGTTTAAATTCATTTAAGATTTAAACCACTGTTGCTTTCCAGTTATCACAAGTTTGATTCATAAAGAATCGCACAAGTCACCTACCATGAGCTTTTTGATGTTCGCTCAAGAAGGATTTCCATCTTCATTGTAAATACTTTCGTATTACTCGGATGTTCAGGCAAGATCATGAAGATTTTGCGTAGGACTCTAAAGATCTTTCTTACTTTTCACAGTGTGTGAAGAAGCAAGGAAATATGAAAGTGTGTCCTAATGAGATATTTGATGATCTAAAATGGCTCTAGACTCAATCGTGCATTTTGGATTTTTAGTGATCAGAGGCTGGAGAGGAGTGCCACCATTTCAATACCAATTCATTCGAAGTAAATAAATCAATAGATAATGTGTTGTCTCCGTGTGATTAAAACAAATATCTTTTAAGAGATATCTGAGTTAGATGGGATGGGTTGTGCCTTGCATCACTGGGTCCATGATGTCTGTCTTCAATATCAAGAATCATTAAACAATGATCTTAATAGCATATGTATTGACCCGGTTTCTGCCTAAGGTTGTAAGGAGGGCTTCTTTCTTTTCACCCTTTATCTTTACAATTCTTTTTCATTCTTCAACCCCTTAAATGCTTACCAATACGTCATCACTAGCACCTTGTTGTGATTGTTCCAGTGCTAACTTAAGTACTTGGTCGGCATTCAGCTACGTTCACAATCTTTCTCCATATTTCCTAAGGACTAGTATTTCTAGCTATGGAATGTCCTTGGGAAGATTCCTCCGGTTCTAGAGGATTCATTGGACTTTAACCTATCCTACCATCCTTATGTCACCACAATCTTCACCGTCGTGAATATATATGTTTTAGGTAAGTATATGTCACCATGAAATCCATCTTGAAGTGCAAATCCATTTTTCTCCCCCGTAACATATGCCACGATATCCGAAAACATTTCGCACATGTCGGGATGAGCTATCACGTTAAGTCAAACCATTTATGATTAATCATTTCCCATATTAAATCACATTTTCTCCCCCATATTAAAAATATTAACCCAATCAATGTTTTTAATATCAATTGATTTAATAACATTTTAAGAAAATTTGGGAAGAAAAATGCAAAGCTAATTATCTTCATGAATTACACAAGCTCCCCCTCAAATTAATGAGGGTGTACTTTAAACGTAAATAAAATCCCTTTTAAACACAAGTGTAAGGTATTTATCACGTGCAAAGATCATATATGATAATGAATTCACAATATTAGCAATTTATGAGGTTGGACCTGAATGATGAAGAACATCATATGAAAAAAGCACATGGTTCTTGTTCACGAATGTTGGTCGCCTCATCACGTCTGAAGTTATCTCTTGACTCCGTGTGTACGATTGATATCGTTATCTTGACACCAACATGTGAACTTGGCACTTTCGGCGTCAAAGATTCTGAATGCTGTACAATTGCTCCCCCTCAATTGTTGACCCGTGTTCTATTGAAAGAGTTGTAGTCGCCGTTTGAGTAGTCGCATCGTCGAGTATGTAGATATCAATTGTAAATTGCTACGGTTGGTGGAGATGATAACTTCATAAAAACAAGATTTCTCTTGTTTTAACAAATAAATGCACTGACACGTACATATATTCGTGTTAGATTGTGTTATGCCGTAAAAACAATCCCTTACATGGTTATAAAATAAACCATGCCCAAGAAAATTAATTCTCGTTGTTGAGTCAAAGCTTTCCGGTGAAATGCTTGACTTGAGTATGAAAAGCGGGTTACTATCTGAAATAATAGCAAACCATTTTGAGCATGTTTTAAAACATTTGAACTTCTGCTCGAACTTTATTTACAACCCCGTGTCATTATTGAATGACATTTCTAGTATCGTAAATATTATCAATTCCAGAAGACATGCTCTTTTTATCAAAACATTTTTGAACACACAATTTTGAAAGATTTAGAAAAACCTTATTGAGAAATTCTCGAAAAATTGTGTTCAACGTTTTGAAAACCAATTACTTGAGCTTAAGATGTTGAATATCTTGCAAAACGAGCTCAAGTCCGAGAAGTTGTAAACTTCCTGTTGTTAAGGATAAGTTTATCATCGGCGATAAACTTTCCTTTTAACTGAAGAACGAGTCCTAAGTTGACATTTACTTAGAAGTCGTTTTCATGAGCTTGAAAAACTTTGAATGTTTTAACATAAAGCTCATGACCGAGAAAGATGAATTTCTCGTTAAGAATAAAAGTTCTCTTATTTAAAAGATACACTTTACTTTATGAGCTTAAAACTTAGAATGTTTTAAGACAAGCTCATGACCGAGAAAAATGAATTTCTCGTTACGAGGATAAACTATCTTTAAAGATAAACTCTCCTAAAATTGAAGTCCGAGTTACAGTCTAATATTTAATTGTAAGTCATTGTGCATGAGCTTAAAAACTTCGAATGTTTTTATTATTAGCTCATGCTCGAGAAAAAATTAATTTCTCGTTGTAAGGATAAGTTTATCATCGAGGATAAACTTTCCTTTTAATTGAAGAACGAGTTCTAAGTTGACATTTACTTAGAAGTCGTTTTCACGAGCTTGAAAAACTTTGAATGTTTTAACATAAAGCTCATGACCGAGAAAGATGAATTTCTCGTTAAGAAGAAAAGTTCTCTTATTTAAAAGATACACTTTACTTTATGAGCTTAAAACTTAGAATGTTTTAAGACAAGCTCATGACCAAGAAAAATGAATTTCTCGTTACGAGGATAAACTATCTTTAAAGATAAGCTCTCCTAAAATTGAAGTCCGAGTTACAGTCTGATATTTAATTGTAAGTCATTGTGCATGAGCTTAAAAACTTCGAATGTTTTTATTATTAGCTCATGCTCGAGAAAAAATTAATTTCTCGTTGTAAGGATAAGTTTATCATCGACGATAAACTTTCCTTTTAATTGAAGAACGAGTTCTAAGTTGACATTTACTTAGAAGTCGTTTTCATGAGCTTGAAAAACTTTGAATGTTTTAACATAAAGCTCATGACCGAGAAAGATGAATTTCTCGTTAAGAAGAAAAGTTCTCTTATTTAAAAGATACACTTTACTTTATGAGCTTAAAACTTGGAATGTTTTAAGACAAGCTCATGACCGAGAAAAATGAATTTCTCGTTACGAGGATAAACTATCTTTAAAGATAAGCTTTCCTAAATATGAAGATCGGGGCATAATCTGAAATATAATTATACACCATTGTGCATGAGCTCAAAAACTTCGAATGTTTTTAATATAAGCTCATGCCCGAGAAAAAATAATTTCTCGTTGTGAGGATAAGTTTATCATCGGCGATAAACTTTCCTTTATTTGAAGAACGGGTCATCATCTGTTATTTAATGATGAGCCTTATACACGAGCTTAAAACCTTTGAATGGTTTTAGGATAAGCTCGTGTCCAAGAAAACTTAATTTCTTGTTAAGAGGGTAAGTTATCGTTGCGTAGATAAACTTCCCTGTCTCTGAAGTCCGGGTCATCGTCTGTCATTTAACGAGGAGCCATTGTGCATGAGCTAAAAAACTTGGGATGTTTTTTATATTAGCTCATGCCCGAGAAAAATTAATTTCTCGTTGTTAGGATAAGTTTACCATCGACGATAAACTTTCCTTTCTTTGAAGATCGATTTATAGTCTGTGATGTGACTATAAGTCCTTGTCGTAAGCTTAACCATGAATCCCCTGAGACACTTGTTTTTCCGATATCTGCTTGTTCAGCAACCAAACTCTAAGAGTGTCCTTAGTTGAACGGTATACAACGATTGGACCGCTTCGTTCTTTTGGAACATCAACTTTGGTACCTGCATTCTTATTAGGAATTTGCATGCTTTGATATGGGTTAGCGATATCTATCTTAGAAGCAAGTGGAGGTTCACAGTTGTCTTTTCTTGTGCTGGAGGTGACCTGAGGAGATGATTCACTTGTCTTATCTGGTAAACGTTTCCTTTTATAGAAAACCTTAAGTTCAGGCTTAAGTGATGTATCATCCTTATCAATTTCCTCCCTAGTAGTCTTAGTAGAATCAGAGACTATCCTAGTTAAAGGGCACTCGTTTCCTACAAGAGTGAAATTTCTACCAGTGGGGCACCACATTTTACCAATGGGTTTGATTTTGGCAACCCACTGGGATTTAAATCTAGCACGGGAGTTCACCTCATTAAGTAGTTTCTTGATACAAGAATCGTGATTTGCCGTAAAGACACATTTTCTACATGTTTTACAAGTAGCATATTTAATGTCCAAGTAAGATCTAGAATTCCTTGATGATTGATTGATGCTCCTAGGATTAGACATGCTACGGTTAGCAGTGTTGGGTAATCTAGAGGACATCTGTCTAGGTTTGAAATTCCTATCTCTTACTTGTGTCTTTTGCTTAACTTCCCTCAGACCAGATTTATGATGAACGTCATTTGAACTAGTTCTAGACGTGGTCTTTGGACTATGTCTAGGAAGACTAGAGGCAATCATGAGTAGGTCTTGCAAAAGCTGTTTTAGTCACATTGGCCCTAGTTGGTGGAGTGACTGGTCTAGAAAGATAAACCACATCAACTTGGGAGGCAAACCGCGGTCTCGAGGATTGTGATCGCTCGGATCTAAATGCAGTCGGTTTTCGAATGAACTGATTTGTAGGCGGTTTCCCCAAGATTGATGGTTTTTCAAGCTTAGTGTCCACACTAGTTCCTTTAGTTTTCCTGAATTCGTTTTTTAATGAAGCTATAGCAAAGACCTTTTCCTGTACTTGAGCTTTTAAAATCTCATTCTCTTTGAGCAAGTTATCTTGGGATGACAATTTAGATTCAAGCAACTTAATTTGTTTCAAAAGATTATCCTTTTCAGCTTTAGAATCTAGAACTGTTTGATCTAATTTTCGTTCAAGAACAACGTTTAACTTTTCAAGTTTTTCAAAATATGTTTCAAACTTGTCAGTTCTCTTAGAAAATTCTAGTTTGGCATCCTCAAGATCTTTTGATTGCTGAGCTAAAATCATTTCAAGTTCTTCAATCCTAGAAGCAGAGTTGGTTAATGAAGCAGTCATAAGGCATATATCATGATTTTTAGCATTTTGATCATTCTCTCCCCCATTATGACGCACATCGGATGAATCAGAAGTGGAATCACTCTTTTCCATCCCATGTTGGTCATAGGTGGGTTCTGAGTTCTCAACATGCTGTAGATCATTGTGAGATTCAGTATTCAATTGTACCTCAACTATTGGCTCTTCGTCATGCATGCTTGGGTCACGTTGTCGTGATGCAATGACGCTGCTATCATCGTTAAGCAAGGCGGTCTCCATTGAGTCATCCGTAAGACCATTTTTCTGCTGTGTCATCTGCATCATGGATTCTTGTATTCCACTAGTATGCTCTGGTTGAAGTTGTGAATTTGCATAAATCGAAAGTGCAATAGATTTCATGAACTCGAGCAATTTATCCCTAAAGTCTTTAACGTCGATTTGTGTGTCTTCAAGGAATGACTGGCAGATCATTGAAGCTTCAACCTTGGCAGGATCAAATTGAAAGAACCTCGAAAAATGTTGCACTAGAACTTGAAGTGAATGTAAGGATTCAATTTGATTAATGTCTTCTTTGTTGATCTGCTCTAGAAGTTGGTTAACTTTGAGGAGCATTTGGTGGACGAAAATGGTATGATCTTGACCGAAGAGTGTCACAAAACCGCTTCCTTCTTTAAGTAGAGAAATGTTCGACAGATGGGACCGAAGTAGTCGAAATAACGTCATTCTACTTTCTCTAGCTTTAACTTTCATTTGATGCGATTCTCCCTTGTTCGATGTCGAATTCAAGACATCCATTGAAAATTCGATGACAAATAATTGTGGATGTGGTTGTTTTCGGAATTTAACAACTCGTGAAGAAACTTAGAAATGAAAATTCTCGGGATATGACAACACCAACAAAAGATCCGTAAAAACCTCTTAAAAATCCTCGAGTGATGATATACCTCTTTACTCGGCTCAAAAATTGTTGTCGGCTCAAATGATGATAAATTAAACGAAAACTAATAAGTCTAATAACTTCGGCTCTACAAAGTAACTAAACCCGACCCAAGTCAAAATAACCCTAGTCACCTACTACAAATAATACTAATCTCACTTGCACGAAATAAAATGAAGACACAATATTTAAAAACAAAACGTACACCTCACTTTGTTAAAAGAAATTTAAAAACAAATTATAGAAATCCTTTACTTTAAAAAATACGGTTGGTTAAATTAAAATGAAGACACTATAAAATGAAGACACAATGTTTAAAAACAAAACGTACACAATATGTGTAACACACAATATTTAAAAGAAATTTTAAACGTGGCAGACATGTTGAAAAACGTGGCAGTCAATCACTTTGTTTTCTCCGTCCCACTCACCTATAACAAATATCTTGAAATCTTTGTTAAAATTAAACACACACAGATGAATCCTCTCAAATCCTCTCAAATCTCAAATCTCACAAATCTCAAATCCTCTCAAATCTCCAATCACAGATGAATCTCAAATCGTCTTTTTCAACAAACAATAGAACTATGGCAGACGAGTCACAAAACCTTATCACCACTCAATCACAGAACCCTCAGTCTCTTTGATTTTCTCAGGAATGATCAAAGATTAAACGTTAAACGTCTTCAAGATCTTTATCAAAAGGTCTCAGGTAGGTATATTTTCTTGTTGCGTGTGTGTTTGGATCGATGATGGTTTTGGATGGAAACTTAGATCGAGTCTTGTGTGGGTTTTGTCGAGGGTGTGTGTGCGAGGGTGAGGGTGAGTCGAGGGTCAAAACTGAAGTTTTTGGATTGTTTTTGGATAGTCGAGTTAATCAAGTTGTGTACAGTTTTTGGATTGTTTTTCGAGAGTCTGTCTAAAAATTGAGTCTGATGGGTTTGTTTGGGTTCAAGGTGAGAGTAGAGTCGTGAGAGTTGTGAGTCTGATGAGAGTGTTGTACGAGGGTGGGTCGAGAGAAGTGTTTGTGTTGGAGTCGAAAATGGGTGAGGGAGTCGAGAGTTTTTTTTCGAGTCTTGTGGGCGTCGAGTGATGAGTCTGATGAGAGACTTTATCCAAACAAGAGTGTTGTAGGTCTGATGAGACGAGGGTATTGGTGAGGGTGAGTTTTTGGTGTTCGAGTCTTGTGTGTGGGAGTCTTGGTGTGTTGTGGGAGGGTGGGTCTAGGAATCTGTGTTAGTGAAGTCTAGTGTGAGTCTTTTTGTTGATGTTGGAGAGGTCTGGGCAGGTTGTGGGTAGAGTCGAGAGAGGATTGGGTGAGGGAGTCGAGGGTTAGGGTGAGTCTTGTTTGTTTGGTTTGGTGTAAGAGTCGAGAGTTTTGTTTGTTTTTGAAGTCAATCGTAGTCTAAAAGTTTAAGTCCATCGCAATGTCTACTAGTCCATCATAATATGAAAATACTTTGCATCGCAATATTCATACTCTTCCATCGTAATATTCAACAACACTTCCATCGCAATATTCACAACACTACCATCGCAATATTCACAAATTCACCATCGCAATATTCAACAATAAACCATCGGAATGTGTCTATAAAAATTTGGGCAGAGTTTCGACTCAATTTCCTTAAGCCCGTCGGAATCCACGATCGCAAAGTACGATCGGAATCCACGTCGGAATAAGGTATGGGAATAATTTGATCACAAAGTAGAACCCGAGGGTTATTGCGATCGATGTACAAAACTTGTAACCGTCTTAAAGAGTGGTCGGAATACGTGTCGGAATGAAGAACACTTTCTCGACAGACATAAAAAAAACTATAAAAAAAATATCGGAAAAGGAAACACAACAAAACAGTGAAGACAAAATTTGATAAATTAAGTATTAATAAAAAAATTGGTAACTTTTATACTTTTGAAACAGACAACTGATTCTTTTGTGAATTTAAAAAATAAAAACTGATACTGTTTTAAATAACTTTTGTAGAAAGTTTGAGACTTTTGAGACCAATAATGATAACAAAAAAGAAACTGATAATCAGATACTAATGATGAAAAAACAATGCTTTTATCAAATTGATAAACACGCAACACCAAAAGAAAGAGAAACGAGAAAAAAAATTTAGAAAGAAAAGATTTTTATGACCAAATCAATAGATAAAAAATACGTCAATCCGAAGAATCAACCAAGCTCTTGATACCAATTGTAGGAACGTATTTTCTAAGGATTAGGCAATCTATGATTAATCTATTAATATGGATGGAGAATGGAGAACTTAGAGAGAGAAAGAAGAGAGAGAAAGGAGAGAAAGATAAGAAAGATGGAATATGATAAATGGTAAGTGTTTAACCCCTCCTAACATGCTAGGAGGTGGTTTATATAGCCCACCCTACATGTGGGCTATATGGGCTATATTGAATCACGAGCCCAATATTATTGGAGTGACCGATCCTTTCTAAATACGTAAAAACGTATTTCCAACAAAATTACTTACCAATTTTAATTGACCTCAACACAATCAAAAAAGTTATGTATAAAATTAGGGTTATTGAAATTGATGGTGATACGATGTGTTTATATAGCCGATGTATATAGGGAAATATGTGATATAAATGAGGTGGAAAAATAATTACTTGGCCTTGCAAAAAAATAGTCCCCGGTCAAAAAAACATTTCAACGGTAAAGTCAAAATATCTGGTCAAATCCGACGCGCCCAATGTGATTTTTGTATATAAAAAAGTCCAATATGTATAATAGACACATTCATATAGTACGTGATGTATTTGTGGATTTTATCCTATATAAAACTATAGCCTTAAATCTTTGCCAACCTTGGCAATCCACTCTGTATCCCCAGACACACTTTTGATACCCATTTTGCTCCTTTTGTGCAATCGCCTTCACCATCTTCTGTATCCATTCCTCTTGCTTCTTTATAACCTTCTTCATTTGTATGTCAATGTAGCTTTTACTATCTCATTCTTTTCCATCATCCAAGTTTTTGGTTGTTAGATTAACACACAAAATACAAATGTATGAGTAGTGTCTCGACTAATTAAACTTGAGGCTCACATTGTGTGTATATATAATAATAACGCATGAAAATTTGTGGCTCTCATTAAATGGTGATCATGTGCAATTACTATTGCATTCTAAAGACTGGCCGACTATAATTGTCGAAGTCTAAGGAAAAAGTAGAAATTAGTCAATATTTAGTCAACTAACTATAAGGGGAGGTGATTTGCACACTCCATGAATTGATTGGCACACTCCAAATGTTTGTGTGTTGACATTTATACCCTTACATTAGTGGAGTAGGCAAATTTGCACACTCCATATTAAGGGTAAAGATGTCTAACACACAACATTTGGAGTGTGTCAATCAATTTATGGAGTGTGCCAATCAACTCCCAACTACAAGTGAAGACGGGTTAAGATTTAGGTGAAAAAGCAAAAAAAAAGTACTAGTAATAAATAGAATAAAATAAAATAAAAATCAATGGAAGTTACCAAAAAACCTATACAGATAATCTTATATAAAGTCAAACGATTATATCTTCATGACTAAATAAACATATCTCTTATACCATGTAGTCGACTTTGTTGGTGTAAAGATAAAAAAACTTTGAAGAAAATGGTTTACTAAAAAAACCAGTCGAAACAATCAACATAAAATCAATTCCAGACGACCTAGTCCTCTAGAGGCCATCAAACCAAATTCTACTTATCGAACTTCAAGCATTACTTTCGAACAAACGACTAAATTAATACACTATTTCAATGCATAAAATAATTTATCACTATGTTTAGCATTTTAGATGTTGCCAAAAGTTTAATTAGTCTCTTCATAAGCTTATTTTGATCCATCAGCTTGCCCAACTGTTTTGTTGGTTTCTATTTCTCTTAAATTTTTACACTTTAAAATCACTAGGTAAGGTGCCCGCGCTCCGCCGCGGCTAGTTTTTGTTCGTTGATTCTTGGCGGAGTTGTGGACACGTATGTAAGAATAGCATAATCCGACGGCTTCCTCTCTCGTCTCGTGAATACAGTTTCAACTGGAGCAGCACCTTGTCTTCAATGAAAGTTTGCGTCTTGAGGATGGTGTTTACAGTGAACTTCCAGCACCCTTGCGTGTTTTTCCATATTCTGTATTCAAAAAACATATATACCTAATTAACATTTTGAAACAATAATAGTACAACTATTAAAATCTCTTAAAAGACGATTTAGAATGATGTATGCATTAAAAAGACTCTTAACGACTTCAACCCGTTCTCATATACCTAGTTTTTTTAAGCTGGTCCATTCCAGAGAAAAGACAACCAGAATCGACCCAAACTTATAAGTAAATAGGTCAAAACTGCTACCTCTAAACACAGGAAAGGAACTTACGAAGCTCGTTGTAGTTTCCACGCGTCTAGGCTCAGATATGGCACCATTAAGGGAAAAACGGATAGGCACGCCATGGCTGCAGCCCCGAGAGGTTGCCCCGCCAAGATACGCGTAATCTCAGATTTAGCCCATGCCGTTAAACTCATCATAGCCTGAGTAATCACATACATTGGTTTTCGTAATCCCCCTCTTTTATTAAAACTGTCATAAAGTGTATTTCTTTGTACACTTATTAAAACTGCCATGGCTGCAAACACATTTCCGTGTTGTGCCGCCAAGATAGGGGCGGTCACTATCATTATAAAATCAAATGACATTATCGGAACTGGATATCAACTACACTTCATACTAATGTACCCCGACAACCTTAAAAGGTCGCCTGAGCAAAATCAAACGACATTATCGGAACTGGATATCAACTATACTTCATACGACCGCTGATAATCATAATAGTGCGTTTAAATACCTTGTTGGTCGCGTCACCAATCATATGTATGTCGCCCGGACAAAACTTATCAGTCAAGCTAAGCACACTAAAATAACATAAAGCTTGAAACATAAAAGCAAAGTCAAAAGAATACCTCAGAAAAGCACAAAAGTTGGTATGAGGATTGACAATGGTCAACATCAGGCAGCGCCGACTGACGACCACCATCACCCATACCTAAGATCACCAACACCGCCTACTGACAATCAACGCCGCACACCGTCAACGGGGCAACGAAGCAGCCAATGACAATGAAGGGGCTCCTGGCCAAATGGGTATACCCAGATCATCAATATAGATTAGATCATCATCAATTATCAGATTAAATAAAAACCAATAAAACCGATCAACGCATCAATCATCATCAAGAAGGGTACTGTTCATTGGGAATCGCAAACACCCCTTACAGCCTATCGTCAGCAGGCGTCAAGAGCGGCACTGAAAGCCATAATTGTCACGATCGTCGCCTGCTATGAATAGCGGTAACGAACCTTCAATTGAATGACTATACTTCTTTTTTTTTAAACAACTTATACCCTGAACATATCCAAAACCTCTGTTTTTACTTACCAATGGTAACTTTCAAAAAAAGTACTTATCTAAAATTTCAGTGGTAGCCTCAAAACTCAGAAACACCAACAGCTTCATAAAAACACCAACAATAAACGTGTTAAAAAGGTAACGGTTTTTTTAAAATGGTCTCAATCATGTTTATATCTACAAAATAAGATAATACAAAGTTCATAAGATTATTAATCAAAATTGATTAGTTGTATCAACAAATTATTAGTGGTATAAACACAGTAAAGGAACTTATGAAGCTCGTTGTAGTTTCCACACGTATAGGCTCAGATATGGCACTATTAAGGGAAAAATGGATAGGCACGCCATGGATGCAGCCCCGAGAGGTTGCCCCGCCAAGATACGCGTAATCTCAAATTTATCCCATGCCGTTAAACTCATCATAGCCTGAGCAATCACATACATTAGTTTTCGTAATCCCCCTCTTTTATTAAAACTGTCATAAAGTGTATTTCTTTGTACACTTTATTAAAACGGCCATGGCTGCAAACACATTTTCGTGTTGTGCCGCCAACATAGGGGCCGTCACTATCATTATAAAATCAAATGACATTATCGGAACTGGATATCAACTACACTTCATACTAATGTAACCCGACAACCTTAAAAGGTCGCCTGGGCAAAATCAAATGACATTATCGGAACTGGATATCAACTATACTTCATACGACCGCTGATAATCATAATAGTGCGTTTAAATACCTTGTTGGTCGCGCAGCGCCGACTGGCGACACCATCACCCACACCTAAGCTCACTAACACCGCCTACTGACAATCAACGCCGCAGACCGTCAACGGGGCAACGAAGAAGCCAATGACAATGAAGGGGATTCTGGCCAAATGGGTATACCCAGATCATCAATATAGATTACATCATATTGTGATTCCTTAATAAAAGAGTGGAAGTGCGATTCCCAACGAACAGTACCCACACTCACAGAAGAAATAAAAAAAAATGTCCCACCTCCCTCACATACCCCTCACACTCACATACCCCTCACACATAAAGCTTCAAACATAAAAGCAAAGTCAAAAGAATACCTCAGAAAAGCACAAAAGTTGGTATGAGGATTCACAATAGGCAACATCAGGCAGCGCCGACTGACGACCACCATCACCCACACCTAAGCTCACCAACACCGCCTACTGACAATCAACGCCGCACACCGTGAACGGGGCAACGAAGCTCGCTGTAGTTTCCACGCGTATAGGCTCAGATATGGCACTATTAAGGGAAAAACGGATAGGCACGCCATGGCTGCAGCCCCGAGAGGTTGCCCCGCCAAGATACTCGTAATCTCAGATTTATCCCATGCCGTTCAACTCATCATAGCCTGAGCAATCACATACATTAGTTCTCGTAATCCCCCTCTTTTATTAAAACTGTCATAAAGTGTATTTCTTTGTACACTTTATTAAAACTGCCATGGCTGCAAACACATTTCCGTGTTGTGCCGCCAAGATAGGGGCCGTCACTATCATTATAAAATCAAATGACATTATCGGAACTGAATATCAACTACACTTCATACTAATGTACCCCGACAACCTTAAAAGGTCGGCTGACCTAAGCTCACCAACACCGCCTACTGACAATCAACGCCGCACACCGTCAACGGGGCAACGAAGAAGCCAATGACAATGAAGGGGCTTCTGGCCAAATGGGTATACCCAGATCATGAATATAGATTAGATCATCATCAATCATCAGATTAAATAAAAACCAATAAAACCGATCAACGCATCAATCATCAGCAAGAATTATATTATATTATATCCTTAATAAAAGAGTGAGATTGCGATTCCCAATGAACAGTACCCACACTGACAGAAGAAATAAAAAAAAATATCCCACCTCCCTCACATACCAAAGCGTAGATTGGTTTTGACGAACCCTTTTTAATCAAAGGCCCTTTTTAATCAAAGGTTTCGATCACGCTAGTCTAATCAAGAAATCTATCAAACTATTAAGGTTTTAGATTAAACCCATAACCCGTCTCATCAACGAAGATCTATAAAGTTATGAAAGTTTCACATCCAGCGGATCAGTTTTACATCGACGCAAGATGTACCTAAAGTCAGATTCAAAACATACTTGATACTTAAAATATAGAATAATCAAATACGATTAGAAACATAGCAAATCATACCTGATACTTAAAACATAGAATAATCAAATACGATTGAAAACATAGCAAATCATACGCTTGATGATCGGCCGTCGATGATTAGAGAGAGAAACAGAGAACTTTCAAGAATGAATGAATGAGAGAGGGAGAGAAAATAAAATATGTGTGAGGGGTATGTGAGTGAATGAGAGAGGGAGAGAAAGTAAAATATGTGTAAGGGGTATGTGAGAGAGGTGGGATTAAAATAAAATATGTGTGAGGGGTATGTGAGTGTGAGGGGTATGTGAGGGTGAGGGGTATGTGAGGGAGGTGGGATATTTTTTTTTTCTTCTTCTGTGAGTGTAGGTACTGTTCAATGGGAATCGCAATTCCACTCTTTTATTAAGGATATAATATGGTCATGTATACAACCTTTCAGGTACTAGAAGAGTCAATTTCACTCCTAAAAACAACAACAAAACTCAATAAGTCTCCTAATAGTAAAGTTAAAAAAACTTAGGGTCCGTTTGTTTGATGCTTCCAGCCATCTGGTTTGAAATAAAGCCCAACTCTAATTGTTTTGTATAAATTTGTGGGTTTCAAGATTGGGAGTGACTACCAAAAAAATTCTCTTTACAAATCTTAAATCACTTGCCTAGTTTTATAAGTAGTATTTCTGAAAGTGGGTCCTCTTTCTATCTCCATTTCTCATATATTATTTTTTTTCTATTTAAAATTTATTACATTCAAAAGCAAAATAATACATATATATTATATTTTCGTTTGCATAAATCAACATATTTTCTTTTTTACATTAAATCTAAACCTAAACCTAAACCATCCACTTTATAAACTTACATAAAAAAAATGAAACCCAACTTCAAACCAAACTGACCCTTAAACTTATATAACAGCAACAAATTAGTTTCCAAACTGACCCTTAAACTTATATATCAGCAACAAATTAGTTTCCACGGCAACACGGGTCAAATTCCAACTCGTTCAATTCTCAAATAACTAAATCTCAACAACGATTTCAAAATCGATTGTGTGTACTGTGTTGTGACCAAAAGCCCAAAATCAGAAACCTATCTAAAAATTCAGCCCAAAATGAATTGGCCCAAAACCAAACTTGCCAAAGCAATTGGCCCAAAGGAAATTTTTGGAGAATTGAATATGCAGGACTCCGAAAATGTGAGTAACATTAACTATGGGAGTCAGCTTTAAAGTAAACCTGGTGTTGACTCATTCAGAGTAACATGCTACATGGTGTGGTTCATTAACTGAACACATGACTTCATTTAATTTTGAGTTTATAGGGACCTGTTTATAACTGTTGAGTGAGCTGTTTAGAGGACATCGTCGATAAAGAGATGACAATATAGGATTAGGATATCATAAATTCCTTGGTGTCGCTCGAGCAAGATGTAAACTGTAACGTGCCAAAATGTCAGCTTGTCATCTTGCTTGTGCCATTGTTTCATTGGACTGAATGCATATGTTAGGGTTCAAACAAAGTTGTATCACATATATGTTTGTATCACATATATAATACGATACATCTGTAGACTGTAGTTGATCCTACCTATGGTTTCAAAGTCTGAGTCGAAGAGGTAAATGTTTTATCGTCATATAGCGACTTTTAAGGACGAGATCTGTTGTAGCCAAAAGTGTCCGTCACCCGTTCCTCCATTTCTTGTAGTGAGATAGGACATATGCCAACGAGTTGGAAGAACATATCACTTTGATAGAAACACACAGCCGTTGAAAACAACAATCAAAAGTAGCAAGACTACTATATAAAGGCCGTTTGTGACATAGGCACGTATAATTTATTGAGATTTTTCGGTTGCTCCCAGTCCAGCATGAAAATTTATGGGATTAGTTTCTTTGGGGTACAAAGTCATGTGGAGCTGCTAGTGATGGTTCAAGTGAGGGCCAAAACTGAGTTAAATGTTTGGTACTAATCATTTTCGCTCCTCCGATATCTCTTTTTCTATGTGTTACAGATATACTATAGGAGAAAAACTCGGGTAGTCTCTATACGTGGATTTCTAACAGTTCCGTTGCTTGTTCTCCATGTTTCATGTGTATTCTTTCTTATATCTACTGAATATCATAAAAAAATTGCCATTCAAAAAACAGAAAAAAGGTTTAGCTTGTATTCGAGGAGTTAAGCAATAACCGATCAAACTCGTCATGACTACTCAAAACTAACACAGTTTAAAAAAAAGAATGACAAGGTTCACATTGTTCATGTCCCAATCGTTAACAAATGAATGCATATACCCCCTCTACATACATGATACATACACATATACCCCAACGAATGTTACTGCTACGGAACCTCCATGAATTACTCTAACGAAAATCCTTACTGAGCTTCACCAAAAGGTTTTAGTCCAAAATGTTAATTACTCAACTAAATGCAAGTTCTTGTGCTAACTCCTCAGTCAAGAAACCAAAAATGGCTACTTCTATGTCCATCCCAGTCTCTCTAATCTTCTTTTCATCGTAACTTCTCCACCCTTCACTTTTCTCTTTTCTAAAATCCAATTCCACCATCATATCAATCGTGTTCGACTCAACCATTTTCCATGAATCCAACCGCCCCATTACTCTCCCGGTGACCACATCATGTTCCAGTTCGTTCTTGCTTTCCTCATGAATGAGGTCCAACACAAGCTTTTTCATATGTGTAGGGACTTCCTCAACATCTAAGTCCTTAATTATTTCTCTTAAAACATCTGAGTGTTCTTCGATGTCATCACTACATTGTTCTGACATGTATTTATCAAGTTCAATTGGATCTAATTTTGAAAGCTTCTCGAATCTTTGTAGCTTTTGTAGAAGTTGCTGCCTTGCTCCTGTAAATTGAAATTACAAGAGGTTTTATCATCATAAGAAACATATTATGAATTATTCACAGTTAGTAAGTTTAAGTTTCAATTCAGATTAGCATAAAATTGGGACTTGTCATTGAGTTGTCAAGAGTTAAATCCCAAAAACACCAAATTCAAGTTTGACTTTTAAGTTCTTTCTTTTTCACCTTTCAATACTTTTCTTGGTGATGCAAAATATATGAATAGATTGAGTTTTAATTGTATTTTTATTCGTTTAATTTTCATTATATAAAGTGTATTATATAACACGAACAAAAATATTAAAGATTAAAGCTGAAAAAGTTAAAAAATATACAATAAGACAGTTATTATGAAACGGAGAGAATACAAATTTTGGATCAAAGTGCCTAAGTTCATAATGTATAGGTGCTCTTGATTAGATTAAGCTGGATCTGGTATATGCAGGTACACACTTGATAGTTAATTAAACTAAAACTTATATATAGACAAAATGATAGTATCAATATATTGTGTAAGTTGTTTTATCATGAAAAAGGAAATGTACAATATCTTTACCCATCAGGGCAGTATGTGTGATCAGTGCATGGCTCCCACAAATAATTTTGCATGCCCATCACAGATTTGGTATAAATGCAAAAAAATAAAGATACCCCCCACATGAATAGATAGAAAAAGATAATCATCTGTACTAGATATGATACACCAGACCCATAAAGCATTTCAAATTTTGGGCCAGAATTTGTTATGTTTCTTTAACATGTGGTGTAAACATAACTGATCATATTAGTAACTCTAGTGTAAATGAATAATGATGATTCAATATGTGCAATGTTGGGAATAGTTGAGTTAAGTTTGTAATCATTCTTGCCATCATAGAACATGAATTTTGCATCCTGTAGATTTTCAATTACTTGTTTATTCACTTTTAAGGCCTTATGATTATGTTCAAACTAAATATCACAAGATCAACTAACTTTTTATAAGTCTATAGAAGTATATATGGACTAGTGTTCAGGACATAACATACCAATAAATATGATCAATAGTTAAAAAGTTTCACATACTTTGTACATTGGCGTAGCAGCATTCGAGATCATAACCATCCTCTACGACTGCCCCAAGATCGTGTTCTTCCTCATCGTCCTCAAAAAGCGGATCCAAAACGGATACCGGACTACATTGCTCCTTATCCTCTTCTTCTAAATGAATTTGTGGAGATTCGACACCTTCATTGTCTTCTTTTTCCTAAACAAACAACCAAATTGCAAGCCTTTTAATATTTTTTGGTACACATTTAGACACTAAAACAAGAAACAAAAACCTTAATTTTATTGTCTTCTTAAATTAGACAAGGCTGCTACCTAGGAGAATCTTAAAAAGTTGACTGTTGACTCTCCTCTAATACATGTGATTAAGTGATGTTTGGATTTAACAATATGGATGGACCTTGATGTAAAGCCAAATTTTGCTTTGTCCTTTTTGGGAATTTTTATTAATCCACTAGACAAGATTTGTTTTGAGTAGTAGTATAAATTTTGAAGCAGTGCATACATAAAAAAATGACATAAACACCCACATTGGATTCCTTGTCTCTAGACCTGTCATGGGTGCTCTCGTCCTTTTCACTTTTTTGGCATGGACATCAGAAAACACACCAAGATACTCTATTCGACATCAAGATCCTCAAACTGACTCTACTCAGCACTAGTTGCTCTTGACCTAGTCCATTTTAGTAGCAACTTTATAGAAGGCCCCTTTTTCAATTTCTACTTTGCCTTAAAATTAATACTAGGCCAGTCGATAAATTAACTTTGAGTGCTTTAAAATTTACTGAAATCAACTATTAAACCAATATCATACTAGTATTTCAATATGAACAATCTAAATACCTAGTTACATTAATCAACATCATACTAGAGGTACAAAAAGTTGTTCATTTTTATACCCATATCAAAACCTAATGATGAGCAATCTGAAGTACCTTATTCATACCCATATAAAACATGAAAACAATGAAACATGTTGAGAAACAAAATTTTTTTTTTTATCATAAACTGCGAAAAATAAAAATACCGAACATAATATATAAATTTTGATAGGTGAAAAGTAGTAAAAAAACACACAGAAGAGTAGAAAAGCATAAAAAAACGGCATTATCATGTTTATAAAGTGAGTAAAACTGTCGATAAAAATATAATATAAAGACAAACCTGTAACATAAGATGATTCGGAGAAGTCGTAGGTGATATAAAATCAGGTGTCCGACAACCGGTTGTCGGACTTTTCACAAGAGAAAACCGAAATGGGCTTAATACAAAACCATCATTTTCATTGTCGTAATACACTTGTTTTAAATCATGATCAGCTAAAGATGAGCTACATGAAGCCTCCAAATCACACACTTGTGAATGATCATACGATGCCAAACTTATTTCACGTCGTTTTATCCGGGTTCTACGATCCTTCAGCCTTTTTAAAAGAGATCCGAATAACCCAAACCCGACTTTTCCTGAAAAATCGGGTTTGGGTTTCTTCGGTTTATGTATCCTCATTGCTGCGTCCAGCAACATGGACGCAGTCCTCGAGGGTACATGGAACGGGCTTTTAATATCAAGAAAGGGTGACTTTCTAACGTCTGGTGATTCATGTAATGAGAAAAAACATACATGATTAATGCAAAAGCTACGAGCTGTAGTTGAAGTAGATGTAGATTGGACTATTACGGGCTTATTTCGTTTTCGGATGTTAAGAGTTGTTGTTGTGTTTGATTTGGTATGAATCCGATGGTTGGAAATGTAAGTGTTGAGATGAAATGGTTCTTGATCTTCTTTTAATAGTTCATGTAAATGTTTATGACCCATGAATTATTTTGTTTCAGAATTCAAATGGTGTTGAAGAGGTTTCAACAAGCCAAAAGAAAAAAAGAAAAAAAGGAAAAGATTGGGAATTGTGAGAAGATAGGTGAGTAGATTTTGTTAAAGAGGATTTTTACTCGATTCAATTCAAATGTTGTGTTTATGATACCAAGGCCAAGGAGTAATAAACTAAAATTTGTATTTTTTTTTTCATGCAGATGATATTAAGCATGGGTCTAAAAGGCTCGCAAAAGCTTCGCAATGGTCTCGCAAAGGCGTAAGGCTCCATCTTCACGCCACGCTATACGCTAAGGCGTGAGGTTAAGGCTTGACCTGCAATGAGAAGCAAAAAGTATCATAAGGCGCGATAAGTCATGATGGATCGAGGCTTTCTTCATTTTGATTTCGATAAAATCGATCTCTTTTATATAGAAATGAAAATGATTACATGTAAATATAGTTTTTTTACTTTAGTTTGTATGTAAGACGCTTTCGTAAACTTAATACATTTGGAATATGATATAAATACTAATAATTTATAAATATTTTCGTATTTTGTGTCGCCTTACTTCACACCTTAAAACGCAAAAGCTTCGCCTTAGCCGCAAAAGCTTCGCCTTAGCCGCTAAAGCTTGAGGCTTGATCATGCCGCCACGCCACTCCTCACGGTATTTAGAACCTTGAGGGTGTGGTGAAGCGGATCGTTTTGTCGAGCAGACGTGGAGGTTTCGTCGGCTTTCATCGAAGCTTGCCGCCACATCTACTTTTATTCTTCGTGTTCTCATTGTTGCACTGGCGATAGTGCAAAGAAGAAAGAGAAAAAAAAACACAGTTTGAGCAACAGTCATTTTTTAAAAAAACTTTTATTATTATAGATATCTTTCATTTGAACACTTTTAACACACACATCTCATATCCAAAAAAATGAGTGACTCAAGTTTTTTCGATTCGTCTGATCTTGAAGATATGACCGATTTAGAAATGATAATGCAGCTTAACGAAGCAAATGAAGCTAAAGTTGTTCGAACGCGTAGATACATTAATCGTGAATGTGATATCGCTGAAGCACGTTTATGACCGATTATTTCGGTCCGTACTCAAAATATCACGCGAAGTATCTTCAAAAGCGATATCGTATGCAGCGTTCACTATTTTTAGAATTAGTTCAAGGTATTGAAAATTACATTCAAACAAATAATCCTCTACCTAAACACTTTCAGTTTTTTACTATTCGATATGATGCAACGGGTTTAAAAAGTTTTAGTGTAATTATAAAATGCACACTTGTCATAAGTCAATTGGCGTTCGATACTCTACCGGATGCATTAGATGAATCTTGCAAATTAGTGCACATTGCGCACGTGATTGTCTTGATAATTTTACGATGTGCGTAATGGATTTGTTTCAACCAAGTTTTTAAGAAAACCACACCAATTAACATTCAGAACCTATATGACGCGCAAAATAGGATTCATGAGTTTCTCGGGATGCTTGGTAGTATAAATTATATGCACTGGGAATGGATTAATTGTCCGAGATCATGGCACGGCCAATATGGTAGCGGTGATAAAAAATACCCAACCATAATACTAGAGGTTGTTGCATCATACTATTTGTGGATTTGGCATACATTTTTCGGTGTTGCAGGTTCGAATAACGATATTAATGTTCTGAATCATTCTCCTTTATTTGACGACCTTTTGGATAGAAACAAAGCAGAGGCCCCGTATGTTGTAAACGGGCAAACATTTCATTGAGGGTACTACCTTGCACACAAGATTTACCCACAATGATCATCGTTTGTGAAATCATTCAGTGTTGCACGCGATGTAAAATATGTTTTGTTTAAACATCGCCAAGAAGGTGTCGGAAATATGTTGAAAGGGCATTTGGTGTCTTTCAAAGAAGATGGCTTATTATTGCTCAACCGGCGCGTCAATTTAGTGTCAATAGGTTACGTAAAATCATGTGCACGTGCATCATATTGCATAACATGATTTTGAAAAATCAAGGGTATGCGATATCTGAAGCGGCTGAAATGTATGTTTGTCCACAACCAAATATATTAAGGACATGGGTCGAACGTTGTACAATCCCTCAGAGACACAGAAGGAACTTTGTGATAAACCGACACATGCAAGCATTTAACAGTGCCTTATTGAGCATATTTGGGAACGTAATCAATCCTAAAATTGGTAGTTTAATTTTTTTTTATTGTTGTTTGTGTTTTATTTTCGTAATTTTTTAGTATCGTATTTTTAATTCCGTATATGTAATTTTTATTTAAGTATTTGCAAGTATTATTTGGATGAAATGAATTAAAAATTTGTGTGATAATGAAAAAATAAAATAAAAGATAGTGGTGGGGGTAAAGTGAAGAGGGGTTGGTTCTCCATTACAAGGGGATGTTTTGGTTAGTTGTTTCAGGATAATGTGACGCTGACGTGACAACTGTAGGGGCAAAGTGGAGAGGGTATCCCTCTCGATGATACCTTCCTCTCTGAGGCTAGATGGAACGAAAGTGCAATTCATCACCGTCACATTAGTTTTTTTCTTCATTTATTATACTCACTTTTTAACCGTAGTGGCGGTCAAAATTCCACCTTTCATTAAAATATCCACTTTATTTAAAATATACCTCACTAAATATCTCACACACTCACAAACTAATAAAATATATTAAAACTAAATAATTGTATACACTTTTTCAGTAACTCACCTTAGGTGGGAAATGCACCATTTTAAACCCTATTCACACGTGAGTTTAAAGGTGGGGGTGGTAACTCACTCCACATGGCATGCTAAAAGTAGGAAACCCACCTCCGTTTCATCCAGCCTATAGTAAGGGGCGATTGCGGTTTCAAACCCATAAATACTCGACTTGAAATCGAAAATCAAAAAATGTAAAATTTAAGGATTGAAAATCGGATCCAAGTGCGTGTTTCGGTTTTCGGGTTCAGTTCGATATTTTGGTTCCACCCTATTAAAATCGAAATTTTGTACACACTCATTAAATGAAAAAAAAACTTGTCGCTACTTTTACTTGTTTCTATTTTTTATACATCCTAGTTAGATACCACAAACCAAGTCTTGCAATATTTTACCTGATTCAGAGACTTTGTTACAAGTTCACAACTCATTTGAAGCATACGAAAAAACATTAATACTATAACTGGACTAAAAAATTGCTTGGCAGAATTCGGACCTTGAGGACGGTAATGAGTTTATACTTTCATGTTTGAGGAGTATTAATACGAAAAATGAAGATGTTAGGCTATGCGCATCAAGAGGGTCGACGGAATAGGTTGACCGGTTTTAAATCGGTTGAGCCCGATGCAATGATCGGTTTGAAATCGACCGTTGGGTAAAAAAAGTCGACGCTAATACCATGTTGGGAAAAAATACGATGTTTGTTTGTGTGTTCTTTTAGTTAAAAAATAAATATTTTATGGGGCATGTTTTTTTTGTGTATGGAGTCTTGATGTGAAAAAATGTCGTCAGTAAATCATCGGAGAAACAAAGCTAAGGTGACGAGTAAAATGAAAGTCGAACCCCTCGACTGATATGCCTCGCCTTACGAACTTCCTGCAAGGATTTGTTGCTACTCGCAAGCCTTAACCGTATATCAAAATCTACAATTCTTAACTGAACATGTAAAACTTCAAAAATTGTTGATAAACTCAACAAAGCACGTTGTATCCTAAGGCTCGATAGAGTGGTGGTAGGATCTCACCGCGAGCTGGAAACTCACGCGTGAGTTCCCACCACGATCCCAAAACTCACACGGGAGTGCAAGGTAAAAAGGTGGGTTATTCACCATATGTTAGTCACAACAATGTCTATATCCAAATTTATTGTATACCATTATGTTTGAATTTAAAAATAAATGTATACCCACTTTTTGTTATAAACAACACCTCAAACTCTCCGTTTTAAATCAACATCTTCGAACTTCTAACTTTCTCCACAAAAAAACTTAAAACTTTTAACCGAGATGGACGAGTATCATGTTTCCCCTCGAAGACGACGGAGAAGAAACCTTAAGAATAAGGTGAATGTTCTTACAAAAGCGATGTCGTTAATTTGACGTCAGCGACAAACGAATTTTCTATTAGAAAAAACAAGAATAAAAAAAGAAGGATGTGGAACGAGCGTTTAATGTTTTAAAAAAGAAATGGGCCATAATAGCCAATCATACTCGAGCGATGAAAAACGAATCCAGAATATAATGTACACATGCATCATATTAAATAATATGGTTCGAAAATACAAACATTGTGCAATATCTCCCACATGGCTCCCGGAGTAATAACGTCAATGGAGGACGTTGTCCGAAACGATGATCAAAGGCGAGAAGTTATGAGGTACATCCAATCGGCACAAGCACATCAAAACCTTCAAGCTGATTTGGTCTAATATTTGTATGCTAATGTTAATCCGTAGTTTTAATATCGGGGTTTATGTAATGTTTTTAGTTATTGAATAAATGTTTTAATGTTCGAATAAAAGTGTCTACATTTACGTTTTTATTTATGTTTTTAGTTTACGAATTAAAGTAATTAAGAAAAAAATTGGGTATGACGTGGTGGTGAGTTTCTCACCACAAGTAAAGTTGAAAAGTGAGTAGTGTGATGAAGAGAGAGAAATCTGAGTTGCCGCTGGCGTGGATGTTAGTTTCTCACCTTTACTCCATTTAGCTTAACTATATCACAAAATTTGGCCAAACATCCTATAAATCCTACTCCCTCTTTATTAAGATTATTGTTCTTATTGGCTTTTTTATATCTTTTTTCAACATTTAACCTTAGATTTTCTGGTTCTTGTTATATACAATAGTTGATGTGAATTATACCAACAAAATACATTTAAAAATTAAAATAGATGAATAAACCGAATGTGTTATAATATGGATTCACTGGGTTAACTTATCATAAGATGATTTTTTGAAGTTAAGAGAGTTGTAACATCAAAGTCATGTCTATTTTTCAATCTTTAACTCTTAAATCTATGGAATCCATGACCATTAACACTTATCGTAGACACATCAAAATTCATTATGGTGACTTTCACATTAAATTAGACTACTTACAATACTGATCTAATGTGACTTACATTTTTTTCTGTCACATTAGTTTTCATTTTCCGAAGACTTACAACGACCTAATTGTCATAACAAGGCGATCAAGTTCAATTTTTTTATTCAATAAATAAAAATATTACAGTTAATAAAAAATTTACATTAAATAAAAAAATTACATAATAATTCAAATAAAATAAAAACATTACAATAATAAATAAAAACTAATACTAGTAATTTAAATTATAAGTTGCTTTTATTTAGTTTTTCATTTCGTGCAAGGCTTGTTGTTTGGCTAGAGGCAAATTGGGGTTGATTTCACTGTTGTAGAACAATAGGTCTTTATCCCTTTTTTTCAGCAAGTTCAATTGTTCAACGCTATAATTCAAGCTTTTATCTTTTCAAGGCCATTGCTTCCCATTGATTTGCCTCCTACCGAAATCCAACTCCCGTTGCTTGAAGCTAAGGTTGAATTCTTGTTGTTGCTTCTTTTTTCTCCAGCTAATGTTTTTCATTTTCTCTCATTTGTTGGTTACAACATCAACGAATTAAGACTTCCCCGTTGACGACGATGCAGATGACTTCTTTTCAGCTCGATCACGACCAATTGGTCGGTATTCTTGTGTCTCTTCCTCGTCATCTTCTGGTTCATCATTCAAATTCACATAACCACCTTGCCCAGAACAAGAGGTGGTTTCAAAAGTCTTGGATTTTTTTAACCTTTTTTTGTAAACTTTGACATCTCAACCTCTTGCCAACTTGGGTGATGTTTAAGCACGTTCCACGCCGCCTCTAACGTAAAAGCATGCTTGTAGATCACTTTGTATTTAGCACAAGCTTTTTGGTATGAGTTGAGATCATTGACACCGCTTTCGTGATTAAGCTTAATGTTATTCATGATAGCACAAAAATTATAAACTCTAGGATGCAACATGTTTTTCCATTTGCTCATAATCGCGTCGTACCCTCTAGTTGAACCCATATCGGCTTCAAATTACTTCAATACATCTCCCAAAAAAACCTTTGTTTTTTGGCTGTTTCCTTGCTTGCTATTCTCGGACACATCACTCTAACCTTTACACAACGCGACCTCTTCCTCAGTTGTCCATTCTTTTGGTGGCTCATTCGGCTCAACCTGCTTGCCTTTTGAAGCACGTTTAAAGGTATTCTTAGGTTTGACGGGTGACATCTCTTCCTCGTCATCGTCAAGGTTCACCGTACCGTGACAGGACCCGTGTCTCGAACCTTGGCCGATAGAGTGATCCTGACTCGGACCGTGACCTGAACCTTGACCCTCACCTTAACCAGCAAAGTACTCTTGATTATACATCATTTTATCAAAATCAGCATCAACCTCAAAACGATTAATCGGAGAATACGACAATTAAGATGCGAAGAAGTGGAAGAATCCATAGTAGGCGATACAACCCCGTTGGAGATTCAAAGAAAGCTTGTTGTTTTTTTATCACGGTATGGAGGATAGAACAAACGGTTTGCATAGTACATGTTTGGGTAGATGGTTGTGGTGAATGATATTTAAATCCGACGGGTTTAAACAGAAAGTTAGGTGACACGTTGAATAATCAAAAAGCCAAATCCGGTGTCACATGGGGAACACTTTCTTGAGGAACTCGGGGTTTTGTTTTTGGAGGTTCTCTTGCTAGACATGTTGGATAGTTGTTTTAATTTAGAAGTTTGAATTTGAATGTGTGAGAAAATTGGTAGAAAATGTTAAGTATTTATAAAGGTAGAGAGTTTAAATTAATTTTTTTTTACAAACCAACGACTACATTTTTTTTCTTTTTGAATTTTCATGTTAAACGGAGGTCGTGGGTGGGATCGACTTATGTCGATCAACCGAGGTCCGGTCGTCGCAATGGTGACGACGGAATAAGACTCGGTCGACCGATACTGTGTTTCGACCAGCCTTAATGGACTAAAAATTTAGAGTTAGTAAGAAACGAGTTTTGCTAAATAATATCATTGTGCATGGTTTATGATATATTTAATACATAAAAATATTTTTAATTAATTAAAAAATACATTAAATACATATTAAAGGAAATTTTAAATAACTATTTTTGTACATAACTATAAGTTTATTTAATCTTTATTTGTAAGTTTATTTGTGTGTAATATGAGAGGAGTTATTTTGTATACTATGCTTTTTTTTATATAAGGAGACTCATTATCACTATCCATCTCATTTCTATCAAATTGATAAGATTAAATTTTCTTATTTTTTTATTTAAGTATTTTTAAACCGTTAAGTGTTAAAAAAAAAAAAACTACCATCGTGATAACAATTTAATATTTTTCTACCGATATGCACTATAATATACTTTTAAGAAAAAAATTTCGTTTTTTTTCGTAATATCAAATATGATAATAGTGTTTCGTCATAAATGATAACAATGTGTAGAAACTAGAAGGGGGGGGGGAGGTTGAATAGTTTCTTAAATTTGCTTGTTAAAGTTTGGTTTTAAAAAATCCTTTTTCAAAAACTTAAGCTTGAGTAATTATGTGAAACCTTCTTATACACAGTATGAACAAGGGATAGTGCAACTAACTAATAATCACAAATATAAAGAATAATGAATGTATAATGCAACTAAACTAATAATCACAAGTATAAAGAATAAAGAATGTAAAGAGATAAGGGAAGGAAAGATCAAACCAAACATCAAGGATTTATAGTGGTTCGGCAACGAAGCTCACTCCTCGTTCCTACTCCACTCCTCGAGTACTCCTTACTCGAGAGTTCACTAATCAACAAGCTCCTTAAGGTGGAGAAACCGTGCACAACGTCGCTTAACCAATTTCTGACTCTAAGCTAAAAGTCGCGCCCTAATCTTAGCTAGGACCAATCTACACCAATATACTTTGAGGATTAAGTATTAACCCTAATACAAACACAACTTCCAAATAGACACAACTACTTGGATCTTCACAACCAGGGGCGGATCTGTGTGGAGCACAGGGTATGCACGTACATACCCTGTTTCAATTTTCAGTAGTGTAAATTTTTATGTTGTTCTTCCATGTAACCTTGAAACACCTCAGAAAATTTATGAGTGCACACCCTTTAAAATGTTAGAAAATTTTGAGTGAATACCCAAATCAAACTCACCATTGTTGAAAAGAGAAAAGAAAAAAATAAGCACCGTGTTTATGTGGTGGTTGCAGCAGTGTTGAAGAAGGAGGTAATCAACAATGTATTTTACTAGGTCAAACGTATTTTACTAGGTCAAACGTTAAATGGGTTTCATTGCATATATATACCCCAATTATGAAATAACTCGGGCCCAATTATGAAATATATTTTTTTGATATAAAGTTTATCACTGGGCCCAACATATTCAACATGACAGCTAACATGTTTGTACTGTTATATATTATGCTAAATTACTTTTAATATATTTTGCATTGGGTTATGTTTCTTTAACATTAGAATTTTATGTACAACGTTAAATTTAGTGGTTAGAGATTGAAAATTTGACATTACACGTCACTATAAGATTTTAGACGAACTTCACGTCTATTGCGATTAACCATTTTTGTTTTGAGTAACTCATAATTAACAAATAAAATCAACTATTTTAGCTGAGATCCATAAAACAAGACCGCTGCATCTAAACCTACCGAACAAAAAGAAAAACCCAAGCTGTCAAAACCGACCGAACAAAAAAACCCGACTCAACAAAACCGATCGAGCAAAAAAAACCGACCCGAAAAAACCAAGCTAGAAAATCATGACCCCAAAACTCGATTTTTTAGTAGCTCTACTATACTAAGAAATGTGCATACCCTCTTGTGAATTCCTGGATCCGCCACTGTTCACAACAATGACACAACAATGAATAAATAAGTTTGGATCTTCAATGGATCTTTGAGGTAGACACAACACTTCAACAATGATAGTGTTCTTCTTTTTGCACTTTGAGAGGAAAAGACGGGAGGAGAAAGATTCACTTCTAAACAAGTAGTAATTAAACAAATGATCATGGATTTGAGTGATTTAAGAAGTACGTAAGAATCTGAAAGTTTATGTGCAAAAGAGGTGGATTAAAAATCTGAGAATGGTCCACTATTTATAAGACAAATGTCCAACGGCTATATTTGTCAACGGTTCTTTATTGCAGCCCGTGGTTCCTTATCGATAAGGAACCGCCATAGGCGCTAAGGAACCGCCGACGTAGAGTCTGCTCCCTTTTGTCTTTTAGTAGGTTGGTTCGAATCTGGGGATTAAAATATCCTGAAAGGATATTCCAAACCAAGATAGAATATGCTATTTTCAAATTTCAAATTTTCAAATAATTAATTTAATAAAACATTTTCTTAAAAGGAAAGTTTAATAATAAAACTTTGTCACACTTAATAAAAAGTGTGTTTTAAGAAAAGATTAAATCCTTGATCACTTAATTAGTATAATTACTTGTTTGTTCATACCTTAAGTGATAATGGTTGAAATGAAAAATACTTGAACTCAAGAATTCGTTTTTCATTGTTTTCGTAAATGCTTGTTTTTACATATTGTCGTAATCAAAACAAAGCGAGACCGAAAAATGCAAGTAACGTTTTTAGGCATCATTGCATTAACAATCTCCCTCTTTTTGATTCCGACAATCCATAAACTGAATCATCTAATAAAACAAGATTTTCGAAGACGAGTTTATCATTTCTCCCCCTTTTGTCGAAGCAAAAAGGTTGCAAAAGTCTTTGAAGAAAAAAAGAACGGACTTTGCAAATGCTCCCCCTTGGTGCTTACTCCCCCTTGCTTGGGACACCAAGGAATCTAAATATGGTGACAAGCTACATAGAAGGGTTAGTAGAAGAGAAGAGACACCCAACAAGATATAACAAAGATCACAAAAAAATAGGAAACAAAAGATCCAAGATAAGTCATGTTAATAGAAAACATGATAAGAATACAAGAAAATAAATCATGCAAAGATGTATGAGACAAAACCACAAGCCAAAATAAAAAGCATAAATCTAATCATAGTTAAGCTAGAACCCTAAGATTTGCTTGGACTAGATGTCTTGAAGATAAGCAACCAATGCTTAGATAAAAGACAAGATAGTGGCGGAAGAAGGTGGTGGTGGCTTGGTAGAGATCTCATAGTTATAGTAAAGAGGAGGTTTAACTAACAGACTCTTGATGTAATTCAACTCCTTATAGATGTGAGCCATAGCAAGATGTTCATATTGACAACATTGACAATATGTCCCATGATGCATGACATTATCATGTGAAGGAGGTAGAACACTAAAGGCTAGTGGTGGAAGATAAGAAGTTCCACAATCAACATTCAAAGAACGAGAAGAGATGTGATTTTGAGTGTTCTTGGGTGAATTAGGGTTGAAAGCAATTGGAGAGAATGGAAGAGAATCAAAGCTTTCATTTGGGGAATAAGACATTTTGTTTTGAGAAAGAATGCAAAATGATTAAGGTTATATAGAGAAAGTCTAAGATAATTTGGGGGTGGTCAAAGGGTTGAAACAAGATTCCAAAAAGTGTTGGAACAAATCTGGAGTTTCAAGTATTCCCGAAAAGAAAGGTACTGGGCGTGGTTCCTTAACTCAGCCAGCGGTTCCTTATCACCGGGGAACCGCGGTATCAATAAAGAACCGCCCACAGTGGGTTGAGTTTGGTGATGAGGGAGGATTTTTCAATTCAGCAAATCCTATTTTTCTAGTCTAACTAATCATTGAGATATGCTAATAAGCAAAGATAGACAAAGAAAACACATAAGAGCTCACCAAACAAGGTTTAGACCAAAATACATAGATTATTTAATAAAATCAATGTAGGAGGTATGTAGAACTAGACACAAGGTCATGACACAATGATCCTTCATAGTTCTCTTTTGTTCTTGCTATATTTGAGAGACCCATACATATGAATTATGTAAGCTCATTATGAATAGCAAGAAGCTATGAAAAACGTTTTTAGATTGAATTAACAATGCAAAAATATTTCTCGACCATTTTCGAAAAAGCTTTGAGAATTTTGAAAAAGAAGAGAAGTTTTCCGAATAGAGTTTATCAAACTTAAAAACTCAAAGAAAGAAAAGACTTAAAAGATAAAAGATAATAAGAATGCAAAATTAAGGAATATGTTCCATTAAGCCTAGACCTAGACGCAAGTAATTAAAAGGTTCCCTCTTAAGTGGCTTAGTGAAGATATCGGCTAAGTTTTCTACCGAGGGTACCTTCTCTATCGAAATGTTCCCCTTTTGAACATTATCCCTAAGAAAATTGTGGTGAATCTCTATGTGCTTAGTTCGCGAATATTGCACGGGATTCTTTCTAAGGTCTATTGCACCCTTGTTGTTGCACATGATGGGAACATCATCAAGATAAATCTGGTAATCAACAAGCGCTTGCTTCATCCATAGAGCTTGTTGATAAGCTTTACCGGCACTCACATACTCGGCTTCCGTGGTGGATATAGCAAGAGCGGTTTGTTTCTTGGAGAACCAAGAAGTTAAACAACAACCCATGAAGGTAAAAACTCCACTAGTGCTTTTTCAGTCCACATAGTCTCCCGCATGATCCGAGTCCGCGTAGACAATGGTTTCTACGACGGTCCCTTTAGGATACCATAATCCTGAATGTATAGTGCCCTTAATGTATCAGAAGATACGCTTAACCGCTTCAAGGTGAGAGGTTTTGGGAGCCTCTTGGAAGCGAGCACAAAGGCAAACACTAAACATGATATCCGGTCGACTTGTCGTTAAGCACAACAAACTACCAATCATACCTCTATATTTGGTGTTGTCTACCGACTCACAATCATCATCTACGGTGAGTTTAGTATCCGAGGCCATAGGGGTCTTCATTGGTCTAGAGTCTTCTAATCCAAATTTCTTTAGCATTTCTTTAACATACTTGGATTGATTAAAGAAAATACCATCGCTCATTTGTTTAATTTGGAGTCCTAAAAAGAAGTTAAGTTCTCACATCATACTCATTTCAAACTCATCATGCATGATTTTGGCAAAGTCATCACACAATGATTGACAAGTTGAACCAAATATAATGTCATCAACATATATTTGTACGATAATGAGGTGAGAACCTTTCTTCTTTGTGAAGAGTGTATTGTCTACCATCCCCATGGTATACTCATGTTTTACAAGAAACGCTTTAAGTCTATCATACCAAGCTTTGGGTGCTTGTTTGAGACCATAAAGAGCTTTCTTAAGCTTTTAAACATGATCCGGTTTCTCAAAATCAATGAAGCCGGGAGGTTGAGCCACATATGCCTCCTCATTGATCAAACCGTTAAGAAATGCACTCTTTACATCCATTTATTAAAGCTTAAAGTCTAAAGCACAAGCATAAGCTAAGAGGATTCTAATGGATTCTAATCTAGCTACGGGTGCGTATGTCTCGTCATAATCAATACCTTCTTGTTGATTATAACCTTGAGCTACAAGTCTAGCCTTGTTACGAGACACAATACCATTATCATCTAACTTATTCCTATATACCCATTTGGTTCCTATTATGGTCGAACTTCTAGGTGGAGGAACAAGTTCCCAAACTTCATTAGCAATAAATTGATTCAATTCTTCTTGCATAGCGATGACCCAACTCTCATCCATCAAAGCTTCTTTAACATTCTTTGGTTCAATCAAGGAGACGAAACAAAAGAAGTTACTTTGATCTTGGACTTGAGATCTTAGGGTCCTTTGATTTAATTCGCCTATGACGTTATCAAGAGCATGATCCTTAGACTCCTTAATGTTTACTCCCTTTTCAACACTAAGGTTTTCAACTCCTATGTTTCTAACATCTTTGGCATTAACTATGTCTATTTCACCTAAGTCATCATCTACCAAAGGTGGTGTCTTAGATGAAGGTGGGGTTTTATCAAATATCACGTTAAGTGATTCTTCAATTACACCCGAGGTTCTATTGAGGACTATGTAGGCTTTGCTAGTTTGAGAATAACCTAAAAAGATACCTTCGTAAGACTTTGGGTCAAACTTATTAAGGTAATCTTTAGTGTTTAGAATGAAGCACTTGCTTCAAAACACCCTAAAGTATTCCAATGAGGGCTTCTTACCTTTAACAATCTCATAGGGGGTCATTCCTAGAAAAGGTCGAATAAGAATCCGGTTAAGAATGTAAGTCGATGTGTACACGACATTGCACCAAAATGTTTGAGGCAAAGATTGCTCATTTAACATCGTCCTACTCATCTCTTGGATGGTCTTATTCTTCCTTTCAACTACCCCATTTGATTGTAGAGTGCGAGGAGCCGAGAAGTTATGGGTAATACCATGAGCTTCATAAAAGGCACCAAATTGCACTTCATTATCAAATTCCCTACCATGATCCGTCCTAATAGAGACAATTGAACATCCTAGTTGATTTTGAATTCTTCGACTAAAGGTTTCGAAGTGATCAAAAGCTTCATTCTTAGACGCCAAAAATCTAGTCCAACTGAATCTAGAGTAGTCGTCAACTATAACTAGGGTATAAAGGTTACCTCCATAGCTCCGTATGGTGGAAGGTCCAAAGAGATCCATATGTAGGAGCTCTAAACACCGAGAGGTCGAAACCAAATTCTTGGCTTTGTGACTTGAGTGAACTTGCTTCCCAATTTTGCAAGCAACACAAAAGTGACTATCAGACTTCATCTTGGGGAGATGTCTAACCAACTCCTTAGAGACTAAAGATTGAATTAAACGCATATTAGCGTGACCTAATCTCCTATGCCAAAGAGTAGAACTATCATCTAAAGTCGCTAGACATAAGTTGTCCTTTGACTTCCTATTAACCTTCATGACATAAAGCCCATGCTTTCTAACACCTTTTCCGATGACTTTTCCATCTTTTATGATTTCACTGTCATATTCCGAAAAGATGACCTTACACTTATTGTCACAAATTTGACCTATACTTAGAAGGTTAAAACCTAAGTTATCTACGTGCTCTACGTTTTCTATAGTCATAGAGTCAAGAGAGATCGTACCTTTGCCAATGATATTACCACGTCTATTACTTGCGAATGTAACGTTACCTCCATCATATGCTTTGTAGTGTGAGAACAAACTTCGATTACCCGTCATGTGTTTAGAACAACCACTATCCTTAATCTACTCGTCGGGCTCTAGATCGATTCCCAAGCATATCTCTTTAGAAGTGTGAGCCATGAGACACTTCTCATCTTTGGGGTTGTCATCAACATCTTCACTGCTATCGCTCCATGAACCTCCTACAGACGCCATGTGGTTCTTTTCGCGTGAAGGCTTAGGACAATCACCTATGAAATGATTTGGATCACCACATCTAAAACATTTCCTATCACCTTTATCGTCTTTGGCAAATCAGTTTTTGGAGAAGGGTTTCTTGTCGTTGTTTGGTTGCCTCACGTATTGACCTCGTCTTTTGAAGAACTTCTTAAAGTCTCTAACCGCCAAGGCATATTCCTCATCATCACTATCCGAGGAGCTTTCATGGTCACTTTGTGCCTTCTTGGCTTTGAGTGCAAGAGACTTTCTTTCACTCTTAGTTTTCACCATTTCCGAGTCCTACAAAATTATCATCTCATGAACCTTCAAGTTACCAATGAGTTCATCGAGTGATAATTTGACGAAACCCTTTGATTCTTCAATCGCCGTGACTTTATCTCTTCTTTTGGGATGCAACGCCCTATGAAACTTCCTAACATTGTTCTTTCTAGAAAAACCTTCATCAAGTGCTTTTAGACTAGTGATAATAGTGTTAAATCTAGCAAATGCACTATCTATGGTTTCATCTTCTAAGATGACAAATTGTTCATATTGTTGAACAAGAAGATCGATTTTACTTTCTTTGACTTGGCTATTACCTTGGTGGGTTACTAAAAGAGTATTCCAAATGTCTTTAGCGGTTTCACACATAAAAATCCTTTCGTACTGTTTCTTTGGTAAAGCATTATAAATCACCATTTTAGCCTCATTATTTTTAGCAAGTTTTCTTTTAGTATCATCATTAGCTTTGTCAAAAGTAACTATCTCCTTACTTTTAGAAACTTCATTATATTGAAATGGCAAAAAGTCACCATTGATAATAACATGCCAAAGATATAAATCTTTTGATTTCACATAAGTCTCAAACCTATTTTTCCAATAAATAAAACTATCGGTTTCAAAAAGAAGTGGTCTTTGTATGGATTGCCCTTCTAGATACTTGTTGGAATCTATAGATCTACTCAAGTTTTAAAATACAATATATTTTAAAAAGTCTTGAGCAACCACACTCTGATACCAGTAGAAACTAGAAGGGAGGGGTGGTTGAATAGTTTCTTAAATTTGCTTGTTAAAGTTTGGTTTAAAAAAATCATTTTTCAAAAACTTAAGCTTGAGTAATTATGTGAAACCTTCTTATACGCAATATGAACAAGGGATAATGCAACTAACTAATAATCACAAGTATAAAGAATAATGAATGTATAATGCAACTAAACTAATAATCACAAGTAAAAAGAATAAAGAATGTAAAGAGATAAGGGAATGAAAGATCAAACCAAACACCAAGGATTTATAGTGGTTCGGCAACGAAGCTCACTCCTCGTTCCTACTCCATTCCTCGAGTACTCCTTACTCTAGAGTTCACTAATCAACAAGCTCCTTAAGGTGGAGAAACCGTACACAACATCGCTTAACCAATTTCCGACTCTAAGCTAAAAGTCGAGCTCAAATCTTAGCTAGGACCAATCTACACCAATATACTTTTAGGACTAAGTATTAACCCTAATACATACACAACTTCCAAATAGACACAACTACTTGGATCTTGACAACAATGACACAACACTGAATAAATAAGTTTGAATCTTCAATGGATCTTTAAGGTAGACACAACACTTCAACAATGATAGTGTTCTTCTCTTTGCACTTTGAGAGGAAAAGATGGGAGGAGAATGATTCACTTCTAAACAAGTTAGTAATCAAACAAATGATCAATGATTTGAGTGATTTAAGAAGTGTAAAACCTCTGATTTTACCTTATTGACTTTGTCAACTGTAGTACTATTTATATTTGGAATTTATATAATTTCACTTTTATATGACTTATTAATTATCATATACCTATTTTCATACTACCTTTCATATTTATTTTACATTTATATGAACCTTTAGTCATTCATTGACTACTCTGACAACTGACTGGCCACTTGATTGAATAATGAAATTCATCACCTCAGTACATATTTTTAGATAAACTGTAACCTTACTTAATTTATTTATTAAGTACTTGAATTATTTTATATGTATATATTTACATATATTAATTAAAAGGAATAAATACCTAAACACTTTAAAAACAATGTATATTATTCTACATTGTTACTTATTTACTTTATTCAAGTAAATTAATTCTAGTAATGTATTTAATATACACTTTCACTAAGTTACCTAAAAGCTTCAACAAAAATACCTACAACACAACAAGTACCTATAATAAAATACAAGGGCTATTATTATCATACAACACTTGGCAAAATTTATCAAAAACCCTCCCCATGCATAAAATAAAATATGTGTATGTATGCATGCATACACTACCATCATTTGATTAACTAGCTACAAGTATTCTAGTCTAATCATATCACTCCACTAACATCCTATGCTAATGCATGCATAACCCTACTTTACTTACACCCTCCATGATTATACACTTACACACTCCATACATTTCACTATACATGTCATTTTTGTTCCCCATTGACTTCCCAAAACCCACGGATGGAACCAAAAGAAGGAAATGAAGAGACTTGCTAGTTTTTGCCACATATGGAAATCAACCAACCAAAATCCAAGTGTATCTCATCAAGATACATGCTAGATATGAAGGACATGGTACATAGATTTTCTTGATTCACTCTCTCTCTTTGATATAAGCCGAGACAAACACACACAACACAACAAAAAATATTTCCAATCTTACTTCACTCTCTTCTTCCCTAGCTCACGGCTAAACTCCACTTTCCACCATTTCCAAACCTTCAAGATTTACTACTACTCCTATACTATGTATTCTACTACCTAAAGGTTAATCTTAAGCTCACCCTACAAGAAACCTTGATCCTTGAAGCAACAACAAGTACCCTAGAAGCTTTGTGAAGCCCACGACATACTTTTGATCTCCTAGACCTCCATTGTTGAAAGCTTGTCACTTGTTTCTACTCATTCTCATATCATTCCTAAACCTATCTAAACAAGTAAGTCCAAGTTAAAACCTATCTTTTATAATACATTACCTTTATATATATTAATGTGTACATGGTTATTCTTGGTAAAGTTAACTTTTAAACAAGTATTGAAACCCTAAAAACCTAAGTAAAACCCACGGCTTAATTTTAAATGTAACATAACATGATGTAAAAACTTGTCAACCTTGAAGAACACATCAACATGATCTTGTTTAACTTGAAAAATCATGAAAACCTAACCATGCAAGTAATTTTGGACGTGAGCTATTAAGCTCATAATATTATTTTGAGTAATCTTGTAATGTTTAGATATAACTAGAAACATTAGATTTATGTTTTTAGGTGCCTTAAAATGTTAAGATCACTATTAGGCCTCATAAGATTAGTTTAAGCTCACTATAATACTTTGCCTAGATAAATAATCATTTTCATTAAATAAATGTTTTTATAAAACTTTTAGTATCAAAAATATGATTTTATAAAGTTTCATGTTGAAAATATAAATCTATAATTATTTTGGATTTAAATAATAGATCTACTAAATTTTTGGATTAAATATAAAAAGTATAAACTTTTGGGTTGGATTTGTAAATTTACAAAGTAAAAGGGATCTAAATAAATAAGTGTAGAAACTTATTTTACAAAAACATAAACTTTGGATTACTTTTTTTTAATTATTGCCGAGAGTATAAGGGCGTGTTTTGAACATATCCGAAACTTTATAGGGTTAAAAAGGACTAAAAAGAGATTAATAAAATATTAGGGTAAGTTGTGTAAACTTTAGAAAACCTAGGGATTGTTTTGGACACAAGCCGAGACCTAATATGAACAATAGGGACCAAATGTGTCAAGATACTAAACTTAATAAAGCCCTAAGTAACCCTAGGGACTAAACTTGCCAATTACCGAAACCTATACAAGCCCTAGGGGGCAATAATGTAACTTGTAATAAACTTAATTATTAGCCGAAACTATAAGGACTAAAACTGCCAATAGGTGAAACTTTAATAAGCCCTAAAATAGGCCGCATACTATAAGGACCAAAATTGACACTTTATGAAACTTTAAGAAACCCTAGTTACACGTGTAACTAGGGAGGGACCAAAACTGTAATTATTAAAAGATTTAGAAACCCTAGGGGTATAAAAGTTATTTAATCGCGAGTATTTATTTAATTAAAAGGACTAAAACGTATTTTTATACAAGTATTACGAACCTTAAAATCTTATATATTTTAAACCGTTATTTAAACATAAAACTTAAATAAACGTAACAATTGTTATTTTTCCAAACCTATAACTTAATATATATAAATCTTACGTAAACATAGATTTTAAATAAAATGTTATACATTTATAAACCTTATTTATATATTAAATATAAATTGCAAATGATTAACTTATAAAATAAATATATTAATTATATTTATTTCCTATCACTTTAAATGTATATAAAACTATCCTATATAAATATTTAAAGTGTTTTATAAACAACGTAAGTACAAAATATTTATTGAATGAATTAATTAATTAAACCTTATTATTTATTTTATACCTAAAATAAATACTATTAGAACTTGTACTACGACGAACAAATTACAAGTATTGTAATTAAATACTTAAAACCAGTTTAAGCATGTACATATTTATTCTGGAAATTTTATGCATTATGTTATGCATTTACTGAGACCTTATAATTATTTAGGTCGTTGACTGTATCGTGAACATCCTTATCAGATTTATCTACTGACTTATTGTTGTACTACTGAGGTGAGTTCATGGCCCCACTTTATATATTGACAAACTTTTAAACCTTTTAATGGGGAAGAAAACATGCAACATATTTGATTTTATGGACATGGATTGAACTGTAAAACTTTTGATTACATTGCCTATTGTAGATGAACCCGCATGACCCGTGCATCCGAAACTGTTAGAATTATTGAATTACCTGAAAGTTATAAATAGATCTATTTGGGATTGACCGTCCCCATCTGGGTGAGTCATGCTCACTGTGCCTCGGCCGGGACAACAGATGTTTCACATGTCAGCACTTTGTTTTTGTTATGGGTGCCTTGATCAAGATAAGGCGAAGGGTCCTTATCTGTTAAGGACTTAACTGTCAAGTTTCAGTTTCGGGCAATATGGAAATGTAATTACTTTTAAGTATTGATGCTTTGTGCATTACTACTTCTGGGAATATTTAATGTCCAACTCACTTTAATTAAACCTGTGAATTCACTAACTTTATGTTGACTTTCTAAGCATGTTTTCTCAGGTAACTGAAGCAGGTAGTGGTGTGCATGAAGTCAAGCATCATGATAGGTTGCATTTATAGAGCTCATATGGGGTTTTATAAATTGGGAATAAATTCAAACTTTCAAACAATGTTAAAGACTACTGTAATACTATTTGCACTTTCAATCATGTAATAAATGTAAGGATAATCTTTTATCTGTTGCTATACATTCTGTCTGCTGTTGATCCACCTACGTGACACCCAAATATTATTTCCGCTGCGTTTGACTCAATTTGGGGGTGTCACAGAATGGTATCAGAGCAATAGTTATAGAGAATCAGAACAAAATTAAAATAAATATAAAAATAAATTTTTTATATAATCTGAACTATAACTGCTTTAAAAATCTTTTGGGATTTTCGGGACTAGAATAGTTAAGCATATAGACTGTAGAGCATACATCGATTGTGTGATTGCTTGTGCATTGATTATTAACATCCGGTTGATTAATCTTATAAGTATTAACGTAACCTTTAGCATGGCGAGTGTTAAACGACACTATTATATAATTTTAAATTATATTTCCTAAAACTTTTAACTTGAGTAAGTTTATACTTACATCAATTAAAAACTATATTACTTTCAGATCCATCATGACTTCACCTACCGGTACACCTGCTGCCGTATCTCCGACGACCGTCTTATGTGGATGGTTATCTGTTAGTGACTCCGGTGATAGTCACACTTCTGTCGACGCCGCATCCATTGATGCACTTATTTCTACTCCACCTGTTTCCCCCGCTGGGGAAGAGGTCCAGCCTCCTACTGCTATACCACCTGTACCACTTGTGACTGTACTACGGGAGCATGCACCCGAGTCTCTGCCACCTCGTAAGAGGAGGTACGAGGCACCTCTCGATTCCACCTTTGAGATCGGTGAGGGTTCCTAGGCCAGACATGCTGACCCTGTCCAGGCCCAGATCACGGCACTGGCCGCACGCCAGGCCCAGGACGTAGCAGACATTCTTGCTCTGCTAGCGGCCGGACAGACTGAGTGCACTGTTCTATAGCAGCGCCAGGACCTTTTATCATGGACTGTGAGTTCGGAGGCGTACGCTGCCCGAGGGGTGTGGTCGACTACTTACCATTCTCTCCAGTGGTTGCTGGATGAGAATGAGTTCCTACGAGAGCAGATCTACCTACTGCAGAGTCAGCAAACAGAGACTCACACCGCTCTCATGACCATGGAGCAGACTCTTGCCATATTCTTCGACCTCCAGGATGTCCGTCATCAAGGGTTGACGTCAGAGACCGCTCATCTCTGGGGAGTTCAGCAGACTCTCAGAGACCAGTTCCTTGAGGCACTCCGACTGCTCAAGGAGACTAGGACTGCTATGACCGCGATGCAGGACGCCATGCAGGCACCGGCTGTCTCATCTCCGCCCGTGGCGCCAGCCGTATCCGAAGAGTCAGTTAGGCATCAGTAGATTTGATGTACTAGATCTTTTGTACATCATGATAAGCTATTAGGGTTGTGTCCCGGCTATCATGATATAGGATCTTTTGTATTTGTACTTTTCTTTAGTCAGTTGTATCTTGTACTGTACTATTTAGATTAGGGATTCATAGATGATGTACTTTAGGTTTCATGTACCACCATCCCAGACAGGCGGGCTGTGCTCTGTCTTGGATTAGGTTGTACATTTTGTATTGTATTCCTATTCTAGACTTATGGCATGTACTCATTAGCTTTTGTTATATCCTGTACTGTATTATATTATGAACTTTAAACAGGTTATCCAATTTGTTGCAAAGTCTATGCATGAAATTCCTTTTCGTGTAATTATATAAAACTGTGCTAACACCTTGAACTAATGATTTCATTTTTGTGTATAATTATAGAAAAATGGTAAACACTAGAACGAACCTCAACAACGCCGAGACTACCCAAAACGTCACTGCTGCCCAATTAAGGGAAATGATTGACCAAGGCATCGCATCTGCGATGGCTGCCAGCAGGAACGTGGACGCCCAGTCAAAATTTCAACAACCGTCGGAATAATCAGACCACCAGGGGCTGCTCTTACCCCGACTTCTTGAAATGTAAACCTTCCTATTACAAGGGCAAGGAAGGAGTGGTGGAACTTATGCAGTGGTTTGAAAGGTTGGAAACGGTCTTTCGCATCAGCGACTGTGCAGAAGAGAACAAAGTGAAGTTTTCCGCCTGCACCCTACTTGAGAGTGCTCTTACTTGGTGGAACTCTGTTGTTGCTACTCTTGGACACGATGCTGCCTATGCTCTCAACTGGACTGAGTTGAAGGAGAGGATGACTGAGAAATACTGCCCAAGGGGAGAAATGAAGAAGCTGGAGATCGAGTTATGGGATCTCAAATGCAGGAACAATGACATCACCGCGTACAACCAAAGGTTCCAAGAGTTGACCCTAATGTGCACCAGAATGTTTGTAGAGGAGGATGATAAGATTGAGAAGTATGTGGGTGGACTCCCAGACGCCATTCATGACAGTGTGCTCGCATCTCGACCTACTACCGTCGAGAGTGCCATTGAGTTCGCTACTGAGTTGATAAACAAAAGAGTCCGTACCCTATCCGAGAGGCAGACTGAAAACAAGCGAAAGGCAGACGAGTACTTCCGCAGTCAGCGCCAACAGCATCCTAAGAAGCAGAATGTTGGGCAAGTTTACAGTGCTACCTCTGCAGGAGCTAACTCGTACGTGGGCGCCAAACCTTTGTGCCCAAAGTGCAACTATCATCATACTTTTGATAGCCCATGCTAGACCTGCTACAGATGTGGACAAGTGGGTCACTTTGCTAAAACCTGTCGAGTTAATGCTGTCACTCAGGCCCGACCCACTCAAAACACTGGGAACTACAACAACAAGGGTGGATACAATGCCCGTGGGAACGGGAACGGACAGCAGGGGAACCACAACGCTACTGGAGGAAACAACAATGGACCCAAGAAGGGAGTTGTGTGCTATGAGTGTGGAGCACCAGGACACGTGAGGCCAAGTTGCCCTAAGCGGGTCAACCAGAACAAGAATAGTGGAGGAGCTTCATCCAGAGTGTACGTGGTCGGCAATGCAAAAGCCAACCCCGATTCAAATGTCGTTACTGGTACGTTTCTATTGAACAATTGTTATGCATCTGTTTTGTTTGATACTGGAGCAGATCGAAGTTTTATATCCACTGAATTTAGTCAAGTACTAGAAGTTATCCCTACAAGCTTAAATCACCGTTATTCCGTAGAAATAGCTGACGGTAAGACTGTAGATGCTGACACTATCATTAGAGGTTGCACCTTAAATCTTTCCAAACATCCATTCAACATTGACCTTATCCCCGTAAACCTTGGTAGTTTTGATGTTATTATCGGCATGGACTGGTTAGTGAGATACCGCGCAGTCATTGTTTGTGACGAGAAGCTAGTCCGTATTCCGTGGGGAAACGAAACTCTAATCGTTCGAGGTGACGGTAACACCGACCTCGCTGACACTATACTTAGTGTTATCTCTTGTACAAAAGCTCAGAAATATTTGTTGAGAGGATGTCCTATCTTCTTGGCCCATATTTCTCGAACAAATGAAGAAGACAAACCCGAGGAGATGCAAATCGAGGACGTACCCATTGTCCGAGATTTTCCAGAAGTCTTTCCTGATGAGTTGCCAGGCTTACCACTGACTCGACAAGTGGAATTTCAAATTGATTTGGTTCCCGGAGCAGCACCTGTAGCTAAAGCCCCATACCGGTTGGCACCATCAGAAAGAAAGAACTAGCCAAACAACTTCAAGAACTATCTGACAAAGGATTCATTCGACCCAGTTCCTCACCATGGGGAGCTCCTGTGTTATTCGTCAAGAAGAAAGATGGTTCTTTTCGAATGTGCATTGATTACAGAGAGCTGAATAAGTTAACTATGAAGAATCGCTATCCGCTTCCTCGCATTGACGACCTATTTGACCAACTGCAAGGGTCGAGTGTGTATTCCAAGATTGACTTGAGATCTGGATACCATCAGCTACGAGTCAGAGAGGAAGATATTCCAAAGACAGCTTTTAGAACCCGTTACGGCCATTACGAATTCCAGGTTATGCCATTTGGGTTGACCAATGCACCAGCTATTTTCATGGACCTTATGAACCGTGTGTGCAGACCCTACCTGGATAAATTCGTGATAGTATTCATTGACGACATACTCATTTATTCCAAGAATGAACAGGAACATGGGGAACATCTTGCACAAGTACTAAAGGTGCTCAATGAGGAGCAGCTCTATGCTAAGTTCTCTAAATGTGAATTTTGGATTTCTAGAGTGCAATTCCTTGGTCATGTCATCGATTGTGACGGTATTCATGTGGATCCAGCAAAGGTCGAATCTGTCAAGGATTGGGTATCTCCTAAATCACCAACGGAGATCCGCCAATTTCTAGGCCTTGCCGGATACTACCGTAGATTCATTGAAGATTTTTCCAAGATAGCCAAGTCGATGACCAAACTCACACAGAAGGGAATAAAGTTCGAGTGGGGAGAGAAGGAAGAATCCAACTGATCAAGCAGAAGTTATGCAGTGCACCCATACTGGCCTTGCCTGAAGACAACGATGATTTCGTTGTATACTGTGATGCCTCACACAAAGGCTTAGGTGCCGTATTGATGTAGAGGATGAAAGTGATCGCCTACGCTTCAATACAATTGAAGAAGCATGAGAAGAATTACACCACTCACGATCTAGAACTTGGATCCGTAGTTTTTGCTCTCAAAATCTGGAGACATTACCTATACGGAACAAAGTGCACAGTACATACTGACCACAAAAGTTTGCAACACATATTGGATCAGAAGGAGTTGAACATGAGACAACACTGTTGGATTGAGTTACTGGGTGACTACGACTGCGAGATCAAATACCACCCGGGTAAAGCAAACGTGTTTACTGATGCTTTAAGTCGTAAGGAAACGGACCCTCCTATGAGAGTTCGGGCATTGGTGATGACAATCAGTTCGGATCTACCCAAACAGATTTTGTAAGCTCAGACTCAAGCCCAATTGCCTGAAAACCTCGTGAAGGAAGATGTCGGGGGAATGCTCAGAACTGATCTTAGCAACAAAAAGTTAGAACCTAGAGCAGACGGAACCTTATGCCTTCACGGACGAAGTTGGTTACCTTGTTATGGAGATTTGAGGAACGTGATCATGCACGAATCTCATAAGTCTAAATATTCTATACGTCCCGGATCTGAAAAGATGTATCGGGATATGAAGAAGTTATATTGGTGGCCGAATATGAAAGCCAACATTGCCACCTACGTTCAGAAATGTTTGACTTGTGCTCGTGTAAAAACTGAACATCAGAGACCTTCGGGCTTACTTGTACAGCCCAAGATACCGGAATGGAAGTGGGACAACATCACTATGGACTTTGTTACCAAACTCCCAAAGTCATCTCACGGTTACGATACTATCTGGGTAATCGTCGATCGACTCACCAAGTCCGCTCATTTCCTGCCAATTAGGGAGAACGATTCCCTTGCCAAACTAGCAAAGACGTACCTGAAGGAGATTGTGACCAAACATGGAATACCAGTGTCGATAATCTGTGATCGAGATGGTAGGTTCACGTCAAACTTTTGGAGGGATTTCCAACGAGCCTTAGGTACCAATTTGGATATGAGCACTGCTTATCATCCACAGACTGATGGTCAAAGTGAACGAACCATCCAGACTCTAGAGGACATGCTACGAGCATGTGTGATTGATTTTAGAAATAGATGGGTTGACCATATTACTTTAGTGGAATTCTCCTACAACAACAGTTATCATGCCAGTATTAAGGCTGCCCCTTTCGAAGCACTGTACGGTCGCAAATGCCGTTCGCCTGTGTGCTGGGCAGAAGTAGGTGAATTTCAGCTCACTGGACCAGAGTTAATCCAGGAGACTACTGACAAGATCGTCCTCATCAAGCAGATAATTCAAGCTGCTCGCAATCGACAAAAGAGCTACGCGGACCTAAAACGCAAATCTATGCAATTGGAAGTAGGTGACCGTGTTATGCTCAAGGTATCACCTTGGAAGGGTGTTGTACGTTTTGGCAAACGTGGAAAACTAAATCCACGTTATGTCGGCCCTTTTAAAGTAATAGCCAGGATCGGGGAAGTAGCTTATCGTTTAGAGTTGCCCCAGAAACTGAGTCGGGTACACTCTACCTTTCATGTTTCTAACCTGAAGAAGTGCTATGCTGAAGAACCACTGGCTATGCCATTGGAAGGAGTTCAAATTGACGACAAACTCTAGTTTGTAGAAGAACCAGTGGAAATCATGGAGAGGATAGTTAAGAATTTGAAACGCAGTCGCATCCCGCTGGTCAAAGTACGTTGGAACTCTAGGAGAGGCCCTGAGTTCACTTGGGAACGAGAAGACTCGTTCAAGAACAAGTATCCACACTTGTTCACCTGACCAATAGCTTCATCTTAAGCTTTGAGGACAAAGCTAAAATAACGGGATGGTGCTGTAAAACCTCTGATTTTACCTTATTGACTTTGTCAACTGTAGTACTATTTATATTTGGAATTTATATAATTTCACTTTTATATGACTTATTAATTATCATATACCTATTGTCATACTACCTTTCATATTTATTTTACATTTATATGAACCTTTAGTCATTCATTGACTACTCTGGCAACTGACTGGCCACTTGATTGAATAATGAAATTCATCACCTCAGTACATATTTTTAGATAAACTGTAACCTTACTTAATTTATTTATTAAGTACTTGAATTATTTTATATGTATATATTTACATATATTAATTAAAAGGAATAAATACCTAAACACTTTAAAAACAATGTATATTATTCTACATTGTCACTTATTTATTTTATTCAAGTAAATTAATTCTAGTAATATATTTAATATACACTTTCACTAAGTTACCTAAAAGCTTCAACAAAAATACCTACAACACAATAAGTACCTATAATAAAATACAAGGGCTATTATTATCATACAACACTTGGCAAAATTTATCAAAAACCCTCCCTATGCATAAAATAAAACGTGTGTATGTATGCATGCATACACTACCATCATTTGATTAACTAGCTACAAGTATTCTAGTGTAATCATATCACTCCACTAACACCCTATGCTAATGCATGCATAACCCTACTTTACTTATACCCTCCATGCTTATACACTTACACACTCCATACATTTCACTATACATGTCATTTTTGTTCCCCATTGACTTCCCAAAACCCACGGATGGAACCAAAAGAAGGAAATGAAGAGACATGCTAGTTTTTGCCACATGTGGAAATCAACCAACCAAAATCCAAGTGTATCTCATCAAGATACATGCTAGATATGAAGGACATGGTACATAGATTTTCTTGATTCACTCTCTCTCTTTGATATAGGCCGAGACAAACACACACAACACAACATAAAATATTTCCAATCTCACTTCACTCTCTTCTTCCCTAGCTCATGGCTAAACTCCACTTTCCACCATTTCCAAACCTTCAATATTTACTACTACTCCTATACTATGTATTCTACTACCTAAAGGTTAATCCTAAGCTCACCCTACAAGAAACCTTGATCCTTGAAGCAAGAACAAGTACCCTAGAAGCTTTGTGAAGCTCACGACATACTTTTGATCTCCTAGACCTCCATTTTTGAAAGCTTGTCACTTGTTTCTACTCATTCTCATATCATTCCTAAACCTATCTAAACAAGTAAGTCCAAGTTAAAACCTATCTTTTCTAATACATTACCTTTATATATATTAATGTGTACATGGTTATTCTTGGTAAAGTTAACTTTTAAACAAGTATTGAAACCCTAAAAACCTAAGTAAAACCCACGGCTTAATTTTAAATGTAACATAACATGATGTAAAAACTTGTCAACCTTGAAGAACACATCAACATGATCATGTTTAACTTGAAAAATCATGAAAACCTAACCATGCAATTAATTTTGGACGTGAGCTATTAAGCTCATAATATTATTTTGAGTAATCTTGTAATGTTTATATATAACTAGAAACATTAGATTTATGTTTTTAGGTGCCTTAAAATGTTAAGATCACTATTAGGCCAGGCCTCATAAGATTAGTTTAAGCTCACTATAATACTTTGCCTAGATAAATAATCATTTTCATTAAATAAATGTTTTTATAAAACTTTTAGTGTCAAAAATATGATTTTATAAAGTTTCATGTTGAAAATATAAATCTATAATTATTTTGGATTTAAATAATAGATCTACTAAATTTTTGGATTAAATATAACAAGTATAAACTTTTGGGTTGGATTTGTAAATTTACAAAGTAAAAGGGATCTAAATAAATAAGTGTGGAAACTTATTTTACAAAAACATAAACTTTGGATTACTTTTTTTTTAATTATTGCCGAGAGTATAAGGGTGTGTTTTGAACATATCCGAAACTTTATAGGGTTAAAAAGAACTAAAAAGAGATTAATAAAATATTAGGGTAAGTTGTGTAAACTTTAGAAAACCTAGGGATTGTTTTGGACACAAGCCGAGACCTAATATGAATAATAGGGACCAAATGTGTCAAGATACTAAACTTAATAAAGCCCTAAGTAACCCTAGGGACTAAACTTGCCAATTGCCGAAACCTATACAAGCCCTAGGGGGCAATAATGTAACTTGTAATAAACTTAATTATTAGCCGAAACTATAAGGACCAAAACTGCCAATAGGTGAAACTTTAATAAGCCCTAAAATAGGCCGCATACTATAAGGACCAAAATTGACACTTTATGAAACTTTAAGAAACCCTAGTTACACGTGTAACTAGGGAGGGACCAAAACTATAATTATTAAAAGATTTAGAAACCCTAGGGGTATAAAAGTAATTTAATCGCGAATATTTATTTAATTAAAAGGACTAAAACGTATTTTTATACAAGTATTACGAACCTTAAAATCTTATATATTTTAAACCGTTATTTAAACGTAAAACTTAAATAAACGTAACAATTGTTATTTTTCCAAACCTATAACTTAATAAATATAAATCTTACGTAAACATGGATTTTAAATAAAATGTTATACATCTATAAACCTTATTTATATATTAAATATAAATTGCAAATGATTAACTTATAAAATAAATATATTAATTATATTTATTTCCTATCACTTTAAATGTATATAAAACTATCCTATATAAATATTTAAAGTGTTTTATAAACAACGTAAGTACAAAATATTAATTGAATGAATTAATTAATTAAACCTTATTATTTATTTTATACCTAAAATAAATACTATTAGAACTTGTACTACGACAAGCAAATTACAAGTATTGTAATTAAATACTTAAAACCAGTTTAAGCATGTACAGATTTATTCTGGAACTTTTATGCATTATGTTATGCATTTACTGAGACCTTATAATTATTTAGGTCGTTGGCTGTATCGTGAGCATCCTTATCAGATTTATCTACTGACTTATTGCTGTACTACTAAGGTGAGTTCATGGCCCCACTTTATATATTGACAAACTTTTAAACCTTTTAATGGGGAAGAAAACATGCAACATATTTGATTTTATGGACATGGATTGAACTGTAAAACTTTTGATTACATTGCCTATTGTAGATGAACCCGCATGACCCGTGTATCCGAAACTGATAGAATTATTGAATTACCTGAATGTTATAAATAGATCTATTTGGGATTGACCGTCCCCATCTGGGTGAGTCATGCTCACTGTGCCTTGGCCGGGACAACAGATGTTTCACATGTCAGCACTTATTTTTGTTATGGGTGCCTTGATTAAGATAAGTCGAAGGGTCCTTATCTGTTAAGGACTTAACTGTCAAGTTTCAGTTTCAGGCAATATGGAAATGTAATTACTTTTAAGTATTGATGCTTTGTGCATTACTACTTCTGGGAATATTTAATGTCCAACTCACTTTAATTAAACCTGTGAATTCACCAACTTTATGTTGACTTTCTAAGCATGTTTTCTCAGGTAACTGAAGCAGGTAGTGGTGTGCATGAAGTCAAGCATCATGATAGGTTGCATTTATATAGCTCATCTGGGGTTTTATAAATTGGGAATAAATTCAAACTTTCAAACAATGTTAAAGACTACTGTAATACTATTTGCTCTTTCAATCATGTAATAAATGTAAGGATAATCTTTGATTTGTTGCTCTACATTCTGTCTGCTGTTGATCCACCTACGTGACACCCAAATATTATTTCCGCTGCATTTGACTCAATTTGGGGGTGTCACAAGAAGTATGTAAGAATCTGAAAGTTTATGTGCAAAAGAGGTGGATTGAAAGTCTGAGAATGGTCCACTATTTATAAGACAAATGTTTAACGGCTATACCTGCTTGCGGTTCTTTATTACAGCCCGCGGTTCCTTATCGATAAGGAACCGCCATAGGCGCTAAGGAACCGCCGGAGTAGAGTCCGCTCCCTTTTGTCTTTTAGTGGGTTGGTTCGAATCTGGGGATTAAAATATCCTGAAAGGATATTCCAAACCAAGATAGAATATGCAATTTTCAAATTTCAAATTTTCAAATAATTAATTTAATAAAACATTTTCTTAAAAGGAAAGTTTAATAATAAAACTTTGTCACACTTAATAAAAAGTGAGTTTTAAGAAAAGATTAAATCCTTGATCACTTAATTAGTATAATTACTTGTTTGTTCATACCTTAAGTGATAATGGTTGAAATGAAAAATATTTGAACTCAAGAATTCGTTTTTCGTTGTTTTTGTAAATGCTTGTTTTTACATATTGTCGTAATCAAAACAAAGCGAGACCGAAAAATGCAAGTAACGTTTTAGGCATCATTGCATTAACACAGTGTTAAATGATAAATTATTGTTAAATCATATATGATATTGGTTTATATCATATATGATGTTATATCATATATGATACTGATGTTACATCATGTATGATATTAGTATTATATATAATAATTTTTGACAAATAAAAAAAATGGAATTTTTTTTATCGAAAATGTATCATATAACATATGTATAGAAAGATAATTAAATGCTTTTTATAACGGTATATTTTTTTCGCATAACGATTAACGTTTTAAGATATAATAATATCTGAAAAAATATAAAAATAAATTTTATGTTTAATCTAATCACTTGAATTAAAATAAATAGTAACTTAAATCGTGTAATAAGTACACTATACATTTTGGCAAGCTAAGAGCATCTCCAATGCACATGGTTTACATAAAGTTTTTTACTATTTTGAAAAACCTTTTAGTATAATTTAAACATTGGAGTAAAATTTTTTTCATGACTTTTTAAAAAAGACTTTTGATATAGAAAACTTTTGATAAAAAAACACAAACCTATTACCACTCATTCACCTTATACATTAATTGTGAAGAAATTTTTTAATGACATTTACTAAAAAAAAAGCTTTATGCAAACAATCTCTATTGGAGATGCTCTAAGATTGTTTAGCAAATTTCTTAATATAGAATCTCATATAATACTTTATACTAATTGTACTTTCTGTACTAATTGTCCACACTGAGACCCGCTGATGTTTTGGTTTTTGACAGGGGTTTCTCCTCTCGTGGGGTTAGGTAGTCGAGATTTTACAGTGGGTCAGGCTGCTATAAAAGCCGCCTCGTGCAAAGTGACTAAACACAAGAAAACATATGTTGAAAATCAACACGTGTTTATTCCTTTCGCGTTTGATACATTTGGTTTCCTTGCACCTGAGGCGGTGGAGCTACTTACGAGAATACAACGTGTTATGAATAGTAATGTTTTGACTCCTAAATCCACAAACGTTGTATTTAATAGACTTGGTTTTGCTATACAAAAAGGGCTAGCGGCGCAGCTTGTTATCCGTTTGGCTTCTCCTAATATGTAAATTATAATTATTAATTATATTTTTCCTGTATATATATACTTTAAAAATAAAAAATTATAAGTCAATAAGCATGTAAATCATGTGATAATCATGGTAATCAAAAAATATATGCGATAGAAAAAAAAAAGTGATAGTTAACACTTAACCGTTTAACTCGAACAGAATTCCCATCAATGAATTAGAGTGAAATGAGTCAGACTTGGAACGTGAAACGATGAGCTCATTGATAAGTGTTGCCAGCAGCCAGCCCGTCAGGAAGCACTTGCCCAACTGCCAATGCCCGTGCCTGACTTGGAGCGTCATCTTCGAGTTCGTACTCTTTTAGTTTTACCCAATTGCGCACCTTTAATTTAAACTTTTACCATACGTTTATAAATCTTCATTAAATAGATATAGAGCATTGTTTAATTAATCATTTTTTTATTTGTTTTGCAGATTATGCGAATAACTAAGTACATCTTGAATGCCATGTAGGGAAGTACGTAACTCTTTTGTGTATAGTTTCCTAGAAGATGTGTTATACAAATATTTTTTTACTGATTTGTGGATATTTCATAAGAGAGGTGATTTACACACTCTCTTAAATGATTAGGACAAAGAAAATGTTATGTATTAACATTTATACTTTTATAAAATAGACATAATTAACATGATTTAAAGATATATATGTTAAGACATACTCATTTTTTAGTGTACTAATCAATTAAGAAAGTGTACAAATTATTTTTTATTTCATAATCTTGATATGAACTCTTTAGACCATTTATGTTTTTAAGCTGCTAAGGTAACTCTTGGGAAGATTCTATCAAAATCTAAGTATAATATTATATTGGACCAATGGGAGCACAGGTTTTGTAAAACATTTGGACTGACACTACAGTATAAACTATTCTCATGCCGTTTCCTAGCAAATATTAACAAACAGAAACCTAGGCTATTGTTACGATTCAGCATGTGACAAACAACATGCAAGTTATATACATAAATATGCTTGAACTTGGATGTAATGGGGTTGACAAGAGAATCCTATGTGTTTCTTAGTAGTAATACTGACTATAAAATACTCCGCTATAGCTTGTCTGGGAGTTATAGTCAGATACGGCTCAAAGAGTGTGTGAATGATGCTATCGCACAATAGCTCCATTTGAAAAAGGATCTCATGTTTTTTGAATTTTATATATAATTACGTTATGATTTAAGTTCTTTTGGATACCAAAGTTTTTTAGGATATAAGGGGACTCATCTCCACCATCCATCTCCATCTCATTCAAGGGCTGAGATTAAATCCCCAATTTACACAACTTTCTCCTTTCTTTCTCATAAAAACACACACCCCGTTCTTTCACTTCTCTCTCTACCCCGATCTACTTTCTCTCTCTAAAATTTGAAGCGAACAATCACAACATCATCATGAATCCATCACAATCGATTAATTAGATCGATTACTTAACACGAATTCATTTCAGGTTTGTATTCTTATAATCTATGCTTATTTTTTTTAGCTTATTTGATTTTGAATAAACTTATTAATTTATTTTCATTAGCTTTTTTGAACGAAATATGCCGATTGATAGTTCTTATTTTGATCGAATTATTCCGATTGATTGTTTTTATTTTGATCAATTTATTCTAATTAGCTTTTATTTAGGTGATTTATGTGAATAAGCTTATTTGTTTGAATAAGATTTTTAATTATATGAGAGTTATAAATAATCTTGAGAATTAGATAGGAGTTATGTGAATAAGCTTACAAATTACACGAGAGTTATGAATAAGCTAGCTTATTAGCTTATGTTGACAAATCGTAAGGTATTTTATGTAAGTTGGATTAAGTTTGCTGATGTAGGCTGCAATAAGCTTGATATATCATGTATGATATATATATATCATATATGATATATCATCTCTTTTCATATATGATAGATATATCATATATGATAACTGATGATATATCATATATGATATAACTATCATATATGATATATCAAATAAACCATAGGAAAAACAGATTCTGTATGAGTATTTTTTAGAAAATCAATATAAACTCTTGAAACTTGTCTTCTATCATATATATGAGTAATTTATTTTGGTGTTAAAATGTTGCATAATATGTTCTTTTTATCTTTTATAAATGCAGTCAGACAGAGATGGTGCGATTGGCAGCTTTGGAGCAAAGCAGAGAGGGATGTTGATTATAACAAGAGGATGTGCATGGATATGTTTTAAGGATCAAGACGGAGTAGGCGTTGTTCATGAATTCATCATTTGATAATCTGTTTTTTTGTGCATTTTTTTGATTTTGTATAAATTGTTATCATATATGATATCAGAGGTATATCATATATGATTTTACATTAGGTTACGTTCGGTTTGAATTATCATATATGATTCTGTTCAAAAGTACATTTTTATGTTATGAACAAGTGTTTGATTATTAATTGTGCATACTCTTTGTTGTAATCATGAATTCATCAGATTCTTTATTTAATAAATCCAAGTTTTTCTTGAGTGTCATATATGATAGTGCATGATCATATACTCCGTATGACTTAATTTATAAAAAGCATCATGACATAGTACCAAGAAAGTTAAATCATATTAACAAGATGTTGTACGAGATACCAATTGATTACAAAATCGTCCATATACTTCAAACTCCATTAGGAGATTACAAGAAAAAACAAACAATAAACGTAAAAGAAAAATTCACGAGCTTATTCATTAAGCTTCTTGGCCTTTTGGATGCTTGTAATGTTCAACACGCCTTGTAAACAACCTTCTCTACACAAAAAAGAAGATTTAATTCAATATTCAAGCACATAATCATATATGATATATTTGATCATATATGATATTTAGCTTATATCATATATGATATAGCATATCATATATGATACTTCATTAGCAAGTCATACTAAATATGTTCAGCCAGATTAATCCATTAAAAAAAGAGTTAATTCAATTTTCAACCACATTATCATATATGATATATCTCATCATATATGATATTTTAGCTTATATCATATATGATATAGTATATCATATATGATACTTCACAAACAGGTTACACTAAATATGTTCAGCGAGATTAAGCTAAAAAATCTTATAATTCATGAAAATAAGCTAATAAGTTAGCTTATAATTCATCATAATAAAGGTGATGATTATCAATAAGCTTATTCACATTAAGCATCAAGTTACCTTATCACTTGACATGTTAAATTCATGTATCTTATAAAATAAGCTATAAAAAATAAGATGAGTTATAAGCTTATTCACATCGAATAAGCTAAAGAAGATGAATCAAAACAGATCGAATGAACTTTACCTTATTTATGAAGAGGATGATCGATTTGTGACGGTGATGATCGATGGATTTGATGTTTGTGTTGATAAATTAAGATGTAAATATGTGTGTGTGTGTGTGTGTGTGTGTGTGTGTGTGTGTTTATGTGTGTTTTAGAGAGAAGAAGAAGAAGAAATCGATCCCAGATCTGTGAGAGTGGTAGGTGGTGTTAGGTGGGAGGGGTAAAATGACGAAACTACCCCTCTGCTTTTTTTTTTTGTTTTTAATATGGGTTGTTGGATAAGATGAGATGGACGGTCCAGATTTGTCCCCTTGTATCCAAAGGATACAAGGTATCTTAAATAACCGGACTCAAACATATATGACTTATATAATTAAATTTTGCATGAATTTTTTTTAATTTATAAGTGTAAAAGAGCTTTTTTTTCATTATTGCCTAGAGGCTCCGGAAATCATAAGACGACACTTGTAGTATATATCTTGTACTGTTATTATAATTATAGTTTATTATTACCTCCTGTAGAATATCTATTCTGTTGTTTAACAAAAAAAAAAAAAAGGTTTTAGGTCTATTTTTTTTCACAAAAATGTCACTGCACGAAAGAAATATTAGAACGAGTGACAAGCCATGTCCTTGTGAAAACCTTCATCGTTCGTTCTACTACTGTTTGTTATAGTTGCACCCTTGTGGTTATGAGCTTGATATGTTCTCATAAACTATTATGATATTTGCGTAAAATGATTGGTTGCGAATGACTATTGATGACTAACTAAAATGCTTGGTTACCCCTACGTACCCTTAATCTACCCTACCGGCCTCACGCCACCATCTAGTATTAACCTTACTGGCCTCACGCCACCATAGCCGGTGAACCGGTATCGGTTCTATCGCCGGTACTGGACTTCTTCATCGACACAACCTTTTAATTGGATTCATGGAGTACGGATATAGAGAGGTAAATCGTCGGAGGGGGGGGGGGGGGATCTTACAAGGAGAAAACTATTCAGAAGGAGAGTAGCGATTGGGTCTCGATATATGTGTCAAATCTCCCTAATGGTGCTAGGAAAAAGGATTTCAGGAATACTTTTAGAAAATTTGGAAATGTGGTGGATTATACATGGCGGCTAAGAAGAACTCCAATGGAAAAAACTTTGCCTTTGTCAGATTCTCTGGTGTAAAGGGTGAATTAGTATTAGAGTCATCCTTAAAAGGCATTTGCTTTCAAGGATGTATTTTGTTCAGTAATATCTCGAGATACGAAAGAAAGGTAGGTTCAACTTCCAGGCTGGCGGGACATAACGTGGATGGTTTGAACAAATTTGGAGGGATGATCAGGAGCGGCCCGTTTGGTGGTTTGAGAAAAGTGGATCGGTCTTTTGCGGATGCCACCTCCGGTAAGAATTGTAATGTTGTCGATGGTAAGTCTCCCATTGTCCTAAACCCCCACACTCTTATGGATGGATGGATTTCTAGTAGTTTGACTATTGTCGGGGAGGTGCACTCGGTGGAAAACCTAGCTGTTATTCCTGCGGAGATTAGAGAAGAAGATGACGTGTTATATGGGATGAAATATCTGGACGGTCTGTATGTGGGTAAAAGATTCAAATCTAAAGAAGACGATGAAGAGTTTAAAAACAACGCTAGCAAATGGGGTCAATGGTTTCAATGGATGAATTATGGACACGGGGTAGTTTTGAAAGAAGGTAGAGTAGCCTGGATAAAAGTTTACATGCCTGTCAAACTATTGGAAGAAAGTAATATCAAGAAGGTTGCAGAGCACTTTGGCAAGATTCTTGTGCCTTATGAACTGTCTGTCACAGTTAGGGATGTCTCTTTTGCTAAAGTTCGTGTGTTAACCAATTCAAAAATTCTCATGAACGAGGAAGTGGACGTTTGCTGCCAAGGTAAAATCTTCAAGGTCGGTGTTACTGAAGACCTTATCGACTGGTCCCCTTTTAAATCCAAGATACATGATGTAGATTCTGATGATGAAGACGATGATGATGGTATGAGTTTGAGTTCTGGCTCTAAGACTAACGAATTAGTTAACACGATGGAAGAAGGCGAGTTTAAAGAACACGACATAGGTGGAGTGGAGTTGGTACCTTAATCGGATTTTGAAGATGGAAATGATGAGGCTCAAGGTTCTGGGGTGGCCGGAACACCCTCCCCGGCGGCGGTAGAGCAACAGTCGTCTAGATTAAGGTTGCATGGGAAGGGGTGCATAGGAAGGGGTGCATGGGGATGGGGTGAATGGAGATGTCAATGAGTCTCATCGTGTGCATTATGCATTTAATGCTGGTTGTAACTCACCGCATGCCAACCCTAGCGGGCCTTGGAAGAAAAAAAAATCAAACTAGACCCAGACCGAGCCGACACATTAATAATGACTCGGTGGAAGTAAATGACGAAGAAATTTCTATCTTGGGAAAATGGAGAAGAACTTATTGCAGCCCCTCAAAATCGTCTTCGGTTAATACCAGGGCTAAATCAATCGATTTAAACAGAGATCCTAATAACTCTCATCATGGCGATTTAAGTCGAACAAAACAGGAGAGTGTGGGAAGGAAGGAGGTGGCGAATGAAACAACTCTGACCAAGGAAATCAGACACCTAGTTGGGGTAACAATTGACGATGGTTGCCCAATTTTGGTTGAGGTCATTGGCGAAGTCAGTGAGAACAATGTTATTCAATGATGTGTTTACTATTTGTAAACATCTGGGGTCTGGGAGAGGTATATAAGGTGGACAGGGTGAGAAATCTTATAAGGAGCAATAGGTCTTCTATCGTCTGTATACAAGAAACTCAATTGGGTTTGAATTCGTCTGCCAATCTCAATGTGGACAGTTTATGGGGTGGTTACGGTGCAAGGTTTGAATTAATTGAAGCGACCGGTAGGTCTAGAGGTCTTTTGACGATTTGGGACCCGAGTTTTCTGGTTGTTCATAATTGTATTAAAGCACGACATTACTTGATAATCTTTGGTAAACTGGTGGGATCGGACGACACTCTAGCTTTTGTAAATGTATATGGGCCTCACAATGCAGTAGAACAACAGGTATTGTGGGATATGTTATCTCAAATTATGGTTAGTTCGACTCATGCTAACTGGTTATTTGCGGCTGACTTCAATGTAGTTAGGAGGCCGAGTGAAAGACTGAACTCGAGATTTTACCCGTCTAAAGCCTCAGCTTTCAATAACTTCATTCAGATGAATTCTCTTCATGACTTCAGGATGGGAGGTTTTAAATTCACGTTTTCAGACAATCGGGGGCGAAGTTAAGTAAACTTGATAGATTCTTGGGTTGCCCCAACTTTTTGAACTTGTTCCCTTCGTTATCTGCAACGGCGCTTCAAAGGGAGACGTTAGATCATTGTCCTATTGTTTTGAGTTTGGAGGTTATCGACTTTGGTCCTAAACCATTTAAACTATTCAACTCGTGGATGGCGCTGGATGGTTTTGAGGAGATAGTAAAATCTGCATGGGTTAACTTTAGAGGGTATGGTGTTGATGACTCTCTAATGTTTGCAAAATTAAATCACCTCAAAGGCGAAATTAAAAAATGGAGGATTTGAGAATTCGCAAAACAAGATGTGAACAGAATTAAGATGAAAAGAAAACTTGCTGAGATTGATTTCCAGGCAGACGTGAGACAATTACTCCCTCATGAAATTGGTGATAGAGGTAAATTAATTTTGGAATTGACTAAGATGGAAAAGATGGCGTCACTTGACTTGAAACAAAGACTAGATTGAAGTGGTTGATAGATGGTGATGAAAACACTGGTTTTTTTAACAAATATGTCAACAACAGGAACACGAAGAATCACATCCATGGGTTATCTTTAAATAGTAGTTGGTCCACGAGTCCGCTAGAAATCAGATTGGAAGCACATCGGTTTTTCAAGTTGAAATTTCAAGATAAATGGTTGTCTAGGCCCAAAGTGAGGAATAATTTCTTTAAGCCTATTTCAGATTCTAGTAGTGTTGCGCTGGAGTCTGACTTTTCTGATTTGGAGATTAAATCGGTGGTTTGGGCTTGTGGTGGTGATAAGGCTTCGAGACCCGATGGGTTTACCTTTGCCTTCTACAAAAAAGTATTGGGAGGTAATTAAGGTGGAGGTAATTGCTGCTGTAAATTATTTTGGTAAGTGGGGTCGATTCACAAGAGGGTGTAATGCCTCTTTTATTTCCCTTGCTGCTAAAGTTAAAGACCCGATATCTTTGAGTGACTTTCGACTGATTAGTCTTTTCGGGTCCATTTACAAGATTGTTTCGAAATTACTAGCAACGAGAGTCAAAAAAGTAATGGGGGAATGCATTAATGAAGTTCAGTCCGCATATGTGGAAGGTCGAAACATACTGGAAGGCCTACTCATTGTCAATGAATTGTGTTCCTGGTCAAAAAATCCGGAAAAAAGATGTTATTGTTTAAAGCGGACTTCAACAAAGGCGTTTGATTCAGTTAATTGGGAGTATTTAGATTCTGTCATGGAGCAATTAAACTTTGGGGTTAGATGGAGATCTTGGATTTCTGGATGTTTGAAATCGGCTAGGCCTTCGGTAATAATTAACGGCTCCCCCACCCCGGAATTTGAGATGTCTAAAGGAGTGAGACAAGGAGACCCCCTTTCACCTTTCTTGTTTATTTTGGCAATGGAAGGACTGAATTGTTTGATGAAAGCTGCAATCTCGCGGGGGTATTCGAGGGGATTAACATCCCTAACTCTAGTATTATTGTTTCTCATCTTTTTTATGCAGATGACGCTCTTTTTGTTGGAGATTGGTCAAGGAAAAATGTATCGAATCTAGCAAGAATTCTTAGATGTTTCCATGTTGCTTCGGGGCTAAAAGTGAACTTCAATAAATCAAGAGTGTTTGGTGTGGGGGTTCAAGATGAGGAGGTTGCTAGATGGTGTGCTCCTCTAGGTTGTGAACCGGCATCTTTACATTTCACTTACTTAGGTGTGCCGGTTGGGGCTAATATGAAGTGGAAGAGATCTTGGGATCCTACCGTTGAAAAATTTAAAGCAAAGTTGTCATCGTGGAAATCGAAATTACTTAGTTTTGGTGGGAGAGTCATGTTAGCCAAGTCGGTGCTTGGGAGTCTCCCCACATTCTATATGTCGATCTTTGTTGCCCCATTGGGGGTAGTGGATACACTTGAGAAAATCAAACGGAATTTTATTTGGCAAGGGGCGAAGGAGAAAGCAAGCATACATTGGGTTTCATGGGAGAAGATGACTATGCCTAAAGATATTGGAGGTCTTGGAATTGGTTCCATTAGAGCTTTGAACTTAGCTTTAATAGCTAAATGGTGGTGAAATTTCAAAACGAGTGGTGAGTCGTTATGGCCTAAAGTGGTTTCGGGTTTGCATAAAATTGATCGTTCCAACATTAATGGTGGTATAATAAATTGAGCAGCGGTGCATGGGTGAATATTATGAATTCGAGAGAAGCTTTCGATCAGATTAGCATCCCATGGAATGACGTGATCAGATGCTCGACGTCTAGTTTAGAGTGGTCTTTTGATTTCGTTGTGGACGACGCATTTTCTGTGGCTTCTCTTCGTCAGCTTATCAATCGAGCCGCTTTTCCGGTATGTGATGGCATTTTTCCCTAGCACAACTCTATTCCATTCAAAATTTCATGTTTTGCTTGGAGAGTGAGATTAGGAAGGGTTCCTGTTTCCTTGGAGTTGCATAATAGAGATGTAAATTTGGTAAATATAAACTGCTCAAGGTGTAACCATTTTGGATAATCTGTTGATCATGCTTTTGCGTCATATCCTATTGTGAGAGAATGCTGGAATGAGGTAGTCAAATGGTGCGGGATAGGTTCGGCTGTTGTGAGATCGTTGCGTGATGTTTGGGATTTGTTAGATCATTGGAGTCGTAGCCCTAAGAAAAAACAGACTCTCGAGGCAATCTTACGGGGAACTTTATGGGAGATTTGGAGGGCTCGTAACGATAAAGTGTTTAACGGAATCGATACCCAACCGACAAAAATTATTTAAACAGTAAAAGCGACAATTTTCAATTGGATGAGGCATAGGAGATCAAAGTTCTAGATTGATTGGGAAGCTTGGTGCGAAAATCCTTGTTGCTATGTTTTTGTGGTGTGTTGCGATGTTGGTGTTGTAATTTGGTGTGTTTATTTGTTTGTTTCTTTTTCTTGTACTGTTGCCCGGTTCTTCTAGCGCCTTGCTAGTTGTTTTTGTTTTTTATATATTCATTCGCCGGTTCCAAAAAAAAAAAACTAAAATGCTTGGTTTGTCTACCCATGTCTACGCATGGGGTGCATAAAAGTATATACTCTTTTTTGCACTACAAGAAATCAGTTTTTATGGGACACAAGATAGTGTCTCATCAGATTATTTTATAAGACTTTTAGCATAATAGGACCGATGATAGTTTGGCTGGTTGACAGTAAAATTTGTTTGATTGATAAAAAAAAATTCTCGAGATGTCGAACTCACTCCCATATTACAAAAATCAACGGTTTAAAATCACTAAGAAAATATGTTCTCTCCTTTGTCATGTATCATATTATTATTGTAACACCAATCACGCTTTCTTTTCGCTTCTCTAATGTTGCAACATACACGGGCTACCAACTATGTTTAAACATGTAAATCTTTCATGATTTCATCATACTTGGTCTTTATTACAAGAAATATGTGATATTATGACATTAAGTTGGATCTTTGGATGTTGATTCTGATCTTGCAAACCAAAAGTGATCCATAGTCATGTACCGCTTTTTTGAACTTTGAGATTTTAGATCTAATTAAACATTAGCTACGAGTACGCAGCGAAATGGATCTAGTATGGCATACCAGTTTAAAGCACATAATAAAAATAATTAAATAACAACCTTTAATTAATTAAATAAATCAATTAATGAAGCTTGATCTTGATGAAAAAACTTAACGGTTAAATTATCGTCTCTATCATTTACACACATGGCACGTCAAACGAACAATCACTACGATGCTAGTAGTAACTTCACTTTCAAACAAACAAGTGTAGATCTTGTAACTTTAAAACCCTAGATCCAAAACATTAGATAAGGAATATGTAAGGATCGGTTTATAATCATTACAAGACAAACACCAAAAATCACAAAACCCTAATTAGGGTTTATGTAATCGCCAAACCAATGGGAACTAAAAATAAAGATCAAAACCTTGATAAGAGTAACAAGGATTCGATATATATATTTAGTTACTTCACAAGGGAGTACCAAATGACAGTCAATCTTGCAAAAGTTTACACTTTTGGTTTTTAGGGTTTTGAGAGGGGAGGATCAACTGAAAATCGGTAGTATGTAGAGTGTAGGGACAAAAATCAATGAAGGGGTGTGGGGGTTTATATAGCCTTCACACCTTCTTAGTTTTCTTATTCTGGATAGCGTTTAATTTATAATCAAAAAATGATATTCACACATGCACCAACTTGTTTGCATCTCAAATCTAAGGATGACTTTAATAACCATTTTCGAATCTTACTCATGACAAGGATCCAAAAGTAATATTAAAAAGTATGAGGTGTCCAATACGCATCCCTTATGAATAACATATGAGTTTGGCGGAAACAATCCATATATTCAAAGAATATAACCAACATTTACATTTGTCTTAATGTAACAATATTCTCATATTGCTAACCGACAACGTACATGTTTAGAATAATAAAAATATTCAAAGATTAAACATGAAAATATAGGACAACAATAATTATATGGATGAATAAAAATATCAAGTATCTTTATTCATAATAAAGTAAAAATGTCTTACAATCTCAATTACCCAAATAATAAAACAGATATGCATAAAACTAATTTAGCAAGTAGAATTCCAATGTTTCTAACATTCTCAAATTTCTTTACAAGAAAGCTAAATAGTCACGTAGAAACTAGAAGGGGGGGGGGGGGGGGGGGGTTGAATAGTTTCTCTTTATTTAAGGTCCTAATAAAAATTCCTTTCAATTAAGTTTGTCCCAAAATTACCTTTTACTTGAAAACTAGTTTCATAGTTGTTAGGTTCAATTCTAATGCATTAACAATATCTACTGACAATGAAATGCAATGTAAGAATGAAAGCACAAGTAAGAGTAAGAAAAGAAACAACCTAAGGTGCGACACCAATATTTATAGTGGTTCGACAACGAAGCTCTCTCTTCGTTCCTACTCCACACTTCGAGTACACCTTACTCGAGATTTCCAATATATCCACAAGCTCTCTTCTTGGCGGAGAAAACCTTACAACGTCGCTTACATTATTTTCCGACGCTAAGCTAAATGCCGAGACCTAATCTTAGCTAGGACCAATCTACATACGTCGCCTACTTCACCATTTTCCGACACAAGGCTAGATGTCGAGTTCTAATCGAAATATAGAATCAATCTTCGTCGCCCATCTTCTTTTCCGACACAAGGCTAGATGTCGAGTCCTAATCCAAAGCTAGAACCATTCATCACAACTCTTCACTTAGAAGTTTAGTGAGAACTCACAAGACACATACACACATCACTTTGTAGTTTAGTGAGAACTAACACACAACACTTATTACAACTCAAAAACACATATCCAAGTATACACATGTAACTTAGATCTACACAAGACAAATCCAAGTATACACATATACAATGGATTTACATAGGAATAATCCAAGTATTCACAAATACCTTGGATCAACACAAGAATAATCCAATTATACACAAAATACATTGGATCTACACAAGCTCAAGTAAACAAAATGATGAACATGACTAGATCTAAGGAAAGATGATCTTCATCAAAGCTTCATCTTTAATCACATCACAAATGTGTGAGTGATCTTCTCTTTGGACATGATGACGTATAGTCCCCAACCGGGTCATGAGCCCGGCCCACGGGTACTACCCGTATCCGGTCCATCACAGATGGGGGGATAAATGTCATTCAGGCTTATGGGTTTGAATGAACAGTAACCGCACATGCGTGCGGCCCACGGCCCGATGCGGCCGACATGAGATTAGACAGAATCATGTTCTGTCTGGAATATCTTTATCCCAATAAAGAGAGATATTCACTACCAAGATTAGAAGATAACAATCATTCTAAATTTTGGTGATTATCTCTTCCTTGGGGCCAAAGCATCAGTGGAAGCCCACTAGGGTTTCACTGCCTATAAAAGGAACCCCCAAGGGTTCCATAAAGGTATTACGACTTATACTCTAAACTTACATAAACCCTAAATCGATTACTTACTCTCACGCCGGAGTCTAATCGTGGGAAACATTCCCACGGTAAGCCTAACACGTGCTGTTTAGTGTGCAGGATCCCAACCAAACGATTCACTTGGTGCAGGAGCCGAAGCCCAGCCAACCCGAATTAAGCCTAATTCGGGTCTAGCAAGGATCAACCAACTTTTGCATCAACAAGTTGGCGTCATCCGTGGGACCCATAACACTAAGCTAGAACAAAACCTCATCTCAAATTCCAATGACGAAAGGGCATCAACAAGCCAATCCCAGGAATGTGAATCCTGGAAACCGGAAGTCCCAAGGGGAAGGGATACTCATCCCCACCCAATCACCTAGCCGCCTTGCAGGCGGATCGGGAAACCGTAGCGGCTTCCAGCCCTTGGGGGCAACGAGCACGATCTCCACAACGCCCCCACTTACCTCAACCTTGGACAATCCGGACCCAGGGAGTGCGCCCAACCCTCCTAACAAGGAGCCGCGCAGACTATCGATAGAGGAAGAGGTAGAGGCCCTACCACTCAGCGAGGAGGATCTTACTCGAGTTCTCACGCAGAACTTCGATAGGATCGTCCCGGGAATCGCATCGAGGTTGAATCTGGGGAGGAACCTCCAATCCAGACTCAACTTTGGCGACACCGGACCAATCACCTCCTCCCAAATTCAGAGAAAAAGGAGAGCTCGACCTCAGGAACAGGGCACCCTTGAGGAGATTCCTCAACCCCGGAATGTGTTTGAACGCATAGGGGATCGCCTCGTACAGGAACTAGAGCAATCGCGAGAAGGAGAAAGGTCGGATGGTTCACCCGAACGGCCAGATCGAGAGCTGGCCAGAACCGCACGCCGCCCGAGTGTGTGGGACAGAATGAACACTGGGAGAAAGGCTCCTGGTTCGTCTCAAAAAAGTGGTCCCTATTCAAAAGATGGGGCACCACCACCGTCCCCAGATCTGTCTGGGGAGGACTCAGATGACCATCCGCCTAAGCGCCGCCGGCCTAGGCGCACCCCTCCACCACCAAACAATGAGGAGTATTATGGTGGCCCTTACTATCGAGATACGGAAGCAGAGGATCTCTCGCGTCCATGGTGTGAACCATGGGATGACCCTAGGCTCACCCGGCCATGGGCGGATCCTAGGGAAGACCCGTTCACCCTCCGCATACGGAACTATTCTGAGGACACTAAACGTCGCATGCCGGCGTGTATCAAGACTTATGATGGGTCCGGTGATCCTGTGGATCACCTCAAAATATTTGATACGCAGGCTAAAATTGAGCGATGGCCCATGCCCATATGGTGCCAAATGTTCAATTCGACCTTGATTGGAAACGCCCGTGACTGGTTCGAGGCACTCCCCCACGGAGCATTGATAGTTTCACGGAACTACGCACTGCGTTTGAGAACAATTATACTCAAAGAAAGAAGTATAATAGGGATCCGGTCTCATTGGCAACCGTCAAGCAACGGCCGGGGGAGTCCACAGAAGCCTTCACTGAGCGCTTCAATGATGAGTGCACACGCACAAGAACCATGCCAGAGCTCCTGAAAATCTCTGACTACATGCACGCCATAACAGACAGAGAACTGATCAGGCGCCTCAATGACAAGCGTCCAGAGAGATATGATGACCTCATGGAAAGGGTCAGAAATTTCATAGAGGGAGAAACAGCTGTTGCCGCGGCCTACCCATCCCGAGGAAATAGGTACCGGTCAAATGACCAGTCCCGGAGACAGTCGGGCGGTCAAGGTAATCAGAACAATAACAAGGGCTCAGACTATAAGAGCCAAAGCAAAGGCGGACGGTCGGACGATAAGTTCAGCCCCCTAAAGATGTCCTACCGGGAGATCTTGCTGACTGAAGGGGCGAACTTTCCAAGGCCTCCCCCAATGACCACTCCCCCGGAACATCGGCAAGGAAGTCGCTTCTGCGAGTTCCATAATGACAAAGGACACGACACGGAGGAGTGTATCCAGCTCAAGAAGCATATTGAGTCACTGATCAAATCAGGCAAACTCAAGCACCTAGTTAAGGATTGGAAGGATGGAAAAGACAACAACAAGAAGTATGATAAGAAGGATCCCCAAAAGGACAAGCCTTCGACCATATACATGATCCAATCCAGACAGCGCCGCACGAGGCAGAAAGTTGGCCAAAAATTTTCACGCGGCAGGGAAATCTCATTCCCTCCCATCACAGCAAGCGATGTGATTGATGCGCCTCTCACTATTGAGATAAGCATTGGAACACACAACGTTCGTCGCATGTATGTGGATGGAGGATCGTCAGCAGAGGTACTGTATGAACACTGTTTTGTGCAGTTATGCCCAGAAATAAGAAGCCAATTAGTACCGGCCACGTCGCCGCTTACTGGCTTTAGTGGAGACACTATCTGGCCGATAGGGCAATTGCGTTTGCTTGTCACCATTGGGAATGAGGAACATTCCACTACGACATGGATGAACTTCATGGTGATACGCTCACACTCTCCGTATAATAGGATCATAGGCAGACCAGGCATTTTGGCTATCCGGACAGTACCCTCTACGGCACACGGAATGATCAAATTCCCCGTTGAGGGGGGAATCGTTACTATTTACAACACAGTCATACCAACATCCGAGTGTCATACCGTGACAACACCGGCTCCACCTGTCCCACCCAAGGGTGGATCACCACCTCCCAATTGGAAGGTAGCAATTTACCCTGACTACCCGGAACAGGAGGTATCCATAGGAGGGGCGCTCTCGGATAGCGGCAAAAGGGCCATGTGCTCTCTCTTGAGTGCAAACTTAGATATATTCGCATGGGAGCCAAAGCATATGACAGGCGTGCCACGCGCGATAGCAGAGCATAAGCTCTAGATCCGCCAAGGGTACCAACCCGTTAAGCAAAAGAAGCGCGGCCAGGCGCCCGAGCGCAGCCAAGTGATACTGGAGGAAGTACGGAAACTAGTGGACGCAGGCATCATGCGCGAGGTATACTACCACGAGTGGTTATCTAATCCGGTCATGGTCAAGAAACATGACGGAAGTTGGCGCATGTGTGTGGATTTCACGGATCTAAACAAGGCCTGCCCACAGGACTGTTACCCGTTACCAGAAATCGACTGGAAGGTGGAGTCCTTGTGTGGATATCCTTTCAAATGCTTCTTGGATGCATATAAAGGGTATCACCAAATCCAGATGGCGGAGGAGGATGCAGAAAAAACGGCGTTCCATACGAGCCAGGGCGTATATTGCTATACGAAAATGCCGTTTGGATTGAAGAACGCCGGCGCTACATATCAGCGGTTGGTGGATAAAGCTTTTGAATCACAAATAGGACGCAACCTGGAAGTATATGTCGATGACTTGGTGATAAAAAGCCACACGGAGGAGGCACTTCTCCGGGATGTCCAAGAGACATTCGACACGCTGAGAAGGATTAACATGAAGTTAAATCCAAAGAAATGTACGTTTGGAGCAACTGAGGGAATGTTCCTGGGATATTTGATTGACCCAAATGGCATCAAACCTTGTCCAGAGAAGACGGATGCAGTGATACGACTACCGTCCCCTCAGACACGGAAGGAGGTGCAGTCCCTGAATGGGAAGTTAGCCGGGCTGAATAGATTCCTATCTAAGTCCGCAGAGAAGTCATTACCTCTATTTAAGACACTCAAGAAGTGTATTAGAAAGGGAGACTTCCGCTGGACGAAGGAAGCCGAGGAAGCTTTCGGCCAACTCAAGCAGCATCCCGCATCTCTCCCTATGCTAGTAGCTCCCCGGCCAAAGGAGGAACTCATTATGTATCTCTCAGCTACTCATGGAGCAATAAGCGCGGTACTTATGACGGATAGAGATACAGTACAAACTCCGGTCTACTTTATAAGTAGAACACTACAAGGGGCGAAGTTGAATTATTCCTCCATGGAAAAATTGGTGTTAGCACTAGTATTTGCTACAAAGCGGTTGCGCCGGGTACTTTCAGGCGCACCCAATTGTGGTTATTACGGATCAGCCAATCAAGCAGGTTATTTCTAGACCGGACGTGGCAGGGAGGCTAGAAAAATGGAGCATCCTATTGGGGGGGCATAATATATCTTACAGACCAAGGACGGCTGTTAAAGGCCAGATCTTGGCAGATTTCCTGATCGAGAAGCCGGATGAGGAAGGATCAATTATTAAGCAAGACGAGATCCCAACGGAACCTTGGGTGCTATTCACGGACGGATCCTCGTGTACAGACGGGTCCGGGGCAGGTCTCATCCTCACGAATCCAGAAGGAATGGAATTCACGTACGCCCTCCGTTTTGAGTTCACGGCCACCAACAACGAAGCGGAATATGAAGCATTAATTGTAGGTTTAAAAATCGCCGCTAGAATGGGAGTCCGCAACCTTGAGGCCTACGTGGACTCACGGCTTGTCGCGAACCATATTCTAGGTGGGTATGTGGCTAAGGAGGACAGCATGGTCAGGTACTTGGAAAAAGTCAAGTCGTTAATCGCGACTTTCAGTAAGTTTTCCATCAAGCAGGTGCCAAGGGGCGAGAACAAGAAAGCGGACGCTCTTAGCAAGATCGCATCCACGAGCTTCGCTCACTTGTCTAAACAAGTTTTGGTGGAAATACTCAAGGAGAAATCTATAACAGAAGGGGAGGTAGCCGCTATAGTTGAGGAGGAGGGACCTACGTGGATGACCCCAATCATCAACTATTTGACCAATGAAACCCTTCCAGACGAGGAAAAAGCAGCAAGGCACATTAAAAGGAAGTCGCAACATTTTGAACTTCGAGAAGGCATCCTTTACAAGCGCTCTTTCTTGCAGCCGTGGCTGCGGTGTGTTGGACCACGCCAGGCAGCTTACGTCATCAGTGACATACACGAAGGGTTGTGCGGCATGCATGCAGGCCCACGATCCGTGGTAGCTAGAGCCTTACGAATAGGTTATTATTGGCCCACCATGCATAGAGACGCGCGCGACATGATTCGCAAGTGCAATGATTGCCAAGTGCATAGGCCAGTACCGCGGCACCCGCAGCAGGAGCTTACACCTATCACGTCCCCATGGCCATTTTATAAGTGGGGAATTGACATTGCAGGACCATTTCCTGTAGCTGTGGGGGGGGGGGGGGGTTAAATTCTTGATTGTTGCAATGGACTACTTCACACGATGGATAGAAGCCAAGGCAGTCAAGTCTATCACAGGTAAGCAGGTCAAGAAGTTTGTGTGGGAACACATTGTGTGCCGTTTTGGTCTACCAGGAGAAATCATCTCGGACCACGGCAAGCAGTTCACGGACAACCCATTCAAAGATTGGTGTGCATCATTGAACATCAAACGGCGCTTCGCGTCTGTTAAGCATCCATAAACAAACGGCCTCGTCGAACGAGCAAATAGAAGCTTGAGGAATGGCATCAAGGCGCGTCTGGATGAACGAAGTGGCAAATGGGTCGATGAGTTATCACATGTGCTATGGGCGCATAGAACTATGATCAAAACAGCCAACGGGGATACTCCGTTTGCATTGGCCTACGGAACTGAAGCTGTTATTCCAGCAGAAATAGGAATGCCTACCATCCGCACAGCGGAGGTTAATGTCGTCACGAACGATGAACAGTTGCGAATCAACCTGGATCTGCTGGAAGAAAAGAGGGAAATAGCAGCCATCAATGAGGCTAAGTCCAAGGCTAAGATGAAGGCGTATTATGACGCCAAGGTCAAGGGTGTTTCTTTTCGACCGAGAGATTATGTCTATCGTGCTAATGAAGCAAGTCGAGCGGAGAACACAGGAAAGCTGGGCCCTAAGTGGGAAGGACCGTATGAAGTCACTGAAGCCTTAGGATGAGGCGCGTACAGGTTACGTGATATGGATGGGCGTGACCTAGAACGCACATGGAATATTTCCAATCTCAAAAGGTGTTATCTTTAAAAGCTACGGCTTCCGCATGGGTACTTCGCTATGTGCAGTCTTAAAAGTGCTATCTTTGAAAAACCATGCGGGTTTATCTGTTTTGTCTTGTCTTATGTTTGTTTAGATTCCTTTCTTGTTTCTTAGGACTTGTCATTATTGTTCAAACAAAATGTAAACGTTCTAAATAAAATGCCGTGGTGCCTAGCTAGCTCCACGGCCCGTTTCGTGCAAATCATTTTTTAGATTTTTTGTTAAGTCGGATGAAATTCTTACTTGTGTTATAATATGCCATGTTTTATTCATATGCATTCTTTCAAATTACCGTACATGTACTATACGCCTCCAGGCGGGGTAAGAGGATTAAGTGAACCTACTAATTCAACTTACCGCGTAAGAGGGATGCAACCCCACCCGCATGGATCATGTATCCTTACTAGACGCCTTACTCACAAGACGTTGTGATAAGTTTTTTGTGCACCGTATCCACGCGGTACTCTGCATAGTAAAGACGCACGTCGCATGTCTAGTAAATTATAGACTTGTATGTATTTTCTTTATGTGTAAGACGTGATACATCATGCGGCATTGAAATACAATGAAATACACAAGTTTCAAAATTAACAATAAACAAAATGGCCGTGGTTGTCACGGACTTCTAAATAAAAGGACAAGTTATTACATATATGTCTTAGCCGTGTACATACACGGACGAATATAATCAAAAGTGTTTAAAACAGATAAGTTACAAGGGGGGTAGGAATTCCCCTAGATCCTTCTTTCCTTCCTCAATTAAAGCACGAAGGGCCTCCCCACGAGCATCTTTCCCGTCCTGAACTTTGACTGCAAGAGCATCTAGAGCTTCTCCAAGCGGCTTCTCGCCTGACATGGCTTTGGATACAGAATCATAAGTAGCCAACGTCAAGGGAATAGGATCAGCACTCAGCCGGGACATTATTGTTTCGTTTGGAGCATCCTTCATTGCTTCAAGCTCGTCCAAAAGGGGGTGTTGGAGTTCTGCCAAGGCATCCATGGACGCAGTCATCTTACCCGCTGCGGAGGGGTTGTGATACGGATGCTGTGTGATATCCTCACCTTTTGCGATCATCTCCGCAGCTTGGACCAGGCCTTCATGCCTACCACGGTCGATCCCATCGGATACGACCCCAACAAATGCCTGCAGTAGGTGTGGAGCGTTCAGGGCCCCACTTACGGCAAGCCGCAGTCCTTGCCCGATAATCCACCTACGACTGGCTGTAGCGGTTAGTAGGGGGGCATACTCTCTCCGCGCAGCTTACAACCACCTTGCTTAACTCTTCATCCGCTAAGGCAACTTGATTTTCAAGATTGGTTTGGGCCTGCGTCAGTTCTTCCTTGAGTGTGTCACGCTCCTGGGCAATGCTGAATGATTGCACGGTCACCGCCTTAGTAGCAGCCTCAGCCGCAGACACCTGTGTATGAAATTTGGAGTTATTACAAGAATATAGACTTTTTGGTCTACATGCATACAAGAAGTAGGAGTGTATGTACAACATTTCTGAAAGTTTACCTTCTCATTTGATGCCGCTACAAGGGCCTCCAATTCAGCAATACGCTTCTCTCTGGTATCGGCGTGAAGCGCCTGCTCCTTCACCGTCGCCTCGGCGGTCAATAATGCCGCCTGCAAGGATGCGATGGTCTTCTCGTTCTTCACGACCATCGCCTCACGGCGGGCTATCCTCTTGTCAGCACGACTCACATTAGTGATGGCCTGGATCAGACGGCGTCTTAACGCGGCACCCACCGTCACCTGATGTGCGGATGATACGTCAAACTGTTCAATCAGGGCCTCATGATCTAGTTCATCTAAATCCTGTGCGAAGGCAGGCGGGGTGATGTGTTCGATGAATTCTGAATACTCGGATTCGGCCTCCAGCCGTGTCAAGCTCGATAAGTTCCATGCTAAGCGCAAGCTCTCTTCTGGCCCCTCGGGGCACGGTTCCTTGGCACGCGCGGTAGCAGGTGATGGGGGATTGTTGGTAGGCGCGGGGGATGGATTTCTCCCTAATTCTTCCCCTTGCGCTGCGGCTGCCGGATTCACCCTGTTGTTTAAAAAATTAGTCTATATATATCATACAAAGGTATAAATCATAATCTCGAGGGGTACTTACGAGGTGCCAATGTCAGGGTCTGGGCCGGTAGGAACCACGGCGCTCACAGGGGCGACTTGCAGAACTGGCCCTTCCATGGTCGGGGTAGGGTCGGCTTGGGCAGTCGTGGTGCTGCTTCCTTCTTGATATTGTGGATGGTCTTTCCGCAGCTTCTTGGGAGGAGCATTTGCAACTCCGGCATCCTCCCCAATTTTCTTCGCCACCCGCCTAGTTGTTTTTCTCTTTCTGGAGGTAAGTGGGGTGGATCCGGAAGCTTGCGTGGTGTCTTCATTCGGATCACGCTCTTCCTCCTGATTGATGGTGCCTCCCTCCAGCAATGGGTTGTCGCCATCTTCGTTATGAAAATCCAATGGGGATTTCTCGATAACAGGCTCTCCTTCATCCGACCTGGGCTCGGTTGTCTCTTCAAGTGGTATCGTGCGGTCGGCTAAAGCTTCTAGCAAGGGGAGCTCATTCGGCTTTAACGGCCGGAATCCCTCCGCCACCTTCATGGGGTCGCCCTGACGGATTAGTCCGTGAAGGTTCATCTCTGCAAACGATTATGGAAACATATGGGTTAGTGAAATTCTACGCATGTGTGATAAATCAAATTTACAAAATATATATTGGACCTACCCTCGCCCTGTTCCGTTAAGAAGCACAGATATAAGTCATCCCTCCCAAAATAACGGCGGCTTATCCCTACTAAGCACAAGAAGTGTTCCGGCAACCCTCTATGGAATTCCGTGCGATGGGTATCTAGTATTTTCAGGTCCCGGCTACTATAATCTTTGAATTTGGGCGGATAGTCTTTTGGGGCTTTGGTTTTAAGTACGAAGGGGGTAGGGAATACTTTCTCATCTACAAAGAAGTAATGGTCGTACCAATTCTTAAGGGAGTCAAGAGGTTTCCTATATGTCATCGGGGCATTCCCGGGTCGTTTCTTGAACGACAACCACCCGTTCACTAACTGGGGAAAGTAGAAAGCCCTGAAAAGGTTCACGGTGGGGGTCACTCCGCAGGTATGGCATGTAATCTTAAACTGGTTGATTTTACACGCCCCTATGCAGTGGAGCTGGGTGATATGAAAGTCATAATACAAAAGAAGGTCTACAAAGAACTTGGACAACGGGATACGGTAGTTGGCTGAGTCAAACAGGCGTGTATATATGCCTATTTTCCCCGCCGGTGCATCCGTAATAGCCTCACCATCACCCGGATAGGTGGGGTGTACGCTTTCGGGTACATAATACTTCGACAAAAAGTCGAGGTATTTTTCCGCAGACATCACGTTCAGGACATCCGTGATAAGGGGATTATCCTTTACCATATTTTATAAAGAGGTTTTTAAGGGCGTGATGATCTAACCTGCGGCGACGAAAATCCGTGGAAAAGAAGGCAAAAAATTTGGGAGATAAAAGCTTGAGATTGACAATGGCAGAAGAAGGAGTGGGGTGTGTGTGTAACAAACACGCATACCCACTCTTATATAGGGTTGCCTCGGTTTCCGTGGTACCTTGGATCTTCGACGCGTGTCAGCCACCTTGCCTATCCAACGGATAGGGTTTCTAACATTTCTGCAACGCCAGAGGGGGACCCACGGGTCACTTCTTAAACAATTTTGCGTGGCTCAAGGGTGGGCATTAATGATGTACTTTTGCAGGCATGCGACTGGTTTGTTGACTATCATTAATGTTTTTTATTCTTGTCAGGTTATGCGGCTCTTACGTAAGACCGTATTTAATGTCACATTTAAGTTGTCTCGGCCGTTGTGTGCGGACTGAGGTGGCATTCATTAAATATTCCCACGAAGGGTCGCCACGTGTGGCCAGGATAACAAAAATTTCAATGTCTCATTTCCTGTCTTTCCTTGGTATGTCCGGAGAGCGCCTTGATAGTCTAGAGGTTACGTCTACGACTGTAACAACTAGACTGGGGGGACATGATGACGTATAGTCCCCAACCGGGTCATGAGCCTGGCCCACGGGTACTACCCGTATCCGGTCCATCACAGATGGGGGGATAAATGTCATTCAGGCTTATGGGCGTGAATGAACAGTAACCGCACATGTGTGCGGCCCACGGCCCGGTGCGGCCGACATGAGATTAGACAGAATCATGTTCTGTCTGGAATATCTTTATCCCAATAAAGAGAGATATTCACTACCAAGATTAGAAGATAACAATCATTCTAAATTTTGGTGATTATCTCTTCCTTAGGGCCAAAGCATCAGTGGAAGCCCACTAGGGTTTCACTGCCTATAAAAGGAACCCCCAAGGGTTCCATAAAGGTATTACGACTTATACTCTAAACTTACATAAACCCTAAATCGATTACTTACTCTCACGCTGGAGTCTAATCGTGGGAAACATTCCCACGGTAAGCCTAACGCGTGCTGTTTAGTGTGCAGGATCCCAACCAAACGATTCACTTGGTGCAGGAGCCGGAGCCCAGCCAACCCGAATTAAGCCTAATTCGGGTCTAGCAAGGATCAACCAACTTTTGCATCAACAGGACAAGTAAAGAAGATGATCAAGAGGATACTCATAAGTAAACATACTTAACAAATTAAGTGATCATTTACTAATGATTGTAGAACATAGAAAGAAGATAAGAAGCAAAAAGATTTGTCTAAAAAGGTTCTTTGGAAAATGAAAATATGATCCACTATTTATAGGAGACAAAAAATAACTTCCTTTGAGCGCGGTTCAATAAAGAGCATGTGGTTCTTTATCCCTAAAGAACCGCATCCCTATTTAAGGAACCGCTGATAGTAGACTCCGCTTCCTTTTGTCTTTTAGTGGGGAAATGTTATCTAGGGTAGTTTAAACCCTCAAAGGATATTCCCATGGAATTTGGAATATGCCATATTCATTTTTTCTTTTTCTATTTTAATAAAACATTTTCTTAAAAATAAGTTTATTAAAATCTTTTGTCACATTTGTATAAATGTGAGTTTTGAGGTTAATCACTTTTTATGATCACTAAACATGATTAAGATATGTTTGTGTAAGACTTTAATGATTATTACCCATATGATAGTGTTTTTCGAATAATTCGTCTTTCGATTATCTTTGACGATAAATTTCTTTTCACTTTGTCGTGATCAAAACTAAGAAAGATTAGTCAACATTAATAATGTTTTAAGGCATTGGTTGCATTAACAATATCCCCCTTTTTGATTACGAAAAACTTTAAACTCATTTATGTAAAAACAAAAGTTTTCAAATTATTAACGAGTTTATCACTATCATTTCTCCCCCTTTGTCGAAGCAAAAAGGTTTGCACAAGTCTTTGAAGGAGAGAAGAATCGACTTTGCTAGTAGCTCCCCCTTGGTGCTTACCCCCCAGCTTGGGGCACCAAGTGATCGAGCTATGGTGACAAGCTACATATAAAGGTTAGTAGATAGAAAAGAAACACCAATATATATACTATAGTCACTACCTACTAGGTAACTTGAGAAGGAAGAAGAAAAGAAATCTCAAAATATAAGTAAGTATTTGCTAAGTATGTCCAAAGAGAGTATTTTGACAAGATTAATTCACAATTGGTGGATTAAAGGAAGAAAAGAAACATCCATACCAATTGTAGTTAAAAAATGTCAAAGGGTTAAAAACTTAGAATTGTTGAAATCACCCAAAACAATTGTAAATTTTAACCATAATCAACTCTCAACAATATGTGTGATAAAGAATTAGCAAAACAAGAAATAACAAACATATCAATCATATTACAAAAATATGAAAGAGCATACAAGGATAATATTCATACACAAAATATGAATATTAAAACAATAAATATTAAAAATAAACAACATACGCATAAACTATTCTAGTAGAGATAATCCTCCAAGATTGCTTAGGTTTTTATTTGAATAAAAAAATTAGAACACAAAGTGTGTTTTAATTGGTAAAATAAGACGAAGGTGCATCATTCGAAGATTTGCTCACGGGAACAAATACTTTAAGAGGACAACACGCACACGAGCTTCCATGATGCAAAACAAAGTCGTTTGATGGGGAAGGACCATCAAAATAAGAAGGTGGTGGTGGAGAAGGAGATTAAGGATACGAGAGGTTTTCATAATTTCTAGTGAGGTTAGGGAAAAAATAAAGGTCATTGCGATGAGGTGTGCTGCAAGGTTTAGGTGGTGGCGGAAGAGCTTCCCTTTCTACGGTAATTGGATTGATTGAGAAAGTCTCATTACAATACTCAATAGGAAAGAAAGAAGAAGTCTTGCAAGGTTTGGGAGAATAGGAATCATGATGATCAATTGTTCTTCTTGATCCAAACGGGTCGAACCGAGATTTTCGGTTTCTTAGAAAGCTTAAAAGAAGAAGCTTTGGGTTTAGAAGGTTGTGACAAAGATATGTCAAGGTTAAGTTTAGAAGAAGAAGACATTGTGAGGGATGAGAAAGAGAACTCCCAAAATGAGAAGATTTATAGAAGATAGACAATGCAAAGAATAGAAAGAAAACCAAAAGGTTTCAAGGAATGTTTAGCCCAAATAGGCAAACAATGAATCTTGAAAAGATTAAGGTCAAAGAAGAAAGACAAAAATGAGCCAAAAATTGGCTTACTGTCCGTGGTTCATTAAATGAACCTGCGGTTTAAAATATAATGAGCCGCATGGCTTTTATTGAGCCGCCCACAGTGGAGATAACAAATAAAATCCAATTTTTAAAAGGTTTGAGAAAAGACAATACTTTTTCAAAATTGAGAAAATCTTGGATTTTTACCTCTAATGAAACTAGGTTAGGCTATGATTGCAAAAAGGGCAACATACTCACAAAGAGTGTCTTGACAAAGAGTGACAAAATATTTAGATAACATTTTGTTCCAATTTTAGTCAAGTTTTAGAGGTTACAATAGATTAAGGTTCAATTCGAATTTAAATTGAAGTTGATTAACGTGAGAAGACAAAGGTTATAACACATAACAAAGATAATCTAATAATACATCTTCATGAAAAACTCATGAAGGAAACCAAGTATAAGAAAAGAAAAACAACTAACTACTACAATAGCTAGCTAATCTAATTCTTGATTAAGCAATCTTCTTTGGCTTGTTTTCTTGAAAAGATATTTTGAAAAATATCATCATTCATCTCCTAGGAGGAGGGGGATTGGTGAACAAAGTTAAAAAGAAATCTTGTAACCTTGCATGAAGTCCAAACATCTCCATTCTTAGGTTTTGGATGATGTAGTTATTATAGAGGCAACATGGACAATTAGTTTCATGAGCTTCAAGAAAAGCAAAGAAGTAAGGATCACCCATGAAGTTAGAAAGAGGAACACCCAAAAGTGGAGTGTTAGGAGGAGGAGGAGAGGGCATGATGTCCAATGGTGAGATGGTGAATTTGGTGGAGTGAAAGGTGAGGTTTCAAAAGGCTCAACAAAGTCATTCACAAGAGGAATGCTTTGGAGAGGTTAGGGTTTCACATCCAAAAGAGGACTTGGAGTGAAAGGTGAGGATAACTCAAATCATTCTTTATTGGAATGAAGAATTGGTAGAACCATGGGAGTGGTTTGTACCATGAGTTGAACTAGTCTTGCATGGAGCAAGAGGTGGTGAAGGTGATGAAGAGATGAGAATAAGAGAAATCTCATTCTTGGGTGTAAGAAAAGATGTAGCACCTTGTTTAGGTAGCTTAATCTTAAGGTTTATTTTGGTGGATGAGTGTTTGGAAGAGTTTGAGGATCTTGTGGACACCATGATTGTGTATCAAGGTTTAGAGAAAGCTTATAGGAGGAAGAAGAAGAAAAACCAAGGGCGGTTTAAGAAGAAGATGGGATGATCCAAACTAGTAACGTGTTAAAAATGATTTTGGTGAACAATACAATTTGCTAGGCTTATTAAGGAAAAAGCTGGTTTTTAGCAAAATTTTTAGTCATGTTTATAAAAATTTAGAGAAAACAGTGTAAAGCACAAATTCTTTCGAAGTAATAACCCGCGGTTCGTTAAATATACATGCGGTTCGATATCACTAAGGAACCGCCTGGTATTTAAGGAACCGCCGACAGAACCCCTTAAAAGTTTATTGATGAGACTGCAATTATACATAGTCTCATCGTCTAAAACGGGCTTTAATTGCATAAAATATCATCAAAAATGCCAAATATATGCCTGTGTTTGTTACTTGTGTATTTTAGGTACGGATATTGAGAAAAAGACAAAAAAGATCACAAGAATCAATAAAAAACGAACACGGGAAACGAAGCCGCACATTGAACCGGGCCCGAGTTTTGATTTTGCAAAAATGCCCCTCAAGTTTGAAGATTGTACAAGTTTGGTCCCTCAACTATTGAAGATTGACACTTAATACCCCTCAATCATCTCAAATACTAAAGGGGTCCCTAAAGTTTAAAGACTTTATAAATCCAGCCCTTGGAATTTGAAGAAGAACAAAACAAGTCCTCCAAAGTTATAAAAGGACTATAGGTGAGATTGGAAAAGGACTAACTATGAAAACCAAAAAGACTAGTGGTGCCATGCTGTTTTGAAGCTGTCGTTAGGAGGAGGGGTGAATATGTCAAATACCCAAAGTTACTTAACCCCATAACCCAATTACCATTATCCAAACCCATCCTACCCGACCCAAACCTACCCCAGTCCACCCTTATACCCATTTTTTTAACCCAAACCATTATTAACCCGTTTTTATTTTAAAACCAAAGTTAGATATAAACTCATGGTTAAACATCTTAAACATCCCCAAAACTGCATCAAACTTTCCCTCGCCCTTTGATAAACCCTAAAAATCCAGCAACCTAAATCCAAGTGATTACGAGAAATTGACTTAGGTGTTTTGCTTGATTATCATCATAAACCAACCCCACGCGCCCAGAAAACATCTCAGCATATCTTGGACCCCACCCCCAGCTCACGGTTTGTCTCAATGTGAAGAACAAGACAAGACTTTGCAGAAAATCAACGAACCAGAATCGTTGCTTTGTCCCAAAGAATGATTCAACGTCGGGGATCATTTCATCACAGCCTTTCCATCACAAAACTCCAAACAAAGATCACATGGTTTCAAGACTATTAAAATTAAGGAATCAAGACCAGCATATTCAAGTTATATCCGAATCTTCAAAGGGGTAATCTTGGAAACTCACTAGCTTAGGGTTTGTATTTTCTTTTCATTCTAGAACAATCCGAGCTCAAGTATAAATTGAGGACCGACCTGTGGTTTCCTTTTTTTATTTTGTCTTAGATTTTTGTAATTCTCTTTTATGATTTAAAAGTTTGAAGTTTTTTTTAAAATTATCCGAGTTCCATTTTTAATTAATGTTATGCTTTAAGTGCTGTTCTTATTTCTAGTGTGAGGTTTTCCTGTTGATGTGAATTTGTGAAAGGTTTCCTAGGGGTTTGAAAAGGTTTTGTTTAAGTGTAGCAGCAAGATAGTTTTAAGTTTTTGGAGTGTTTGAGAAAAGATTTTGAAGAAGCAAAAATCTGTTTTTTATTCTGCATACCCAACAATAAAAAAAACTCTCACGTATTCGTCACTCAAGTCTGAACATGACCATACATCACTGATATTGAGTAATGTCAAGGATGCGTGGATATCCAGGCGTGGGTACAAATAAAGTGGGTGAGTTGCTTGCTTGGTTATGCATTTCGAGCGTTAGGTTTTAGAAGGATTCAAGCAAAAAAAAGTGATAGTTCTAAGGTTTGGTTGATAGTAATCTGCGAGAAAAAGTTTTTATACCAAAGTTTATAAGTTTCATGTGAAGTAAAAAAAAGGGGGAGAGAGTAAAGAAAATACATATTTCAGTTGGGTATATAATTATTACTGTTTGGTTGTCATTTGCTAACCTTGTCAGGAAAAAGGAAGCTTGTGACTAATTCGCCGTCGCATAAGCTCAAAAGTCGATAGCGTGGTTGTACGTTCTTGCCGTACGTTTTCTTTCCTTTTTTTATTTTTCTTTTTTATCTGCTTATGGTTTAATGTTCATGAGCGTTCGCTGCATGCTTAGTTTTTTTTGGTTTTATGAAATTTGAATATGTTATTGATGTGTTCTATGTGATGAACGAGTTGTGATATTTGTTTGTGGTGAATCATTGTGAAATCATTGTTTTTGAGTGGTCTTATTAGTATATCAGTAATCACATTGTTGATTTTTAAAGTTTTAAAATTATTTTCTTTGAAAATCATCTGCCTAAGTATAAGGTTAGGTCTGTTATGAGCTCTGAGTGAGATAAAGGTTGCGTGTGCATCTAGTTTAATAGGAAAGTAGAAGGAGGTTTTAAGATTTATTCCGAAAAAAAAAGCGTTGTATGTTTTTATGTCAGTCAAAGATTTATGGGAATAAATGTTTGTGACTTCTCTTTGCTGTGTGATTCTCATTTTTTATGAGGTGTGGGTTCTCAATTAGGATGTTCGGGTAGGCTGCATTTGGTGTTCCAAATTAGACATCCGTGAGTGCCCTTTTCAGGCGGAATCCTTGCTTAAACCACTAGACAAGAAAATGTCTCAGCTAGAGTGTTAGGAACCATTCACGTAAGTTCATTTTTGGATAGTTAGATTTGCTAAAATAAGCCCACTACGATCCCGTAAGACTAGCAACCCCTGAGTTCTGTTTTGAGTATGATTATCTGATACGTCTGTAATATTGTAAGTGAAACCTATCTGCTTACTTTTTCTTATTGTGTATTACGGTTTGTGTTCACATGGTCTAAGTTTGGTGCTTGCTGCGTGTCTGTATATTCAGTTTGACTCCTCACTTGCAAAATGCAGGTGAGGGTGCCCCCCCTTGTTCCATAATATCTTAACAGCAAACCATAACGAAAACAAGGAGTAAGGTGTAGAATACTTTTAGGTTTCTGCGTAATCTGACTACACTTACGGCTTGATTTAGTAAGATCGTGTTTGTATTTGTATTTTGGACTTGGAGTTTGTAACTGTGAGCAAGAACTAAGATTCAAAAAGGAAAGAGTGAGCTGTGAAATATGGGGGTTTGATAATCTAATTTGAGCTTTAAGTTGAGTGTAATTCGCATTATGTTGTGTTTGGGAGTTGGCAAAATACTGTTAACATAAGTGGAAAAAGAAATAAAAAAAAGTGTTTAAAAAAATTGGGGTTACGCCAGCCTCAAACCCGCGACCACTCGCTCAACAACCAACACTCTTACCGCCTGCCCTTGGGACTTTTACTAGTAAAGTCCCCACACATTAATTATTTAAGGTGAGTTTTTTTAGGGCTTATTAGATAAGTTAGAAACATAAATAAGCCGTTTCATGCTTATTGTGTAAGCATTACTTCAGTTCCTTATTTTTCTTGCCTTCCTGTATTAGTCTTAGATTTTTTGGGCACAAGCAAAAATTTTTTCACGACTTTTCTTAATTTTTTATCAATATTTTATTAGCTGTAATTTGTTAATTGATTTAAAATAAGTATAAATTAGTTTAAAAATTTTTCAAAAAATATTTTTAGGTTGTAATTAATTAGTTTGAGGTTTACAACTTTTATTCATTTTAGTTAATTTTTAATTTTATTTAGATTTATGGTTTTTCATTAACTTTAAAAATTAATATAAAAATATTAAATAGGTTTTAGACTTTTTGGTTTTCAAATTTGTGATCCTCATATGTTTATTTAGTTAGGTTTAAAATTTGGTAATTTTTAGAGCACTTTTTCGTTTCGTCGAATTTTACGATTTCGCGTTTTTCGCATTGTAGGGTAGTTTTTAGAGTAATCCGTCTTTTTCTTTCTCTTTTCTCATCAATATAATCACAAATTAATCATCTTTTAACACACACACCAAGCCTCCTTGAGAACGATCCCACGCAAAGGGTCATAAGTGCTTTCGTTTTCCTAAACGAACACTTAATACTTATCACATTTACACTCTTTTTCCTAAAAGACGTATTTTACAACAATTATTTTGGCGCCGCTGCCGGGGAGGCGTGTTGTGTTTTGATTTGGCAATTGTTGTTTTTATATTAGCCATAATATCTATTTGTATTAGTAGCACTCTACTAATACGTATTATCGGTTTTCGTTTTTTGTGTGAATACTATTACTATATTGTATACGTAGAACAATAAATTCACAAGTACTCCAAAAGTGTGAAAACACAACCTTGACTTGGGAGGTCATTACCCAATCATTGTATTCGAATCTCAAACCAAAAAGAAAAAGGCAAAAATAGATAAATACTTTCGTGAAGCTCGATTTTGAAAAATACAAACTATAAGGTGGGTATAAGGCGGGTATTATAAAATATACCCTAAGGAAAAAGGCTCTTAAGTGCTTCGCGCCGCCTCGTTTCCCCGCTTGCTTGTGAGTATTTTGAGATTGAAAGCTAATCGAGGGTTTTGCCGCCCAAAGTATTATTAAGTACCATATATATTTTCTTGGTTTCATTTGATTAAACCCTCTTGAACGTTTTGGTTTTCCACCAACGTTCTAAAGTCATCGAAGGCGTTCACTTCACGTGATCGTTTTCATTCCTCGAGGCTTCTTTAATCAAGAGATTTGATTAAGGAGGAGATTTGTAGATTTTTGTCTACCTAATACAATCACTAAATCCAAAAAAATTAAAAACAATCAAAAACCACAAAAAAAATTTGAAAAATTAAAAACACCGAAAAGAATCTTCTTGGCTCACCCCCACGTTGTACGTTACGTTTATGCAAACTCGCTCCAATGCAAAACGTGCACGTAAACTTCGTCAAAAGGAAGGAAACCAAACACCTTCTAGTGAAGAATCTCCCATTGTCGAACCCATTGTAGAACAAGAAGCACCCATGGCTGATCGTACTATGATGGAGTTGCTTCAAGAACCTACCGAGGGTTATGGAGAAGCGATTGTGATTCCCGCTATCCTTGTAGAGAATTTTGAGGTTAAGACGGGTTTGTTGTCCATGATTCAAAACAACAAGTTTCGTGGTGACGAAAAGGACAACCCTCATAACCACATTCGCCAATTCAATCGTCTTACCGCCACTTGCAAGTTTAAGGACGTCTCTAACGACTCGATTAAGATGATTCTTTTTCCGTATTCCTTAGCGGGGCCCGCTAAAATTTGGTTAGAGAAAGAACCACCCCATTCTATATTGACGTGGAAGGATCTCGTTTCAAAGTTCGTGAACCAATTTTTTCCACCCTCTAAGACTACGCATTTGAAAAACGAGATTTCAAAGTTTTCACAAGAGTATAATGAGAGTTTTTCAACGGCTTGGAATAGGTTTAAGGAAATGTTGCACGAATGTCCTCATCATGGTTTTTCCGACTTGCATCAAATTGACACGTTTTACAATGGTTTAAATGATCACGAAAGGGATTATCTTAATGCCGCCGCGGGTGGTAATTTTTTGTGTAAAACGGTCGAGGAAGCGTTGTTGATCATTGAGAATAGGTCTAAGGTCTATAGTCCTCGTAGCACGTCGAGTGTTCGTAAGACTTCGTCTTCACCTTCGCCTTCATTTTCACAAACCATTGATGCTTGCCAAATCGAGGCTAATTTGGAAAATAAGATTTTTGATAAGCTTAAGGGATTGTTAATTGAGTTTAAAGTTGGTGAACAACCCACTCCCGCTACGGCTAAAGCGGTTGAGGTTTCTTGTATGTATTGTGGTGGAGCTCACGATTACTCCGAGTGCATTACCAACGGTGGTAACACTTCGAGTGCCTACGCGGCCGCGGGAACTTATAACCAACACGGTCAAGTTATCCGCACTAATCAATTGACTCCACCGGGTTTTCCACCAAATCAAAATGCTAACAATTATCAAAACAATCAAGTTGGTTATCAAAACAATCAAAGAAACAATTACAAGGGTAATAACAACAATGGGAATCAAGGGGGTAGTAGTAAATTGCAAAATCAAAACCAAAACCGTAATTTTCAAAACCCAAGTCAAGGTCTTCAAAATGCTTACACTAAAGAGCTTCCAAATGACTTTTTGAATTACGCTACGGCAAATGATAAGATTTTGGAAAACATTCAAGAGCAATTGGCTAGTCAAGCTAGGGAAACGGCTAAAAACGCAAAGGAGTTAGCTAATTTAGCTAAGGAAAATACCAACATGAAAAATGAGTTGAAAAATGATTTTGCTAATCAAATTAGAGGTCAAAACAATAAAATTGAGAAAAGTCATTCTAGGTTTGAACAAAGGATAGACCAAAAAGCCGCTAGTCAAGACGTTAAGCTAAATGCTATTTTGGAAGCGGTCATGGGGAACAAATCCTCTACTTCGGGTAGTCTACCTAGTAACACCATATCAAACCCGAAGGGAGAGATGAAAGTGATTACCACAGGAAGTGGTAAGACACTTAAGGAACCGACTCCTCAACCAATTACTCCAACAGTGGAGGAAATTGAGGAAGAACCCGAGGTTGTGATCGAAAAGGAGCATATCTCAAGCCCACGAAGTACCGCTCATGCCACACCTACGGTTGACCCATTACCAACATTGGAACGCGAGATTCCAAAGGCTATGCCTATGTCCCAACCCACACCACCCTTACCTTATCCATCCAGACTTAGAAAGGAGAAACGTCAAGAGCGCGACAATTATCAATTTGAACTTTTTATGAAAATGTTTCGTGATTTGCACATTAATGTGTGTTTTGCCGACGCTTTGGTCATGATGCCTCGATTCGCCGCTAACTTCAAGAGTATGTTGAACAACAAGGAGAAATTGCAACAACTGTCTAGTTGTTCATCGGTTTATCTAAAGGCATACCTTAAAAAGTCGGTGATCCCGGTAAATTCTTGATTCCTTTTGCAATTCAAGATATGGAAGAATGCTATGCCTTGGCCGATCTTGGTGCTAGTATTAACTTGATGCCACTTGCAATCTTCAAGTCGCTCAATCTTCCTAATCTTACTCTTTCACTAATGTCTATTGAGTTGCCGATCATTCCATGATTCCCGCATGTGGACTGGCGGAAGATGTTTTTGTGAAAGTGGGAAAGTTCTATTATCCGGTAGACTTTATCGTTGTCGATATTCCCACGAATCCTCAAGTTCCTCTCATTTTAGGTTGTTCGTTTTTAGATACGTCTATGGCTTTAATTTATGTGCATGCTAGAAAGATCACCTTACGTTTCAACGACGAGGAACTTGTTATAAACGCAACTCAAAATTCTCAACTTTCTCATGTTTATTCCGTTGCTACCATAAACCTCGTTGATATGATCGACGTTGTTTGCGAGTAATTTTCACAAGAAGTTCTAGGTTTTGGTGATTATGAAAATAGTGGCAATCCCACTATGTTAGATCCCATTCTTGATAACTCGACACCAACCTTCACTCCATTTGAAGGTGGTAGTTTTACGTTGGAATAATTCGATGTTCCACGTACTTGTGACGAAGACCTCGACAATGATGAGGACTTCTCGATTATCAAGGATTTTCTTAACGATTTCCCATTTCCTCCACCCGAGGAGTTTATGAGTATCGAGCCCAAATCTTCAATTGAGGAACCACCTATCCTCGAGTTGAAAGATTTACCTCCTCGTATCGAATATGTATTTTTGGAGGAGGACGACAAGTTGCCGGTTATTATTGCGAAAGATCTTTCAGATGATGAAAAAACCGTACTTGTCGATGTTCTAAAGGATCACAAAGGGGCAATTGCGTGGAAGTTATCCGACATTAAGGGAATCGATCCCAAATTTTGTACCTACAAAATCTTAATGGAGGAGGATTACAAACCCGCAATCCAATGTCAAATCCAATGTCAAAGGAGGGTGAACCCCAAAATTCACGACGTCATCCAAAAGGAATTTCTAAAACTCCTTGACGCGGGAATGATTTACCCTATATCCGATAGCCCTTGGGTGAGTCCTATCCATTGTGTCCCTAAAAAGGGAGGAATGACCGTTGTGCCAAACGATGCCAACGAGTTAATTCCAACTCGACTCGTGACCGGATTGAGAGTGTGCATTGACTATCGCAAGTTGAATGACGCCACTCGAAAAGACCATTTTCCTTGCCCTTCATGGACCAAATGTTGGAGCGTCTTGCGGGAAACGATTTCTATTGCTTTTTAGATGGTTTTTCCGGTTACTTCCAAATTCCCATCGACCCTCGTGATCAAGAAATAACTACGTTTACGTGTCCATATGGAACGTTTACCTATCGTAGAATGCCATTTGGACTTTGCAATGCACATGGAACCTTTCAAAGGTGCATGATGGCTATTTTTAATGATATGATCGAGAAGACGATGGAAGTCTTCATGGATGACTTTTCAGTGTTCGGTAGTTCGTTCACTTCGTGTTTGTCGAATCTCGAGAGAATGTTGAAGCGTTGTGAGGAAACCAACCTTGTGCTTAATTGAGAAAAATGTCATTTTATGGTTAAAAGTGGAATCGTATTAGGGCACAAGGTTTCGAAAGCGTGGATTGAGGTAGATCAAGCTAAGGTAGATGTCATCGCGAAATTACCTCATCCCAAAACCGTTAAGGGAGTTAGAAGTTTCCTAGGCCACGCGGGCTTTTATCGTCGATTCATCAAGGATTTTTCAAAGATTTCTCGACCTATTACACATCTCCTTGAAAAAGATGCACGTTTTGTCTTTGACGAAGATTGTGTACGAGCCTTTGAAATCCTTAAGAGGAAACTTACCGAAGCTCTCATTCTTGTTGCTCCCAATTGGAACCTCCCCTTTGAGCTCATGTGTGATGCTAGTGACTACGCTATTGGGGCCGTATTGGGGGAACGTCATGAAAAACACTTCTTTCCTATTCACTATGCTAGCAAGACGATGACCGAGGCATAACTAAAATACACTACAACGGAGAAGGAATTCCTTGCCGTGGTGTATGCATTTGAGAAATTCCGACCTTATCTCGTCTTAACTAAATGTGTGGAAACCTTGGTTTCCGGATATTTGAAGCTACTAGGAATGCATCATGTTCATATGATTATACAATCAAAGCGGAATTAGAACACGACACATTAACAAGGTGTTTGGACACAATAACATGAAGTAAAACAATTGGATTGCTAATTATACTGATAATCAACAATCACTAGACGTGTATACATTGAATCCCACGTCTAGTACACACACGCTTTAGGTTTACATTGTGAATATGAATGATATAAAACCTAAGACCCTTGGTTCCTTTTATAGTGTAAGGATTAGGGTTTACAAGAGATAATAACAAATAAACAAGTAAATCTTCTATTTAAATAAACTTATGCAGAATATATCTTGCATGTTTATCTAAATAGAAGCTTCCATAAGCTTCTTGTCTATGTTTCTATCAACTCTTAAATTGCATGTGACAATGCTTGGATTGCACACGACCACTCTTGAGCCAACAACTCTTAGTTTGATCTTGTCAACGCTTGAATTGCTCTTGACAACGCTTAGACAATATCTTCATGTTTTCTTCGTTTTTGAGTTTCTGCCACATCAACTTTTTGACCCAACAATCTTCTCCTAGTTGATGTTGGAAAAACTCTATGTGTATCTCTTGTAAGTTGTACATGATCTTCAGATTGCTTCCCCTTAATTATAGCATGTATGTCTTCCCCTTTTTGTCACATCAACAGGGAAGTAAACAATGTATGCAACCTTGAAGATTCTCCAAATGTAGCTCTATATAATGATTTTGAAGAAAAATAAATAAAGTATTCTTGATGTAGAAGTAGAATAACCCAACCTTGTGTTCCATATCTTGTACTATCCACGTGACGTCGAACTTATAAGAAAACTGGTAAGTATAAGTAGACCTCGATCTCTTGTCAATATTCTCATCCTATGTGAGACACTGAGCACGATAATGTAACTCCTTCAAGTGTTATGACAAGTCTTCGTCACCAACCATGTAAGCACGAACAAGTTATTGTTAAGTCAATGGCTGACATCCACAACTTAACAATATGATAAAACACAAACTCGCGACAATCTTCTTCAATCATCAAACTTACCATAAGAATTCTTCCCCTTAAGCTAACACCTCTTCATGAAGACTCTCATTACCTCACGAATTGTTGCTAACTCGCTTTAAAATCATTAATTCCGTTTAAAAATATCCGAGCCATAAATATCAACATGATATTCTAAATTAAAACGGAGATTCCATGTACCTTCGTGTGTAAATACCACTTTTTTTTGTGCTCAAAACGTACCAGTTTTCTCAAACAGCATCAATCCTTGTGTTACCCAATATCTCCCTTTATCCAATATCTTGTCATATGTATTGTCCGATATCGGACAATACATGTCAGCGTTTGAATTCTCATATATCGGACAACACTGTCAATGCTGTCAGCGTTGACTTATTCTGTCAGCGTCAAACGTACACATGTCAGCGTCAATATCTTTCTGTCAGCGTTTGAGGTAAACTTTTCTTAGTTTAACGTAGGAAGCTAAGTGTATGTTTCCATATAAACATCTTCTTATATGAAATACTTTAATTGTTAGCCCACGTCCAAAATAAATAGGGATATCTTTTACTTCCTAGATTCGTGGGTCAAACCTGCTTCCAATATTCACACATCCCCTAATAACCAGGTACCAAATATTCATGTCACACGTCTTCATTGATTGACTAAATCAATCAAATATTTTGCCCATAATATCATGCCAGATTTATAGGAGTTTCCATGATAAATTTATCAACACACACGTCTGATCATTAAAAGACCAACAGACTGATGAAACGGAAACGCACGTGAACTTGTTTTTCTGTCTGGGACCCACATGAATAACATTCTTTCTTTGAAGACACATCTTTTCATTGCTGCCCAAACAGTTTCATAAGATAGCAGCTCCTCTTGACCTTATCAAACCAGCAATGTAGCAAGAATATTATACCCACGTCTTTGGCAATATTTAATATATATTGAATATATTAAATAAAAACTTCTGATATGTCACGATCAAATATCCTGACCCCATCTGCTCCTTTTATATTGTGGACCTTCCTTATCAACGTCAATTTAAATAACAACAACGTTGACCAAAAGCCCACATTTGAATGTGAATTCTTTATGACATCCGCGTGTGAATACTCAAACAGCTGAACTTTTCGTCACTTCCTTAATAGACCATACGAGACATCCATCTCCTTTTGTAGCAGCAGCTCTAATATCCAAACCCACATCTTTTACTGTCCATGAGCCAAACTGCCAATATGCTTCCTTTTCAAGAATCAAACACAGTAAGCTTAGCGTGGATTCAGAAACATCATGAATAGATCTAGGGTTTTGGAAAAACCCTTTTCTTGCTGCTACTCAATAAATAACACTGTTGCAAATTGTCCCTTTTTCTGGTATAGAAACGATCTAGGGTTTTTAGAAACCCTAAATCATTATTTTATGCAAAATCAGAAAAGTGAAAATCATCATTACAGCCAACTTTGACGCTTAATAACTTTTGATTGGGGATAAAAATCGACAATCCCCCCGGTGGATGTCTAGATATATGTGTATAGAACACACACAAGAAATTTCGTGACGATCCAACGGTCCAATCAAAAGTTATGACCTTCTGAATACTGCTGCGCACACAAAAACGTCCAGAAAAACCCTAGATGGATTTTTCTTCTTTTCACCATACACGAACACCTTGTTGGTCCTAGCATCATGAGCCACGAGGCTCTGATACCAATTGTGGAAACCTTGGTTTCCAGATCTTTGAAGCTACTAGGAATGCATCATGTTCATATGATTATACAATCAAAGTGGAATTAGAACACGACACATTAACAAGGTGTTTGGACACAATAACATGAATTAAAACAATTGGATTGCTAATTATATTGATAATCAACAATCACTAGACGTGTATACATTGAATCCCACGTCTAGTACACACACTCTTTAGGTTTACATTGTGAATATGAATGATATAAAACCTAAGACCCTTGGTTCCTTTTATAGTGTAAGGATTAGGGTTTACAAGAGATAATAACAAATAAACAAGTAAGTCTTCTATTTAAATAAACTTATGCAGAATATATCTTGCATGTTTATCTAAATAGAAGCTTCCATAAGCTTCTTGTCTACGTTTCTATCAACTCTTAAATTGCATGTGACAATGCTTGGATTGCACACGACAACTCTTGAGCCAACAACGCTTAGTTTGTTCTTGTCAACGCTTGAATTGCTCTTGACAACGCTTAGACAATATCTTCATGTTTTCTTCGTTTTTGAGTTTCTGCCACATCAACTTTTTGACCCAACAAAATGCATAGTGTATACGGATCATTCGGCTATCAAGTATCTTATGGCTAAACAAGATGCTAAGCCAAGATTACTTCGTTGGATTCTCCTCCTTCAATAATTTGATCACAAAATCGTTGACAAAAAAGGAGCCGAGAATCTAGCGGCCGATCATCTTTCTCGTTTGGAAGATCCTCACCAAAGTGTTTACGAGCCCAAGGAAATCACCGAAACATTTCCGCTCGAGACACTTGGTGTAGTGAATTCTAAGCTTGATTCTTCTACCCCATTGTTTGCGGACATCGCAAATTACCATGCGGGCAACTTCATCATCAAGGGTATGACGACTCAAGAAAAACAAAAATTCTTTCGTGACGTCAAGTTCTATTTTTGGAACGACCCTTACTTGTTTCGAACTTGTGCGGATCAAATCATTCGACGTTGTGTATTTGGAACCGAAGCTTCTAACATCCTTAGAGCTTGTCACGAGGGACCCACGGGTGGTCACCACGGTGCCAATCTCACGGCTAAGAAGGTTTTTGATGCCGGTTTCTTTTGGCCTACTATTTACCGAGATGCACATGAGCTTGTGAAGTCGTGCGACTTATGCCAACGACAAGGAAAAGCCTCACAAAAAGATGAAATGCCACAAAATATCATCCAAGTGTGTGAGATCTTTGACGTTTGGGGCATTGACTTTATGGGGCCGTTCCCATCATCTCGTGGTAATAAGTACATCCTTGTCGCCGTTGACTACCTATCTAAGTGGGTGGAAGCTAAGGCTTTGCCCACCAATGATGCTCGTGTGGTAGTCAAGTTTTTGAAGCAATTGTTTTCTCGGTTTGGAACCCCTCGTGCGATCATAAGCGATCGTGGAACCCATTTTTGTAACGACCAATTCGAAAGGGTCCTAAGGAAATATGGGGTTACACATCGTCTTTCTACGGCTTATCACCCACAAACGAGTGGGGAAGTCGAGGTTTCAAACTGAGCTTTGAAAAGGATCTTAGAGATCTATTGGGGAGAACCGACAATCTTGGTCGGATAAGTTGGACGATGCTTTATGGGCCTTTAGGACCGCTCATAAGACACCCATCGGGTGCACTCCCTATAAGCTTGTGTATGGAAAGAATTGTCACTTACCAATTGAATTAGAACATAAGGCTTATTGGGCCCTAAAGCATTGTAATGATGATATGGAAACCGCGGGAAAACACCAGAAAATGCAATTAAATTAATTGGATGAATTAAGGGATATTGCTTATGAAAATTCATTAATTTATAAGGAAAAGACTAAAAAGTTGCATGATTCAAAAATTAAAAACCGGGTTTTTAACATTGGGGATCAAGTTTTGCTTTTTAATTCTCGTTTGAAAATCTTTTCTGGTAAATTGAAATCCCGTTGGTCCGGTCCATTCACCGTGACTCAAGTTTTTCCATATGGGACCATCGAGCTAGCTCAAAATGATGGCCCAATTTCAAGATGTATGGACATAGGTTGAAGCACTACTTTGGCGGGGAAGTTCCATCCTTGAACTACCTCGACCAAATCACCTTCCCTAATGATAATTAGTATTGAGGGGATCGAGTCAAGCTCATGACTCGGTAATAACAAACGAGGTGCCTCGTGGGGGAGTCCCATGCTTATCCTATGTAAATATTATCGCTTTCTAATGTAGTAACGTATGGGGATTTGTGCCCTTCCAACCTTTGTTCCATGGTTGTTTGTGATATGTGGTTTTTAGACGATCAATATCTTCACGATTGGAGCCTCTCGTGTTCACTTTTATGGGAGCACTCGATCGTTTGCTTGGAAGAATTTCTCAATATCCATGATATATCCTCTTATGTTCTAACCTTAGGTTCTTAGGACACTTTATAAACGGCTTTAAATTTAACGGTTACACCCTTTCCATGCTAGATTAAGCATTCTACTACGTCTCTAGTATGGGGGTGTTTGCACCCCTAGACTCGAAACATTGAGGAGAATGTTTAACTTTAGTATGGGGGGGGGGGGTGAATAGATACTTGCCTTGCCAAACCTTCACGCTTTCCAAAGTTTATATTTTTGTTTATCGTTTTGTTGCAAAATAAGGCTAAAAATGGCCAAATTTAAAATTTTTCTCATGTTTTATAAGTGTTTGAAGACACGAATGTAGATTTTCTGATGGCGAGAATAAGAGTAATTTTTGCCTCGACCGTGCATGTTGAGCACTTAGCTTTGATTCCTTAACTTATATTAGGCTAAGTCTCTTAAATGAGAACGAGAAATGATAGAGTTAATTATAAGTTACTATGCTAAACGTAGAAGTCGCTCTTCTTTCAAAAACTCATGTGTTCTTGTTATTTGCTTATTCTCCCTTCGCTTGTAAATATTTTTTGCTTAATAAGTATTGACTTAGCGGTTTAGTCTTGATTGTTGGTTTCTAGTCTTTTCTAGTAGCTTCCATGTAATTAAATTGGGAAGACATTAAGGTATCACTAGCGTCACGGTTTTGAAGTATTGGCAACCCAAATAATCAAAAGCTTCACCCAATAATATGATTTCAAGTGCTCACCTAAATCAAGCAAACAATTTGAAGCTCACAATGCCCAAAAATCTATGCAAAATTGAAAGTGAATCAAGCCTTTGAAGCTTTAAAGATCCAAAATTCGCTTTAGCGTGAGGATATACGTCTTTGGCCATAATAAAACCACCGATGATGGCGGATAATAAAAGGCAAGGCAAGACCAAAGTCATAATAAAAGCTTCATGGCGAAGTTGAATAAAAGATGGAGGTAAACCAATGATAATAAGGCCCTTCCATTAGGGGGCGTATAAACGTTTTGTTAATAAGTCTCATGTTCAAAACCATTATAAAACCGTGTTTATCGATCCTTCTTGTTGACTTAATTTTTTGACATCGTTGTTTATTAATTCGATGGTCTTGGTTACAGCGTTAGGACTCTATTTTTAGACCTAAATCTCTATCATCGCATAAGTCAAAAATGTATCCTCGTGAAACATTCAAGACAAAAATAAAATATAAGAGATACAACTTAGGAAAATGGGAGAATAAGAACGTGATTAGGGCATATGAGTAGTGTTAGCATTACTAACTTATAATGACAATGATCTCGTTGCACGCTTAGCATGGAATTGGGGTGAAAATCGAGGACGATGAAATTATTTCTAACGAAGCATTCACGTGTTCTTATTCTATGAACCTAAACGTCCCATTTTGCGATGAAAATCATACATTATGTCTAAAACACAAGTGGTAGTAATAGTATTAGTATAGGTAGTTTATCGTTCAATAAAGTGAATAAAAATGAATTTTGGAGGTGCTACGATACTTTATTTTAGCATTGCGTGAGGGCACGACAATGGTTTAGTATGGGGGAGTGATGGGACTGCAATTATACATAGTCTCATCGTCCAAAACGGGCTTTAATTGCATAAAATATCATCAAAAATGCCAAATATATGCCTGTGTTTGTTACTTGTGTATTTTAGGTACGAATATTGAGAAAAAGACAAAAAAGATCACAAGAATCAATCAAAAACAAACACGGGAAACGAAGCCGCACATTAAACCGGGCCCGAGTTTTGATTTTGCAAAAATGCCCCTCAAGTTTGAAGATTGTACAAGTTTGGTCCCTCAACTATTGAAGATTGACACTTAATACCCCTCAATCATCTCAAATACTAAAAGGGTCCCTAAAGTTTGAAGACTTTACAAATCCAGCCCTTGGAATTTGAAGAAGAATAAAACAAGTCCTCCAAAGTTATAAAAGGACTATAGGTGAGATTGGAAAAGGACTAACTGTGAAAACCAAAAGGACTAGTGGTGCCATGCTGTTTTGAAGCTGTCGTTAAGAGGAGGGGTGAATATGTCAAATACCTAAAGTAACTTAACCCCATAACCCAATTACCATTATCCAAACCCATCCAACCCGACCCAAACCTACCTCAGTCCACCTTATACCCATTTCTTTTAGCCCAAACCATTATTAACCCGTTTTTATTTTAAAACCAAAGTTAGATATAAACTCACGGTTAAACATCTTAAACATCCCCAAAACTGAATCAAACTTTCCCTCGCCCTTTGATAAACCCTTAAAATCCAGCAACCTAAATCCAAGTGATTACTAGAAATTGACTTGGGTGTTTTGCTTGATTATCATCATAAACCAACCCCACGCGCCAAGAACACATCTCAGCACATCTTGGACCCCACCTTTAGCTCACGGTTTGTCTCAATGTGAAGAACAAGACAAGACTTTGCTGAAAATCAACGAACCAGAATCGTTGCTTTGTCCCAAAGAATTATTCAACGTCGGGGATCATTTCATCACAACCTTTCCATCACAAAACTCCAAACGAAGATCACATGGTTTCAAGACTATTCAAACTAAGGAATCAAGACCAGCATATTCGAGTTATATCCGAATCTTCAAAGGGGTAATCTTGGAAACTCACTAGCTTAGGGTTTGCATTTTCTTTTCATTCTAGAACAATCCGAGCTCAAATATAAATTGAGGACCGACCTGTGGTTTCCTTTTTTTCTTTTGTCTCGGATTTTTGTAATTCTCTTTTATGATATAAAAGTTTGAAGTTTTTTTAAAATTATCCGAGTTCTATTTTTAATTAATGTTATGCTTTAAGTGCTATTCTTATTTCTAGTGTGAGGTTTTCCTGTTGATGTGAATTTGTGAAAGGTTTCCTAGGGGTTTGAAAAGGTTTTGTTTAAGTGTAGCAGCAAGATAGTTTTAAGTTTTTGGAGTGTTTGAGAAAAGATTTTGAAGAAGCAAAAATCTGTTTTTTTATTCTGCACACCCAACAATAAAAAAAACTCTCACGTATTCGTCACTCAAGTCTGAACAGGACCATACATCACTGATATTGAGTAATGTCAAGGATGTGTGGATGTCCAGGCGTGGGTACAAATAAAGTGGGTGAGTTGCTTGCTTGGTTATGCATTTCGAGAGTTAGGTTTTAGAAGGATTCAAGCAAAAAAAAGTGATAGTTCTAAGGTTTGGTTGATAGTAATCTGCGAGAAAAAGTTTTTATACCAAAGTTTATAAGTTTCATGTGAAGTAAAAAAAAGGGGGAGAGAGTAAAGAAAATACATATATCAGTTGGGTATATAATTATTACTGTTTGGTTGTCATTTGCTAACCTTGGCAGGAAAAAGGAAGCTTGTGACGAATTCGCCGTCACATAAGCTCAAAATTCGAGAGCATGGATGTACGTTATTGCCGTACGTTTTCTTTCCTTTTTTTAATTTTTCTTTTTTATCTGCTTATGGTTTAATGTTCATGAGCGTTCGCTGCCTGCTTAGTTTTTTTTTTGGTTTTATGATATTTGAATCAGTTATTGATGTGTTCTATGTGATGAACGAGTTGTGATATTTGTTTGTGGTGAATCATTGTGAAATCATTGTTTCTGAGTGGTCTTATTAGTATATCAGTAATCACATTGTTGATTTTTAAAGTTTTAAAATTATTTTCTTTGAAAATCATCTGCCTAAGTATAAGGTTTAGGTCTGATATGAGCTCTGAGTGAGATAAAGGTTGCGTGTGCATCTAGTTCAATAGGAAAGTAGGAGGTTTTAAGATTTATTCCGAAAAAAGCGTTGTATGTTTTTATGTCAGTCAAAGATTTATGGGAATAAATGTTTGTGACTTCTCTTTGTTGTGTGATTCTCATTTTTTTATGAGGTGTGGGTTCTCAATTAGGATGTTCGGGTAGGCTGCATTTGGTGTTCCAAATTAGACATCCGTGAGTGCCCTTTTCAGGCGGAATCCTTGCTTAAACCACTAGACAGGAAAATGTATCAGCTAGAGTGTTAGGAACCATTCACGTAAGTTCAGTTTTGGATAGTTAGATTTGCTAAAATAAGCCCACTACGATCCCGTAAGACTAGCAACCCCTGAGTTTTGTTCTGAGTATGATTATCTGATACGTCTGCAATATTGTAAGTGAAACCTATCTGCTTACTTTTTCTTATTGTGTATTACGGATTGTGTTCACATGGTCTAAGTTTGGTGCTTGCTGCGTGTCTGTATAGTCAGTTTGACTCCACACTTGCAAAACGCAAGTGAGGGTGCCCCCCGTTGTTCCATAATATATTAATAGCAAACCATAACGAAAACAAGGAGTAAGGTGTAGAATACTTGTAGGTATCTGCGTAATCTGACTACACTTGCGGCTTGATTCAGTAAGATCGTGTTTGTATTTGTATTTTGGACTTGGAGTTTGTAACTGTGAGCAAGAACTAAGATTCAAAAAGGAAAGAGTGAGCTGTGAAATCTGGGGGTTTGAGAATCTAATTTGAGCTTTAAGTTGAGTGTAATTCGCATTATGTTGTGTTTGGGAGTTGGCAAAATACTGTTAACATAAGTGGAAAAAGAAATAAAAAAATGTTTAAAAAAATTAGGGTTACGCCAGCCTCGAACCCGCGACCACTCGCTCAACAACCAACACTCTTACCGCCTGTCCTTGGGACTTTTACTGGTAAAGTCCCCACACAAGAATTATTTAAGGTGAGTTTGTTTAGGGCCTATTAGATAAGTTAGAAACATAAATAAGCCGTTTCATGCTTATTGTATAAGCATTACTTCAGTTCCTTATTTTTCTTGCCTTCCTGTATTAGTCTTAGATTTTTTGGGCACAAGCAAATTTTTTTCACGACTTTTCTTAATTTTTTATCAATATTTTATTAGCCGTAATTTGTTAATTGATTTAAAAATAGTATAACTTAGTTTAAAAATTTTCAAAAAATATTTTTAGGTTTTAATTAATTAGTTTGATGTTTACAGCTTTTAAAATTTTCATTTTAGTTAATTTTTAATTTTATTTAATTTTATGGTTTTTCATTAACTTTAAAAATTAATATAAAAATATTAAATAGGTATTAGACTTTTTGGTTTTCAAATTTGTGATCCTCATATGTTTATTTAGTTAGGTTTAAAATTTGGTAATTTTTAGAGCTCCTTTTCGTTTCGTCGAATTTTACGATTTCACGTTTTTCGCATTGTAGGGTAGTTTTTAGAGTAATCCGTCTTTTTCTTTCTCTTTTCTCATCAATATAATCACAAATTAATCATCTATTAACACACACACCAAGCCTCCTTGAGAACGATCCCACACAAAGGGTCATAAGTGCTTTCGTTTTCCTAAACGAACACTTAATAGTTATCACGTTTACGCTCTTTTTCCTAAAAGACGTATTTTACAACAATCATTTATCAAGCCAAAATAGATTACCAACCAAAATCTAGATAGCTAACTAACACATAATTGAATGAAGTCATGTAAATCGAAAGTTCAATTACATGAAGCACATTAGGATTAAAATACTAGTCAATCCAAACACAAAGTATTATTTAAACCAAAACAAAGTCTAATGCTATAAATAAGAAACAAGTCTAAGTAACAATCGTGGTACAACCAATATCTTCTACTCAAACTCTTTCATGAACATCTCTTCAGTGTGTCTAGATCCATCACTTGAATTCTCTAGAAGACAAAGATTATGGAAATACCGAGTATTAAGAGCAATGTCTTGAGAAGAAACGAATGAATTAGAAAAAGACAAAGAGTCACAGGACTCAAGAGAGGAGCGAATAATGCATTGGTGCATTGATGATTGGAGATTACTCGGAGAACTTACGCCGGTGTCAGTTTTAATCTTGTCTATCCAAGAAGTTGTAAGTGAAATACACCCAACATCATAAGTTTACTGTCGATGATCATTTTCATCTTCATGAGAATCAATCCTAGGCTCATGTGGAAGGTTCCCTTTAATGGGAAGCATTACATGATCAACGGAGCAATAAGATGATACGTTTAAGGAAGGGGAATCAAGATCAACTCTTCTAAGAAGACGAGTAAGAAGCATATCAAAAGCAAGACTTGATTTGGACTTAAAGAGAACATAGTCAATTCTTCTAGCTATGAAAAATGCAAGATTGTACGGGGTGGAGGTTGCAACACAATTCAACATATGCGCAAGGCATACGGGCACATGATTGCGATTACGACTGAGACACATTGCATTCTCCCTAATGATTTTGGCCCATGGGATCATAAAATCATTAATTTCGCTAGTTAGTAATTCCTAAGGAGTGAGAACACGAATGTTTCCTTGAAAGTCACCAAGAAGAGAATGTTCACGAGGTTTAGAAATAACTCTAGAGATGAACAAAGAAGAAGGAATCTCGGTCACATAATGCACATCAATAGAGGCTGATTCTAAAGAGTTAATTCTCCAAGCGTCGGTGAACCTACATTGACCACTATATGGCAACTTGAGAATTTGTCCAAATTCTTCAAGTGTTTATACAATGGTGTTCCGCTTGATGGAAAATCTTATAGATAAACCATTATTGATGCACATTAATGGAAAGGAACTAAAGAAATCCATAAGAAAGGAAGGAAATATTGGCTCATTAATGTCAAGCAAACAATCAAAGCGAATATATTTGAACATGTAGCGTGTCAGATCAATCTCGTCATGATTTAGTGGGATAACACGTACTTCATGAAAACAACGAGTTTCTAAAGACCGAAGTGTATCTTGAAGAGAACAAGATTGACACGATTTAGAAAGAATAGGCATATATTCTCTAGTTTTCTCACGGTCTTTACGAGTTTCTAACGGCATAGTTAATACCTATATAAACAAGAATATTTCCATAATAACTCTTATGTTACATATTAGGTAAGAATCAAAATCATAAGAATGGGTTTAATCAATTACTTGACTAACCAAATGATTAATCTTTAACATTCTCATGTCCACAATGTAGCAGTTTCATCTTTGACAAGTACATATGAATTATGTAAAATCAAACATGAACTTGAACATTAGTTTTTCAAAATTTGTTTTTAGGTAAGCATTAACAATGCAATTACCAATGTGTTCAAGGGTTCATATCAATTCCATCATTCAACCAAATTACTTTAGTTAAAATTCAGATTTGTTCTATAAGTGGGTTTTACTGAAATCACCAGGAATTCAAACCTAAGGAATCATAGTACTAAAACTATGTCAACCCACATTCCTAATTAGGTTCTAATTCAATTTAATCTCAAAAATACTCAATTATGAAAGTAAGCACCCTAGAAGAAAATTGAAATTAAATGAAGATACTTAAAATTAATTGATGTTAGATGAAGGATGAGTCAAACCCTTGTCTTGAAACCAATTAATTTGAGTGATTGGAAGCTTTTCAAAAGTTGTTAATGGAGGTTTTATGAAGAAACCCGTCGCCACCAAGAAGAAGGGAAGAAAGGCTGATTTTTGAAATAGTGTTATTAATAAAACCTGATTAACTTAACCTTAGTGGGCCGCAATTCGATATCAATAACGAACCGCGCATTGGAACCGCAACAATTAAAGAACCACCGGTAGATGTATGTTTTAAACCAAGAAAATGAAAGAATTTTTAAAACCAAGTTTTTATGAAATACTTAAAAACATATATTAAGCCTTTTGGAAATCATTGGACCACTTCAAGACTAGGTTAAAATTCTTTAATGAAGGATTACGAGTTAAATCGAGACCGAAAAAGACCGAATTAGACCAATACAGAAAATCAACTAATCGTAAGAAAAGAGAAAGAAGAGAGAAATCAATAGGAGTGAATCAAGGCTGTTAATGCAATGATGCCTAAAAACGTTGCTTGCATTTTTCGGTCTCTCTTTCTTTTGATTACGACAATATGTAATAATCATTTACGAAAACAACGAAAAACGAATTATTGAGTTCAAGTATTTTTCATTTCAACCATTATTTCTTAAGGTATGAACAAACAAGTTTTCATCCTAACTAAGTGATCAAGGATTTAAGTTTTTTTAAAACTCACCTTTTATTAATTATACCAAAGTTTTTTATTAAACTTTATTTTTAAGAAAATGTTTTATTAAATTTAATATTTGAAAATTTGAAAATGGCATATTCCATATGGTTTAGGAATATCCTTTGGGAATAATTATTCCACCAGATGTGACTACCCCACTAAAAGATAAAAGGGAGCGGAGTCTACTCCCACGGTCCTTAAATAGCTATGCGGCTCCCTATCAATAAGGAACCGTGGGCATCTTTAAGGAACCGCGCCCAGAGATAGCCATTGGAGCTTTGTCTTATAAATAGTGGACCATTCTCAGATTTTCTCCTCACCTCTTTTGCACATACAATTTCAGATTCAATCCAACTTCTTAACTCATTCAAATACTTGATTATTTAGTTGATTAATACTTGTTTAAAAGTGAATCTTTCTCCACCCATCTCTTCCTCTCAAGTGCAAAGAGAAGAACACTTTCATCATTGAAGTGTTGTGTCTACCTCAAAGATCCATTGAAGATCAAACTTTTATTTTTCATTCTTGTGTTATTGTTGTGAAGATCCAAATAGTCGTGTCTATTTTAAAGTTGTGTATGTAGTGTGGTGAATACTTAGTCCTTAAAGTATGTTGGTGTAGATTTGTCCTAGCTAAGATTAGGGCTCGACTTTTAGCTTAGAGTCAGAAATTGGTTAAGTGACGTGTACGATTTCTCCACCTTGAGGAGCTTGTTGATTAGTGAACTCTCGAGTAAGGAGTACTCGAGGAGTGGAGTAGGAACGAGGAGTGAGCTTAGTTGCCGAACCACTATAAATCCTTGATGTTTGGTTTGATCTTTATTTTCCTTATCTCTTTACATTCATTATTCTTTACTTGCATATACTTGTGATTACTAGTTAGTCGCACTATCCTTTGTCCATATTGTGTATTAAAAGATTTCACATATTTGCTCAAGTATAAGTTTTTAAGGATTTTTGAAAACCCATATTTAACAAGTAAATTTAAGAAACTATTCAACCCCCCTTCTAGTTTCTACAATTGGTATCAGAGCAGGTTGCTTAAGCGTTTTTAAAATATATTATATTTTAAAACTTGAATCGATCTATAGATTCCAACAAGTACCTAGAAGTGCAATCTATGCAAAGACCACCTCTTTTTGAAGTTGATAGTTTTATTTATTGGAAAAATAGATTTGAGACTTATATAAAATCAAAAGATTTAGATCTTTGGCATGTTATTACCAATGGTGACTTTTTGCCTTATCAATTTAATGAAGTTTCTAAAAAGAAAGAGTTAGACACTTTTGATTATTCTAATGATGACACTAAGAAGAAACTTGTTGGAAATACGTTTTTACGTATTTAGAAAGGATCGGTCACTCCAATGATATTGGGCCCGTGATCCAATATAGCTCATATAGCTCACATGTAGGATGGGCTATATAAACCCCCTCCTAGCATGTTAGGAGGGGTTGAACACTTTCATTTATCATATTCCATCTTTCTTATTATTCTCTCCCTTCTCTTTCTCCCTTTCTCTCTCTAAGTTCTTCCATTTCTCCATCCATCTCAATAGATAATCCAACAATGCCTAATCCTTAGAAAACACGATCCTTCAATTGGTATCAAGAGCTTGGTTGATTCTACGGATTGGCGTATTTTTTTATCTATTGATTTGGTCATAGAAATCCTTTCTTTCTAAATTTTTTTCTTGTTTCTCTTTCTTTTTGGTGTTGCGTGGTTATAAATTTGATAAAAATCATTTGTCTCATTTTTTTTCTATCATTTTTCAAATTTTAAATATCACTTTTCCAATATCATTCTTTTTTAATCACTGTGTTGCGTGTTTATCAGTTTCTCATATTTAATATCATTTTTCTTTTATTTTTTTCCGTTTCTATAATCTTTTGTCTCATCTATATTAATAAATGTATCTGATTCAGTTTTTTTCTTTCAACTTTTTCTTTTTCTGATTTTGTAAATCATTTTGATTCAGTTATTTATTCAGTTATATAAATAACTGTATCTGATTTTGTCTCATTTCAACTTTTTCTGGGCATATTTTTCTTGTTGCGATCAAAGATAATCTCTATCAAGTATCTGGCATCAACACATATTTCGGCTACGATCTGATCTTTTATGATCGCATAAACCCCGGGGGTTTTTACTTGCGATCCAAAGTCACGATCACATTCTTCGATCACAACTGCGATCCCAAGTACGATCGCAGTTACGATCAAGTGAGTACGATCCTAAGTACTGTCACTGTTACGATCACTGCCTACGATCACCAATACGATCGAGGAGTACGATCAGTGGACACGATAGGGGAGTACGATCACCAATACGATCGGTGAGTACGATGACTCGTTGCGATGGAGTTTTGTTTTGACTGCGAGGAAGTTTGCTAAATATTGCGATAGAAAAGTTTTGACTACGATCATAAGTTACGATCATAGTCTACGATTGACCAAGTTTTGACTCAAAGACTCGACAACAACAGGACTCACACCTCTCGTCTAAACAAAACAGACCTACGATTGACTCACAAACCAAAACTCACAATCCCTCTCGTCTCGACTCAACCCACATCGTATCATAAACAACCTCGAACTACTCAACACTCACTCTAAACTTCAACTTGTTGATACGACCAACCATTATCAGACCCTCGACAAAATCATCAGACCCTCACTCGACTGAAAAACTTAGAGACTCAAACATCCTCGCAAATCTTTCACACTCGACCCACAAACACAACCACCCCCTCGTTTCTAAAACTAGACTCGACCAACGTAGACATCACGACCCAGACTCCTAATCAACCCAAACCTCACCACACTCGCCTCGACTAACTCACGACTCCCCGAGACCCCATTGTCACAGACTCATACTCGAATCACAATCACAAAAGACTATTTTTTTTCTCTCAACCTAGACTCGATCGTCAAACTCATCCAAACAACACACGATCTCCGTATAAAAAAGACATCATCGATCAAGACAAGGACTCACACCAAACGAAAACATCACTCCAGACTCGATCCAAACACACTTGCAACAATAAAATAAAAATCACCTACCCGAGATCTCATTAAAGATCTTGAAGACGTTTTTTCTTGATCATTCCTGAGAAAATCAAACAGACGGAGGATTTCTTTTAGTGATATAAGCGGAGTTGTCTGTGTTTGATAAGTACGAGATGGATTAACGAGAGACGGAGAGATCTGCGATGAAGGAGATGTATATGAAGGATTTGTAAATTAGTGACTGTGTTTCTGGTGGGCGGATAAAACAAAGCTTTTGCTGAAAGGAGGTTTTGGGAGGCGATTTGTTTGAGGAGAAAGAAGAGAACGAAGACTGAGTTTTTGAATGTGTTAGATTGGATTTTGTAGATGAGATTTGGGACTGCATTTGTGAGGAGAGAGAGAGAGAGAGAGAGTTAAAGGAGGCGGAATTTACCAAGTGTTTTGCGTGGTGATACCCACAGTTGTTTGACTGCCATGTTTTTTGGTGGTTTTGGCATATTTGAGAAGTTTGGGACTTTGGGTATCCAATTCTTTTTTTATTTTATTTTATTTTCGATTTTTAGTTTAGTTACCTTTTAGATATTTTAAAGTTTATTTTTTTTAGTTAAGTTAAGTTTGTATATTTTGTCACTTGATATCTTTGGATTTGGTAAATCGTGTTGAGGCGGGTATTTCGAGAGAACCAAAGTGGTAACATATTTGACGGGTTAAAAGTTTTTGTGGCCGGATTTGAAGACAAAAGTGACGTGACTACGTGACAAAGTGACGTGATAAAGTGACAAGGTTTATTTTGCCGACGGATTTTTTGATCGGGTATTTGTAAGTGAAGACGAATTTTATCATCAATCGAGGATTTTTCAGATATTTTTACGGATCGTTTCGTTGGTTTTGTCATATTCCGTGACTTTCTGTTTCTAAGTTTATTCACGAACTGTATAATTCCGATAGCAACCACATCCATAATTACCTTTCATCGACATTCAATGGAATTGTCGAATTCGACAGTTCAAGAGGAAGAATTGCAACACATGGAACTTAACGAGATCAAATTGCGTCAAAAACATTGGAAATCTTTCACGAGCTCAAGACACATCTTGCACTTCTTTATCCGCACAACATGACTCAACTTCCAGCCACGGTTCAAATATTCTTTGGCAAAGTGGATAATTTTAAAGAGAAGATTTTCAATAATTTGAATGAGTTACGGTTGCAACTTGAAAGGGAAAATCTTCATGAGGTTAAAGCAAAGATATGTCTAGAAATCCTTCGCACTTAGTTTAAGGATTTCTTTGCCTCAACAATGGTACCTCCTTTTGATTATTCGACTCTAATCCTTCACCAGATTTTCAACTTGCATAGGGGTTGCCAGACTGAAACCTTTAGAAGTGGTTTACTCAATCACATCAATATACTTGAGAAGTGTATTGAGGTCAGGTTAGTTAATTACAACGAGATACGGTTGAAAAATGGTCAGATTCAAAGAATCAAGGAGTCGTCTAAGTCATTGAATGAAGCAATACCTCATGAACATGAGAGAGAGAGACATGCTTCAAGTTGTCGTCAAAAGATGATTACATCTGCCCCGTGCAAGAAATAGGTGCCAGTTTGGTCGTCAAGGTAAGCAATGGCAAGGAATCAGGAAGAACGCATGAAACAAGCAGCAAGTCACAAGCACCAACTGCTCAGGTGCCAAGTTTCAACAAAATACGGCATGTTGAGCTTTCTGAACCTAATTATGCCAAACATGGGATGGAAAAGAGTGATAGTGATACCACTTCTGATTCATCTGATGTGAATCATAATGGGGGAGAAAGTGTTCAAAATGCTAAACATCATGATAAGTGTCTTATGACTGCTTCTTTAAATAATTCTGATTTTAGGATTAAAGAGCTTGAAACGATTTTAGCTCAGCAATCCAAAGAGCTTGAGGATGCCAAAATTGAATTTTCAAAGAAAACGGAGAAATTTGAAACTTATTTTAAAAAACTTGAAAAGTCAAACGTTGTTCTTGAACGAAAATTGGATCAAACTGTTCTAGCTTCTAAAGCTGAAAAGGATAATCTTTTTAAACAAATTAAGTTGCTTGAATCTAAGTTGGCATCCCAAGATGAATTGCTCAAAGAGAATGAGACATTAAAAGATCAAGTACAGGAAAATGTCTTTGTTATAGCTGCATTGAAAAGCGATTTGAGGAAAACTAAAGGAACTAGTGTGGACACTAAGCTTGAAAAACCATCAATCTTGGGGAAACCGCCTACAAATCAGTTCATTCGACAACCAACTACATTTAGATCCGAGCGATCACAATCCTCGAGACCGCGGTTTGCCTCCCAAGTTGATATGGCTCATATTTCTAGAACAGTCACTCCACCATCTAGGTCTAATGTGACTAAAACAGCTTTTGCAAGACCTAATCACATGATTGCCTCTAGTCTCCCTAGACATAGTCCAAAGTACACGTCTCGAACTAGTTCAAATGACGTTCGCCATACATTTGGTCTAAGGGAAACTATGCAAAGGACACAAGTAAGAGATAGGAATTTCAAACTTAGTCAGATGCCTTCTAGTTTACCCAACACTGCTAACCATAGCATGTCACATCCTAGGAACATCAATCAATCATCTAGGAATTCTAGATCTTACTCGGACATTAAATATGCTACTTGTAAAACATGTAGGAAATGTGTCTTTAAAGGCAATCATGATTCTTGTATAAAAAAATTACTTAAAGAGGTGAACTCCCGTGCTAGAATTAAATCCCAGTGGGTAGCAAAATCAAACCCATTGGTAAAATGTGGCGCCCCACTGGTAGAGCTTTCACTCTTGTAGGAAACGAGTGCCCTTTAACTAGGATAGTCTCCGATTCTACTAAGACTACTAGGGAGGAAATTGAAAAGGATGATACTTCACTTAAGCCTGAACTTAAGGTTTTCTATGAAAGGAAACGTTTGCCAACTAAGACAAGTGATTCATCTCCTCAGGTCACCTCTGGCATAAGTAAGGCCAACTGTGAACCCCCACTTGCTTCTAAGATAGATATCGCTAACCCATATCCAAGCATTTAAATTCTTATTGAAAATGCAGGTACCAAAGAGGATGTTCCAAAAGAACGAAGCGGTCCAATCATTGTATACCATTCAATTAAGGACACTCTCAGAGTTTGGTTGCTAAAGAAGCTGATATCTAAGAAACAAGTGTCTCAGGGGATTTCCAGTTAAGCTTACAGTGCATAATGACTTACAGTCACATAACAGACTATAACTCGCTCTCAAAAGACAGGAAAGTTCATCCCGATGATGACTTATCCTCAAAACGAGAAATTAAATTTTCTCGGACACGAGCTTCCGTTAAAACTATTCAAAGGTTTTAAGCTCGTGTAAAAGGATTTATAGTCACATCACAGACTGTAACTCGTTCATCAAAGAAAGGAAAGTTTATCGCCGATGATAAACTTATCCTAACAACGAGAAATTATTTTTTCTCGGGCATGAGCTTATATAAAAAACATTCCAAGTTTTTAAGCTCATGCACAATGGCTCACATTCAAATCACAGTCTGTGACCCGGACTTTAGAGAAAGGGAAGTTTATCTACGCAACGATAACTTACCCTCAAAACGAGAAATTAAATTTTCTAGGACACGAGCTTACATTTAAACTATTAAAAGGTTTTAATCTCGTGTATATGGCTCCTCGTTAAATGACAGACGATGACCCGGACTTCAGAGACAGGGAAGTTTATCCACGCAACGATAACTTACCCTCAAAACGAGAAATTAAGTTTTCTCGGACACGAGCTTATCTTAAAACCATTCAAAGGCTTTAAGCTTGTGTATATGGTTCATCATTAAATATCAGATGATGACCCGATCTTCAAATAAAGGAAAGTTTATCACCGATGATAAACTTATCCTCATTAACGAGAAATTAAATTTTCTCGGACGGGAGCTTACATTAAAACTATTCAAAAGTTTTAAGCTCGTGTAAATGGTGTATAATCACATTTCAGATTATGCCCCAGACTTCAAAGAAAGGAAAGTTTATCGCCGATGATAAACTTATCCTTACAACGAAAAATTAATATTTCTAGGGCATGAGCTAATATTAAAAACATTCGAAGTTTTTAAGCTCTTGCACAATGATTTACAGTTAAATATCAGACTGTAACTCAGACTCTAATTTTAGGAAAGCTTATCTTCCATGATAACTTTTCCTCGTAACGAGAAATTAATTTTTCTCGGTCATGAGCTTGTATTAAAACATTCCAAGTTTTAAGCTCATAAAGTAAAGTGTATCTTTTAAATAAAAGAACTTTTTTTCTTAACGAGAAATTCATCTTTCTCGGTCATGAGCTTTACGTTAAAACATTCAAAGTTTTTCAAGCTCATGAAAACGACTTCTAAGTAAATGTCAACTTAGGACTCGTTCTTCAGTTAAAAGGAAAGTTTATCGCCGATGATAAACTTATCCTCACAACGGGAAGTTTACAACTTCTCGGACTTGAGCTCGTTTGGTAAGATATTCAACATCTTAAGCTCAAGTATTTGGTTTTTCAAAACTTTGAACACAATTTTTCGAGAATTTCTCAAAAGGTTTTTCTAAATCTTTCAAAATTGTGTGTTCAAAAACGTTTTGATAAAAAGAGCATGTCTTCTGGAATCGATAATATTTACGATACTAGAAATGTCATTCAATAATGACACGGGGTTGTAAATAAAGTTCGAGCAGAAGTTCAAACGTTTTAAAACATGCTCAAAATGGCTTGCTATTATTTCCGATAGTAACCTGCTTTTCACTTTAAAGTCAAGATTTTCACCGGAAAGCTTTGACTCAAACAACGGGAATTAATTTTCTCAGGCATGGTTTACTTTATAACCATGTAAGGGATTGTGTTTACGTAATAACACAATCTAACACGAATATATGTACGTGTCAGTGCATTTATTTGTTAAAACAAGAGAAATCTTGTTTTTATGAAGTTATCATCTCCACCAACCGTAGCAATTTACAATTGATATCTACATACTCGACGATGCGACTACTCAAACGGCGACTACAACTCTTTCAATAGAACACGGGTCAACAATTGAGGGGGAGCAATTGTCCAGCATTCAGAATCCTTGATGCCGAGAGTGCCAAGTTCACATATTGGTGTCAAGACAACGATATCAATCATACACATGGAGTCAAGAGATAACTTCAGACATGACGAGGCGACCAACATTCGTGAACACGAACCATGTGATTCTATCATATGATGTTCTCCATCATTCAGGTCCAACCTCGTATATTGCTAATCTTGTGAATACATTATCATATATGATCTTTGCACGTGATAAATACCTTACACTTGTGTTTAAAAGGTATTTAATTTACGTTTCAAGTACACCCTCATTAATTTGAGGGGGAGCTTTGTAATTCATGAAGATAATTGGATTTGCATCTTTCTTCCCAAAATTTTCTTAAAATGCTATTAAATCAATTGATATTAAAAACATCGACTGGGTTAATATTTTTAATATGGGGGAGAAAATGTGATTTAATATGGGAAATGATTAATCATAAATGGTTTGACTTAACGTGATAGCTCATCCCGACATGTGCGAAATGTTTTCGGATATCGTAGCATATGTTAAGGGGGAGCAAAATGGATTTGCACTTCAAAATGGATTTCATGGTGACATACACTTACCTAAAACATCTCTATTCACGACGGTGAAGATTGTGGTGAGATAAGGATGATAGGATAGGTTAAAGTCCAATGATTCCTCTTGAGCCGGAGGAATCTTCCCAAGGACATTCCATAGCTAGAAATAGTAGTCCTTAGGAAAGATGGAGAAAGATTGTGAACGTAGCTGAATGCCGACCAAGTACTTAAGTTAGCACTGGAATAATCACAACAAGGTGCTAGTTATGACGTATTGGTAAGCATTGAAGGGGTTGAAGAATGAAAAAGAATTGTAAAGATAAAGGGTGTAAAGAAAGAAGCCCTCCTTACAACCTTAGGCAGAAACCGGGTCAATACATATGCTATTAAGATCATTGTTTAATGATTCTTGATATTGAAGACAGACATCATGGACCCAGTGATGCAAGGCACAACCCATCCCAGCTAACTCAGATATCTCTTAAAAGATATTTGTTTTAATCACACGGAGACAACACATTATCTATTGATTTATTCACTCCGAATAAATTGGTATTGAAATGGTGGCACTCCTCTCCAGCCTCCGATCACTAAAAATCCAAAATGCACGATTGAGTCTAGAGCTATTTGAGATCATCAAATATCTCATTAGGACACACTTTCATATTTCCTTGCTTCTTCACACACTGTGAAAAGTAAGAAAGATCTTAAGAGTCCTACGCAAAATCTTCATGATCTTGCCTGAACATCTGAGTAATACGAAAGTATTTACAATGAAGATGGAAATCCTTCTTGAGCGAACATCAAAAGCTCATGGTAGGTGACTTGTGCGATTCTTTATGAATCAAACTTGTGATAACTGGAAGGCAACAGTGGTTTAATTCTTAAATGAATTTAAACACGTTCCAGGCCTCTACGCAATATCTTAGTGATCTTGCCAGAACACTCAGAGTGATAACTTAGTGTTCACAGTGATGAGTGGAAATCCTTCTAGTGTTAACCTCAAACAACACTTGGTAGGTAACTTGCAAGATTCTATACGAATCAAGCTCGTGACAACTGGAAAGCAACGATGGTGCGGTTCTTAATTGAATTTCACTTGTTCCAGGAACATGAATTGACGGCTTCAAATCATGCGGATATTATTATCCAAATGATTCACTCTTTATGTTCGCAGTCAGCTTTGGACGGTCGAATAAAGAGAACGGGTTTACCCGCAAAATCTTGTCAAGGAGGTTCTTAATTGAAACTACCTTCCACAAGTAAGATATTTTATATCGTCCAACGGTCTTCACCGACTGGAGGTAAAATGCTACCGAATTTGAATGAAATGTTCAAGGCCATTTCATCCGTGTATATGTTTTGTTGCTAACTGTCTTATTCAGCGTAACAAGAAGGTGGCAATGCGGTGTACAATCCAAAAGAAGTCGTTACCACATGCTTATACTACATACACTTAATACTTCAACAATATCAAGAAAGTCTGAAAGTCAAGTCTTCCGCTGTATCAAACTCTGAATCTTTCAAGAATTTATAAAGGTATAAGTATGTGGAACATGATGTCACGAGGAGGCAAATATCACAAGTGACGAATGCACAAGGTCAAAGCAAGGACACATGCTCAAGACCAAAGTCAAAGATCTCATCAGCATATTCACAAGAACAAGATCGAAGACTCAAGCATAGTATGCTAGGTTTAAGATTTTGTAAGATGGTGTGACCTCCCTTTGGGGGAGATAATTGTTGGAAATACGTTTTTCCAAGGAAAGTCTCGGTCACATCATTATTAGCATAGATCACGAGCTATATACTATTTATAACATTGTAACTTGGAGTGACCTCCCTTTGGGGGAGATTGTTGGAAATACGTTTTTACGTATTTAGAAAGGATCGGTCACTCCAATGATATTTGGCTCGTGATCCAATATAGCCCATATAGCCCACATGTAGGGTGGGCTATATAAACCCCCTCCTAGCATGTTAGGAGGGGTTGAACACTTTCATTTATCATATTCCATCTTTCTTATTATTCTCTCCCTTCTCTTTCTCCCTTTCTCTCTCTATGTTCTTCCATTTCTCCATCCATCTCAATAGATAATCCAACAATGCCTAATCCTTAGAAAACATGATCCTTCAACACTTGCTAAAAATTATGAGGCTAAAATGGTGATTTATAATGCTTTATATAAGAAAGAGTATGAAAGGATTTTCATGTGTAAAACCGCTAAAGATATATGGAATACTCTTTTAGTAACCCACCAAGGTAATAGCCAAGTCAAAGAAAGTAAATCGATCTTCTTATTCAACTATATGAACAATTTGTCATCTTAGAAGATAAAACTATTGATAGTGCATTTGCTAGGTGTAATACTATTATTACTAGTCTAAAAGCACTTCATGAAGGTTTTTCTAGCAAGAACAATGTTAGAACGTTTCTTAGGGAATTGCATCCAAAGTGGAGAGCTAAAGTTACGACGATTGAAGAATCAAAGGGCCTTACTACATTATCACTTGATAAACTTATTGGCAACTTAAAAGTTCATGCAATGATAATTTTGAAGGACTCAGAAATGGTGAAAACCAAGAGTGAAAGAAAGTCTCTAGCACTAAAATCCAAGAAGGTGAAAAGCGACCATGATAGCTCCTCCTCGGAAAGTGATGATGAGGAATATGATATGGCGGTTAGAGACTTCAAGAATTTCTTCAAAAGGCGAGGTCAACACATAAGACAACCAAGCAACAACAAGAAAGTCTTCTCCAAAAACCGATTTGTCAAGAATGACAAAGGTGATAGGAAAAGCTTTAGATGTGGTGACCCAAATCATTTCATCGGTGAATGTCCTAAGCCATCTCACGGCAAGAATCACACGGCTTTTGTTGGAGGTTCATGGAGCGACAGTGGTGAAGAATGTGATGACAACGCTAAAGACGAGAAATGTCTCATGGCCCATTCTTCCAAAGAGATACATTCCGAAACCGAATACTATAGCAATGATCGTTCTTCTCTAGATGATTTAGAATTACAAGGTCAATATAATAACATATGCAAACTAAGTCTAAAATTTATTGAAAAGAAAAAAGTGCTAAAATCAACTAGGACCAAGCTTAAAAATGAGATTAGTGAGCTAAGAGATAAATTAGCTAAGCTTGAAAAAAATAAAAAAGTTGATTTAGGTTGTCTAAGTTGTGAAAGTCTTAGACAAGGGAATGAAGATCTCAAGAGCACCTCCAATAACTTGGAAAAGTTCATGAAAAGTACTAGTGCTCTTGACGATAAGCTTAGTAGGCAAACTCATTCTAGGGAAAGACTTGGGTTGGGATTTAACACCAATGAAGTATCTACTAGTGAACAAAAACAAGTTAGGTTTGCTGAAAAAGGTCCCACTACCCGCGGTGCTCTAAAATATGGGGCGGTTCCATACAATTTTTGTGAAAATCCTCAACTTTCTAAAAAGTCTATTTTAGGTAAAGGGCCAAAACATCTTGTTGCTAACAATGTTGAATTACCTATGATTGATAAAAAGGAACTTGATAAATTCTACAAGCCTTTAAGTAAACCTTTACTGAGAATGAGAAATTTATCAAGACAATCATCTACTCCTCCAAGAGTACGTATGATTCAAGACCTAGAAATAGAACACCAAAACCTAAAAGAAATGATCCCTCTAAGTCACGATCTAGAAGTGAAACACCAACGCCTAGGAACAATAATAACTCTAGGTATAGATCAAAGACTCCTAAGAAAAACAATGGACATCAAAATGATCATATGAATTGGACTAATTTTCAACAATGTTTTTCTCCGTGGGGCATGTGTCCTCCATTCATGCATCCCAACCAAATGCAAGGTATGTTTGGAACTAACGACTTTGAACCCATGATATATTGAGGATAAAATGTTTGATCTTGTGTGTTGTTACCTAGATATGCTTGGGAATCAGTTTGGAGCCCGATGAGTGGACTAAGGATAGTGGTTGTTCTAAACACATGACGGGTAATCGAAATTTTTTCTCATCCTACAAAGCATATAGTGGAGGTAACGTCACTTTTGCTAGTAAGCTGCGTGGTTACATCGTTGGCAAAGGTACGATTTCTCTTGACTCCTTGACCATCGAAAATGTTGAACATGTAGATAACTTAGGATTTAACTTACTAAGTATATGTCAAATTTGTGACAATAAGTTTAGGGTCATCTTTTCAGAACATGATAGTGAAATCGTAAAAGATGGAAAGATCATTGGAAAAGGTGTTAGAAAGCATGGACTTTATGTCATGAAGGTCAATAAGAAGTCAAAGGACAACTTATGGCTAGCGACTTTAGATGATAGTTCTACTCTTTGGCATAGGAGATTAGGTCACGCTAATATGCGTTTAATTCAATCTTTAGTCTCTAAGGATTTGGCAAGACATCTCCTCAAGATTAAGTTTGATAGTCACTTTTGTGATGCTTGCAAAGTTGGGGAGCAAGTTCACTCAAGTCACAAGGCCAAGAATTTGGTATTGACCTCTCGGTGCCTAGAGCTCCTACATATGGATCTCTTTGGACCTTCCGCCATTCAGATTTATGGAGGTAACCTTTATACCCTAGTTATAGTTGATGACTATTCTAGATTCACTTAGACTAGATTTTTGGCTACTAAGAATTAAGCTTTCGATCATTTCGAAACCTTTAGTCGAAGGATCCAAAATCAGCTAGGATGTTCAATTGTTTCTATTAGGATGGATCATGGTAGGGAATTTGATATTGAAGTGCAGTTTGGTGCTTTTTGTGAAGCTCATGGTATTAACCATAACTTCTCGTCTCCTCGCACTCCACAATCAAATGGGGTAGTTGAAAGGAAGAATAAGACTATCCAAAAGATGAGTAGGACCATGTTAAACGAGCAATCTTTGCCTCAAAAATTTTGGTGCAATGCCATGGACACATCGACCTATATTCTCAACCCAATTCTTATTCGACCTTTTCTAGGAATGACCCCTTATGAGATTCTTAAAGGTAAGAAACCCTCATTAGAATACTTTAAGTTGTTTGGAAGCAAGTGATTCATTCTCAACACCAAAGACTACCTTACTAAGTTCGACCCAAAGTCGGACGAATGTATCTTTTTATGTTATTCTCAACCTAGTAAAGCCTACATAGTCCTCAATAGCACCTCGGGTGTAATCGAAGAATCACTCAACGTGACATTTGATGAAACTCCTCATTTATCTAAGACACCACCTTTGGTTGAGGATGACTTAGATGAAATAGACATAGTTAAAGCCAAAGAGGTTAGAAAAATAGGAGTTGAAGACCTTAATGTTGAAAAGGGAGTAAACATTAGGGAGTCCAAGGATCATGCTCTCGAAAACGTCATAGGCGACTTAAATCAAAGGACCCTTAGATCTCAAGTCCAAGATCAAAGTAACTTCTTTTGTTTTGTCTCATTGATTAAACCAAAGAATGTTAAAGAAGCTTTGATGGATGAGAGTTGGGTTATCGCCATGCAAGAAGAATTGAATCAATTCATTGCTAACGACGTTTGGGATCTTGTTCCTCCACCTAGAAGTACTACCATCATAGGAACCAAGTGGGTATATAAGAATAAGTTAGATGAGAACGGTGTTGTGTCTCGTAACAAGGCATGACTTGTAGCTCAAGGCTATAATCAACAAGAAGGGATTGATTATGATGAGACATATGCACCGGTAACAAGGTTAGTGTCCATTAGGATCCTTTTAGCTTATTCTTGTGCATTAGATTTTAAGCTTCAACAAATGGATGTAAAGAGTGTGTTTCTTAACGGTTTGATCAATAAGGAGGTATATGTGGCTCAACCTCCTGGCTTCATTGATTTTGAGAAACTGGATCATATTTACAAGCTTAAGAAAGCTCTTTATTGTCTAAATCAAGCACCCAAAGCTTGGCATGATAGACTTAAAGTGTTTCTTGTAAAACATGAGTATACCATGGGGATGGTAAACAATACAATCTTTACAAAGAAGAAAGGTTCTCACCTCATAATCGTACAAATATATGTTGATGACATTATATTTGGTTCAACTTGTCAAAGCTTGTGTGATGACTTTTCCAAAATCATGCATGACGAGTTTGAAATGAGCATGATGGGAGAACTAAACTTCTTTTTAGGACTCCAAATTAGACAATTGGACGATGGTATTTTCTTTAATCAATCTAAGTACGTTAAAGAGATGCTAAAGAAATTTGGATTAGAGGACTCTAGACCAATGAAGACCCCTATGGCCTCGGATACTAAACTCACCGTAGATTATGATTGTGAGTCGGTAGACAACACCAAATCTAGAGGTATGATTGGTAGTTTGTTGTACCTAACGACAAGTCGACCGGATATCATGTTTAGTGTTTGCCTTTGTGCTCGCTTTCAAGAGGCTCCAAAAACCTCTCACCTTGAAGCGGTTAAGCGTATCTTCTGATACATTAAGGGCACTATACTTTAGGATTATGGTATCTTAAAGGGACCGACGTAGAAACCATAGTATGCGGGGACTCGGATCATGCGGGAGACTATGTGGACCGGAAAAGCACTAGTGGAGTTTGTACCTTCATGGGTTGTTGTTTAACTTCTTGGTTCTCCAAGAAATAAACCGCTCTTTCTATATCCACCACGTAAGCCGAGTATGTGAGTGTTGGTAAAGCTTGTCAACAAGCTCTATGGATGAAGCAAGCACTTGTTGATTACGGGATTTCACTTAATGATGTTCCCATCATGTGTGACAATAAGGGTACAATAGACCTTAGCAAGAATCCCGTGCAACATTCTTGAACTAAGAACATAGAGATTCACCAACAATTCCTTAGGGATAATGTTCAAAAGGGGAACATTTCGATTGAGAAGGTGCCCTCAGTAGAAAAATTAGCTGACATCTTCACTAAGCCACTTATGAGGGAACCTTTTAATTACTTGCGTCTAGGTCTAGGTTTAATGGAACATATACCTTAATTGCGCATTTTATTTATCAAGTCTTTTTCTCTTTTGAGTCTTTTCATTCTTTGAGTCATTGAGTATCTCAAACTCTTTTTGGAAAATTCCTCTTCTCTTTTTTCAAAAATCTCAAAGTTCTTTCGAAAATGGTTGAGAAATGGTTTTGCATTGTTAATTCAATCAAAAAACGTTTTTCGTGGCTTCTTGCTATTGATATCGATCATACATAATTCATATGTATGAGTCTCTCAAATATAGCAAGAACAAAATTGAACTATGGAGGATCATTGTGTCATGACTATGTGTCTAGATTAACACACCTCCAACATCGATTTTATTTTAAATCTATGTATCTTGGTCAAAATCTTGTTTCTTGAGTTCTTGTGTGTTTTCTTTGTCTATTATTGCTTTTTAGCATGTCTCTTTGATGAGTTAGACTAGAAAATTAGGATTTGCTGAATTGTAAAATTCTCCTTATTCCCCAAAACCAACCCTCTGTAGGCGGTTCTTCAAATAACCCACGGATCCATATATATATGGAACCGCAGGTGGAGATAAGGAACCGCGGTAAGATACTACAGATTTCGAGTTTTCTGTAACTCCAAATTTGTTCCAACACTTTTTGGAATCTTTGTTTCAAACCTTTGACCACCCCAAAATTATCTTGTGCTTCTCTATTTAACCCTAAGCATTTTGCATCCTTTCTCAAATCAAAATGCCTTATTCACCAAATGAAAGCCTTGATTCTCCTCCATTTTCCTCAATCTCTTTCAATCCAAATTCACTCAAAAACACTCAAAATTATATTTCTTCTTCTTCTAAGAATATTGATTGTAAAACTTCTTCTCTTTCACCACTAGCCTTTTGTGCTCTTCCTCCCTCACATGATAATGTCATGCATCATGGGACATATTTCCATTGTTGTCAATATCAACATCTTGCTATGGCTCATATTTATGAGGAGTTTAATTACATCAAGAGTCTCCTATTCAAGCCTCCTCTTCACTATGACTATGAGATTATTACCAAGCCACCACCACCTCCTTCCGTCACCACCTTCTCTTTCATTTAAGCATGTGGATTGCTTATCTCCAAGACATCTAATTCAAGCAAATCTTAGAGTTCTAGTTCAGATAAGATTAGATTATGCTTTTATTTTGGCTTGTGTTGTTTTCATACATCTTTGTATGATTTTCTTTCCTTTTATTTTTATTCATGTTATCTTTTAAGATGGCTTATTATGGATATTGGTTAACTTCTCTTTTCTTATCTTATTTCTCTTATTATGTGACCTTTTCTATATCTTGTTGGGTGTTTCTTCTCTTCTATGAACCCTTCTATGTAGCTATGTTGTCCCTAAAAATATGTGATGATTCTACACGAATAAAGAAGAAAGAAAGGTAGATAAAAGATGGAAGGTTTCTAGAGAGAGAAAGTAGTGAGAGAAAGTAGAGAGAAGTGTGTGTTAAACTTTTGTGAGGTTAGATTAGAAAATAAGACAACCAACACCCTTCCTAACATACTAGGAAGGGTATTTATAGCCTTTGCCAACATGTAGCTTAATGGGCTATAGTTTGATTGGGCCGGGCTTGAATAAGTGCTTAGTACCTTGAAAGAGGCCTTTTAAGCTAGCCATCAAGCCCGTAATGTCACGACTATAATAACTAACTATTACAACGTTCTACTAAATGTTACAATATAAACCTATGACCGAACATTCTTGTTTGACTCAATATTTTGAGGCTAACAATCTTCCCCAATGTGAGGTCATTCCTCTTTGATATTTAAGGATCAATGGAGATTACCAATTTCGTCATAAACGAGTCTTGAACATGTAATAGTAGTCTTGTTCCTTCATGCTGTGATCTTTGAGCATTTGTCATTGTCTTTCGACTTTGTCTTTTATCTTGAGATCTTCAAATCATTCTTAACTTGTCTTTTCCATCTTGCGATCTTGTGTATTCATCCATATGCTCATACTTTGCAATATCTTGAAAGCTTGCTAAGAATCTCCTTTGAATAGAGGTCATTCCTCTACTTTAGTTGTTAAGGAAGATTATGATCATCAGAGTTGTAGAAGTCTTTAGCTTTCTTGATTGTTGAATGTCTTTGGGTATGCGAATGTGGTGTTGAATCTTTGACTTTGCTGAGTACACCGTAACGCCACCTTCTTGAGACAAAACTTAGACACGGACTGAATGGCTTTGACATTCGTCCTAAATCGGTAGCGTTTTACCTCCGTTCGGTGAAGACCGTTACACGATATTTAATATCATACCTGTGATGGGTAGATTCAGTTAAAAATCTCCTTGATAGGGTTTCGCGGCAGTACTAGCCGTTTTCTTTACTCGACCGTCTCAAAGCAAGTCTGCGAACATAAAGAGTGAACCAATTGGGTAGATATCCGCTTGATTAAAGCGTCAATTCAAATTCCTGGAACAAGTTTGATTCATTAAGAATCTTACCATTGTTGCTTTCTAGTTGACACAAGCTTGATTCATAAGAATCTCGCAAGTTACCTACCGTAGCGCTGTTTAATGTTGACGCTAGAAGGATTTCCATTCGTCACTGTGTATATTAATGAATATCACTCTGAATGTTCTGGCAAGACCATAAAGATATTGCGTAGAAACCTGAAACGAGTTTGAATCAATTCAGAATCAAACCACTGTTGCTTTTCAGTTTACACATGTTCAATTCTAAAAGAATCTTACACATGACCTACCGCAGTGCTGTTAGATGTTAACACTAGAAGGATTTCCACTCATCATTGTGAATACTAAGTAGTATCACTCTGAGTGTTCTAGCAATATCGTAAGGATATAGCATAGGACTCTCTTGATCTTCATCCGTATGTCCTAACGAGATTTGATTGATCTCTTGGCTCTAGACTCGATTTGTACACTTTTAGTGATCGAAGGCTGGAGCAGATGCCACCTATTCAATATCAACTATCTCGGAGTGAGAAATTCAATAGAAGTCGTGTTGATCTCCATGGCAATAAAACAAATTCATTTGAGAGAAGCCTGAGTCAGCTGGGGAGGGGTTGTGCGTTACATCACTGGGTCCATGATGCGTTGTCTTCATGATGTGTTGACCCGGTTTCTGCTTAAGTTGTATGGAGGTCTTCTTTGTTTACACCCTTTATCCTTACATTTCTTTTTCATTCTTCAACCCCTTCAATGCATACCAAGACATCATTAATAGTACCTTGTTGTGATTGTTCCAGTGCTATCATCAGTACTTAGTCGACATTCAGCTACGTTCACATTCTACTCCATCTTTCCTAAGGACTTCTAATAATCTATTAGATTGTCCCTGGGAAGATCCCTCCGGTTCTTGTTGGATCATAGGACTTAAACCTAACCACCCTTTTGACACCAATAACATCGTGAATAAAGATGTTGTGGGTTTTTGATCGAAACCATGAGTGCTTGAGTCTTTAGATCATATTTTAATCACATTTTCTCCCCTATCTCTAATATATAAAATCTTGATATTAGAGATACCAAATTTGATTAAAATATATTTTGAAGAATAGTCTTGAAAAACCTTCGGGAGAAGAATGTGTCAAACTAGCATGAATTTGGAACGCTCCCCCTCAAAAATTGATCCAATTGAATTGTCATTGTGAGGATGTGATCCACATTTCATTTTTTTGAGGATAGGAGTTGTCGAACACACAATTTTGAAAGATTTTAAATAATCATTGAAAAATTCTTGAAAAAATTGTGTTCAACGCTTTTCGAAAAACCCTATTTCTTTTTGGCGAAGAGGTTTTTCTAAAGCATAAACTTGAGTTCATAGTCTTTGAATGTCTTGACAAATCCACTCAAGTGTAAGAAGATTTCTCTTCTTTTGCTGAGGGTAAGGGCATTAAAGCGTACACTCCCCCGTGAATATAGATCCGGGTTGTAATCTGAAAGTGATTACAAGCCATTGTGTTGAGCTCAAAACGTTGAATGTTTTGTGACAAGCTCAACCTAAGATAGATTACTTTACCCGTTGTTGGAAAAATTGTCCAAAATAGACATTTTCCTTTATTAAAAGTAGAAATGACATGTTTTGAAAAATATTTACAACTTTCATTCGAGCTTTATGTACACACCCGTGTCGTTATTGAGCGACATTTCTAGGTACGTCCATATTATCGATACTGAAAGACCTGTCGAGAAGAATATTTTTGATATTTTCAAAGATTTTCCATTTTTTATTTTGTTTTTTCTAATGATATTTACGTTTTATTATATTTTTGCATTTTTCAATTTTTTTAAAATAATCCAAAATAGACTTTTGTACAACAGAAGAAGGTGATATAGAATGTACAGAATTGGAACCCTTGGAGGAAGAAGTGGGTTCAGAATCCGCCGAGGTACCTGCAATGACAGAAGAAGAGTTTACAGAAATACTAGTGTTAGGAGTAACAAATTCCTTGTCTACGGCCAAAACATTTGCATTCGTGCTAGCGCAGGTTTCATCACTCTTCTCTATTGGAATCCACTTAAGACCAACTTCTGTGAAGATCCGACCCGTTGGTTTCCACTAAAGACTAGATTTAGGAGTAGTTTTCTCTTGCACATCGGAAGACTTCTTTGGAGAGAAACTATGTCCTTTTTGAATCCACGTTTCAGATTTGGTGTGGTTGTTTTTCTTTTCGACGGGTTTGTATCTTCTTGTTGTCTTATGGGATTCTGTATTCGATCTCCGTTCAAAGGAACGAGATTTGACCTCATAGAGGTATTGCAAAATGCAATGGTCATGATTTCCATTGTGAATGCCCTTTTTGCAGGTGGGACATACAGGGAACTCTGGATTCATGAAAGTACTTGTATTCCTTGGTTTTCTAAATCGATCAGGCGTAGTGTTCGAAACACGAGTACTCATGGATGGTTTCCATTTCCTAGGTTGCTGGAAAGGGATCCTAGGTTTTGGTTGACTACCATTAGGAGTGTGTTGAAATCTAGCGGGATTTGGTGAACTAGGTTTTGAATACACGGGTTTGTCTTTCTGAATCTTCCCTTTTTGTTTAGCATCCTCTAGGTTGTTGGTATGAACGAAGTCATTTGAACCTACAGATTTCTTTGTGGACGCGAATGTCACACGTTTTGGAGGAGTCCTAGAAGTGCTAGGTGCATTCACATGGTTGGGTTTAGCATCAGTTTGCTTTCTAAATGGAGGAACATAGGGTGATATGGATGGTTTTGGAACACTTGGTTGCACATCAGTCTTAGGAGGTAACCTAGATTTCACATGATAAGAATTAGAGAACGGAGTCGGTTTTCCTAAGATAGATGACTTTGGATCCTTGTAGGCATTGGGTTGTCGAACAAAAGGTTTCACAACTTTAGGTTCCACAGTTTTCCCACCCATTTTGGCAACTAGTTTTTTCAACTCCTCTATCGCTATGTCCTTTTCTTGCAACTGAGCTTTCAAGTCTGTAATTTCCGTACTCTTTTCGTTCATTTCTCGACACAAGGCGGAAAGTTTTACTTGCAAGTTATTATCATTTGGACCTTTTCCGACTTTGTCTTGCAAAGCAAGTTCCAGAGTATGATAGTGTTTTTAAAGGAATTCACATCGGTGTTGAATCAACGCAAAAGCTTTTTGATCAACATTATCTGTGTGTTTCGAAAGCACTGTTTCAAGACGTTCACACTCTTTGACTTGATCAAGATATTTGCATGCCACGTCAGAATATTCGTCTATATCTGCACAAGATGTGAGAGCAACACACAAAATATCTTTGGAGAGACATTCGTGTAAGAGTAGATCATATGCTGTAGAAAACTCGTCTCTTTCAGGTTGACGGTCGTTCACTTCTTGTTCAAGAGATTCCACATATTTCAAATCATCAAACATTTCTTGCTTAATTAATGTTCCAAATTCCAAAATATGTTTTTGTGTTCTTTCCGCAAGCGAAATCAAAATACTTTTCACAAGCACAGTTATATCGTGAGGAATTTCTTTGTCTCCTTTCGAAAGTTCACGTTTTTTTCCAGTGATCGTCAACAACCTTTTTGAAATTTTCAATGTTACTCTTGAGAATACTAAGTCCTTGCTTACTCTTGCTTACAGAAGCTTTAAATGGTAAGTACTCAATAAATTTTGAAACATTAGTTTTCTTAGTGGCAAAATCTTGTCTCCATTTAATTCTTATTTGTTCACATTAGAAAAATATTTGCTCACGAGTCTTCTATGTTTGTGGTTTGAAAAGACCATACAGACTGTTTTCATAAGCATAATTATATGGTTTAACAAATTATTTATTAACTTTTGGTCTACTCTCTTCTTCCAAATCGTTTGTCTCTTCACTATCGGGCCTAACAACAAGGCAGTCAAGATCGGTCCATTGGGACTCGTCAAGATATAAGTGCTGATTATCATATTGAGCTTGCTCAAGGTAATTAGGATTAGCAAAACAAGGTCGATCCTTAAAAAATGAACGAGGTGCCAACATTCTCATGGTTTGAACCGATTGATTAGTTTTGTAAACAATTTTCTTGTAAAAATCAATTTCAGTTTCAAGTTCCACCATTTTGTCTATATCTTTCGCTTGCTTAGTTTGAAATCATTTTCCAACTTTTCAACCACTGCTTTCTTTTCATTAACAAGTTTAGTTTTATCCTCTTGAAGAAAACCATTTACTTGAGTTAGCTCATTGACTTTCGTTGTAGCAAGATACGTTTTGTGACGTTCAGTACTCAAAGAGGTGTTATAATTACGTTTCTCTTGTTCTAGAAGCTTAAGAGTTTCGTTATATTTCTGATGATAATCGTCCTTTTTGACGTTAATTAAACACCTTTTTTACCCCTCAATCTCATTGGTCTTTTGAAGAAGCTGAACTCTATAACTATCAATGGTCTCACTAGATTTGATTAGAGCGGCTTTGCATTCTTAAAAATTTTGAGTGAGCCTAGCGTTTGCCTTCTTTAATTGCTTTTGACTCTGTCTAGTTTCTTTGACATCTTTTTGTAAAGTAGCAATTAAATTAGCAAGCGCAATACGCTCCTCATCATCATACTCATTTGCATGTTGATCATCGTCAGACTCATTCTTGCATGTGTCTGAGGGATCATGTATGGTATTGCTATCAACCTTTTCCGTCATACATGTGTCAATAAGGGTTTGAGTTTGATCACAATGCTCATGTGTATTATCATTGGCAAACACATTATATTAATCATTGTGTACCTCTTCCAATGGGTCAGAGTCGAAGACAGGACCATTATCATGGGAAGGTGTGTTGGAAACTCACTTTATGTGACGACATTTAAGAATTCCCATTAGTTATCATAGTCACACACGCTTAGACTAGACTAGGAACGTTGTATAGTTTAAGCAGCGTGTGTGACTATATATACCCCTCCTTAGCTTCCAAGGAGGGGTGTTTCTTGTGTTTTCCTTTTTCACTTTTATTTCATTTTCTTTCTTTCACACAACCTCTCTTCTCTCTCTCTTTCAACAATGGCTACCACCACCATTTACCACCATGTTAGACCATCGGATTATATATAGCAAATCCACAATTGGCATCAGAGCCTCGGTTCAATCCTTGGATCATGTTTTTGTTTCGATTTGGTGGTCTAAAATTTTTTTGGGTCTCGTTCTATAATTTTTTGGTCTGAATCTTTCATTCTTTTGTCACTGGTTGTTTATATCTAATATTCATAACCTGTTTGTCCTTGTCTGTTAACTTGTTGTCATTCTTTCATGTCATCAGTCAAAGATGGTTCTTTTGTCTCACTGGTTTTCATCAAAAAGTTGTCCTCTTGTCAAAAGTGGTAAAAAGTTGGTATTCATATCTGGGTATCTACTGTTTCTGGTCTAAATTTTTTTGTATCTGGTATCATTTTTTTTCTGGGTTAATCTTGTTGTTTTTGATGATAAAGTTACCCAGAAAAATATTCAGATTTCCATACCCGGATTTTCAGGAACAAGGACTACTAGTGGATAAGATTTCAGCTTCCTGGTACATCGCATTGAGTGCGATGGGTTGACCACGATGGTACCATTACGATGGCTCCATTACGATGACCCATCGCAGTCTAAACAAAAAAGAGTCACAACTATCAAGGCTCACACCTTCTTTAATTTACGAATATTAAGAACGAATCCTAACAACTATGTTTGATTCGAACTTGGTTTCGTTTTTAATTGAATCAACACCTCTTACTCTTACCTGAGAACAATTATTGTTCTTGAAGCCACGATCTTACCTTGATTCGTCCTTCCAAGTCTCGATTTAAGATGATTATGACAGTGAAGGTGGGATAAGATGATGATTAGATTGAGGTGCTTGGTTTATGAGATTGGGATTCGTATGTAGAAGATGGAGATTAAAGGATTTTGAAGGTGGAGATTCGTTGTTTGACTGAGATGTAGGAGAAGAGGCGGATGTTACGAGGCTTGGTGAAAATGGAGTTTGGGGGGCGGATTTCACTATGTGTGGGAGATTAGGTTCACTACCTAATTTTTAGGTCTAATAACCATACACATGGGTTGGGTTGTTGTGTAATGGACATAAATGTCCATGGGCTTCTATTTCTGTTGGACAAAAGATGTGCTGGGCCGAGATATATTTTTTGGCTAAAATTTTTTCTTGTTACATCATATTCTTGTTTTATCATTTTATTTTCTTTGAAAATATTTTGATTAACGGTATTGAAAGTGACTAAAAGACGAGACAAAATGTGACGAGACAAGATGACGAGACAAATGTGACAAAATTAATTGACGAGACCGAAGAAAAATTTTGGCGATTTTTAGTGGCTACAGATTTCGTTTGATCGGATATTGATTATGGGAAGTTGAAGACGGATTTTTCGAAGGCGTGAAATTATTTTATCTTTCAAAAGATAACTTGCTCGTGCTTAATCTTAGAATGATGACTTGGTTATCTGGTTTCCGGGTTCGGGGTGGTTGGTTGATGACTCGGATAACTATCACTTAAAGGGGTTACATTGTTGTACTCAGTGTCACGCGCTTAATCGACGTGGATAATTTCAAGAGGTGTTGTACTTATAGACTTCTTCAGTGATGCATTGAGTAATTAGAGATTTATCCACCGTTCTTCATTCAACAATATTGCAAGCTTAAGTCACAAGATCGAAGGATTTTTATTCAGTTTCACGTTTGATGTATCTGGTTCATTCTTTCAGTGGTCACTTAAAATTGCTTTCACGTGGGTTGGTAAAGGTGGCCATGGAGAGTTTATGAGAAGAGATTTTCGATCAACAACTGATTCTCACAAAAATATATAATTCTGCTTATTTATTATTCTCACGAGATTTCAGGTTCATGTGCGTACGATTTGTTGATGGTTCCGAGTTTCGAAACCATCAAGGGGGAAGAAGAAGACACATTGAACGCACAACGAGTACACGTGATGAACTTCATACCTTATTTTGATTTGAAGACATTCCGGGATGACATTTTTCATAGCCGCAGAGAAAATCAGTGTTTTAACTCGTGGCGTTATCAATCTCTAAAACGGTACACTACTGATTCGAGGTTTAATTGTTTGATTGTTGCAATTAAACATCATCATTATCCTATATGCATTCTCGGGACTTAATTGACTCTGGTGCATCTCCGGAAGAAGATATGTGCATTTCCGGGACTTAATTGACTCTGGTGTTACGATGTCAACTTCATGAATGGGATAAAGTGTCCACTTCAGTATTTGAGATTCATAATTGGGATTGATTTACTTTCTTCAACTATGTGGGGGAAGAAATGTCTTGATTCTTTCTGGTATGCATAACTTGAACTCTCAGGGGGAAGAAAAATTCAGAAGAATTATTCAAGCGTGAGAAGAGAAGTTGGTGATCTACTTGGTGTACCCCTTACTTTCAATTCCTCTTAGCAACGTTATCATGTTATATGATGGGATTTGCTTGTTAGATTCTGCTATGCGCTTAATCATTCTAAGCTTTATTGAAAGCTTTGAAGTTGCTTACGAGGATTGTCGATTTAGGGGGAAGCTATTTAAAAGCTTCTACATCATGTTTATGTGGCATGAATTAGGGGGATGTTAATTTAGAAGCTTCTCCTTAACCAGAAGTGTATGGGTTACTTAGCTCGTGCCGTTACAGTATTTCTACTACAAGTTAAAGATGAGTCGTTTTGAAGTCAAAGGCCTCAGAAGACATCATCAGCATTGGACGCTTCATGAAAGCTCTTGTTCTTTATCATTATGTACTTGTTAGGAAAAATATTGTAAGGAATTCTACACGTCGTCCCATGAGGGAAGATTGTTGGAAACTCACTTTATGTGACGACATTTAAGAATTCCCATTAGTTATCATAGTCACACACGCTTAGACTAGACTAGGAACGTTGTATAGTTTAAGCAGCGTGTGTGACTATATATACCCCTCCTTAGCTTCTAAGGAGGGGTGTTGCTTGTGTTTTCCTTTTTCACTTTTATTTCATTTTCTTTCTTTCACACAACCTCTCTTCTCTCTCTCTTTCAACAATGGCTACCACCACCATTTACCACCATGTTAGACCACCGGATTATATATTGCAAATCCACAAGGTGTATTGCTGATGACATTCTCAGAAATGATGTCTTGTGTGCCAGTGCTGCTGCTTTCTTTCCCATGTATGGTATGATCATCCTGTGTACCATGCTTTTTGTTCCGTGATGTGCAGCTTTCATTCACATGACCCGATTCTGTACCACAATTTGCCTTGAACCTATTATCTATCTCTTGTTCGTGAATTATTATTCTGTGGACATAGGTTTCAATGGATTTGATTTTACTTAGGATCAGGTCTTTGAACGTTTAAGAATTTCTATTATGTCTCATGAAGCATCGCTGTGTACTCGAAGACATGAGAAATTCTAAATCAAAGGTCTTTTCAAATTTCGTATTGAGTTCAGTGAAGGTGATCTTGCATTCACTCCCAAAAAGTCTTTCTTTGGTGAGTTGTGTCACAAGTTTCTCCATGGCTTGTGTGAATGCTCTTATGAACGTGCCAGTGGATTCACCTAAGTCTAGCAGGACTTTTGAAAGGCTCTCAAACGATGATTGAAGAATTCTCAAACTTTCCATGCATTTATCTCTTAAGAAGTGTGTCCGTTATTGTAATTGTTCTATCTCGAGATTTGTCACAACTGAACACTCACTCTTTTCCATGATGATCGTCTCTTTGTTGATGAAGTTAATTCGGATCTTAAGTAGATATGATGTGATTGTGTTGTTGTTGAAATTCCGAAAATTCCAATTTTTTCTCAGTCCGACAATAAATTTCTCAGTCCGACAAAACGGTAAACCGAAAAAAATTTGAATTACCAAATTTTGAAAACGAGTTAGAAATAGCCGTAAGGAAAAATTTTGAAAAATGAAAAATTTAATGAAAAATAAAGCCTAAAAAATTTGAAATTTGACCTAAAAATTTAAATTTTGGTCCGAAAATTTGAATTTTTGGTTGAAAAATTTTTCGCTTTGCCAAAATTTGAAATTGAAGCTTAAATGGCCTAAAAATGGTCTAGGAAAAAATAAATTTTTTTTTTATCTTCGTGTAAACTATGTTCCGGGACTAGTCTAAATAGTGGCTAAGTCAAATAAGTACTCGAACAAAATTTATATGTCCATCGCAATGTCCATCGGAATACCTATCTCACTCTTAGATCGCAAGTTTGATCGCACTCGTAGATCGTAAGTCTGATCGTAGTCTTGGATCGTGGTCTTGGATCGTGACAATCGATCGTAACCTCGATCGAAATAGGTGATCGCAACAGCAGATCGTAACCTCGATCGCAGTATGTGATCGCAACAGCAGATCGTAACCTCGATCGCAATATGTGATCGGACTATTAGATCGTAAGTAGAAACCTCAGGTTTATGTGATCGTAATATCTAGATCGTAACCAATAAAAAGTTTGAGACTTTTAGGCAACAAGAAAGATGAGAACTTTACCTGGGAATTCGTGTTTCAATCCAAACCAAAGTAAACAAAATCTTACTACAAGTATGTAGATAATCTATAGTATGATTTGGAAAACGAAACACAACGAAAAACAAGAAAATAGTTGAATTCGAAATGATTTTAGGAGAGAATCACACGAACCAAACATAATAGCAACAACGAATCACAAAAACTACCCCATGGCGATTGATACCAAATGTTGTCCCTCAAAATATGTGATGATTCTACACGAATAAAGAAGAAAGAAAGGTAGATAAAAGATGGAAGGTTTCTAGAGAGAGAAAGTAGATATAAGTGTGTGTTAAACTTTTATGAGATTAGATTAGAAAATGAGACAACCAACACCCTTCCTAACATTCTAGGAAGGGTACTTATAGCCTTTGCCAACATGTGGCTTAATGGGCTATTGTTTGATTGGGTCGAGCTTGAATAAGTGCTTAGTACCTTGAAAGAGTCCTTTTAAGCTAGCCATCAAGCCCGTAATGTCACGACTATACTAACTAACTATTACAACGTTCTACTAAATGTTACAATATAAACCTATGACCGAACATTCTTGTTTAACTCAATATTTTTTTAGGCTAACAAGCTTGTCACCATAACTCGATTCCTTTGTGCCCCAAGCAAGGGGGAGTAAGCACCAAGGGGAGCACTTGCAAAGTATGATTCTTTTCTTCTACAAAGACTTTTGCAACCTTTTTGCTTCGACAAAAGGGGAGAAATGAAATAAAATCGTCTTTGAAAATATTGTTTTTCATGTGATTGAGTTTATGTATTGTTGGAATAAAAAAGGAGAGATTGTTAATGCAATGATGCCTAAAAACGTTACTTGCATTTTTTGGTCTCACTTTGTTTTGATTACGACAGTATGTAAAAACAAGCATTTACGAAAACAACGAAAAACGAATTATTGAGTTCAAGTATTTTTCATTTCAACCATTATCACTTAAGGTATGAACAAACATGTTTTCATCCTAACTAAGTGATCAAGGATTTAAGTTTTCTTAAAACTCAACTTTTATTAAATGTGACAGTTTTTTTATTAAACTTTATTTTTAGAAAAAATATTTTATTAAATTAAATGTCTAAAAATTTGAAAATGGCATATTCCATATGGTCTAGGAATATCCCTTGGGGATAAATATTCCACCAGATGTGAATACCCACTAAAAGACAAAAAGGAGCGGAGTCTACTCCCATGGTTCCTTAAATAGCTATGCGGCTCCTTATCAATAAGGAACCGCATGCACCTTTAAGGAACTACGCCCAGAGATAGACGTTGGAGCTTTGTCTTATAAATAGTGGACCATTCTTAGATTTTCTACTCACCTCTTTTGCACATATAATTTCAGATTCAATCCAACTTCTTAAATCATTCAAATCCTTGATTATTTGGTTGATTACTACTTGTTTAGTAGTGAATCTTTCTCCTCTCATCTCTTCCTCTCAAGTGCAAAGAGAAGAACACTTTCATCCTTGAAGTGTTGTGTCTACCTCAAAGATCCATTGAAGACCAACTTTTATTTTTCAATCTTGTGTTATTGTTGTAAAGATCCAAATAGTGGTGTCTATTTGGAAGTTGTGTATGTAGTGTGGTTAATACTTAGTCCTTAAAGTATGTTGGTGTAGATTGGTCCCAGCTAAGACCAGGGCTCGACTTTTAGCTTAGAGTCAGAAATTGGTTAAGCGACGTGTACGGTTTCTCCACCTTAAGGAGCTTGTTTATTAGTGAACTCTCGAGTAAGGAGTACTCGAGGAGTGGAGTAGGAACGAGGAGTGAGATTCGTTGCCGAACCACTATAAATCCTTGGTGTTTGGTTTGATCATCTTTTTCTTATCTCTTTACATTCATTATTCTTTACTTGCATATACTTGTGATTATTAGTTAGTTGCACTATCCCTTGTACATATTGTGTATAAGAAGATTTCACATATTTGCTCAAGTCTAAGTATTTGAAAAGGATTTTTGAAAACCCATATTTAACAAGTAAATTTAATAAACTATTCAACCTCCTTCTAGTTTCTACAAAGGCTAACTTCAATGCCCAAGAGATGAATGACAATCTCCAAGTTGTAGAAACGAAGAGCTTGTGTCATCTATAGTGGTTTAAGACGTGCCTTTCTGACATAATACAAAACGGTTTTGGTAATGAACCATACAAATCAATTTTGTTATACAGGGTAAGAACACTTACTAATAAATGTCTTAAAATTTTATAAAACATGATCAAAAGTATAGATTCACTTTCTCTCCTACGTGATCGGACAAATATCATTGTTTAGGGTTACAATCACAATATCCTCGGAATATTTCAATTCCAAATGTGTAATATCCTAAATACAACTTATGATGTAGTTTGGTATTTCAAAGGATTAATCATTTATCTTAGAAATGGGCTCAATTGCACATATTACATATGATATAGGGCCTACTAATCGTTTGAGTTGCAAACCATAAAAATCATGCTTGATACTTTAAGCTACTACCAACTCACACTACAATACCTAAGTGAGTCAAGTATCCAAGACCATGAAATTTTGAGAGGTTGACATAATATAATCACATACCATAAACAAATGTCAAGGCAAGGATGCCAAAAACAAGCAAAAAGTCAAGTAATGATCTGTAGAATGATCAATAGGCCGTGTGGAAGGACAAAAACGTACCTTAGCCACAAAGTGCATCCCAAATCTTCTGTGGACTAGTGCAACACCCAAACTTGACCAAAGTGCATACTAAGTCTTCAAGGACTAGTATCACATACACGAATCTTGATATTATCATCATGTGATGTTGGAGATCAAAAGGAGATGAGTCTTCTATACGTGCAAGTAGCTCAATCCACAATCAAGTTAATGATTAGTCTTCATGAGTACCTACACAAAGAAAGATAAAAACTAGTAGATACATTTCAAGAGCAAATCTAAGACGCATATAAACTACTAATCAAGATAGGATGCTAAATACCAATTAAAAGGTATATTTTTATTGAAAAATTAGTTTTGATCAAAGAGAAACTTTAGTACAACGAACCCTTCTAATTTGAGGAGACAATAGATCGATCCAAGCTTTAAAGCACAATATACTTCAAAGATCTTGAGTGACCATCTCTCTGATACCAATTGTATAAACTAGAGGGGGGGGGGGATGAATAGTTTCTTTTGTTTAAGGTCCTAACTAAAATTCTTTTCAATTAACTTTGTTCCAAAATTACCTTTTACTTGAAAACTAGTTTCATAGTTGTTAGGTTCAATTCTACTTCATTACCAATATCTATGGACAATGAAATGCAATGTAAGAATGAAAGCATAAGTAAAGAGTAAGGAAATAAACAATCTAAGGTACGACACCAAGATTTATAATGGTTCAAAAATGAAGTTCTCTCTTCGTTCCTACACCACTCCTCGAGTACACCTTAATCGAGATTTCCACTATATCCACAAGCTCCCTTCTTGGCGGAGAAAACCTTACAACGTCGCTTACATTATTTTCCGGCACTAAGCTAAATGTCGAGACCTAATCTTAGCTAGGACTAGTCTACACACGTCGCCTACTTCACCATTTTCCGACACAAGGCTAGATGTCGAGTTCTAATCGAAAGCTAGAACCAATCTTCGTCGCCCATCTTCTATTCCGACGTAAGGCTAGATGTCGAGTCCTAATTCAAATCTAGAACCAATCTTCACAACTCTTCACTTTCAAGTTTAGTGTAACACCCCATTTTGATAATGGAAATGTCACACGTAATTATGGCGTGTCATCAAAGCATACAAGGAAAAATGTCTAAACATTACATGACCATAAAAGGAAAATACCGGAATCAAACATCTGTAGTCCAAAAGTAAAGCTCATCACAAACAAACATAAGTATAGTAATGGAAAGGACTAAACAATGTCCATAGCAAATGTATCAAAGGAAAGATAATGCATAAAGTAAAGAAAGGCTAGAAAGCTTCTAGTCCATATGCACGTACGCTTAAAGTCTACGAGTGTCCCTGAGTACCTGCCGTTTTGGGAACATAGAGAAGGAAAACGGCTGAGCAATACGCTCAGTGCACGGATGTACAATAAAGCATGAATATGATAAGCATATAACATATAACAACGGAAGAAACTAAGTCCCGAGTAACCTGGTTAAGTCTTGATAAAACTGGTTTTATAGTTTGAAAAGCCTTATGTTTATCTTGTAAAAACTGTTTATCATATTTTACCATTAGCCAATATAGGTCAGGAAAATCCATCGTGCATGAATACTTGGAGGGGTGACCTCATCATGCAAATTAGAGGGGCTGCCTCTAAATTATTATACTGGTTTTGGGTAGGAGGGATCAGCTCCTTGTGAAGGATGCAAGGCACACACCACATTTACCATAAAATCCTGACTGAAAACATGTAACTAGGATGCACCCATACGCCCCACATGATAAATATAATATAAATGGCCAAAAGCTGAAGGGACGCCACGAGCAATCACTCCGCCGTGGTGAAGTCATAACATCAGTGCCTCTAATGTTATGGTTATGGTACCTCCATAACTAGGTGAAACTGGTTATGCATGTATATGGCTATAGGTATTCTAAATTAAACATAAGCAATTCAAACACATAACTTATACTACGGGAAAAAATTTGGCTGCATACGGGGAAATCCTAATAAGGAAAGAATGTCCATACTGAAAGGACGGGAATCCGTATCTTATGTCCAGTGAACGAAGAAGACGAACTGAGAGGAATCCTACTTCCGTATAACTAATGCTACATAAATACATACATGAATAAGTATCTGCTTACTAATACGTAACTGATTTTATGTCATGTCTTAGCTTATTTTACATGTTCTTATCATGTTTTACTGTTTTAAGCCTTAAATTGTGTTTATCTTATATTCCATTTATTCTGATTAAGTATTTCTGGTATTTCATGTATTATTATACTTACTGTGTAATAATAAGTAACTTTCCAAAAATAGTAGGTTTCCTAAAATAGAAAGTTTCCAAAAATAGAAAGTTTCCAAAAATAGAAAGTTTCCAAAAATAGAATTACTGCTTAAAATAGATAAGTTTCTAAAAATAGAAAGTTTCCATAAATAGATCAGCTGCCTTAATTAAATAAGTTTCCATAAATAGATTAGCTGCCTGAAATAAATAAGTTTCTAAAAATAGAAAGTTCCATAAATAGATTAGTTGTCTTATTTAAATAAGTTTCTAAAAATAGAAAGTTTCCATAATTAGATATAAGCTGGTTAAATAAGCTAAGTATATAAGCCTAAGTGTTTTCATGATTATTTTCTAAGTCATATGATATAATTTATAGTTTATTAATTATTTCATGTAATTAAAATAAACTATAGGTTAAAATATTTAATTAAAGTATATCATGTTTTTAATTAAATAAAGTTAAATACTTAGGTTAAAACATGTATTATTATTTATTAATAATATAACCTAAGTCATGTTAATTAATTAATTATAACCATGGCTTTTAAATAATCAATTAATTATAAGTCTAAAAATATAAAATACTTAGGTTAATAATTTCATGATTTTAATAATTAATATAACCTAAGTCATGTTATTAAATTAATCATGTCATGTTGATTAATTTAATGTTAACATATGATTATAAAAATAATAATCTTAACATACACCGTGAACCGGATCTTGACTAGGAACCATGAACCGGACATGAAATCGACACCATACCCCGAACCACTTCGGGGTTCCCCTTGTCTTGCTGCTGCCGTGGGACCCACACCAACCAACCGGGACCATATGGTCTCGATGGTGGTCGAGTAGCCAAACCGAGACCCCCTCGGGGTTCGGTTTAGGCGCCGGCCAACACACAACACCCCTAAACCATCCTTTTTGATTCTTCCAAAAACCATTTTCATGTTAGATCTATGTTTTAGTTAGGTTTTTTTAAAAAAACACATTATGTTCCTAATTATTTAATAGATCAAATAAAAAAGAAAAGGGTTAAAAGAATTACCGAATGCGTGGATCTAAACAAGGATGAACAAACACGAACACTTGCACCAAAACCAAGATCAAAGATCAAATAAACACCCCCTTGGTGTGTTTATGGGTGGCGGCCAAAAAGAAAAAAAAGGAGAAGGAATAACTTTTTTAGGTTTTGTAAAAATCTTCTGTAAAGTGAAAAATGAGTAGTGACTTTTCCTTTTACCCTTCTTTAGTATATTTTGAGATGGGCTTGGCCCATCTCTCCCTTGTTGCAGCGGGTAGGGGGCCCCACATGGGGTACCTGTACCATTTTCCGTGTCTCGATGTTTAATTGTTCGTTCGTGTTTATTTGTGTTCGCGTTTAATGTGTTCTCGTTAAATAATTACCATGACCTAATATATTTATTCACGCTCGTAATAAATATATATACGTAATTAATAATAGTTCGTGATTTAATTACGTTCATGATTTCATGATCGCGTGTTCGTGATTAATTATTGTCAAATAATTATTGCATGCTCGTGCGTAGTAAATACTTATCGTGGTCTAACACGTACGTAATACGTAAAATCCTAACAGGTAATCGTAATCATGCTATAATAGGAAAGTTTCAATCTAGTACGTACGATCTTAAGGGTACTATTCATGGTAAAAGCATGCAGGTTTTACAACTCTTCCCCCTAAAAAGAATAATTCGTCCCCGAATTATAGATAAAGTAAACTGGAAAAGAAGAACAACCCGAATTCAAAATATGAAATGAGGGTAAGAAGCCCGGATAGACTCCTCTGTTTCCCAAGTGGCTTCCGGCTTGGTATGATCCCTCCATAGGATTTTAACGAATGGAATCGTCTCCCTTCTCATGACTCGTTCTTGTCTGTCAAGAACTCGTTCGGGTTCTTCTATATAAGTGAGATCTTCACGTATCTGTTCCAGTGGATACTGAACCATGTGAAGGGGATGATACTGGTACCCTATGAGTAAGGACACATGAAACACATTGTGCACATGCGAAAGATGCGGAGGTAACGCCAATCGGTAAGATACTTCACCGACTCGTTCAATGATATCAAACGGTCGGAAGAAACGAGGACTGAGCTTCCCTTTAATCCCGAAGCGTCTAACACCACGTGCCGACGAAACCTTAAGAAAGACGTGATCTCCTACGTTAAAATGTATGTCCCTACGATGCTTATCGGCGTAACTCTTCTGACGTGACCGTGCTTCCTGAAGTTTCTGCTTAGCTACAACGATCTTTTCATTGGTCATATATATGATTTCTGGTCCTTCAAGTGTTCGCTCGCCAACCTGATCCCAGCAGATTGGGGCGCGACACTTTCTGCCATACAACATCTCGAAAGGAGCACACTTGATACTTGCGTGCCAACTGTTGTTGTATGCAAACTCCACCAAACAGATGTAATCGTCCCAATCACCCGTCCATTCCAACGCACATGACCTCAACATATCTTCCAATGTCTGAATGGTTCGTTCCGACTGTCCGTCCGTTTGAGGGTGAAAAGCCGTGCTAAGCTTAAGTTGTGTACCCCAAGCTTTCTGCAGACTCTTCCAAAAGCGCGAAGTGAATCGAGGATCTCTGTCTGAGACGATGCTGGATGGTGCACCATGGAGTCTCATGATCTCTCTTCTATACGTATCGGCGAGTTTACTTACCGGATCTTCCTTGTGGATCGGTAAGAAATGAGCTGATTTGGTAAGTCGATCAACGATAACCCAAATTGCATCGTGCTTCCTCTTGGTAGGCGAAAGACCAGTAACAAAATCCATGGTGATTTTGTCCCACTTCCACTCTGGAATATCTAACGGTTGAAGGAGACCACCAGATCACTGATGCTCGATCTTAACCTGCTGGCAGGTAAGACATTTGGAGACGTAAGTGGCCAGATCCTGTTTCATACCACTCCACCAAAAATACTGCTTGATGTCATGGTACATCTTAGTCAAACCAGGATGTATAGAGAATGGGGAGCTATGAGCTTCTGCTAACAAGGATTCCCAGAGTTCTTGGTTATCAGGAACACAAAGTCTCGTGCCCTGCCATACGATACCATCTACATCTACTCTGAATTCTGTCTGTTTCTCCAAATTATGTACTATCGCCCAGATTTCTCCGTCATCCTTCTGAGCTTCCTTGATCTTAGAGAGTAACTCGGGTTCTACTCTAAGATTAGCCCAGTAACCGTGCTGTCCACGTACCATGATCTCGAAGTCAAGTCGCTCCAGGTCTCTTATGATTTCCTCTTCGATTTTAATGTCGTTGATCATTCCGGACTTCCTGCTAAGAGCATCTGCCGCTACATTTGCCTTTCTGGGATGATACTGTAGATTAATGTCATAATCCTTCAACAGCTCTAACCATCTTCTCTGCCTCATGTTTAATTCACGTTGAGTGAAGATATACTTCAAGCTCTTGTGGTCCGTGAAAATGTCACATGATTCTCCATACAAGTAGTGCCTCCATATCTTCAATGCAAACACAACTGCTGCAAGTTCCAAGTCATGCGTGTGGTAATTTTCTTCATAAGGCTTAAGTTGCCGTGAAGCGTACGCGATCACTTTCCCATGTTGCATGAGAACACAGCCAAGTCCCTTCCCCGATGCATCACTGTAGATTTGAAATCCACCCGTACCAGATGGGAGAGTAAGAATGGATGCAGATACTAGCTTCTGCTTCAGGTCTTCAAAGATCTTCTCTCGTTCTTCAGTCCAGACGAATTTCTCCCCTTTCCGCATCAGTTTGGTCAATGGTAGTGCTAAGCGGGAAAAGTTCTCCACGAACCTACGGTAATAGCCAGCTAAGCCTAAGAAACTACGGACATTGTCGCTGATGTCGGCCTTGGCCACTTAGTAATGGCCTCAACCTTCGCTGGATCCATAGTGATTCATTCTGCTGATACAATGTGACCTAAGAATGCCACCTTGTCTAACCAGAACTCACACTTGGAGAATTTAGCATACACCTGCTTCTGGCGAAGAATCTGTAGTACTGTACGAAGATGGTCTTCGTGTTCCTCCTTGGACCTTGAGAAAATCAGAATGTCATCGATGAAGACAATGACGAACTTGTCCAGAAATTCATGGAAGATTCTGTTCATCAAATCCATGAACACTGCTGGAGCATTTGTCAGGCCAAATGGCATAACTACGAACTAGTAGTGGCCATAGCGGGTACGAAAGGCAGTCTTAGCGATGTCCTGCTCCTTGACCCGTAGCTGATGATAGCCTGACCTAAGATCAATCTTGGAGAAGTGTTTGGCCCCTTGGAGCTGGTCAAACAGATCGTCAATACGTGGCAGTGGATATCTATTCCGGATAGTAATCTTGTTGAGCTCGCGATAGTCTATGCAAAGACGCATACTGTCGTCCTTCTTCTTAACAAACAAGACCGGTGCGCTCCATGGAGATGCGCTTAGTCGAATAAAACCTCGTTCAAGAAGTTCTTGCAGTTGATCCTTCAGCTCTATGGGAGCCATGCGATAAGGAGCCTTGGAGATTGGTTCAGCTCCTGGAATAAGCTCGATACTGAATTCCACTTCTCGTGCAGGTGGTATGCCCGGAAGTTCTGCAGGAAAAACATCTTGGAATTCTGACACTATGGGTTGATCCTGAATTGATGGGGATTCAGCATCCATGTCGTGAACCGTATCTAGATAACCCTCGCAGCCATGCGACAATAGTGCACGCGCTTGCAGGGTAGATATGATTTGTACAGACCGTCCGGGTATGAACCCGTTATGAATGTACTCTGGTGCATTAACATCACCGAAGATAACTCGATATGAGTGGCAGTCTATGGTAGCATGATGCTTGGATAGCCAATCCATGCCCAAAATCATGTCGAAGTCATTCATGTCCAGCGGAAGTGCGTCAACAGGTCGAACCTTATCGTCAAATTCTAGGGGAAGACTCTTGTATACATGGGTGATTAATACAGAGTCCCTCAAAGGCGTGGATTCATAATTTATAAAAACGTTTGTCGTAAAACAACCCGAGGGCACGCAATTCAAGGAAACTAGAATCGAGGAATACCCGTAAATTAGTGGGATGAGACAAAACAAGTTTTTTCCCACCTCACTAATATGGGACGGCAACATCTATCCACCAACACCCTTAGGTGTCAACATTTAACAAACAAGTGTTACACTTGTTAGCTAAGCTTACAAAGTAAGCTAACTCATAACTTCAAACCACAAAACCACTAAACAAGAACCATTTACTCACTTTCATCACATGCAAACTACTCTCCTCTCTCTCTAAAATTCGTCCCATTCTACACATAAACACCCTCATTTGATCTATTGTAGCCGTAAAATCATGTGTTATTCATACACATGATGATGCTCCTTTGAAGCCTTGAAGATTGGAGGTCATTCTAACATCCAAGGAGGTGATTAAGTGATGTCCAAGGGCTGATTTCTACAAGAAATTTACAAGTATTGGTGGTCTTGAAGATTGGTGTTGATCTATCACAAGTTTTGCCATCAAAAATCCAAGCCTTGATCATAAACTACTTAATCTTGGTGGTTTAAAGATTGTCCTTCCTATCCTCTTATTATTTTGATTATGTAATCTTGTATTTTATTTCCTATTGTATATGTATATGATAAATATATGATGATAAAAATATTGTGTGGGGATCAAGTGCTGATAAATATGGTTAAAAAGATAGAAAACCATAGGTAACAAGGTTAAAATATTGCTTAAAATGATGGCTGTATAAAAACAGTAAGTAACCAAATGATAAAATGATAAAATGGCATAGTGGAATCAATTTACAGTAAGTATTAGGTGTTATACACATGTGAGAGTTGGCCATGCAATGGAATCATCAAAATGAGTGAGATATGATCAAAACAAGATTAGAGTGCAAATCTGCCTACACTGTTTTGGACGAATTTATTAAAATATTTAGAAGTTGATTCATCAGTAGCTAGGAATAAAATGAAGCACATATCATGTAGTTTCTGTCATAAAAATTTGAGGTCCTATCTCATTTTATAACTCTAGATATGGACATTTTAGTGAACTTAAAATTTAGGACTGATTTTGTAAATAAATAGTATATAATATAAGCACTCAAAAGTTTATATAAAATATACATATATAAACCCCACTAGTTGATAATAATCACAAATAAAGATATATATATATATATTGATATTAAAATGGGACATGTTATATAAATTACAAGTATAAATGTTTTTCAAAGTTATAAAACTATATACCTAAGTTTTACGTCTTTTCGGCTAAAACCGAAAGATTAACGTTTTTGTCAAATAAAACTTAGACGGTCGGACCCGTCTAATGTAAAATTTTATAAACTCACATACTGATATATGAACTTATATAACAAGTAAAAACCGATAAAACCCGAGCTTTACAACATATAGACATTAACGGGCCAAAGTAGCCTTATTGGACTATTAACCCGACTAGTTTCGTAAAACACTTATAAATTTACTTATTGGGCTTAACCTACTTGGGCCCAACATGTAAAGTATAATACTGATAATAAAAGTGTAAAATGGACTAATATAAGTTATTGGGCTTATAATAGACTTATTGGGCCTAAAACATGTAAATAAGTAAAACTAGTAAACTAGTATAAAAGTTACCAATACATAACACTAAAATGAGTAAATGAGAATTTATAAACCCACTTGATCATCATCATATATATAAAATCATCATATGTATACATAATTGTTATTTTGATAAAGTCATTAGACAAAAGTCTAAGACGAGTATTACTTGTCTAGGTTTCCGTGATTGAAGCACGTACCGTACATCCGAATTACCGATAACCGCCTTTCCCAATCAACGTGAGTTCATAGCCTCACACTCTTTTAAATGTTTTTATGAAATGTTTTATAAACCCGCGAGGGAGATAACATGTTAGTTTTGATAAAATAGGACACTAGTTGTGCCAATTGTTTGTTTATTGATTTGGACCCGAATGATTGTATGACCCGATGAATGATTATATGACCCGAAGTATGAAAGAAAATGGATTATTAAAGTTAGGTTATGTCACTAAAAGTCCCATTAGCATGAATTGTGAGCTACCGGGATTTGGTAGACGCTTGTGCATATAATAGTACTATTTGGGGATGATCACCCCAGTTCGCGCCTTGGCGGTTGATCCCCGTCGTGCCACATTGATTGGTAAGCGAATTTATGTATGAGAAGATTTCCATAGCGTGATTTTTGTGACGAAACGCTAACTTAGATGGGAAAATTGAGTTTCGGGCTAGCTACCCGTTGTTTGTTGTAGTAAGGTAACAATGTCATGCGGCTTATAATAATCCAAATAACGAAAATATTGCTTTATGCATTGAATTACAATATATTGCCTGACTAGCAATACAGTGTCTTATTATTGATATTATGTTCGTGTTTTGGTTTTATATAACCATATCCATATAACGGTTTTTATTTAACTTTATACAACGTTATGAAACGTATTGTATGATGTTTTTACGACATTGGTTCGTATAATGGTTTTGAAGGCAACAGCCTATATTATTATTTTGACAAGGATTTGTATAAAATGTTTTTGGCCTATTTTATGGCCTACTACAAGGATTTGTACAAAATGATTTTCGGTAATAATTATATACCAATGATATATTAATGGTTTTATTAAACTCTATGAATTCACTCTGCGTTATCGCTGACCTTTTCTTTTAACATGTTTTATCTCAGGTACTTGAAGGTAATTCTCGGGAAGACAACAAGAATTCATGGCCCGCACTTAAATAATAATTTCCATTCAAATGCTTTGTAAAATTGTATGAAATATGATGACTTGGGACCTATGTAAATTTGATATTTATGAATGGAAATGCTTTATTATTAAACGACGCGATTTTATGCGTTGTCTATGATGTGAGTAATGTGCTATCCAAAGTAACACCAACGAGTCTTCCGCTGTACTGAATTGTGTAAATTTGGGGGTGTTACAGTTTGGTACCAGAGCTCTCGTTATAGAGATCGAAAGATTTTTAAAACCAAGGTTTTGAATAAAACATTTCAAAATCTTTTAACTATAAACATTTTTCTAAAAATGTCTAAAAATCTTTTGACTCTAACGGTGCCGAAGAATTCCCGAGTTACCGACAAGGCCAGACTGAGAAGGGTTATTTTAATATATATATATATATATATAACTTGGATTATATATATGTGTGATGTAATTTGATTACATGATTGTTTGATGATTATTTCTATATTTATACGAGGTATTTATACGACGTAGATTGTCACAAGAAACCCTATATCCCCTAGTAAATTAATCTAAGCTATTCCTGTAGGAAATCTAGCTATTCCAGATCTAAACCAAGTTGTGGATATTTATGATCCCAACAAAATGGTTGATATTCGTAGAAATGTAGATATTAGTTGATTATGATATTGAAGAAGAACTGGCGAGATTAAAACTGATATCGATGTCATGACAATCTTTCCTTATAGAGTGGAGTTTGACAAAACGTTACCACCTGGAAAGGTGTCATCTGATTCGTTGTCACCCAATTCTTAAATTTGAAATCGAAAGGGTGAATGTTGCACTTGAGGCTGTCATTGGAACCATTACCAAAAAGCCTCATGCCACTAGTACCTTTCTGAGAAGTCTAATTGAATGTGTGAGTCATTTCATACTAGTGACTCATTTGATAACTATTGTTGTAAGAGCTATAGGATTGGAATTAAGTGTTGTTCATATCGAGCTTTTATTCCCCTATTAAGGTCTAAGAATAAGGTTGAAAGTATTGGAGAATGAGGTAGGATATCGAATTAAGTATAAGTTGATTGAAACTTGAACAAAGTAAAAATTTAACTTGTATGGAATAAGAAATTGTTAAGAGGAAGTCGTTAAGTTATGTGATTAGATTATAAGATTCTAATTGATTGTTAGTTCGTGTTAAGGGTTGTTCCTAGACCATTGTCCAATGATGAGGATGCCTAGTGTCCAAGAAATAAATCGAAGAAATCTTCTTCTGAAATTGGGACCGATGGATCTTTCGGGACATGTGGAACACCTAATGACTCTTGTAGATTAGTATTCATTGTGTTATCTTTTAAAAATCCCTAACTTAACTGAGACATCAGTTGGTAGGATGAGTTCTTGGAATTGTATGACATAATGACACATAATGTGGTACGGTACAATTTTGACTTGTTTGTGATTAATGAAAAGACTACCATTGATTGCTAAATCCTACATGTATCGATGTTATCTATCTTTTATTGCTTCATCCTAATGCTCGCATTAGTGATGCAACCATTGAACAAGTACTCATCTCGAATTGAGTTACGTTGTGGATTATTCTTTTCGAGCGCCAGCAAGGTCATGAACCTCATGATTCATTGGATAAGCTCATTTCCTATTATATTGTAGTTAGTTCTTGGTGAACAACTTTTCATCACTCCTTTGCAGATCACTAGTTGTTTTTATAAGATAAAACAGTATCCCTTGAGAAAAATTGAATTTCCATCACTATAAGGATTATTCAAAGTGAGATTTATAAGTGATCGTTATGGAAATGAAGTTGTTTATAAAACACCTTGGAAAACTTAATTGTTTTCATAACAAAGAAAATCTTTATAAATTTATTTTTGATTCTTATTTAAGAATTAAGCATGAAAATGTTTTTATTATAAACATGATGATAAAATTTTGACGAACCGAGTATTGCATTGATCTTGAAATTGTGTATAGTTGCGCGCCTACATACAATTTGGAAGGGACCATGCAAGACTGATTAGTAGTCACCATAAAATTGATTAATAAACACTACATTTTCTTTGAAATTGTGAAGGATTGAAATTTTATGAGATCAGCAAAAAGTGCAAAAATAGGGACATATTGTTAAAGACACCTACATATGTGCCCGTACCATTTATTCTTCTGAAACGAATTTACTCATCTGTGGAATTTGTCTTATTTGACAATTGATATTCTCTTTCTTGTCCATTTCTCTCGTGGCGAGATTCTTTGAAAAAGTATCTGATTACCGAGTGTTGATACCCGATTGGATGTATCGACGTTCCTATCATTTGTTTTGATTAGATTTCATTTGAATGACCTGGGTAACGATCCGAGGAGCTTTCGAATGCGTACTCAAATTATGAAAACATGGGATATATTCATATTCTTTAAATGTTTTCGTCTGTATCTGATTTGAAATTCTCTCGCGTAGATTATGCGTTGACCTTACTCTTTTGATGTTAGCTATGTCTCCAGATATCCTTGAATTTGTGAAGGATTATTAGTTATTATTAGTCTTTTGAGAAGTTCACATCTTATCAACGGTAATGAAACTGGAAAGTTGATAGTGCCAGTAGAATATATTGATTGATTATGACATGACGAGATTGTCTTAATTGATGGGAACTCGAGTAGAATTCCCCTAAATGATAAGATATTGATTATCAAAAGTGATCTAAATAATTCTTGATGGATGACCATATCCTACATTTAGACTTGAAATTATACCGTGAATAGTTGTGAATTAGTCATAGACCTTGTAATATAGAAAGAACTTAAAGTAAATGTATTAAAAGATGTTTCCGTTATCTGAAACTTTAGGAGGTATTTATTGGTGAATTACCTAGACTTTTTCCATTAAGGCAAGTTGAATTTGGTATTGATTATATTCTCGGTGCTGCACCTGTGGCATGTGCACTGTACGTCAGCACCATCTGAATTAAAAGAATTACCGTACAACTAAGAGAGTTGTCGGAGAAAGATTTTATTCTACCAAGCTCGTCATTATGAAGAGCTATGGTGTTATCATTCCTTATATTTATTGATTACCGTGAACTAGGTAAAATTGACGATTAAAATCTATATCCACTACCCAAGATGATATATTTGTTCGATCATTTACAAGGTTCTAGCGTATATTCAGAAATTTGATCCAGGACATGGTTATTATCAACTTCGCGTCCGCGAAAAGATTATCTATTCCAATTACTACATCCAGAACTTGTGATGAACATTATGAGTTTCACGTGATGTCGTTTGGATGGACTAATACACACGTAGCATCCATAAATTTGGTGAAACACTCGTGTAGGCTGTAATTTGATAACTTCATGCTTGTGATCATTAAGGACCATTTGTTTGTTTATTAGTATAAGAAGGAGTTAATAATCATTTATAAACTGTCCTAAATTGGCCGAGTAGTGAAAACTTGTACCTTGAATAATTAACATATGATTTAAGGCTTAATCCTTTACATGATTTGACCATGTGATTAATAGATAATGGAATATATTGACTCTTCAAAGATTAGAGCCATTAAGGCTTTGGGATATACCAAAAAGAAAAGTGCAAATATGTTTTGACAACTATTTTATCAAAGGATTTTTAAGGAATCGTTCCCTTATACCCAAATCATTTAACTAAACACCTATTTAGGGGTAAATGTTTGTGTATACCTCAAGACAACCTAAGAAGGATTGAGGAAACCATTTAAACCATGACTTGGAATTTGAAACGACATTTTTTGCTTTTCGACTAAGAAAATTTTGACCAAAGTATAACCAAAGATTTTTCGAACATTTACGAATCTTATCAATTATTTTCGATAAATCCACAAAAATCTTGTTAATTAAATTCAAATTTATTTTGAACATTTTTATAATTGGTCGAACTAAGAAATTTAAATTTTTTACGTTTACGTTTCATAAAAATTAAATATTTATTATTTAATTACTTGTAGTAATCATCGACGCTTTAAACGTCGGATTGAGCAAAACTAATAAAAATAGTAGTTAAGACGAAACTAAAACTTATAAAATGTGAAGAAAGAAATTTTGAGGAATACGGTCATGATAATTATTTCAACAGGAAAGGTGAATGTAATTACTGACACGTTATGTAGAAAGGATAAAGAATCAATTAGGATGTGTTCCTTAGTAATGACTGTGAAAAATAAATTGCCGAGCAAATTAAAAATAGTTGATGCTTGTAAAAAGGATAATATAGATAATAAAAGGGGGTTCACGGCTAATGTGAACCATTAGAATTGAGAAGCCAATGGCGTTAAATGTATAAAAGGCCGTTTATGGTTGCCTAAATATGGAGATTTTGAGATGTAGTCATATTGGAATCTTGTAAGTATAAGTATTAAATTCCTGTCATTTCTGATTTAATGTATCTTTATCTGAGGAAGTTGTACTAATGGCAAATTATGAAGGCAGACATCGCCTCATACATTAGTAAGCGTCTAACTATTGCAAAGGTCATCATCTGAATTTTATTTGATTTGGGTCATCGTCGATAGACTGACCAAATCTGCTAATATCATTCCTGTTAATGATAGATTCTTGATGAATTGACTCTTTGAATTTAAAGGAGTTGTGTAAACATAGTGTGCCTGTATCGATCATCTCTATCAAGATCCTCGCTTCGCATCGAATTTCTAGAAATTTGCTCAGAAGTCATTGGGAATGAACCCTGATGAGAGTACTGTTTACCACCCCAATCGAAGGGACGAGGTAAAGTAACGATACAAAATACTTGAAGTGCTGTTTTATGTTTGAATGATTGACCTTTGGTAATTAACCGTATAATCGTTTTCCTTTGGAGAGATTATCAATGATAATTATCGTGTTAGGATCGAGATCGAATCTTGTAAGGATCTAAATATGAGAGCATCTGTAAGCATGAGTTTGGATGAAGACATCCGACATACACCCATTGTGAGTTGGACATGTATTTTAGGTTTAAGGTTGCCTATGATGACCAACCTAACCTTACAAAATACCCGACCCGCGAGACCTGAATTGATTGTTGAAATTAGGATTTGATTATTGACTGCCGGTAGTGGGCAGGAGGTTATGTGAATATGAAATGTAGTTCTTGAAGTGCAGGATGGGTAGCGAAGTCATGCCAAAAAATTTCACCATGGAAAAATGAATTGATGATCTGAAAGATCATGGGAAATAAGTCCCCGTTGTATGGGACCATTGAGATGATGTAAAAGTTGGTTTGAAAGGCATATAAGCTGGATCTACCCTATGACTTCAAGGGCTGCGTGAATTATGTTTCGTATATCGAACTTGATAAAATGTCTATCAAGTGAGAATCTGATTGTTTCTTAGTAAAGTTTAGATCGGCGAAAAGTTGCATTTATCAAAAACCCGTGAACATCATGGATAGAAAGTAAGCCAACATTAAGCCTGATCGTATTCTTGTAGTTATGTTTGATGAAACTCGCGTATTGTAATGAATTACACTTATGAGAAAAGACCGAATGTGGAGGAAATACCCACGTGGCTTTAACTCTATAAGATGCGAGTAGTAAGATAAATTGATCTTTGAGGACAAATATCCTGTTTAGGGGTAAATGCTGTGACAGTCCGTCAATTTATGGTTGATATTTTATTCTCAAGTATTATTTGAAAACATTATTTTAATGTTATATTATGAACTCACTTATTTTTGGGAAGAAATTTGGGTTTACGTCTTGGAGTAGCATCGACTACGTCTAAACCAGAGGATTCTACGTTACGTGCTTACCTTTACATACACCGTTTTGGTGACAGTCCGACACTTCAGGAAATAAATTTATCCGTGAATATTATTTTGGAATTTTAAATTTGTGTTGGTTCATAAACTCAAAAATTTACGAGAAGAGATTAGGACTTACGTGAATAATTTAACGTCCTTTACGACTAAACCGGAAACCTTAGGATTACGTATTTACGTTTTTGAACTCCCTTTTTGATGAGACAATTTTTATTAGATTTGTTTTACGCCGTTGATTCATAATTTATAAAAACATTTTTCGTAAAACAACCCGAGGGCATGCAAATCGAGGAAACTAGAATCGAGGAATACCCGTAAATTAGTGGGATGAGACAAAACAAGTTTTTCCCCACCCCACTAATATGGGACGACAACATCTATCCACCAACACCCTTAGGTGTCAACATTTAACAAACAAGTGTTACACTTGTTAGCTAAGCTTACAAAGTAAGCTAACTCATAACTTCAAACCACAAAACCACTAAGCAAGAACCATTTACTCACTTTCATCACATGCAAACTACTCTCCTCTCTCTCTAAAATTCGTCCCATCCTACACATAAACACCCTCATTTTATCTATTGTAGTCATAAAATCATGTGTTATTCATACACATGATGATGCTCCTTTGAAGCCTTGATGATTGGAGGTGATTCTAACATCCAAGGAGGTGATTTAGTGATTTCTAAGGGCTGATTTCTACAAGAAGTTTACAAGTATTGGTAGTCTTGAAGATTGGTGTTGATCTATCACAAGTTTAGCCATCAAAAATTCAAGCCTTGATCATAAACTACTTAATCTTGGTGGTATAAAGATTGTCCTTCCTATCCTCTTATTATTTTGATTATGTAATCTTGTATTTTCATTCCTATTGTATATGTATATGATAAATATATGATGATAAAAATATTGTGTGGGGATCAAGTGTTGATAAATATGGTTAAAAAGATGGAAAACCATAGGTAACAAGGTTAAAATATTGCTTAAAATGATGGCTGTATAAAAATAGTAAGTAACCAAATGTTAAACTGATAAAATGGCATAGTGGAATCAATTTACAGTGAGTATTAGGTGTTATAAACATGTGAGAGTTGGTCATGCAATAGAATCATCAAAATGAGTGAAATATGATCAAAACAAGATTAGAGTGCTAATCTGCCTACACTGTTTTGGACGAATTTATTAAAATATTTAGAGGTTGATTTATCAGTAGCTATAAAGGAATAAAATGAAGCACATATCATGTAGTTTCTATCATAAAAATTTGAGGTCCTATCTCATTATAGAACTCTAGATATGGACACTTTAGTGAACTTAAAATTTAGGACTGATTTTGTAAATAAGTAGTATATAATATAAGCACTAAAAATTTATTTAAAATCAACTAGTTGATAATAATCATAAATAAAGATATATATATATATATATATATATATATATATATATATATATATATATATATATATATATATATATATATATATATATATATATATATATATATATATATATATATATATATATATATATATATATATATATATATATATATATATATATATATATATATATATATATATATATATATATATATATATATATATATATATTAAAATGGGACATGTTATATAAATTACAAGTATAAATGTTTTTCCAAGTTATAAAACTATATACCTAAGTTTTACGTCTTTTCGGCTAAAACCGAAAGATTAACGTTTTTGTCAAATAAAACTTAGACGGTCGGACCCGTCTAATGTAAACTTTTATAAACTCACATACTGATATATGAACTTATATAACAAGTAAAAACCGATAAAACCCGAGCTTTACAACATATAGACATTAATGGGCCAAAGTAGCCTTATTGGACTATTAACCCGACTAGTTTGGTAAAACACTTATAAACTTACTTATTGGGCTTAACACACTTGGGCCCAACATGTAAAGTATAATACTGATAATAAAAGTGTAAAATGGACTAATATAAGGTATTGGGCTTATAATAGGCTTATTGGGCCTAAAACATGTAAATAAGTAAAACTAGTAAACTAGTGTAAAAGTTACCAATACATAACACTAAAATGAGTAAATGAGAATGTATAAACCCACTTGATCATCATCATATATATAAAATCATCATATGTATACATAATTGTTATTTTGATAAAGTCATTGGACAAAAGTCTAATACGAGTATTATTTGTCTAGGTTTCCGTGATTGAAGCACGTACCGTACATCCGAATTGCCGATAACAGCCTTTCCCAATCAACGTGAGTTCATAGCCTCGCACTCTTTTAAATGTTTTTATGAAATGTTTTATAAACCCGCGATGGAGATAACATGTTAGTTTTGATAAAATAGGACACTAGTTGTCCCAATTGTTTGTTAATTGATTTGGACCCGAATGATTGTATGACCCGATGAATGATTATATCACCCGAAGTATGAAATAAAATGGACTATTAAAGTTAGGTTATGTCACTAAAAGTCCCATTAGCATGAATTGTGAACTGCCGGGATTTGGTAGACGCTTGTGCATATAATAGTACTATTTGGGGACGATCACCCCAGTTCGCGCCTTGACGGTTGATCCCCATCGTACCACATTGATTGGTAGCGAATTTATGTATGAGAAGATTTACATAGCGTGATTTTTGTGACGACACGCTAACTTAGATGGGCAAATTGAGTTTGGGGCTAGCTACCCGTTGTTTGTTGTAGTAAGGTAACAATGTCGTGCGGCTTATAATAATCCAAATAACGAAAATACTGCTTTATGCATTGAATTACAATATATTGCCTGACTAGCAATACAGGGTCTTATTATTGATATTATGTTCGTGTTTTGGTTTTATATAACCATATCCATATAACGGTTTTTATTTAACTTTATACAACGTTATGAAACGTATTGTATGATGTTTTTACGACATTGGTTTGTATAATGGTTTTGAAGGCAACAACCTATATTATGATTTTGACAAGGATTTGTATAAAATATTTTTGGCCTATTTTATGGCCTACTACAAGGATTTGTACAAAATGATTTTCGGTAATAATTGTATACCGGTGATATATTAATGGTTTTATTAAAATCTATGAATTCACTCGGCATTATCGCTGACCTTTTCTTTTAACATGTTTTATCTCAGGTAATTGAAGGTAATTCTCGGGAAGACAACAAGAATTCATGGCCCGCACTTAAATAATAATTTCTATTCAAATGCTTTGTAAATTGTATGAAATATGATGACTTGGGACCTATGTAAATTTGATATTTATGAATGGAAATGCTTTATTATTAAACGACGCGATTTTATGCGTTGTGTATGATGTGAGTAATGTGCTATCCCGTAACACCAACGAGTCTTCCGTTGTATTGAATTGTGTAAATTTGGGGGTGTTACAAGTAAACTTTCCGAATACTTGTCTAAAATTTTATAATTTGTGAAGGATTTGAAAATTATGATGAGTGTCTTATCTCACATGCTCACACTATTACAAGTGTCGTCGTATGGTGATATCGTCATACCTTGTATAAGGTATTTGAACTCACCGATATATTGACAGCTATCCTTACAGTTTCTTGAACTGTAAAGTATTCTTATTCCTTAACGTGTAATGCAACAATGCTCATTTTTGAGCATATCTAGTTTAGCAGATAAAATCTCACTTTACTAGAACTGATCATCCTTTAGAATCAGTGGACACATACAACACTATACTTTATAATTCGTAAACATTGTATTAATAATAATCTAAATGCTCTCAATTAGATTTTGTGGTTGTCAGCTCCTCCTGCTCTTCTGCAAAAGTAACAACCAGTTTTATATACAATATGACATATACATAATGAATCTTTAGTTAAAAACATAAGGTTTCCATCCATGTAATAAATTATGTCAAATGAAATATATCATTTAAGACTTTCTTTATTGATATATTACATTTATGTTGAACTTAATTACATCGTATGTTTATTCCAATAAATATTTATTCCAAAGTCATTAGTTTTTTCTTAAATTCTCAAGTAAGGTTTCATTCCAATCTTAAGGATTAACATCTAGATTAGATGGAATGATGTCTTCAGTATGTTATACAACATATGAATTTAAAGGAAAAACACAGTGCTCCACTTAATATCATGTATACTTAAAAATATCTAAATTTAATCAAAACTATATTGTAATTAAATTCTAGATTCAACTCCTAGATGCATGATTTAATCCATACTTGGATTTTTGTATCTTATATACTACATAAAGATTTTAGACTTATAAACCTTTTGATTACACACCGTCCTCGCTAAAAGTAATCATAAAGGAAAACAGTATAAAACTTAATCGCCATATTCCATATACATAGAAAATGTATGACAATTAATTCTCTTTATTTAATTAAGGCGTGTAGAGAAGAAAGATTTAATCACAATCAATCTCTTGGGTATAAAGATTAACATCTAGCTTAGATGGAATGATTTCTTTAGTATATTATACAACATATGAACTTAAAGAAAAAACACAGTGCTCCCACTTAATATCCGGTATACTTAAAACTATATAAATTTAATCAAAATCATATTGTAAATAAATTCTAGATTCAGCTTCTAGATGCATGATTTAATCCATACTTGGATTATTTTATCTTATATACTAAATAAAGATTTTATAGACTTATAAACCTTTTGATTACACACCGTCCTTGCTAAAAATAATTGTTAGAAATATGTTTTTAACGTATACTTATAAGTATCGGTCACTCCACAATATTATTAATGTTGTATAGCTCGTAGTTAATAGTTGCTTATTTAGTTAAGTAAAAAACCGACCCATGGGCTTGTCATGGGTCGGCCCAAGCCCATTAGTGGCTTGGATATAAATACCCCTTTCCACCATGGAAAGGGGTTGGTTGTTGGTTGTTTCACTCACACCTTTGAATAAAACACATATTTCTCTCTCACTTTCTCTCACTAGTTTCTCTCTCTAGAAATCTTCAACCCACTTTATTGATTCATAAGATTATCCATATTCTTCAATTGGTATCAGAGCGCCATGGGGTGATTTAAGGTAATGATTTGTGTTGTTCTTTAGTTTTTGATTGTATTAGTGTTCTTTAGGAAAATCTATCTTGATTCTTGAAGTTTTTGGTGATTTTGTTGTTGGGATTAGTAGATAAGTATTGGGTTTTACTTCTTTTAGTAGAAATGACAAAACTTTTCGGGTAATTTGGTAAAAATCTGGGTTTGTTCTTAATATATTTAGTCGACTGTTAAACACAGGAACCAGCTTTTTTCCAGTAAGTTCCGAACCAATATCTTCCGAACCAAAAGTTCCGGATCAGAGAAGTTCCGAACCAATATCTTCCGAACCAAAAGTTCCGGATCAAAGAAGTTCCGAATCAGTTTCTTCCGAACAAAAAGTTCCGGATCAAAGAAGTTCCGAATCAGTTTCTTCCAAACCAAAAGTTCCGGATCAAAGAAGTTCCGAATCAGTTTCTTCCGAACCAAAAGTTCCGGATCAAAGAAGTTCCGAACCAATATCTTCCGAACCAATAGTTCTGAATCAAAGAAGTTCCGAACCAAATCTTCCGAATCAAAGAAGTTCCGAACCAAATTCTTCCGAATCAACACTTTTCCGGATAAAGGAAGTTCCGAACCAAATCTTCCGAATCAACAATTGTTCCGAACCAAGGGATATTTTACTTGTTTTTCGACGATTTTTAGAGGATTTAATCTTGGTTTCTTTAACACCCCCAAATTTACACGCAGCGGAATACATCTTTGGGTGCTAAACAATGATACAACAAAACATAATTTATAAAGAACGACTCGAAAAGAGACTTTTTAGATTTATCGTTCCTAAAACATTTGTCAGAGTAGCGTAGTCCCAAGTAATCGTTACCAAAAGATAAGTTAAAACAACATATTCGTTTGTTTTAAAAATGGAACGATAAATAAATCAAAGAGTTTGAACAACAAAAGCCGTGCACAACTTCATTCCCCGTGACCTCCAAGCTTCCACTTCTTGATTACCTGAAATACATGTGAGTAAAACAATCAGCAAAAATGCCGAGTGAATCTATAGGTTTATATAATCAATTTGAACACAAGCAAAGATTATAAGTTTGTGGCATGCTTATAAGCATCAAATAATAATTTGCATCAACAATGATAATTGTATATAGCATAAATTGCAATAAGCTCATGGAACCGAGCCCTTAGACACTCCCATATCAGTCTAATAAGACGAGAGATTTATTAATTGCCGGTTACCTCCAGATTATTGGTACATTGCCGTATACCTGACTTCTCAATACAATATGCTCAAACAGTGTGGAGGTCGGGCCTAAGCTTCTATGACAAGTCCACAAAAACTGAACCGGGGCGGCTTCCCCCATAGATCTATTAATTGTACTAGCGGTTAACCCATCATAGGTTAATTAACGGTCCATAATTGAGGTTTTAACAAAGGCAATCACTTAATGCAATTTAAAGGCAACCACGGGTCCATTCATAGAGGGACAAAACATACCATAAAAATCTTGTGTTCTAAGTTTATAAAAACATGTATTCCCCCTCGCGGGTTTAAAATCATTTAATAACTAGTATAAAGCGAGGCTATAGACTCACCTTAGCCGATAGTGGTAATGAGACGATCGCCGACGATAGATGATGCCTTTCAAACACGAGAACCGCAACCTATCAAATGAGGTGCGTTCATTAATAATAGACTCGAGAAATAAACCATACATAAGAATATAAAACTCGACTCATATAATCACGACAAACTCGAGAGAAAACGATACAAGTGATACTATTACACTCTCCTATATATTCACTTTATTATTCTATGTCTTTAATAAAAATCTGCCGGAACATACCGAATGTCCAAGCCGCTTTCCCATACTTAGACACATCAAATTTTTATGATACTACTCAGAGAACTCACTTACTATATGTAGAAAGTCCTCCCAAGAGCCCATCAAAAGATTTTACTTCTAAAGTTCCCTACCCGACTCATCTTTGAATCACAAAATCCGGACAGTTTAGCGACCTTGACTTACGAAACCATTTTGACCATTCTAAACAACTCCATTTGTAAAACCGCCACTTGATTCTAAAAATAGACTCAAAATACTAAACTTGGGGCCTGAGAACAGCCCTTGAATCATTTTGAAACTCATTTTATAGTCCCCAAGATTCGATCCATATATCAACAACAATTTTCGGATTGTGTCGACACTCGTCTCCCGGTACACGAAAATCAAACTAGTGTATCTTCCACCTCGTTTGGAGTTGGAAGGCCTACTTTATATCAAATCGAAGCTAACGAAATTCTCTACAACATAATCCCATAATATCAACCTATTTTCAGACTTAAGATTTTCGAAAATGCCTCTAAACCTACTGCCTAAAATTGGCCATTTAAAAACCATACAAAATCAAGTTTTTGATCAAAACCAACAACTTTTATCATCATTCTAACATCCTAATATCATCATAAACCATTCCTAACACTTGTATCATCATCAAAATCAAAAACCCAAAAATTAAAAATCAATTTTTTAACAAAAACATAACATGAAAATCTCTTGATCATCACTACTAACACATGCATACAACAAATTTGGATCAAACATAACCAACTTTTCTTGAAAAATTTATATGGTTGCATGTATGAAAATTTTATACCAAATTGTAGCCCTTTGAAAATGGAGGATGGGACTTGTTTTGATTTTGGATGGATCAAAGTTGATCATCAAAATTTTTGATGATTTGCTTGTGTTGTGGTGTAGGCTAAAAAGAAAGAGGAGGAAGAAGAATGGTGATTTTATTTAATGAATTTTTTAAATGAAATGAGATAATGGAAAAAAAAATTTTATATAGTGTAAGGTTAGGGTAGTTTTTGCCAATTTGTGATAGTTTTGGTCCAAAATAGAATAAAATAGTTTAAAAGGGTAGAAAATGTAAATTGTAATTTTTGAAATATTTACGAGACTCGGGTTTCGTAAAAAAAAATACTTTTCAAAAGTTTAAACGCACACGAAAAATAATAATATAATGACTCGATACGTAATTAAAACGATATCGTCGAAAGTATTAAATATCGAAACGATCGATAATAAAATATAAAATTTTTAGGCATCCGTCGGTATCGCGATCACTAGTTGTTCTCGTTACTCGTCAAAATATTAAAATATAATATTTAATATCGGTTTCAACTTAAACCGTTAAACATAATAATATTTAACGTTATAAAATACTTCAAAATAATTGAAAGTAGAATTAAATTATGACCTTATTTTTACGGGTTTTACATCCTCACCACCTTAAGGGAGCGACGTCCCGGCGCTCAACTCGCCTCATACACGAGTTGTTCACTACCCGGAAGGATGAGGGCATTCCTTATAAAGAAGTCTTCACGTTCCTACGTGAATCTTGATCCACGATCTCCATTGGTTCTTTTACAAAACGCAACTTGTCGTCAAGTTGTATCTCACCAAAAAGGAATAAATAAATCCTTATCCACAAGTCACCCGTCAAGCTCGACACATGAAAATTTTATGAATCACACGAAGCTCATTCGATAACAAGAATAGATGACAGGATTTTCGGGTAAGTCCAGTTAAAAAGAATGTTGCAATTTAAAGGATAGCCACTGGCCGGATAGCCATGGACACACATCAAAAAGAATTAACAATAAAAACATTTTCGTCATCGGAGGGTGCTCACACGCGGGTCCTCACTTAAAAGATAATACAAAGACAACATCTCACTTTTGCCAACGTGCATTAAAGTCTCAATAAACATCGTCATTGAAAGTAAAAAAGATATTACATAATATATGTTCTACATGATTGGACGTCATCGGATGATGCCATCTCAAGTTCTCACAACTTACGATCATTTGACTAGATCACATACCACATAAGTACATAAAAATAAAAGGTCGAACAATAACATCAAGTATAGATTTCCATCGTTAATCATCGAGAAAACCTTGAACGAACCCTTGATAATAACCACTTGATCACAAGAGTCTTTCCACTTGCGGTGTCGGCTTCAACATACTCCTCGAGGTTGTAACATATTTATTAACTCCATTAATTAAGAGATTCGGTCCTCAATCATTCCACAAGTACACGCATAAATCCTGGTGACACTTATCGTTTCTTCTTATACACTGCTTCCCGAGATTTGTTTTAAACTCAGAATAAAATAGTAATCTTACATAACCAGATAAAAATGAATTCAATAAACGCATAAACGGACAAGATGTGGTAAAATGATTTAAGGTTGACGATCGACGAGGGATCTCGAATCACGTAACCGTAAAACATAATAATTCATAATACTAGAAAATGAGAGCGAAGAATGAATTAAATATTAACACTAAAATAAAGTTTGTCACAATTATCCGTCACGGATTTGGTATTACCTTAAAACTCAGTTGAGGTACTTTCTTGATAAAGATGATATATTAAAAATAGAAGTTAAATAGCTTCATAATTTATTTTGGTTGTCTTAAGAAACTTTGAAAGAATGACATGAATTTATTAATTCAACTCATATTGATGGTTACAATTAGAAAATATAATTTCCAAATTAAATCATTATTAGGAATATAAATTAAACCGGTAATTTCACTACGTTAAAAGTAAAGTATGATAAGTTAATTAGTTCAAAAGATAGAGCATAATTTCATTTTAAACATTAGTTTTAGTTATACAAAATAGGATGTATAAATTTGACCTTTTTCTTATGATAGTTATTTCGATAATTGAACATCATTGGAAAAATGTATAAAAGTTCCATGAAAATTTTATGATACGTTGTAGAAATTCGTAAAGGTGTTTATTATTTCAAAATAAACATGGGTTACATTCGGGTTTCGAAATGTGACAAGATAACAAACGAATACGAATGGAAATAATAGTCAACAATTAGTACGAAATCAATGGTACAAAAGGGGACGAAGCAAATGTCGTATGAATTCTTAAAGAGAATAATAAAATGAAGGCGTTGATAGTAAGACGATAAGAAGTAAGATTAAACAAGTTGTCAATTTTGTTAGTGCGGTCGGTGGTTCACCAATATCAGCTCGTTAACTTAGCGGTGGTCGATACATGATCGGAAAGAAGATCCATACAAAAATTTTAATAAATAAAATTCCTAATAATCACTTGTAATTAAAACAAATCGAATGAACGATGTTAGTGTTTAAAGAGAGAAGTCAAAGCACGATTCACAAGAGTGGATTTCGAGACAAACGAGAGTGACAGACGTCATCCCGGATATACGGAAATCACTCTAGTGATAATTCATTATTCACGTGCGGAGACATTCCAAAGATCTACCCAGTCGCATAAAGAAGATTGGACAAGAAGGAAGGATAAAACATTGAGACTTTCAAGTCATTTATCAACAGTCAGTAATTACACGAACGGTCAAAAGAAATCAGTTATAAGACAAAATGGAGTAACAAGTGGAAAAACGATTGTCGAGTAAAAATGTATTAGTAAGCGCGTAATTCGTTCAAGAAAAGGTAAGAAAACATATGCGGATGCATAGAAATTGCGCTACTTGCATGAAATATAAAGGTTTTTAAAACTACTTTTCATTTTATTTCATTTTATTTATCTTTATCATAAATACAAGTAAAAAGTTGATTATTATCAAGATTTTTAAGGTGACTACTATTCAGCCTAGCATGGCTCCTTCTAAATTAGACATAGGTGATCAGGCCATGTATAATTTAGGACTAGCAATGCAGTGCTTCATTTCGTCGAAAAGTATTACGTTTCTTATGTTTATATATAAACCATGCCATTTGCAAAATGGAATTTAAAAATAGTTTATAAATTTATAGGATACAAGTAATTTTTGAGATACTTAATAAGCAACTTTTAATCTTACGAAAAGTATTTTATAAGACCAAAGTAAAAATAATTGGTGAAAATAATCGTAAAACAATATCAGATTTATTTATAAGGTGACATTATGACAACGTATAAAGTAGTCAAAGTTTTGCAAAAAGTGGCAAATAGTAGCTCATAAAACAACCAATAAAATGGTTACAAGTTGTTAAGTTTTCAAAGGGTTATAAGGTTTAGACGAAAACGTCATGAGATACGCGATAAGAATGTCCATGAAGAATGTGAAGGCGAAACTTCAAAACTCAACTCAAATCAGTGGAAGGTTAGAAGAAAACAAAAATAAAATAACATCGAATGACAAATGAGTCATATATATGAAAAGAATAAAACAATCCACATGTGTATTCTATGTAAGATACTCGACACAATATGCTTTTAAGAAAGTATATTATTCATTTTCAATTTACAACATTAATCCGGTAATTGCTAATTCTGTAATGTTTCTATTTTTAAATATTTTCACATGCAACTAGTATTCGTTAGTTGTAAAATAATATTTGTTAAAATTTTACGATCTCAAATGAAATCAAAACAGCTTAGAAACATTTAAAACTCATGTTCTAAATTTTCTATCAGATTTAACTTTTAAATATGAGCCGATTAATTGACCCGATAAACGACATCTCCAAGACTCAGAGTCTAAAGCATTTTGATGCAAAACGACGTTTCAGACGACTTTCTAGTTTTACCCGAGACCTGAAAACCAATGTAAAATGACTAAAATACCCCTGCAAATTCTGTGCAGGTTTGACTATTTTATTTAAAAAAAAAAGCAGGTCTTACTTTTAAGTTTTGACCTGTTTATACTGCCCCTACAGTTTCTGCATAAAGTGTATTTTTCGACACTTCTTAACGGCTCAAAATATTTACATATATACACACATGTCTTGTGGATTTTACAACAACGAAAAAAAATAAATCTCGTAATGAGCATCAAATAATATATAGCATGATGAATGACAGAAAATGCTTCAAGGTATTCAACACAAAATTTAGGAAGCAAAACGGTGAAAGACGTTCGTAATTTAGATTTCAAAATGCAATGTAGGCAAATATCCTTGGTGCCACGATTGTCAAAAACACAAAACATAACAAGAAAAGAATGGAACATTAACATGCTACACTCCAGGAGCGAGAAGGTTAATGAAAAACAAATGATACAATTTTATATAAGTAAAATCGTATTCCAATTCTAGCGCCATAATCTAGACGATGATTTATAAAATGACGATGACGTTACCGAGATATAAGTGAACAATACACTTCGGAGTCGATACATATAAATGTCAATAAATAGCGGTTAGTCTATTCCAAGGACACATTGAGCTACACAATGGTCTAGAAATTACGTTTCAAGACGTCCAAGCACAAATAGCCGGAAGACGATTTGGATATCTACGTAGATATCTCAAAGGGTTAAGCAATAAAAGTAACGCGCGCAGATAAAGGTATGTAAGGTCATAATATAAATTTTTTGCAATAAAAGCAATTTAAATACTTCAAAAATATATACAGAAAGATCTTGAAAATTCGTTGTATTTATTTAAGTTAATCATTAATAAATGATAAACTTTTATCGAAAATTTTAACGACATAAATATATATCGATAAAGGATTATAGTATTTATTTAGAAATACTTAGCAATAAGGCATACATAATAATGTATATAATCCCAGAAGTACCTTAACCTGAAGTCACGCGAAATCATGTGCACCGACTCTTTGAAAAATAAAAACGACAGTTATAGTTTAGGTTTTTAGAAAAAGACCTAGTTCTCTATAACTCATGGCTCTGGTACCAATCTTTAACACCCCCAAATTTACACGCAGCGGAATACATCTTTGGGTGCTAAACAATGATACAACAAAACATAATTTATAAAGAACGACTCGAAAAGAGACGTTTTAGATTTATCGTTCCTAAAACATTTGTCAGAGTAGCGTAGTCCCAAGTAATTGTTACCAAAAGATAAGTTAAAACAACATATTAGTTTGTTTTGAAAATGGAACGATAAATAAATCAAAGAGTTTGAACAACAAAAGCCGTGCACAACTTCATTCCCCGTGACCTCCAAGCTTCCACTTCTTGATTACCTGAAATACATGTGAGTAAAACAATCAGCAAAAATGCCGAGTGAATCTATAGGTTTATATAATAAATTTGAACACAAGCAAAGATTATAAGTTTGTGGCATGCTTATAAGCATCAAATAATAATTTGCATCAACAATGATAATTGTATATAGCATAAATTGCAATAAGCTCATGGAACCGAGCCCTTAGACACTCCCATATCAGTCTAATAAGACGAGAGATTTATTAATTGTCGGTTACCTCCAGATTATTGGTACATTGCCGTATACCTGACTTCTCAATACAATATGCTCAAACAGTGTGGAGGTCGGGCCTAAGCTTCTATGACAAGTCCACAAAAACTGAACCGGGGCGGCTTCCCCCATAGATCTATTAATTTTACTAGCGGTTAACCCATCATAGGTTAATTAACGGTCCATAATTGAGGTTTTAACAAAGGCAATCACTTAATGCAATTTAAAGGCAACCACGGGTCCATTCATAGAGGGACAAAGCATACCATAAAAATCTTGTGTTCTAAGTTTATAAAAACATGTATTCCCCCTCGCGGGTTTAAAATCATTTAATAGCTAGTATAAAGCGAGGCTATAGACTCACCTTAGCCGATAGTGGTAATGAGACGATCGCCGACGATAGATGATGCCTTTCAAACACGAGAACCGCAACCTATCAAATGAGGTGCGTTCATTAATAATAGACTCGAGAAATAAACCATACATAAGAATATAAAACTCGACTCATATAATCACGACAAACTCGAGAGAAAACGATACAAGTGATACTATTACACTCTCCTATATATTCACTTTATTATTCTATGTCTTTAATAAAAATCTGCCGGAACATACCGAATGTCCAAGCCGCTTTCCCATACTTAGACACATCAAATTTTTATGATACTACTCAGAGAACTCACTTACTATATGTAGAAAGTCCTCCCAAGAGCCCATCAAAAGATTTTACTTCTAAAGTTCCCTGCCCGACTCATCTTTGAATCACAAAATCCGGACAGTTTAGCGACCTTGACTTACGAAACCATTTTGACCATTCTAAACAACTCCATTTGTAAAACCGCCACTTGATTCTAAAAATAGACTCAAAATACTAAACTTGGGGCCTGGGAACAGCCCTTGAATCATTTTGAAACTCATTTTATAGTCCCCAAGATTCGATCAATATATCAACAACAATTTTCGGATTGTGTCGACACTCGTCTCCCGGTACACGAAAATCAAACTAGTGTATCTTCCACCTCGTTTGGAGTTGGAAGGCCTACTTTATTTCAAATCGAAGCTAACGAAATTCTCTACAACATAATCCCATAATATCAACCTATTTTCAGACTTAAGATTTTCGAAAATGCCTCTAAACCTACTGCCTAAAATTGGCCATTTAAAAACCATACAAAATCAAGTTTTTGATCAAAACCAACAACTTTTATCATCATTCTAACATCCTAATATCATCATAAACCATTCCTAACACTTGTATCATCATCAAAATCAAAAACCCAAAAATTAAAAATCAATTTTTTAACAAAAACATAACATGAAAATCTCTTGATCATCACTACTAACACATGCATACAACAAATCTGGATCAAACATAACCAACTTTTCTTGAAAAATTTATATGGTTGCATGTATGAAAATTTTATACCAAATTGTAGCCCTTTGAAAATGGAGGATGGGACTTGTTTTGATTTTGGATGGATCAAAGTTGATCATCAAAATTTTTGATGATTTGCTCGTGTTGTGGTGTAGGCTAAAAAGAAAGAGGAGGAAGAAGAATGGTGATTTTGTTTAATGAATTTTTTAAATGAAATGAGATGGTGGAAAAAAAAATTATATAGTGTAAGGTTAGGGTAGTTTTTGCCAATTTGTGATAGTTTTGGTCCAAAATAGAATAAAATAGTTTAAAAGGGTAGAAAATGTAAATTGTAATTTTTGAAATATTTACGAGACTCGGGTTTCGTAAAAAAAAATACTTTTCAAAAGTTTAAACGCACACGAAAAATAATAATATAATGACTCGATACGTAATTAAAACGATATCGTCGAAAGTATTAAATATCGAAACGATCGATAATAAAATATAAAATTTTTAGGCATCCGTCTGTATCGCGATCACTAGTTGTTCTCGTTACTCGTCAAAATATTAAAATATAATATTTAATATCGGTTTCAACTTAAACCGTTAAACATAATAATATTTAACGTTATAAAATACTTCAAAATAATTGAAAGTAGAATTAAATTATGACCTTATTTTTACGGGTTTTACAGTTTCTTACACAAAAACTCAACACAACTCACAACTTTACTTCACTGCTCGATCAACCGATAATCTTTGTCTCTTTAAAGTGATCAAAATGAATCCGAATTCATTAATGCCTCAAATGACATCACTTACGGATATTTCCGTCATTACGGGAACGGATAATCGCCCTCCAATGCTCATTAAAGAAGTCTTTGAAGCATGGCAAGGTCGTATGATGTCATACATTAAGGGAAAACCGACATATGGGAGGCTTATGATCAAGTCAATTCTAAATGGTCCACTTGATTATGGTACCATCGTTGTTAACAATGTGACTCGACCACGGGAGTTTGAAGAACTTAGACCAGCTCAACAACTTATTGCCGATGCAGACGAAAAGGCTCTTCAACCCATTCTCCAAGCTCTTCCACATGACATCTATCGAATGGTAAGTCAATATACGGTTGCAAAGGATTTATGGGAACGTCTAAAGGTTTTGCTACAAGGTACGTCTCTCACTAAACAGGAACGGGAATGTCAGTTGTATGATCTGTTTGATAGATTCACGTACAGTCCAGGGGAAACGCTTCACGACTACTACTTCAGATTCACTACTCTCATGAATGATTTGAATGTATACAATCTCGTGATTGCTCCATTCCAGGTTAACACCAAGTTTTTGAATACTTTACCTCAAGCTGAATGGGGTGAGTATATTACCGATGTTAAGTTAACCAGGGATTTGCATAAGTGCAATTTGGATCAACTCTATGCTTTTCTTCAGCAGCATGAGAAACACGTGATCATGCACCGTTCGCCTCGAGGTATGTACCCTGATTCTTTAGCTTTGATGGCAAATCAACCAAGCTTGTCATACAACAACACTCCTTATATCATGGGACACCAAGCCTATCATCCATCACCGTACATGACTCCAAGCTTCCCCCAATATTCGATTCTACCGCAACCACCCACCTCACATCAGCAACAATATCGGTTTAATGCACCTTCGTCTCAGAGAGAACCACAAGCATCACAATATGCCTCACAACCTCACCCATATTCACCAGCAAGCATTGCACCTTATGCTCAGTCATCATATTCTTCTTATCAAGAAAATGCAGCATATCCATCAAGCTATTCTGACCACATGACTATTCCTTCTAGTGCTTATGCCGCTCAACAAGACCAAGCAATTTATTGTGATAATGATGAAGTCCCCATTCCTGAATTCAAATAAGGAACTGACCCAGTTGAAGTGTTAGCCACTATGTCTGCTTATCTCACAAGGACATTGAGCAAACGAGGATTTAGAGGACCAGCTCCTACTAACAATCAGCTGAGGAATTCATCCAATTCTCGATAACAAGCTACTATTGAGAATGGCAGGGTAATGGTTCAACCTATTCAACCTTATCAGAGGAGACCCACTACATCAACCACCAATGCACGCACGGTCAATCCTGCTCCAATGGTCAACACTCCTCCACGGGCTAATTCCACAAGCAAGTTGAGAATGATTACATGTATGAATTCTGGGCTACCAAGGAAAGTACTTCAAACAAGGTCACCTTCTCCCTCGACAACAAGCAACAGACACTCACCGCTTCAGAGTTCCGCAAGATATTTGGAATTCGGGATACACCCAAAGGTTTGTCATTTTCAAGGAACCCTAACAAAGACGAACTCATGGAGATGTTCCGTGCTCTTGGATGTCCTGACCTACGAGTTGTGTCTGATTTTACCACCGCCGAAGTGGGTCAACCTTAGAGAGCTATCTTTGGTATTCTCAGTAGATGTCTTACACCTAAAACAACTGGGCATGATGCTGTGCATGGTCCAATTATGAACATCTTCTATGGAATGTACAAAGGCTTAAATACAGATTATGCATCCTTGTTGTGGGAAGAATTTAACTTTCAACTCTTCCAAAACAAGAAGCTGAAGGCTAATTTCTTTCTTTACCCTCGGTTTATCAAGCTTTTAATTCATTATTTTATGAAGAATGATGTCTCTATTGATAAGCGTGCAGCAAGTCGTCACCACACTGAAGAGGCTGATGACAATGTGGACCTAAGGCATGAAGGACCCTCTGGTGCTGTTAATCCTGGTCCTATTCTCGATTATCTTCTGACAGATAAAATTAAAGCTTCTGCTGATTACAAGCTACTGCTAATAGAAATCAAGAAGAAAAAAGCAAGCCTTCAGACAGGAGAAGACTCGTCTACTACGGTCAAGAGTAAAGGTAAACGCAAGCAAACAGTTGCTTTATCTGAACCCAAAACCAAGAAGAAAAAGACGGAGGCTAAGAAGGGTAAGAGCACGGCTGACGAGCTTGTTCTCTACAACGAAGAAGATGTTGATGACGATCCTACTCTCGAAAAGACTGAGAAAAAGTTAATGAAGATGGCTATTGAAAAGAGTAGGAGAGACACAGGCGGTAGTGGTTCGGGTGCACAGATGGACGTTGAAGAAGAATACGAGGAGCCAGATGATATTAATGAGTTTGGATCACCCGAACGTTACTCAGCATCGAAGGAGACATCCATTGCTGATACAGCAAGTGTTGAGAAGGAGTCCGGTGCTACAACAATCATTGTGACTACACAGCCTCTCGTAACTCAACCTCCACCAATCCAGCCTTTACCAACCCGACCGGTGCCAACACCATTCCTTCCACCTCCAACAACTTCCATCCTCAGTACTGTAATCACAACCGAGCCTCTTCAACCAACCCAGAGTAGCTCTGTACCATCTTCAATGGCTGCATTCGTAATGGCGGAAATGTTGGATAAACACACGGATAGTCAAAGAAGAGAGATGGATAAACTTCGAGAAGAGCTATTTCGACGAGTGGAAAGTGAAGCGGGATCCAAGAAAGCCCAAGAAGAGATGCTAGCTAAGTTCACTGCAGAGATGGAGTTGACACGTAAAGCTCATGCAGAAGAACTTGCTCAGGTCAAACAGGCTGAAGCTGATAAGTATGAAGCACGACTTACGAGACTTCGAGTTATAAAAGATAAATATAAGGAGCATAAAGAAACACTTGAAGCTTCTATTTTAGAGAGAGTAAATGAATCTGTTGAGGCCCTTATGCCAAAGTTGCGTGATGAAATGAGGAAACTTGCGGCTGATAACTTGATGATTAAGTCGTCCAACCCTTCCGAGTCAGCTTACAAAATTGCATATGACTTGACGGATTTTGAATTAAAGAAGATCCTCAAAGCTCGCATGAAGGAAGTTGGATCCTTTAACAAGTCTAAAGTTTAGCGGATACTTTATAAAGCACTCAATGACGCTATTTTTGAGGATGATCGGTTGTTTAAAACGTTTGGAAGCGTGGTACCTTATCACATCTTAGATGAGGAGGAAAAGATAGATAGTGAACAAGAGGAGGATAATGGTGAAGAAGAAGAAGAAGAAGAAGATGATGATGATGGTGACAATGATGGTGATGATGATGATGATGGTGATGATGATGATGATGGTGATGATGGTGATCTAAATGAGGAGAGTGATAAGGGAAGCAACGGGGATGACGATGAGGATGATGGTGGTAAACATGATCAGCCTGAAACGGGGGACAAGGTTGCCAGCACAAAGAAACCATCTAAGTCTGGTACCAAGTCTCAGAAAGATGCTGCGCAAAAGGAAAAGTCCACCTCTACGGAATCAAGACGAACCAAGTGGCGCCATGATGTGAATGTTGCTACTGAGTCATCGATTCCCGGTACATCTGTTTCTGTTTCTATACCTGTTACCACTAATCCTGTTAGCTCTTTTGTTGCTCCTGTGATTGCAGAATCAGTAACTGAACCTGAATCTGCACAACACTCGCCTGTTCATGACACCACCGAAATGCTTGAATCAGAACCAGCAAGTGTTCATGTTTCTACTCCTCTGCAACAAGAACCACAATCTACTGTTCCCGAGTCAAGCACACGGGACTGGGCGGATACATTGGAGATTGATGAAACTGCACCGCCACAAGCTTGGATCATGGCAGCTGCTAAATATGATCCAATCACAGACGCTGACAGAGATGTTCTATATCTCCGTATCCGTAGTCCGATAGACTTGTGTGCATTTCTGGCTCATGAGTTTAAATCTTCGGTCACTCCGTCTTTGGTGAAGAGAGCGCTAAAGGATAAGAGAATTCACGCCAACACCAGGTTAAGCCGCATGGAGTACGAGTATTATGCTGACGAGGTCCTGAAAGCTCTTAATACCGTTCAAAGGCCAGGCCTTCATGAGTCAGAAAGAGCTCCACCTCCACTTGATCCTTCTCAAGATAATCAAATTGCTCTTGACTTCTTTGTCACCTATGATCTTGATTATTGATGAGACTGCTTTTATACATGGTCTCATCGTCCAAATCGGGCTTAAATTGCATAAAATATCATAAAATAGACCAAATATATGCTCGTGTTTGTTACTTGTGTATTTTTAGGTACGGATATTGAGGAATTGGCAAAAGAACACAAGAATCAATCAAAAACGAACACGGGAAATGAAGTCGCACAATGAACCGGGCGCAAGTTTGGATTTTGCAAAAATACCCTTGAAGAATTGAAGATTGGCAAGAATGGCCCCTCATCTTTGAAGAACTTGTCACATTTGACCCTCAAAATATCAAATGTACAAGTATGATCCTTTATGTTTGAAGATATTACAAGTTCAGCCCTTGGGAATCAAGAATATACAAGTTAAGGCCCTTGGATAAAGTTTATAAAAGTTTTGTGCCACTTTTGACAAGTTGTCAAAAGTTGACAAGAAGAAACCAAGCACTGATGGCATTTAATACAACTTGAAAGAAAGTGGAAAACCTAGGGACCTAATCTGTCAAAACCACAAACCTTATCTCCCAACCAGACCATGCCACGTCAACCCTACCCACCCATTTACCCACCACCCACCCACAAAACCGACCCTACCCGTCCATTACCCAACCCGGTTATTTATTTAACTTGGTCAAAACAGTCAAACCCACTTAACCCTCCTTTTCCCTCCATTAACACTTATTTGAAAAATTAATTAACCCAAAACGAATCTAACCTGGTTAATTAACCCATAAACCCTAGAACACCCCCAGATCCAATCCACCCAAATCAAGGGGTTTTTAGCTAAAACCTTCCAGAACCCTAATCAACGTCCCTCTCATCCAGACCCACCTCACCCAACAAACCCACATGGGCTGTGGGACCCTCCCCAAGCTTCCCCTGCTACATCACTTTCGCACCAAAACCCACACCCGACCAAACCAACACCCAGGATCATCCCCTTGGTCCCAAAGGTTCATCCAACGACTCAAGATGAAGATTCCAAGCTGGCATCCAGTACATGATCACATGAGACGGTTTTTGACCCATTTTCAGTCAAATCTTCAAGGGCCTTTTAGGCATTTCAGTTTGCTAGGGTTTAGTGACCTAGAATGTTCTACTTAGTCTATTTAAGGAGGATGAAACCTGTTCATACCCCTTGTTCCAGTTTTTCTTAGCAATTTTCACTTGTAATTCCTTTTTAAGAAATTAAAAGTTTGGTGTTTGATAATCTCAAGTGTAATTCCTTTTTAGTGTTTTTAAAAGTTGTGTATTGTGAAAAGGCTAAGGATTCTGAGTTCCATTAATTTGTAAAGGTTTGTGTTAAAATTTTCAAAACGGGTTTAAAAAGTTCAAAATTTCATTAATCACATTACCTTTGAAGTGAAAGTGGAAAAGGTAGTTGATTTGTGAGTTGTGAGTGTTTTTAAAACGTTTGTGTTAAGATTGAAAGGTTTTGTGAAAGTTTCCAAGAAAGAAAAAGTTTAAACAGAATATATCAATTGCTTGTTCTTGTTTTGTTTTTTCTGAATTTTCAGGTTAAGCATTGTTGTTGATTATTGTCTGCATGCACCCGGGTGCATAGGGAGGTGGAATTGCATCCACTTGAACCTTGGATGTGAGGTTCAAAGGTAAAACCACTTTTCCTTTTTGAAAAGTTCAGAAAATAGAGGTTGTATGCTCTTGTTTGATTTCCTGCTTTAAAGGTGTTCAAGTTGTTTGAGTAGTGTTCTTATGTGTGTTAATACATGATAGATGCTATTTGGTTAGTTTTCATAGGTGTTAGAAGGTTTTGCTTTGAAAAAGTTGGTTTTCAGAATATAAAGGGGTGTTTGGATATGCTATTTACTTGATGATCTTGAAGGATTTTTAGAAGAAAAATGTGTTAAAGTAATTGATTAGGGTTGTGTTAAGTTACATGTTAGTTTTAGAATAGATTGGTACAAGTTTTGAAGCTATTTGTGTGGTAAAAAGTGAAAATAGAATAGCAAAATCTGCATGTTCCTCAATCTGCTTGTTTTCCTCATTTTTGGTGCATGATTTTGTGAATCCTGCTTAAGTATAGGGTGATTTAAAGATTTATTTGGTTTGTATGTTAATTGGATAGTGTGTGTGCATAATTTGGTCACTTGTATCTCATTGGTGTGCATTTGGATTAGCTAAACAGTCAACAGACCTGCTCTATTTTGCATCAGAAACTTGAGTTGCTTGTTTGTAAGCTTTCTGTGAGTTTGATTGTGCTAGGTGTGGTGTTTTTGTGTTTTGTTTGACTCCCTTCACTCAGAAAGAGTGAAGGGGTGCCTTTGTCCCAAGAATACATCACCAACAAGCAATCACCAAGCCCCTCTTGGCTCAAAATCTTGCAAGTGTGAACTCACACTTGTTATTCAGAAACATAAGCAGACCTGGGCACAATTTGCCTTCTAATTGGCTTAATCTTGGCCATTTTTGGATTTGGATTTGTGTTTGTAAGCTTATAAGTTGTACTGATCAAGTTTTTAAAAGCTAAAAAAAAAAAATTTAAATTGCCAAAAAGGACGTGGCCAGGACTCGAACCTGCGCCACTCCTCCCACAACCATACGTGTTAACCATCCTGCCCTAGGGTCTTTGACTGCTAGGTTTGGTTTGGTTTAATACTTAAGGTGATTTTGCTTTATAGCTTATTTGGTTAACAGCTTATAAATAAGCTTTTTCTAGCTTATCCCGTTTAGGTTTTTACTGTTTGTTAATTTTCCTAGGATAGTATTAAGTTTTTTGATTTTTCTGGCTAAAAATATTATTTTTCCTTTTATTTAATTAATTTCTAGGATTATTTTTAGTTTTTAAATTAGAAAGTCATTAAAAAATATTAAACAGTAACTAAAAAATACAAAAAAATAGTTTTTAGGTTTTAATTCTTATTTTTGAGGTTTACATATAAAAAAGTTTTCAAAAACTTTAATTTTTGATTTTATTTAATTTTAGGGTTTTTTTGGCAACTTTAAAAATTAATATTAAATTAACTAAAAGGTTTTAGGAACTTTTGTTTACATTTTCTTCTTAGTTAGATTATTTAGGATTTTTGAGAAGTTTTTAGAATTTATTTGAGGACTTTTAATTTTTTAGAATATTTTATTATTATTTTATTCATTAAAATAAAAAGTTTTATTTTTATTTCTTTTTCATTTTTCCTAGGTTCTATATCATTAATTAGGACTTTTCCCATTTGTAGAATAATTTTTAGGCTTTTCAATTAATTTTTAGAATTATTTTAAGATTTAATAGATTTTAATAGTTTTTAGGAGTTTAAAAATAGTTTAATTTGGTTTTAAAATTTTTAAAAATAGTTTTTAGCTTAATTAGGTTGTTTTTAAGGTTTACAAACTATAAAATCTTGTTTAGGGCTTTTTAATATTTAAAAGTGATTTTTAGGGCTTTAATTAGCATTAAAAAGTCATTATTAAATTAATTAAAAGGTTTTGGCAAGTTTGGATTTTTTGGTAAACTCTTAGAATATTATTTGGGATTTTATAGTAATTTTTAGGAATTTTTAGGATAAAATTTTAAATTTTGTGTTTTTTTTACGTTCTACGTCGTAACTTTCTAGTAGTGTTTTCGCCTTATTTTTCTATTTTTTCGTCTTCGTCATTTTCTCTTCTTTTCTTCTAGTTAATAATCAAAAACAAAATCAATCATTCATTACACAACACACGTGCCTCCTCGAGAGAACGAACTCACCTCATTGGGTCATTTACACACGGTTTTCCTAAATCGTCGTGCTTACCCTATATTATTGCCTTGTTTTCCTAAACAAGTGTGATTTTACAACTATCATTTTGGCGCCGCTGCCGGGGAGGCGTGTTGTGTTTTGATTGAACAATTATTGTTTTCTATATTAGCCATAATTATAATTGTATTAATAGCACTCTATTAATACGTATTATCGTTTTTCGGTTTTTGTGTGAATATTATTACTATATCGTATACGTAGAACAATAAATACACAAGTACTCCAAATACGTGAGCAATCACAACCTTGATTCGGGATTTCATCACTCGATCATTGTATTCGAATCTCAAACCAAAGAAAAAGGCAAAAATAGATAAATACTTTCGTGAAGCTTAATCTTGATAATACAAACTATAAGGTGGGTATAAGGCGGTTGTATTTCACAACCTAAAGGAAAAAGGCTCTTAAGTGCTTCGCGCCGCCTCGTTTCCTCCGCTTGCTTGTGCGTATTTGATTTTGAGAGTAAATCGAGGGTTTTGCCGCCCAAAGTATTACTACATATCATATATATTTTCTTGGTTTCTATTTGATTAAACCCTCTTGAACGATTTGGTGTTCCACCATCGTTCTAAAGTCATCGAAGGCGTTCACTCCACGTGATCGTTTTCATTCCTTGAGGCCTTTTTTAATCAAGAGATTTGATTAGTGAGGAGATTTGTGGACCTTATTGTCTACTTAATACATTCACCAATTCCAAAAAAGTTAATACAATCAAAAACCACAAAAAATTGAAAAAACACAAAATACCAAAAAGAATATTCTTTGCTCGCCTTCTCGTTGTACGTGACGTTTATGCAAACTCGCTCTAAAGCTAGACGTGCTCGTAAACGAAGAAACAAATCACTCACTCAATCTAGTGAGGAGTCTCCAAGTGAGGAACCTATTGTAGAACAAGAAGCTATCATGGCTAATCGTACTATGATGGAGTTGCTTCAAGCACCCACCGAGGGTTTTGGAGAGGCCATTGTGATTCCCGCCATTCTTGCGGAGAACTTTGAGATCAAAACGGGTTTAATGTCTATGCTTCAAGCAAACAAGTTTCGCGGTCACGAAAAAGACAACCCACATTATCACATTAGGCAATTTAATCGTCTCACCGCGACAAGCAAGTTTAAGGATGTACCACACGATGCCATTAAGATGATGTTGTTTCCTTACTCGTTAGATGGACCCGCCAAGATTTGGCTTGAGAAAGAACCGCCGAATTCGATTTTGACATGGGCCGATCTCGTGTCTAAATTTGTGAATCAATTTTTTCCACCATCTAAGACAACACATTTGAAAAACGAGATTTCACGTTTTACACAAAGACCTAATGAAAGTTTTTCAATGGCTTGGGAGAGATTTAAAGAAATGTTACATGAATGTCCACACCATGATTTTTCCGAATTGCATCAAATTGACACTTTTTATAATGGGCTTAATGAACATGAACGAGATTATTTGAATGCCGCCGCGGGTGGTAATTTTTTGTGCAAAACGACCAATGAGGCTTTGAAAATCATAGAAAATAGGTCTAAGGTCTATAGCCCTCGTAACACACCGAGTGTTGCCAATTTGGGCTCGTCATCATCTCGTTCCATTAATGCCTTGCAAGATGAAGCAAATGAGGAGAATAGGTTTTTCGATAGGTTTTCGACTCTTATGTCTCATTGGAAAGCTCAAGAAGCTTCAAACACCGCTTCGGTTAAAGCGGTTGCTAAGAGTTGTATTTCGTGTGGTGGAGCTCATGATTTTTCCGAGTGCATTACCGCGGATGGTAACACTTCGAATGCTTTTGTAGCCACGGGAACTTATAACCAAATCGGTCAAGGTTCCCGCCAAAATCAAGCTCCACAAAATCAAAATGCTAATAACTATCGAAACAACAATCAAGGTGGAAATTACCAAGGAAATCAAAGGAATTATAACAAGGGTAATTATCAAAGTGGTAATGGGCAAATTTCTAATCAAAACCAAAACCGTGATTTTCAAACTCCTACTCAAGGTTTTCAAAATGCTCACACTAAAAATTTGCAAGGAGAATTTTTAGATTATGCTAAGGCTAATGATGCTAAGTTTGATAACATGCAACGTGAGATGATTAGCTTAAGGTCCGAGTTGAAAAACGAGCTTAAAAACGAACTTGCTAATGAACTTAAAACTCATGCTAATAAAATGGAAGGAAATGTCACACGACTCCAACAAAATCAACAAAAAATGGAGCAAGGACAACATGAGATTAAGCAAGAATTGTTAAAAGCGGATGCTAGGCAATCTAAGTTTGAAGACCGTATGGATAAAATGTTTGAAGCTATCATGTGTAAGCCCTCTTCTTCGGGTGGTCTTCCTAGTGATACCATCGTGAACCCGAAAGGAGAATTGAAGGTTATTACTACTCGTAGTGGTAAAACTTTCAAAGAACCCATTTCTCGTCCAAGTACTTCTATGGAGAAGGAAAAAGAGAAAGAACCCGAGGTCGTGGTTGAAAAGGAGCACATTACAATCCCACGAAGTACCGCTCAAACCACACCTACGGTTGAACCAATACCCATAATGGAACCCGAGATTCCAAGGCCGATGCCTATGCCTAATTTGCCCCAACCCACACCACCTTTACCCTACCCATCAAGACGAGACAAGGAAAAGGCACAAGAACGAAATAATTATCAATTTGAACTCTTTATGAAAATGTTTCGTGACATGCATTTTAATATAAGTTTTGCCGACGCCTTAGTCATGATGCCTCGATTTGCCGCGAACTTCAAAAGTATGTTAAACAACAAAGAGAAATTGCAAAAATCGTCTAGTTGTTCATCGGTTTTTCTAAGCCGCATACCACAAAAAGTCGGTGATCCTGGAAAGTTTTTAATCCCATGTGCTATCCAAGACATGGAAGAATGCTACGCCTTGGCCGATCTTGGTGCTAGTATTAATTTGATGCCTCTCGAGATTTTTAAATCGCTCAATCTTCCAAATCTCACTCCTTCAAGAATGTCAATCGAAATGGCCGATCATTCTACGATTCTAGCTTGTGGAGTTGCCGAGGACGTCTTTGTGAAAGTTGGGAAATTCTATTATCCCGTGGACTTCATAGTTGTTGATATTCCTATCGATCCTAAAGTTCTGCTAATTTTAGGTCGATCTTTTTTGGATACCTCGAGAGCACTTATCGATGTGCATGCAAGAAAAATCACTCTTCGTTTCAATGAGGAAGAACTCGTCATTAATGCAACCCAAAACTCCACACTTTCTCATGTTTATTCGATCACATCTTTGTACAATGTCAATCCCATCAAAAACATTTGTCAAAAGATTTCAAATAGAGTTTTAGGAGTTGTTGAGAAAAATGAAGTTCCGTCCCCTCCGCCGATGGAGGTTAAGAGTGTTAAGCCGATAATTCCAATCTCGAGTGATTCTTCGGATGATGAATACGTTGATCCCGATGGGGAGGTTTTCTTTGTTGACAAAAGATTTGAAAACTTGCCACCACCTAAACCAAAACGCTTTCAAAATGTGAGAATTTTTAGTGTGACTAACATTGTTTTAGATACACCAAATATTTTTGACATAATTAAATCGGGTTTTCACAAGGAGAGTGTTAAAGATGAAAAAGGAAAAAAATTTGAATCTAATTTAAAAGATTTTTCTACAATTCTAACTCCGTCATCACCACGTTTATTGAGTACTACAAGCTCGTCTTCTCCTTTTGACGATGCTTTGTGTGGACCTAGTGTGGGGGAAGCCCCTTATGTTCCCTCCCCTTTCTCCACCGAGGACGAGATATTTGATCCTGGAATCGCTTATATAGGGAAATCTCGGTCTTCCACCGATGCAATAAATGGAAAATCTTTTCATTTGATTGGTGCGAGTCTACCTCGAGTAGCTCAATGTTATGACTTACCCATTGTCCCACCCTTCTATTTCTTCTCTCCTATTTTCTTCTATCCCATTGGGATTTGTGTTGGAGTTGTGTTGTCTCGTCTTTCATCCGAAAACGAGGACGCTATCTTTGACCCCGGTATACGTTTATCGGATTTTTAAAGTACTCCACGTGCTTTTGGGCCTTGTTTATCATGTAATCCCCACCAAAAATTGACCATACCATGATTATCCCTAAATGATCACATTTATGGGGATTCGAGTCGAGCTTTTGACTCGGTTATCAAAAACAAGGTGCCTCGTGGGGGAGACCCATGCTTATCCATGTACATATTATTGCTTTCTAATTAGTGTAATGTGAGGGGATTTGTGCCCTTCCAACCTTTGTTCCGTGGTTGTTTGTGCATTGTGTCTTTTAGATCATCATCTTCACGACTGGAGCCTCTCGTGTTCGTTTCATGGGAGCACTCGATCGTTTGCTTTGGAGGCCTTTCCCAATATCCACATATGATATATCCTTTTATGTTTAACCTTAGGTTTTTAGCACACTTCATAAACGGCTATTACTTATTGGTTACACCCTTTCCATGCTAGATTAGGCATTTGACTACGTCTCTAGTATGGGGGTGTTTGCACCCCTAGACTCGAAACATTGAGGACAATGTTTAACTTTAGTATGGGGGGGGTAAATAGATACTTGCCTTGCCAAACCTTCACGCTTTCCAAAGTTTATCGTTTTGTTATCGTTTTCTTGCAAAATAAGGCTAAAAATGGCCAAATTTTAAAATTTTTCTCATGTTTTATAAGTGTTTGAAGACACGAATGTAGATTTTCCGATGGCGAGAATAAGAGTAATTTTTGACTCGACCGTGCGTGTTGAGCACTTAGCTTTGATTCCTTAACTACACATTAGGCTAAGTCTCTTAAATGAGGACGAGAAATGATAGAGTTAATTATAAGTTACTATGCTAAACGTAGAGTACTCGTATTCTTTCAAAAACTCATGTGTTCTCGTTGTTTGCTTATTCTCCCTTCGCATGTAAATATTTTTTGCTTAATAAATATTGACTTAGCGGTTTAGTTTTGATTGTTGGGTTTCTAGTCTTTTCTAGTAGCTTCCGTGTAATTAAATTGGGAAGACATTAAGGTATCGCCAGCGTCACGGTTTTGAAGTATTGGCACCCAAATAATCGAAAGCTTCACCTAATAATAAGATTTCAAGTGCTCACCTAAATCTAGCAAACAATTTGAAGCCCCACAAGGCCTAAAATCTATGCAAAATTGAAAGTGAATCAAGCCTTAATCTTCGAAGCTTTAAAGATCCAAAATTCGCTTTAGCGTGAGGATATACGTCTTTGGCTAATAAAACCACCGATGAGGCGGATAATAAAAGGCAAGGCAAGACCGAAGTCATAATAAAAGCTTCATGGCGAAGTTGAATAAAAGATGGAGGTAAACCAAAGATAATAAGGTCCTTCCGTTAGGGGGCGTATAAAAGTCTTGGTAATAAGTCTCATGTTCAAAACCGTTATAAAACCGTGTTTATCGATTCTTCTTGTCAACTTAATTTTTTAACATCGTTGTCTATTAGGAGGGGTTATTGATTTGATGGTCTTGGTTACACCGTTAGGACTCTATTTTTAGACCTAAATCTCTATTATCGCATAAGTCAATGATGCATCCTCGTGATCATTAAGACAAAATAAAATATAAGAGATACAACTTAGGAATAATGGGAGAATAAGTACGTGATTAGGGCATATGAGTAGTGTTAGCATTACTAACTTATAATGACAATGATCTCGTTGCACGCTTGGCATGGAATTAAGGTGAAAATCGAGGACGACGAAATTATTTCTAACGAAGCATTCACGTGTTCTTATTCTATGAACCTAAACGTCCCATTTTGCGATGAAAATCATACATTATGTCTAAAACGCAAGTAGTAGTAATTTTAGTATGTAGCTAGTTATCATTTCAATAAAGTGAATAAAATTAAATTTTGGAGATGCTTTGATACTTTATTCTAGCATTGCGTGAGGGCACGGCAATGGTTTAGTATGGGGGAGTGATGAGACTGCTTTTATACATGGTCTCATCGTCCAAATCGGGCTTAAATTGCATAAAATATCATAAAATAGACCAAATATATGCTCGTGTTTGTTACTTGTGTATTTTTAGGTACGGATATTGAGGAATTGGCAAAAGAACACAAGAATCAATCAAAAACGAACACGGGAAATGAAGTCGCACAATGAACCGGGCGCAAGTTTGGATTTTGCAAAAATACCCTTGAAGAATTGAAGATTGGCAAGAATGGCCCCTCATCTTTGAAGAACTTGTCACATTTGACCCTCAAAATATCAAATGTACAAGTATGATCCTTTATGTTTGAAGATATTACAAGTTCAGCCCTTGGGAATCAAGAATATACAAGTTAAGGCCCTTGGATAAAGTTTATAAAAGTTTTGTGCCACTTTTGACAAGTTGTCAAAAGTTGACAAGAAGAAACCAAGCACTGATGGCATTTAATACAACTTGAAAGAAAGTGGAAAACCTGGGGACCTAATCTGTCAAAACCACAAACCTTATCTCCCAACCAGACCATGCCACGTCAACCCTACCCACCCATTTACCCACCACCCACCCACAAAACCGACCCTACCCGTCCATTACCCAACCCGGTTATTTATTTAACTTGGTCAAAACAGTCAAACCCACTTAACCCTCCTTTTCCCTCCATTAACACTTATTTGAAAAATTAATTAACCCAAAACGAATCTAACCTGGTTAATTAACCCATAAACCCTAGAACACCCCCAGATCCAATCCACCCAAATCAAGGGGTTTTTAGCTAAAACCTTCCAGAACCCTAATCAACGTCCCTCTCATCCAAACCCACCTCACCCAACAAACCCACATGGGTTGTGGGACCCTCCCCAAGCTTCCCCTGCTACATCACTTTCGCACCAAAACCCACACCCGACCAAACCAACACCCAGGATCATCCCCTTGGTCCCAAAGGTTCATCCAACGACTCAAGATGAAGATTCCAAGCTGGCATCCAATACATGATCACATGAGACGGTTTTTGACCCATTTTCAGTCAAATCTTCAAGGGCCTTTTAGGCATTTCAGTTTGCTAGGGTTTAGTGACCTAGAATGTTCTACTTAGTCTATTTAAGGAGGATGAAACCTGTTCATACCCCTTGTTCCAGTTTTTCTTAGCAATTTTCACTTGTAATTCCTTTTTAAGAAATTAAAAGTTTGGTGTTTGATAATCTCAAGTGTAATTCCTTTTTAGTGTTTTTAAAAGTTGTGTATTGTGAAAAGGCTAAGGATTCTGAGTTCCATTAATTTGTAAAGGTTTGTGTTAAAATTTTCAAAACGGGTTTAAAAAGTTCAAAATTTCATTAATCACATTACCTTTGAAGTGAAAGTGGAAAAGGTAGTTGATTTGTGAGTTGTGAGTGTTTTTAAAACGTTTGTGTTAAGATTGAAAGGTTTTGTGAAAGTTTCCAAGAAAGAAAAAGTTTAAACAGAATATATCAATTGCTTGTTCTTGTTTTGTTTTTTCTGAATTTTCAGGTTAAGCATTGTTGTTGATTATTGTCTGCATGCACCCGGGTGCATAGGGAGGTGGAATTGCATCCACTTGAACCTTGGATGTGAGGTTCAAAGGTAAAACCACTTTTCCTTTTTGAAAAGTTCAGAAAATAGAGGTTGTATGCTCTTGTTTGATTTCCTGCTTTAAAGGTGTTCAAGTTGTTTGAGTAGTGTTCTTATGTGTGTTAATACATGATAGATGCTATTTGGTTAGTTTTCATAGGTGTTAGAAGGTTTTGCTTTGAAAAAGTTGGTTTTCAGAATATAAAGGGGTGTTTGGATATGCTATTTACTTGATGATCTTGAAGGATTTTTAGAAGAAAAATGTGTTAAAGTAATTGATTAGGGTTGTGTTAAGTTACATGTTAGTTTTAGAATAGATTGGTACAAGTTTTGAAGCTATTTGTGTGGTAAAAAGTGAAAATAGAATAGCAAAATCTGCATGTTCCTCAATCTGCTTGTTTTCCTCATTTTTGGTGCATGATTTTGTGAATCCTGCTTAAGTATAGGGTGATTTAAAGATTTATTTGGTTTGTATGTTAATTGGATAGTGTGTGTGCATAATTTGGTCACTTGTATCTCATTGGTGTGCATTTGGATTAGCTAAACAGTCAACAGACCTGCTCTATTTTGCATCAGAAACTTGAGTTGCTTGTTTGTAAGCTTTTTGTGAGTTTGATTGTGCTAGGTGTGGTGTTTTTGTGTTTTGTTTGACTCCCTTCACTCAGAAAGAGTGAAGGGGTGCCTTTGTCCCAAGAATACATCACCAACAAGCAATCACCAAGCCCCTCTTGGCTCAAAATCTTGCAAGTGTGAACTCACACTTGTTATTCAGAAACATAAGCAGACCTGGGCACAATTTGCCTTCTAATTGGCTTAATCTTGGCCATTTTTGGATTTGGATTTGTGTTTGTAAGCTTATAAGTTGTACTGATCAAGTTTTTAAAAGCTAAAAAAAAAAATTTAAATTGCCAAAAAGGACGTGGCCAGGACTCGAACCTGCGCCACTCCTCCCACAACCATACGTCTTAACCATCCTGCCCTAGGGTCTTTGACTGCTAGGTTTGGTTTGGTTTAATACTTAAGGTGATTTTGCTTTATAGCTTATTTGGTTAACAGCTTATAAATAAGCTTTTTCTAGCTTATCCCGTTTAGGTTTTTACTGTTTGTTAATTTTCCTAGGATAGTATTAAGTTTTTTGATTTTTCTGGCTAAAAATATTATTTTTCCTTTTATTTAATTAATTTCTAGGATTATTTTTAGTTTTTAAATTAGAAAGTCATTAAAAAATATTAAACAGTAACTAAAAATACAAAAAAATAGTTTTTAGGTTTTAATTCTTATTTTTGAGGTTTACATATAAAAAAGTTTTCAAAAACTTTAATTTTTGATTTTATTTAATTTTAGGGTTTTTTTGGCAACTTTAAAAATTAATATAAAATTAACTAAAAGGTTTTAGGAACTTTTGTTTACATTTTCTTCTTAGTTAGATTATTTAGGATTTTTGAGAATTTTTTAGAATTTATTTGAGGACTTTTAATTTTTTAGAATATTTTATTATTATTTTATTCATTAAAATAAAAAGTTTTATTTTTATTTCTTTTTCATTTTTCCTAGGTTCTATATCATTAATTAGGACTTTTCCCATTTGTAGAATAATTTTTAGGCTTTTCAATTAATTTTTAGAATTATTTTAAGATTTAATAGATTTTAATAGTTTTTAGGAGTTTAAAAATAGTTTAATTTGGTTTTAAAATTTTTAAAAATAGTTTTTAGCTTAATTAGGTTGTTTTTAAGGTTTACAAACTATAAAATCTTGTTTAGGGCTTTTTAATATTTAAAAGTGATTTTTAGGGCTTTAATTAGCATTAAAAAGTCATTATTAAATTAATTAAAAGGTTTTGGCAAGTTTGGATTTTTTGGTAAACTCTTAGAATATTATTTGGGATTTTATAGTAATTTTTAGGAATTTTTAGGATAAAATTTTAAATTTTGTGTTTTTTTACGTTCTACGTCGTAACTTTCTAGTAGTGTTTTCGCCTTATTTTTCTATTTTTTCGTCTTCGTCATTTTCTCTTCTTTTCTTCTAGTTAATAATCAAAAACAAAATCAATCATTCATTACACAACACACGTGCCTCCTCGAGAGAACGAACTCACCTCATTGGGTCATTTACACACGGTTTTCCTAAATCGTCGTGCTTACCCTATATTATTGCCTTGTTTTCCTAAACAAGTGTGATTTTACAACTATCAATTATCTCCTCAAGGGATCATCCAAGTACGCAACCTCCCTGACCTGGTTGAAAGCTGCTAATTGGGGGACAATACCCTGGATCGAGGAAAAGGTAAACCGACTCTGGGTCCCAAAGGTAAATCGTAATTATGATATGTATGCTGTTATAGGTGCATCACATTGGGACGAGCGAGTCCGAAGGGCGTACAGAGGTTGCTATTTAGACAATTCAGGAAGTATTGTGAAATCCGATATTCGCATCTCAAGTATTTTGGGACTGAAAACTGAAGCCAAGAATGGCTATCATCATGTGACGGAGATTCGTCTAAAAAGGTAGGATGACAGAGAATACACAATACAGCAGGGAGATTTTTCTATCATTCGCCTTGAAGATATCGAAGACATGTTGCTTATGATGACCCGTGATCAACTTACCCATCTTACTCGTAAAGAAATCATTGCCTTGAATACAGCACTTCGTATGTTCACACGAAGCGTTGTTATCAAGAAACGAGTTGAAGATCTTCAATTGGGAGTTGAAAGCTACTAAAGGAAGCTTAACCTGACCCGTCCAATGAATCAAGTTCTACTTCAACATGTCAATAGATGTCCCTATACCGGCATTACCGTTCCGAGTTATAGGATTTTCTACTTGAACAGTCGTGGGATCATGAAGTTTATGAGGGTAGGTGAGTTTTATAAATACAGTGATGGGACTCTCATATACGTCAGAGGAAAATTGGAGCATCTTAATTCTGGTGGGTCATTACCAGAAATGATTGAGGATTGGCATCCTGGTTATCAGAAAATGGCGACATATGTGATCAAGAAGATTGATGAAAAGCTCCGGGAACGTAGATTGATGAGGAGTTTAGAAAGGTTTGTTGGTGGTAGACCATATAGAGTGCACCACAAGTTACTGCAACGATCCATCTAATGGGTCGTACATATCAGGTCCACTCTACATTGGTTTTTAATTGTGAATATGTAAAATTTTGTGAATATTGTGCTTTTATGGCTTAATGTAGTGTTAAGGTATGATAATTTTTCAAGAATTTCTCACGAGATTCTAAATCTTTCAAAATATATCATACTAAAGCACTACAATTAACCCTTATTAACTTTAGGGGGAGCATTAATATGTTCTATGGCCAAACATTGATTTCATTTTTACCCAAAGACCGGTTAATCCATTTAATATCCCAAATATTAATGGTTAACATTTTGGATAAGGGGAGAAAATGGGATTAAGGAGACTTAAATGATACTTGGCTAAAAGATGAAAAAGACTTAACGATAATCCAACTTAATATGTGTAAAGCACGTGTTAAGGGGGAGCGTTTTTGATGAACAAAACACCTAAGGTACATGATAGGTGTGTAAACACCCATCTTTTCTACCACTTAATTACAATAATAACCGGACCAAAACGTGTATTTTATGTCTTTTATGTCGGAATTATGCGTGGTTTGTGTTTTTGTTGTGATTTAGCACGAAAAGGTGAAAAGTGGAGAAAACACGGGAATTCACGGGCATTTACGGTTCTTATTGAAGAAAAAGATGAAAGACGAAGTCAAGAAGTCAAGAGTGCAAAAATAACGGAAGTCCAAGACCAATTCTGAAGATTTATCGAAGAAAAAGTCAAAAGACGGAAGTTTATCAAAAGCCGAAGAACTCAAGTCTATTTCATTGAAGAATTTAAAGACAAGTTCAAAGAAATCCCGAAGCTAAAAGTCCTCAAAGTTCAAGTTTAAAGAAGATTAGAAGAAAAGGACTAATGGTGCAATTAATGAAGATTAAAGAAGGAAGGACCTAATCTTGTAATTAAGAGAAAAGGAAAGAGGGGAGGAAGCTTCCTTAATCCTCCCCTATAAATAGTCATTAGTTGTTAATTTTCTTTCTTGTTGGCTGATGAGACTGCTTTTATACATGGTCTCATCGTCCAAATCGGGCTTAAAATGCATTAAATATCATTAATTATACCAAATATATGCTCGTGTTTGTTACTTGTGTATTTTTAGGTACGGATATTGAGGAAATGGCAAAAGATCACAAGAATCATTCAAAAACGAACACGGGAAACGAAGCCGCACAATGAACCGGGCCCAAGTTTGGGTTTTATAAAAATGCCCTTGAAGAATTGAAGATTGGCAACTTTAGTCCCTCAACTTTTGAAGATTTACACTTTATACCCCTCAAATATTCAAAACTATGAATAGGGTCCCTAAAGTTTGAAGACTATACAAGATCAGTCCTTGAAGAATCCAAGAAGTACAAAAGAAACCCTTGGAAAAGTTTTTGAAGTATTTGTGCCAATTTTGACAAGTGCTCAAAAGTTGATAAGTGATATTTAGGCGTTGATAGCTAATTATTACAAAGTGAAGAAAGAAGAAACCTTGGGGGGCTGTTTTTGCCCAGACAAACAAACACACCTCACCCACTCACCACTCTCCACGTCACCCACTATCAACTTTCAACCAATCACACCCTTACCTCCATCCACGTCTGCTTTCCACCAAGCAGATTAAATAACCATTTTCAAATTTCCCACCTTAACACAAAATTTAAAATCCTTAATCCCATTTTCGGATTAAACCACCCCTTAATCCCAGATAAACCCTAAAATTCCCCAGGACTTAATCACCCTAAATCAAAGGGTTTTTCCCTGGTTTTGTCCAGATCCTTGATTAAGGTCACCCTCACCATATCCCACATCCCAAAACGCCACAAGACACACCCATGTGTCTTGTGGGATCCTCCCCTGCCCCGTCCCTTTCCCTCAAACCCTACACCCAACCAAACCAACGCCCAAGATGCTTCTACTTGGTCCCCAAGGCTGAATAAACGCTCAAGATCACTTTCCACAAGCTGGCATCTTCACATGACACCAAAGATCACATGAAGGCACAATTTGACCCGATTTTCAGTCAAAAATTCAAGGGCAACTTTGGCATTTCAGCATTAGGGTTTTAGATATCTAGATTGTTCTCTAGTGTAGTATAGAAGGAGGGTGCAACCTGTGCATACCCCTTTGTTCCAGTTTTTCTAGCAAAAAATTTTGTAATCCCTTTTTAAGTCAATATAAAGTTTGGTGTTTGTTAAATCAAGTGTAATTCCTTTTATGATTGTTTAAAAGTTGGTAAACGTTTTTAAGCTAGAATACTGAGTTCCACATTCATTGTTGAAGTAATTTTGAGTTTTCAAAATTATTGTCAAATTTCTGAAACATTGATTTCTTGGTGAAATCTTGTTTCAGAATTGATTTTTCAGGGTTGAAAGTATTTGGTTGAAGTGTTTTTGAAAGATAAACATTGGAAAAGTTTTTAACAAGGTTTAAAAAAGGGTTTCAGAAAATTCAGAAATTGTGCATTGTGTTTGTTTTTTTTTCATTTTCTTAGCAGGTTTTGGAGATTGTTGTTGATCAAAGTTTCTGCATAGGCCCGGGCCTATAAGGAGGTGGTTTTTCAACCACTAGGGACCTGGATGTAGGTCCCTTGAGATAAAACCTTTTCCCATTTTCATTTTCAGTTTATGTTAAATATTGATATTTGTATGATTTTACATTAAATCTGGTTAAGTGTTGTTTGAAGTGTTGGATAATGCTTGTTTAGGATTGTTATGCATGTTTAGAAGGATTGTAATCAAATTGATTGTATTTTGAAAGGATTTGCTTTGTTAAAATTTGATTTCAGATTTTAAAGGAGTGTTTGGGATAAGAGTTTGGCTAGGATTTGAGATAAAAATCTGGGTTAAAACTTGTTTGAAAATACTTCTAGGTGGTTTGTTAAGTATTATATGCTTTTGTATTTCAGTTTGGTGGGTTTAAAAGCAAAGTGCATGTCAAAAACTTGGATAACATTGCAAAAATCAGTAACTGCCTTGTTTGTATGATTTTTGAGTGATTTTGCCATCAAATTTTCAAGTCTGTTAGATTTAAGGCTGTTTTAGGATTGTGTAGGGTCTCTATCTGATTTGGTAAGCTTGTATGCATGTTATGAGACTTTAAAATCCATTGGTGTGTCAAGTAGATCAGAAAAATACCCCCAGACCTACTAAGCATATCAGCAACCTTAATCTGCTTATTTGTGTGATTTGTGTGCTAGTAAGTGTGTTTTTTTTGTGTTATTTTGACTCCTTATACTCCAAAGAGTATAAGGGTGCCCCTTGTATCCAATCAAACACCACAATCAGCAAAACAAGTCCTCTTGTTATATCTTTTCACAAGTGAATATATCACTTGTGTTCATCAGTCAACAAGTGCTACCTGGGCACGTTTTTGATCCATTTGGCTTAATCTTTGTACAATTTGGTTTCTGTTTGTGAAATTGTGACTAAAAGGGTTACTGGATTTGAGTTTTTAAAAGTTAAAAAAAAAAAACCAAAAACTCACCTGGCCTGGGCTCGAACACGCGACCTTCCTTTCGAAGGAGTAACGTGTTTACCAGTGGTCCGGATGGTTTTTTATGTTATGGACTCATTTCAATAGTTATTTAAGCAGTTTTGGTTTTGGCTTTTCATAAATAAGCCGTAGCTTATTTTGGCTATTCCTGCTTATTGGTTAAGCTTAATTGCACTAGCTCATTTTTCCTAGGGTTGTCATAAGTTTTAAGACTTTTCTATACAAAAAGTTTATTTTTCCCGTTTTTAATTTATTTATTAGGATTATTTTTAGTTTAATTTTTAGAAAGTGAATTAAAAATAGCAAAAAGTATTTTAAAAATCCAAAAAAATAGTTTTTAGGTTTTATTTAAGTAATTTGAGGTTTACATCACAAAAAGTTTTCAAAAAGTCTTATTTTTAATTTTATTTGATTTTAGGGTTTTTTAGCAACTTTAAAATTTAATATAAAATTAATAAAAAGGTTTTAGGAACTTTAATTTGCATTTTTGTTCTAGTTACATTATTTAGGATTTTTGGTAATTTTTTAGAATTTATTTATAAACTTTTTATTTTTTTGATTATTTTAATATTATTTTATTCCCAAAAATAGAAAGTTTGTTTTTTCTACTTTTTTCATTTTTCCTAGGTTAAGGACACATAATTAGGAATTTTTTCACTTTCCAAATATTTTTTAGGCTTTTCATTTATTTTCTAGATTTAATTTAAGTTTTAATAGATTTTAATAGTTTTTAAGTGTTTAAAAATAGTTTAATTTGGTTTTAAGATTTTTAAAAATAGTTTTTAGCTTAATTAGGTCATTTTTGAGGTTTACAAACTTGAAAATCTTGTTTAGGGCTTTTTAATAATTAATTGTGATTTTTAGGGCTTTAATTAGCATTAAAAAGTCATTATTTAATTAATTAAAAGGTTTTAGCAAGTTTTGATTTTTTGTAAACTCTTAGAATATTATTGTGGATTTTTAGTAATTTTTAGGAATTTTTAGTTTAAAATTTTAATTTTTGTAGTTTTACGGTTTTACGTGAACGCTTTTTCGACTTAGTTTAATCCGTCTTCGTAACCGTCTTTTCTTTCCTTTCTCATTTCTTTTCTTCTTGTTAATAATCACAAACATCATTAATCAATTCATTACACAACACACGTGCCTCCTCGAGAACGAACTCACTTCATTTGGGTCATACACACACGGTTTTCCTAAATCGTCGTGCACGCTTGCCCTATTTTGTTGCCTCTTTTCCTAAAAAGGTATACAAATCACTACATCAATTTTTGGCGCCGCTGCCGGGGAGGCGTGTTGTGTTTTGATTGAACAATTGTTATTTTTTATACTAGCCATAAATAGTATTTGTATTAGTAGCACTCTACTAATACGTATTATCGTTTTTTGGTTTTTGTGTGAATATTATTACTATATTGTATACGTAAAACAAGAAATTCACAAGTACTCCAAATACGTGAGCAATCACAACCTTGACTTGGGAGGTCATTACCCAATCATTGTATTCGAATCTCAAACCAAAGAAAAAAGGCAAAAATAGATAAATACTTTCGTGAAGCTTAATCTTGATAATACAAACTATAAGGTGGGTATAAGGCGGTTGTATTTCACGACCTAAAGGAAAAAGGCTCTTAAGTGCTTCGCGCCGCCTCGTTTCCTCCGCTTGCTTGTGCGTATTTGATTTTGAGAGTGAATCGAGGGTTTTGCCGCCCAAAGTATTACTAAGTATCATATATATTTTCTTGGTTTCTGTTGATTAAACCCTCTTGAACGATTTGGTGTTCCACCATCGTTCTAAAGTCATCGAAGGCGTTCACTCCACGTGATCGTTTTCATTCCTTGAGGCTTCTTTAATCGAGAGATTTGATTAAGGAGGAGATTTGTAGATTTTTGTCTACTTAATACATTCACCAATTTCCAAAAAGTTAATACCATCAAAAACAACAAAAAAAATTTGAAAAATACAAAATACCAAAAAGAATCTTCTTTGCTTGTCTCCTCGTTGTACGTGACGTTTATGCTCACTCGTAATCAAGCAAAACGTGCACGTAGACGAAAGAACAAAACTCCCACTCCAACTCATTCTAGTGAGGAGTCTCCTATTGACGAACCCATTGTACGAGAAGCACCTACCATGGCGAATCGAACTATGATGGAGTTACTTCAAGCACCCACCGAGGGTTATGGAGAAGCTATTGTTATTCCCGCAATACTTGCGGAGAATTTTGAGGTGAAAACGGGTTTGTTGTCGATGATCCAAAACAACAAATTCCGTGGTGATGAGAAGGACAATCCCCACAACCATATCCGCCAATTCAATCGTCTTACGGCCACGTGCAAATTTAAGGATGTCTCGAATGACTCGATTAAGATGATGCTTTTTCCGTATTCCTTAGCGGGGCCCGCTAAAATTTGGTTAGAGAAAGAGCCACCAAATTCCATATTGACGTGGGAGGATCTCGTTTCAAAATTTGTGAACCAATTTTTTCCGCCCTCTAAGACTACGCATTTGAAAAATGAGATTTCTAAATTTTCACAAGAATCAAATGAAAGTTTTTCAACGGCTTGGAATAGGTTTAAGGAGATGTTACATGAATGTCCTCATCACGGTTTTTCCGATTTACACCAAATCGACACGTTTTACAATGGACTTAATGATCATGAAAGAGATTATTTGAATGCCGCCGCGGGTGGTAATTTTTTGTGTAAAACGGTTGAAGAAGCTTTGGTCATAATTGAGAATAGGTCTAAGGTTTATAGCCCTCGTAACACACCGAGTGTTGCCAAAATGGGCTCATCATCGTCTCGTAGTATCAATGCCTTGCAAGATGAAGCAAATGAGGAGAATCGGTTTTTCGATAGGTTTTCGACCCTTATGTCCCATTGGAAAGCTCAAGAAGCTTCGAATTCCGCTTTGGTTAAAGCGGTTTCTAAGAGTTGTTTGTCGTGTGGTGGAGCTCATGATCTTTCTGAGTGCATTACCGCGGATGGTAACACTTCGAGTGCTTATGTAGCCACGGGAACTTATAACCAAAACGGTCAAGGTTCCCGCCAAAATCAAGCTCCACCAAATCAAAATACTAATAACTATCGAAACAACCAAGGTGGAAATTACCAAGGAAATCAAAGGAATTACAACAAGGGTAATTATCAAAGTGGAAATGGGCAAGTTTCAAACCAAAACCAAAACCGTGATTTTCAAAACAATGCCCAAGGTTTTCAAAATGATCACACCAAAAATCTTCAAGGAGAGTTTTTGAATTATGCTAAGGCTAATGATGCTAAGTTTGACAATATGCAACGTGAAATGGTTAGCTTAAGGTCCGGGTTGAAGAACGAGCTAAAAACGAACTTGCTAATGAACTTAAAACTCATGCTAATAAAATGGAAGGAAATGTCACACGACTCCAACAAAATCAACAAAAAATGGAGCACGGTCAACATGAGATTAAGCAAGAATTGTTAAAAGCGGATGCTAGGCAATCTAAGTTTGAAGACCGAATGGCTAAAATGTTTGAAGCTATCATGTGTAAGCCCTCTTCTTCGGGTGGTCTTCCTAGTGATACCATCGTGAACCCGAAAGGAGAATTGAAGGTTATTACTACTCGTAGTGGTAAAACTTTCAAAGAGCCGATTTCTCGTCCAAGTACTTCTATGGAGAAGGAAAAAGAGAAAGAACCCGAGGTTGTGGTTGAAAAGGAGCAAATTACAAGCCCACGAAGTACCGCTCAAACCACACCTACGGTTGAACCTACACCAATCATGGAACCCGAGATTCCAAGGCCGATGCCTATGCCTACTTTGCCCCAACCCACACCACCTTTACCCTACCCTTCAAGACGAGACAAGGAAAAGGCACAAGAACGAAATATTATCAATTTGAACTCTTTATGAAAATGTTTCGTGACTTGCATTTCAATATAAGTTTTGCCGATGCCTCGATTTGCCGCGAACTTCAAAAGTATGTTGAATAACAAAGAGAAATTGCAAAAATCGTCTAGTTGTTCTTCGGTTTTTCTAAGCCGCATACCTCAAAAAGTCGGTGATCCTGGAAAGTTTTTAATCCCATGTGCTATCCAAGACATGGAAGAATGCTACGCCTTGGCCGATCTTGGTGCTAGTATTAATTTGATGCCTCTTGAGATTTTTAAATCGCTCAATCTTCCAAATCTCACTCCTTCAAGAATGTCAATCGAAATGGCCGATCATTCTACGATTCTAGCTTGTGGAGTTGCCGAGGACGTCTTTGTAAAAGTTGGAAAGTTCTACTATCTCGTAGACTTTATTGTTGTTGACATTCTATCGATCCTAAAGTTCCGTTAATTTTAGGTCGATCTTTTTTGGATACCTCGAGAGCACTTATCGATGTGCATGCAAGAAAAATCACTCTTCGTTTCAATGAGGAAGAACTCGTCATTAATGCAACCCAAAACTCCACTCTTTCTCATGTGTATTCGATCACATCTTTGTACAATGTCAATCCTATCAAAAGCATTTGCAAAAAGATTTCAAATAGAGTTTTAGGAGTTGTTGATAAAAATGAAGTTCCGTCCCCTCCGCCGGTGGAGGTTAAGAGTGTTAAGCCTACGATTCCAATCTCGAGTGATTCTTCGGATGATGAATACGTTGATCCCGATGGGGAGGTTTTCTTTGTTGACAAAAGATTTGAAAACTTACCACCACCTTTGCCAAAACGGTTTCAAAATGTGAGAATTTTTAGTGTGACTAACATTGCTTTAGATACACCAAATATTTTTGACATAATCAAATCGGGTTTTCACAAGGAGAGTGTAAAAGATGAAAAAGGAAAAGATTTTGAATTGAATTTAAAAGATTTTTCTACAACTCTAACTCCGTCATCACCGCGTGTATTGAGTACTACAAGCTCGTCTTCTCCTTTTGACGATGCTTTGTGTGGACTTAGTGTGGGGGAATCCCCTTATGTTCCTTCCCCTTTCTCCACCGAGGACGAGATATTTGATCCTGGAATTGCTTATATAGGGAAATCTCGGTCTTTCACCGATGCAATAAATGGAAAATCTTTTCATTTGATTGGTGCGAGTCTACCTCGAGTAGCTCATGTTTTTAGAGACTTACCCATTGTCCCACCCTTCTATTTCTTCTCTCCTATTTTCTTGAAACTCTTTGAGTTTTTGTTGACCATTGATGAAGTGGCGTTGGTTTGTTTTTCCAATGAAAACGAGAACGCCATCTTCGATCCCGGTATTTTGCACCATTAAAGGACTTAGTCCTTTATACCGGTTGTTTTTGGGCCTTGTTTATCATGTAAGCCCCACCAAAAATTGACCATACCATGATTATCCCTAAATGATCACATTTATGGGGATTCGAGTCGAGCTTTTGACTCGGTTATCAAAAACAAGGTGCCTCGTGGGGGAGACCCATGCTTATCCATGTACATATTATTGCTTTCTAATGTAGTTTAATGTGAGGGGATTTGTGCCCTTCCAACCTTTGTTCCGTGGTTGTTTGTGAATTGTGGTTTTTAGATCATGATCTTCACGATTGGAGCCTCTCGTGTTCGTTTATGGGAGCACTCGATCGTTTGCTTTGAAGACCTTTCCCAATATCCATATGATATATCCTTTTATGTTCTAACCTTAGGTTTATAGCACACTTCATAAACGGCTATTACTTATTGGTTACACCCTTTCCATGCTAGATTAGGCATTCGACTACGTCTCTAGTATGGGGGTGTTTGCACCCCTAGACTCGAAACATTGAGGACAATGTTTAACTTTAGTATGGGGGGTGAATAGATACTTGCCTTGCCAAACCTTCACGCTTTCCAAATTTTATCTTTTTGTTATCGTTTTGTTGCAAAATAAGGCTAAAAATGGCCAAATTTTAAAATTTTTCTAATGTTTTATAAGTGTTTGAAGACACGAATGTAGATTTTCCGATGGCGAGAATAAGGGTAATTTTTGACTCGACCGTGCGTGTTGAGCACTTAGCTTTGATTCCTTAACGACACATTAGGCTAAGTCTCTTAAATGAGGACGAGAAATGATAGAGTTAATTATAAGTTACTATGCTAAACGTAGAGTACTCGTATTCTTTCAAAAACTCATGTGTTCTCGTTGTTTGCTTATTCTCCCTTCGCTTGTAAATATTTTTTTGCTTAATAAATATTGACTTAGCGGTTTAGTTAGGATTGTTGGGTTTCTAGTCTTTTCTAGTAGCTTCCGTGTAATTAAATTGGGAAGACATTAAGGTATCGCCAGCGTCACGGTTTTGAAGTATTGGCACCCCAATAATCAAAAGCTTCACCCAATAATAAGATTTCAAGTGCTCACCTAGATCTAGCAAACAATTTGAAGCCCTACAAGGCCGAAAAATCTATGCAAAATTGAAAGTGAATCAAGCCTTAATCTTCGAAGCTTTAAAGATCCAAAATTCGCTTTTGCGTGAGGATATACGTCTTTGGCTAATAAAGCCACCGCTGAGGCGGATAATAAAAGGCAAGGCAAGACCGAAGTCATAATAAAAGCTTCATGGCGAAGTTGAATAAAAGATGGAGGTAAACCAAAGATAATAAGGCCCTTCCGTTAGGGGCCGTATAAAAGTCTTGGTAATAAGTCTCATGTTCAAAACCGTTATAAAACCGTGTTTATCGATTCTTCTTGTCAACTTAATTTTTTAACATCGTTGTCTATTAGGAGGGGTTATTGATTTGATGGTCTTAGTTACACCGTTAGGACTCTATTTTTAGACCTAAATCTCTATTATCGCATAAGTCAAACAATGTATCCTCGTGAAACATTCAAGACAAAATAAAATATAAGAGATACAACTTAGGAATAATGGGAGAATAAGTACGTGATTAGGGCATATGAGTAGTGTTAGCATTACTAACTTATAATGACAATGATCTCGTTGCACGCTTGGCATGGAATTAGGGTGAAAATCGAGGAAGATGAAATTATTTCTAACGAAGCATTCACGTGTTCTTATTCTATGAACCTAAACGTCCCATTTTGCGATGAAAATCATACATTATGTCTAAAACACAAGTAGTAGTAATAGTAGTAGTGTAGCTAGTTTATCGTTTAATAAAGTGAATAAAAATGAATTTTGGAGATGCTACGATACTTTATTCTAGCATTGCGTGAGGGCACGGCAATGGTTTAGTATGGGGGAGTGATGAGACTGCTTTTATACATGGTCTCATCGTCCAAATCGGGCTTAAAATGCATTAAATATCATTAATTATACCAAATATATGCTCGTGTTTGTTACTTGTGTATTTTTAGGTACGGATATTAAGGAAATGGCAAAAGATCACAAGAATCATTCAAAAACCAACACGGGAAACGAAGCCGCACAATGAACCGGGCCCAAGTTTGGGTTTTACAAAAATGCCCTTGAAGAATTGAAGATTGGCAACTTTAGTCCCTCAACTTTTGAAGATTTACACTTTATACCCCTCAAATATTCGAAACTATGAATAGGGTTCCTAAAGTTTGAAGACTATACAAGATCAGTCCTTGAAGAATCCAAGAAATACAAAAGAAACCCTTGGAAAAGTTTTTGAAGTATTTGTGCCAATTTTGACAAGTGCTCAAAAGTTGATAAGTGATATTTAGGCGTTGATAGCTAATTATTACAAAGTGAAGAAAGAAGAAACCTTGGGGGGCTGTTTTTGCCCAGACAAACAAACACACCTCACCCACTCACCACTCTCCACGTCACCCACTATCAACTTTCAACCAATCACACCCTCACCTCCATCCACGTCTGCTTTCCACCAAGCAGATTAAATAACCATTTTCAAATTTCCCACCTTAACACAAAATTTAAAATCCTTAATCCCATTTTCGGATTAAACCACCCCTTAATCCCAGATAAACCCTAAAATTCCCCAGGACTTAATCACCCTAAATCAAAGGGTTTTTCCCTGGTTTTGTCCAGATCCTTGATTAAGGTCACCCTCACCATATCCCACATCCCAAAACGCCACAAGACACACCCATGTGTCTTGTGGGACCCTCCCCTGCCCTGTCCCTTTCCCTCAAACCCTACACCCGACCAAACTAACGCCCAAGATGTTTCTACTTGGTCCCCAAGGCTGAATAAACGCTCAAGATCACTTTCCACAAGCTGGCATCTTCACATGACACCAAAGATCACATGAAGGCACAATTTGACCCAATTTTCAGTCAAAAGTTCAAGGGCAACTTTGGCATTTCAGCATTAGGGTTTTAGATATCTAGATTGTTCTCTAGTGTAGTATAAAAGGAGGGTGCAACCTGTGCATACCCCTTTGTTCCAGTTTTTCTAGCAAAAAATTTTGTAATCCCTTTTTAAGTCAATATAAAGTTTGGTGTTTGTTAAATCAAGTGTAATTCCTTTTATGATTGTTTAAAAGTTGGTAAACGTTTTTAAGCTAGAATACTGAGTTCCACATTCATTGTTGAAGTAATTTTGAGTTTTCAAAATTATTGTCAAATTTCTGAAACATTGATTTCTTGGTGAAATCTTGTTTCAGAATTGATTTTTCAGGGTTGAAAGTATTTGGTTGAAGTGTTTTTGAAAGATAAACATTGGAAAAGTTTTTAACAATGTTTAAAAAAGGGTTTCAGAAAATTCAGAAATTGTGCATTGTGTTTGTTTTTTTTTTCATTTTCTTAGCATGTTTTGGAGATTGTTGTTGATCAAAGTTTCTGCATAGGCCCGGGCCTATAAGGAGGTGGTTTTTCAACCACTAGGGACCTGGATGTAGGTCCCTTGAGGTAAAAACCTTTTCCCATTTTCATTTTCAGTTTATGTTAAATATTGATATTTGTATGATTTTACATGAAATCTGGTTAAGTGTTGTTTGAAGTGTTGGATAATGCTTGTTTAGGATTGTTATGCATGTTTAGAAGGATTGTAATCAGATTGATTGTATTTTGAAAGGATTTGCTTTGTTAAAATTTGATTTCAGATTTTAAAGGAGTGTTTGGGATAAGAGTTTGGCTAGGATTTGAGATAAAAATCTGGGTTAAAACTTGTTTGAAAATACTTCTAGGTGGTTTGTTAAGTATTATATGCTTTTGTATTTCAGTTTGGTGGGTTTAAAAGCAAAGTGCATGTCAAAAACTTGGATAACATTGCAAAAATCAGTAACTGCCTTGTTTGTATGATTTTTGAGTGATTTTGCCATCAAATTTTGAAGTCTGCTAGATTTAAGGTTGTTTTAGGATTGTGTAGGGTCTCTATCTGATTTGGTAAGCTTGTATGCATGTTATGAGACTTTAAAATCCATTGGTGTGTCAAGTAGATCAGAAAAACACCCCCCAGACCTACTAAGCATATCAGCAACCTTAATCTGCTTATTTGTGTGATTTGTGTGCTAGTAAGTGTGCTTTTTTTGTGTTATTTTGACTCCTTATACTCCAAAGAGTATAAGGGTGCCCCTTGTATCCAATCAAACACCACAATCATCAAAACAAGTCCTCTTGTTATATCTTTTCACAAGTGAATATATCACTTGTGTTCATCAGTCAACAAGTGCTACCTGGGCACGTTTTTTGATCCATTTGGCTTAATCTTTGTACAATTTGGTTTGTGTTTGTGAAATTGTGACTAAAAGGGTTACTGGATTTGAGTTTTTAATAGTTAAAAAAAAAACCAAAAACTCACCTGGCCTGGGCTCGAACACGCGACCTTCCTTTCGAAGGAGTAACGTGTTTACCAGTGGTCCGGATGGTTTTTTATGTTATGGACTCATTTCAATAGTTATTTAAGCAGTTTTGGTTTTGGCTTTTCATAAATAAGTCGTAGCTTATTTTGGCTATTCCTGCTTATTGGTTAAGCTTAATTGCACTAGCTCATTTTTCCTAGGGTTGTCATAATTTTTAAGACTTTTCTGTACAAAAAGTTTATTTTTCCCGTTTTTAATTTATTTATTAGGATTATTTTTAGTTTAATTTTTAGAAAGTGAATTAAAAATAGCAAAAAGTATTTTAAAAATCCAAAAAAATAGTTTTTAGGTTTTATTTAAGTAATTTGAGGTTTACATCACAAAAAGTTTTCAAAAAGTCTTATTTTTAATTTTATTTGATTTTAGGGTTTTTTAGCAACTTTAAAATTTAATATAAAATTAATAAAAAGGTTTTAGGAACTTTAATTTGCATTTTTTTTCTAGTTACATTATTTAGGATTTTTGGTAATTTTTTAGAATTTATTTATAAACTTTTTATTTTTTTTATTATTTTAATATTATTTTATTCCCAAAAATAGAAAGTTTGTTTTTTTTACTTTTTTCATTTTTCCTAGGTTAAGGACACATAATTAGGAATTTTGTCACTTTCCAAATATTTTTTAGGCTTTTCATTTATTTTCTAGATTTAATTTAAGTTTTAATAGATTTTAATAGTTTTTAAGTGTTTAAAAATAGTTTAATTTGGTTTTAAGATTTTTAAGAATAGTTTTTAGCTTAATTAGGTCATTTTTGAGGTTTACAAACTTGAAAATCTTGTTTAGGGCTTTTTAATAATTAATTGTGATTTTTAGGGATTTAATTAGCATTAAAAAGTCATTATTTAATTAATTAAAAGGTTTTAGCAAGTTTTGATTTTTTGTAAACTCTTAGAATATTATTGTGGATTTTTAGTAATTTTTAGGAATTTTTAGTTTAAAATTTTAATTTTTGTAGTTTTACGGTTTTACGTGAACGCTTTTTCGACTTAGTTTAATCCGTCTTCGTAACCGTCTTTTCTTTCCTTTCTCATTTCTTTTCTTCTTGTTAATAATCACAAACATCATTAATCAATTCATTACACAACACACGTGCCTCCTCGAGAACGAACTCACTTCATTTGGGTCATACACACACGGTTTTCCTAAATCGTCGTGCACGCTTGCCCTATTTTGTTGCCTCTTTTCCTAAAAAGGTATACAAATCACTACATCATTGGCTAAGTGTGACAATTAGTCTTCCACTTTTAAATACATGTCATTTATTTTCTTGTCCAATTTAAATACCTTGTTTTGCACCTTAAATTCATTTAATTTCAAGTAAGTTTTCATTTAATTATTGTCAATCTTTACTTTATCTTGTCAATCTCTTATCTACCTTTCTTAATCTTTGATTTTTATGTTTATGTTTGTGTTCATGTTCATGCTTTTATTTTGATCAAATGGGTTTTTGATTATTGTGGTTAAAGTTGTTAGATTTCTTGATATTGATTGTTTGTTTATGATTAATTGATGTTTTGATTGAATCGTTTGTTGATTTTAGTTAAATCTGTGGTAGATTAGTTGTTATTTTTGATCCCTTGTTCTTCGGGAAGTTTGTTTGTGTTTCTGTATTTCCAAGAAAAGTTCCGAGCCAAGGCAAGAGAGGAGTGTTCATTCGGAAGTCTGAAGTTCCGAACCAAGGGCTTCATCCGGAACATTCAAAGTTCCGGACGAAAATTTCCGACTCAAGCATTTGTTCATTCGGAACTTAAAAGTTCCGGATTAATATACTTCATTCGGAACTCAAAAAGTTCCGGATCAAGAGATTCATTCGGAACTCAAAAGTTCCGAGTAAAGACTTGCTCATTCGGAAGTCTCAAACTCCCGAATCAAGGGGAAGTTCCGGATCAAGAGTGCTCATTCGGATGTAACACAAGTTCCGGATCAAGAGTGCTTATTCGGAAGTAACCAAATTTCCGGGTCAAGAGATTCATTCAGAACTTTAGAAGTTCCGAACGAAGGACAAAGTTCCGAATCAGCCAGATCTTCCGAACCAAGTTCCGGGTCAAGAAGTTCCGGATCAACATCTTTTTGTTCATTTGGAACTTAAAAGTTCCGAATCAAGGGCTAAGTTCCGGATCAAGCTAGTTCATTCGGAAGTTTTGAACTTCCGAATCAAGGTTTTTCTGTCAGGTTCTTTTTGTTTTATCTTTGTAATTTCTTTTATTTTCAAGCTTAATTTTTCCCGCCTTTATTTTAATTGCACTTTAAGTTTATTTGCCTTAGCTAAATTTTAGCCTTGCCTTAATTTAAGTTTTAGTTGCGTTTTAAGATTGCCTTAGTTAGATTTAAATTTGCGTTATTTACTTTAGTGCCCTTTAATTTCAGTCACGTTTTAAATACTTGCACCATTATTTTAATTAGACTTAGATTTAAATTACCTTTTACTTTAATTGTTTTGCAAATTTTATTTAAAAACAACCAAAAAGATTTGTTTCACCAAAGAACAACTGAGTCACATAGAGAACCTAGATCAATTCGTTAAGATACCGAGAACAACAATTGAACCTAGCAAAAATCTAGTTATCAAATGGCGCCGCTGCCGACTCTTTTCGTAAAGATTAACGGTTTTCTGTGAGAGACGCGTTGTTTTTTGGTATCCGTTCACTTGTGAGCGTTACTTTTCTGGCATAAAAAATTCCAAAAAATCATAAAAATTAAAAATTGATAAAAATCCATAAAAATTAAAAATTTCAAAAATCCAAAAAGATTTTATCTTTCTTGTGTATATATATTGTTTTTGTGTTTGGTTTCTTTTTCTTTTGTCTTTGTAGGTGCATGCGTACTAGATCTTCTAATTATCAAGAGCCCGAGCCTCAAGAAGATTTAGCTATGTCTGGTGTTAACAAAAATAATCCACCGCACCCTAATAATAACAACAATGTTCTTCCACATCCCGATTTTCGGACCATGGAGGAGCTTTGTCAACCAACAATGTTTGGACGAGGAGGACCGATTGCGCCGATGCAAATCAACGCTCCTGAGTTTTCGTTGAAGCACCACATGATTCAGCAAGTGCAAACAAACCCATTCCGTGGATTGCCTGATGATGATGCCAACAAACACCTCGACAAGTTCATTACAATCACCCAAAGCATGAAGTTGGCCGGTGCCACAATGGATGAACTTCGCCTACAACTCTTTCCACACACTTTATTACATCATGCCGAGAAATGGTTTGATCGTCTCCCGAAGAATTCTATTCACACTTGGGATGACATGACTCAACGCTTTTTATCGCGCTACTTTCCACCATCTATGGTCACTAGCCTTCGCAATCAGATCAGCGGTTTCATGCAAGATCCCGATGAAACTCTTTTTGACGCTTGGGAGAGATATAATGTCTTGATCGATAGATGTCCAAACCACAACATGCTCTCTGTGACCTTAATAGATACTTTCTACAACGGATTGACTTTTCGAGATCGTGATACGATTAATGCAGCCGCCGGTGGCACATTCATGAAAAGGAGACCCGAGGAGTGTAGAGAGTTAATTGAGAACATGACTACTCAACACAAAAACTGGGATTCCTCTGCTTCTTCAAGGAACAACCCGAGAGTCAATGTTTCTTCTACCTCAGCAAACCCTGAGATGACCGAACTCACCCGCATGATGACTGAAATGAGCAAAATTATTACGCTTCTCGCTTCAAACCAATAACAACAACAAGTTAAAGCGGTTGCTAATCCTTGTGAAACATGTGGCGGTCCTCACTCATACACCGATTGTCCTTCGACACAAGGAAATCTGGAAAATGTGTATGCAGCTTATGGTAATTATTCACCGGAAAATTACCAAGCTAGACAACAAGGGGATAGAAATCTGCTGAGTTATCGGTCCAACAATTACCTTTCACCCGGTTTTTCTCCTCAAAACCAAAATCCCGCCAACAACTACAATAGAAGCAACCAAATCCCACCAAGAGCTTCTAACCCTTATCAACCAACCACCCAACAAACCCCACCCATTATTCCCGATGTTGAAGCCATCATGAGAACTCAAGGTGAGAAAATCAAGAATCTACAAAGCCAAATAATCAATTTGAAAGGAGATGTCATAAAGCAAGGTAATGACATTAGAACCGAGGTTCGTGATAATATTCAATCCTCCTTCAGCACTCAAACGACTGAATTAAAGAATCTGTTGGCTAGTTTCTTGCCCGCCACTCAACCTTCTACTTCAAGTTCTCTACCTTCAAACCCCGTCACCAATCCGCGAGCCAATGTGAGTGCTATTACTACTCGTAGTGGAGCCACCATCGTAGGACCACCAATCCCACCACCATCATCTACACCTCCTCCACCACCATGTATCCCTACTCCTCCTACACCTAGTATTAGTGCACCATTACCGTCTCCGCCTCGTCATGACGATGTCTCTAGGAAGGACACTTCAACATCCCAACCTTTACCTACTACACCTTCACCTTCCACCTATAAACCCAACATCCCGTACCCTTCTCGCTTAGGCAAGACCAACGAGCTAACCAAGAATGACTGTCAAGTATCGAAATATGTGAATATGCTATCTCAAATGACCATCAACATTAGCCTTGTTGAAGCACTTTGCCACATGCCGAAATTTGTCAAAGCATTCAAGGAATTGCTTAGCAAGAAGGAGAAGCTGATTGAACTCGCCAACACACGCTTAAATGAAAACTGCTCAGCAGTTATTCTTAAAGAATTACCGGAAAAGCTTGGAGATCCCGGTCGTTTTGTGTTGCCTTGCGTGTTCAACAAAACAGAAGAATTTACTGCCCTTACTGATCTCGGGGCTAGTATTAATTTGATGCCTTTGAGTGTTTGGAAAACACTATCATTGCCCGACCTCACACCAACAAAGATGACTCTTGAACTTGCAAACCGCACTCTCGCTTACCCCGTTGGTATAGCCGAGGATGTGTTCATCAAAGTTGGCACATTTACTTTCCCGGTCGATTTTGTCGTAGTTGATTATGAAATGGACCCTCGTATTCCTTTAATACTTGGTCGGCCATTTTTGAGAACCGGACGAGCTTTAGTTGATGTGGCCGAAGGTGAGTTAATCTTACGAGTCGGGGATGATTCAAAAGTTTTTAAAATGGGGAAGCTTACAGGCAAATCTTTTGGACGAGAATCAGTGAATATGATAAATGTGCTCGATGACTTTGTTGTCTACGACAATCCTCTATTCGATTCTTCCATCGATAATCCACTCTTTGACAATGATGTGGATGATTCTCGCTCCACTTTGGAACCTTCTCCCATTTATGATTCTCCACCGGTCTTTGATGCTTATGATGATGTCGATTCTAGCTCAGACTCGGATGATTTTGATTTTACTTCTGAGTATCCCGAGCTGCCCACTTTCGATGATTTTGATGAGGCTGATACTCTCTCGAGCGATTCTTCACATGATGAAGATCCTCCGCCATCACTCGATCCTACTTTGGACGATTACTCATTTGAGGAAGATTTCTCTGAATTTCTCAACACTTACTTCCCTCATGAGAGTGATGCTCCTCCTTATGACTTTGAAGATTATCGTCTTGATCCTACTTTGGATTTGAAGAACATTCTGTCAAAGGAGAAGAAACCAGTTGACACCAATATCCGTTGCACATATGATTTGACACCTCTTTGTCCCCCTTCTGAGGACGAGGTTGTGCTTCTTTGCGGATCTTCTTCACACTCAGCTGAGCCTGAGTGCTATATTCCCTTAAAGGAAAAGGTGTTCGACCCCGGTATTGAAGTCTATAAGCCATCTCAGTATCCACCTGATGAAATAAAAGGAAAAATCTTTGGAAAATTTGAAGACATGCTTGCACCTCACCATACTTGCTTCCAACGTACTCCATCGTTGTTTAAGGGAACCCTGCCTATCCTTCTTTGGCTTGCCTTGTTCGCCTTAAGCTTGTGCTATTTGATGGACGAAAACTATGTCTTTAATCCTGGTGGATATGTTTCATGCTTCTTCCGTTGATGATCAAGGTCGAGTCAGGCTCACGACTCGGTTAACAAAAACCAAGCGCTTCTTGGGAGGCAACCCATGCATCTATCTTTTCACTTTCGTTATCATAAGTGTAGGGGAGACCCTTTGGTTTGCTATTTCCTCTTCTCACTTCTTAATCATGGATTCGAGCTTCAAAGATCCACTCTTGATTATTCTTGATGATCCGTGATTCGGTTTTCCATTATCCCGGTTCTATCCTAAACTCTTTTCGATTCACTATTTTATATTTCTCAATATTAAAATAGGAATCTCTTTAGTTGTCTTTTCCTTAGCGAGATTTAAAAACCGTGCACAATGTCATAAGTGTAGGGGAGTTTACTCCCACATGCTTAAACATTGAGGACAATGTTTACCTTAAGTGTAGGGGGACTTCTATCGAAGTTAAGTGGTCTTTTCCTTGTATTTGTCCTCATTTTAACCGAAAAATCAATTTTTCGACATTTTTCAAAATTTGTGATCTATTTTGGCCTATTAGTTTTTACCTTTGTATAGATATTTTCTGTCTTTATTAGAATAAATGTTTAATAAAGTGGTTTTAATTTTCAAAACGTTGTGAATCTTTTGACTCAACCCGAGTTTACTTATCTAAGTTACTCTAGCTAGTCTCCTTAACGTGTTTAAGTCAAGTTTTGCTAGGCTTTTATTTAGGGAGCTATAAAACGCGAAAGTCTTAACTCTCACGGGTTAAGAACAAGAACTTTTCGCAAGTTCCTATAATTGATCCTAGAGAGTCGTTTATCAAGGGAACTTTAAAATGCGATTTCTAAACTTGAAAAAGTCTAAGAATTTGCAAGATCCTATAGGCGACTCGAAAACCCAAAACTTTGATTTAATAGGCTAAGTATCCACGAGTCTCATTCTTTGAGATTTTAAACTGTGGAGAACGAGAGATGATAGAGCCAATTATAAGTTCAGTATTCTTTCGTGAATTTATGTGAGTTAATTATAAGCCTATTCTCCCATCGCTTGCTAATAAATTTATCTGCTAATAAATAAGGTTGTACGATTTAAAAAGTTACTTAGCTTCCAGCCCAAGATCGTTTAAAAGTTGCTCGGTATGGATTAGAGTTCATAGCCAAGGCATAACTTATTGAAGCGGGATGCGAAGATTGGCGAGTCCGAAAAGGCCCTAACAAGGCATGAGGGCTATATTTTGTTGCTAAAGATCCAAAAGTGATGTGAAGAATCATTTATCGAAAATCAATATGAAGGATCGAGACACACGACGAAAAGCAATACTCCCCAAAAGTCATGGAGAAGTGTATCCGAAAAGACCCTAACAAGGTATGAGGATAAATAGATCCAAGTCATAAAAGGAGGCGGATCGTTGTATATCAAAGTTCAAAATAATGATTGGAGAAAAATGAAGAAGTCGTGGTCCAAGTATGAATCTCTCAAAAAGTTCAAGTGAAGAAATTCCATTCATGAAGAGAAGACCATAATTTCATGAACGTCTCTCAAGGTTTGAAGTATGAAGTCGCTGCCAAATATCGGTCCGAGAAAGGTCTCAAATCGCGAAACGAGTTATGCCAAGATATGAACTTTATGAGGTCCCGAGAAGCAGTTTTAAAAGATTTTGTCCTTTAGCTAACTATTGATTAAATCGTTCACTTTATTTTCACACTAAATAACTATCGAAATAAGTCAAAAATGCATCCTCGTGATCATTCAAGACAATAATAAAATATAAGAGATACACCTAGGAATAAGGGAGTCTAAGTGAATAATTGGCTCACATGAGTTCATGTTAGTTTACTAACTTATAATAACAATGATCTCGTTTTTAAGCTTGGTTTGGAGAAAGTGAAAACTTGAGGATGATGATTATTCATAACATTTCCAAAACCCTAGGTATGCTTTTGATTTCTTTACTTTGAATGTTTATAGTTTCTATCTCTTTAATAAAGGCCAACGTGGATTGATTATGATGAAAAGTGTAAACGTGCTTTGTAACTAATGCATTGCATGAGGACATTGCAATGGTCAAGTGTAGGGGATTTTGATAGGTGTGTAAACACCCATCTTTTCTACCACTTAATTACAATAATAACCGGACCAAAACGTGTATTTTATGTCTTTTATGTTGGAATTATGCGTGGTTTGTGTTTTTGTTGTGATTTAGGACGAAAAGGTGAAAAGTGGAGAAAACACGGGAATTCACGGGCATTTACAGACTCTTATTGAAGAAAAAGATGAAAGACGAAGTCAAGAAGTCAAGAGTACAAAAATAACAGAAGTCGAAGACCAATTCTGAAGATTTATCGAAGAAAAAGTCAAAAGACGGAAGTTTATCAAAAGCCGAAGAACTCAAGTCTATTTCATTGAAGAATTTAAAGACAAGTTCAAAGAAATCCCGAAGCCAAAAGTCCTCAAAGTTCAAGTTTAAAGAAGATTAGAAGAAAAGGACTAATGGTGCAATTAATGAAGATTAAAGAAGGAAGGACCTAATCTTGTAATTAAGAGAAAAGGAAAGAGGGGAGGAAGCTTCCTTAATCCTCCCCTATAAATAGTCATTAGTTGTTAATTTTCTTTCTTGTTGGCTAAGTGTGACAATTAGTCTTCCACTTTTAAATACATGTCATTTAATTTCTTGTCCAATTTAAATACCTTGTCTTGCACCTTAAATTCATTTAATTTCAAGTAAGTTTTCATTTAATTATTGTCAATCTTTACTTTATCTTGTCAATCTCTTATCTACCTTTCTTAATCTTTGATTTTTATGTTTATGTTTGTGTTCATGTTCATGCTTTTATTTTGATCAAATGGGTTTTTGATTATTGTGGTTAAAGTTGTTAGATTTCTTGATATTGATTGTTTGTTTATGATTAATTGATGTTTTGATTGAATCGTTTGTTGATTTTAGTTAAATCTGTGGTAGATTAGTTGTTATTTTTGATCCCTTGTTCTTCGGGAAGTTTGTTTGTGTTTCTGTATTCCCAGGAAAAGTTCTGAGCCAAGGCAAGAGAGGAGTGTTCATTCGGAAGTCTGAAGTTCCGAACCAAGGGCTTCATCCGGAACATTCAAAGTTCCGGACGAAAACTTCCGACTCAAGCATTTGTTCATTCGGAACTTAAAAGTTCCGGATTAATATACTTCATTCGGAACTCAAAAAGTTCCGGATCAAGAGATTCATTCGGAACTCAAAAGTTCCGAGTAAAGACTTGCTCATTCGGAAGTCTCAAACTTCCGAATCAAGGGGAAGTTCCGGATCAAGAGTGCTCATTCGGAAGTAACCAAAGTTCCGGATCAAGAGTGCTCATTCGGAAGTAACCAAATTTCCGGGTCAAGAGATTCATTCGGAACTTTAGAAGTTCCGAACGAAGGACAAAGTTCCGAATCAGCCAGATCTTCCGAACCAAGTTCCGGGTCAAGAATTTTCGGATCAACATCTTTTTGTTCATTCGGAACTTAAAAGTTCCGAATCAAGGGCTAAGTTCCGGATCAAGCTAGTTCATTCAGAAGTTTTGAACTTCCGAATCAAGGTTTTTCTGTCAGGTTCTTTTTGTTTTATCTTTGTAATTTCTTTTATTTTCAAGCTTAATTTTTCCCGCCTTTATTTTAATTGCACTTTAAGTTTATTTGCCTTAGCTAAATTTTAGCCTTGCCTTAATTTAAGTTTTAGTTGCGTTTTAAGATTGCCTTAGTTAGATTTAAATTTGCGTTATTTACTTTAGTGCCCTTTAATTTCAGTCACGTTTTAAATACTTGCACCATTATTTTAATTAGACTTAGATTTAAATTACCTTTTACTTTAATTGTTTTGCAAATTTTATTTAAAAACAACCAAAAAGATTTGTTTCACCAAAGAACAACTGAGTCACATAGAGAATCTAGATCAATTCGTTAAGATACCGAGAACAACAATTGAACCTAGCAAAAATCTAGTTATCAGTACAAAACTCTTGATTTCAATATCACAAGTACCTTAAGTGATTTTCAAGGATTTTTTCATGGTGACTATACTTTCCCAAAACACGCTTTATTCACGACGGATGTGGTGACAAAAGGGTGGTAGGTATAGGTTTTAGTCCAATGATTCATCAGAGTCGATGGAATCTTCCCAAGGACAATTCCCTAGATAGAATTAGAAGTCCTAGGAATGATGGAGAAAGATGGTGAACGTAGCAGAGTACCGACTAATTACTGATGCTAGCACTGGAACAATCACAACAAGGTGCTAGTAATGATGTATTGGTAAGTAATGAAGGGGTTGAAGAACAAAAAAGAAATGTAAAGATAAAGGGTGTAAAGAAAGAAGCCCTCCTTACAACTTTAGGCAGAAACCGGGTCAATACATATGCTATTGAGATCATTTGTTAATGATTCTCGATATTGAAGAAAGACATCATGGACCCAGTGATGCAATGCACAACCCTTCCTAGCTAACTCAAATATGTCTCAAAAGGTATTTGTTTTAATCACACGGATATCAACACGTTATCTATTGGTTTATTCACTCCGAATAGACTGATATTGAAAAGGTGGCACTCCTCTCCAGCCATCGCTCACTAAATCAAAACGCACTATCGAGTCTAGAGCCACGAGATCATCAAAAGTCTAATTAGGACACTTTCCATTTATTCCTTGCTTTCTCACACACTGTGAAAAGTAAGAGACTTTTATGAGTCCTACGCAGTATTCTTGAAATATTGCCAGAACATCCGAGTAATACGCAAGTATTACAATGAAGATGGAAATCCTGCTTGAGCCAACATCAAACAAGCTCATGGTAGGTTACACGTGCGGTTCTTTAAGAACCAATCTTGTGAAAAACTGGAAAGAAACAGTTGTTTAATTCTTAATTGAACTTAAACTCGTTCCAGGCCTCTACGCATTATCATATGATCTTGCCAGAACACTCAGAGTGACACTCTTTAGTGTTCACAGTGACGAGTGGAAATCCTTCTAGTGTTAACATCAAACAGCACTTGGTAGGTGACGTGCAAGATTCTTTATGAATTAAGCTCGTGATAACTGGAAAGCAACGATGGTGAAAATCTTAACTGAAATTCACTTGTTCCAGGTTTCATGAATTGACGGCTTCAATCACAAGGATAATTTATCCAAGTGATTCACTCTTTATGTTCGCAGTCAAGCTTAGTGATCGTCGAATAAAGAGAACGGGTTTACCCGCGAAATCCTGTCAGGAAGTTACTTAATTGAAACTATCCGTCACAGGTACGATATCTAATATCATCCAACGGTCTTCACCGACCGGAGGTAAAACGCTACCGATTTAGAATGAAATGTTCTAAGCCATTTCATTCGTGTCTTATCATGTTGCTGCGAAGACGGTGGCGTTGCGGTGTACCAGCTGAAGTCGTTCCCACATGCTTATGTTTTTTCTGCATCATAGTTCAGCAAAATTCAAGAAAGTACAAAATGAAGTCTTCCGCTGTATCAAACTCTGAAGCTTTCAAGAATTCAACAAAAGACATAAGTGTGTGGAACATGGAGTCACGAGGAGGCAAGATTCACAAGAAGGCAAAGATCGCACGTGATTGGTCAAAAGAACAATGCTCTCAAGCCAAAGCCTAAAAGATCAAATCAACATATTCACAACAAAAAGAAAAGAAGAAAAGACTACGAGGTGAAGAACGAAGACTTAGTATAGTATGCTAGGTTTAGAACTGTGTAACGTGGAGTGACCTCCCTTAGGGGGAGATTGTTAGAAATACGTTTTTAACGTATACTTAGAAGTATCGGTCACTCCACAATATTATTAATGTTGTATAGCTCGTAGTTAATAGTTGCTTATTTAGTTAAGTAAAAAACCGACCCATGGGCTTGTCATGGGTCGGCCCAAGCCCATTAGTGGCTTGGATATAAATACCCCTTTCCACCATGGAAAGGGGTTGGTTGTTGGTTGTTTCACTCACACCTTTGAATAAAACACATATTTCTCTCTCACTTTCTCTCACTAGTTTCTCTCTCTAGAAATCTTCAACCCACTTTATTGATTCATAAGATTATCCATATGCTTCAATAATCATAAAGGAAAAAAGCTATAAAGCTTAATAGCCATATTTCATATACATGGAAAATGTATGACAAATAATTCTCTTTATTTAATTAATGTGTGTATAGAATAAAGATTCAATCACAGTCAATCTGTTGAGTATGATTAAAAGATTCCTATTATTAGTTGCATTAATTATCTATACAATTTTGTACTTGTGAGTCTTTCTTTAAAAGAAACTCATTCCAATTTCACAGGTTTATAATTAGGCGAAATACAATCACATTTAAATAACTGATTTTCCCTTTAAGGACTACATCTTATCATTCATAGTTCTAACACGTTTATTAGATTTAAGCTATGATAATTTATCTTAGCAGTTGGTAGATTACAAAGATCTCCTAACTTATAGTCCTCAACATTGATATTAAAATATCAATAAAGTGATGAAGCATCTTTTCAGATTTATGAATAAGAGTAACTTTTACTTTGGATCGGCATTTTCATGTTTAACCTTAGTATGACATGAACTAGTGGATTTTGAAGGTTATGTATTTTACTCTTGCAAATCTTCAAGATTTGTTTATGCTCCTACTTACTTTTGTAAGTAGAGATAATTCTATAAATACTAATTATTTAAGAAATAATTAATTGTTCCTAATTAGGAAACTACAAACACATTTTAAATTCTTATCGCAAGTTTGTTAATAGTATGCTTCATAAGATTTACCAAATTAAAGAAAGTTAATCAAGACACATTGGGATTCCTCCCAAGAACCCTAATTAGAGTTTGTAGTATAAACCCTAATTCTTGTATCACCCTTTAACCAATAACTTAGGAAAGGTTTGTGTTACATCAATATAGGAGGAACACCAAAACTACAATCATCAAGCTAAGAAGTGTAGGAAAAAGCGGAAAACCCAAAAGGTTTTAGGATTCAACTGGTTTGAGTGGAACAACCAAAAATCCCTTGTTTGTTTAGGGTTTCAGTTGTAGGTTATCTTGAATATCTTATAGTTTTGAACTATATTGAGTGTATCGATGACACACACAATTTTCTAACCTTGATAGATCTTAGAGGTAGAGTAATTAAAGCTATCATGAATCAAACAATATGAATATAGATTGTTTCAAATCTTTTGACATACCATAATAATTCGGCATTCTACAAGTATTAGAATTGTGAGACTACATCAAAATTCCATAGAAAAGTTAATTCTATTTGGATCAAATACTTGTCAACTGGGTCGTGCCAAATTATAAAATGGTATATTAAATCCATGTGCATACTATAATGTATATTCCTTGAATAATTGAAGAACCATATGTTTACAAGAAGACGAGACAATACAAGAATTATATGTTCATGTGTTTACAAGAAGACATGCCACATCAAGTATATATTATAATTCTTTGAATAATTCAAGGACCTTATGTTTATTTGTTAACAAAAAGACATAACTATTTTACTACTTATTTTATGTTATATGTTAGTGAGTAATTAAAGGACTTTATAATTATGTCTTAACAAGAAAACATAATTATACTAACTAAAGTAATCATGAACATAAACTCTTGAGTTTAATCGTAACTTCAAGTTAATTTTATACTTCAAGATTACTATTTAGTGTAACTTAACCAGAATTATATTTACTAAACATCTAGTAAAAAGTTGAAGTAGCTTTTCACTATATCATGACATTTAAATATAATAAGGCAACAAACATCTTGTTTGTTCACGTCCTAGTAGAATTATTAGCTTTCATACCTTGAGGCCAAGTGAAACCAATTATATGTTGTTCTTTGCACACACTTTGAGATTTCTCCCACTTGTATCAGGCACAACATCATAAGATGAAGACAAACAACCCACCATGTGCTTAATTGTGTAAACAATATGATAATGTCATAGATATTACAAGTAGATTTAGAACCATAACTTTTAATAATGAATTATGGATTATTATTCTATAGATAACGTTTCAGAAAGCGATATTAGAAGGGAAATGTGTTACATTATAAAATATTTTTTTTCCTTTTAAGCAATGGTCGTTCACATTTAGAAAGTAATAAATTATTTCAACACAAGTTCGAAATAATATGGGTGACTAACAAGAAAATAAATCTTGTAGCTCCCTCTAAAAAAGACAACATTACATGAATATTATTTTAATAATAAAACGCAATGCTCCCACTGGATTTGTCAACATTATAAATGTTACATCACTAGTAGAAAGAAATTTGCAATTTATTGACTATCCTAATCTCTCTAGATGCCTACAAGTAGAAATGTACTTAGGTATTTGAGCAAAGCATATGAAATTCTACTTATTTAGATGAAGGACTTGCTATTTATGCTTTCAATTAACTTGAATATTTCGCATGCAATTCCTCCTCCATCGTTTGCATAAGCACTATAAGGAATAACGAGAGTCAAAGAAAAATACCTAGCGAAGTGCTAGTAAATTCTTTACTCTTTGTGGTTTAAACTCATATATCGTGACAAGTGCAAGATGTCGTTTATTTTGGTAGCTATAGACAAAATGTTCTTTAGGTACACAAAATATTTTATCATTAAAGGGTAATGAAAGATAGTAAGTGAGTTTAAATATAATTGTAATCCTGTCTTAGTTTGTCAATTATGGAGAAAAGATAGGATTTAGTCCTACTCTTCTGACCATGAAAAGAGACTATGTTTGTCTTTTTAACAAAACAAACGTTCGTTTACGAATTATGTTGCAATAACACAATCATATTACAACACAAAAAGTTCGATTTCAGTATTTTTGATAAATAATTTCTTAAAGGAATTAACTACCCAATTAATTACTAATAAGACTAAGATCCTACTTGTCCTCCAACACATTATTAAGAGGTCTGACCAGCTAATAACAAGTGAGCAACAGGCAAGCGTCGAACATTAATTACATTACAAGTGCAACTATTAATATTATGAGATGATTCATAAAACTGTTGTTGTAGAGTGTTTGAATGAGATGGACTCATAATTCTTATGAGTACCAATGAACATCTTAAACTAACTTATTCTACAAGTAATAAATCATGAGCATGTTTCATCTCATCTTATGCCTCGGGTTCAAGATCTGACCAGGAACTCGATTTAAGTCGAACCAATGTAAAGCTTGCATAAATTGACATAGATATGACCTATGACAAAATTTGCGTTGGGTTGGAATTCACCCTGGGCCCAGATGGTAAGAACCAATGGAAAGTGCTAATACATTGGATGACATAGACTCAATTCAAATAAGGTATCAGATAAGTTTTGAAAACAAATGTAAAAAACATGTAAAAAGATGCATACAATCATCTTTATAACACATGTTAAGAAAATATTTTTGTCAACTTTACCTTATGTGTGTTTTACCACAGGAAAGCATTATACAATGATCAAACCCTATATCCTACTGTTCATGTGTCGGGAAGGCACAAGTGCTTGGGATAATTATCACATAGATGTCGAAACATGTATGTGACACGGGAGAAAAATAAAGATCATTCAAACCCTATATGACTTGACTATGTACACGAATGTAGTATCAAGGTCCATCATTAGTAAATCACAAAAGATGTTGTTTTTAAGTATTAGAAGATAATTAAATTTTGCAAATCATGTCGTTGAGAATATGGTTTATAAGCCATCATTATGGTATGTAAGCCTGACTCGAGTGAGAATATGATTTCGTAAAACAATTAGCTTTAATAGAAACAAGTTTTATAATTTAATGTCCTACTATTGATTTTTGTTCCAAAAACAATTTTAACAAATAACACATAACTGATTCGCTAGGAAAATTAAGTGTAATTAATGAGACATATTAAATCTAGTTTTGTTATAAGTATAGATCTATTTTTATGATTACTAAAATCTAGCATAATTATATTTTACAAGTCATAATAGAAAACATATAAGCACATAAAAACAGACAGAAAGAGGGGTAGATGTGAAGAAAGACTCTATATGAAAGCAGTAAATCATATATGATCCGAGATCTTAATTGATTCTTCTCCAATTGAAGAACCAAAAGACTCCCTTTTGATAACCAAGAGCAACAACATGCATCAAATAACTTGATTGCGTATATCTTTTGTCGGATAAAACAATAAAATATGTTTATTAACCAACTTAATAAACCTACCTAGTTTTATGATCTATATCAAGATTAAAACTTTATGGCAAGAATGCATGTTATTGCCATATAAAAAAATAAAGTGAGTATATAAGCGGATCTAGCGTGTTTATCTCATAAATGACATACGAATGACTCGTGATGCCACCTTTGGGATTTCAGATCTAGTTAAACCATTAACTACGAGTACGTAGCGGAATGAATCATGTATGACATACATGATTAAAACACATAATAAAAACAATTAAATATCAACCTTTAATTAATTGAATTAATCAATTACTCGAGCTTGATCTTGATGTAGAAACTTAACGGTTAAATTACCTCCTCCATCGTTTGCTCACACGACACGTCAAACAAACAATCACAACGATGCTAGTAGTTACTTCACTTTAAAACAAACAAAGTGTAGATATTGTAACTTTGAACCCCTAGATCCAAAACCCTAGATAAGGATTACGTAAGGATCGGTTTCTAATCGTTACAAGACAAATACCCAAAATCACACAAACCCTAATTAGGGTTTTTTTAATCACCGCACTATCGGGAACCAAAAATAAAGATCAAAACCTTGAAAGAGTACCAAGGATTCAATATAGATTTAGTTAATTCACAAGGGAGTACCAAAAATCAGTCGATATTGCAAAGGTTTACACTTTAGGTTTTTAGGGGTTTGAGAGGGGAGGATCAACGAAAACGGCTGTATGTAGAGTCTATGGGACGAAAATCAATGAAGGGGTATGAGGGTCTATATAGCCTTCACACCTCCTTAGTTTTCGTGTTCCCTACTCCAAGTTGAGTTAAATATAGTAACTACTTAGCTTAATAACTAATCAAAGATCCATTCTATAACCTCTAGGGTATTCGGCCGACTATGGGCCTCCCTAGAGTTTCTGGTTTTGACTTTTCACGAATTACGCACATACTTTTAGTTAATTAAACACGTAACAAATTAAACGACCGTTAATTAAAATAGTAAATGGAGTTTATTAAATATTTAATATAAACAATAACTATTAAATACTTAATAACAGTGTGTTCTTCGTGTTTGAGTGTCTTCTCCGATAGACTCACTCATTCAGAATGACTAAACGATAGCATATTCTGACATATCATACGAAGCCATATGATAACATTCGATCCTATGTACTAAATTTTTTACATATTATATAGGGGAAGAGATCCTTTACATCCCCTTATTATATAGGAGAAGAGATCCTTTACATCCCCTTAGTATTTAATACTCAATTCCTGCAAAAGAAAAAAACTGGCCCATCAAGTGAAACCTAAAGCCCACCAACAATTTCTCTTAACCAGGCCAAATTCATTAAATAAAAAAAGTTAATTACAAAACAAACCTCAAATTCTACGGCACATCATGAAATCACCTTTAGTAGTTTTAGGTTCTTACAACTTTTTTATTTAATAAACTTTATTTATCAAATATATAATGTAATACAGTATGTACTAATTCATTCATGAAAAAAAATACCGATGAAAAGATCTTCGAACTTTGAACACAACGAACCGAATATTTAAATGTTTCTGACGTATGTAAAATTTGATAAAAAAAATTTGAAATTTATTTTACACTTTTGAAAAAAAATTAATACACACCCCTAAACTAACTACTGATAATAAGTTTAAAATAAAACACGAAGGTTAGATACCCATATACTTTTTTCTATTTGCTACTATTTTATATAATAATTTTTTTTCAAATATCTAACAATACAACCAACTCTTTTGATAGGAAAAATATAACAACGAAAAGATAATAAATAACGAACCAAAAAATATTGATATACAGAATACACGCAACATAATCTAATAAAATCATGCCTGCTGCAACGCGCGTGCCAGAATTCCACTTGTTTTTATCAACTATAACATGTTGGATCAAATTTAAGGCCATTAAATGGGCCTGATTTAGGCTCAGAAGTGATATAGTATCCTACCTTAGTCTCAGACATGAATGCAACATTGGTCTCAGAAATTCGAGAGATGGGTATGTTTTTGCAGCAAATTCTGAATTCTTCTAGTTTCATTATCAAGAACGATTATAACAAATTCAGTAGCTGATATTAGAATAGTGTTTATGATTTCCATATTTTATCTGATTATGGCATATATAGTCTCATATATTAAATCGTAATTCAGCATTTGTATCTCATTTATTTGTTAGATATTTACATTGTTAGATGATCTTTTTCATGGTAATAAAGGATCACCTCCATTCAGTTCTCTGCAACCAAACATAACACACAGATTAATGTTGCTCTCACACACTTTGTTCCGTACATCCTGCTTCATTTTTACATCCTTTGCAGCTGTACAATGGAGTCTGTTGTTTGTTCTATCCTTTTTCTGTTTATTTATATGTTTTGTTATCTTCCAATCTTGTTTAGTAACATTCAATTAAATGAAAATGTTTCTGATATATTGAGGACATCACATTGAAACCAGCATCTGGACATTTATTGTATAACCTTTGTAAGTTTATTAAGCAAATCCTTTACAGATACATTATGACAAAAAAATTGTCTACGGGCAGAATGTAATAACATAGTTAGCACCAGTTTTACATGTAAAAGTGCTTGTTGAGTCGTCATAAGCGTAAGAATAAGCCTTGGGGCAAAGTTTCTTGAAAAACTTTGAATAATTTGTAGGTGGGCATTTGTCCGGTGTATTGTGATCTCCACTGCAGCAATATTCTGGCGTGCCAAACACCTCACACGCACTTTTACATCCAATTGTTCCACCGGATCCGTCTTTCACAGCGAGTTCAGATGGGCATTGAGCGTTAATATCAACAGGACAATTCGTTGATGCACAATCGCTTTGTGGAACAATAGAAACTGGTAAATTGAACCCGTCAACAAGACTAACATCAAAAAAGTCTTTTCCATCAGCACCTCCTATGGTAAACTCAGCAAGTGTTGCAGGTGGGGTTCCACCCTTGCCATTGCATCCTACTTGACCCGAACCACAGTCTCCGCTATTACAATGGAAGCTTCCACCATCATTTGAACATTGAAATCGACCCCAGACTCGACCCGACCATGGTGTAGGGACATCAATTGTGTTTGATGCGCCGGATCCCAACTCGAATCCTGTTGGCACCGAGGCTCCACTTCCTGTCAAAGTAGCTGGCGCGATGCTATAAGGGCAATTGTTTTTAATGGTGAAAACAGCCGAATGAACACCTGCAAAATCACTTATATTAATATAAGCATTACGTAAATCACTTATATCCCATCATGAATAAAATATTTATATTACGATATGATTAAAAAAGGTAGAAATGCATATAGTAATAAACAAAAAAATTACCATGCATAAAGTTAATGGCTAAAAGAAGGGCAAAAGCAATTTGAAACTCCATCTCCAGTACAAAATATAAGATATGTTCTTCACAATTGGAGTTTGGGTTTTATAGGATGAAGGAGATAACATTTAATTACATAAGAACATATTCTTATTTAAGGATGTTTAATTGACTTAATTGTTTCGTATTCAATGCACATGATAACTTCAGATTTTCTGTAATACTGGGTATAACACTTAACTTCTATATATTATTCCATATTACATATATGCATGCGTAAGAGTTGTTCTAAAACTGCCTTTTTACCTTAGAAAACTGGTTGTCTATGGCTCAATTCTTTTCATACACGGTTCTAAACGGTACTGAAATCCGTAACCTATGAAAAACGGCATTGAATGTTATCTTACATTACCTTTTTTTTCTAAGACTTGGATAAATATTCTGGTGATAGTTATTTATCCTCTTGGTATATTATATCTCGATTGATATTGAATGGGAAAAGTCAACCTTTAACTTACAATATGCATGCGGCATGACTAGACTTTCTACGAAGGTGGATTTTATAGTATGATTTATTCATGTATAGTACTTGGAAAATCGAACTATTTGATTTATTTTAACTGGTTCTTAAACTCATGGAGACGGGTTTATTGCATACGTAGCGTTTGGTATGACGTAATCAAAAAAGGAATGTAATATATAGATTATTACAATGGATTGAAAAAATGTTGTTTGTTTACATTTATTGAATGTAATGAATCATAAAAGGAATGACCTATTACACCAAAATCATTCTTAAAGGGTCCATTGCTTATTTTTCATTATAAATTCATAATGTAATCAAAATTACATAAAACTTCATTATAACTAACCCATTAAAGAGACTTATTATCATTAATGGGCATTGTAATCTTTTTATTATTAATTCCATTACATCTTATCATACAAACCAACCAAACATTATTAATAACAGTAATGAACTATTACATTACGTGATTCATTTCATTACGTTGTTTATTCAATTCATTTGACATTTCATAATGTCCTATCAAACGTACCCATAAGTGTATAATTCCACTGTGATTATTTCCATCTTATATTAGATCATTTTTTACATCAACATAAGTTAACTCAAAGCTGAGCCTTTCTCTAGTTTCTTGATATAGTATCTTAATAAAAATGTCGTTTAAAAAAAATTGACTTCAAGGTGTCACATACTTCCCCCAGTAATATCGATCGTCGAAATAGTTAATGTTAGTAAATGAGAACGTCGTGTCTCTTTTTCGAAAACGATATGTAAATGATACCAGTCATATCATATTTACCTATTAATACTCTCGTTGAGTTTCGTCTTTTATTCAATACAATATTTTTCTCCATTATAGTCTTCTCAGTATTCTCATAGCCATAGATACACTACTACACACAAGCTTAAATAGAACACTAAATATAGTGCAGTTTTATATGCTATTAGATCGGTCAAAAATCGATCTAACTAATCAATCAGAACACACCAAAATGATCACCTGAATAGTATCAGATAAAGCGTTTTTTAATAGCCAATCTTTCTTTATAAGGCTTTTCAACCTTATTTTTGGCATTTTCTGCAATAGTGACAAATTATGGATGAATTACAATCTCAATTGGATACTAGATTATATAAAATTGTAATTAAACTATCCTACTACTTATAAAGGGTTTAAGACATTTTTTTAAGTACATCTATTCGGGAAAACATATGATCTTTTTCCTATATTTTCTTCTTTAAACATCTGACTTTTTAACACCCAATTCATCATTAATACTACTACGTTAACACATTCTTGGCACACACAATATTCTCTCTGAACCTTAATAGACAACCGCCGCCATAACCTTATCACCATCAAATATGTCAAATCCGCTACCATCTCTTGGTAGTTTAGGTGGTTTCAAAGTAGTTTTGGTTGGTGTATTGTTGTTGGTTTGGGTGGTTTATCTAAACACACAGGATCTCAATTCTTGATTATGATTTGGTTAAATACTTGTAGGTTCTGGATCTCAATCCAAACAATTCGATGAGGTTGGTATTGTATTTTTGTGGGTTATTTGTAAGATCTTATGAGCCATGTTGATGTTCTCGGCTGTTGATGTTTGCGACAACTAAATTGCTATGTTGCGTCTTTGCATTTCTTTGATACATTAATTGTTGCCGCTGCACCTGCCTATACGGAAATATTCTACCGCCGTCATTGATATCTTGCCAAAAGGTTTGTTTTATAGATTTGTGTTTGTATGAGTGTTATAATGTTTTTTTTGTTTTTCATATAGATATGAGTTTATGGTAAACTGTTTTGTGGTTTTTTTGTTAAATCCGACACTCAAGACCACTGTGTCGCGGAATAAATTGTTGCGGCTGATATAGTCACTTCGAAACCTTGCTGCCGATATCGTTGTCTTGCTGGGACCTTGCTGCCGCTGATTCTGGAGTAATATCCAAACGATCCACCATTATACTACGAATCCTCGATCGATTATGCAAGTAAGTTTCTCACTGCGTTTAGTCTTTTTTTCTTCTTTGATTGTATTAATGTATTATCAATATTTATAATTGCAAATGGCCACCTCAAAAAGGTGGAACATATTAGAGAATTAAGTTAGATAAGAACAAAACATCGGGCGAAAAAGGTAAAACATTAAATATAATATGTATCCTTTGGACGCTAAGGCTTTCGAAGACCACATTAGTTTATTTAGTAAGCTATACTCACACACCGCCCTAAGTGATTATAATAATAATTTTATCAACACATGGACACGAAAAATGCATAGCCAAAATTACTTTAAGTAATTTTATACGGTGTATATTGGAAGGATGATGCTCAAGCAACCTAAGGCAAATTGAAGTCACTTGAGGACTTAACAACCATTTACTTCGATGAAAAGTGGAAAAAAATCTATACATAAATGGTAATGGATTGATTCATGACTGGTCTAATTGAAACATTTGTAATGGAGATACTAATAGTTCGTTTACTTCAGTTGAGCTAATATGTACATTTATGTATTTATGTTCTCTATTTCCAATATTTGTAAAAACAGCCCGTGCATTTCACTTGATCGATCAATATTCTAGATTTTCGTATGCATGCAATGACACATTGTCACTTATCCATTTCTATCCTTTATTGTTACTGTTATAGGATGCACAAGGATTGGTAATCACTGACCAAAGTTTTCAAAAGCGACGAGGGTAAACGTACTTTCGCAGCCGAGATTGTAAAGAAGACAATGATTGCAAAGATTTTTGTGAAGGTATTGGAGAACATTACTCATGTATAGACAATATTTTTAAATGTACTAATCGTGACTGTTGATGATCAATAAATTCTTAAATCTTGCAACTAATAGTAGTACTTTGTTACGTCTATTAAACGTGGTGTTTGCGGTATTGTTAACTCATTGTGTTGTTACTATGGCAGGTATGCAATTTCGTATGGTCAAAGAATGAGAATGAACTCGTGAGCATCCATGGATATTCCAAAAATTATATTATTGTTTGCAATTACAATTTGATCTTACCACGATATATCGTATCGTTAATTTTCTGTCGTGAGATAATTTCGTCAAGATGCGCGGGTGATCGTCTAGTAGAATTTAAAAATATCGAACAAGATCTAGTCAACTCATTCCCTTTTTTCTATTATTTTAAGTCAAAACGGTAGATGATAGTTTTATCAATTTTTCTATTTTCACCTTCAAATTTCAATCACAAGCGACAAAATAAATAAAAACGTTTCTACCTTCACTATCCATTGTTTTAAAAATAATATAACTTTTTTTTAAGATATCAACTGGATCTTATTTTTATTTTTGCAAACCTCATAACTATCAAATAACAAAACACTTAAAATATGAACTTTATGTTTACTCTTTACACATACACTTGAATCATATAAATCCCATATAAAATGAGTAAGATATAACATGTTGAAGTTAATGTTTTAGTTATATTTTTCTATATATAAAGCTTTTGATATATATCTTAGATCTTTTGGTTTAAAATTGCGTTAGTTGCACAATATTTTGTATCACAACGCATCATTAATCATTTAATATATGTAAGGTTAATAAAGTGATTAATTTAATATTTTTTAATTTGTTAATTTTGTACAAAATTGTAATGTGTTTGAAAATAATTTTGACCAATATTAAATTCGAATTGAAAAAAATTGTGAAACCTAAAAGTCATAGATATTAGATAAACATTTACTAAGATTTTTGAATTACTCAAATCAGATGTCACACGTTAAAGGTGACGTTTTAATCATATTTGATGATAAAAAATATGAATAATGATACACAAAGTTGAATTGATCAACAATGTTAACTAACTAATAACACTAACTAATGAAAATGATTAACTTATAAGCAACACAACATTTATTTATATGTTGTTCTAGATGTTAATCATTTAGTTTTGTTCATTAATTTATCAATCTTGTTGATAAAATGTTGAACAAGACAAACTAACACTTATGAGAACATTAATTAGCATGTCGTTCATTAGGGCATATGCAATGCATAAAGTCATAGTGACTTCATGAAATTTAATGGATTTAGTGAGTTTCAAATTTGATAGCTAAAAAGTGTACAAAGACTTGGTATATGTCAAGCTTTTGTCAAAAGCTTTATCAAAAAGTCTTTCTTGCAATGCAAAAAATCACAAAAAAGGACTTATTAGAATAGTGAAAAGTCTTTCAAAGGTTTTTGCATTGCATATGCTCTTAATGTTCACAAGTTAGTCTTGTTGTTAGTCACTTAATCTTGTTCATTAATTCATCACTTATGTTGATGGATTGATGAGCAAAAGTAATTAATGAACAAAATTAATTAATGAATATCTTTTTATTACATATGAAACAGTGATAAATAATGATGACATGGCATATAATTATATATGTCTAATCAACCTCAAAATAAATCATAACCACTTAGAATAAAATTCGAAGCACAATTCACAATTATGCATCGAACACGTTTTCTATTGTGAATTTCGCGTTCAGTTACTTTGAAAAATAAAAAAGATTTCATTAGGCCACTAACAAATGCATCATTTTTCATCATAATCCATATTGTAACTAAATGCATCATTGTTCATCATAATCCATGTTGTTTATCATTCATATCTTTCATAATCAAATACGACTAAAATGTCACATTCGGCGGGTGATACATAGCTTGAGCGATTCAAAAAACTTATAAAGATTTACTTAAAATCTATAACTTTTAGGTATTTCCCCAATTTGAATTTAATATTAGTCAAAGTTATAGTTAATACGCAATACATATATTTTTGCACAAAATTAATAAATTAAAAAATATTTAAAAATCACTTTTTCAACGTTACATTAATAATATTGATTAGTGGTGTTTGCGGTACAAATATTATGCATCTAACACAATTTTAACATTAAAAATATAAGTTATATATTTTATAAATACATTGTGTGCAACAGGTATGACTAAAACTTAAACTTGAACGTGTTATATTTTACTCATATGATATCGGATGTAAGTGATTCAAACGCTTGTATGAATTATAGACATAAATCTATAAATTTCATGTTTTAAGTTTTTTTTTATATTCGACAGTTATGAGGTCGAAAATGGAAAGAAAATTCTAAATAATCAAGACTCATTTAATATCCAAAAAAAGTTTCGAGGTTTTTGACACTTGTCAAATTAAAAAGTATTGAATTTAGAGAATTATCGTGAAAACATTTTTTCCTGTAAGTTTGTTGCTTATGATTTATGTGCCTATTAAATCTAAAAGTGAAAAGAAAAATAAATGTAAAATGTCCGTTTTACCTCTTTGACCGAAAATAAGTAAAAAAAGAATGAGTTAACCAGATCTGATCGATTATAATGATCAATTTTATACTTTGTAATTTCATTACACTTTTTATAAAATCCAATATTATTTAAATTACACTATTTATAAGATACGGTAATAGTTTGAGATAGTAATGGATCCATGTATAATCTATATCTGACGATCTAAAGGAAATATTGAGAAGGAATTGACGGAGAAAAATACCGTACTAAGTAAAACACCGAAACCCATGAGAATATTGATAGGTAACTTTGATATCGCTAGTATTATCTACATATCGTTTCATTAAAAAAGAGATATGACTTTTTCATTTACTGACATTAACTATTTAAATGCTCGATATTACTGCGAATCTTATGCATATGGAAGATATCTTGTTTGTATTTTTTGAAATTTCTTTTAATGGATATATTATTAAAAAACTAACAAGGAGCTAGAATTACACTACAATAAGATGAGGATTTTTAAACCAAACGTCCCAGCTGAACGCAACTACATCTGAAACTACACCAATAAAAAGAACTCGATACAATATCATCAAACAACGTCTCCTTAGAAGGAGGTTTGCTGTAAAAAAAAGTCTTGTTACGAAATAACCAGATATGCCACCACAATGCGTAAATCACTCCTTCCAACATTAGCTTGATCTTTGCCTGAAGACGAAAATAATTCAACGAGTCCAGCCATTCCTCATAAGATCTACAACTCTCGAAAGAGATATCCCACCGACGAGCGATCTTGCTATAAAGCGAATCAAAATACAATTAAAGAATAAGTGGGAAGAAGATTCCACTCCCTGCTTACATAACGGACACGAGATAGAATTAATATCCATGCCACGACGTGAGATGTTGAACCTAGTTGGAAAGGCATGTAGTTTAACTTTCCATGCAAAGACATTTAACTTGATAGGCGTATATTTGACCCAATGAGTTCTAGACGAAACACTTGGAGATCTATTGTCATCAATCAGTTTCCTAATCGAGCTCACGATAAACTCACCAATACCTTGTAGAGCCCAAGTATACCTATCCGTCTGAGGCAGGAGATTAACGTGACTTATAAGGTCAGTAAGAGCATCATATTGCGATTGCTCTTCTCCTCCCGGAACTGTACGACGCAAAGAAGAACCTAGGTTATAATTTTCAAGCTTAAATTTGACATTCACCTTTTTGCAAGTATCCAGGGCGTATATCCTAGGATATATGGTTTTAAGAATACCCCCTTCACACCAGTTATCATCCCAAAACGAGGACTTAGCCCCGTCTCCTAATTTAGGATTCAAGAACTAAAAAAATTACACCGTGATCTTTGAGAACCGAAGCTTCTTTACTATGTTGAGCCAACAAGAACTACATCATGCTTTTAAATCTTTACCCACGCAGCCATCCTCGCCATGGATAGGCCTTCACGAGCCGAGCCCATATCGAATGAGGATAGGAAAAAATCTCTAGAACCATTTTAACATGAGCCCTCTCTTAAGGACATAGAGGATGGCGACACCAAGACCCCCCTTTTCCTTCGAAGTAACAACATTACTGCATTTAATCCATGACGCCTTACGATGACTACGATCATGCCCATTAAAAATGACAACGAATAGAATCTAGCTCATGAAGATCCGTCATCGGAACTCGATAGTTAGACATGTGAAAAATAGGAATTGAACCAAGTACGGACTTAAGAAAAGTGAGTCTACCACCTATAGAGAGGGTTTTCAGATTCAACTTGGAAAGACGAGCTTTAACTTTATTGACTACCACATTCCATTCAGAAACCCTTTACATAGAACCGCCCACTTTCGAACCCAAGTAAGTAAACGGAGCACGAAGGGTGAGACAACCAAGTTTTCTAGAAGCTTGTTTGATCAACGCGTCCTCCACATGAGTTCCCATCAACTTACTTTTGCTCATATTACTTTTAAGGCAAGAAGCACGGTGTAAACATTCCAAGACATTGACAAGAGTGTTACTATTACCTTCACATAAATTTCCTACGAACATGACATCATCCGCAAAGAACAAGTGGGATATAGTCAACGAGTTACTAAGTTTAATACCCGTAAACATGTCGGCATCCACCAGACGTTGAAAAGATAAATGAAGGCTCTCCATGACAAGGATAAATAAGAAAGGGGATAACGGATCACCTTGTTTGAGGCCTTTAAAAAATTAGAATTCCTTCGTTGGGGAGCCGTTGGTAAGAATAGAACCCCTTGATGAACCTAGGCAGTTACAGAATCAAACACGTCACTTGTTGCCGAAACAAAACTTGAATAAAATGTCGTTCAAGTAATCCCATCTAACCGAATAAAATGCCTTCTCAAAATCAACTTTGAAGATAACCACTTTCCTCTTTTTAGAACAACACCATTGAATGATTTCATTAATAATAAAAGGCCCGTCTAGCACTTGTCATCCCGCGACAAAAGCCGAATGCACTTCACTAACAATACCATCTAACACATTCATAAGACGATTAGCCAAAATCTTAGCTATAACTTTATAAATACTCCCAATCAGACTAATAGGGCGAAAATCTTTAACAAGGTTAGCATCAGGGACTTTAGGGATCAACGCAATGAAATAAGAGGTACAACCATTAGGGATCTCACCATTCGTAAAAAAGTACTTAATAGCCACAAACACATCAGTCTCAATAAGCGACCAGAAGTGGCGATAAAAACCATATGTGAAGCCGTCCGGACCAAGAGATTTATTCACGCCACATTCTCACGCTGCCCACTTTAATTTTTCTTTAGACACCATGCTTTCGAATCCCTCTTGCTGATCCACCGAAAGAGTAGAGGGAAAACTCATATCTAAATGCATACTCGTGTTTGAAGGCTCTACAAAACAATTACTAAAATGATGAAGAAATTTGCTTTTTACCAAATCAAGTTTATCAATCCAAACACCATGAGTCATAACCCCCTAATATTCATCTGACTCCGCTTTTTATTGAGGATACCGTGAAAGAATTTAGAGTTCTCGTCCCCTTCAACTGACCATTTAATCTTCGTCTTTTGGGCAAGCTCAGCCATGGAAATTTTATTAAGACGTTGAATAGAATTGATCGCCTCCAAACGTTTAGAAATAGTCGTCTCATAACTCATACCATTGTCAATAGCCTCGTTAAGAATTTGCAGCTCATTTTTAAGAATGGGCAGCTAATTTATGAATCTACATGTTACTCATAAGTGTTAATCAATTAGTCTTGATCACTTGTTCAGTCTTCTCGATGAATTGATAAACAATATTAACTTGTGAACAACACAAATTGATTAACAAGAAAACAACATCATTTTACATGTTGCTAATTAATAATAAAATGTTTTTCATTAATAATAAACATTGTTCATCAATAAAAAGTGTTGTTGTAGAGTGTTGTAAATCTTGAATAATCTAGAGAGAGAAATTAGAGAGAGAGAGGAGGTTACACATACACTTTTAGAGAGAGAAAGTGAGAGAAAAACACATGTTAGTGTGTGAAAATAAATAAGTAACCACACCCTCTCTAACTAAGGAGAGGGTTTATATACCCAAGTATTGTGACGGGCTTGGGCTTACAATGGGCCGTCGACCATTACTTAATGGACCGGGCTTATGCCTTGTTTCCTTAGATTATATTACTAGACTACGAACTACTAACTAATATACTGTTGGAGTGACCGATCCTTCCTAAATACGTAAACACGTATTTCTGACAATCCCTCCCTAAGGGAGGTCACTCTAAAGTATGAGGGGTTACCCGAGTTACAATAATAAAATAAACCTAGCATACTAAGCTTGTCTTGAGCTCGTAGTCTTCGTCTTTCTTTCTTTCTTGGTAGATATGCTGATGTGATCTTTATCTTTAATCTTGAGCACATTTCTCTTGTCTTGATCTTGTGCATCCATCACTTGTGATATTCTCCTCCTCGTGACTTCATGTCCCACATACTTATACCTTAGTAATTCTTGAAAGCTTCAGAATTTGATACAGCAGAAGACCTAAATTTTAGGCTTTCTTGATTTTGTTGAAGTATTAAGTGCAGAAAGTATAAGCATGCGGGAACGACTTCTTCTCGGACACCGCAACGCCATTGTCTGCAAATGCAGCAACATAAGTAGACACGAACGAAATGGCTATGACATTTTATTCTAATCCGGTAGCATTTTACCTTCGGTCGGTTAAGACCATTGGACGATATTAAATATCGTACTTGTGGTAGGTAGTTTAAATTAAGAACCTCCTTTACAAGATTTCGCGGGTAAACCCGTTCTCTTTACTCGACCGTCCAAAGCTGACTGCGAACGTAAAGAATGAATCATTTGGATAAAATTATCCGCATGATTGAAGCCGTCAATTCCGATTCATGAAACAAGTTTGATTCATTTAAGAATCGCACCATCGTTGCTTTCCAGTTGTCACGAGCTTGATTCATATTGAATCTTGTAAGTTACCTACCAAGTGCTGTTTGATGTTAACACTAGAAGGACTTCCACTCATCACTGTGAACACTAAAGAGTGTCACTCTGGGTGTTCTGGCAAGATCACTAAGATATTGCGTAGAGGCCTGGAACGTGTTTAATTTCAGTTAGGAATTAAACCATTGTTGCTTTCTAGTTATCACAAGTTTGATTCATAAAGAATCACACAAGTCACCTAACATGAGCTTTTTGATATTCGCTCAAGAAGGATTTCCATTTTCATTGTAAATACTTTCGTATTACTCGGATGTTCAAGCAAGATCATGAAGATTTTGCGTAGGACTCTTAGTGTCTTTATTACTTTCCACAGAGTGTGAAGATGCAAGGAAATATGGAACTGTGTCCCAATGAGATATTTGATGATCTCAAATGGCTCTAGACTCGATCGTGCATTTTGGATTTTCAGTTATCGGAGGCTAGAGAGGAGTGACACCATTTCAATACCAATATATTCTGAGTGAATAAATTGATAGATAACGTGCTGATCTCCGTGTGATTAAAACAAATACCTTTTGAGATATATCTGAGTTAGACGGGATGGGTTGTGCATTCACTAGGTCCATGATTTCTATCTTCAATACCGATTATCATTAAACTGATCTCGATAACATTTGTGTTAGACCTGGTTTCTACCTTAGTTGTAAGGAGGGCTTCTTTATTTACACCCTTTATCTTTATAATTCTTTTTCATTCTTCAACCCCTTCAATGTTTACCAATACGTCATCACTAGCACCTTGTTGTTATAGTTCCAGTTCTAACTTAAGTACTTGGTCGGCATTCAGCTACGTTCACAATCTTTCTCCATCTTTCCTAAGGACTACTATTTCTATCTATGGAATGTCCTTGGGAAGATTCTTCCTGTTTTGGAAGATTCATTGGACTTAACCTATCATACCATCCTTATGTCACCACAATCGTCATCGTCGTGAAATAAATGGGTTGGGGTTAAGTATATGTCATCATGGAATCCATATTGATATCCAAATCCGTTTTGCTCCCCCTTAACATATGCCACAATATTCGAAAATATTTCACATATGTTGGGATGAGCCATCACGTTAAGTCAAACCATCTGTGATAAACCATTTCTCATATTAAATCACATTTTCTCCCCCATATTAAAAATATTAGCCCAACCGATATTTTTGATAGCAATTGATTTAATGAATTTTTAACAAAGTTTTTTGGAAAAAACATAAATCCGTTTTATCTTCATGATACCAATTTGTAAAAAAATGATACCGATTTGTGAAAAGAATATCATGACATTTTAGTCATTTGTGATACCATACTTGTTGAAATAAATCACATATTCACCATATTAGAAAAAATGACAAGGTTGGACCTGATTGATGAGAACATCATATGATGGAATCACATGGTTCTTGTCGGCAAATTTTGGTCTCCTCGTCACGTCTGAAGTTTGACACCACATGTACGATTGGTAGTGTTGTCTTGACACCAATTTGAAGTCAGTACTTTCGTCTTGATACCAATTGAAAGATGAATACTTTGTCTTGACACCAATTGGCAACATCGGCAATACATAATAGATTGGCGTCGAAGAATCTGAATGCTTGACAATTGCTCTCCCTCAATTGTTGACCCGTGTTCTATCAAAAGAGCTGTAGTCGTTGTTTGAGTAATTGCATCGTCGAGTGTAAGAACTCGTATATTCTCGGTATTATTTTATTCATTTATTCGTACTTCTCGATTTTTCAATGTTTTACTTGTTCCTCTTTATTTTTTCATACGTAAATCCTGAGATCTCGAGAATTTTAATTAAATTATATTTTAATTATTTTTCTATTCATTGATAATATTTTATTCGGAATTATAAAAATTTTATTTTTATTTTTCCATATTTATTTACTGCAGTAACCCGAAATTTAAAATCAAAATTTAGACCGAGCTCTAATCTTATTTCAAATATTCGAATCAATAATTAGTACCCAACTTTTATTTGTCATGTTCGATCGACGAATAATATTGAATTCTTGACTAACCGACAAGGTTAGGGCTTTAACGTATCGAATATGTGTCATTTATTATTTACCGGCAAAGTGTATGTCCGTCATCGACTGTAAATATTCTGATTATGATATAGAAATATTTTCTATTGTCGTCATTTTAATTTTTGTTTTACGATCATTCTTCAATATTTACCTTAAGGCTTTACACGTCATTCATTTATATGACACATTACCGTTTATTAAACTATAAGCCCTCATTTATTTATCGAAATATCAACGTTCTCCAAATGTCGACGTTTTTATTTTATATCGAGTGTTTATTTTTTGTATCCAAAGTATATCTTTTAAACCGCTTAACTTTTAGAATATCGGGCTTTGATAATTCCCGTTTTACCAAACTACGAGATAAATTTAATTAAATAAAAATCATATATCACCACACCACCTCATGTAAAGGTGGCGTATCATAACAGGACCATATGTCTTTGTTCAATCTAATTGATATGTATGCATATCCTCATTTCTCATATCTTAAAAAAAAGATTGTCAAATTGAATTTGAATACCACTGCAAAACTTTAGCCGTCATCTATCTCGGGTTTTAGACTGATCCACCATCACCAACAACTATTTGAATGGTTTCTTCTTAAGCTCTTATCTATCTTTAATAGTACTAATGATTGTCATTAATACTTTCATTTTGTAGTTAAGTTTGCTTGTTAAATGAATGATACACAAAACAAAACCATCCTTTTGTCATTTCCATATCTATTGCTATTAATTTTCATTTGGTTCACCATTAATTACTCCTCACATATCGTTATGTTTTGATAATTTATGGTATTAGTAAAAGATTTCATGTTTTTGCATTCAATGTTTTATTTACAATAGACATTTGTTTTGTTTTATGGTATTTTAGTGTCTTTTCGTCAAACCTTTAAATCTTGCTTTAAAATATAAAATTAGTTGTTATTTAACAAATAGTTGTTGGTGATTTAAGAAGGGTTATAAGAAACTAAGAAAGGAAGATGTGGGTATATGATCTTGTAAGTTTGGTTATTGATTGTAGTATACTATGGAGCTCATTTTATTCGTACATTTTCGATTTGGTGTTCGAGCGTTTGTGATATTTGATCGATCGTGAAGTGCCTTTAGGACCACAAGGTGAGTTCATAGCCCCTTTTTACTTGCACATTGTTTCTAAACGCGGGGTGAGATTATACATGGTGAAACACAATCATTTAAAAACTGTATGCTATCCAGACTTGTATGCTTTCCAACAGTTTTCATTGATATTATTGCTTCTAGTTAATAGCCTTAAGTTTCCTCTCTTGATCATGAACCGTTAATTTACTTGTGTTGCTAAGCGCGAATGTTGTGGATGGATCCATCGGGATTGATTTGAGTATTTAGGCTGGATACTCACTAGAGGAACTTACATGAGTTATGCTTTGGTTCATGAACTAAACAGCAATAATAATGTTTCAGATTATGGTTAATGTACATAACCATTTCCCATATTTCTTGTTTACAAATGAATGTATGTGTTCCACACCTTTACTGCTAAACCTATGAATATCACTCAACTTTATGTTGACGATTTTACATGTTTAATCTAAGGTATTATTACTTAGATTTGCTTGGATGGGAGCCCGCAGGATATTATCTTAGCTTGGAGATTTCTGTGTATATTTAAACTTTGGTTTTATCTAAAAACTGTCAGAAGTTTATCATGTATTCTTGGTAACTATAAGTTACAAAACCATAATTAAATAATAAAATTTTCCGCTTATAAAACTTTGGAACCTATGTTTAAAACTCTGATCTTTTATGATGTAATGTATATGTTTTTATTACGTCAACTTGGTGTCAACAGTATTTCATTGTTTCTTGTACCATGACGTGGAACCCCCTTGCTGCCTAGTTGTTTCCTTGCCTGATTTTTGGGGTCTCACAGATTGGTATCAGAGCGATGGTTATAGGGGACTGAGTCATTTTTTAAAACTTAGTCTATAGCCAAAAGTTCAAATATTTAATGTTTCTAAGTGTCCAACACAAAATCTGCCATTGTCGTTCGATATCTGCGCGGGTAACTCTCTAATCCTTATTATTTATTTTTAATTATCGTTGTAGTATTTCATCTCTTGATTACATTTTGAAATATTACATTACCCTAATGCCAATAATTACTATCTCTTTCCAAATCCTTTGTGTTTCATGAATTATCATTGGATATTACTTGATTACATATGCTCTTATTGCATTTCTTGAATTCTTGTTCTTGTGAATTGATCTTGTTGCAATGATTTTATATTGTTATGACGTTACATACTTGTATTCGGAGTGCGTATGCTGCCGACTTTTCATACTCACTTTTCTGAGTACTGTTGCTATTCGTTTATGCGTGATACGATTGACCTCTTATACTTGTTCGTTTTGAACCGCCCATTTTTCTCGACTCATTCTTTTATACGTTGTGCATACTCTCGTGATACCATTGTTTGGGATTAAGTAAGTGTTACTTTCAATGAAACTTCTGGTTTTCATTTTACTACCGTGTGTGTTACTTTCATTGTTAAAACTCTCTAAAATATCTATTTAGATATCCAAATTGTTTTTCGACCATTTGTAATTGAATGTCTAGACTATAGACCATTGTATAGCTCAATAATTCTCCAAAAAAAGGCTAAAGGACATCGTGTGAGTCACACATCTCGAAGCATTCCTTGAATCTGTGTTGAATAATAACGTAGGTTTTCGTAACCTTGATTGACCTTTACGTCACCGTTTTACACGACAATCGTATATCGATTAAATTCTATTTCATTGACCATTCCACGTTTCGATTTCGAATTTCAACGTCCGTTTGTACCGTGAAAACATCATCGTCATCTTGTAACTCATCCTCTATTATGTTGCGATTGTTTGAAATACAATTCTACTTCAATAAACTTGTACCCTCCCTTTTCATTAACCCTCCTCGCTCCAGGGGTGCGACTTGTTAATGTTCTATTTCTTTCTCTGTATGTCTTGTGATTTTGAAAAATCACGCTGCCAAGAGACCTTGTTGCATTGCATCTTGAAATCGAAGACATGGATATCATGTGCCATTTTTGATTTCTTAATTTATTATTGTCATTCTTGAACCATTTCTTTACATGCTTAATTATACAATCTACTCTCTTTCGTCTTTATGGGATCCACAAGTCATGTGTGTACATAAATTCCGGGTCATTATTAAGTTTGATTAACTTTCAATATGTGTTTAAAAATTTACTTTCTGCAAAAAAGTTACATGTAATTTAACGATGTCGAAAAATATTGTTATAAACTTTAGACATATAAATATATTTCTACTTGTTGAGATGTTCGTTTAGGACATAAAAAAATTCGCCAGAAAATATAAAAACGAGCATGTTACGCTCATTTGAAATGGTAAAATTAAAGAACTTATTTTTTGCATATTTCTAAAATATCATTTTGTTGACAGCTTTGATGCGAGGGCATTTTCGTCCATTTTTAATCTGTTTCAAGTCTCGAGTAAAACTAGAAAGTTGTCCAAAACATCGTTTTACACCCAATTTCTTTAGACTTCGAGTCTTAAAAATATCATTTAGTGAGTCAATTGGTCTGGTCAGACCCCAAAAGTCAAACTTAAATGTCAAAGCTGATAGAATTTAAAAACATGGTTTGAAGCGTTTTTGAGTTCGTTTGAGCTCGTAAAACTTTAACGAATGATATGTTACAACTTAAAACATTGATTGCATTTGAAAACGTTTAAAAATAGTAACTTTGAGTCCGGCCATACATACATAAATCTTGAACTTTTGGAACCAAGTGATTTGATAAACCGATGATGAACTATATGTTTCGAAAAATATGTACATTTTTATGCGTTACTATTTACGTGTTAGATTCCTAAACTTTCCTAAAATAGAAACTTTTTGGAGTAATTGTACTATTTGGGAACTGATGCCCTACTTTCTTAAAAGTATGTTTATGCCAAATAAATTACGACATGAGCGCTTATGGATTCCTTTATCTTATCTGTCATAAATGACTTATTTGTCAATTTATATTATTTTCTTCTACTTCTAACGTAACACTGATTTGGGCCGAGGTTGAAGTTCTTGTTTTCATATCTTTCGTTATCATCTCGACACGTGTCTCATGACGATCCCGAATAAATCTTTTGAAACCTTATCACCTTGTAACCATTTCATCGATTGTCTGATGAACTACTCTTTATTACTCTCGTGTAACCCACTCGTTAATTTGTAAATTATCATCGTGTCACCATATGAATTTAAACTGGTATTGTTTACGAAACGTTTTATAAAATGTTCTACATTGGTTATTGTTTTACGATGTAATTTCCCAAATTGTTCAACAATTGGTCTTGTAAAGAATTCTTGTAACAATGAAATTGTTGATTTAAACATCTAGCCAATTAGTTACTGGCGAAAAGTTTCATAAATTATTTTGATTCCTGTTTTTACAAGTGGCATTATATACATATTTTAAATCATATGACATGTAATACTGGTTTGACGAAGTTGAGCATCGCATTGCTAGTCCTAAAATATGCATGGCCTGATCACCTATGCGTAATTTAGAAGGAGCCATGCGAGACCGAATAGTAGTCACCTTAAATATCTTGTCAAAGAACCAACTTTTTACTTATGTTCCTTAAAAAGTTAGATAAAATAAAGTTTTGAGCGAGTAGCACCAATTCGCGACATACACATATGACCCTTTATCTTTTCTTGAAGGAATTACATGCCTGCAAGCACATACTTCCTTACTCAACGATCTTTATTTTACTTGTTACCTCATCTTCCTTCGAGATATAATTCTCGTTACCACTCGTCTAATCTCTTACCATTTATACCAGACTTGAAAGTTTTAATGTTGTTATGCTTCTACATTGACCAACCTTCTCTATCTATTTTGGTAGACCTTCGAAACGTCTCTGGACGCAGATAATGATTTATGACTGGACGTGAGCGATAATTTCGTGTATTTGTCATGATGTGTGTTAGACTCTATCGTCTTAAAATTCATTCGTGTGAACCATGTGTTGGTTTCGCCTCTCATTGCTAATGTTGTTCATTTTATTGGAATTACTCTCAAGTGACTTCTTAAGAATTTTCTTAATTCGAAAATTTATTGTGTGGCTTTTCTCTTTCGATCGTGTATCGACCACCGAGAACTTAATAAGCCGTTGTTGGTGACACCAACCACACTCGTGAATTAATCTTGCTAAATCCATTGTTTCTTATTGTCCTTATTATCGATGCATCACAAATTACGTTTATCATCTCGCGCTATTGCTCGCATACAAATTGTTGATTATTATTCATTTCATACTCGTTTGTTATCTTGTCATTTTTTGAAACCCAAAACATGTCACATGTTTATCATTTGATGCATTAAATACCTTCTTGGATTTCTAAATTTTTTTATAAATTTTCAAGAACATTTTACAAAATTATATCAAGTGGTTAAATTACTAAAATAACTGTTTCAAGTTAAATTTGAGATCTATAAATCCTATTTGATTGATTTATAACTAGTGTTTAAAAGGATGGCATGCTTTATCTTTTAAAGTATTTGATCATATCATACTTTACTTTCAATCTAATGAAATTATCAATTTAACTTATAATTTCTAACAATGATTCTTGATAATTTGGAAATTTGATTTTCTCTAATTATAACGATAAACCTGAGTTTTTAACAATAATTTCATACAGTCATCCAAAGGTTCTTAAGCCGATCAAGATAACTATTTTGAACTGTTCTACTTTTTGTCTTTGAAATCCTGATCAAGAAAAAGATTTAGCAACTGCTTACTCACTAATCATATATAGTTTGATTTCAAATAACTAAACCTTGTAAAATTTTCTTTTAATCAAGAAAATACTTAAGCTAAATTTGAAAGTAATACCAAATCTTAGACAGATAATTGTGACAACTTATAATCCAAATGACTATATGTAGTTCATATTTCCCTCTATTTTTCTAATAAGTAAATTGTCATGTTTTACAGTTTGCACGATTTGCGATTCCTTGTTGATTAACAATCTTGATTCATTTTTAGCGCACCTTGTCCGTTTAAGCAATTCTTGTGTTCATTCAATCTCTTGATATTTTTACGTACTAAAAGGTCATTATTCTAATCCAAATTTGAAAATTTATTCGAAAAGGAGTTAAGAAACTGAAGCGTAGTGAATTCTAATTGTTAAAGTACGCCGTGGTGCGGAAATTACCTGTGAAGCAATGAATCAGTTCTAAACTATGTACCCCTTTTGTTTGCATCTTCTTCTGTCTCCAGTGGAACTCTGAGGGACCAAAGTTCCTTTAGGGGGGTCGACTGTAAGAATTCGTATTTTCTCGGTATTATTTTATTCATTTATTCGTACTTCTCGATTTTTCAATGTTTTACTTGTTCCTATTTACTTTTTCATACGTAAATCCTGAGATCCTGAGAATTTTAATTAAATTATATTTTAATTATTTTTCTATTCATTGATAATATTTTATTCGAAATTATAAAAATTTTATTTTTATTTTTCCATTTTGTTTACTGTAGTAATCCGAAATTTAAAATCAACATTTAGACCGAGCTCTAATCTTATTTCTAATATTCGGATCAATAATTAGTACCCGCCTTTTATTTGTCATGTTCGTTCGACGAATAATATTGAATTCTTGACTAACCGGCAAGGTTAGGGCTTTAACGTATAGAATATGTGTCATTTATTATTTATCGACAAAGTGTAAGTCCGTCACCAACCGTAAATATTCTTATTATGATACAGAAATATTTTCTATTGTCATCGTTTTAAATTTTGTTTTACGATCATTCTTCAATATTTACCTTAAGGTTTTACATGTCATTCGTTTATATGACATATTACCGTTTATTAAACTATAAGCCCTCATTTATTTATCGAAATATCAACGTTCTCTGAATGTCGGCGTTTTTATTTTATATTGAGTGTTTATTTTTCGTGTCCAACGCATATCTTTTAAATCGCTTAACTTTTAAAATATCGGGCTTTGATAATACCCGTTTTACCAAACTACGAGATAAATATAATTAAATATAAATAATATATCACCACACCACCTCATGTAAAGATGGCGTATCATAACATGACCATATGTCTTTGTTCAATCTAATTAATATGTATGCATATCCTCATTTTTCATATCTTAAAAAAAAGATTGTCAAATTGAATTTGAATACCACTACAAAACTTTAGCCGTCATCTATCTTGGGTTTTAGAGCACACGGTGTGGTTGAGCCGTCGTGCTTGTGTCGTGGGAAAAAAGTGATGCCACATCACTTTCTACTCCCACGACACCAAAACTCCCCAGGATGGCTCAACCCCCCTCCCTGGTTAACACGAGAATTCTCGTGTCGTCGTCACCCAACTTTTTTTTTTCAACAATTAATTAACATAAATTTAAATTTTCATTAATAAAAAAAAATACAATTACTAATAGAAAAAAAAACACGAAATTAAAAAAAAATTACCGAATAAAAAAAAACACAAATACGAAAATAAACTTAAAAATTAAAATATTTTGCACGCGCCTCGTCTTTGAGCTTCTCGATCCTTGCCCCGTCTTGTGGACTTAATCCGGTAGTGTCGTATCGAAGGATTTGCAAATCCTCGTTCCTTTCTTGAAGTGCAACCACTTCTAGTCTAGCCGCCACCTCTCGGTCCAATCGTTCCTTTTTAGTTTCACGATCCGTATAACATTTGTTGTTGTAGCATATCCACCAATTGTTCTTTTTGAGACCCCGAAGTGGCGGATGAGCTTGTCGATCGTTGAACCTTGGCCTTTCTTGGAGCACCGGATGGACGAGGGATCTTATCGTCATTGAAAAGATCCGGATCTTGATCGGTTATCTTCCCTCGTGCCCGGCGTGTTCGAGTTGAATCGGGATTTTTCCATTTATACTTGTCTTTCAAAACAAGCCAAGCACTTTTGTGTGGAAACTCCTTGTTCCCGTTTTCATCTCGATACAAACTCATCACACGAGTCATCAAATCGTCTTGATTTTCGCTATTCAAAAGTTTGGCGTTTTCATAAAACGAATTAAACCTATGAACCTCGCGGTTCAAATTCGTCCACTTCCCGGTCAACATATTTTTGTTTCGAGCTATAAAACCCTCATCCTTAAGCCGATCGTTATACAAATCCATAATTTGGTGCCAAAACGTATTGTGTGGTTGATCGGTCCCGACCTTCGGGTCTTCGGATACTTCAATCCAACACTCGGCCAAAACTTCTTCCTCACGTTGGCTCCAAAAAGAACGGTCCGAATTCGGAGGTGGTTTTGTAGCCGCGGCTATGCCTTTGTTCTTTGGGTTTTTTTTAGCAACACTTTTCTTCCTCGAACCTTTCTTCGGTTGTGCATCGACTTGTTCTTCGGGTTCTTCGGGTTCATTGTTTTGTTCAGGTTCTTGTGAAGAGTGTTGAGGAAAGGTTTGGAATTGTTGTGATTGTTGGAAGATTGTGATTGTTGGGAATGTTGGAACCACATATTAAATTGCTCGGGTGTACAATTAAGAAACGGGTTTTGTTGTGATTGTGGGAAGTTAGTGAACGGATTTGGGAGTTGATTATAGTTGGCGAATGTTCTTGATGTGCTAGATGTTGCGGATGAGGGAGTATTCGGGTTAGACGAAGAAGACGAATTCGGTAGTTGAGTAGAAGGAATTTGATTTTGAGGATCGGAAAAGTAATTGTTTAACCATTGATTCGGGTATTGGTTTGGATTAGGATATTGACTCATGGTGGATAGAAAAAATAGAGAAATTAGATGTAGAAGAAGGTGTGATTTGTGGGTAAATTGAGGTGGAATTTATAGGAAAAAAAGATGAAAAAGGGGGGTTTTTCCCCTTCAAACGGTCAAAAAAACGTTCAAAAAAAAAAACCGTTACCCAACGGTCAGTTAAAAAACCCGACGACGCGAGCCACGGTGTGGTTGGCGCCACCGTGGCCTCACGCCGTCACCATGGCGTCAGCTGGTAGTAACCAGCCCAAAACCGACGACGCGAGCCACGGTGTGGTTGGCGCCGCCGTGGCCAGCCACCCACCAGTTTACCATACCGTGCCCTCTTAGACTGATCCACCATCACCAACAACTATTTGAATGGTTTCTTCTTAAGCTCTTATCTATCTTTAATAGTACTAATGATTGTCATTAATACTTTCATTTTGTAGTTAAGTTTGCTCGTTAAATGAATGATGAACAAAACAAAACCATGTCATTTCCATGTCTATTGCTATTAATTTTTATTTAGTGTACCATTGATTACTCCTCACATATCGTTATGTTTTGATAATTTATGGTACTAGTAAAAGATTTCAAGTTTTTGCATTCAATGTTTTATTTACAATAGACGTTTGTTTTGTTTTATGGTATTTTAGTGTCTTTTCGTCAAACCTTTAAATCTTGCTTTAAAATCTAAAATTAGTTGTTATTTAACAAATAGTTGTTGGTGATTTAAGAAGGGTTATAAGAAACTGAGAAAGGAAGATGTGGGTATATGATCTTGTAAGTTTGATTATTAATTATAGTATACTATGGAGCTCATTTTATTCGTACATTTTCGATTTGGTGTTTGAGCGTTTGTGATATTTGACTGATCGTGAAGTTCCTTTAGGACCACAACGTGAGTTCATAGCCCATTTTTACTTGCATATTGTTTCTAAACGAGGGGTGAGATTTTACAGGGTGGAACACAATCATTTAAAAACTGTATGATATCCAGAACTTTTATGCTATCCAGACTTGTATGCTTTCCAACAGTTTTCCTTGATATTATTGCTTTTAGTCAATAGCCTTAAGTTTCCTCTCTTGATCATGAACCGTTAATTTACTTGTGTTGGTAAGCGCGAATGTTGTGGGTGGATCCATCGGGATTGACAATCCCCGTCCCGATTACCTTGACGCATTTAACATTTGATTTGTTATTTGAGTATTTAGGCTGAATACTCACTAGAGGAACTTACATGAGTTAATGTTGACGATTTCTTGTTTACAAATGAATGCTTGTGTTCCACACCTTTACCTAATGTACATAACCATTTACCCTATTTCTTGTTTACAAATGAATGCTTGTGTTCCACACCTTTACTGCTAAACCAATAAATATCACTCAAGTTTATGTTGACGATTTTACATGTTTAATCTTAGGTATTATTACTTAGCTTTGCTTGGACGAGAGCACACAAGATATTATCACAGCTTGGAGATTTCTGTGTATATTTAAACTTTGGTTTTATCTAAAAACTGTCAGAAGTTTATCATGTATTATTGGTAACTATAAGTTAAAAAACCATAATTAAATAATATTTTTTTCCGCTTATAAAACTTTGGGACCTATGTTTAAAATTCTGATCTTTTATGATGTAATGTATATGTTTTTATTACGTCAACTTGGTGTCAACAGTATTTCATTGTTTCTTGTACCATGAGGTGGAACCCCCTTGCTGCCTAGTTGTTTCCTTGCCTGATTTTTGGGGTCTCACATCAAGTATGTAGATACCAATTCGTAGATCCTTGATTTGTAGAGATGATAACTTCGTAAAAAATAGATTTCTCTAGTTTTAACAAATAAATGCACTGAAGCGTACACATATTTGTGTTAAATTTTCTTATGACGTAAACATAGTCCATTACATAGTTATAAAGTAAACCATGCCCAAGAAAATTAATTCCCGTAGTTGAGTCAAAGTTTTCATAAGAAATACTTGACTTGAATATGAAAAGCGGGTTACTATCTGAAATAATAGCAAGCCATTTTGGCATGTTTTATGAAAATATTTACAACATTTGTATGAACTTTATTTACAGAGCCGTGTCAATATTAATCGCCATTTCTAAGGCCATAAATATTATCGTACCAAAAGACATGCCTTTGAAAATATAAAGTAAAAAAATATTTTTGGATTTTTCTAAATTTTTCAATTTTTATGGGTTTTAATATGGTTTTATATTTTCATACTTTGCTTTGTGGATAAAAATATAAAGAATATATACAAATGATCACAAAGGATACTAAGAATAGTTTACCACCACCATTCCTCCGCTTCATTTACCAATGACTTTAGAGTCTCGGGCGAGAAAGTTCTCATTCTTAGCTTTTCCGCCAAAAATTCAATTCGAGCGCGATCTAAAGCCTTCGTGAAAATATCCGCCAATTTATACTCTGATTTGACAAAGTAAAGCTCGACCACTCTATTTTCCACTTGCTCCTTGATGAAGTGGTAGCGAATGTCAATATGCTTCGACCAGGAGTTTTGAACATAATATGCAGCAGAGGGCAATGGCATTTTGATTGTTACAGTACATCAGAATTTTGTTGAATCCTAGACCATATTCGGTTAATTGCGATATCATCTAGAGAATTTGAGCACAACAACCGAACATAGCTATGTATTCTACTTCCGTACTTGAAATTGCAGCGCTTTTCTGCCTTTTCGATGCCCCACTGATTAGTTGATCTCCTAGTAGTTGCAAACTTCCACTTGTGCTATGCCTTGTATCTTGACATTCCGCGTGATCCGCATTTGCATATTCCATTAGTGCAATAGAGGATTCCTTCGAATACCATAGTCCCCAAGTAACGGTTCCTTTGAGATATCGAAAGATCCTTTTAACAGCAGCTAAGTGTAACTAATTAGGCCTAGTTTGGTCCCGAGCACAATACATATAGCAAATTGAAGGCAAGGTCTAATAGCTGTAATATACACAAGGGTACCGATCATTCCACAATAAACTGTAGGATCAATAGGAATCCCATCTGGATCTGCATCTAGTTTAGTTCTTTCCACCATTGGAGTGTCCATGGGGTCGCAAGATTTCATCTTATATTTCTTAAGCGATTCAAGGGCATATTTAGATTGGTTGATAAAGATGCCTCTAGGACTTTGAGAAATATGAAGTCCTAAGAAAAATAAAACTTTACCCATCATCGACCTCTTAAATTTTGAACACATGAGTGTCCCAAATTCATCCGATAAGGTTTGGGTCGAGGCGGAAAATATAATATTATCAACATATATTTGTACCATAATTGTAACACCCCCAAATATACACAATTCAATACAGCGGAAGACTCATTGGTGTTACGGGATAGCACATTACTCACATCATAGACAATGCTTAAAAATCGCGTCGTTTAATAATAAAGCATTTCCATTCATAAATACCAGATTTACATAGGTCCCAAGTCATTGTATTTCATACAGGTTTTACAAAGCATTTGAATGGAAATTATTATTTAAGTGCGGGCCATGAATTCTTGTTGTCTTCCCGAGAATTAACTTCAAGTACCTGAGATAAAACATGTTAAAAGAAAAGGTCAGCGAAAACGCCGAGTGAATTCATAGAGTTTAATGAAATCCATCAATATAACATCGGTATAAAATTATTATCGAAAATCATTTTGTATAAATCTTTGTAATAGGCCATAAAATAGCCAAAGTCATTTTATATAAATCTTTATCAAAAATCATAATATAGGCTTTCGCCTTCAAAATCATTATACGAACCATTGTCGTTAAAAATATCATACAATACGTTTTATAACGTTGTATAGAGTTGAATAAACATCGTTATATGAATATGGTTATATAAAACCAAAACACGAACATAATATCAATAATAAGACCCTGTATTGCTAGTCAGACAATATATTGTAATACAATGCATAAGCAGTATTTTGGTTATTGGATTATTATAAGCCGCATGACATTGTTACCTTACTACAACAAACAACGGGTAGCTAACCCGAAACTCAATTTTCCCATCTAAATTAGCGTTTCGTCACAAAAATCACGCTATGGAAATCTTCTCATACATAAATTCGCTTACCAATCAATGTGGCACGACAGGGATCAACCGTCAAGGCGCGAACTGGGGTGATCGTCCCCAAATAGTACTATTATATGCATAAGCGTCTACCAAATCCCGGTAGTTCACAATTCATGCTAATGGGACTTTTAGTGACATAACCTAACTTTAATAATCCATTTTATTTCACACATCGGGTCATATAATCATTCATCGGGTCATACAATCATTCGGGTCCAAATCAATAAACAAACAATCGGGACAACTAGTGTCCTATTTCATAAAAACTAACATGTTATCTCCCTCGCGGGTTTATAAAACATTTCATAAAAACATTTAAAAGAGTGCGAGGCTATGAACTCACGTTGATGTGGGAAAGCGGGTTATCGGCAATTCGGATGTACGGTACGTGCTTCAATCACGGAAACCTAGACAAATAATACTCGTCTTAGACTCTTGTCCAATGACTTTATAAAAATAACAATTATGTATACATATGATGATTTTATATATGATGATGATCAAGTGGGTTTATACATTCTCATTTACTCATTCATTATAGTGTTTATGTGTTGGTAACATTTTTATACTAGTTTCACTAGTTTATCTTGTTTATATGTTTTAGGCCCAATAAGCCTATTACAAGCCCAATACTTTTCATTAGCCCAATTATACTTTTAATATCAGTATTATACTTTACATGTTGGGTCCAAGTGGGTTAAGCCCAATAAGTAAATTTATAAGTGTTTAGCCCATTTAGTTGGATTAATAGCCCAATAATGCTAATTTAGCCCGTTAATGTCCGTATGTTATATAGTTCGGGTTTTATCGGTTTTTACTTGTATTAAGTACTTATATATCAGTATATGACTTTTAAAAAGTTTACATTAGACGGGTCCGATCGTCTAAGTTTTAATTGACGAAAAACGTTAATTTTACGGTACTAGCCGAAAAGACGTAAAAATCATGTTTATAGTTTTTATAACTTATAAAACTTACCAAACTACCATTTTTATATAATGTCCATTTATTTATCCTTATACATATTTATATAAATGAAATATATAAGTTAGTGGGTTTTAATTGCACATTTTATACTATATTTATTTTGAGTGCTTATATAATATTATTAAACTTTAATTTCACAAAATCTGATTTTTAGTTTCACTTTCACCATTTTTATCATATCTTGAGTTCTATAAGGATATAGAAGCTCATTTTTGGATGACATAAACTTCATATTATGTGCTACAAATAAGTTAGTTATAGCTACTGCTCAATCCATGTCTAAGTATCCTTAACAGTCCCTACAAAACAGACTATTCAGATTGGTATACTAATTTTGTTTTGATCATATCTCTCTCATTTTGATGATTTCATTGCATGGACAACTCTCACATGTGTATGAAATCTAATACTTACTGTAAATTGATTCCACCATGCCATTTTATCAGCTTATCATTTGGTTAGTTACTGTTTTTATACAGCCAACTTTATAAGCAAGAATTTAACCTTTTTACTAATGGGTTTTCCATCTTTTTAACCATGTTTATCAAATCTATCAACACCAAATCCCCACATAATATATTTAACCATCATTCATCATCATATACATATACATAAATAAAGAAATTACAAGATTACATAATCAAAATAACAAGAGGATAGGAAGAACAATCTTTATACCACCAAGATTAAGTAGTTTATGATCAAGGCTTGGATTTTTGATGGCAAAACTTGTGATGGATCAACACCAATCTTCAAGACCACCAATAACTTCTTGTAGAAATCAGCCCTTGGACATCACCAAATCACCTCCTTGGATGTTAGAATCACCTCCAATCTTCAAGTCTTCAAAGGAGCATCATCATGTGTATGAATAACACATGATTCTATGGATAAAATAAATCAAATGAGGGTATTTTTAGAGAGAGTAGACGAAAATGGGGAGAGAAAGAGTGTGTTTTTGGTGGTTTGCATGTGATGGAAATGAGGAAGTGGTTTAGGGAGGAATGGTTTTGATTTGGTAGCTTGTTTACAAAGTTGCTAGGACAAGTGTCCTAGCTTACTTTGTAAGCTTTGACACATATCAAATGTGTTGTTAGCTTAGTTAAAACGTCCCATATTGAGTGGGGCGGGGCAAACTTGTTTTGTCTCATCCCACTAATTTACGGGTATTCCTCGATTCTAGTTTCCTCGATTTGTGTGCCCTCGGGTCGTTTTATGAAAAATGTTTTTATAAATTATGAATCAACGGCACAAAACGAATCTAATAAAAATTGTCTCATCAAAAACGGAGTTCAAAAACGTAAATATGTAATCATAAGGTTTCCGGTTTAGTCGTAAAGGACGTTAAATTATGAACGTAAGTCCTAATCTCTTCTCGTAAATTTGCGAGTTTATGAACCAACACAAATTTAAAATTCCAAAATAATATTCACGGTTAAATTTATTTCCTGAAATGTCGGACTGTCACCAAAAACGGTGTATGTAAACGTAAGCACATAACGTAGAATCCTCCGGTTTAGACGTAGTCGATGCTACTTCAAGACGTAAATCCAAATTTCTTCCCATAATTGAGTGAGTTCATAATATAACATTAAAATAATGTTTTTAAATAATATTTGAGAATAAAATATCATTCATAAATAGACGGATTGTCACAGCATTTACCCCTAAACAGGATCTTTGTCCTCAAAGATCAATTTATCTTACTACTCGCTTCTTATAGAGTTAAAGCCATGTGGGTATTTCCTCCACATTCGGTCTTTTCTCACAAGTGTAATTCATTACAATACGCGAGTTTCATCAAACATAACTACGGGAATAAGATCAGGCTTAATGTTGACTTACTTTCTCTATCCATGATGTTCACGGGTTTTTTATGAATGCAACTTTTCGCCGATCTAAACTTCATTAAGGAATAGTTAGATTTTCACTTGATAGACATTTTATCAAGTTAGATATACGAATCATAATTCACGCAGCCCTTGAAGTCCTAGGGTAGATCCAGCTTATATGCCTTTCAACCAACTTTTTACATTATCTCAATGGTCCCATACAACGGGGACTTATTTCCCATGATCTTTCAGATCATCTATTCATTTTCCAAGGTGAAATTTTTTGGCATAACTTCGCTACCCATCCTGCACTTCAAGATCTACACTTCATATTCACATAACCTCCTGCCCACTACTGGCAGTCAATAATCAAATCCTAATTTCAACAATCATTTCAGGTCTCGCGGGTTGGGTATTTTGCAAGGTTAGGTTTGTCATCGTAGGCAACCTTAAACCTAAAAGACATGTCCAACTCACAATGGGTGTATGTCGGGTGTCTTCATCCCAACTCCTGCTTACAGATGCTCTAATATTTAGATCCTTACAAGATTCGATCTCGATCCTAATACGATTATTATCAATGATAATATCTCCAAAGGAAAGCGATTATACGGTTTATTATCAAAGGTCAATCATTCAAGCATAAAACAACACTTCTAGTGTTTTGTATCGTTACTTTACCTCTTCCCTTCGATTGGGGTGGTAAAGAGTACTCTCATCAAGGTTCGTTCTCAATGACTTCTGAGCAAATCTCAAGAAATTCGATGCGAAGCGAGGATCTTGATAGAGATGATCGATACAGGCACACCATGTTTACACAACTCCTTTAAATACAAAAGAGTCAATTTCTTCATCAAGAATCTATCATTAACAGGAATCATATTAGCAGAATTGGGTTAGTCTGTCGACGATGACCCAAATCGAATCAAATTCAGATGATCACCTTTGCAATAGTTAGACGTTTACTAATGTATGAGGCGATGTCTGCCTTCATAATTTGCCATTAGTACAACTTCTTCAGAAAAAAAACACTAAATCAGAAATAGCATGAATAGAATACTTAATCTTATGAGATTCCAACATAACTAAATCTCACAAACCTCCATATTTAGGCAACCACAAGCGGCCTTTTATACATTTAACGCCATCGGCTTCTCAATTCAAATGGTTCACATTAGCCGCGAACCCCTCTTATTATCTATATTATCCTTTTTACAAGCATCAATTATTTCTAAATTGTTCGGGCAAATTACTTTGCACCATCATTATTAAGGAACACAATCCTAATTTATTCTTTATCCTTTCTATATCATGTGTCAGTATATTCATTCATCTTCCCTGATGAAATAATTATCATGACCGTATTCATTCAAAATTTCTTTCTTCATATTTTCTAAGTTTTAGTTTCGTCTCAACTATCATTTTTATCAGTTTTGCTCAATTCGACGTTTAAAGCGTCGATAAATAATTCAAGTAATTGAATAATAAATATTCAATTTTTATGAAACGTAAACGTAAAAAAAAATTTAAATTTCTTAGTTCGACCAATTATATGAAAATGTTCAAAATTAAATTTGAATTTAACTAACACGATTTTTGTTAATTTACCGAATATAATTAATAAGATCTGTAAATGTTCAAAAAATCTTTGTTTATACTTTGGTCAAAGTTTTCTTAGTTGAAAAGCAAAAATTGTCGTTTCAAATTTCAAGTCATGGTTTAAATGGTTTCCTCAATCCCTCTTAGGTTGTCTTGAGGTATACACAAACATTTACCCCTAAACAGGAGTTTAGTTAAATGATTTAGGTATAAGGAATGATTCCTTAAAAATCCTTTGTTAAAACATTTGTCAAAACATATTTGCACCTCCTTTTTGGTATAACCCTAAGCCTTAATTGCTCTAATCTTTGAAGAGTCAATATATTCCATTATCTATTAATCACCTGGTCAATTAATATAAATGATTAAGTCTTTAATCACATGTTAATTATTCAAGGTACAGGTTTTCATTGTTCGGCCAATTCAGGGCAATCTATAAATAATTATTAACTCCTTTCTATTCTTATAAATAAAAAAATGGTCCTTAATGATCATAAGCATGAATTTATCAAATTACAGCCTACACACGTGATTCACCAAATTTATGGATGCTACATGTGTAAGTCAATCCAAACGACATAACATGAAACTCATAATGTTCATTACGAGTTCTGAATGTAGTGATTGGAATAGATAATCTTTTTCGCGGACGCGAAATTGATGATAACCATGTCGTGGATCAAATTTTCAAATATACGCTAGAACCTTGTAAATGATCGAACAAATCTATCATCTTGGGGAGTGGATATAGATTTTTAATCATCAATTTACCTAGTTCACGGTAATCAATAAATATAAGAAATAATAACACCATAGCTCTTCATAATGACGAGCTTGGTAGAATAAAATCTTTCTCCGACAACTCTCTCAGTTGTACGGTAATTCTTTTAATTTAGATGGTGCTGACGTACAGTGCACAAGCCATAGGTGTAGCACCGAGAATATAATCGATACCAATTTCAACTTGCCCTAATGGCAAAAGTCTAGGTAATTCACCAATAAATACCTCCTAAAGTTTCATATAACAGAAACATCTTTTTAATAAATTTACTTTAAGTTCTTTCTAGATTACAATATATATGACTAGTTCACAACCATTCACGGTATACTTTCAAGTCTAAATACAGGATATGGTCATCCATCAAGAATTATTTAGATCACTTTTGATAATCAACATCTTATCATTTAGGGGAATTCTATTCGAGTTCCCATTAATTAAGACAATGTCGTCATGTCATAATCAATCAATCCATTCAACTGGCACTATCAACTTTTCAGTTTTATTGTCGTCGATATGATGTGAACTTCTCAAAAGACTAATAATAACTCATAATCCTTCACTATTCAAGGATATCTGGAGACATAACTAACATCAAAAGAGTAAGGTCAACGGATAATCTACGCGAGAGAATTTCAAATCAGATACAGACGAAAACATTAACGAATATGAATATATCCCATGTTTTCATGAATTGAGTACACATACGAAAGCTCCTCGGATCGTTACCCAGGTCATTCAAATGAAATCTAATCAAAAGAAATGATAGGAACTTCGATACATCCAGTCGGGTATCAACACTCGATAATGAGATACTTTTCCAAAGAATCTCGCCACGGGAGAATTGGACAAGAAGGGAATATCAATTGTCAAATAAGACAAATTCCACAGATGAGTAAATTTGACTCATAAGAATAAATGGTACGGGCACATATGTAGGTGTCCCTAACACTATGTCCCTATTTTCGCACTTCTTGCAGATCTCACAAAATTTCAATCCTTCACAATTTCAAGGAAAATGTAATGTTTATTAACAATTTTATGGTGACTACTAATCAGCCTTGCATGGTCCATTCCAAATTGTATGTAGGCGCGCAACTATATACAATTTCAAGATTAACGATGCAATACTCAGTTCGTCAAAACTTTGTCATCATGTTTACAATATATATTCATGCTTAATTAAAAATGAATTTACAGATATGTTCTTTATCATGAAAACAATTAGGTTTTCCAAGATGTTTCATAAACAACTTCATTTCGATAACGATTATTTGTAAATTTCACTTTAAATAATCCATATAATGATGAAAATTCAATTTTTTTTCTAGGGATACTATTTTATCTTATAAAAACAATTAGTGATCTGCAAAGGAGTGACGAAAAGTTGTTCATCAAGAACTAACTACAATATAATAGGAAATGAGATTAGCCAAATAATCATGAGGTTCATGACCTCGACGGCACTCAAAAAGAATAATCTGCAACGTAACTCAATTCGAGATGAGTACTTGTTCAATGGTTGCATCACTAATGCGAACATTAGGAACAAGCAAGAAAAGATAGATAACATCGATACATGTAGAATTTAGCAATCAAAGGTAGTCTTTTCATTAATCACAAACAAGTCAAAATTGTACCGTAACACATTACGTGTCACTATGTCATACAATTCCAAGAACTCATCCTACCAACTGATGTCTCAGTTAAGTTAGGGATTTTTAAAAGATACCACAATGAATACTAATCTACAAGAGTCATGGGGGTTCCACCTGTCCCGGAAGATCCATCGGTCCCTATTCAGAAGAAGATTTCTTCAATTTATTTCCTGGACACTAGGCATCCTCATCATTGGATAATGGTCTAGGAACAACCCTTAACACGAAATAACAATCATTTAAAACCTTATAATTCAATCACAGGACTCAACAACTTCCTCTTAACAATTTAATATTCCATACGGGTTAACTTTTACTTTATTCAAGTTTCAACCAACTTATACTCAATGCAACATCCTACCTCATTTTCCAATACTTTCAACCTGATTCATAAACCTTAAAAGGGCAATAAAAGCTCAATATGATCAACACTTAATTTCCAATCCTATAGCTCTTACAACAATAGTTATCAAATGAGTCACTAGTATGAAATGACTCACACATTCAATTAGACTTCTCGGAAAGGAACTAGTGGCATGAGGCTTTTGGGTAATGGTTCCAATGACAGCCTCAAGTGCAACATTCACCATTTCGATTTCAAATTTAAGAATTGGGTGACAACGACTTTGATGACATCTTTCCAGGTGATAACGTTTTGTCAAACTCCACTCTATAAGGAAAGATCGTCATGACATCGATATCCGTTTTAATCTTGCCAATTCTTTTTCAATATCACAATCAACTAATATCAACATTCCTACGAATATCAACCATTTTGTTGGGATCATAATTATCCACAACTTGGTTTAGATCTGGAATAGCTAGAATTTCCTACGGGAATAGCTTCGATTGATTTGCTAGGGAGTTAGGGTTTCTTGTGACAATCTACGTCGTATAAATACCTCGTATAAGTATTAAAAATAATCATCAAACAATCATGTAATCAAATTACAACATATATATATAATCCAAGTTATATATATATATATATATATATATATATATATATATATTAAAATAACACTTCTCAGTCTGGCCTTGTCGGTAACTCGGGAATTCTTCGGCACCGTTATAGTCAAAAGATTGTTAGACATTTTGTGAAAAATGTTTATAATTAAAAGATTTTGAAATGTTTTATTCAAAACCTTGGTTTTAAAAATATTTCGTTCTCTATGACGAGAGCTCTGGTACCAAACTGTAACACCCCCAAATATACACAATTCAATACAGCGGAAGACTCGTTGGTGTTACGGGATAGCGCATTACTCACATCATAGACAACGCTTAAAAATCGCATCGTTTAATAATAAAGCATTTCCATTCATAAATATCAGATTTACATAGGTCCCAAGTCATTGTATTTCATACAGGTTTTACAAAGCATTTGAATGGAAATTATTATTTAAGTGCGGGCCATGAATTCTTGTTGTCTTCCCGAGAATTACCTTCAAGTACCTGAGATAAAACATGTTAAAAGAAAAGGTCAGCGAAAACGCTGAGTGAATTCATAGAGTTTAATGAAATCCATCAATATAACATCGGTATAAAATTATTATCAAAAATCATTTTGTACAAATCTTTGTAATAGGCCATAAAATAGCCAAAGTCATTTTATATAAATCTTTATCAAAAATCCTAATATAGGCTTTCGCCTTCAAAATCATTATACGGACCATTGTCGTTAAAAACATCATACAATACGTTTTATAACGTTGTATAGAGTTGAATAAAAATCGTTATATGGATATGGTTATGCAAAACCAAAACACGAACATAATATCAATAATAAGACCCTATATTGCTAGTCAGGCAATATATCGTAATTCAATGCATAAAGCAATATTTTCGTTATTGGATTATTATAAGCCGCATGACATTGTTACGTTACTACAACAAACAACGGGTAGCTAACCCGAAACTCAATTTGCCCATCTAAATTAGCGTTTCGTCACAAAGATCATGCTATGGAAATCTTCTCATACATAAATTCGCTTACCAATCAATGTGGCACGACGGGGATCAACCGTCAAGGCGCGAACTGGGGTGATCGTCCCCAAATAGTACTATTATATGCATAAGCGTCTACCAACACCCGGTAGTTCACAATTCATGCTAATGAGACTTTTAGTGACATAACCTAACTTTAATAATCCATTTTATTTCACACATCGGGTCATATAATCATTCATTGGGTCATACAATGATTCGGGTCCAAATCAATAAACAAACAATCGGGACAACTAGTGTCCTATTTCATAAAAACTAACATGTTATCTCCCTCGCGGGTTTATAAAACATTTCATAAAAACATTTAAAAGAGTGCGAGGCTATGAACTCACGTTGATGTAGGAAAACGGGTTATCGGCAATTCGGATGTACGGTACGTGCTTCAATCACGGAAACCTAGACAAATAATACTCGTCTTAGACTCTTGTCCAATGACTTTATAAAAATAACAATTATGTATACGTATGATGATTTTATATATGATGATGATCAAGTGGGTTTATACATTCTCATTTACTCATTCATTATAGTGTTTATGTGTTGGTAACATTTTTATACTAGTTTCACTAGTTTATCTTGTTTATATGTTTTAGGCCCAATAAGCCTATTACAAGCCCAATACTTTTCATTAGCCCAGTTATACTTTTAATATCAGTATTATACTTTACATGTTGGGCCCAAGTGGGTTAAGCCCAACAAGTAAATTTATAAGTGTTTAGCCCATTTAGTTGGATTAATAGCCCAATAATGCTAATTTAGCCCGTTAATGTCCGTATGTTATATAGTTCGGGTTTTATCGGTTTTTACTTGTATTAAGTACTTATATATCAGTATATGACTTTTAAAAAGTTTACATTAGACGGGTCCGTTCGTCTAAGTTTTAATGACGAAAAACGTTAATTTTACGGTACTAGCCGAAAAGACGTAAAAATCATGTTTATAGTTTTTATAACTTATAAAACTTATCAAACTACCATTTTTATATAATGTCCATTTATTTATCCTTATACATATTTATATAAATGAAATATATAAGTTAGTGGGTTTTAATTTCACATTTTATACTATATTTATTTTGAGTGCTTATATAATATTATTAAACTTTAATTTCACAAAATCTGATTTTTAGTTTCACTTTCACCATTTTTATCATATCTTGAGTTCTATAAGGATATAGAAGCTCATTTTTGGATGACATAAACTTCATATTATGTGCTACAAATAAGTTACTTATAGCTACTGCTCAATCCATGTCTAAGTATCCTTAACAGTCCCTACAAAATAGACTATTCAGATTGGTATACTAATTTTGTTTTGATCATATCTCTCTCATTTTGATGATTCCATTGCATGGCCAACTCTCACATGTGTATGAAATCTAATACTTACTGTAAATTGATTCCACCATGCCATTTAATTAGTTTATCATTTGGTTAGTTACTGTTTTTATACAGCCAACTTTATAAGCAAGAATTTAACCTTTTTACTAATGGGTTTTCCATCTTTTTAACCATGTTTATCAAATCTATCAACACCAAATCCTCACATAATATATTTAATCATCATTCATCATCATATAAATATAAATAAATAAATAAATTACAAGATTACATAATCAAAATAACAAGAGGATAGGAAGAACAATCTTTATACCACCAAGATTAAGTAGTTTATGATCAAGGCTTGGATTTTTATGGCAAAACTTGTGTTGGATCAACACCAATCTTCAAGACCACCAATAACTTCTTGTAGAAATCAGCCCTTGGACATCACCAAATCACCTCTTTGGATGTTAGAATCACCTCCAATCTTCAAGTCTTCAAAGGAGCATCATCATGTGTATGAATAACACATGATTCTATGGATAAAATAGATCAAATGAGGGTATTTTTAGAGAGAGTGGACGAAAATGGGGAGAGAAAGAGTGTGTTTTTGGTGGTTTGCATGTGATAGAAATGAGGAAGTGGTTTAGGGAGGAATGGTTTTGATGTGGTAGCTTGTTTACAAAGTTGCTAGGACAAGTGTCTTAGCTTACTTTGTAAGCTTTGACACATATCAAATGTGTTGTTAACTTAGTTAAAACGTCCCATATTGAGTGGGGTAGGGTAAAACTTGTTTTGTGTCATCCAACTAATTTACGGGTATTCCTCGATTCTAGTTTCCTTGATTTGTGTGCCCTCGGGTCGTTTTACGAAAAACGTTTTTATAAATTATGAATCAACGGCACAAAACGAATCTAATAAAAATTGTCTCATCAAAAACGGAGTTCAAAAACGTAAATATGTAATCATAAGGTTTCCGGTTTAGTCGTAAAGGACGTTAAATTATGAACGTAAGTCCTAATATCTTCTCGTAAATTTGTGAGTTTATGAACCAACACAAATTTAAAATTCCAAAATAATATTCACGGTTAAATTTATTTCCTGAAATGTCGGACTGTCACCAAAAACGGTGTATGTAAACATAAGCACGTAACGTAGAATCCTCCGGTTTAGACGTAGTCGATGTTACTTCAAGACGTAAATACAAATTTCTTCCCATAAATGAGTGAGTTCATAATATAACATTAAAATAATGTTTTTAAATAATATTTGAGAATAAAATATCAACCATAAATAGACGGATTGTCACAATAATCATGTCCTTCCCTCATTTCTGAATGAACAACGTTGGATCCACCTTGCCTTTAGCGAAGCTTTCCGTGATGAGGAATTGAGAAAATAGATCATACCACGCGCGCGGAGCTTGCTTTAACCTATAGAGAGCCTTCTTAAGCCTCTCCACGTGATTAGGGTATTTGGGATTCACAAAACCATGCGGTTGTTGAACATAGACCTCTTCCTTGATTTCACCATTAAGAAACGCCGTCTTCATATCCTTTTAATAGACGATCATATTCAAATGGGTTGCATAAGCGAGGAATAGTCTAATTGCTTCTAAACAGGCAACGTGTCCAAAGGATTCCATAAAGTCGATACCCAATAATTGTCGATACCCACGAGCTACTAATCGAGCCTTGTTTTTCAATATTCCGCCTAACCCGTCGAGTTTCACCTTGTAAACCTATTTCAAAGTGAGTAATATCACTTTATCCGAGCATGGAAAAAGTTCCAATACATCAAGAAGTTCAAGTTCATTAAGTTTTTCTTGCATAGCTTCTCTCCAACAAGATTGTGTAAAAGCTTCTTGTTATGTCTTAGGTTCAACTTCAGTTAGAAAGGCATGATGTGGCTAAACAATGCGGCTTCTTATAGCTGACCTTGTTTAGATATCGGACAATTATGGTCACCAATAATAGTATCCATAGGATGATCCTTTGTCCACTTGCTTTCATGTTCACGAATCTTGGGCTTGGAGTAGACCGTAGTAGGAGCTTCCTCTGAGGTGGGCGACTCTACTTGATTAATGTCGGGAATTGGTACACCAAAGTTCATGCATTTGAGCGAATTCCAAAGCGTGATCATCATCATCCTCTTCATCATCCATAGGCGTAAGGTGGGTTGTAACACCCCATTTTGATAAACAGAATGTCACGCGTGATTAGGGCGTGTCATCAAAGCATACAAGGATAAATGTTTAAACATTACATGACCATAAAGGGAATACCGGAATCAAACATCGGTAGTCCAAAAGTAGAACTCATCACACACAAACATAAGTACTGTAAATGAAAGGACTAAACAATGTCCATGAGAAATGAGTATCAAAATATAGATAAATGCATAAAGTAAAAAAGGCTAGAAAGCTTCCAGTCCATATGCACGTACGCATAAAGTATACGAGCGTCCCTGAGTACCTGCCGTTTTAGGAACATGAAAAGGAAAACGACTGAGCAATACGCTCAGTGCACAGATGTACAAGTAAAGCATGAATAATATAAGCATATAAGCATGAAACAGTGGAAGAAACTAAGTCCTGAATAACCCGGTTATCTTAGTAAAACTGGTTTTATAGTTTGAAAAGCCTTATGTTTATCTTTTAAAAACTGTTCAACATATTTTACCATTAGCCAATATAGGTCATGAAAATCAACGTGCATGAATACTTGGAGGGGTGACCTCGTCATGCAAATTAGAAGGGCTGCCTCTAAATTAATATATTGGTTTTTGGGTAGGAGGGATTAGCTCCTTGTGAGGGATGCAAGGCACACACCACATTCACACTGAGTAATCTACTAAAAACATGTAACTCGGATGCACCCATACGCCCCACCCGATAATATAATAAATGGCAAAAAGCTGAAAGGGACGCCATGAGCAATCACTCCGCCGTGGGGAAGTCATAACACCAGTGCCTCTAGTGTTATGGTTATGGTAGCTCCATAACTAGGTGAAACTGGTCATGCATGTATATGACTTTAGGTATTCTAATTAAACATAGGCAATCAAAACATATAAAATATATAATGGGAAAACAGTTGGCTACATACGGGGAATCCTAATAAGAAAAGAATGTCCATACTGAAAGGACGGAGAATCCGTACCGTATGTCCAGTGAATGAAGAAGACGAACGGAAGAGAGTCCTACTTCGGCATCACTAATTCTACATAAATACATACGTGTATAAGTATCTGATTACTGAATACGTAACTGACTTTATATCATGTCTTAGCTTGTTTTATATGTTCATGTCATGTTTTACTGCTTTAAGCTTTATACTGTGTTTATCATATATTCTGTCTATTCTGATTAAGTATTACTTGTATTTCATGCATTATTATACTAGTTGTGTAATAATAAGTAACTTTCTAAAAATAGCAGGTTTCCTAAAATAGAAAGTTTCCAAAAATAGAAAGTTTCCAAAAATAGAACTACTGCTTAAAATAGACAAGTTTCTAAAAATAGAAAGTTTCCATAAATAGATTAGCTTCCTTAAATAAATAAGTTTCTAAAAATAGAAAGTTTCCATAAATAGATATAAGTTGGTTAATTAAGCTAATTATATAAGCTTAAGTGTTTTCTGATTATTATTCTAAGTCATGTGATTATATAGTATAGTTTATTAATTATTACATGTAAATTAAATAAACTATAGGTTAAAGTATTTAATTAAATATAATCATGATTTTAATTAATAAGGTAGAATACTTAGGTTAAAACATGTATTATTATCTATTAATAATATAACCTAAGTCATGTTAATTAATTAATTATAAGTCATGGTTTTAATAATTAATTAATTATTAAGTCTAATTAAAAGATAAAATTCTTAGGTTAAAATTCATGAATTAATAATTGAACTAATAACCTAAGTCATGTAAATTAAATTAATCATGTTCATGTTTTAATTAATTTAATTTAAGTCTAAAAAAAATAACGTAACTTGTAAAAAATCATAAACCTTGAAAAAAATGATTCATGAACCGGACCCGTGATTAAAAACCCATGAACCGGACCCGTAACCATCACCATACCCCGACCTAAGTCGGGTTTCCCCTTGCTTTTGCTGCTGCCGTGGGACCACCACCACCATACCGAGACCATATGGTCTTAGTGGTGTGAGATATGCCAAGCCGAGACCCCTATGGGGCTCGGTTAGGCGTCGGCTAGACCCCAAACACCCCTAAACCTTTCATTAATTTAACCTCATGATTATTAACATGTTTAAATACTTGTTTTTAATTAGTTTATTAAAAACATCATGATTTTATGTGATTCAATCAATCAAAACATAAAAAGAAAAGGTTTAAAAGTCATACCGATTACGTGAAATCAAGAAGGACGAGCACACACGATTTCTTGTAATAATTCCAAGATCAAAATCAAACCGAACACCCCTTTGGTGTTATTAAACCCGACGGCCAAAGAAGGGAGCAAAGAAAAGAACTAGGGTTTTCTTATTTTCTAATTTTTGTAAATAATGAACATGTTTTACCCTTTTTTCCTAGTTAGTTAATGGGCTAAGCCCCTGTTTTCTTGTATAGCCGCGGGTAGGGGCCCCCACATGGGGTAACCCGTACCTTTTTCCGTGTCTAAAATATTAGCGTGTTCTCGTGTTCGTAATTTACGTGTTTAAATTAGTTATCGATCGTGACTTAGTATATTTATTCGTGTTCGTAATAAATATATATACATACGTAATATTAGTTCGTGATTAATTTACATTCGTGATTTTATGTTTGTATGTTCATGATTATAATTATTATTGGAATAATTATCGTGTGTTCATACGTAATAAATACTTATCGTGTTATAACACGTACGTAATACTTGTAATTCATATTCATGAAACGTAAACGTGCTAAAAAAGGAAAGTTCTAATCGTGTACGTACGATCTTAAGGGTACTATTCATGGTAAAAGCATGCGGGTTTTACAACTCTTCCCCCCTAAAAAGAATAATTCGTCCCCGAATTATAGATAAAGTAAAATGGAAAAGAAGAACAAACCCGAATTCAAAATATGAAATGAGGGTAAGAAGCCCGAATAGACTCCTCTGATTCCCAAGTGGCTTCCCGCTCGGTATGATCCCTCCAAAGGATTTTGACGAATGGAATCGTCTTCCTTCTCATGACTCGTTCTTGTCTGTCAAGAACTCGTTCGGGTTCTTCTATAAAAGTGAGATCTTCACGAATCTGTTCTAGTGGATACTGAACCATGTGAAGGGGATGATACTGGTACCCTCTGAGTAAGGACACATGAAACACATTGTGTACATGAGAAAGCTGCGGAGGTAACGCTAAACGGTAAGATACTTCACCGACTCGTTCAATGATATCAAACGGTCCGATGAAACGAGGACTGAGCTTCCCTTTAACTCCAAAGCGTCTAACACCACGTGCCGGCGAAACCTTAAGGAAAACGTGATCTCCTACGTTAAAATGTATGTCCCTACGATGCTTGTCTGCGTAGCTCTTCTGACGTGACCGTGCTTCTTGAAGTTTCTGCTTAGCTACTGCGACCCTCTCATTAGTCAACTCGATGATTTCTGGTCCTTCAAGTGTTCGCTCACCAACCTGATCCCAGCAGATTGGGGCGCAACATTTTCTGCCATACAACATCTCGAAAGGAGCACACTTGATACTTGCGTGCCAACTGTTGTTGTATGTAAACTCCACCAAACAGATATAATCGTCCCAATCACCCGTCCATTCCAACGCACATGACCTCAAGATGTATTCCAATGTCTGAATCGTTCGCTTCGACTGCCTGTCTGTTTGAGGATGAAAAGTCGTGCTAAGCTTAAGATGTGTACCCCAAGCTTTCTATAGACTCTTCCAAAATCGCGAAGTGAATCGAGGATCTTTGTCTGAGACGATGCTGGATGGAGCACCGTGAAGTCTCATGATCTCCCTTCTATACTTATCAGCGAGTTTACTGACCGAATCTTCCTTGCGGATCGGTAAGAAATGAGCTGATTTGGTAAGTCGATCTACGATAACCCAAATTGCATGGTGCTTCCTCTTGGTTGGCGGAAGACCAGTAACAAAATTCATGGTGATTTTGTCCCACTTCCACTCTGGAATATCTAACGGTTGAAGGAGACCGCCAGATCGCTGATGCTCGATCATAACCTGCTGGCAGGTAAGACATTTGGAGACGTAAGTGGCAACATCCTGTTTCATACCACTCCACCAAAAGTACTGCTTGATGTCATGGTACATCTTGGTCGAACCAGGATGTATAGAGAATGGGGAGCTATGAGCTTCAGCTAACAAGGCTTCCCGGAGTTCTTGATCATCAGGAACACAAAGTCTCGTGCCCTGCCATAAGATACCATCTGCATCTACTCTGAATTCTGTCTGCTTCTCCAAATTCTGAATTATCGCCCAGATTTCTCCATCATCTTTTTGAGCTTCCTTAATCTTAGAGAGTAACTCGGGTTCTACTCTAAGATTAGCCCAGTAACCATGTTGTCCACGTACCATGATCTCTATGTCTAGTCGCTCCAAGTCTCTTATGATGTCTTCCTCAATCTCAATGCCGTTGATCATTCCGGACTTCCTGCTAAGTGCATCTGCTACTACATTCTCCTTGCCGGGATGATACCGTAGATTAATGTCATAATCCTTCAACAGCTCTAACCATCTCCTCTGCCTCATGTTCAATTCACACTGAGTGAAGATATACTTCAAGCTCTTGTGGTCCGTGAAAATGTCACATGATTCTCCATATAAGTAGTGTCTCCATATCTTCAATGCAAACACGACTGCAGCAAGTTCCAAGTCATGCATAGGGTAATTTTCCTCATAAGGCTTAAGCTGTCATGAAGCGTACGCGATCACTTTCCCATGTTGCATGAGAACACAGCCAAGTCCCTTCCCCGATGCATCACTGTAGATTTGAAATTCACCCGTACCAGATGGGAGAGTAAGAATAGGTGCAGATACTAACTTCTCCTTCAGGTCTTCAAAGCTATTCTCTCGTTCTTCAGTCCAGAGGAATTTCTCCCCTTTCCGCATCAGTTTGGTCAATGGTAGTGCTAGGCGGGAAAAGTTCTCCACGAACCTACGATAATAGCCAGCTAAGCCTAAGAAACTGCGGACTTCAGTCGCTGATGTCGGCCGGGGCCACTTAGTAATAGCCTCAACCTTTGCTGGATCCATAGTTATTCCTTCTGCTGATACAATGTGACCTAAGAATGCCACCTTGTCTAACCAGAACTCACACTTGGAGAATTTAGCATACAACTGCTTCTGGCGAAGAATCTGTAGTACTGTACGAAGATGGTCTTCGTGTTCCTCCTTGGACTTTGAGAAAATCAGGATGTCATCGATGAAGACAATGACGAACTTGTCCAGAAATTCATGGAAGATTCTATTCATCAAATCCATAAACACTGCTGGAGCATTGGTCAGGCCGAATGGCATCACTACAAATTCGTAGTGGCCATAGCGTGTACGAAAAGCAGTCTTGGCGATGTCCTGCTCCTTAACCCGTAATTGATGATATCCTAACCTTAGATCAATATTGGAGAAGTGTTTGGCCCCTTGGAGTTGGTCAAACAGATCGTCTATACGTGGCAGTGGATACCTATTCCTGATAGTAATCTTGTTGAGCTCGCGATAGTCAATGCAAAGACGCATACTGCCGTCCTTCTTCTTAACAAATAAGACCGGTGCGCCTCATGGAGATGTGCTCGGTCGAATGAAACCTCGTTCTAGAAGTTCTTGCAGTTGATCCTTCAGCTCCTTTAACTCTATGGGAGCCATGCGATAAGGAGCCTTGGAAATCGGCTCAGCTCCTGGGATGAGCTCGATATTGAATTCCACTTCACGTGCAGGTGGTATGCCCGGAAGTTCTTCTGGAAATACATCTTGAAATTCTGACACTATAGGCTGATCCTGAATTGATGGGGATTCAGCATCCATGTCATGAACCGTAGCCAGATAACCCTCGTAGCCATGTGATAGTAGTGCACGTGCTTGCAGGGTTGATATGATTTGTACAAACCTGCCGGGTACGAACTCGTTATGAATGTACTCTGGTGCATTAACATCACCGAAGATGACTCGAGATGAATGGCAGTCTATGGTAGCATGATGCTTGGATAGCCAATCCATGCCCAAAATCATGTCAAAGTCATTCATGTCCAAAGGAAGTGCGTCAACAGGACGAACCTTATCGTCAAACTCTAGGGGAAGGCTCTTGTACACATGGGTTATAAGTACAGAGTCTCTTAAAGGCGTGGAAATACTGAGTCTATTATCTAGTGGCATGGGGAGTATCCTAGCATTCTTGGCATAAGCAGTAGAAATGACCGATTGAGTAGCACCCGTATCAAAAAGAACACATGCAGCTTGACCATACATATACAAGATTCCAGTGATGGTACATGTAGGCTTGTTGGCCTGATCGCGAGATGTCGTATAAACGCGTCCAGTGGTAGGAGGCGGCTTGGTATCAGCATGTCCCGATGTGCCCTCCATCTCGCCCTTGCGGCAGTCCTTCATGCGATGGCCAGGAAGACCACACTTGAAGCATGCGTAACTGTCACGGCGACATGGCCCTGGGTGCCTACGGTGGCAAGTCGAGCAAAGAGGATGAGTATATCCTCCAGCAGGTGCTCTGGCTGGCTGAGAACCTGATAAAACATTATACATGAGACATGATAATAGGGTACAAAGGACAATGCGGATAATCGTAAGATTGAATACTAGTGATAGCAGGACGGCTAGGCTGTGAACCTCTCTGGTTCTGGTCCCTACCATTTCCATGGTTCCTGGCAGAAGATTTACTAATGTGTCAGAATTATGAGTTATAACATGAAATTATAAGAAAATGCGTAAGTATAAGGACCTGCTGATGTTGGAGTGTCTAACGTTGTTACGGTAATTATCATTACCGCCAGCCTATCCGTAGCAGAACGGTCGTTAGTCTGACCATTTCCCTTGGGCTGATTAGGCTGCTACTAAGTAGCCGGCTGAGACCGGTCCCCAGTCTTCTTCTTGGAAGATACAATTTAAAGAGATGAATAATTGACATATACTAAAGGAATACGGATTGGTCACCGCTTGAATACGAATGTTTACCTCTTATCGGGTCTCTCTGCTTCCCCGAACTCATCTCTCTCCTGCAGCATCTCCATATTACGTGCTGCATCGGCCACTTACGCTACCGTGTTAAACGTAGCACACACCAAGTTGTTTGCCACCGATGTTCGAAGAGCCCACCTAAAGTGGTGTGCCTGCTCTTCAGGAGTACCTGCTGCAGCACCAAGGAAACCAGCTAAGCGAAGAAAGCGCTGCATGAACTCATTGCTATTCTCCCCAGCTCTCTGTCGGATCCCATGGTACTCCCTCTTCAACTTGTCTTGCTCAGCCTTGGGAATGAACTGCTCCATCACACTATCTCTGAACTGAGCCCATGTCAAGCCAGCCACCCAATTATCACCTCCCTCAGACTGCTTCAATGCTAACCACCAATTTAACACATCGCCTTCAAACCGCTAACATGCCAAGCTCAAATTGAAGACGAGGTCACAACCCATAGCATCAAAGATCTTCTCGATGTGAGCCAACCAGCTTTCAGCTTCACTGGGGCTATCTGTTCTCTCAAAAGCTTGAGGACGAAGATTGTTTAATCTCTCCAGCCATGTAGCCAATGTCACTGGAGGAGGAGGAGGAGGCGCTGGGTGATGCTGCTGATTCTTGGCAGCCTGAACCTCAGCCCTAATGTCGTTCCTCTGTTGAGGAAGCAAAGCTTGCATTGCAGCTTGGATTGCTGCATTGAGTTGTTCCTGTTTGCGTGTGAGAACCATCTGACAGTATAACATAAAATACATGATTAAACTGATCAAAACATAAAATATATACATGAAAAAAAATTTATACCAATAAATCATGAGAAAAATTTTATGCAAGAAAATTTGTACATGAATGCATGATGCAGATTTATGAAAACTTTTGTATGCTCGAGAGTGAACGCCTATGGTCAGTTCACCCAAAATAAAAGACATGGCGACGGGACACCTATGGGTCGGTCCCAAATTTAAAAGTTTCGATAAAACACATGCGACTAAATAGGGCCAGTCCTGTACCAACCATTACTTAGTCATAAACCTGTGACAATGACATATATATGTATGCATGAACACCGACTGTCAGTTCTAGGAAGACCATAGTGACTACCCACTAATCACAGGTCATATTTTGAGAGCCTACAGGTCGAAGACTTGGCTCTGATACCATAATTGTAACACCCCATTTTGATAAATGGAATGTCACGTGTGATTATGGCGTGTCATCGAGGCATACAAGGATAAATGTCTAAACATTACATGACCATAAAGGAAATACCAGAATCAAACATCGGTTGTCCAAAAGTAGAACTCATCACACACAAACATAAGTACTGTAAATGAAAGGACTAAACAATGTCCATGAGAAATGAGTATCAAAGTATAGATAAATGCATAAAGTAAAGAAGACTAGAAAGCTTCCAGTCCATATGCACGTACGCTTAAAGTCTACGAGCGTCCCTGAGTACCTGCCGTTTTGGGAACATGAAAAGGAAAACGGCTAAGCAATACGCTCAGTGCACGGATGTACAAGTAAAGCATGAATAATATAAGCATATAAGCATGAAACAGCGGAAGAAACCAAGTCCTGAATAACCCGGTTATATCTTAGTAAAACTGGTTTTATAGTTCGAAAAGCCTTATGTTTATCTTGTGAAAACTTTTTAACATATTTTACCATTAGCCAATATAGGTCATGAAAAACAACGTGCATGAATACTTGGAGGGGTGACCTCGTCATGCAAATTAGAGGGGCTGCCTCTAATTTAATATACTGGTTTTTGGGTAGGAGGGATCAGCTCCTTGTGAAGGATGCAAGGCACACACCACATTCACACTGAGTAATCTACTAAAAACATGTAACTAGGATGCACCCATACGCCCCACCTGATAATATAAGAAATGGCCAAAAGCTGAAAGGGACGCCATGAGCAATCATTCCGCCGTGGGGAAGTCATAACACCAGTGCCTCTAGTGTTATGGTTATGGTACCTCCATAACTAGGTGAAGCTGGTCATGCATGTATATGGCTTTAGGTATTGTAATTAAACATAAGCAATCAAATATAAAACATATAATGGGAAAACAGTTGGCTGCATACGGGGAATGCTAATAAGGAAAGAATGTCCATACTGAAAGGACGGAGAATCCGTACCTTATGTCCAGTGAACGAAGAAGACGAACGGAAGAGAGTCCTACTTCGGTATCACTAATGCTACATAAATACATACGTGTATAAGTATCTGATTACTGAATACGTAACTGATTTTATATCATGTCTTAGCTTGTTTTATATGTTCATGTCATGTTTTACTGCTTTAAGCTTTATACTGTGTTTATCATATATTCTGTCTATTCTGATTAAGTATTACTTGTATTTCATGCATTATTATACTAGTTGTGTAATAATAAGTAACTTTCTAAAAATAACAGGTTTCGTAAAATAGAAAGTTTCCAAAAATAGATTGTTACCAAAAATAAAAAGTTTCCGAAAATAGAAAGTTTCCAAAAGTAGAAAGTTTCCAGAAATAGAAAGTTTCCAAAAATAGAAAGTTCCAAAAATAGAATTACTGCTTAAAATATATAAGTTTCTAAAAATAGAATGTTTCTATAAATAGATTAGTTGCCTTAAATAAATAAGTTTCTAAAAATAGAAAGTTTCCATAAATAGATATAAACTAGTTAATTAAGCTAACTATATAAGCTTAAGTGTTTTCTGATTATTATTCTAAGTCATGTGATTATATAGTATAGTTTATTAACTATTACATATAAATTAAATAAACTATAGGTTAAAGTATTTAATTAAATATAATCATGATATTAATTAAATAAGGTAGAATACTTAGGTTAAAACATGTATTATTATCTATTAATAAGATAACCTAAGTCATGTTAATTAATTAATTATAAGTCATGGTTTTAATAATTAATTAATTATTAAGTCTAATTAAAAGATAAAATACTTAGGTTAAAATTCATGAATTAATAATTGAACTAATAACCTAAGTCATGTAAATTAAATTAATCATGTTCATGTTTTCATTAATTTAATTTAAGTCTAAAAAAAATAACATAACTTGTAAAAAATCATAAACCTTGAAAAAAATGATTCATGAACCGGACCCGTGATTAAAAACCCATGAACCGGACCCGTAACCATCACCATACCCTGACCTAAGTTGGGTTTCCCCTTTCGTTTGCTGCTGCCGTGGGACCACCACCACCATACCGAGACCATATGGTCTCGGTGGTGTGAGATAAGCCAAGCCGAGACCCCTATGGGGCTCGGTTAGGCGTCGGCTAGACCCCAAACACCCCTAAGCCTTCCATTAATTTAACCCCATGATTATTAACATGTTTAAATACTTGTTTTTAATTAGTTTATTAAAAACATCATGATTTTATATGATTCAATAAATCAAAACATAAAAAGAAAAGGTTTAAAAGTTATACCGATTACGTGAAATCAAGAAGGATGAACACACACGATTCCTTGTAATAATTCCAAGATCAAAATCAAACCGGACACCCCTTTGGTGTTATTAAACCCGGCGGCCAAATAAGGAGCAAAGAAAACTAGGGTTTTCTTATTTTCTAGTTTTTGTAAATAATGAACATGTTTTACCCCTTTTTCCTAGTTAGTTAATTTTGCATGGGCTAAGCCCATGTTTTCTTGTATAGCCGTGGGTAGGGGGCCCCACATGGGGTAACCCGTACCTTTTTTCGTGTCTAAAATATTAGCGTGTTCTCGTGTGTTCTTGTGTTCGTAATTTGCGTGTTCTAATTAGTTATCGATCGTGACTTAGTATATTTATTCGTGTTCGTAATAAATATATATGCATACGTAATATTTGTTCGTGATTAATTTACGTTCGTGATTTCATGTTCGTATGTTCGTGATTATAATTATTATTGGAATAATTATCGTGTGTTTATACGTAATAAATACTTATCGTGTTATAACACGTACGTAATACTTGTAATTCTTATTCATGAAATGTAAACGTGCTAAAAAAGGAAAGTTCTAATCATGTACGTACAATCTTAAGGGTACTATTCATGGTAAAAGCATGCGGGTTTTACATGGGTAGTTGATTCAGGTGTTGGTTGAGAATTACTCGTGGAAGGTGTATCTTGACCAATTGTTGTTGTAGACACATCTGATTGTGCTTCATTTGTTGGAGCGACAACTTCGTTGACCGGAGCTATTTCTTCAGGTTCTGGAGCTACAATACTTGCAGGAGTAAAGAATTCATTAAAGAATGTAGGATTATGTAAATCTTGCTTATACAATAGAAAGAGTAGAGATAGAAAGAGATAGATGGTAGACACATACACTTGAGAGAGAATATATGAAAACACGTTTATTACTATGTGAAAAGTGAAGTGAGCCACAACCTCTCCATCAAAGGAGAGGGTTTATATACCAAGTCCATATGATGGGCTTGGGTTACAATATGGACCGCCGGCCTACACATGTTGTAGGCTCGGCTTGGGCTAAATTGAATAATATTAATAAGGCTAAACTACGAGCTACGACTTAGACTACTGTTGGAGTGACCGTACCTTTCTAATACGTAAAACGTATTTCTAACAATCTCCCCCTAAGGGAGGTCACTCCAAATTATAAGTAGATTACCCGAGTTACAATAATAAAATAAACCTAGCATACTATGCTTGTCTTGAGCTCGTAGTCTTTGTCATTCTTTTCTTTTTCTTTTCTGGTGAATATGTTGATGTGATATTTGATATAAATCTTGAGCATTTGTCTCTTGCTTTGATCTTGTGCATCACTTGTGATCTTCGCCTCTTCGTGACTTCATGTCCCACATACGTATACCTTTGTAATTCTTGAAAGCTTCAGAGTTTGATACAACGAAAGACTTGACTTTTAGGCTTTCTTGAATTTGTTGAAATATTAAGTGCAAAAAGTATAAGCATGAGGGGACGACTTCATCTCGAACTCCGAAACGCCACCGTCTTCAAATGCTGCAACATAAGTAGACACAAACGAAATGGCTTTGAACATTTCATTCTAATTCGGTAGATTTTTACCTCCGGTCGATGAAGCCCGTTGAAGGATATAAAAAATACCGTACTTGTGACATGTAGTTTCAATTAAGAACCTCATTGACAAGATTTCGCGGTTAAATCTGTTCTTCTTTACTCGACGTCCAAAGCTGAATGCGAACGTAAAGAGTGAATCATTTGGATAAAATTATCCGCATGATTGAAGCCGTCAATTCTGATTCCTGGAACAAGTTTGATTCATTAAAGAATCGCACCATCGTTGCTTTCCAGTTGTCATGAGTTTGATTCAAATTGAATCTTGCAAGTTACCTACCAAGTTCTATTTGAGGTTAACACTAGAAGGATTTCCATTTGTCACTGTAAATACTAAAAGGTATTACTCTGAATGTTCTGGTAAGATCACTAAAATATTGCGTAGAGGCCTGGAACGTGTTTAAATTCAGTTAAGAATTAAACTATTGTTGCTTTCTAGTTATCACAAGTTTGATTCATAAAGAATCGCACAAGTCACCTACCATGAGCTTTTTAATGTTCGCTCAAGAAGGATTTCCATCTTCATTGTAGATACTTGCGTATTACTCGGATGATCAGGCAATATCATGAAGATTTTGCGTAGGACTCTTAAAATCTTTCTTACTTTTCACAGAATGTGAAGAAACAAGGAAATATGGAAGTGTGCCTAATGAGATATTTGATGATCTTAAATGGCTCTAGACTCGATCATGCACTTTGGATTTTAGTGATTGGAGGCTGGAGAGGAGTGCCACCATTTCAATACCAATTTATTCAGAGTGAATAAATCGATAGATCACGTGTTGATCTCCGTGTGATTAAAACAAATACCTTTTGAGAGATATCTGAGTTAGCTGGGAGGGGTTGTGCATTACATCACTGGGTCTATGATGTGTATCTTCCATAATATATGAGTTGACCCGGTTTCTGCCTAAGGTTGTAAGGAGGGCTTCTTTCTTTTTACCCTTTATTATTACAATTCTTTTTCATTCTTCAACCCTTCAATGCTTACCAATAAGTCATAACTACCACCTTGTTGTGATTGTTCTAGTGCTAACTTAATTACTTGGTCGACATTCAACTACGTTCACAATCTTTCTCCATCATTCCTAAGGACTACTATTTCTAGGTATGGAATGTCCTTGGGGAGATTCCTTCGGTTTCAGAAGAATCATTGGACTTAACCTATCATACCATCCTTATGTCACCACAATCTTCATCGTCGTGAAATAAATGGGTTGAGGGTAAGTATATGTCACCATGAAATCCATTTTTGATATAGCAAATCCATTTTGCTCCCCCTTAACATATGCCACGATATTCGAAAACATTTCACACATGTCGGGATGAACTATCACGTTAAGTCGAACAATTTGTGATTAATCATTTCTTATATTAAATCACATTTTCTCCCCCATATTAAAAATATTAACCCAACCGATATTTTTGATATCAATTGGTTTAATGAAGTTTTAACAAATTTTTTGGGAAGAAAAATGCATGTCCGTTTTATCTCCATGATACCAATTTGTGAGATATGATACCGATTTATAAAATAATCACATATTCACCATGTTAGAATGAATTGACAAGGTTGGACCTGATTGATGAGAACATCATATGATAAGATCACATGGTTCTTGTCGGCAAATGTTGGTCACCTCGTCAAGTCTGAAGTCATCTCTTGACACCACATGTACGATTGGTATGGTTGTCTTGACACTTTCGGCATCAAAGATTCTGAATGCTTGAAAATTTCTCCCCCTAAATTGTTGACCCGTGTTCTATCGAAAGAGCTGTAGTCGTCGCTTGAGTAGTCGCATCGTCGAGTATGTAGATACCAATTGTAAATTATACGATTGTAGATATGATAACTTCATAAAAACAGGATTTCTCTTGTTTTAACAAATAATGCATTGATGCGTACATAAATCTGTGTTAGATTGTGTTATGACGTAAACACAATCCCTTACATGGTTATAAAGTAAACCATGCCCGAGAAAAATAATTCCCATTGTTGAGCCAAAGCTTTCATAAGAAATACTTGACTTTAATATGAAAAGCGAGTTGCAGTCTGAAATAACTACAAGCCATATAGGCATGTTTTATGAAATATTTACAACTTTTGTAGGAACTCTATTTATGGCGCCGTGTAATATTAATCAACATTTCTAAGGCCATAAATATTATCGTCCCAAAAGACATGCCTTTGAAAAATAAAGTAAAAATATTTTTGGATTTTTCTGAAATTTTCAATTTTTATGGTTTTTGTATGGTTTTATATTTTTGTATTTTGCTTTTGTGGATAAAAATATAAATAATATATACAAATGATCACCAAGGATATGGAGAATAGTTTACCACCACTATTCTTTTGCTTCATCTGCCAATTCCTTTAGAGTCTCGGGCGAGAAAGTTCTCAATCCTAGCTTGTCGGCCAAAAATTCAATTCGAGCGCGATCTAAAGCCTTCATTAAAATATCCACCAATTGATACTCATATCTGACAAAGTAAAGCTCGACCACTCCATTTTCCACTTGCTCCTTGATAAAGTGGTAGCGAATGTCAATATGCTTCGACCGGGAGAACTGAACGTTGTTGCAGCATAAGGCAATTGCACTTTTGTTGTCGCAGTACATCGGAATTTTGTTGAAACCTAGACTATAGTCGGTTAATTGCGATCTCATCCAAAGAATTTAAGCACAACAACCTAACATCGCTATGTATTTTGCCTCCGTACATGAAATTGTAGCGCTATTATGCCTTTTCGATGCCCAATTGATTAGTCGATCTCCTAGTAATTGCAAAGTTCCACTTGTGCTACACCTTGTATCTTGACAACCCGCTTGATCCGCATCTGCATATGCCATTAATGCAATCGAAGAGTCCTTCAAATACCAAAGTCCCCGATTAACGGTTCCTTTAATATACCGAAAGATCCTTTTAACAGTAGCTAAGGGTAACTCAGTAGGCCTAGTTTGATATCGAGCACACATACATATAGCAAACTGAAGATCAGGTCGACGAGCTGTGATATACAAAAGGGTACCGATCATTCCACGATAAAGTGTCGGATCAATAGCAATCCCATTTGGATATATGATGAGACTTCTTTTATACATAGTCTCATCGTCTAAATAGGGCTTAAAATGCATTAAATATCATCAAAATACCCATATATATGCTTGTGTTTGTTGCTTGTGTATTTTAGGTACGGATATTGAGAAAATGACAAAAGATCACGAGAATCATGCAAAAACGAACACGGAAAACGAAGCCGCACAATGAACCAAGCCCTAATGAAGACTTTCCCAAGAAAAACCCTTGAAGATTTGAAGAATTATGAAGAAGGGTCCTCCAATATGGAAGAATTGACACTTTATACCCTTGTATCTTCATAACTACAAGTTTGGTCCCTAAAGTTTGTCAAAATTACAAAAGGGCCCTTAACTTTGAAGAATTGACAAGTTTAGCCCCTCAACAAAGCTAAATTGTCAACCATTATCCTCCACAAAGTCAAACACATCATGAAGTCCTTCAAAGTACAAGAAATTACAAGTTTGGTCCTTTGAAAATCCCAAAATTACAAAAAGGACCCTTAACTTTCAACATTTGGCAAAAATGGCCCCTCATAAAACAAGACTTGGCAATTTAAGTCCTCCAAAATGCTAATTATACAAGTCAAGACCATTATCATTGAAGAAAATACCAAAACAGCCCTTCAAGTATCACAAAATGGCAAGAAATACCCCTGAAAATACTTTGGAAAAGTATTTGGGGCAAAAGTGTGAAAATGGAAACTTTATTTACAAAGGGATCCGGATTTTGGTGTGTTATTTACAACATGAAAGGAAGTAGAAAGATAAAGGGTTAAAAGTGGCCAGACAAGGAAGATACATAGGCCAGTAAGAGCTTGACACGTGCCCCACTCAATCAAACCCACCAATCACAACACACCCTGGCGCCACATCACCATCCCACTCACCCATTTAACTAATTAACTATTTAGTTAGTTAATTGTGGCGCCTAACACATTTTTAAACCTTAAAACAGATCAAACGCCTTGTTCATCATGTTCTTAACAAAATTGGGCTTTTGTTATTCACTCACAATTAAACCTTAATTGTTTCCAGAATTATGATTAAGGTTATAGTTAACCAATACCAACCTTAATATATGCCACCTCATCACCCAAGAGTGCACATGAAAGGTGCCCTGCTACACCTTTGAGCATGAAGACAAAACCATGGCAGGGAATCTACAGCTCACAATCCAGCTTTCATCCTAAGCAAAATATGGACCCTTTGATCAACTTTTCACACATGCCACCTCTAAAAATGCCAATTCCAAGTCACATGTTCTTCAAAGTTCAAAATCTGCAAAAGGCAATATGGGGACTTCACAGCTTTAGGGTTTACGTTTTTTAGCCTCTAAGCAAGTTCATTGTAGCCTATATAAGGCATAGGACTGAGTACTTTAATCTTTGCTCTTCAATTTTCCTAAGTTCACTTTTCTGTAAATCCTTTCAATATTAATGAAATGTGTTTGAAATGTTGAAGAAAGCTCAAGTGCCATTGTTATAACCTGTTTATTATTGTTCTTTGTTCATTATTCTTGAATCAAAAATCTGTTTTCAAAAGAGGAGTGTGCAAAAGTTTGCATATTTTCCACAATTTCTTGATATTTTGCTAAGTTCTTGGTCTATCTTGGAATTCTTGGGCTATGGGGCTGATCATAGCATCCTGATATTGTGTTATCAAGGTGTGGTGAAGCTTATAACTTGGGGATAATCAAGTGTGGAGGACAAGAGTTGCATCAATCAAGGATTTTCATCTTTCTGTTTTTATAATTGTGTTTCTAACTTTGTTGATTCTTAGCAGGCTTTGTTGTGGAAGCTTGTGCTTGTTCTGCTAGCACATAAGCTCAAAATCCGTGGGTGTGGATGTACATCCATGAGGTACTCACCCTTAATCTCAAAATCTGAAAATATTTTGGATATTTGTGATATTTGAGTGTTGCCTATGTTCTTGTGTATTTTGTGGCTTAATCTTGCTTGAATATGTTGTTCTCATCTGTTATTGTGTTAATTTGGGCTTGGGTGGTCTTAAATCTCACTTTTGATTTGAAAAACTTGGTTTTGAAAAGTTAAAGGGGTGTTTGGGATTACCTGTTTGTGATTGAATCTTGTTATTGTGTTTGTGGAAGTTTGTATTTGTGCTCTATATCTGATATATGCCTTGTTGAGAGTGTTTTGCTGCAAGTTTTTGGGTTTGAAACTTCAAATCAAACAATTTGCTATAACTTGGTGAATTTAACTGTTTTTTACCTAAGATTTTTGTGAAATCTAGTATTTGTGCATGCTTAGGGTTGAAAGTTTTTAAAACATCATTAATATAACATACTTGATAGATCTGAGGTGTTGAATCTGGCTTGTGTGTCAAATACATCAACAAAGTGAAAAACTGCATGTGTTAGTGTTCATCAGTAACATTCATCAGCTTGAATCTTGATTTAGGCTTTAAGCCATTGCATGAAAACTGTTTAGACTTGTTCATTAGAGTTTATAATAGCTTGTGTATGCATTTGGTTGAATCTGGTTGGCTGATTATTGCTAAAACTGCTTATAAGTGCTCAACTGCTTACTTGTTCATGTCTGTGCAACATTTGGTACTTTATTGATTAAACTGTATCAATTGGGTGTTTGTGGTTGTGATATTTTGATTGTTCTTGACTCCTTTTGATCCAAAGATTTGTGAAATCTGAATCTCCAAAAAAGTCACTAAAGACAAAAAGTCAAACAAGTCAAGCAGTGGAAAAAGTTTCCACTGCTCAACACCCAAAACTAGCCCCTGCTAGTATTATTTTGAACTCAGCTTATCAATAAGCTATTTTAGCTTATCCAGACTTGCAACAACTTATTTTTTGTGATAGATCTTCATTATTTGACCCATTTGATTAGACTGGAGCTTATTGGACTTTGACTTTGACTTTTTACTAGAAAACCAACTTATTTGACTTTTACATAAGTGCTTATTTGCTTTTTCCATCTTATTGTGTCAGCTTATTTGAAAACTCTTTGTTGATTTTGCTTAATTAAGTCATTTAAAAGCTTTAGAAACTTGAATCAGCACTTGGGGTGGCCTAGAACTAAAAAACGACTATTTTGTCGTTTTTTGTAGATTGCTTATTGCATTTTCAGGCTTATTCTTTGGGCTTATTTCAAATTTCTTTTTACAGAAGTCTTATTTAGGATAAAAGAAGCTTGTGTGTCTAATTTCAGCTTATGGCATTGGCTTATAGCTTAATGGGCCAAAAAGCCCATTAAGAATAAGCTGTTTGGTATAAGCTAGCTTATTTCACACTTTCAGCTTTTGGGCCTTTGGAAAAAGTTGTGTAAAATCAAATTTTGAGTCAAGTAGTGCTTTTTGGGCTTATTTTGGACACTTTTTTTATATTGGGCCCAAATTTGGCCCAATAGTGATCTGTTTTGGGTTTAGCCCATTTTCTAGGCCCATTAAGGGTATTTAGATAATTTCACTTTCATTTCTGAGTTATTTAGGTTAAATTAAGCTAGTTTGCAAGTTTTTAGAATTTTTTATGATTTTTGGATTTTTAATAATATTTTAATATTATTTTATTGTTAAAAATTAAATCTGATTTTCTAAGTTTTTATATTTTTCCTAGATTGTAGACACTTAATTAGGAATTTTGCAACTTTCCAAATATTTTTAGAGTCTTTTAATTATCTTCTAGAATTAATTAAGTTTTAATTGATTTTAATAGTTTTTAATTGTTTAAAAATAGTTTTTAGTGGTTTTAAAATTTTGAAAAATACTTTTAGCTTAATTAGGGTATTTTTGAGGTTTACAAACTTTAAAATCTTGTTTTGGACTTTTTAATAGTTAATATTGATTTTTAGGGCTTTAATTAGCATTAAAAAGTCATTATTTAATTAATTAAAAGGTTTTGGCAAGTTTGGATTTTTTGTAAACTCTTAGAATATTTTTGTGGATTTTTTTTTAGTGATTTTTTGTAATTTTTAGGGTAAAATTTTAATTTTAGGGCTTTTTACGGTTTTACGTGTACACCTTTTTCGTCTTAGTTTAATCCGTCTTCGTAACCGTCATTCTCTTCTAATCTCATTTCTATTTTTCTTTCTCTAAAAATATAATCACGAAGATAATCATTTCATCACACACACACTAAGCCTCCTTGAGAACGAACTCATTTTAGGGTCATTAATACACGGCTTTCCTAAATCGTCGTATTCATTACTTGTCCTATTTGCTCTCTTTTCCTAAAGAGTAGTAAAACCACTACATCATTTTGGCGCCGCTGTCGGGGAGGCGTGTTGTGTTTTGATTTGGAATTGTTGTTTTTATATACTAACCAAAATAGTATTTGTATTAGTAGCACTCTACTAATACGTATTATCGGTTTTCGATTTTTGTGTGAATACTATTACTATATTGTATACGTAGAACAATAAATTCACAAGTACTCCAAATACGTGAGAAATCACAACCTTGACTTGGGAGGTCATTACCCAATCATTGTATTCGAATCTCAAACCAAAGAAAAAGGCAAAAATAGATAAATACTTTCGTGAAGCTCAATCATGAAAAATACAAACTATAAGGTGGGTATAAGGCGGATATTATAAAATATATCCTAAGGAAAAAGGCTCTTAAGTGCTTCGCGCCGCCTCGTTTCCCCGCTTGCTTGTGAGTATTTGATTTTGAGAGCTAATCGAGGGTTTTGCCGCCCAAAGTATTACTAAGTATCATATATCTTTTCTTGGTTTCCATTGATTAAACCCTCTTGAACGTTTTGGTGTTCCACCAACGTTCTAAAGTCATCGAAGGCGTTCACTTCACGTGATCGTTTTCATTCCTTGAGGCTTATTTAATCGAGAAATTTGATTAAGGAGGAGATTTGTAGATTTTTGTCTACTTAATACATTCACCATGATCCAAAAAGGTTAATACAATCAAAAACCACAAAAAAAAAAAAATTTGAAAAATACAAAACACCAAAAAGAATCTTCTTTGCTCGTCCCCTCGTTGTACGTGACGTTTATGCTAACTCGTAATCAAGCAAGACGTGCATGTGAACGAAAGAACAAAACTCCCACTCCCAATATTTCTAGTGAGGAGTCTCCTATTGACGAACCCATGTAAGAGAAGCACCAACCATGGCGAATCGAACTATGATGGAGTTACTTCAAGCACCCACCGAGGGTTATGGAGAGGCTATTGTGATTCCCGCTATCCTTGCGGAGAAGTTTGAGGTGAAAACGGGTTTGTTGTCGATGATCCAAAACAACAAATTCCGTGGTGATGAGAAGGACAATTCACACAACCATATCCGCCAATTCAATCGTCTTACCGCCACTTGCAAGTTTAAGGATGTCTCGAATGACTCGATTAAGATGATGCTTTTTCCATATTCCCTAGCGGGGCCCGCTAAAATTTGGTTAGAGAAAGAGCCACCCAATTCTATATTGACGTGGAAGGATCTCGTGTCTAAGTTTGTGAACCAATTTTTCCCGCCCTCTAAGACTACGCACTTGAAAAACGAGATTTCAAAGTTTTCACAAGAGTTTAATGAAAGTTTTTCAACGGCTTGGAATAGGTTTAAGGAAATGTTACATGAATGTCCTCATCACGGTTTTTCCGACTTGCATCAAATTGACACGTTTTACAATGGACTTAATGATCATGAAAGGGATTATTTAAACGCCGCCGCGGGTGGTAATTTTTTGTGTAAAACGGTTGAGGAAGCTTTGGTGATAATTGAGAATAGATCTAAGGTGTATAGTCCTCGTAGCACATCTAGTGTTCGTAAGGCTTCGTCTTCGGCTTCACCTTCTTTGTCTACTACCATCGATGCTTGCCAAATTGAGGCGAACTTGGAAAACAAGATTTTTGATAAGCTAAAAGGACTTTTGATTGAGTTTAAAGTTGGTGAACCAAGTGCTCCCGCTACGGCTAAAGCGGTTGAGGTTTCGTGCATGTATTGTGGTGGAGGTCATGATTTCTCCGAGTGCATTACCAACGGTGGTAACACTTCGAGTGCCTACGCGGCCACGGGAAATTACAACCAAAACGGTCAAGTTTCCCGCTCTAATCAATTGACTCCACCGGGTTTTGGTTCAAATCAAAATACTAACAACAACTATCGCAACAATCAAGTTGGTTTCAAAAACAATTTCAACAAGGGAAATTATGGTAATCAAGGGGCTAATAATCAAGTTTCAAACAAGAATCAAAATGATTTTCAAAACAACAACAAAGGTTTGCAAACATTGAAAGATCTTCCAAATGAATTTGTTGAATACGCTAAGGGGAATGATGCTAGGTTTGACAATATTCAAAGAGAAATCATTAGCCTAAGATCCGAGTTTAAGAACGACTTGAAGAAAGAGTTGAAAAATGAGTTAGCTAATGAACTTAAAATCCACACCAACAAGATGGAAGGAAATGTCACAAGGTTACAACAAAAACAACAAAAAATGGAACAAGGGCAACATGAGATTAAACAAGAAATGATTAAAGCCGAGAAGAGGCAATCCATGTTTGAAGATAAAATCTCATCTATGTTTGAGGCAATAATGTGTAAATCGTCTTCGAGTAGTCTTCCTAGCAACACCGTATCCAATCCTAAGGGTGAGATGAAAGTGATTACCACACGTAGTGGTAAGACACTTAAGGAACCGACTCCTCAACCAATTGCTCCTACAGAGGAAGCAATTGAGGAAGAACCCGAGGTGGTGGTCCAAAAGGAGCATGTCCCAATCCCACGAAGTACCGCTCATGCCACACCTACGGTCGACTCTTTACCAACATTGGAACCCGAGATTCCAAAGGCTATGCCTACTATGCCTCAACCCACACCACCTTTGCCCTATCCATCGAGACTTAGGAAGGAGAAACGTCAAGAGCGCGACAATTATCAATTTGAGATTTTTATGAAAATGTGTCGTGATTTACACTTTAATGTGAGTTTCGCCGATGCTTTGGTCATGATGCCTCGATTTGCCGCTAACTTTAAGAGTATGTTGAACAACAAGGAGAAATTGCACCAATTGTCTAGTTGTTCGTCGGTTTATCTTAATCGCATACCTCAAAAAGTCGGTGATCCCGGTAAATTTTTGATCCCTTGTGCAATCCAAGATATGGAAGAATGCTTCACCTTGGCCGATCTTGGTGCTAGCATTAACTTGATGGCACTTGCAATCATCAAGTCGCTCAATCTTCCTAATCTTACTCCTTCACTAATGTCTATCGAGTTGGCCGACCATTCCATGATTTCCGCATGTGGTTTGGTGGAAGACGTTTTTGTGAAAGTAGGGAAGTTCTACTATCCCATAGACTTTATCGTTGTTGATATCCCCACGGATCCTCAAGTTCCTCTCATTTTAGGTCGTTCGTTTTTAGATACGTCTATGGCTTTGATCGATGTTCATGCTAGAAAGATCACCTTACGTTTCAACGACGAGGAACTTGTTATAAACGCAACTCAAAACTCTCAAATTTCTCATGTTTATTCCGTTGCAACCATAAACCTCGTTGATATGATCGACGTGGTTTGCGAGGAATTTTCACAAGAAGTTCTAGGTTTTGGTGATGAAGAAACTAGTGGCAATCCCAATATGTTAGATCCAATTCTTGATAATTCGACACCAACCTTCAGTCCATTTGAAGGTGGTGGTTTTACGTTGGAAGAATTCGATGTTCCACGTACTTGTAACGAAGACCTCGACAACGATGAGGACTTCTCGATTATCAAGGATTTTCTTAACGATTTCCCATTCCCTCCACCCGAGGAGGTTATAAGTATCGAGCCCAAATCTTCACTTGAGGAACCACCTATCCTCGAGTTGAAAGATTTACCTCCTCATCTCGAATATGTCTATTTGGAGGAGGGCGACAAGTTGCTGGTTACTATTGCGAAGGAACTTTCGAATGATGAAAAAACCGCACTTGTCAATGTTCTAAAGGATCACAAAGGGGCAATTGCGTGGAAGTTATCCGACATTAAGGGAATCGATCCCAAGTTTTGTACTCACAAAATATTAATGGAGGAGGATTACAAGCCCGCAATCCAATGTCAAAGGAGGGTGAACCCCAAAATTCACGACGTCATCAAAAAGGAAGTCCTTAACTCCTTGACGCGGGAATGATTTACCATATTTCCGATAGCCCTTGGGTGAGTCCTATCCATTGTGTCCCTAAAAAGGGAGGAATGACCGTTGTGCCAAACGATTCCAACGAGTTGATTCCCACTAGACTCGTGACCGGATGGAGAGTGTGCGTTGACTATCTTAAGTTGAATGAAGCCACTCGAAAAGACCATTTTCCCTTGCCCTTCATGGACCAAATGTTGGAGCGTCTTGCGGGAAACGATTTCTATTGATTTTTAGATGCTTTTTCCGGTTACTTCCAAATTCCCATCGATCCTCGTGATCAAGAAAAAATTACGTTTACGTGTCCATATGGAACGTTTGCTTATCGTAGAATGCCATTCGGACTTTGCAATGCACCGGGAACCTTTCAAAGGTGCATGATGGCTATTTTTCATGACATGATCGAGAAGGCGATGGAAGTCTTCATGGATGACTTTTCCGTGTTTGGTAATTCATTCACTTCGTGTTTGTCGAATCTAGAGAGAATGTTGAAACGTTGTGAGGAAACCAACCTTGTGTTCAATTGGGAAAAGTGTCATTTTATGGTTAAGAGTGGAATCGTCTTAGGGCACAAGGTCTCGAAAGCGGGGATTGAGGTAGATCAAGCTAAGGTAGACGTCATCGCCAAATTACCTCATCCCAAAACCGTTAAGGGAGTTAGGAGTTTCCTAGGCCACGCGGGCTTTTATCGTCGATTCATAAGTATTTTTCAAAGATCTCTCGACCCATTACACATCTTCTTGAAAAAGAGGTACGTTTTTTCTTTGACGAAGATTGTGTACGAGCCTTTTAAATCCTTAAGAGGAAACTTACCGAAGCTCCCATTCTTGTTGCTCCCAATTGGAACCTCCCCTTTGAGCTCATGTGTGATGCTAGTGATTACGCTATTGAGGCCGTATTGGGGCAACGTCATGAAAAGCACTTCTTGCCTATTCACTATGCTAGCAAGATGATGACCGAGGCTCAACTTAAATACACTACAACGGAGAAGGAGTTCCTTGCCGTGGTGTATGCATTTGAGAAGTTCCGACCTTATCTCGTCTTAGCTAAATGCATAGTGTATACGGATCATTCGGCTATCAAGTTTCTCATGGCAAAGCAAGATGCTAAGCCTAGATTACTTCGTTGGATTCTCCTCCTTCAAGAATTTGACCACAAAATTGTTGACAAAAAAGGAGCCGAGAATCTAGCGGCCGATCATCTTTCTCGTTTGGAAGATCCTCACCAAAGTGTTTACGAGCCCAAGGAAATCACCGAAACATTTCCGCTCGAGACACTTGGTGTAGTGAATTCTAAGCTTGATTCTTCCACCCCATGGTTTGCGGACTTTGCAAATTACCATGCGGGTAACTTCATCATCAAGGGTATGACGACTCAAGAAAAACGAAAATTCTTTCGTGACGTCAAGTTCTAGTTTTGGAACGACCCTTACTTGTTTCGAACTTGTGCGGATCAAATCATCCGACGTTGTGTATTTGGCACCGAAGCTTCTAATATCCTTAGAGCTTGACATGAGGGACCCACGGGTGGTCACCACGGTGCTAATATCACGGCTAAGAAGGTGTTTGATGCCGGCTTCTTTTGGCCTACTATTTACCGAGATGAACAAAATCTTGTGAAGTCATGTGATTCATGCCAACGACAAGGAAAACCTCACAAAAAGATGAAATGCCACAAAACATCATCCAAGTGTGTGAGATCTTTGACGTTTGGGGTATAGACTTTATGGGGCCGTTCCCATCATCTCGTGGTAATAAGTACATTCTCGTTGCGGTTGACTACCTATCTAAGTGGGTGGAAGCTAAGGCTTTGCCCACCAATGATGCTCGTGTGGTAGTCAAGTTTTTGTAAAGCTTGTTTTCTCGATTTGGAACCCCTCGTGCGATCATAAGCGATCGTGGAACCCATTTTTGTAACGACCAATTCGAAAGGGTCCTAAGGAAATATGGGGGTACACATCGGCTTTCTACGGCTTATCACCCACAAACGAGTGGGCAAGTCGAGGTTTCAAACCGAGCGTTGAAGAGGATCTTGGAGAGATCCGTTGGGGAAAACCCGACAATCTTAGTCGGATAAGTTGGACGATGCTTTATGGACCTTTAGGACCGCTCATAAGACGCCCATTGGGTGCACTCCCTATAAGCTTGTGTATGGGAAAAATTGTCACTTGCCAATTGAATTGGAACACAAGGCTTATTGGGCCCAAAAGCATTGTAATGATGATATGGAGACCGCGGGAAAACACCGGAAAATGCAATTAAATGAATTGGATGAATTGAGGGACATTGCTTATGAAAATTCATTGATTTATAAAGAAAAAACTAAAAAGTTGCATGATTCTAAAATTAAAAACCGGGTTTTTAACATTGGGGATCAAGTTTTGCTTTTTAATTCTCGCTTGAAAATCTTTTCCGATAAGTTGAAATCCCGTTGGTTCGGTCCATTCACCGTGACTCAAGTATTTCCATATGGGACCATCGAGCTAGCTCAAAATGATGGCCCCAATTTCAAGGTGAATGGACATAGGTTGAAGCACTACTTTGGCGGGGAAGTTCCATCCTTGAACTACCTAGACCAAGTCACCTTCCCCAATGATAGTTAGTATTGAGGGGATCGAGTCGAGCTCATGACTCGGTAATCAAAAACGAGGTGCCTCGTGGGGGAGTCCCATGCTTATCCTATGTACATATTATCGCTTTCTAATGTAGTAACGTGTGGGAATTTGTGCCCTTCCAACCTTTGTTTCGTGGTTGTTTGTGAATTGTGGAATTTAGATGATCATGATCTTCATGATTGGAGCCTCTCGTGTTCGTTTTATGGGAGCACTCGATCGTTTGCTTTGAAGACTTTCTCAATATCCATGATATATCCTTTTAATGTTCTAACCTTAGGTTTATAGCACACTTCATAAACGGCTTTAAATTTAACGGTTACACCCTTTCCATGCTAGATTAGGCATTCGACTACGTCTCTAGTATGGGGGTGTTTGCACCCCTAGACTCAAAACATTGAGGATAATGTTTAACTTTAGTATGGGGGGGTGAATAGATACTTGCCTTGCCAAACCTTCACGCTTTCCAAAGTTTATCTTTTTGTTTATCGTTTTGTTGGAAAATAAGGCTAAAAATGGCCAAATTTTAAAATTTTTCTCATGTTTTATAAGTGTTTGAAGACACGAATGTAGGTTTTCCGATGGCGAGAATAAGAGTAATTTTTGACTCGACCGTGCGTGTTGAGCACTTAGCTTTGATTCCTTAACTTCACATTAGGCTAAGTCTCTTAAATGAGGACGAGAAATGATAGGGTTAATTATAAGTTACTATGCTAAACGTAGAGTACTCGTATTCTTTCAAAAACTCATGTGTTCTCGTTGTTTGCTTATTCTCCCTTCGCATGTAAATATTTTTTGCTTAATAAATATTGACATAGCGGTTTAGTTGGGATTGTTGGGTTTCTAGTCTTTTCTAGTAGCTTCCGTGTAATTAAATTGGGAAGACATTAAGGTATCACCAACGTCACGGTTTTGAAGTATTGGCACCCGAATAATCGAAAGCTTCACCTAATAATAAGATTTCAAGTGCTCACCTAAATCAAGCAAACAATTTGATGCCCCACAAGGCCGAAAAATCTATGCAAAATTGAAAGTGAATCAAGCCTTAATCTTCGAAGCTTTAAAGATCCAAAATTCGCCTTAGCGTGAGGATATACGTCTTTGGCTAATAAAACTACCGATGAGGTGGATAATAAAAGGCAAGGCAAGACCGAAGTCATAATAAAAGCTTCATGGCGAAGTTGAATAAAAGATGGAGGTAAACCAAAGATAATAAGGCCCTTCCGTTAGGGGGCGTATAAAAGTCTTGGTAATAAGTCTCATGTTCAAAACCGTTCTAAAACCGTGTTTATCGATTCTTCTTGTTGACTTAATTTTTTGACATCGTTGTCTATTGGGAGGGGTTATTGATTTGATGGTCTTAGTTACACCGTTAGGACTCTATTTTTAGACCTAAATCTCTATTATCGCATAAGTCAAACAATGTATCCTCGTGAAACATTCAAGACAATATAAAATATAAGAGATACAACTTAGGAATAATGGGAGGATAAGTACGTGATTAGGGCATATGAGTAGTGTTAGCATTACTAACTTATAATGAAAATGATCTCGTTGCACGCTTGGCATGGAATTGGTGTGAAAATCGAGGACGATGAAATTATTTCTAACGAAGCATTCACGTGTTCTTATTCTATGAACCTAAACGTCCCATTTTGCGATGAAAATCATACATTATGTCTAAAACGCAAGTAGTTGTAGCAATAGTAATAGTGTAGCTAGTTTATCGTTCAATAAAGTGAATAAAATGAATTTTGGAGGTGCTACGATACTCTATTCTGGCATTGCGTGAGGGCACGACAATGGTTTAGTATGGGGGAGTGATGAGACTGCTTTTATACATAGTCTCATCGTCCAAATAGGGCTTAAAATGCATTAAATATCATCAAAATACCCATATATATGCTTGTGTTTTTTGCTTGTGTATTTTAGGTACGGATATTGAGAAAATGACAAAAGATCACAAGAATCATGTAAAAACGAACACGGGAAACGAAGGCGCACAATGAACCAAGCCCTAATGAAGACTTTCCCAAGAAAACCCTTGAAGATTTGAAGAATTATGAAGAAGGGTCCTCCAATATGGAAGAATTGACATACCCTTGTATCTTCATAACTACAAGTTTGGTCCCTAAAGTTTGTCAAAATTACAAAAAGGCCCTTAACTTTGAAGAATTGACAAGTTTAGCCCCTCAACAAAGCTAAATTGTCAACAATTATCCTCCAAAAAGTCAAACACATCATGAAGTCCTTCAAAGTACAAGAAATTACAAGTTTGGTACTTTGAAAATCCCAAAATTACAAAAAGGACCCTTAACTTTCAACATTTGGCAAAAATGGTCCCTCATAAAACAAGACTTGGCAATTTCAGTCCTCCAAAATGCCAATTATACAAGTCAAGACCATTATCATTGAAGAAAATACCAAAACAGCCCTTCAAGTATCACAAAATGACAAGAAATACCCCTGAAAATACTTTGGAAAAGTATTTAGGGCAAAAGTGTGATAATGGAAACTTTATTTACAAATGGATCCGGATTTTGGTGTGTTATTTACAACATGAAAGGAAGTAGAAAGATAAAGGGTTAAAAGTGGCCAGACAAGGAAGATACATAGGCCAGTAAGAGCTTGATACGTGCCCCACTCAATCAAACCCACCAATCACAACACACCCTGGCGCCACATCACCATCCCACTAAGCCATTTAACTAATTAACTATTTAGTTAGTTAATTGTGGCGCCTAACACATTTTTAAACCTTAAAACAGATCAAACACCTTGTTCATCATGTTCTTAACAAAATTGGGCTTTTGTTATTCACTCACAATTAAACCTTAATTGTTTCCAGAATTATGATTAAGGTTATAGTTAACCAATCCCAACCTTAATATATGCCACCTCATCACCCAAGAGTGCACATGAAAGGTGCCCTGCTACACCTTTGAGCATGAAGACAAAACCATGGTAGGGAATCTACAGCTCACAATCCAGCTTTCATCCTAAGCAAAATATGGACCCTTTGATCAACTTTTCACACATGCCACCCCCACAAAATGCCAATTCCAAGTCACATGTTCTTCAAAGTTCAAAATCTGCAAAGGGCAATATGGGGACTTCACAGCTTTAGGGTTTACGTTTTTTAGCCTCTTAGCAAGTTCATTGTAGCCTATATAAGGCATAAGACTGATTACTTTAATCTTTGCTCTTGAATTTTCCTAAGTTCACTTTTTTGTAAATCCTTTCAATATTAATGAAATGTGTTTGAAATGTTGAAGAAAGCTCAAGTGCCATTATTATAACCTGTTTATTATTGTTCTTTGTTCATTATTCTTGAATCAAAAATCTGTGTTCAAAAGAGGAGTGTGCAAAAGTTTGCACATTTTCCACAATTTCTTGATATTTTGCTAAGTTCTTGGTCTATCTTGGAATTCTTGGGCTATAGGGCTGATCATAACATCCTGATATTGTGTTATCAAGGTGTGGTGAAGCTTATAACTTGGGGATAATCAAGTGTGGAGGACAAGAGTTGCATCAATCAAGGATTTTTCATCTTTCTGTTTTTATAATTGTGCTTCTAACTTTGTTGATTTTTAGCAGGCTTTGTTGTAGAAGCTTGTGCTTGTTCTTTCTAGCACATAAGCTCAAAATCCGTAGGTGTGGATGTACATCCATGAGGTACACACCCTTAATCTCAAAATCTGAAAATATTTTGGATATTTGTGATATTTGAGTGTTGCCTATGTTCTTGTGTATTTTGTGGCTTAATCTTGCTTGAATATGTTGTTCTCATCTGTTATTGTGTTAATTTGGGCTTGGGTGGTCTTAAATCTCACTTTTGATTTGAAAAACTTGGTTTTGAAAAGTTAAAGGGGTGTTTGGGATTACCTGTTTGTGATTGAATCTTGTTATTGTGTTTGTGGAAGTTTGTATTTGTGCTCTATATCTGATATATGCCTTGTTGAGAGTGTTTTGCTGCAAGTTTTTGGGTTTGAAACTTCAAATCAAACAATCTGTTATAACTTGGTGAATTTAACTGTTTTTGACCTAAGATTTTGGTGAAATCTAGTATTTGTGCATGCTTAGGGTTGAAAGTTTTTAAAACATCATTAATAAAAAACACTTGATAGATCTGAGGTGTTGAATCTGGCTTGTGTGTCAAATACATCAGCAAAGTGAAAAACTACATGTGTTAGTGTTCATCAGTAACATTCATCAGCTTGAATCTTGATTTAGGCTTTAAGCCATTGCATGAAAACTGTTTAGACTTGTTCATTAGAGTTTATAATAGCTTGTGTATGCATTTGGTTGAATCTGGTTGGCTGATTATTGCTAAAACTGCTTATAAGTGCTCAACTGCTTACTTGTTCATGTCTGTGCAACATCTGGTACTTTATTGATTAAACTGTATCAATTGGGTGTTTGTGGTTGTGATATTTTGATTGTTCTTGACTCCTTTTGATCCAAATATCATTTGGGTTCCTTTGTGAAATCTGAATCTCCAAAAAAGTCACTAAAGACAAAAAGTCAAACAAGTCAAACAGTGGAAAAAGTTTCCACTGCTCAACACCCACAACTAGCCCCTGCTAGTGTTATTTTGAACTCAGCTTATCAATAAGCTATTTTAGCTTATCCAGACTTGCAAAAACTTATTTTTGTGATAGATCTTCATTATTTGACCCATTTAATTAGACTGGAGCTTATTGGACTTTGACTTTGACTTTTTACTAGAAAACCAACTTATTTGAATTTTACATAAGTGCTTATTTGCTTTTTCCAGCTTATTGAATCAGCTTATTTGAAAACTCTTTGTTGATTTTGCTTAACTAAGTCATTTAAAAGCTTTAGAAACTTGAATCAACACTTGGGGTGGCCTAGAACTAAAAAACGACTATTTTGTCATTTTCTGTAGATTGCTTATTGCATTTTGAGGCTTATTCCTTGGGCTTATTTCAAATTTCTTTTTACAGAAGTCTTATTCAGGACAAAAGAAGCTTGTGTGTCTAATTTCAGCTTATGGCATTGGCTTATAGCTTGATGGGCCAAAAAGCCTATTAAGAATAAGCTGTTTGGTATAAGCTAGCTTATTTCACACTTTCAGCTTTTGGGCCTTTGAAAAAAGTTGTTTAAAATCAAATTTTGAGTCAAGTAGTGCTTTTTGGGCTTATTTTGGACACTTTTTTATATTGGGCCCAAATTTGGCCCAGTAGTGATCTGTTTTGGGTTTAGCCCATTTTCTAGGCCCATTAAGGGTATTTAGGTAATTTCACTTTCATTTCTGAGTTATTTAGGTTAAATTAAGCTAGTTTGCAAGTTTTTAGAATTTTTTATGATTTTTGGATTTTTAATAATATTTTAATATTATTTTATTGTTAAAAATTAAAAGTCTGATTTTCTAAGTTTTTATATTTTTCCTAGACTGTAGACACTTAATTAGGAATTTTGCAACTTTCCAAATATTTTTAGAGTCTTTTAATTATTTTCTAGAATTAATTTAAGTTTTAATTGATTTTAATAGTTTTTAATTGTTTAAAAATAGTTTTTAGTGGTTTTAAAATTTTGAAAAATACTTTTTAGCTTAATTAGGGTATTTTTGAGGTTTACAAACTTTAAAATCTTGTTTTGTACTTTTTAATAGTTAATATTGATTTTTAGGGCTTTAATTAGCATTAAAAAGTCATTATTTACTTAATTAAAAGGTTTTGGCAAGTTTGGATTTTTTGTAAACTCTTAGAATATTTTTGTGGATTTTTAGTGATTTTTGGTAATTTTTAGGGTAAAATTTTAATTTTAGGGCTTTTTACGGTTTTACGTGTACACCTTTTTCGTCTTAGTTTAATCCGTCTTCGTAACCGTCATTCTCTTCTAATCTCATTTCTATTTTTCTTTCTCTAAAAATATAATCACAAAGATAATCATTTCATCACACACACACTAAGCCTCCTTGAGAACGAACTCATTTTAGGGTCAGTAATACACGGTTTTCCTAAATCGTCGTATTCATTACTTGCCCTATTTGCTCTCTTTTCCTAAAGAGTAGTAAAACCACTACATCAATATACATCTAGCTTAGTTCTTTTCACCATTGGAGTATCCACGAGGGGTCGCAAAATTCCATCTTATATTTCTTTAGCGATTCAAGGGCATACTTGGATTGATTGATTAAGATGCCTCTAGGACTCTGAGATATCTAAAGACCTAAGAAAAATGATACTTTGCCCATCATTGACATCTTAAACTTGGAAGACATGAGTGTCCCAAACTCATCCGATAAGGTTTGGGTCGAGGCAGCAAATATAATATCATCAACATATATTTGTACCATAATCATATCTTTACCTCGTTTCTGAATGAAGAACGTGGGATCCACTTTGCCTTTAGCGAATCCTTGCGTAATGAGGAATTGTGACAATAGATCATACCACGCGCGTGGAGCTTGCTTCAACCCATAAAGAGCCTTCTTAAGCTTGTACACGTGATTAGGATATTTAGAATTCACAAAACCATCCGACTGTTAAACATAGACCTCTTCCTTAATTTCACCATTGATAAATGCCGTCTTCACATCCATTTGATAGACGATCATATTCATATGAACAGCATAAGTGAGGAATAGTTTAACAGATTCCAAACGGGCAACGGGTGCAAAGGATTCCATAAAGTCGATGCCCAATAACTGTTTGTACCCACGAGCTACTAGTCAAGCCTTGTTCTTCAATATTCCGCCTAACTCATCGAGTTTCACCTTGTAAACCCATTTCAAAGTGAGTAACTTCACTTGATCCGGGCATGGGACAAGTTCCCATACATCAAGACGCACAAATTCATTAAGTTCTTCTTACATAGCTTCTATCCAACAAGATTGGGTAAAAGCTTGTTGTTACGTCTTAGGTTCAACTTCCCTGAGAAAAGCATCAAAATGACAAAACATGCACTTTCTTATAACTGACTTCGTGTGGATACCGGACGATTAGGGTCACCAATAATAGAATCTATAGGATGATCCTTTGTCCACTTGCTGTCATGTTCACGAATCCGTGGACTGGAGTAGACCGTAGTAGGAGCTTCCTCTGAGGTGGACGACCCGGATTGATTAGGTTCGGGAATTAGTACACCAAAAAATGGAAGTTCACGCATTTGAGCGAATTCCAAATCGTTATCATCATCATCCTCTTCATCATCAATAGGCATGACATGGGTAGTTGATGCGGTTGTTGGTTGATACTTACTCGATGAGGATACCTCTTGACCAATTGAAGGTGTCGACGTATCTGATTGTGCTTCAATTTTTGGAGCGAAAACTTCGGTAACCGGAGCTATTACTGCATGTTCGGGAGCTACAATACTTGGAGGAGTAAAAAATTCATCAAAGAATGGTTGAAACAACGTATCCCATTCATTCCTAGAAGGTTTTGTAAATGATGATGAAGTAGGGTTGTTTGGGACAAGACCAGAGCTAATGTTACTGGGTCCTATTTCATGAAGTGCGGGTTCAGAGCTGCTTTGCTCAGAAGCCATTGCCATCAGCTCATCAAAATTAACATTTATAGTTTCGAGGATCTTGCGAGAATTATGATTATATATTCAGAATGCCTTCTTTGTGGGTGCATAACCAATGAAAATACCAATATCCGCCTTTGGTTGAAGTTTTCCCAAGTTATCACCATCATTATTTAGATAGCAAAGGGAACCAAATACATGAAGGTATGATAAATCTGGTACTTTTCCATGTATAAGCTAATAAGGTGTTTTACCATGGCGTTTTGAAATTAGTGTTCGGTTTTGGGTGTATAATGCTATAGATACGGCTTCTGCCCACAAAACAATGGAGCCTTTGTGTAAATTAACTTCGTTCGAGCAGCTTTCATAAGTGTGGGATTTCGCCTTTCAACGACACCGTTTTGTTATGGAGTACGAGCAACAGATGTTTCACGAGATATGCCAACTTCTTCATAATAATTACGTAAGATTTTATTCACAAATTCGTTTCCATTATCTGTGCGAATGCGTCGGACAGTAGTGTTGAGACGCACTTAAATCATCTTGAGAAATCCGATGATGAATTTAGGTGCCTCATCTTTTGTTGCAAGAAATTTCACCCATGTAAACCGAGAGTAATCATCCAAAATGACGAGGATTACTTTTTACCACTAAGACTTTCAACACGCATTGGCCCACAAAGATCCATATGCAACAAATAAAGTTTCTCTTGGTTAGTGTCTTCAGTCTTGGGTTTGTATGATTTCTTAGTGCTCTTCCCCATTATACACGCGAAACACAAATGGTCCTTGAGAAATTTAAGTTTAGGAAGACCACGAACAAGTTCGTTTTTCGCCAAATGATTGATAGCGTCAAAGTTAAGATGTGATAAACTTCGATGCCATAACCATGAATTAGTCTTCGATGCTTTGGAGAGAAGACATACGGGAGAAGAGGCCGTCATGTCTTGTAGAGACAAAGTATACAAATTATTCCCTTGAGTACCTTTCAATAAATCAACCCTTCCAAATTACGAATGAAGCAGGTATGCTCACGAAAAGCGACTTCAAGGTTTGAATCACAAAATGGTCCCATAGAAAATAAGTTGTGACCGAGTCCTTTCACATAATACACTCTTGAAATTATAACATTCCCAATATGATATTTACCGTAACCCATTTTCTTTGCAATATGATCATTTTCGAATCGAACCGTACCAAGAAACTTGCTGACGAAATTTCTGAGCTAAGAGCGATCTCCGGTCATATGCTTGGACCAACCGGAGTCCAAATACCACAAGACGATTTGGACCACCTGTTTGAAGCAACAACACTAGACAATGCATTGGAAACTATTGGTTCCGAAGTGCTAGCCGAGACAGATTCAATATCAGAATTGCTAACATTTGTGTCATCATTAGATTTCCTGCGTTTTCTAACATATGTTTGTTTAATTTCCGATTTTATGGTTCCATATTCTTGAGGTTTTGGATTAGTGGCATGCACTACAGTGGGAGTAGACCTATTTAAAGGGCACTTTGTTCCTACAATAGTGTTGATGTTCCTAGTTAAAGAACACGCTTGTGTTTTGGTGGCCTTAGTACTCCTAGTTAAAGGGCACGCTTTCTTCGTTGTAGTGGGAGTGATCCTAGTTAAAGGGCACACATTTCCTACTATAGTGAAAGTTCTACCAGTAGGACGCCACATCCATCCAACTTGGGTTAACATTTTCACAGTTGGTTTCTATTCTAAGTTATGCTTTTGGGCATACATCTCATTCACATGGTAAATAAGGCAAGAATCATGACGACTAGAAAACATACATTCATTACAATTACAACATTTCAAATTAGAATTCACAATAGGCTTAGAATGCTGCACAACCACAGATCCTTTAGGTTTAGCTACATGATTCTTTTTATTCAAAACAGAAATAACATTCCTAAATGGGCTTCTACTTTCTTCTTCACTTGACTACTAGACGGGGCAAGATCCTATCATTCTTCGTGTTTCCTTTAAGCTTAGATCTCTGAGCCTTAGTAGTGGTGTTTACTCCTGTAGAAGGCAACATGGGAATATTAGAGGCTTGTTTTAATTTTGCCTTATCTTTAGTGACCAATGTGTGAGATGGTTTAGTCCTAGGGCCCTTGTTTAATGGTGTGACGGCAATGAGATTAGTCATAGTTGGTTTCACTTTAGAACCGCTGCTGAGATGGCGGCTGTATTCTTAACACGTAGGAATTCTTTTAATTCAGCCAAAGCCATATCCTTATCACGAATTGTCACATGTAAATCTGAGATTGCCACCGACTTATGATTAAGAGTCTCAATCAAAGATTGAGAGTCAGCGGCCTCTAGTGTCCTTTCCACATTCTCATTTTCTATCGACAATGATTTAGCAACTTTGTCACTTTTCCGACGCTGTTTTGATCGTCTATTTAATTGAAAAGACTTTTTAACATTAGGAGCATCTATATTAACACCTTCGTGTGACGTTTCAAAAATCTCTTGAATAAATTTTTTTTCACATTCAAGCGAAATACAATGTTTTTGAATAACATCAAAACATTTTGAAAGTAAATTATAGGAATCTTTAAGCTTTAAAAATTCAGCGTCAGATTTGTGACAATTACTATCGACCACATTATCCACAGATTCAACATTATGCACAATAGAATCATTAACAACACAACTATTCACACAAACATATACAATATCATGCGACATCACTTACTTCAAAAGTTGATCATTTTGGCATAAAATACGTTTCATTTCAACTAAACCGTTTTCATAAGCTTGAATCATTTCATTGAAAAGACGTTTAACTTTATTTAATTTCAAAACCAAATCTTGATCAATATTGCTAAAACACGCTTTAATATTTTCCACATAAGGAATAACTTCGTCTTGAAACGCAGCTCTAGTGTGTTCAAAATTTCATTCACCTTCTATTATGGCCGAAGCCGTCGTACGTTCCTTAATGACCTTATCGAAATCGGAAATATGTTGGTGTAACGCATTTAAGCTATTAGACACCTTACTTACCGGTGGAATTAACTTAGTTAAATCCTTTTTGACAAGTGTGGGAGACGTACTAGAAAGGTTTTCGTTTGACAAACTTTAGGGCACACATGCTGATAATTGAGCTAATTCCTTTTGTATTCTAAAGCGGGTCTTTTTATCAAATTGATCTTTATTATGCTTTACGTAATCAAACTTTGTAGGGAATTTTAAAAGCATTTTTGATCCATTTTCTTCCGCAAGTGACATCGTCTCCTCATCATCACGAACATACGGAGCTTCTTTCGATTTGCCAATTAGGGTCACATCATAACGACAAGGAATATATTCCTGAGCTTCTTTTGCATAACCGAGATTAGGTGGTAAATCTTAAAGACGCTTAAGTTGTAGTTCTTGAAATGAGTTGGTTAATAAATGAACCTTTTTCTATGGGAGCATGTTGTTTTAAAAGTTGTTGTTCCTTGAATTTAAGAAGTTTGGTATCAATAATTTCCGATTCAAACTTTTTAGACTCGAGAGTTTCAAAATCTGTTTTTAGTTTTTTAAAATCTTTTACCACCGACTTTTTTTTCTTCTTTTAATTCATTGGAAAAGATTATCTCTTAATGATTCTATTTCTTTTAAGTGTTCTATCCTTTCAAAACGAAATTGGTCAAATTCAGAATAAGTTATTTTCTCTGCTTGAGGGACCATTTCAAAAGTTTTGACCTTTTCCTTATACAGCGCAAGCTCAGTGGTTAGATTGGCATTCATATCTACGGTTTGTCGGACAAACACATTCATATTATCAATTACATGTTTAGGAACCATTACCAAATCATGTTGAGCATAAGAGTCCCTACCCATCGTAGCATTTGGTTGAGGTTCACTCAAATGTGTAGGATTGGATACCACATCATTTGAGTTACTAGTTCCCGAATGATGTTCGAGGTTGTTATTTTCATGCCCAACTTGATGTGAGTTATCATTAACAAGACTGATTGTGGTTGGTTCCTCACTGACGACATCAGAACCATAGTAAGAAAGATTAGCAACGAGAGCAGCTTGGGCTAAGTGAATTTCATCACAATCCGAAACATATGCATCATGATCATCTGCTTGATATGTTGCATTAGAAGTAGAGACGACTGCAATGCCTTCATTATCAGCTTCCCCTGGGTCTACAAGAAATTCTAATTCCTCTAAATCTAAAATCTTTCCTTCTGATTGAGCATCGACCAAATACATCTTCTCCCGAAACCACGCTGCATCCCTCCTCCTTTTAGGCTGAGTGCATTGCCTAGCCATATGACCTTGTCCTCGACAATTGTAGCAAGTCACAACCTTTTGCGGACCAATAAGATTTCCATTGCCCTAGCTTGAGAATTCACAGCTTGATTGTTCACGATTTGAGCATTCATAGTCCTTGTGGTTGGTCCATATGAATATGGCCTTCCATGAATGGATTGCACCGCCACTTGACCGTCTTGAATAGTGGCTTGTTGTCCAGGATTTGAAGAAGTGCGGAGCTGATTGTTCGTTGCTAGAAATCCACTAGTTGCAACAAGTTTTGACAAGTAGGTAGTGAGATGGTTTAAGACATCATTTGGCGTATCATTTGGAGTAGACCGGTGATTGAATTGGTGGAAGTTCATTGGAATAAAAGGCTTGTGCTTATGGTGGTTCAGTTGGAAAATATCCTTGCTAAGGACTATAGCCCATTGGATAAGTGATAGATTGAGATGGTAATGCCTGATGTGATGGTTGTTGTGGATAAGGATGTTGAAGAACACTTTGTTGTTGAAATGCTTGATGTGGCATCATTAGTGGTTGATATGATGGTTGTTGTGGTTGATGATAAGTGTGTTGTGGTGGCTGCATATATGATGGTTGTTGATAAGAGTATGCCAAGTTGTGAGGAGGTGTCATTTGATGAGAAGCAAGCAGGGCAAGCGGATCATGGACTTGAGGTGTTGACAACCGAGCCTCAATCACGTGGCATTCGTGTTGTTGAAGGAAAGCTTGAAGTTGATCCATGTTGGTTTGATGAAATTCCTTAGCCAATTTAACAGCCGTCACGTACTTGCTCCATTCAGAAGGAAGAGTATTCAAATACTTGGTGTTTAACTGAAATGTCGGAATTCCCATGCCATAAATGTTGAGCTCATTAATCAATAACATGAATCTCAAATAGTAATCATTGAGAGTCTCCCCGGGGACATAGACAAACTTATCAAACGTATCATATAGCTTACACTCTCGTTCTTGTTTAGTTAACGAGGTGCCTTACATTAAAACACGAATTTAATCCCATAACTCATTGGCAACTTTATGTTTACTGACGAGTTTGTAGACATCTGGAGGAAGGGATTGGAAAATGATGTTTGTAGCTTGTTTATCACACTTATCTTGAATCTTAGCATCTCCTGGTAATTCACAAGTTGACGAGTAACTGCATCTTCCGTCACAGTACCATAAACTAATGGTCTGTTTAGAACCGATGCCCAAATGAGATGTCCATTTTCTTTATTCAACATATAAAGTTCCATTCTAGATACCCAATCCTCGTACATTGTCTTCACCAACATTGGTGGATGATTATCCGTACCCGAGAGGATGGTGTTATCCGTAAGAAATGTATACTCCATTTCGATACGTGAAGATTTACAAAGATTGATCGAACAATGAGAGAAAGTAAATGTGATTGTTTTCTTGTGTTGAAGCCAATAAACAATGTTGAAATCCCCTAATAATATGTTCTCGAAAAACCAAAAATTTCAAGGCTAAATAACTCGCGATTCGAAATTTTTAAAATCACTTTTATTTTTGGAAAAATTTCCTAATGATTTTTGGAATTCTTTTCAAAAAGATTTTCGGAAAAATTCCAAGTGATTTTCGGAATCTGATGAGTTTTGGTTTTCGAAATGTGGATACTTTGATTTTCGGAATATTGATACTTTTAATTTTCGGAATATTGAAAGTAGACCTTATGATTTTCTGAATGTGTACATGTGGTTGTCAGAATATTCAGATATTCGGAAAAATCTTCTTTCGATTTTCGGAATCCTCTTCTTTCTATGGTTTTCGGAATCTTCAGATATTCGGAAAACTCTTCTTTCGATTTTCGGAAAACTCTTCTTCCTATTTTCGGAATAAGCTACAATATGTTTTCTCGGAATCCAGAAACCACGTTATGTTTCTCGGAATAAGGCCCGATATTCCGAAAATATTTTTCGGAATAACCCAAAACTCCTTATAATTTTCGGAATTAAATAGCTAACAATCTTCAGAATCCCAAAATATGAAAAGTATTTTCGCAATAACAAAACCCTAGTTTGGTTTTCGCAATAAGCAACATATTCCGAAAATATGCAGTTCCTTAGCCGACTTCCTTCTTTCTCGTTCAAAACAGATCCAAATCGAAATATTTAGCCAAAAAATGATCCAAACACCCAAAAATTTTGTGTTCTTAGCAAAAATAAATATAACAAATCACTACCACAACTATGTAGATGATTTGTATCAAGATTAAACCACAAAAAAACACAATTTTTTTGGATCGAATGATTTAGATAAAAAACACACGAAATGTTTAACACAAACACATAAACAATACAATCATCCCATGGCTCTTGATACCATTTGTAGGATTATGTAAATCTTGCTTACACAATAGAAAGAGTAGAGATAGAAAGAGATAGATGGTAGACACACACACTTGAGAGAGAATATATGAAATCAACGTTTATTACTATATGAAAAGTGAAGTGAGCCACACCCTCTCCATCAAAGGAGAGGGTTTATATACCAAGTCCATATGATGGCCTTGGGTTACAATATGGGCCGCCGGCTTACACATGTTGTAGGCTCGGCTTGGGCTAATTTGAATAATTTTAATAAGGCTAAACTACGAGCTACGAATTAGACTATTGTTGGAGTGACCGATCCTTTCTAATACGTAAAACGTATTTCCAAAAAAGAACGGTTGAAACCACGTATCCAACTCAGTCCATGAAGATGGTGTAAATGATGATGAAGTAGGGTTATTTGGGACAAGACCAGAGCTAATGTTACTAGGTCCCATTTCATAAGTGCGGGTTCAGAGCTGCTTTGCTTAGAAGCCATAGCTGTCAGCTCATCAAAATCAGCATTCAGAGTTTCGGGGTTTTACGAGAAGGTCGATTGTAGATTCAGAATGCCTTCTTTGTGGGTGCATAACCAATGAAAATACCAATATAAGCCTTTGGTAGAAGTTTTCCCAAGTTGTCACCATCATTATTCGGATAGCAGAGAGCACCAAACACATGAAGGTATGATAAATATGTTACTTTTCCATGTAGAAGCACAAAAGATTTTTTACCATGGCGCTTGCAAGTTAGTGAGCGGCTTTGGGTGTATACTGTTGTAGATACTACTTCTACCCATAAAAAATGAAGCCTTTGTGTAAATTAACATCGTTGGGGAAGCTTCAAAAAGTGTGTGATTTCGCCTTTCAACGACACAGTTTTGTTGTGGAGTGCGAGCAACGGATGTTTCATGAGATATGCCAACTTTTTCATAATAATTACGCGAAGTTTGATTAATAAATTTGATTCCATTATCTGTACGGATGCGTCGGACTGTAGTATTAAGACGTACTTGGATCATCTTGAGAAAGCCGATGATGAATTTAGGTGCCTCATCTTTTGTTGCGAGAAATTTCACCCATGTTAAGTGTGAGTAATCATCCACAATGAAGAGGATGTACTTTTTACCACTAAGACTTTCAACACGAATTGGCCCACAAAGATCCATATGCAACAAATAAAGTTTCTCTTGGTTGGTGTGTTCAGTCTTTGGTTTTTATGATTTATTAGTGCTCTTTCCCATCAAACACCCAGAACACAAATGATCCTTGTGAAATTTAAGTTAGGAAGACAACAAACAAGTTCGTTTTTGGCCAAGTGACTGATAGCGTCAGAGTTAAGATGAGATAACCATCGATGCCATAATCATGACTTAGTCTTTAATGCTTTGTAGAGAAGACATACGGGATAAGTGGCCATCATGTCTTGTAGAGTAATAAGTGTGAAAACACTTATCCTTTTACCACTTATTTCCAATAATAACAAGACCAAAACGTGTATTTTATGTCGTAAAAGTCGGAATTATGCGTGGTTTGTGTTTTTATTGTGTTTTAGGACCAAAAGATGCAAAAGTAAGAAAACATGGGTTATCACTTGCTTTTATCGAAGAAAAAGACTAAAGACAAAGTCGAAAGATCGAGAATGCAAAAAGAACGGAAGTCCAAGGCCAATTCTGAAGATTTATCAAAGAAAAAGTCTAAAGACGGAAGTTTAATGAAGTCGAAGAACTCAAGTCTAATTATAGAAGAAAATTATAAGACAAGTTCAACTAATATCGACTAATCCCGAGACGACGTCGAGAAAGACAAAGAAATTAAGTCGAGTCGAGACGAGAAGAAATAAATAAGATAGCTTAAGCATGTAATCTCCCCACTTCCTATAAATACCCTCCTAATGTGTCATTAGGAGGGTGGTTAGGTGGTTAATCTTTTAGTAGTTAATTTTTAGTTTTTAAGTGTATTATTTTTCTCTCTAGTTTTTCTTTCAAACTTGTTAATCTTTACATTAATCTTGTAATCTTTTGATATTCATCTTTAATCAATCAAGCTTATTTTCTTAATTCTCATTCTACCTTTCTTAATCTTGATAATCATGTAGTTAATCTCATCTCTTTGATTAAGTGATTATTTTATTCATGTGATTGATCATTTAGATTTGATGTGGTGGATGTTTTGAGCTTATTGTGGTATTTGATTTTCTAGTGTTTAGCTTATTTTTAATTAAGTTGTTTAGCTTATTAGTTGATTTTTAATGTTTTGATTATTTAAAGTTTTTATAGTTTTTAATTTGTGGCTTATTTAGTTCTTCTTAAAATTTATTTGGTTAAAGTTTTGGTTAATTGCTTGTTTGGTTCATGCTTATTCGTACCTTATTTCTTAAATTTTGTTGTTACTGATTAATTGTGGCTGGGTTGTTATCTTTTCGGAAAAGGGTTTTAAACTCTGAATTCACCCTTTTTCTGAAATTGCAATTATTCCGAAATTCCATTTTCTCTGAATTCATCATTTCTATGAATTCATCATTTCTATGAATTTATCATTTCTATGAAAAGTTAATTCTTCCGAAAACATCATTTTTCTGAAAATCTCTTTATTCCGAAGAAATCCATTTTTCCTGAAAAAGCCTTTTTTCCGAAAATACTTTTTTTTTCCGAAAATATTGTTATTCCGAAAAAACCACTTTTTCTGAAAAGTCAGTTATTCCAAAAAACCACTTTTTCTGAAAAGTCCTTTTTTCCGAAGATCCTATTTTTTCTGAAAACATTGTTATTCCGAAAATTCCTTCTTTTTCTGAAAAGTCAGTTTTTCCAAAAATACTTTTTTTCCAAAAATATTGTTATTCCGAAAAAACCACTTTTTCTGAAAAGTCAGTTATTCCGAAAAACCACTTTTTCTAAAAAGTCCTTTTTTCCGAAGATCCTATTTTTTCTGAAAACATTTTTATTCCGAAAATTCCTTCTTTTTCTGAAAAGTCAGTTTTTCCGAAAATACCATTTTTCCGAAAATATTGTTATTCCGAAAAAACCATTATTCCGAAAACATTAATTTCTCTGAAAAGATCATTATTCCGAAAATCCATTTTTCTGAAATTCCAATTTTCAGACTTAGTGTAATTGGTAGTTTTCTGAATTTTTCTATTCTCCAAACTTTAATTTTTCCCGCCTTTTTACTTAGCATTGTTTTAACTTGTTTTATCGTAGATTAAATTTTCTAGCTTTCAACGACATTTTCATTTTTAGTTTAAAATAGATAATCAAACCTTTTTATTTTCCACCAAGAACAATTGAGTCGCACTTTCAACTTGTAATCAATTCGAAAAGACTTGGAACGAATTTATTTCATACTTGGCTAAAAACCTGGTATTAAATGGCGCCGCTGCCGACTCTTTTCGTTAAGATTAACGGTTTTAAGTGAGAGACGCGTTGGATTTTGGGATCCGTTCATCTTTGAACGTTATTTTCCTTGCTTTAAAATCTTTCAAAAATCCATAAAAATTAAAAAATTTCAAAAATACAAAAAAATAGAAAAACCATTAAAACCAAAAATATTTCTTGTCTATTTTTTCTTTTCCTTTTGTAGGTGTGTATGCGTACTCGTGCTCGTAAGAAGAAAGTAGCTCAAGCCGAAGTCATTACTCAACCTATTGTCACCATGGACAATCAACCAATGATCGAGCTTTTGCAATCATACCTAGAAGACAACACTGATGTTATTGTCATACCCGAGATTGGAGCCAACAACTTTGAACTTAAATCCGGCTTTATTCAAATGGTATCTGCTCAACCCTTCTTGGGGCGTTCAATTGATGATCCTCATGACCATATTAAAAGGTTTCTTCAACTCACTAATACGGTTAAGTATAATGGGGTTTCACAAGAGGTAATTCGCTTGCAACTTTTTCCTTTCTCCTTAGAGGGACAAGCCTGGCATTGGCTTGATAAGGAACCGCCACAAAGTATTCTTACGTGGACGGATTTAGAGACCAAATTCATCAACTACTTTTTCCCACCCTCACGTACTACCGCTTTGCGGAATGGAATCATTACTGAAAGTCCCTAATCAATGCTAGAAACCCTAAACTTAACTAATCAACACAAGGTATTATTTTTCAAACGTAATCTTATTATTGTATAATAAAGAATTACAAGTGTTAAGGATAACACCGTTTGATGACAATGTGTTGTGCACACTTTGAACAACTATAAATCCTAACTTATGAATACAGTCGCAGCTGTTTGATTCTATAAGTTCTAAGCATTAATGTTATGAATATACTCAAAGTGTTAAACATTAATGCATGGATACACATCCTATTTATAGTGATACGAGGTTGACCTAAATAGTACTTGATGGTGACTACACAAGACTTTCACTTTTCAGACATCAGTCACATGATGCTCTTCTATTCTTGGTAGTCTACCATTATGCTTTAAGGAAACAGTTGTTGAAACAGTTTCCTTTTTCTTCATAGTCTCGAACACACAAATGGCATGTCCAAAGTGTGCTGAGTGTTAACAGGGTATTGCCACCCCTGTTAACCCTCAACCCCTCAGAGTCCCTGATACATCTTGGCTGTTATCCATCACAGCCAATGAGTATGTCTTCAAGTAATCTTTGACTTCCTTGACAATGTCTCTGACATGGACTCCTCTGAGGTTGCTCACAGAGACTTGGATCTCTGTAAGTCTTGCGATACTTGTCTGCCTCCTAGGCACATGCAAGGGACTATCTAACATCTTAATTATGTTTAATCTATGATAAGGGAATCTAACAAGCTTAGATTCCCAACAATCTCCCCTTATTTAAACATAAATATTGCTAGATCTATCTAAGTTAAGGTAAGTGAGTTAACAACTTCTTCTTACTCATAACAGATCTAAACAAACATACCTCATGATTTTATTCATACTTAAAGGAAATTACAAGTACATTACAAAAGTGAAATAAAATGTGAAGGTAAAATTGGGCTGTGAATTTCTTCAATAGTCATCATTTTTAATCTTTTCTTCAGCTTCAGCTAAGTCTAATCTGTTATCCAACTCTTCCTGCAAAGTTTTAGCAAACCTTTTGGAATACTCTGTGTTGATCTTGAGTGCCTTCTTGTGACAAAGCAGCTGAATTGTTGATGCTAAGCACAACTAATCTTCTCTTTGAAATGCATACTGGCAAGCTCTGTTCATGAATGCCATTCCTCTTTCAGGCTCTGTGTATGTCTGACCATCAACAGGGCCAACTATACCATTTGGTAGGATCAAATCCCTGTGCATACCATCCATTTGAACATCATCTATGACATAAGTTTCCTTAACAAGTTGAGAAACTCTTCTTCTTTTCTTACCAGTCTTTGGGGGTTCTTGTTCAAAAAGTTGTGGTGGGGGATCTATCTTGAGTTTGGCAGCCGTTTCTTTGATCCAGGTAAACTTGGCCTTAAGAGTCTTAAGCAGAAGAAAATTAGCCTGTCCAGTTCTTTTGGCAGCTAAGGCTTCAAGTTCGAACCATTCAGATAACCCAAGTGTCTTTAGCCTGAAGTCGTCAAACACATTCATATTTCTCTGTTGGTTGTCTCTCCACAAGATCATCTGTGGGGTGTTGGTGGATTTGTGAATGGTGTATTTAAACTTGGTTATCTTGCCAGGTGCATACCTGTTGTTAACGCAGGCATCATAATAATCTTTGACTTTTCTTAGTGCCTCAGCGCGTTTAACTTCCATTTCCCTCAACCTTTGTTTTTGCTTCTCTCTTTCAGGCGGAGTCATCTTTCTTAGAGTATCTTCATTCAATTCTTTGGCTGTCTTGAGTTCATTTAATCTCTTGAATTCCTCAGCCTGTTTCTCTATTTCTTCAAGAGTTAAAGGATTCTCATTGGAAGGTGTAAAGGTTGAAAATTGGGAAAGGTCTGTGGTGGATCCTCCTGTCTCTAGCATCGCAGCTATCTTCTTTAGTTTGGTGTCTGTGTCAACCAAAACTATCTCCTTTCCTTTCTTCGAGACAGAGGATTCCACACTCATGTTTTTCAAAACTTCAGCTCTTCTGATAAATGATGTCTGAGCCTGAGTTTGTATTGCTTTGGGAAAGGAGCTAATTGTGAACTTTAGCTTCTTGGCAGCTGGTTCACCATCATCCCCAGACTCGCTGGTGTTAACCAAAGTCAGGGACTTTGATGAATCAGCTCTATCTTGATTCTGTTGCTCCCCCTTAGTGTTATCCTCATCATCAGATATGTTAACAAGTGTGATGACTTGGAAGGGAACAGGTGAAATGGTGTTGTCAGCTGATGATGAGCCTTATTTAGCAGATTCAAGGTTAAGTGTTGTTTCCTTCTCCCCCTCACGTTCATCCTGTCTACGCAGACGTTTGGATGAACGTGTTTGAAAGTGCCTTGCAATCTGTTCAACAGAGGCAGCCATAGCACGTTGCCTTTTCCTTGAAGCCCTAGCAATCTTCAGCAGAAGATTGCTGTTTCCATTAGTATTAGCCTGAACTCGATTAACAATGAAGTTTGCATGACGGTATTGCCTGTTGCGAATAGCTTCAAATTGTCTGTGCATAGTTTGCTCATGTTCATGGAATAAGGCAGGGACCTCTGAGTCAATTACATCCTTCATTCTTGTGGATAGGTGACTAAGTCCTTGTGCTACACCTTTTTGTGCACCATCCTTGATGGGTCCAGTAACCGCCTCAGCAACAGCCTTTTGTATGATCCCTGGAATGTGACAGTGAAGTTGTGCATTTCAGACTTGATCACATCCAGCTTCCTTGATAAGCGTTCAATATCAGATTGATGGTGAACAGGCTGAAGATTATGGATGTTGAGGCTTTGTTGAGCATAATCATCCCCCCTTGGTAAAAGATCAAAGTTGGTTTGGGCAGGATGATCAAACATGAGAAATTCAGTTGTTGGATCATAGGCTGGGCGTTGGAAGACTGTTGTTGTGGAGGTAGCAGAGTTTGGAGTAACAACAACGTCCTTGGGAGGAGGAGTATTATTTCCAGCTGGGGTGGACACAGCTATTTTCTTGGGAGGAGATACAGATTGTTGATCTTCCTCATCTTCTTCATCCTCCTCCTCAAACATCCCTTCAGGGATTTCATCTTCAGGCATTGATTCAAGATCAGAGACATCATCCACTAATGACAGCATTTCTTCTTCAATATTGAGCAGAGGCTCTTCGTCATTTGTTTGGTCTTGAATAATTGTATCAGCCTCCTTCTCCTGTTGCATCTGGGATTCAGTGACTGGCTGTACAATTTCAACCTACAAATTGTTATAATTAGTAACAGGGAAAAAAGTAAGGGTAATGGTCGCCATTTCGCTGTCCCAGAGAGGCCGAGGGTGATTACTCAGCCACTCCAAAGGATAAATCCTTGGGATTCTTTTAAGTGTGAAAAATATATGGTTAATGATCGCCATTCGCTGCCCCTAGGAAAGCTGAGTGTGATTATTCAGCCCCCCCCCAAAAGGTTAAAACCTTTGGGACTCTTTTGATTGTGAAACATATGTTGTTTATGGATCGCCATTCGCTGCCCCTAGGAAGGCTGAGGGTGATCATTCAGCCCCCCCAAAAGGTTAAGAAACCTTTGGGACTCTTTTAAGAGTGAAACATATGTGGGTTAAGGTCGCCTGTTACGCTGCCCCTAGGAAAGCTGAGTGTGATGATTCAGCTTCCCCTGAAAAGGATAAATCCTTTGGGATTATTTTAAGGTGAAAAAGTTAAGGGTTAAGATCGTCTTATTACGCTGTCCCTAGAAGAGGTGAGGATGATGATTCAGCTCCCCTAAAAGTAAAACTTTTGGGATTCTTTTTCTAAGGAAACCAAGAGGCTGTGTGAAGTACAGCTGATCAAGGTTGAGACATATGTGTATCCAGGTTGTTGTTAGCCTGAATACTGTCTAGAGGGTGCGGGGTCATCGGGGTGCTTTATAAACACAAATGAATCATTCCATTGTGCAAAGACAGGGTGTACAGAAGTCATAAAGAGTTCTAAGTGCATAGACAGACTTCTATGGGTCGAGGATTACCCTAACTTCACCACTCTCTCCTACAGACAATTTGAGAGTGGCTGTTTGTGAACCTCTAAAAATGTACACTGATTACCTGTGAGATATCAGCTGGATTAGGCTGGTTTCCTGTTGTCTCAGCTGACTTTGAGACACTAGACCCCTGTTGTTGGTCAGCAGAAGTATCTGATTCCACATGAGTATCTGGAACAGAGGAGGTGTCTTGGTTCACAGTCTTCTTTCCCTTGGCCTTAGCAACAGATTTAGTGTGGGAAGAAGATAGGATTTTCTTCTTCTTAGGCTGTTGGCCAGAAGAAGCCTTGGACGTCGTAGTGTGCTGCCCAGAGGTCAAAGACTTAGACTTGCCAGACACACTAGAGGTAATCACCTTCTCGGAAGAAAGGAGAAAGGACTTCTCAGCTGTTGGTTGTTTGTTGGCAACGTTCATCATATGAGAGGTGACAGGGACATCTTCAGTTCCTATTCTTTGTAGATGGCACCTGTGATGCGGTAGGGCTTCAGAGCAGTCAACGTAGAGTTATGGTAGTTGTCTCCCAACAGGCTTTCAAAGATCAGCGACAAGAAGCGAACATAGCAGATATTCTTTTCCTTGACTTGATTTCTTCCCTTTAGCTGTTCAACAAGGTGATTGTAGTGTTTTACCACACCTTTAGGAAAAGGAGGGTAAATAGGGAAAAGTATCAAACAAATGACTTTAGGAAAAATCAAGTGTTAATGACCCAATGAAAGTTCGTTTCCCAAGGAGGTATATGTGTGTGACTAAAATGAACAAGATTTGAGATTAATATTTGGTTTAGAAGGGGATGAGAAAAGAAGATGACGAAGACGTAAAAATAAAATTAAGTACTACTAGAAAGTTAAAACGTAGAACCTTAAAAATCACCAAAATAAAAATAAATTCTAAAAATTACCAAAAATTCACTAAAAATCAAAAATAATAAACTAAGAGTTTACGAATGATCAAAACTTTTTCAAACCTTTTAAATAATTAAATATTTAATTTTTAAATGCTAATTAAAGCCCTAAAAATCAAATAAATTATCAAAAAGACCAAATAAAGATTTTTCAATTGGTAAACCTCTAAAATAACCTAAAAAGATTAAAAACTATTTTTAGAAATTTTTAAACTAATAAAAACTATTTAAAATGATTTAAAAACTATTAAAACTTAAAATAATTATAAAAATTAATCTAAAAGAGATAAAATTATTCTAAAAGTTGCTAAATTCCTATTTTAATGTATTAAACCTAAGAAAAATGTAAAAAGTTGGAAAATGTGAAATTTTAAAAATAATAATAAAATAATATTAAAAATTCAAAAATTATAAAAAATTCTAAAAACTTGCAAACTAGTTTTTTTTAACCTAAATAATCAGAAAATCAAAGTGAAATTACCAGAATACCCCTATTGGGCCCTCAAATGGGCCAAAACCAAAAACAGTCAACCAAATTGGGCTTTTGGGCCCAAAAAGTCAAACTTGGCCCAATTGACTTGGAAAAGCCCTATCTGACTCAAAATTTAATTCTAAGAACAAAACTCTAAAGGCCCAAAAGCTGAAAATGAGCTTATCACAGCTTATTTAACACTCAGCTTATTCTTATTGGGCTTTCAGCCCATTAAGCCATAAGCTAATGCCATAGGCTCTAATTTGACACACAACCTTCTTTTGGGATGCTTATGAGATCTGTAAAAAGAATTTTTGAAAAAGCTCACTCAATAAGCCAAAAATAAGGAAAGAAAAATTTCACTAAAAGACAAAATAGTCGTTTTAGAGATTTAGGGCACCTCAGGACTTGATTCAACTTGCAAAAGCTTTCAAATGGACTCAATAAGAAAAATCAAACAACAAAAATCCAATAAGCACAACTAATAAGCCAGAATAAGCACAAATGAACTTCTGCAAAAGTCAAATGGGTTGGTTTTCTAGTCAAACCCTAAAGTCAAACACCCAAATGCTCCAGTATGAACAAATGGGTCAAAATATGAGCACCTATTACAAAAATAAAGTTGTTGCAGGTTGGAATAAGCTATTATAGCTTATTGATAAGCTGACACCAGTTTTACACTATCAGTGGTAACTAGCAGGGGAAAGGGGTTCCCACTGCTTTGACTATTTGACCAAGCTTATTTGAGAGTTCTGGTTTGATTCAATTGGAAACAAAGGCACCCTTGTGATCAGTGAATCACAAGGAGTCAATAGCAACAATAAAATCACAAATTGGTTCACACAATAAGCCACAATAAGCCAAACAGTCACCAGATATGCACCAGATATGGAAATAAGCAGTTAAGCACTTAATAAGCAGATTTAGCCACAATAAGCCAACCAAACTTAACAGGATGCATACACAAGCTATATAAACTAAGAACAATCACAAAGTAACAAGAATCAAACACTAAATCAAAGAAATCAACAAGATCAAAGCACAAAATGTTTTTGATGAACAATGAACAATATGCAGACAAGTTTTGCTGAACTACTTGACACTTGATCCAATTTCAAGCCTCAAATCCTTCTTCCCTGGTGTGATTAACTCAGATTTAGCACTTGTTAGCCCTAGCCTAAGCCTAGATCTAGGTGTCCTTAAAATCCTAGCCAATTTTACCAAGTTTTGAATATTTTATAGCCAAATAATGAATCTATGTGATCAAACCTTCAAACCTGCAAACAGATGAACACTAGCACCTAAATAACACATACAAACACTTGCAACCACAACACAAGCACTTAGCAAACCACAATCCCAATTCAAGCAGTAGACCCAAACACTCCTTAATCTACCACTTAACAAAGAAACTTGTGATTTTAACTAATAACCTACTGATTTTAATGATCAAAAACACTTAAACAATAGCAACTAACACAATCAAACTCAAAAATCACCAGCACAAACACCAATACTTAAAATCAAAGCACCAAATCAAAAATCAGTCATAAACATGAAATTTTGAGAGGAATCTTAATCAAGGGATTATACCTGCCTTCCACAACATCCTAGGAAGGCCAGCAATGCTCCTTGGACCTTGTTCAACAACTAGAACAAGACCAGGTACTTCAATGAAGATGATGCAAACTGCCTTGGTTGATGGTTCAAAGTAGAACCTCAAGGACTTTATATCTTCAACACAAGCAGCAAACAACTCAACCAAGGGCTCTAATCCCTTCACAAGCTTGGTGTCAACAAGATTGTAAGAGCTTATAGAAAATGGTCAAGGGTTAGTACACAAAATAAGCCAAAACCGAACCTAGGATTTCAAGGTATTCAAACCTTAAAAACCTTATGAAACAAGACGTGCCTTAACCACAAGATTAAGGTAGGCCTTAACAATCAAATGGAACTCAGAATTAGGCTACTCAAACACCAAACTTTTAATTAAATCAAAAAGAGATTTCACAATTTCAGAAATTCAAATTTTATTTAAACTTAAAAAGGAATTACAAAGATAATAGCCTAAAACTGGAACAAAGGGACTCTCACATGTTGAGGTCTCCTTTTATAGGCAAATGCCTGGCTAAACACTATTCACAAACCCTAGAAGTGAAATTCCCTAAATGCCCTAAGTCCTTCTAGACGTTTTCTTGGTGTGAGCAGTCCAAATGCATCCAAACCGTTTATAGTAGCTTTGATATGAAGCAAATGATGTGGGCTGTTGATCTTGACACGTGGCAAGCCTTGGTGAGGAAGTTGTCACATGATGGTGAAACGGTTTTGGTGGTGGGGCCTCTTGGTGAGTGGGAGTGAGTGTTTTAAGGTTGGGATGAGATTATAGGCGTGTGAATCAAGTTTGGGAAAGGGTAATTTCATTTTACCCTTTGTTTTAATGAAGATAGTTACTGGGTTCTTGGGGTGAACAGTAGTAACTTTTGATCCGATTTTGGGGGATTGGTTTTGTTTGGCGCGTGTTTGTGTGTTTGAAAGTTTTAGTGCACACCTTTAGTCCTTTTATTTCCTTTCTTTTTTCATTTGTGTTTAAAAGTCTATCAGCGCCCATTTATACTTGTAACAACTTTCACAACTTGACATTTTTTGCACAAAACTTTCCAAAAGGTGTATCAAGGGTTATTTTTGGCACTTTTGTATATTTGAAGGACTGATCTTGGACATTTTGATCTTCAAAGGTCTTCAATGTATCTTTGGCTTGATGAGGGACCATATTTGACAATTTGCAATTGTTGAGGGACTAATCTTGCCATTTCTTCAAAGTTGAGGGACCTTTTGTGTAATTTTGACAAACTTAAGGGACCAAACTTGTAATTAAGACTATACAAGGGTTTTAAGTGTCATTTCTTCAATGAATGAGGATCAATCTTGTTTGTCTTCAAGTCTTCAAGGGTAAATGTTGAATATTCCATGATTAGGGCCCGGTTCTTTGTACGGCTTCGTTTCTCGTGTCCGTTTTTCCTTGTAACTTGTGATCTTTTGTCTTTTTCATGATATCCATACCTAAAATACACAAGTAAACAAACACAAGCATATATATGGTATTTTATGACATTTTAATGCATTTAAAGCCCGAAAAGAACGATGAGATCATGTATAAATGCCATCTCATCACAAGGTTTGAGAAGAGAATGCTTCCTACATCGACATCAGCTCCCCAGATCAGCCCATAAACTATAGATTGATGGTTAAAGGACATCTGATCTTGGGATCCCTGCATTCCTCCCAGGGATTTAACAATGTGGGTGAAGAGGACACGCCACATAGGTGTAAAGTACTTAATCTTCGGAGGAGATTTTGAGAGGACCTCAGCGGGTGTAAGAGCAGGGTTTACATCATGGAAGGGTTTGAGTGTAGCCAGGGCATCTTTAACAGCCTTTTTATCAACCACCTTAAGGCATTCATCACCATGTTTCAATCCAGCCACACTCGAGAAATCTTTAAGGGAGAAAGCAAATGGGTGTTCATTGCATGAAAGGCTAAAGGTGATTGTGTCATCTACTACTTCAGCAGAGTACCAGAATTCCCTAAGGTATTCTTGGTAGAAGGTGGTTGGGGATTTGGTGAAGGCTTCACTTAAATCACAGTTTTGCATGAAGTTTACCAGATCTGAGTAGGTGTCATTTGGAGCCTTGATCCATCCAATGGAGTTGTTTGAGGCGAGGATGCTTTCGTTGAGTTCGAAGTTAACGTTTGTTGCCTTGGGAACGGAAAAAGCCATGGATTCAAGGTCGAAGGTGAAAGAAAATGGAGGATGGTTTAAGAGAGAGAAGAACTTAGAGAGAGAAATAGATTTGTGAAATGAGAATAGTGGTGGGTGAGGAGAGACGAGAGACAAAATATATATTCAAATAAGTAAACAGTTATTCAACCACATTTAATGTAAAGTGGGAAAATGACTGCTCATGTGGGTCCCTTGACCTTTCAAAACTTATTTGTCTCCTCTTTATTTGAAAAATAAATGATTAAATATTTGAGAATGTTTTTTGCATTTACTTGGAAAGTAACTACCTAGTTTCATGTGAAAAACATTTAATATAGAATCAATCATTTAATTAACACATTTAATATCAAGCCACAGGCTTTGAGATATTGAGCATCCCTAGCTCAGCAACTAGCCTGTTGAACGAAGGTTCAGCCAAAGGCTTTGTGAAAATATCAGCTAGTTGCAGCTCTGTGGGAACAAAGTGCAGCTCAATATCTCCCTTCATTATATGATCCCTGATAAAATGATACCTGATATCAATGTGTTTGGTACGAGAGTGAAGAACAGGGTTGTTGGAGATGGCAATGGCGCTGGTGTTGTCACAAAAGATTGGCACTTTGTCATATAAAATTTCATAGTCAGCCAATTGACTTTTCATCCAGAGTACCTGAGCACAACAGCTGGTTGCAGCGACATATTCTGCTTCAGCTGAAGACATAGCCACAGAGTTTTGCTTCTTAGCACTCCATCCAACCAATTTTCCTCCTAGGATTTGGCAGCTGTCTGAGGTGCTTTTCCTGTCAATACAGCATCCAGCATAGTCTAAATCTGAATAGGCCTTGAGATCAAATCCTGATTCCTTAGGATACCATAGACCTAGGGATGGTGTTCCTTTGAGATACCTGAAAATTTTCTTAACAGCCACTAGATAGGATTCTTTTGGGTTAGCTTGGTACCTTGCACAGAGACATGTGGAGAATTGGATATCAGGACGACTAGTTGTCAGATACATGAGTGACCCAATCATGCCTCTATATAAAGTCTCATTAACAGAGACCCCTGACTCATCAGGGCCCAAATTGTTGGGTGGAAGCATGGGGCATTTCACTGATGCACAATCAGCTAACTCATATTTTTTAAGTAAATCCTTAACATACTTTTCTTGACAAATTGAAATTCCCTTAGGACATTGTTTAATTTGAAAACCCAAAAAGTAAGTTAATTCACCCATCATACTCATCTCATATTTCTTGGTCATTAATTTAGCAAATCGTTTACTAAGATTGACATTTGTTGACCCAAAGATGATATCATCTACATAAATCTGCACAATGATGAAAATACTCTTATCCTTGAAGGGAAAGAGTGTTTTATCAATAGAACCCCTGACAAATTTATTTTCAGTTAAGATATTAGAAAGAGTTTCATACCATGCTCTTGGAGCTTGTTTCAGCCCATACATGGCTTTGTGTAATCTGTACACATGGTTGGGAAACTCGCTGTTCTCAAATCCTTCAGGTTGTTCAACATACACTTCCTCAGCCAAATCTACATTGAGGAATGCACTCTTAACATCCATCTGATACACAGTGAAGTTCATATAGGCAGCATAAGCCAGGAAGATTCTGATGGCTTCAAGTCTTGCAACAGGAGCAAATGTTTTATCATAATCAATTCCTTCAGTCTGAGTATACCCCTGTGCCACCAGCCTGGCCTTGTTTCTGATGATGCTCCCAATTTCATCCATCTTATTTCTATAGACCCATCTAGTGCCTGTGATATTCTTTCCAGGTGGAGCTGGCACTAGTGTCCATACTTTGTTCCTTTTGAACTGATTGATTTCTTCTTGCATAGCAGCTACCCACCCTTCTTCTACCAGAGCCTCAGCTACTCTCTTAGGTTTAATTTGTGAGAGAAATTCAGCAAAGAGACATTAATTGGCTGAGGCAGAATCTGAGTCATGAATTCGCTGTCTAGTAGTAACCCCTGCATTAGGTTCTCCAATAATGTTGACAAGAAGAATGTGTTGATCTCTTGACCACTTATTTTGAGGAGCTGGGGACTCAAGGACAGGAACACTTGTGGGCACAGCTGGTACAATTTGAGTTTCATCCTGCTGACTATGAGGGCTTTCTTCAAAGACTACTTCAGTGTCAGAGTCTTCTTCAGCTATATCAAGAGGTACAACTTCATTAACAACAGGAGATTCTTAGGGATTTAAAGAATTGGTGAATCATCAATAGCAGTAGAAGAAGAAGGACTACCAAAGGTCTGTGGTTCTTCTTCATCAAGTTCCTGAGAGGTAGGAACTTCTATGTTGTGAGTAGACAGAGGGTCAAAGGCAGGAACATAAGGAGTGAGAGTGTTGGAGTGATGATGGTGATGACTGGTAGGTCTTGGTTCTGAGAATTCATCACTTGGGAAAGACACATTTTCATTAAAATCAATTTCATCACCCTCTGTTCCAGTTCTTTGTATGACTTCATCATCTTCATTGAATCTGACATGAAAAGTTTCTTCTACTTCTTGTCTTCTAATGTTAAATACTCTGAAGGCTTTGGCTATTGGAGAGTATCCCAAGAAGAAACCATCATCAGCTTTTTCATCAAACTTTCCAAGTTTATCCCTGTAGTTGTAAATGAACACAGGGCATCCGAAAACATGAAAATAGCTGACATCTGGAGATCTTTTTCTGAAAACTTCATAGGAAGTTTTACCATGTATTTTGACAATGATTGATCTGTTTTGTGTGTAGCAGGCAGTGTGAACAGCTTCTCCCCAAAATTGCTTTGGTAAGGCTGCATCATTTAACATAGTTCTGGCTGCTTCAATCAAAGTCCTGTTTCTTCTTTCAACCACACCATTTTGTTCAGGGGTGCCAGCTGAAGAGAAGTTCTGTGAAATACCTTTTTCATCACAAAAAGATTCAAGTTGATGATTCTTGAATTCAGTACCATCACTTCTTAGAGCTTTGACTCTAACATCATTCATATTTTCAACCTGTCTGATGAAGGACATGATGGTATCAGCTGCATCACTTTTCCTTCTGAGGAAGAACACCCATGTGTATCTTGAAAATTCATCAACTATGACCAAGGTGTATTTGTTGTGATTAATGGTATGAGGTTTGACAGGCCCAAACAGATCCATGTGAAGGAGATGTAAGCACTTGTCAATAGAGAATGATTGCCTAGTCTTGAATGAAGACCTGTGATGCTTTCCTTTGACACAGGCAGAACAAGTCTTGTCTTTAAAAAACATCACAGAAGGTAGACCAGCAACCAGTTTTTGTGTGGCTATCTTGTTGATGTTCTTAAAGTTGAGATGAGACAGTCTTTTGTGCCACATCCAATTGACACTTTTAGAGGCTTTAGCAAGAAAACAATTTGAGCTGTCTTTAGAGCAAACAGCCATGTTGATGACATAAACATCTCTCCTTCTAGGTGCAATAAGCACAACATCATTATTTTTGTTGAATATGGTTCCCTGAGTCTTAGTAAACAAAACCTTGTAGTCAGCATCACACAATTGGCTGATGCTAATAAGATTGTGTTTAAGAGCATTCACATATGCAACCCTGATAAACGTTATCCCATTGTAGTTCACTGAGCCGTATCCCTCTGTGTCACCTGAAGAGTTATCTCCAAACACCACTTTAGGACCTGGCTCTTTTGAGTATCTGTGCAGGTATTGTTGAATCCTTGTCATGTGTCTAGAACAACCACTGTCTAGATACCATACCGATTCCTTGAGATATTTCTGCACAGATACATAGAAACAGGTTAGTTCCTATGGTGAACCCACTTTCTAGTGGGTTCCCTGAATTGCTGATTAGCAACTCTTGTGTTCCTGTAGAACTTTTGGCGTTAGGAGGGACAATTCACTGTTTCATGGGTAAAACTTCCACAGATATCACACCCAGCGAAGTCAGCACACTCGTCTGAGTGATGGTCTGTGAATCCACAGAATTTACAGGGAGGATAAGGTCTATAGTTTCCCTGTTGTCTTTTAGAACCCTGTGGTCTATCCCTAGAGGGTGTCTGAGCTCTCTTAACTACCATATGTCTATCATGATCTAAGGTCATGTGGTGAGAGTTTTTACATATATTGCAATAAGGTTTGATTAACCTTTCCCCTTTGGGTTCACCTAGGACAGACTTAGGTTCATGAGAAGTAGAGCATTCAGCGGAAGGCTTAATGTGTTGTATCAAGAGTTCTACTTCTTTCATTAGAGATAACAGGCGTTCTTCAGTGGAAGGGTCAACCTTATTAACAGCTTTAGTTGAGACAGGCTTAAAAGCAACTTGTTTACCAGTTTGTCTAGCAGGCACATTAAAAACTTTAGCTGGTGGTTTCTCAACATCTGTTCTAAGTTCACCCTTAGCAGCTCGTGAGGAACTGCTAGGTTCAACTCCAGAGAGTTTGGGCAAAGATGGTAACTCAGCCACATCTTCAGAGACAAGGTCATTAGTCAAAGTGGTATCTGACATATGAATAGTCTCTGTAGATTTGAAGACAATGTCTTTGGGTTTGGTGAGAATTCTCAGCTTATTTTTCTTAGCAGATATATCCCTTTTAATGTCAGTAGGCGGTTCATCATTAAGCAATTGATCTATTGTGAACCTAGCACACAACCATTTTTCAATAACCTTGTTTAATTCAGAAACTTGATCATTTACGGCAATGTTTTTCAAGGTTAACCTGGTGACTTCATTTTGTAGGGATATTTTCTCTAAATTAACCCGTCTGAGAGTTTCACATTCAGATTTAGCATTCAGCAGTTCAGTTTAAACAGAGTGAAACTTATCAAGTAGGTTCTTTCTTTGTTCCTCAACAAAGTGTAAATCAACAATGGTGTAATCAAGGACATGCTTGCGTTCATCACTATCAGACATAGATAAAAGCCTGTGTACCTTTTTCATTGTGATGTCAACCCATTGTCCTGATCTTGCATCACCTTTTCCAACAGCTGGTTCATCCTCAGCTATAGCCATGAAAGCCCTGACTCTTGTAGTATCTTCTTCATCTGAAGTCAGTGGCTCATCATTCCAATCATAAGCTTCAGCTACCAACCCTTCCTCTGTCTTTTTATCACCTCCCTTCTTCTTAGACAGAGCTTCAAGCTTTAAACTCATCTGTTCTAACTCAGCTTTAAGTGCCTTGTACTTGTTTTTGTAATCCTTCTTCTCATTGTCTGATGAATTGGATTGGTGAGATGAGTTGTTGTTTTGTTCGAACTTGTAAGGTTTGGAGGAAGATGATGGATAGGAGGGTGAGGATGTCTTGGTGGAAGGACAGTCTTTTTGGAAGTGTCCAAGCTTTCCACAGGGAAAGCAAGTTTCTTTTGATCTGTCAGTTTGTTTACTAGCTGATCCTATTCTCCCTGATCTTTTGAAGAATCTTCTTTGGTTGGATAGCAAGGCTCTTTCATGAAACTCTGCATTAAGGTCTGTCAAGAACTCTTGGCTGCTGTGGGTGTCTTCTTCGACGTCAGAGTCGTTGTCATGAGGATGTGGTGCACAGATCAAGGCTTTGGAAGATGCTCCTTGAACTACAAATCTTTCAGTCTCTGACTTGTAAATAGTATCAATCAGCCCTTCTTCATAATTGTACTTTCCATAAAGCTGAGCTAAGGTGTTATTCTTGATAGAGTTATTAGCTCTCTGAGTCTGATTCATACTCAGCCATTTTCATGGAAGGCTGTTGACAAATGTGGCATTAATCTCAGCTTGACCAATGGTGACATCATTCATTGCTAGGTCATTGAGAAGAATCTTCAGCCTTGTATAGGTTTGTTGAACCTTTTCACCTTCAAGTGACTTGAAGGCATTGAACTGAAGTCTGAGAGCCTGAATCTTTGTCTCTCTTGTTTCAGAGGGTCCTTCATGGCCAAGGATGAGGTCTGTCCACATTTGCTTGGCTGTGGGACACTGAATGACAGACTTCATGATATGTTTAGGAAGACAGGATATGATGATGCTTTTGAGACGTTTATCTTGGTTTGCCAATTTTCTATCAGCCAGAGTCCATTGTTTGAGAGGTTTGGGAAGAGGGTTTTCTTCAGTGGAGGTAAGCGTCATGGGAATATAAGGACCATTTTCTAAAATTTCTAGAAGAAATGGTTCAAGTCCATCGAGATACACAAGAAATTGACTCTTCCAACTGGCAAAATCTTCTTCATCAAAGACTGGTACACTTGTGACATGTGATCCACCTCTTGAGTCAAGAAGTTGGGGTAGATCATCGTCATTGGCAGGAGGATTTATTCTTGGTGAAGATGGTGTTGTAGAAGGTGAATGTGGTGGGTTAGAAGTTTCTGGCATGGTGGATCTTGATTATAAAACTGAGAACGAAGTTTCTTGAAGGTTTTAATATCAAACACCGCTCTGATACTAATTGAAAGTCCCTAATCAATGCTAGAAACCCTAAACTTAACTAATCAACACAAGGTATTACTTTTCAAACGTAATCTTATTATTGTATAATAAAGAATTACAAGTGTTAAGGATAACACCGTTTGATGACAATGTGTTGTGCACACTTTGAACAACTATAAATCCTAACTTATGAATACAGTCACAGCTGCTTGATTCTATAAGTTCTAAGCATTAATGTTATGAATATACTCAAAGTGTTAAACATTAATGCATGGATACACATCCTATTTATAGTAATACGAGGTTGACCTAAATAGTACTTAATGGTGACTACACAAGACTTTCACTTTTCAGACATCAGTCACATGATGCTCTTCTATTCTTGGTAGTCTACCATTATGCTTTAAGGAAACAGTTGTCGAAACAGTTTCCTTTTTCTTCATAGTCTCGAACAGACAAATGGCATGTCCAAAGTGTGCTGAGTGTTAACAGGGTATTGCCACCCCTGTTAACCCTCAACCCCTCAGAGTCCCTGATACATCTTGGTTGTTATCCATCATAGCCAATGAGTATGTCTTAAAGTAATCTTTAACTTCCTTGACAATGTCTATGACATGGACTCCTCTGAGGTTGCTCACAGAGACTTGGATCTCTGTAAGTCTTGTGATACATGCCTGCCTCCTAGGCACAGGCAAGGGACTATCTAACAGCTTAATTATGTTTAAATCTATGATCAGGGAATCTAACAAGCTTAGATTCCCAACAATTACTTTTGAACAAAAGTACGGTGAGACATTTAGTGAATCTTAGGACCGTTTTAAGGAACTTTCAAGAAAGTGTCCACAACATGGTTTAACAAAAGTACATCAAATCAATACTTTTTACAATGGTTTAAGCATGAATGACCAATATTCACTAAATAGTGCCTCGGGGGGGTAACATTTTGGTTAAGTCTGCTAATGCCGCTTGGGATATTATTGAGAACAAGTCTAGAGTGCAAACCAAGAGTGTTCGGACCAATGTGGCTAGTGCTAGCACTAATGAGAGCGACAAGAGAATTGATAAGCTTACTTCGCTTGTTGAATCACTTGCTCTCAAAGCCGCCAACAATACCAAAGCTATCACTGCCCAAGCTAGTGCTTTGACTCAATCATGTGAAATATGCGGGGGATCTCATTCATACACCGATTGTTCTTCGACTCATGACAATCCGGAAAATGTGTATGCCACCAACGGTAACTTTGCTACAGGAAGCTATCAAGCACGTCCTCAAGGTGACCGCAATTTGCTCAGCTATCGCTCTAACAACTTTCTTTCACCACCCAGTTTTTCCCCACAAAACCCAACCAACCTCAATCGCAACAATAAAAAACAACCACGTGCTCCAACTCTATATCAAAACCAAAGAAACCCATATCCACCTCAAAGAAACAACCAAGTTTACCAACAACCTGCTTATCAACCACCTGCCTACCATGCTCCTCCCAACCAACCCACCGCATTACACCAAGATGTTGAAACCTACATGAGGACTAATGATACGATAGTGCAAAATCTTCAGCGGGAAATGCTCAACCTGAAAGCAGATATGGTGAAACAAGGAAACGATCTTCGAGCCGATATGCGAAACACTTTGGCAAGTCAAACGAATGACTTAAGAAACATGATGGCTAGTTTCTTCCCAAGTAATCAAGCCTCTGGTTTGGGTTCTCTTCCGAGTAACACCGTTGCTAATCCAAGAGGGGAGATGAAAGCAATCACCACTCGAAGTGGAAAAGGTTTAAAGGAACCCGAGCTTCCTACACCTACACCGGTGATTGTGACTAAGGAAAACCAGTCTCCTTCTCCAGTTCCTCCACCTTCTATTTCTCCAACACCTCCAGCTTCTACTTCTCCAATTCCACCACCTTCTACTTCCACCCCTCCACCACCCAAGGATGTGAGTGAGAATTCCATTCCAAAGCCTTCATCTCAACCCAATATACCTTATCCTTCGAGGTTGAGGAAAGAGAAATTGAAGAACAAGGATGATATTCAGGTTTCTAACTTTCTTAAAATGTTTAAACAACTGAATTTCAATATCTCCTTTGCTAAGGCTCTCGCTCACATGCCAAAATATGCTAAAATTGTGACAATCCGTCAATTTATGATTGATATTTTATTCTAAATATTTATTTGAAAACATTATTTTAATGTTACAATATGAACTCACATATTTTTGGGAAGTAATTTGGATTTACGTCTTGAAGTAGTGTCGGCTACGTCTAAACCGGAGGATTCAACGTTACGTGCTTACGTTTACATACACCGTTTTGGTGACAGTCCGACATTTCAGAAAATAAATTTATCCGTGAATATTATTTTGAGATTTAAATTTGTGTTGGTTCATAAACTCACAAATTTACGAGAAGAGATTAGGACTTACGATTTTAATTTAACGTCCTTTACGATTAAACCAGAAACCTTAGGATTACGTATTTACGTTTTCGAACTCCGTTTTTGATGAGACAATTTTTATTAGATTCGTTTTGTGCCGTTGATTCATAATTTATAAAAACGTTTTTCGTAAAACGACCCGAGGGCACGCAAATCAAGGAATCTAGAATCGAGGAGTACCCGTAATTAAATGAGGATGAGACAAGAATAAACTTGCCCCACCCTCACATAAGGTGTCCAACATAAGCTACAACACACATGATGTGTGTCAACCTTGCATGAAAGGACTAGGACACTTGTCCTAATCCTTACACCAAACCATTTCTACCACCAAAACCACTAGTCTTCAAACCAGCTAACTCATTCAACACATGCAAAAGCTTCCATTTTCTCTCTTCCTCTCTCTATATTTCGTCCCATATCCACCATAAACAACCCTCATTTGATCTTGATTCAACCATAAATCATATGTATAATTTACATATGATGAAAACCCATTGAAGTTATGAAGATTGGAGGTGATCTTAACATGTAAAAAGGAGTTTTCAAGGGAGTTTGGGGCTGATTTCTCAAGGAGTTTTCATGAAGAACAAGGGATGATTTTTGGAGGAATCTACAAATACTTGGTGATCCTAGAAGTGGTGTTGATATCTCATAAGATTGGTTACCCAAAACCATGTCTTGTTCATCCAAAAACTCATCATTTCATCACTTTGGTGGTATAAAGATTGTCCTCCTCATCCTCTTGTTATTTTTGATTATGTAAACTTGTGTTTCTTTTACTTATGTATATGTATATGATGATTAATGATGATTAAAAATATTGTGTGGGGATTTGGTGTTGATAAACATGCTTAAAAAGATGAAAGACTATAAGAAACAAGGTTAAAATCTTGGTTAAATTTGATGGCTGTATAAAACAGTAAAGAACCATATGGTAAACTGATAAAATGATGAAGTAGAATGGATTTACAGTAAGCTATGGGTCTTGTACACATGTGAGAGTTGGCCATGCAATGGAATCAAAATAATGAGTGAGATATGATCAAAACAAGTTTAGGGTATAAATCTGAGGTTACTGTTTTGGACGATTTTTAGAAAATATTTAGAAGATGATTCAACAGTAGCTATAGAAGAGTTAAATGTATCACATATCATTTAGTTTATGTGATAAAAATTTGAGCTTCTATCTCCATATAGAACTCAAGATATGGCAGTTTTGGTGAAAGTGAAGATAAAAATCAGATTTTTGGAAATTAAAGAATAATACTATTATATAAGCACTCAAAATTTAAATAGTATAAAATATAAATTAAAACCCACTAACTTATAAAACTTATTTATATAAATATGTAAAAGGGTAAATGAATGAATAACTTATATAAATGGTAGTGAAATAATACTTATAAGTTATAAAACTATAAACTTGATTTTTACGACTTTTTTGGCTATCGCCGTAAAATTAACGTCTTTGTTAAATAAAACTTAGATGGTTGGACCCGTCTAATGAAAAATTTATAAAACTTATATACTGATATATAAACATGTATAACAAGTAAAAACCGATAAAACCCGAACTATAGGACATACGGACGTTAACGGACTAAATTAACGTTATTGGACTAACAATACAACAAAAATGGACTAAAACACTTATAAACTTATTATTGGGCTTAACCCATTTGGGCCCAACATGGAAAGTATATATACTGATAATATAAGTATAACATGGATTAAAACAAGTTAAAGAACTTATAATAAGTTTATTGGACTTAAAACACGAAAATAGGTAAAACTAGTAAACTAGTATAAAAGTTATCGACATATAACACTAAAATGAGTAAACGAGAATATGTAAACCCACTTGATCATCATATGTATATAATCATCATATGTATACATAATTTATATTTTTATAAAGTCATTGGACAAACGTCTAAGACCGATTATTATTTATATAGGTTTCCGTGATTGAAGCACGTACCGTACGTCCGAATTGCCGATAACCCGCCTTCCCACATCAACGTGAGTTCATGGCCTCGCACTCTTTTAAATGTTTTTATAAATGTTTTATAAACCCGCGAGGGAGATAACATGATAGTTTTTATTAAATAGGACACCATTTGTGCCGATTGTTTGTTTATTGATTTTGGACCCGAATGATTGAATGACCCGATTGTATAACCCGATAAATGATTAAAGGACCCGATAGATGAAATCAAATGGATTATTAAAGTTAGGTTATGTCACTAAAAGTCCCATTAGCTTGAATTGTGAACTACCGGGATTTGGTAGACGCTTATGCATTTAATAGTACTATTTGGGGACGATCACCCCAGTTCGCGCCTTGACGGTTGATCCCCGTCGTGCCACATTGATTGGTAAGCGAATTTATGTATGAGAAGATTTCCATAGCGTGACCTTTGTGACGACACGCTACTTTAGATGGGCAAAATTGGTATCGGGTTAGCTACCCGTTGTTGGTTTAGTAAGGTAACAATGTCATGCGGCTTATAATAATCCAAACTAACGAAATACTACTAGACGCTCAGAATTACGACGTATTGTCTGACTAGCAATACAGGGTCATACTATTGATATTATGTTTGTGTTTTGGTTTTTATAACCATATTCATATAACGGTTTTTATTTAATCTATACAACGTTGCAAAACGTATTGTACGATGTTTTTACGACATTGGCTCGTATAATGATTTTTAAGGCAAATGCCTATATTATGATTTTTGATAAGGATTTGTATAGAATGACTTTGGCTATTTTATGGCCTATTAAAATGATTTGTACAAAATAATTTTCAGTAATAATTTTATACTGATATTATATTGATGGATTTTAATAAACTCTATGAATTCACTCGGCGTTATCGCTGACCTTTTCTTTTAACATGTTTTATCTCAGGTACTTGAAGGTAATTCTCGGGAAGACGACAAGAATTCATGGCCCGCACCCGAATACTTATTTCCATTCAAATACTTTGTAAAACTTTGTATGAAATAATATGACTTGGGACCGATGTAACTTTGATATTTATGAATGGAAATGATTTATTATTAAACGACGCGATTTTTATGCGTTGTCTATGATGTGAGTAATGTGCTATCCCGTAACACCAACTAGTCTTCCGCTGTATTGAGTTGTACAAATTTGGGGGTGTTACAGTTTGGTACCAGAGCTCTCGTTATAGAGAACGAAAGATTTTTAAAACTAAGGTTTTGAATAAAACATTTCAAAATCTTTTAACTATAAACATTTTTCTAAAAATGTCTAAAAATCTTTTGACTATAACGGTGCCGAAGAATTCGCGAGTTACCGACAAGGCCAGACTGAGAAGTGTTATTTTAATATATATATAACTTGGATTATATATATATATATGATGTAATTTTATTACATGATTGTTTGATGATTATTTTGATATTTATATGCGACGTAGATTGTCACAGGAACCCTAAATCCACTAGTAAATTAATCGAAGCTATTCTCGTAGGAATTCTAGCTATCCTAGATCTAAAGCAAGTTGTGGATATTTATGATCCCAACAAATGGTTGATATTCGTAGAAATGTAGATATTAGTTGATTGTGATATTGAAAAAAAATTGGCGAGATTAAATCTGATATCGATGTCATGACGATCTTTTCTTATAGAGTGGAGTTTGACAAAACGTTACCACCTAGAAAGATGTCATCTGATTCGTTGTCATCCAATTCTTAAATTTGAAATCGAAAGGGTGAATGTTGCACTTGAGGCTGTCATTGGAACCATTACCCAAAAGCCTCATGCCACTAATACCTTTCCGAGAATTCTAATTGAATGTATGAGTCATCTCATGCTAGTGACTCATTTGATAATTGTTGTTGTAAGAGCTAATAGGATTGGAAATTAAGTGTTGATTTATATTGAGATTGTATTGCCTTCACAAGGCCAAAGAGTAAGATTGAAAGTATTGGAGAATGAAGTAGGATATCGACTTAAGTATAAAATTGGTTAAAACTTGAATAAAGTAAAATTTAACTCGTATGAAATATGAGATTGATAAGAGGAAGTCATTAAGTCCTGTGATTGAATTATAAGGTTTTAATTGATTGTTAGTTTGTGTTAAGTGTTGTTCCTAGGCCATTGTCCACTAATGAGGATGCCCCGTGTCCAAGAAATAAATTGAAGAAATCTTCTTCAAAATTGAGATCGATGGATCTTCCGGGACAGGTGGGAAACCTAATGACTCTTGTAGATTAGTATTCATTGTGGTATCTTTTAAAAATAATCCCTAACTTAACTGTGACATCAGTTGGTAGGATGAGTTCTATGAATTGTATGACATAGTGACACGTAATGTGTTACGGTACAATTTTGACTTGTTTGTGATTAATGAAAAGATTACCTTTGATTGCTAGATTCTACATGTATCGATTTTATCTATCTTTTATTGCTTCATCCTAATGTTCGCATTAGTGATGCAACCATTGAACAAGTACTCATATCGAATTGAGCTACGTTGTGAATTATTCTTTTCTGAGTGCCATCGAGATCATGAACCTCATGATTATTTGGCTAAAGCTCATTTCCTATCATATTGTAGTTAGTTCTTGGTGAACAAGCTTTCATCACTCTTTTGCAGATCACTCATTGTTTTTATAAGATAAAACCGTATCCATTGAGAAAAATTAAATTTTCATTACTATAAGGATTACTCAAAGTTAGATTTATAAGTGATTGTTATCGAAATGAGGTTGTTTATAAAGTATCTTGGAAAACTTAATTGTTTTCATAATAAAAGAAAATCTTTGTAAATTTATTCTTGATTCTTATCTAAGAATTAAGCATGAAAATGATTTTACTATAAACATGGATGATAAAATTTTGACGAACTGAGTATTGCATCGTTAATCTTGAAATTGTATATAGTTGCGCGCCTACATACAATTTGGAATGGACCATGCAAGACTGATTAGTAGTCACCATAAAACTAATGAATAAACACTACATTTTCTTTGAAGATTGTGAAAGATTAAATTTTATGAGATCTGCAAGAAGTGAAAAATAGGGACATAGTGTTAGGGACACCTACATATGTGCCTGTAGCATCTATTCTTCTTAGTCGAATTTATTCATCTGTGGAAATTGTCTTATTTGACAATTGACAATTCTTTCCTATCCAATTCTCCCGTGGTGAGATTCTTAGGAAAAGTATTTGATTACCGAGTATTGATACTCGACTGGATGTATTGACATTCTTATCATTTCTTATGATTTGATTTCATTTGAATGACCTGGGTAACGATCCGAGGAGCTTTCGAATGCGTATTCAAATTATGAAAACATGGAATATATTCATATTCGTTAAATGTTTTCGTCTGTATTTGATTTGAAATTCTCTCGCATAGATTATGCGTTGACCTTACTCTTTTAATAGTAATTGTGTATCCTAATATCCTTGATTTATGAAGAATTATGAGTCATTATTAGTCTTTTTAGAAGTTCACATCTTATCGACAGCAATACAACTGAAAAAGTTGATAATGCCGGTAGAATGGATTGATTGATTATGACATGACGATATTGTCTTAATTGATGGGAACTCGAGTAGAATTCCCTAAAAGATAAGATGTTGATTATCAAAAGTGATCTAAATAATTCGTGATGGATAACGATATCCTGTATTAAGATTTGAAATTATACCATGAATGGTTGTGAACTAGTTATAGATATTGTAATCTAGAAGAACCTAACATGAATGTATTAAAAGATATTTATCTTATCTGAAACTTTAGTAAGTATTTGTTGATAAATTACCTAGACTTTCGCCATTAAGGCAAGTTGAAATTGGTATTGATTATATTCCCGGTGCTGCACCTGTGGCTTGTGCATTATACGTCAGTACCATCTGAATTAGAGGAATTACCGTACAACTGAGAGAGTTGACGGAGAAAGATTATATTATACCAAGCCTGTCATCATGAAGAGCTATGGTGATATCATTCCTTATATTTATAAATTACTGTGAAATGAGTAAATTGACAATCGAAAACGATATCCATAACTCGAAATGGAAGATTTGTTCGATCATTTACAAGGTTCTAGCGTATGTTTTAAAGATTTGATTCACGACATGGTTATCATCAACTTCACGTCCGCGAAAAAGATTATGTATTCAAATCACTACATCCGGTACTTGTAATGAACATTATGAGTTTCACGTGGTGACGTTTGGATTGACTAATACACATGTAGCATTCATAAATTTGGTGAATCACGTGTGTAGGCTGTAATTTGATAAATTCATGCTCGTGATCATTAAGGACTATATGTTTGTTTATAAGAATAAAAATGAGTTAATAATTATTTATAGATTGCCCTAAATTGGCCGAACGATAAAAACCTGTTTCTTAAATATTTAACATGTGATTAAAGACTAAATCCTTTATATTAATTAACCATGTGAGTAATAGATAATAGAATATAAAATGACTCTTCAAAATTTAGAAGTCATTTAGAACTTTGAATTATACTAAAAAGAAAGTGCAAATATATTTTGACAAATGTTTTAACAAAGGATTTTTAAGGGATTATTCCCTTATACACAAACCATTTAACTAAACTTCTATTTAGGGGTAAATGTTTGTGTATACCTCAAGATAACTTAAGAGGAATTGAGGAAACCTTTTAAATCATGACTTCAAATTCGAAACGACACATTTTGCTTTTCAAACTAAGAAAATTTTGACCACGGTATAACCGAATATTTTTCGAACATTTACGCATCTTATTAATTATTTTAATTATTTTCGATAAATCAACAAAAATCTAATTAATTAAATTCAAATTTATTTTGAACATTTTATATAATTGGTCGAACTAAGAAATTTAAACTTTTAACGTTTACATTTCATGAAAATTAAATAATTATTGTTAATTTACATATAATAAATTATCGACGCTTTAGACGACGGATTGAGTAAAACGGATAAAAATGATAGTAAAGACGAAACTAAAACATAGAAGATATGAAGAAAGAATCTTGAATAAATACGGTTGTGATATTTATTTCATCAGGAAAGTGAACGTAATTACTGACGCATAATGTAGAAAGAATATCTAAGTGAATTGTGGACATAATAATTATATCATCATGAGAAGTGAATACAGATACCGACGCATTATGTAGAAAAGATAAAGAACCAGTTAGGACATGTTCCTTAATAATGAACGTGCAAAATAAATTGCCGAACGATATAAAAATAAACGATGTTTGTGAAGTAGGATAATATAAATAATAAAAAGAGGTTCGCGGCTAATGTGAACCATTCGAATGGAGAAGCCAATAACGTTAAATGTTTTAAAGACCACTTGTGATTGTCTAAATATGGAAATTGTGAGATATAGTTATGTTGGAATTTATAAGTATAAGTATTCTATTTATGTCATTTATGACTAAAAGTATCTTTGTCTGAAGAGGTTGTACTGATGGCAATTATGAAGGCAGAGATCGCCTCATACATTAGTAAACGTATAACTATTGCAAAGGTCATAATCTGAATTTGATTCGATTTGGGTCATCGTCGACAGACTGACCAAATCTACTAATATCATTCCTGTTAATGATAGAATCTCGATGAAGAAAATGACTATTTTGTATTTAAAGGAGTTATGTAAACATAATGTGCCTGTATCGAACATCTATATCAAGATACTCGCTTCGCATCGAATTTCTAGAGATTTGCTCAGAAATCATTGAGAACGAACCTTGATGAGAGTACTATGTACCACCCCAAATCGAAGGAACGAGGTAAAGTAACGATACAAAGTACTATAAGCGCTGTTTTATGTTTAAATGATTGACCTTTGGTAATGAACCATATAATCGTTTTCCTTTGGAGAGATTATCCTTGATAATCATCGTATTAGGATCGAGATCGAATCTTGTTAGGATCTAAATATTAGAGCATCTGTAAGCAGGAGTTGAGATGAAGACACCCGACATACACCCATTGTGAGTTGGACATGTCTTTTAGGCTTAAGGTTTCCTATGATGGCGAACCTAACCTTACAAAATACCCGACCCACGAGATCTGAAATGATTGTTGAAATTAGGATTTGATTATTAACTGTCGATAATGGGCAAGAGGTTATGTGAATATCAAATGTAGATCTTGAAGTGCCAAATAGGTAGCGAAGTTATGCCAAAATTTTTAACCTTGGAAAAATGAATTCATGATCTGACAAATCATGGGATATAAGTCCCCGTTGTATGGGACCATTGAGATGATATAAAAGATTGGTTTGAAAGGCATATAAGCTGGATCTACCTTAGACTTCAAAGACTACGTGAATTATGTTCGTATATCGAACTTGATGGAATATCTATCAAGTGAGAATCTGATTATTCTTAGTAGAGCTTAGATCGGCGAAAAGTTGCATTCATCAAAAACCCGTGAACATCATGGATAGAGAAAGTAAGTCAACATTAAGCCTGATCTTATTTCCGTAGTTATGTTTGATGAAACTCGCGTATTGTAATGAAGTGCACTTGTGAGAAAAGACCGAATGTGGAGGAAATACCCACATGGCTTTAACTCTATAAGAAGCGAGTAGTAAGGTAAGATGATCTTTGAGGACAAAGATCCTGTTTAGGGGTAAATGCTGTGACAATCCGTCAATTTATGATTGATATTTTATTCTAAATATTTATTTGAAAACATTATTTTAATGTTACAATATGAACTCACATATTTTTGGGAAGTAATTTGGATTTACGTCTTGAAGTAGTGTCGGCTACGTCTAAACCGGAGGATTCAACGTTACGTGCTTACGTTTACATACACCGTTTTGGTGATAGTCCGACATTTCAGAAAATAAATTTATCCGTGAATATTATTTTGAGATTTAAATTTGTGTTGGTTCATAAACTCACAAATTTACGAGAAGAGATTAGGACTTACGATTTTAATTTAACGTCCTTTACGATTAAACCAGAAACCTTAGGATTACGTATTTACGTTTTCGAACTCCGTTTTTGATGAGACAATTTTTATTAGATTCGTTTTGTGCCGTTGATTCATAATTTATAAAAACGTTTTTCGTAAAACGACCCGAGGGCAAACAAATCGAGGAAACTAGAATCGAGGAGTACCCGTAATTAAATGAGGATGAGACAAGAATAAACTTGCCCCACCCTCACATAAGGTGTCCAACATAAGCTACAACACACATGATGTGTGTCAACCTTGCATGAAAAGACTAGGACACTTGTCCTAATCCTTACACCAAACCATTTCTACCACCAAAACCACTAGTCTTCAAACTAGCTAACTCATTCAACACATGCAAAAGCTTCCATTTTCTCTCTTCCTCTCTCTATATTTCGTCCCATATCCACCATAAACAACCCCCATTTGATCTTGATTCAACCATAAATCATATGTATAATTTACATATGATGAAAACCCATTGAAGTTATGAAGATTGGAGGTGATCTTAACATGTAAAAAGGAGTTTTCAAGGGAGTTTGGGGCTGATTTCTCAAGGAGTTTTCATGAAGAACAAGGGCTGATTTTTGGAGGAATCTACAAATACTTGGTGATCCTAGAAGTGGTGTTGATATCTCATAAGATTGGTTACCCAAAACCATGTCTTGTTCATCCAAAAACTCATCATTTCATCACTTTGGTGGTATAAAGATTGTCCTCCTCATCCTCTTGTTATTTTTGATTATGTAAACTTGTGTTTCTTTTACTTATGTATATGTATATGATGATTAATGATGATTAAAAATATTGTGTGGGGATTTGGTGTTGATAAACATGCTTAAAAAGATGAAAGACTATAAGAAACAAGGTTAAAATCTTGGTTAAATTTGATGGCTGTATAAAACAGTAAAGAACCATATGGTAAACTGATAAAATGATGAAGTAGAATGGATTTACAGTAAGCTATGGTCTTGTACACATGTGAGAGTTGGCCATGCAATGGAATCAAAATAATGAGTGAGATATGATCAAAACAAGTTTAGGGTATAAATCTGAGGTTACTGTTTTGGACGATTTTTAGAAAATATTTAGATGATAATTCAACAGTAGCTATAGAAGAGTTAAATGTAACACATATCATTTAGTTTATGTGATAAAAATTTGAGCTTCTATCTCCATATAGAACTCAAGATATGGCAGTTTTGGTGAAAGTGAAGATAAAAATCAGATTTTTGGAAATTAAAGAATAATACTATTATATAAGCACTCAAAATTTAAATAGTATAAAATATAAATTAAAACCCACTAACTTATAAAACTTATTTATATAAATATGTAAAAGGGTAAATGAATGAATAACTTATATAAATGGTAGTGAAATAATACTTATAAGTTATAAAACTATAAACTTGATTTTTACGACTTTTTCGGCTATCGTCGTAAAATTAACGTCTTTGTTAAATAAAACTTAGATGGTTGGACCCGTCTAATGAAAAATTTATAAAACTTATATACTGATATATAAACATGTATAACAAGTAAAAACCGATAAAACCCGAACTATAGGACATACGGACGTTAACGGACTAAATTAACGTTATTGGACTAACAATACAACAAAAATGGACTAAAACACTTATAAACTTATTATTGGGCTTAACCCATTTGGGCCCAACATGGAAAGTATATATACTGATAATATAAGTATAACATGGATTAAAACAAGTTAAATAACTTATAATAAGTTTATTGGACTTAAAACACGAAAATAGGTAAAACTAGTAAACTAGTATAAAAGTTATCGACATATAACACTAAAATGAGTAAACGAGAATATGTAAACCCACTTGATCATCATATGTATATAATCATCATATGTATACATAATTTATATTTTTATAAAGTCATTGGACAAACGTCTAAGACCGATTATTATTTATATAGGTTTCCGTGATTGAAGCACGTACCGTACGTCCGAATTGCCGATAACCCGCCTTCCCACATCAACGTGAGTTCATGGCCTCGCACTCTTTTAAATGTTTTTATAAACCCGCGAGGGAGATAACATGATAGTTTTTATTAAATAGGACACCATTTGTGCCGATTGTTTGTTTATTGATTTTGGACCCGAATGATTGAATGACCCGATTGTATGACCCGATAAATGATTAAAGGACCCGATAAATGAAATCAAATGGATTATTAAAGTTAGGTTATGTCACTAAAAGTCCCATTAGTATGAATTGTGAACTACCGGGATTTGGTAGACGCTTATGCATTTAATAGTACTATTTGGGGACGATCACCCCAGTTCGCGCCTTGACGGTTGATCCCCGTCGTGCCACATTGATTGGTAAGCGAATTTATGTATGAGAAGATTTCCATAGCGTGACCTTTGTGACGACACGCTACTTTAGATGGGCAAAATTGGTATCGGGTTAGCTACCCGTTGTTGGTTTAGTAAGGTAACAATGTCATGCGGCTTATAATAATCCAAACTAACGAAATACTACTAGACGCTCAGAATTACGACGTATTGTCTGACTAGCAATACAGGGTCATACTATTGATATTATGTTTGTGTTTTGGTTTTTATAACCATATTCATATAACGGTTTTTATTTAATCTATACAACGTTGCAAAACGTATTGTACGATGTTTTTACGACATTGGCTCGTATAATGATTTTTAAGGCAAATGCCTATATTATGATTTTTGATAAGGATTTGTATAGAATGACTTTGGCTATTTTATGGCCTATTAAAATGATTTGTACAAAATAATTTTCAGTAATAATTTTATACTGATATTATATTGATGGATTTTATTAAACTCTATGAATTCACTCGGCGTTATCGCTGACCTTTTCTTTTAACATGTTTTATCTCAGGTACTTGAAGGTAATTCTCGGGAAGACGACAAGAATTCATGGCCCGCACCCGAATACTTATTTCCATTCAAATACTTTGTAAAACTTTGTATGAAATAATATGACTTGGGACCGATGTAACTTTGATATTTATGAATGGAAATGATTTATTATTAAACGACGCGATTTTTATGCGTTGTCTATGATGTGAGTAATGTGCTATCCCGTAACACCAACTAGTCTTCCGCTGTATTGAGTTGTACAAATTTGGGGGTGTTACAAAAATGTTTAAAGATCTTCTCAGTGATAAGGAGAAACTCCTTGATATCGCTCAGACCCAACTTAATGAGAATTGCTCTGCAGTCCTCTTAAGGAAATTACCAACCAAACTTGGTGATCCGGGTCGTTTCTTGATTCCTTGCAACTTCCCTGGGGTAGAGAATGGTATGGCCCTAGCCGATCTAGGTGCTAGTATAAACTTAATGCCTTTAAGCGTTTGGAAACAATTGTCTCTACCCGAGCTAGTCCCCACACGAATGACTTTGGAATTAGCTAATCGTACGGTTGCTTATCCAGTGGGGATAGCCGAAGACGTCTTCGTTGGTGTCGACAAATTCACCTTTCCGGCGGATTTTGTTGTCGTTGACTACGAGATGGACCCCCGTGTTCCATTAATCATTGGACGTCCATTCCTGAGGACCGGTCGCACTCTCATTGATGTAGCCGCGGGCGAATTAATCATGAGAGTTGGTGACGATAAAATCGTCTTCAACATGGGAAAACTTTCTAAGCAACCTTCTGAAAACGAGAGTGTTAATTTCATTGACGTTCTTGATGAGGCTTGTGAAGAACATTTCAAAGACGCTTGTAAAAGTGGTTCTTCTTCTCTTCCCATTGTTGAGACCGTTGCCTCTATTGCTCCATCACTAACTCCATTTGGAGAAAGTGATTTCATCTTGAAAGAATTTGAAGCAACTTTGGGAGATGTGGACTTGTAATATGACGATTCTCCCTCCAATTGGGATGAATACATTCGTACCATTGAGAAACTTCTCAATGAGGACCATACTTCTCCACCATCTCCTAAGGATATCTCTATCGATGAACCGAATTTGACTGCGCCTTCCATCGACAATCCTACGGATGTAGAGCTTAAGGACCTACCGTCTCATCTCGAGTACGTTTTCCTTGAAGACAACAAGAAGTCACCCGTCATCATCGCTAAGGACTTGAAAGAAGAAGAAGAATCCCGACTTATCGTCGTGCTAAAGAATCACAAGAAAGCGATTGCTTGGAAAATCTCCGATATTCGTGGAATTGATCCTCACTTTTGCACACATAAAATTCTCATGGAGGACGACTTTAAACCCACTATTTAAAGCCAACGAAGGGTGAATCCTAAGATCCATGACGTAATCAAAAAAGAGGTTATCAAACTTCTTGATGCGGGAATGATCTATCCTATCTCGGATTCACCATGGGTTAGTCCCGTCCATTGTGTGCCTAAGAAAGGCGGAATCACCGTTGTGCCTAATGAAAACAATGAGTTGATTCCTACTCGTTTCATTACAGGGTGGAGAGTTTGTATAGACTATCGCAAACTCAATGATGCTACGAGAAAGGATCATTTTCCCCTCCCTTTCATGGACCAAATGCTTGAACGTCAAGCGGGTAATGACTATTACTGCTTTTTAGACGGTTTCGCCGGGTATTTTAAAATTCCCATCGATCCCAAAGACCAAGAGAAAACCACATTCACTTGTCCTTACGGAACATTTGTTTATAAAAGAATGCCTTTCGGCTTATGCAATGCTCCTGGGACATTTCAAAGGTGTATGATGGCTATCTTCCATGACATGGTTGAAGAAACTATGGAAGTCTTCATGGATGATTTCTCGGTCTATGTTGATTCCTTCTCTACTTGCCTTGCCAATTTGGAACGCATGCTTAAGCGGTGTGAAGACACTCACCTTGTTCTAAATTGGGAAAAATGCCATTTCATGGTAAAAGAAGGCATTGTGCTTAGACATAAAATCTCAAAAGCCGGTCTTGAAGTGGACCGTGCTAAAGTGGATGTCATAGCCAAATTACCTCCACCTTCAACCGTGAAGGGTGTGAGAAGTTTCCTTGGTCATGCGGGCTTCTATCGTCGATTCATTCAAGATTTTTCTAAAATTACTCGCCCGATGACCCACCTCTTGGAAAAAGATACTCCTTTCATCTTTTCCAAAGAGTGTCTTGAATCCTTCAATCTTCTTAAGGATAAGCTAACTAAGGAACCTGTCTTGGTTACTCCTAATTGGGAGCTACATTTTGAGTTGATGTGTGATGCTAGCAACTTTCCTATTGGAGCGGTTTTGGGCCAAAGAGTGAACAAACACTTCCAACCAATCCATTACGCTAGCAAGACAATGACGGGGGCTCAATTGCATTATACCACTACCGAAAAAGAGATTTTAGCTGTAGTGTATGCTTTTGAAAAATTATGCCCCTATCTTGTCCTTTCTACCACCATCGTGTATACCGATCATTCCGCGTTGAAGTACTTGTTGACTAAGCAAGATTCTAAGCCAAGACTTCTTCGTTGGGTTTTGCTCCTTCAAGAATTTAAAATCGAAATTCGTGACAAGAAGGGTGCCGAAAACCTAGCCGCGGATCATCTAAGTAGACTTGAGGATCCTTATTAAGAGGATCATCCGAACCAAGAGATCAATGACTCTTTTCCCCTTGAAGCCTTAATGTCTATTAAATCCAATCTTGATGACACCCTGTGGTTTGCGGGCATTGCAAACTACTTAGCGGGTTGAATTCTCAAGGAAGGGTTAACGTCCTAACAAAAGAATAAGTTCTTTAAAGATATTGAACATTATTTCTGGGACGACCCTTACTTTTTCAAACAATGTGCAGATCTTGTCACTCGTCGATGTGTTGATGGGCCGGCAGCGGTACAAATCCTTGACGCTTGCCATAAAGGACCCACCGGTGGTCACTTTGGTCCCAATTACACCGCGAAGAAAGTATTCGACTCTGGATTTTATTGGCCCACCATTTATCGTGACGCTCACGACATGGTTAAACATTGTGATGCTTGCCAAAGACAAGGCAAGATCACACATAAAGATGAGATGCCTCAAAATTTCATACAAGAATGTGAAATCTTTGATGTATGGGGCATCGAATTTATGGGGCCATTTCCATCATCTAAAGGGAACAATTACATCCTCGTAGCCGTTGACTACGTTTCTAAATGGGTTGAAGCTAAGGCCCTCCCTACGAACGATGCGAGGGTGGTTGTGAACTTTTTGAAGCAGCTCTTTGCTCGATTCGGCGTTCCTCGTGCTATAATCAGTGACCGCGGGACTCATTTTTGCAATGATCAATTTGCAAGAGTCATGGCTAAGTACGGTGTTAATCATCGTCTTTCCACCGCCTATCATCCCCAAACCAATGGTCAAGCCGAGATTTCTAACCGCGGATTAAAGCGAATTCTGGAGCGTACTGTGGGAGAGCATCGTGCCTCGTGGGCCGATAAGTTATATGATGCTTTGTGGGCTTTCTGTACCGCTTATAAGACCCCGATTGGTTGTACACCTTATCGTCTTGTGTACGGGAAAGCATTCCACCTCCCTATCGAGCTGGAACATAAGGCTTATTGGGCCTTGAAGTGGGCTAACTTCGACATCAATAAAGCCGGTGATCTTCGGAAGATTCAACTCAACGAGCTTAATGAACTGAGGAATGAAGCTTACGAGAACTCACTGATCTACAAGGAGAAGACCAAGATCATCCATGATGCAAGGATTAAGAACCGAGAGTTCCACGTTGGTGATCAAGTCTTACTTTTTAACTCTCGGTTGAAGATCTTCTCGGGCAAGTTGAAGAGCCGCTGGTCTGGTCCATTTACCATCGCCAAAGTCTTTCCCTATGGCACCATTGAGCTTTCTCAGCCAAATGGGCCAAATTTTAAGGTGAATGGCCAGCGCGTGAAGTTGTACTTTGGTGAGGACATCTCTCATGAGATGATTCCATCCCTCACCACGTTTCCTGTGATACCAGTGAAAGTGCCGTATGATGCTAAGTTATTGTCTCAAGAGCTGTTCAGTATGAGCATCTCTCTTAAGTTGCGACTCACTTGAGGATGTGATATCCCGAACCCAACGTTATTTATTTAATCCTATTTTACGGATATTTTTGAAATTTTTAAGAAATTTCGTTTGCTATATATTTGACGGTTCAAGTTGGAACCAACGTTTACGGTCGTAATTTAACGTTTGACGATTTAAGAAGAACCGATAACGACTACGATACCGACGGATGCCCAAAACTTACATTTTATTATCGATTGATCGATATTTGAGTTTTTCGAGATTTTTATTTTATTACGTGTTAAGTCGAGTCGGAACCATATGAATATTCATTTTGTGTGCGTTTTAACCTTTGGAAAGTAATTTTTACAAATCCCGACTCCCGTAAAATTTCAAAACCGACTAGTGAGTAGATTCCCGCTCTTTATTGGTGTCGTTTAAACTTTAGGCCAAAAGATTAGCCAAGTGGTCAAAAGAAACCCTCCCACCTTTTTACAAAATACAAAAAAACACAAAAACACACACACAAACACACACTCAAAAATCAAATTTCTCTCCCCCCTCTCCCTCTTTGAAACCCACGGCCAACCTAAGGCCACCACACACCACCATTTTTTTGGGTTTTGCTAAAATATAATCAAAGACCACCTCCTATTTCTTCATTGTAAGTCTTACTATCAATTAAATTCAAACATGCAACAACTTAATTTTTCCAAAAATTAAATCTTATGAACAAGTGGGTTTTGATTAAATTTTCTTGAATAAATGTTTAATTAAGGTGTTTATAAACATGGGGAAATAATTAAATTAGCTAGAATCAAAGTTTTATTTGGTGTTTTTGTTTATGAAACCCACGGCCCAAATGGGTGTGTTTGGTTTCTTTGATTTTGATCTTATTTTGTTATGGGTTTATGTTGGTAATCATGTTATTGATGTTTTTGATTGGTTTAATTATATTGCATGTGTGATTTATCAAATGGGTTTTTGATTAATATTGTTCATACAAGTGATTAGGGATGATTAGGATGTTTTAGATTGATGTTATGGTGATATAATAGGTCTAGGAATCAATGGAATTGATTGGAAAGGCGATTTGTGATGATTTTAAAAAAGGTATTTTTAGATCAGAAACTTTAAGGGTATTTTCGTGGAGTTAAGTCTAAGTCCAGGTCTAGATGATGAGATATTATTGTAGAGCTTTGTCTTAGCTTCGATTTGGTATAAGGTAGAGCTTCTAACTCAAAACGAGGAGGAAGTTATGCTATTTTTAATATTCGTGTACTGGGAGATGCGTATCGACACAATACGAAATTGTTGTGGATATTGGGTCAAATCTCGGGGACTTTAAGTTGAGTTTCAAAAATGTTCAAGGGCTGTTCTCAGGCCCTAAACTTAGCATTTTGAGTCTATTTTCATAATCAAGAGTCGGATTTGCAAATGGTATTGGTTAAGATGGTCAAAATGATCTTACAAGTCGAGTGTGCAAAACTGTCCGAATTTTGTACTTCAAAGATGTGTTGGGCAGAAGGTCTTAGAAGTGAAAACTTTTTATTAAATTTGGTATGGGGTTTCTACAGATTATAAGTGATTCTTACAAATTTTCTCAGATTTTTAGGAGTGGTCTAAGTGGGGTAAAACAGTCCGTACATTCGGTATGTACCGGCAGAATTGTAAAATGAGTAATAGTTTTAATGAAGTATAAAAATGGCTCGTGTCTATTAAATATCACTTGTATGGGTTTTTGGCACGAGTTTATATGAACCTTGAGTGTTCTTAATTATGTACATACAGTACTTGAAGGTACTTGAATGTGTTGATTCATTACGTGTTTATTCATTAGGTGTTGTATTTGATTTCCCGGGGCATCCTCATCGTCGTTGATCGATTTCGTTTACGCCGTAGTACTAATACTACCACTACTACTTAAGGTGAGTCTATAGCCTCGCTCTTTACTTATTTCAAATGATTTTACCCGCGAGGGGGATACATGCTATTTAAATAAAAATGAACATAAGTCATGAATGATTGTTGGACCCGAATGTTGCCTTGAATTGTGTTGAGTACCTAGTTGCAAAAGGCCCTAATTTAATGAACTATTAACTATTGTTTAATCCTAGTGTGGATTGAAAATAGCCGCTTATACAAATTGTAGTACTACGGGGCTGACGACCCAATGCTAGCCGAGAAGCTGTACGTTGAGTAAGTTCTGCGGTAGATTATTTTTGTATAAGAGATAAGGTATAATTGCAACTGATGCCTTTAGTAGGGGCACTGGTTTCATCTGAATCACGCTGGTAATTATTACGCGGGTGATTGAGTTAACGGATTAGTGTCATGAGCTTAAACACAATTGTCATATCCTTGAATAATAGATTGTGAGTACGACAATGCTATTGAATGATCATGATTAGTTTTTAATACTTATGTTCAACTTACGTTTTGATAAACCTATATATTCGCTCAACCTTTGTGTTGACAGTTTTAAGCATGTGTTTCAGGTAACCAAGATTGATAGCAGCGGAGCATGCGAGGATGGAAGTTGTTGTGGCTTGGAGGTCTACTTGTTTTTCCACCCTTATTTAACTTAGAACTCTTTTATTATTCTGTCATGTGAGCAAAAATGTACTTTTGGGTTGAGATTCAGTGGGGACCTAACGCAAACTCTGTTTAGTATTATCTTAGGATTTGGAAAACTGTAGACTTGTATGATTTTAATAATGTTTAAATTTATGTTTAAAATTTTACGTCTCTTTGAGTCGTTTAATATAGCTTATGTGTGATGATAACTACGTAGCACCCAAATGTTGTAGTTCCGCTGCGCATAGCATTTGTTGGGGGTGTTATAGATTGTTAATCAGAGCCATAAGTTATAGAGAACTAGGTCATTTTGAAAAATCTTAGACTATAACTTTTGGTGTCGTAAGAAATTGTCCAAGCACACAACTATCTTGCATGGCTCCGATAAGATTTCTTTAGCATTGCTTTATATTTTAGATGTATCCCTCAAATTGACATGAATTCCCTAGTATTTAGTAAGTAAATACTTTGATATATATTGAGATATATTGTTTTGTACGTTGAGTACTTATCATCGTAATTTGCAAATTCCTGTAAAGATTATCGTATATGTTGCATGTAATTGGCATAACGGGCTACATTGCATTACATGGCAACACCGCGTTGTAATCCTACGTGTATGTAGGAATGGTTGTATGTATAAGTATGTATATACTATGGTATTTAAAGGCATTGCACGCGAAGCAATCGGCCTTACCGCTAATTATCAATCTTGATAATTAATTTATTGTTCTGATAACCGAATATGAACCTCGTTTGATACTCTAGATACGTAAATAACGCTTCGTAACATATTGTATACTGGCTAGATTGATCTCGATTGTCGTTATCACACAGTGATGTGTCATTTTGGACATTTTCTTTTGAAACGTAATTTACTTACGTATTACTTTATTTTCCTTTATTCCTTATGGGTTTGATATATTAGTTCGAGTAACTATAACAATAGACGAAGTATAATCAACGATGCGTGCATCGTAGCGGTGAATCACATGTGTATGTTATAAAACGTGGTTGAGGCGTTTTGCCATTTAATCGCTGTTTACTATTCTACTTGAATTTAAAGATGTGTTTTAAAATAGACTAGCGTTGTGATCAATCGCGATAACTTGGAATTTGGTTGGTTGTGTTAGTTTTGTGGAGTACGATTTCGAGACTCATCCGAGGCCGATAACAACACTTAGTTGACATACGTATTCTCGCTTCGTTTATTTCATTTTGTTTTGTTGTTTCATTATTTTGAATTCGAATACATGACGAGGTCCAGCATTTGTGTGAGTTAAGTAAGCATTAAACTTTGTTGATCGAATGATTTAAACATAAAGTGTTTTACATATTAAATAAATGGTGAATGAAATTTTTGGATAAAAATGACCTGTGATGTGTCTTGTAACCAGTAAGATATGTGTAGAGAAGAAATGGACAAAGTAAAATTGTTTTTCCTTCAACCTTGGTTGGTATGTCATAATAAGAAATTTATATTACTCGTAAAATCCTTGTTTTTATATATTAATAATTTGATACTAGAAGCTAGTGATGGATTTGTTAAGATTTTGTTTGTTTTAATTTGAGAAAGGAGTTATAATAAAATTTACGATATGACTATCGAGTATATGTAGCTGTGGGCTTGATATGAGTTAATTTTCGGGTCAATATAGCAAACTTTTGGTATAATTTGTAATATAGAACACGAGTAGAAAAATTGGTCATGCGTTTTGGAGCTAGAGACTTTGAAAAATTGGTTTTATTTTAAACATAAGGACATGTTATATGCATTGGTATAAACTTGAACTCATAACTCGTTGTAGTAAATAAATTGGGGCAAAATCGGAAGATACACTTTAAGTGAGAAATTATAACGCTTGAAAGGAATTATTGAACGTTGATGGAACGTCATTTTATTCTGCTACGAGATGTGTTAATGTTAAAAAAAAAAATCACTTGATAATGGGCTAAGGATTTAAAAGTTAAATTTTCCTACATTTTAGAATTACTGAAATAAGCATTTCTGATTAAATATTATATTATTATATTATTATTATTTTTGAGATTCAAGTCTCGACTAAAATCAGTAATTTATCCGAGATAATACTACGTGAAACGTCTTTGACGCCTGACTCGAGTCGCGTGAATAAAATATAGCATACAAATTCTAAGGAGGACATGTGTATAATAAAAAGTCAAAGGTTGATATTTTTTTTAGAGTTAATTCGACTAGATTGAGTTATTTTGGATATTTGTATATACGTAATAAGATATGTCGTAATAACGTAAAACTTTGAGAATTCTTACTATAAACGTTTTTGGTACTTAAGATATGAAGATTATTGAGATTTTGACGCGAGTATCGAGATTTTCAAAACTAATGATTTTACCAGTTATAATAACCGAGTCACCGAATCAACTAATGTTAGAAATTTTCTTGCAACTGTAATTTTTTTCTAGAAATAAAAACTTTGTATAGATTGAAACATGAAAGGTATAAATTCTTTAATGGTGTAACACGAATTAAAAATGGGCAAATGTTCGGTTTTACAATGTACCGGGTAACAGTAACTAGAAAATGCAAATGGATTACCCAACAAACGAATATTTATATTATTTTCTTAAGATGTATATGTAATGTTTTGAGTCACAATGGTTCGATCGTCCGACATCCCTTCTTGATTTTATGAGTCTGTATCTAAACTTGAGTCGTCATGTGACTGTTCATTTTAATATTTTCTATGATATGAAACCATTATTATTATATTTATTTTAAAACTACTATTTCGCTAGTACTTGATAATGAGGGTATGTTACCCGGTGTATTTTTGTCCTCTTATTGGAGCCGTTGATCTTCTTTTCTTCGTTTGATTAATAGAACCTAAATTCGGTGGAACGTACGTGTAACTTGAGACGATGGGAATTATGATTGTTGTTCTATTTTTGACGCTTGTGTTGATTTTTGATTTTTACTCCATGTATTCGTAGATCGCTGTTGTTATCCCGAGACTTTTGTCATATGTTTGAAGTATTTTCGTTTCTGATGTAGTTAATTTTAGCTGGCAATTATATTGCTCGTTTACCTCGTTCGGTCCCATTGATTTTTGATTTTATTACTTGACGTGCTTGCAATGATCTTTAATCTTGAACCACCTTACCATTATTTTGTGAATAGTCTATTTTGAAAATATGTATGAGTGTGTTAAATGGTTCGTTCAATCAAATGCAAATAGTGTCGATTTAATTATTTAATGATTTAATTATTTTCCTTATAAACAGGCAAAGCAAAAATATGTTTCCAAAGTGGACGAAAAATGTTTGATGTGTTTCTTAAAACGATAGTGACAATATTTTCCCATTTCAAATTCCATTTCAAATGATTTAATTATTTTGGAGTTGAGGTCGAAAACTTTCATAGTCATCTTCGGTGTGTCATAATAATGTTTGTGTTGTCACTCGATCCTCAATTATGCACAGCTTAGCTAACTATGCATAATTCGGGAAGAGTCCTGTTTTGTTAATTGTCGTTGCTTAGTCCTCAAGTATGCATGATCTAGCTAGTTATGCATAGTTTTGGAAGGGCGATGTAGTTTCAAGTCAATTGGTCATCTTTAAAACCGGTAGTGTTTTTGATAAATGTTTGGATGAAAACGCTTTTAAAAATGGTGGATCCTTATGCAAGTAATCGTATTCTCTTTGATTCCTAAAGAAAATTTTTAATTTTCTTGTGTTCCTTGAAATCTTTTCTTTTTGTTTGGCGTTGACTTAGTAAGTCACCGTGACCGAGTAATTTTAGAAAATGTTTTTATGTGTTGTGTGTAACGTGTGGAATTTATCAGAATAGCTAGGGTGTTGATGAAATACAAAAGGGACTCGTACCGACACTGAGAAGAAGTTTTAAACAAGAATAGAAGACTGCCAAAGTAGAGGAAATCAGAGTTCAAGTGACTCTGAGAGGAATGACGAAGACTTCTCCTACATCAAACGTATCGTACCTTATTTATTTTCTTTTCTCGTTCTTTTGATATGTTTAACGACACGCGATAAACTGTTGAAGTTTACCAACTGTGCATCGGTAGTTGGAAGACAATTCCATTGCCGTCTTCGTTTATTTAAGTGAGGAATCCTCTTTGCTCGACTCAACCATCCTTGATTATCGATGGTTAAACGATAGATAAACATAGTTGATGTTTTTATGGTGAACCCTTGCCTTTTATGTATTTATGTGGTAAGTGATCTGGACGAGTGATCGTAAGTTGTGAGAACTTGAGACGACATTGTCCAATGAAGTCCGATCATGGAGAACATGTGCCATGTAATATATTTTCTTTTACTGTGAACGATGATGCTTATTGAGCTTTTAACCACGTTTGAGACGAAAGTGAGATGGTGTTCTTGTAATATCTTTTGGGTATGGATCCGTGTGTGAGCACCCTACGATGACATATGTATGTATTTTATTTTATTTTATTTTCTTTTTGGATATGCATCCATAGCTAGCAAGCTTGTGAACCTTCTTTAACTTGCAATTTTCTTTTTGACTGGACTCATCCGAGAATCATCACAAATATCCTTATTTTATCCTGGCTGGGTTGATTAGCAAGCATGAGTTAACTCGATTGAACTGATTGACTTGGGATGGTTTGGCTATTTTGCAAACATGCCGTAATGTGGTTGTATGTGTTTTATTATGGCTTTTGTGTTTGATGGGATTGTGAGGTTTTCGAGAGAGTTATGTATACGTCGGATGATTCCGTATCGATGAATTCGTTTTTGACGAACTAGGGTTGTATGTACGTAATATTACGATAAGGTGATTTTGTACGACTAGTAATAATTACTTCGTCTTGTATATTCTGAACGTTTTCGATGGGGTTATGTGTGACCCGTGCGATTTTATTTTGTGAGTAGTTGTTTTTATGAGATGATGAACCAAGTGAAAGGAGGATTTGAAAGTTGGAATACATCATCCGAACGTGTGTGATTGATTTTGATAGTTGTTGAGATCGACACTTGCCGTCGGTAGTACCTTTGTACAACGACATTTACCAAGTTAACAATGAAGATGCAACATTTGAAGAAATATGTTGATGAAAACGTGAATCGCCAGTTGGATAGAATGAAGTAGGAAAAAGTCAGTTGAATGGACTTGAAATGATTTGGGAGGCTACGGATAGATCGAGATGTTAAGAGATTTAAACAAGGTATAACACTCATTGTGAAGGTGTGATGGAACCCGAGACGTGAACCGAAGTCCACATTGGAATGCGAATACCTCTTTAGTAAGAAGTAACCTCATCTTTCTAGTAGTACGAAATGCGAGTATAAGAACCGGAGAGCGCCGAGACGTCGCTCCCTTAAGGAGGGGAGGATGTGATACCAGTGAAAGTGCCGTATGATGCTAAGTTATTGTCTCAAGAGCTGTTCAGTATGAGCATCTCTCTTAAGTTGCGACTCACTTGAGGATGTGATATCCCGAGCCCAACGTTATTTATTTAATCCTATTTTACGGATATTTTTGAAATTTTTAAGATATTTCGTTTGCTATATATTTGACGGTTCAAGTTGGAACCAACGTTTACGGTCGTAGTTTAACGTTTGACGATTTAAGAAGAACCGATAACGACTACGATACCGACGGATGCCCAAAACTTACATTTTATTATCGATTGATCGATATTTGAGTTTTTCGAGATTTTTATTTTTATTACGTGTTAAGTCGAGTCGGAACCATATGAATATTCATTTTGTGTGCGTTTTAACCTTTGGAAAGTAATTTTTACAAATCCCGACTCCCGTAAAATTTCAAAACCGACTAGTGAGTCGATTCCCGCTCTTTATTGGTGTCGTTTAAACTTTAGGCCAAAAGATTAGCCAAGTGGTCAAAAGAAACCCTCCCACCTTTTTACAAAATACAAAAAAACACAAAAACACACACACAAACACACACTCAAAAATTAAATCCTCTCCCCCCTCTCCCTCTTTGAAACCCACGGCCAACCTAAGGCCACCACACACCACCATTTTTTTTGGGTTTTGCTAAAATCTAATCAAAGACCACCTCCTATTTCTTCATTGTAAGTCTTCCTATCAATTAAATTCAAACATGCAACAACTTAATTTTTCCAAAAATTAAATCTTATGAACAAGTGGGTTTTGATTAAATTTTCTTGAATAAATGTTTAATTAAGGTGTTTATAAACAGGGGGAAATAATTAAATTAGCTAGAATCAAATTTTTATTTGGTGTTTTTGTTTATGAAACCCACGGCCCAAATGGGTGTGTTTGGTTTCTTTGATTTTGATCTTATTTTGTTATGGGTTTATGTTGGTAATCATGTTATTGATGTTTTTGATTGGTTTAATTATATTGCATGTGTGATTTATCAAATGGGTTTTGATTAATATTGTTCATACAAGTGATTAGGGATGATTAGGATATTTTAGATTGATGTTATGGTGATATAATAGGTCTAGGAATCAATGGAATTGATTGGAAAGGCGATTTGTAATGATTTTAAAAAAGGTATTTTTAGATCAGAAACTTTAAGGGTATTTTCGTTGGTTAAAGTCTATGTCCAGGTCTAGATGATGAGATATTATTGTAGAGTTTTGTCTTAGCTTCTATTTGGTATAAGGTAGAGCTTCTAACTCAAAACGAGGAGGAAGTTATGCTATTTTTAATATTCGTGTACCGGGAGATGCGAATCGACACAATACGAAATTGTTGTCAATATTGGGTCAAATCTCGGGGACTATAAGTTGAGTTTCAAAAATGTTCAAGGGCTGTTCTCAGGCCCTAAACTTAGTATTTTGAGTCTATTTTCATAATTAAGAGTCGGATTTGCAAATGGTATTGGTTAAGATGGTCAAAATGATCTTACAAGTCGAGTGTACAAAACTGTCCGAATTTTGTACTTCAAAGATGTGTCGGGCAGAAGGTCTTAGAAGTGAAAACTTTTTATGAAGTTTGGTATGGGGTTTCTACATATTATAGGTGATTTTTAAAAATTTTCTCAGATTTTTAGGAGTGGTCTAAGTGGGGTAAAACAGTCCGTACATTCGGTATGTACCGGCAGAATTGTAAAATGAGTAATAGTTTTAATGAAGTATAAAAATGGCTCGTGTCTAGTAAATATCACTTGTATGGGTTTTTGGCGCGAGTTTATATGAACCTTGAGTGTTCTTAATTATGTACATACAGTACTTGAAGGTACTTGAATGTGTTGATTCATTACGTGGTTATTCGTTAGGTGTTGTATTTGATTTCCCGGGGCATCCTCATCGTCGGTGATCGATTTCGTTTACGCCGTAGTACTAATACTACCACTACTACTTAAGGTGAGTCTATAGCCTCGCTCTTTACTTATTTCAAATGATTTTACCCGCGAGGGGGATACATGCTATTTAAATAAAAATGAACATAAGTCATGAATGATTGTTGGACCCGAATGTTGCCTTGAATTGTGTTGAGTACCTAGTTGCAAAAGGCCCTAATTTCATGAACTATTAACTATTGTTTAATCCTAGTGTGGATTGAAAATATCCGCTTATACAAATTGTAGTACTACGGGGCTGACGACCCAATGCTAGCCGAGAAGCTGTACGTTGAGTAAGTTCTGCGGTAGATTATTTTTGTATAAGAGATAAGGTATAATTGCAACTGATGCCTTTAGTAGGGGCACTGGTTTCATCTGAATCACACCGGTAATTATTACGTGGGTGATTGAGTTAATGGATTAGTGTCATGAGCTTAAACAGAATTGTCATATCCTTGAATAATAGATCGTGAGTACGACAATGCTATTGAATGATCATGATTGGTTTTTAATACTTATGTTCAACTTATGATTTGATAAACCTATAGATTCGCTCAACCTTTGTGTTGACAGTTTTAAGCATGTGTTTCAGGTAACCAAGATTGATAGCAGCGGAGCATGCGAGGATGGAAGTTGTTGTGGCTTGGCGGTCTACTTGTTTTTCCACCCTTATTTAACTTAAAACTCTTTTATTATTCTGTCATGTGAGCAAAAATGTACTTTTGGGTTGAGATTCAGTGGGGACCTAACGCAAACTCTATTTAGTATTATCTTGGGATTTGGAAAACTGTAGACTTGTATGATTTTAATAATGTTTAAATTTATGTTTAAACTTTTACGTCTCTTTGAGTCGTTTAATATAGCTTATGTGTGATGATAACTACGTAGCACCCAAATGTTGTAGTTCCACTGCGCATATCATTTGTTGGGGGTGTTATATTTCCCTTGAATTAAGTTCTGGTCGAGTCAGGCTCGTGACTCGGTTAACAAAAACAAGCGCTTCTCGGGAGGCAACCCATGATCTATCCTTTACCGTTTTCATAATAAGTGTAGGGGGAGCCCCGTATGTGTTTGTTGTCTTGTTTCTTCTTATGTGCAGGGATTAAAGCTTCAAAGATCCATTCTCGATGACTTTTGACGAGCCGTGATCCCGTGTTCCCGTCTTCCCGGTTCTATCCTAAACTGTCGTGATTCAATATTTCATATCTTATATGTTCACATTGAACTCACTATAGTTGTCCTTTCCTTAGCAAGATTTAAACAAAGTGCACAATGTCATAAGTGTAGGGGAGTTTACTCCCACATGCTTAAACATTGAGGACAATGTTTATATCAAGTGTAGGGGGGACTTCTATCGAAGTAAGTGGTATTTTCCATGAATTTGTCCTCATTTTAACCGGAAAATTTGATTTTTTGACATTTTTCAAAATTTTTAATCTATTTTGGCCTAGTTGTATAGTAGTATTTTCCTTTGTTTTCGTTATTTTCTTTCCTTGCTAAAATAAAGTTTAATAAAGTGGTTTTAAATTTTTTCAAAGTCGTGAATATTTTGACTCAACCCGAGTTTACTTATCTAAGTTTACTCTAGCTAGTATCCTTTACGTGTTTAAGTCAAGTTTTGCTAGGCTTTTATGTAGGGAACTTTAAAACGCGAAAGCCTTAACTCTCACGGGTTAAGAACAAGAACTTTTCGCAAGTTCCTATAATTGATCCTGGAGAGTCGTTTATCAAGGGAACTTTAAAATGCGAATTTTAAACTTGAAAAAGTCTAAGAATTTGCAAGATCCTATAGATGACTCGAAAACCCAAAACTTTGATTTAATTGGCTAAGCATCCACGAGTCTCATTCCTTGAGATTTTAAACTGTGGAGGACGAGAGATGAGAGAGTCAATTATAAGTTTGGTATTCTTTCGTGAATTTATGTGAGTTAATTATAAGCCTATTCTCCAATCGCCTGTTAATAAATTTATCTGCAATAAATAAGGTTGTACGATTTGAAAAGTTACCTAGCTTCTAGCCCAAGATCGTTTAAAAGTTGCTCGGTATTAATTAGAGTTCATAGCCAAGGCATAACTTATTGAAGCGGGATGCGAAGATTGGCGAGTCCAAAAAGGCCCTAACAAGGCATGAGGGCTACATTTTGTTGCTAAAGATCCAAAAGTGATGTGAAGAATCATTTATAGAAAATCAATATGAAGGATCGAGACACACGACGAAAAGCAAGTACTCTCAAAAGATCATGGAGAAGTCTATCCGAAAAGACCCTAGCAAGGTATGAGGATAAATAGATCCAAGTCCTAAAAGGAGGCGGATCGTTGTATATCAAAGTCCAAAATAAAGATTGGAGAAAAATGAAGAAGTCGTGGTCCAAATATGAAGAATCTCTCAAAAGTTCAAGTGAAGAAATTCCTAATATGAAGTGAAGACCATAATTTCATGAACGTCTCTCAAGATTTAAAGTATGAAGTCGCTGCCAAATATCGGTCCGAGAAAGGTCTCAAATCGTGAAGCGAGTTATGCCAAGATATGAACTTTATGAGGTCCCGAGAAGCAGTTTTAAACGATTTTGTCCTTTAGCTAACTATTGATTAAATCGTCCCACTTTGTTTAAGCTTAAATAACTATCAAAATAAGTCAAACAATGCATCCTCATGATCATTCAAGACAACAATAAAATATAAGAGATACACCTAGGAATAAGGGAGTCTAAGTGAATAATTGGGCCACATGAGTTCGTGTTAGTTTGCCAACTTATAATAACAATGATCTCGTTTTTAAGCTTCGTATGGGGAACGTGAAACTTGAGAATGATGAACATTCATGACAACCAAAAACCCCAATGTAAGTCTTTGATTTCTTACTTATTTTGTTCTTTTAGTTTTCTTAGTGTTTAGTAGTTAATAAAGGCCAAGGTGGGTTATCTCTGATGAAAAATGTAAACCGTGCTTTGAAATTAGTACATTGCATGAGGACATTGCAATGGTCAAATGTAGGGGATTTAATAAGTGTGAAAACACTTATCCTTTTACCACTTATTTCCAATAATAACAAGACCAAAACGTGTATTTTATGTCGTAAAAGTCGGAATTATGCGTGGTTTGTGTTTTTATTGTGTTTTAGGACCAAAAGATGCAAAAGGAAGAAAACATGGGCTATCACGGGCTTTTATCGAAGAAAAAGACTAAAGACGAATTCGAAAGATCGAGAATGCAAAAAGAACGGAAGTCCAAGGCCAATTCTGAAGATTTATCAAAGAAAAAGTCTAAAGACGGAAGTTTAATGAAGTCGAAGAACTCAAGTCTAATTATAGAAGAAAATTATAAGACAAGTTAAACTAATATCGACTAATCCCGAGACGACGTCGAGAAAGACAAAGAAATTAAGTCGAGTCGAGACGAGAAGAAAGAAATAAGATAGCTTAAGCATGTAATCTCCCCACTTCCTATAAATACCCTCCTAATGTGTCATTAGGAGGGTGGTTAGGTGGTTAATCTTTTAGTAGTTAATTTTTAGTTTTTAAGTGTATTATTTTTCTCTCTAGTTTTTCTTTCAAATTTGTTAATCTTTACATTAATCTTGTAATCTTTTGATATTCATCTTTAATCAATCAAGCTTATTTTCTTAATTCTCATTCTACCTTTCTTAATCTTCATAATCATGTAATTAATCTCATCTCTTTGATTAAGTGATTATTTTATTCATGTGACTGATCTTTTAGATTTGATGTGGTGGATGTTTTGATCTTATTGTGGTATTTGATTTTCTAGTGTTTAGCTTATTTTTGATTAAGTTGTTTTGATAGATTAATAGAGTTGCTTATTAGTTGATTTTTAATGTTTTGATTATTTAGAGTTTTTATAGTTTTTAATTTGTGGCTTATTTAGTTCTTCTTAAATTTATTTGGTTAAAGTTTTGGTTAATTGCTTGTTTGGTTCATGCTTATTCGGAGCTTATTTCTTAAATTTTATTGTTACTGATTAATTGTGGCTGGGTTGTTATCTTTTCGGAAAAGGGTTTTAAACTCTAAATTCACCCTTTTTCTGAAATTGCAATTATTCCGAAATTCCCTTTTCTCTGAATTCATCATTTTTATGAATTCATCATTTCTATGAAAAGTTAATTCTTCCGAAAACATCATTTTTCTGAAAATCTCTTTATTCCGAAGAAATCCATTTTTCCTGAAAAAGCCTTTTTTCAGAAAATACTTTTTTTTCCGAAAATATTGTTATTCCGAAAAAACCACTTTTTCTGAAAAGTCAGTTATTCCGAAAAACCACTTTTTCTGAAAAGTCCTTTTTTCCGAAGATCCTATTTTTTCTGAAAACATTGTTATTCCGAAAATTCCTTCTTTTTCTGAAAAGTCAGTTTTTCCAAAAATACTTTTTTTTCCAAAAATATTGTTATTCCGGAAAAACCACTTTTTCTGAAAAGTCAGTTATTCCGAAAAACCACTTTTTCTGAAAAGTCCTTTTTTCCGAAGATCCTATTTTTCTGAAAACATTGTTATTCCGAAAATTCCTTCTTTTTCTGAAAAGTCAGTTTTTCCGAAAATACCATTTTTCCGAAAATATTGTTATTCCGAGAAAACCATTATTCCGAAAACATTAATTTCTCTTAAAAGATCATTATTCCGAAAATCCATTTTTCTGAAATTCCAATTTTCAGACTTAGTGTAATTGGTAGTTTTCTGAATTGTTTCTATTTTCCAAACTTTAATTTTTCCCGCCTTTTTACTTAGCATTGTTTTAACTTGTTTTATCGTAGATTAAATTTTCTAGCTTTCAACGACATTTTCATTTTTAGTTTAAAATAGATAATCAAACCTTTTTATTTTCCCTTGAGTCGCACTTTCAACTTGTAATCAACTCGAAAAGACTTGGAACGAATTTATTTCATACTTGGCTAAAAACCTGGTATTATAGAGACAAAGTATACAAATTGTTCCCTCGAGTACCTTTCAACAAATCTACCCTTTCTAAATTGCGAACGAAGCAGGTATGCTCTCGAAAAGCAACTTCTAGGTTTGCATCACAAAATTGTCCCACGGAATATAAATTATGATAGAGTCCTTCCACATAATATACTCTTGAAATTCTAACATTCCTAATTTGATATTCACCAAGAAACTTGCTGACGAAATTTCTGAGATGAGAGCAATATCCAGTCATATGCTTGGAGCAACCAGAGTCCAAATACCACAAGACGATTTAGACAACCTGTTTTCAACGACAACAATAGACAATGCATTGGAAACTATGGGTTCCATAGAGTTAGTAGATACATATATAATATCAAAATTGCTAACATTGTGTCATCCTTAGTTTTCCAACGTTTTTTAATTGGTTTGCACGCAACAGGTATATTTGTTCCATCTTCCTGAGATTTTGGATTACAAACGGGCACTACAGTGGGAGTAGAGTGGGAGTAGACCTATTTAAAGGTCACTTGGTTCCTACAATAGTGTTGATGTTCCTAGTTAAAGGAAACACTTGTATTTTGGTAGCCTTGGCACTCCTAGTAAAAGGGCACCGTTTCTTCGCTTTAGTATAAGTGATCCTAGTTAAAGGGCACGTATTTCCTACTATTGTGAAGGTTCTACCAGTGGGACGCCACATCCATCCAATCTGGGTTAACACTTTCCCAGTTTGTTTCTATTCTAAGTTATTCTTACAGGCATTCATCTCATTCACATGGTCGATAAGGCAAGAATCATGGTGATTTGAAAACATGCATTCATCATAATTCCAACATCTCAAATTAGAATTCATAATAGGCTTAGAACGCTGCACAACCGCAGAGCCTTTAGGTTTAGCTACATGATTCTTTTTATTCAAAACGAAAATAACATTCCTAGGGCTGGCTTATACTTTTCTTCTTCACTTGACTACTAGATGAGGGCAAGATCCTATCTTTCTTAGTATTTACTTTAAGCTTTGATCTTTGAGCCTTAGTAGTTTTGTTTACTCCTGTAGAAGGAAACATGGGAACATTAGAGGCTTGTTTTGATTTTTCCTTATCGGTTGTGACCAATGGTTGAGATGATTTAATCCTATAGCCCTTGTTTAGTGGTGTGACGACAATGATGTTCCTTTTGATTGCACTAGAGGACGATGCTGAGACGATCATTGCGTTATCAACAACTTCCTTACCTTTTAGAGTACGAAGTGTTTCCATTAACTGAGCCAAAGTCAAATTTTTATTACTAATTTTCTCCCTCAAATCAGATATTTCCAGATACTTTCGATTCAGTTGTTTAATCAATGATTGAGTATGTGCAGTGGTATTAGCACGTGCGGGCTTTGTTGAAGCGAAGAGTTGTGTATTTTTCTGTTTTAAGTGATTAACCTTGGACAAAAGTTTGGAAACTCGATTATCTAGGTCAAATTTAAAATTCTCAACAGCCTCAAGTACGTTCACATGGTTCATCTCCTTCGGTGTCTCAATGTCTATTGGCAATGATTTAGCAACCTTGTCACTTGTCTGACGCTATTTTGGAGGTTTATTCATTCGGAAAACCTTTTGAAAAGATGGATTATCTATATTAACACCATCGTGTGACGTTTCAAAAATCTCTTGAATAAATTGTTTCTCACATTCAAGCGAAATACAATGTTTTTGAATTTTATCAAAACGTTCTGAAAGCGAATTGTAGGAATCTTGAGGCTTTAAAAATTCAGCGTCAGATTTGTGACAATTTGGACTATCTACCACATTATCCACAGATTCAACATTATGTACAATAGAATCATTATCAACACAAGTATTAACGCAAATGGATACAATATCATGGGACATCACTTGCTTTAGAAGTTGATCATTTTGGCACAAAATCATTTCCTTTTCAACTAAACCGTTTTCATAAGCGTCATCCATTTCATTGAAAACTCGTTGAACTTCTTTAAATTCTAAAACAAAATTTTGATCAAGATTACTAAAACACACTTTAACATTTTTCACAAATAGAATAATTTCATCTCGAAACGCAACTTTGGTGTGTTCAAAGTTCCATTCACCTTCGGTTATAGCCGTCACTGTCGTACGTTCCTTAATGACCTTGTCGAATTCAGCAAAGTGTTGATGCAGCTCATTCAAGCTTGTATAAACCATACTTCTCGGTGGAATTAACTTAGGTAATTCTTTTTCGACAAGTGTAGGAGACGTACTAGAAAGGTCATCGCTCGAAGAGCTTTGGGATACACTAGCTCGTACGTAATCAATTTCCTTTTGTGTTTTAAAGCGGGTCTTAAAATCAAAAGCTATTTTATTATGCTTCTCATAATCAAATGGTTTAAGATTGTTCGAAAGCATTTTTAATCGACTTTCTTTCGTAAGTGACATCGTCTCTGCATCATCACGAACATATGAAGCCTCTTTCGAGTTACCAATTAGGGTCGCATCAGAAAGACTAGGAATTTCTTACTGAGCTTGTTTTGCATAACCCGGATTAGGTGGTAAATCTTGTTGGCGTTTAAGTTCTAGTTCCTTAAATGATGAAGTTAATAAATGAACCGTTTTTGTAGAAGCATGTTGTTTTAAAAGTTGTTGGTATTTCATTTTCAGAAGTTTTTAGCATTAATTTCTGATTCAACCTTTTTAGACTCAAGATTTCCGAAATCCATTTTAAGTTTTTGAGAATTATTAGCAACCGACTCTTTTCCTTTAATTCATTAGAAAGATTAGCTCTTAATTTTTCTATTTCTTTAAAGTGTTCTAGCCTTTCAAAATGAAATTGGTCAAATTCTGAATAAGTAAGTTTTCTGCTTGAGGAACCATTTCTAAAAGTTTTGACCTTTTCTTTATACAATGCAAGCTCAACGGATAGGGTGGCACTCATATCTACGGTTTGTCGGACAACAACATTCATGTCATTAATTATATGTTTAGGCACCATTACCAAATCTTGTTAAGCATAAGATACCATACCCATCATAGCATTTGGTTGAGGTTCTCTCAAATTTGTAGGATTGGATACCACAACATTTGAGTTACTATTTCCCGAATGCTATTCAAGGTTGTTATTATCATGCCCAACATGATTTAGGTTATCATGAAAAATATTTTTTTTGGTTGGTACTGTAACACCCTCTTTTTTTTACATATAGCAGCGGAAGCTATTTTGGGGTATTACTTCATGATACACAGTACTCAATAGTAGAAAACGACTCAAAAGAGACGTTTTTAAAAGAGAGTTATCATTCATTTATTCATAAGAGTATTTACAAACAGAGGTCCCGAAGAACATTTTGAAAACATAAAAGTGAATGATAACAAGTTTGGACGTCCTTGTTGATCCCAAACTTAGATCGATTAGCTTTGTGTATACGAGATTAGATCAAGTATAACACGTAGAGAAACCTTTGTTATATGCTTTGTGAATCTAAGTGTTATGCGGAATTTAACACTTAAACAAGAACACAAGATGTAAACAAAACTTTCACTTTGATTATGAATGTCGTACTTGCTTACAATGAAAGATGTTTACGAATGAAAACTTATATAAAACTTGATATTAAACATTAACCTAAAGGCCTTCTTTTATAGATTAAGAAGCCTTGTACAATAAGCTACGTATCAACTATTCTAGGTAAAGATAAACATAGAAAATACATTGTCGTTTCTATCCTTACTAGAAGTATTCTAGAACATAATAAACATGTAGCTTATATCTTCCATCAGTGCTTGTCTTCAATGTGTCAACACTTGACTTTAACTTGTCAACGCTTGGGCTGTCAGCGCTTGCTTTGTTCCTGTCAACGCTTGTTTTGTTCTTGTCAGCGCTCAAGTGATCTGACCTTAATTTATTCCCAACAATCCTCCCCTAAACTTGATATCCACTCTTATGATCAAGTTTCTGAATAATCATTAAGAACTTGGAGGAGTCTGACAAACCTTCTCATATTGGTAATAAATAAATCTGATCAAATTCTTTGCCACGTCACTTGTATAATCTATCTCCATCTTGGTGTCCTTCATCTTTTCCAAAACAGCCTTGGATATGAAATACTGAGCATCCACAAGTAGATACTCAGCAAACTTTGTAGAACTCAAATGGTATACACCAGCAGCTGAATATAACCTCCATTGAAGACCACTGAGGTCATCTTTAAGATCCTTCCATATTTCAGGATCTTCCTCATTTGTCCCACACATTCTTTTGAATGTGGTCCAAAGTTTTATTCCATTAGCTGAAGTTGGTGCTTCAGCCTCATACTTGATCTCCAGCAACCTCCAAAGATCCACCAAGTCTTCTCTATCACAACTTGCAAATAAAGATATGAGAGTGGTAGAAGTGTGTACCTCCTTGCCAAATCTTCCAATCTTACAGAATCCACATTCATCCTCATCATAACTCACAATTGGATTCCTGGAATCTAATGGTAACACTTGCACCATATCTGAAGCTTCTAATGGGTTGAGCTTGAGGCTCTTTCTTATAACTGCTTCACTTGGATATAGTGGATTCATATCTTTTGGAAACTCAAGTTTAAATCCCTTCTTCACTGGCCTGGGAACTATCATAGCTTTCTTGATTTCCATCTCTTCTGCAAGTTGCTCCTTTCTTTCATCTGAAAGAAGTCTGAGAGTGTTTTCTTCCTGCACTCTCACCCAAATAGGATAAGCCCTATGTTCCAACTCATCAAATGTCAAAGCCTTCAACTTCTGATGTGTCCATCCAACTCCATGACATCTGAGCAACATAAAGTAGAGCTCCCTTCTATCCCTTTTCAATTCTGAGAGAATATTGCTTGCCTTGTGCTTCAAAATCACCTTACAATCCTTCTGAACTCTAAGAAGAAGCTCCAAACCCCATATATGATCTGAAATGGTCAAGTCTGGATTATCCATGCAACTTTCTTCCCAAGAATTGTACATCTGAACCACCTCTGGCATGTCAAAATCAACCTGCAATTTTAAATCTCTCAACTTTTCCCTAGCAAGCTCATCACCATACTCAAGCCTTTCTGGTTCTATAATCATCACACTTGAGTCTGAGCTAGCTCCATCACTTTCTTCTTCAGAAGTCACAACAAATGGTGACTTTTCCTTTTCACCTTGTTCCATCATTTGTTCAGCCAATCTTCTATCAAATTCAACTTGGGCTGCATTCTTTGGAACAATTTCTTCTACCAATTTACCCTTACCCTTATCTGATGGTGCAATGGTTGGTAAGGTAGATGGTAATACCTGAGTAGAAACTTCTTTGATGATAGATGATGACTGGAATACATCACCTTCATGTGCAGGTCTGTCAACGCCCAAATTTCCTCTATCAGCGCCCAAAATACTTCTATCAGCGTCCAAATTTATCTTGTCAACGCTCAAATATTTTCCCTCAGCGCCTTGTGTAACCTCTCTCAACATAGCTGTATATGATAAATTTAGATTGGTTGGAGAGATTAAGGACGTATCAAAACCTGTTTGTTCCTTCAAAGTTGTAAGGGCTTTAGCAACATCCATTGATTGACCATCTTGGCTGCCCTTATCACTCAGATTTCTTTGATCTTCCTCCCCTTTGGAAGACTCCTCCATACCCCTCCTAGCATGATCACTCTCCAAAAAAACAATCCTCTCCCTCAATTGCTTGAGTTCAAGGCCTTGTGAGCTGACAATTTGTACTAAGTCTGCATTTTGCTTTTGCAAGCTAATGCAGACTGCCGTCAATTCCAAAAGAGTCATTGGTTCCAGTCTGCCCTCTTCGGAAATGGGGATTTGACCTCCCAAGTCAGGTTCATTGGGCAAGGATGAGGACTTAATGATGGTGGGACTGCCTTGGCCAGCATCTAAGCTAGAACCAATAGTCCCAGCCTCATCCAGGTCACCAGCCACACTTGTGATGGTGGTTCTCTCTGCTTCATGGCTAGGACCACCAGAGGAGAACACTCCAGTATTCCTTTGGCGTTTTATCAACCTATATTCAGGTGGTGTGGAAGATGGTGTGGAAGAATGAGTAGATGTGGGTTGGTTAAGGGGTGTTTGGGATTGTGAAGGTTGGATGTCAGTGTTGAAAATAGGCACATCAACGCCAACATTTGATGTGTCAGCGTCAAAGGGTTCTTGGTCAATTTGCATTTGTTCAGGTGAGGGTAAAGGTTCAGGAATGGGTTCAAGTTGTGGTTGAGGGTCAATTTGAGGTTGAGGGTCTGGTTGGGGTTGTGCTGCTGCAATAACAGCAAGCATGGCTGGGGTTAAAGGTAAGTCTCTATGAGGTGGTGAATCCATCTTTGTAAAAATAGCTTTCTTTTGTTCAGGGATTTTATAAAAATCATTGTGATCCCTTGAACAATATCTTTGATCATCAAAAATCATTTGCAGAAAACGGGGATAAGCTAAAGTCATTTTTGTCCCCTTGTTTTTACACATCCCTTCAAAAATCATTTTAGAATAGTTATATTTTTGCCCTGTTGCAATGCACACAATAGCACTTGCAATGGATCTATTGATCTCATTGTGTGCAGTACATTTGGGACTCAAACATTAAAGGAGAATGTGAATGAGGTACTTCCAGGCTGGGGGAAATTCCTGCTTATGATACTTATTAAGAGTACCTTCATCAGGAATAGGATATCCCAAAGCCCTAAGCCCTTGTTCTATTTCAGTTATGGGAAGAATGGCTACACCATCAGCATCATCAAGATGCAAGGCCTGGCGTACCAAGGACTCAGTAACCACCCAAGATCTCCCATGAACAATAGAAGTCAATGTGGTCACTCAATTAACTGTTGAGGAACTAACAATGTTCCAAAACTGCTTAATGTGTGTGACTGGAATGAGTGGTGCATGAGAAAGAGCATACCTTAAGGGGGATGCGTTCAAATACGCCACCATTTGTGTGTATTGAGGAAACAAATCATTATCAGCAACAAGATAAGCAATCATGTTGTGTTGAGACTTGAACCCCAAATCCAATTCTGCTGAGTTAAACTTTGGTGCCATTGATGAAAGCTGTTAATTTGAAGTATATAAGATGAAGGTTGATAAGAGAAAAGTGTTAGACAAGAATTATAGATACCCTGTTTTAAAATAGGAGCCAAATTTATAGGAGATAAAGAATGCATGTGATTGGCCCAAAAATAGGCAAAGATTTTAAAAAACTAATCATGAAAATATTGAAAAAGTTATAAGTTATCTCATGCATTTAATGAAAGTAACAACTCCTAAAATTACGGCTTGAAAATATGTCAAAAAGTAACAACTGGGTAGGTCCCATTGAGTGTCAACGGTCAAAAATAACCCATCAACGCCCAACGGCTATAATCTAAATGTCAGCGTCCAATTTGATCTCAACAACGCTTGGAAAAATCTTGTCAGCGTCCAAAAATAAAATTGTTTTAAAAAGTGAAAAATGACCTTAACAAGTAATTTATCCTAGAGAAGATAACCAAAAGCTGATAATTATCATAGGGCGGCAAGCACTGTCCAGTTATGCACACTTGCATAAGCAAGATAGACATAACAGTCCTCTAGTGTCCCTTGCTAACCAAAATTCTTAACAACCAAGTTACCTTATAAAATCCTTGTTACTCCCAGGTAAATCCCATATCAAAATCATTCCCAAGTCTCCCAACAGACTACAACTAATTCTAGGCCAAAAATGTCTTGGCAGCATGCAAAGTTGATATACTATGCATGCTACAGTGCCTCATGGTTTAGTAAAACTAACCCATACTCACCTGTGGACACAATCTAGAATTTTGATAAGAGTATCATATGGATACCCAAACATCCTAAAGGTTCCTAAAACCTCCCCTTAAACTATGATACAAAAGTTTGCTAAAATCATGCATGAACATAAAAAATTTATGTCAAGATAGGAATGAAACATTCCAACCATCATCCATAGATAAAAACTTGTCCAAATGCTTCTCCTTTGATCCATAAGCAACTCTGTATCCAATGGTATACTGCTAACACCATCTGCACATTTAGATTGAAAACCACAAAACTGACATTGTTGTTGACAACGCCCCGATAACACACAACAGCGTTGAAGGAAGCTTTGTCAGTGTTAGACAATAATATTGCTGACAACGTTGCAAAAACACTTATCAGTGTTCAAGCAACCTTTGTCAGGGTTAGAAAAATATAGTGGAAAATCTAAATCATCAATAAGACCAATAATAATAATGCATCATCCTGTACATACTTTTACAAAAAGAATCCAAAACACATATTAAGTGAGATTAACCATTCCAATACTTGTTACCAAGTATTAAAATCTTCCATCATCAAAAGGTTTAGTTAATAAATCTGACACATTTTCCTCAGTGTCAACCCTATCTGGTTGTATTAAACCTTTCTTAAAGCAATCTCTTATAAAATGGTGTCTAATTTCTATGTGTTTAGTTTTAGAATGATGTACAGGATTCTTAATGATGCACAAAGTACTATTATTGTCAACAAATATCTTAGTATGCATGAAATTATACCCATAGTCTAACAGTTGGTTCTGAATCCACAACACTTGACCACAACATGCTGCTGCAGCCACATACTCTGCTTCAGTTGTAGAGTTAGCCACCACTGTTTGTTTCTTGCATTGCCAAGATATTAATCTGCTCCCAAGAAACTGACATCCACCAGTTGTGGATTTCCTATCAAACTTGTCACCTCCATAATCACTATCTGAATATGCAATCAACTCCAATGGTGAATCCTTTGGGTACCACAAACCAAGACTATGGAAACATCTTAGGTACCTAAAGATCCTCTTCACAGCATAAAGGTGACATTCTTTAGGAGTCACTTGATGGCGTGCACAAGCACATACAGCAAATATGATATCAGGTCTGGAAGCAGTAAGATACATCAAGGATCCAATCATGGATCTATAATGCCTGACATCAACATCTTTCCCATCTCCAATCTTTCCCCAAGGGTGTTCTCTATCCATGGGAGTAGTAGCCCTCTTTTCATGTGGAGAAAAGCCAAACTTCTTCAAGATTTCAGCAACATATTTGTCCTGGGAGATGAAGATACCATCTTCTTTCTGCTGAACTTGTAAACCAAGAAAGAAGTTCATCTCCCCCATAGCACTCATCTTGAATTTGTCTGTCATTAGCTTGGAGAAATCCTCACTCATCTTTGGATCAGTAGACCCAAAAATGATATCATCAACATAGACCTGCACAAGCAACACATCTTTGCCTTTCTTCTTTGTAAATAGTGTTTGATCTATGGTACCCCTCTTGAATCCATTGTCCACCAAATAGGTAGACAAAGTACCATACCATGCTCTAGGGGCTTGATGAAGACCATACATAGCCTTCTTGACTCTATACACTTTATCTGGATGCTCTGGATCCTCAAAACCAGGAGGTTGCATGACATAAACTTCCTCAACAATGGTGCCATACAAGAATGCACTCTTCACATCCATTTGATAGACTGTGAAGCCCATGCAAGATGCATAGGCTAGAAAAATCCTAATAGCTTCAATCCTTGCAACTGGTGCAAAGACCTCCTCATAGTCTATCCCCTCCTCTTGTGTATAACCTTGAGCCACTAACCTTTCCTTGTTTCTGACCACAATACCTCTTTCATCTCTTTTGTTCCTGAGAACCCATCTTGTCCGTATAGGTCTGACATATCTAGGACAATCAACTAGCTCCCAAACATCCTGAATTGCAAATTGGTGAAGCTCATCCTGCATTGCTTCCACCCAACTTGGTTCTTTGAGAGCATCAAATATCTTCTTGGGTTATTCTTGTGACAGAAAACATGCAAACAAACATGCTTGCACAAGAGGGGTATCAACCTTCTTGTGTATATTGGCAATAAACCCACCAAGACCTTGGTGAGATCTTCTGGTCTGAACTGGAGTCATAATATCACCAATGATCTGAGATGTGGGGTGATTCTTCATTGTGGAAGTGAGAACCCCTCCTTAAAAAAGTCTGGTGTCCTCAACCTCATGCTCCATGTTGCCAATGTCTTCTTCATCAGACTCTCTTATGTCAACATAAGGATGACCTTCTTCATGTGAATTGGAAGGTTCTCCTTGTTCAAAAGTGGAAGAGAAAAGATGTGCAAAGGTGTTGTCAATGTTTGAACCTTGTTTGTCAGCGCTTGGGCTAACAACGCTTGAACTGTTGTTGTCAACGTCTGAGCCATCAACGTCTGAATTGGTTTTGTCAGCGCTAGATTTGCCTTTGTCAGCGCCTGAAGAACCATGCATGTTTGTATCTGGTGGTATTTGGAGACCACCATTATCTTGTCCAGCAGCAGCAGCAGCAGCAAAAGCATCTGTCCAAATGGGAATTGTGACATATTCAAATGGAGGAGATGTCTTTTCTGCTTGTGATCCAACCTTCTCATGAACCTGTGTACCTGAAACATTAACAACTTGTTCCTCCACAACATTTGAAGTTACTTTCACAATGTCTGGATTAGTAACAGGCATATAATTTAAAGCTCTAGATAAGGGTTCCAAATCAAACAACCAATTAGGACCACTCTCAGGATCACTAGGTTTATTCTCTAAGAACCTAACATGTACTCTTTCAACAATACGTTTGTCCTCTTTAAGATAAACCCTATAACCCTTGCTCTGGACTGAATACCCCATGAAGTAACCTTCATCACCTTTTGCACTAAATTTCCCTAAGGCATCACTAGTATCTAGTACAACTACATGACAACCAAAAGGTCTGAGAAAACCAATATTAGGTTTTCTTCCCCAAAGTAACTCATAAGGTGTTTTGTTCTGAATTTTGTTAACCAATGCTCTATTTTGCACATAGCATGTTGTATTAACAGCCTCAGCCCAAAAGGCTATAGGAAAGTGAGCATCAGCCAACATTGTTCTAGCTGCTTCAATTAGGGTTCTATTCTTCCTTTCAGCAACCCCATTTTGTTGTGGGGTTCTAGCAATACTGAATTTCCTAGTAATTCCCTTCCTGGCATAAAAATCATCTAGCTTCTTGTTCCTAAATTCTCCACCATTATCACTCCTAAGCATCTTAACCTCATTGCCAGACCTTTTCTCAATTTGAGTGATAAATTCAATAAGAACATTAGCTGTGTCACTCTTCATAGCTAGAAACAATGTCCAAGTAAACCTAGAAAAGTCATCAGTGACAACAAAACAATATGACTTGCCATTCAAACTTTCTATATTAGTTGGACCAAATAGGTTCATGTGAAGCATATGAAGAGGTTTGGAACTAGTATGCACCTGCTTGGACTTGAATGAGACCTTGTGCTGCTTGCCTTTAAGACATGCAACACAAGAGTGGTCATTGTGGAAGGCCTTCTCAGGCAAACCATCAACTAAACCAAGCCTCACAAGTCTATTTATATTTTTAAAATTTATGTGCCCTAGTCTCCTGTGCCACAAATTACTTTCATCTACTGAGGCCTTAGCATAAAAACAAGACATATTTGTATTCACTTTAATCCCATTTAAATTCACATTGTATATGTCCTTATGCCTAGGTGTTCTATACTCAATATACTTCTCATCAGGGATCTTAAAATCCTTGCTTAACACCAAACACTCAGTATCAGTGAAAAGAACCTTATTTTTGTTATCACACACTTGTGATACACTAAACAGATTATAATCCAGTTCTTTTACCAGGAAGACGTTCTCAAAACGTAGATTATTGGTGAGAAGGGTTCCTTTGCCTGTAAGGGTGCCGTAGCCCCCTCCAAAGTATACCTTATCACAATCTTTAATAGGAGTGAAGTTTGTCAGATAGTCTTCCTTTCCTGTCATGTGCCTTGAGCATCCACTATCCCAATATCCATAATCATTGATCTGATTTTGAATGCCCTGCACATAAAGAAAACAAATTAGTTTTCTTTGGGAACCCAAGTCTCAGAAGACTTAGATTCATCTGGTTGTTCAATAAGAACAGACTTAGTTCTCACAACAAACCCATTCTCATCCCTTTTAGGATGAAATACCCAGTTAACCCCAATAGGTTTTCTAATGACCTTTGAAATGTAATTAAATCTATTGCAATTCATTGAAATTCCATTATTATTAGGGTTTTGATCTTTCTTGGGTCTCCATGTTAAGCTTGAAGAAGCTCTAGACCCCTTACCTTGTGGCTGCAAATATTTAGGTCTGGTCACGTTTCTGTCAGCGTTGGATTTTGTCCTGTCAACGCTGAAATTACCCTTGTCAGCGTTGAACCTAGGGTTTGCTACAGGAACCCATTGCCTATTTGACCAGGTGTTTGTCTTTTGAAAAGGTCTTTGTCCATGAGTGTTAGACCTTCTAGAAAATAATGGGGCAGGTCTAATCACTTGTTGACTTTGCTGCACACAAGGTTTGGGTCTGACAACGTTTGACTTCCTAACAACGTTGACTTTCTTCCTATCAGCGCTGAAATTGTTCCTATCAGCGCTGGCTTTGGGAGCGTTGTCACACTTGTATGCCAAATGTGAAAAGCTACCACAAGTATAACAGGCTTTCTTAGACACACTCCTAGGTCTAGAGGAGAAGAAACTTGTTCCATGATTGTTAACTTGGCTCTTGGGTGACTTATTATTCCTATACATCTCTGCATATTTAATGGTAGGTCTTCTAACAGTGTTTGAGCCTAGGTCAACAGCTTTACCAGTAACTGGGTGAGTAACCTTAATGGGTGGTGATTCATTGGGACTTTCACATAGCAAACCTCCCTTAACAAACAAAGTAGGGTTAGCTTTCTTCCACTCATTTAGGTCAGTCAGTTTTTGTTGATACTCTTCTACTGGTGTGACAACTCTTGGTGGAGGAATGAATTCCTCTTCTTGGCATTCTGGTATACCAGTCCAAGCTAAATCCTTTCTAAGAACACCATAGAAGTCACCAGCTGGTGGTGGAACCAGAGAGTAATCATTCATCCCAATCCCAGTCATGTCCTTAGGATCCCTTTGTTTAGCTACACAGTCTCCTAGGGTTTGGGTGGCTCTATCAAATCTTTGAATCTTGAGGTCAACATTATCTTTATTCTTAATGGCCTCATCTAACTTAGCCTGTAGGTCTCTATTGACCTTTGTCATGATATTTCTAATATCCATACTACCCTCTAGCTCATGTTTTAAGATATTTATCTTATCTTTTAAATCAAATTCCATTTTCTTGTATTCAGAAACACTTTTCTCAGTTTCAGTAAGAGCTAGTTGGTAATTGGACAATTTACACCTTTCAGTGCTCATATCATCTTTTAGTTTTAACACCTCTTTGTTAAGTCTATCAGTGTTTAACCTACAACCTTTGCTACAAAAAGCATCATCATATACCTCATTATCAGATGAAGAGGAGGAGTGTGCCATGAGAGCATATTCAACATGCTCTTCTTCTTCAATATCAGCAATCAAAGCTTTATCCTCTTCAGCATTCTTAGCCAGATAGCTCCAATCCCATCCAGTACCATCAATTCCTTGAACTGCAACCATGGCTTTGGAATCTTGAGCTTTGACAACCTGACTTGAGGGTTTACCAGCATCAGATCTTCTAGGAGATCTGCATTCCCTCATGAAGTGTCCCATACGATGACAGTTGTAGCATTCAACTTTGGATTTATCAAATCCAGCTGTGTCTTTAGCATTGAAGGTCATCTTCTTCTTGAACCTTATATTCCACCTATTTGCTCTTATACTAGCAAGAGCCATATTCCACTTGATGTCCATCTCTTCCAAGTGCTCATCACTTATCTGCTCAAGGTCCTCATATGTAATCACTGAACCATTGGGCAAAGAAGCAATGTAAGCACACACAGTATCCAAATCCAAACCAGCAGGTTTAACTCTTGGGGAGTCATTCATAAATGTGTCAGCGTCTGAAAAGGAGACGTTGACAGGACTTGTTCCAGCGCTGACAAATGATGATCCAGTAATTGGATGCATAAAAGAGTCCTTCTGATTGAATTGACCTTCACTATGAGAGAAGAAGGCCATGTTGCTGGTGCTAGGTTTGCTTCCATGTGCTGAAAGAGTTTCATCTTCCAATAGTCTTAGTTTGTTGTAGATGTCATCAAACGAGGAGCTCTTGTAAGTATTATTGGCAAGAATAGATCTTGCCTCAATCTTCCATGCCTCACCAAGACTTTTAAGAAAGGTAGCATTGGTGTCAACATCACCAACTTGTGTCCCCATGAAAGACAACTTGCTTGTGATGTCAAGCAATCTGCTTCTCACACTACTTAGTTTCTCATTAGGTTGAGCTTTGAAGACAGCATAATCATGCAGAAGTTGCTTTTTCTTTTCTTCCTTAGTGTCTGCATTGCCACCATATGCAACTTCAATAGCTTCCCAAAGATCCTTAGCAGATTCATAGCCTCTATATTTGTGCTGGTTTTCTTGTCCCAAAGAGACTTTCAGAATATTTAGGGCTTTCATGTCAACCATTTTCTTTGCAATATCTTCAGCACCTACAACTCTACCATCTCCAGGTTTTTCTCTCTTATCTTCATCAGGACATCCTTCAACAGCTGATCTTTGAGTAATGGCATCCTGAATCTTTTGAGCCTTATTGAATGAGTTTCCATATTCAATAATCTCCCAGAGTGTGTAATCATAGATCCCCAGATATTGTTCAAAGTTGAACTTCCATAAGTCAAAGTTGGTTGCATCAAGCATGGGAATCTTGATGTTTGGTAAGGGTGAATTGGAGGTGGTTATTGCTTCAGACATGATGTTGTTAAGGTTTTTGTGTTTTTAGGGTTTCTGAGAAAAATTTAGGGTTTTGGTGTTCGTGTATCGTTCTGGTGTTCTTCAAAGATCAAAAGTTCCTCAACAAGCTCTGATACCACTTGTTGATCCCAAACTTAGATCGATTAGCTTTGTGTATACGAGATTAGATCAAGTATAACACGTAGAGAAACCTTTGTTATATGCTTTGTGAATCTAAGTGTTATGCGGAATTTAACACTTAAACAAGAACACAAGATGTAAACAAAACTTTCACTTTGATTATGAATGTCGTACTTGCTTACAATGAAAGATGTTTACGAATGAAAACTTATATAAAACTTGATATTAACCATTAACCTAAAGGCCTTCTTTTATAGATTAAGAAGCCTTGTACAATAAGCTACGTATCAACTATTCTAGGTAAAGATAAACATAGAAAATACATTGTCGTTTCTATCCTTACTAGAAGTATTCTAGAACATAATAAACGTGTAGCTTATATCTTCCATCAGTGCTTGTCTTCAATGTGTCAACACTTGACTTTAACTTGTCAACGCTTGGGCTGTCAGCGCTTGCTTTGTTCCTGTCAACGCTTGTTTTGTTCTTGTCAGCGCTCAAGTGATCTGACCTTAATTTATTCCCAACAGTCCTCATGTCCTTTGCCTCTCCGTGCCATAGTCCGTGTGATTTTCAGTTACCTGGGATAAATATGCTCAAAGTCAACACAAAGGTTGAGTGAAATTCATAGGTTTGAGTTATAATAGTTTGAATACAAGTTTAACCATCAATGGGATATGTTGTTACACCCGTTAAAATCATAATTATTGCATCTGAGCTCATGACACCCCACGTTAACATTTCCAAGTCCAGTGATGGTACTACAGACCAATCAATGACTAAAAGTAAGGCGTAACTTGCCAAGGTTACCCTCTTTGTTCTCAAATATAGTGCTATTGGTGCCAAAAGTATAGGTAAACCAACGGGAGTCGTCACACTCCAAATAGATCTATTCACAATATTCGCGTTCATGTTACGGTGATTATGGTTCATGAAATGTATGTTATATTGGCAGATCAAGGTACTCGTGCAATAATTTATCAGGATAGCACACCAAAATACTTGTATTCATGTTTAGAGCATATATCCCCCTCACGGGTTTGTAAAGCATTTAAAAGTGAGGCTATGAACTCACCTTAGGTTAGGGATATCTGCTTGATATCAAGAGGGACTCAGGTAGACGTCTTTTACCACGCAACCTGAGGTATCGTCTGTCAAGTATTTAGGTAAGTTGTGTTATGTTTCAAAACTTTGTTTAATATAGTTTTAAAAGTTTATTTCTTTGATTCATTAGTTTATGAATATCGTTGTATCACTATTCGAGTCATCATATGTCAGAAGCCATTCTATAAACGTTTGAGGAGCGAGGGCACTTTAACTCGTAAACCCAACCACTCAGTCAGAACGTAATATCGAGATGGAACATCTTAATATGAAATTCCCTAGTAGTAGGATACGTCTGTGTGTTAAGGAAAATAGGTTTTGAGGTTTCTTTAAAAGTTATTCGATAATAAGTTATGTTTATATTTATCATGTATTTAGAGTTTATATATGTTTTAATCAATGTACCAAAAGGATTATTTGTATTTAGTTTATAAAATATCAAACCCTATAGGATTATTATATTTTTCAAAATATCTCATATATACCTTTAAGTTAAAAAAAATGGCAAAATATACCCTTGTAGTTATAACTTATACAAGTTTTGTCTTTTATGGACACATATATGTAATATAAACCTTGTACTTTTAAACATGGCAAATTGAAACTTAAATTTAAGTTTATGATCATGGCAAAATAGGTCCTTATAGTTTATAGTTTCAAAAATTACACATTTAGTCCTTTATCTAGAAAATAGTTTCATAACATGTTTTAACACTAAAATAGACTTGTTTTATGAATCAAAATCTAAAGTAAAGTTTCATTTGTGTTCTTATATGTCTTATAAGACTTATGAACATCTTATAACAATAAGATAATAAGTTTAAAATTTTGAACTCAAATTGATCATAAGTAGTAAAAATTTAGGGTTTTCTAGGTTCAATCATAGTTTCATGAATGTTTTAAGGTATCATAAGGCATGTAATCATTATAACAACATCTCCAGGTGTTCTATAACATATCTAAGATCAAACATAGGTGTTTAGAACTTACTTGAATACAAATAGAGCAAGAACAAGATGAAAAGGGGAGTATGTGCTAGTTTTGAGGCCTTGATGATCACTACAACTTGTTAATGGCTTCTAGGTCTTGTACTCTTAGTTTCTTTTCTTGTAAACCTTCTTAGAACATCATATCATCCTTAGGCTACTGCTAGTGCTTGGATTGAGAGAGTTTTTAGTGCTTTAGAGAAGTTGAGAATGGAATGAAGAGTTATGTGTTAGTTATGTCTATTTATAGGCAAAGAAAGGCTTCATGGCTAAGTTTTGCAAGGATAGGTGTCAAGTGTTGGAGTACATGAAAAGGATAAGCTAGGAGGATGTTAAGGCTAAGCTAGTTGATGAGTATTACAAGCTAGGGATGTAGCTTTGCAAGGTGTAAGCACATGGTGAAGTTTAGGAAGCATGTGGTGGCAAGGTGCTTATAAGCTACCTTCTTGCTTGCTTAGGATGATGTAGGGAGGTGCTAAGCATGAGGGAGGTGTGTGTTAAGGTGCTAGGATCAATAGTAGCTTGATCATAGAGGTTCTTGAGGTGTTAGGGTGCTTGGTTTAACAAGGTTATGCTTATACATGGCTGTTTCTGGACAGCCAGCAATAGTCCCGGTAAATTGTTTGTCATTTACAAACCGTGACTCCGTTTAAGCTCAAATTTGTGAGAATTGTTAGATATTTTAGTCCTCTACAACTTTTAGTTTTACATATTCAAGGGTTACTACACAAAATCTTGAGATAATAGCTGTTTACTACAAGTATGCCGAATCTGCGTACCTTTGGCATTTCGGCTATAACTAATTCATATGATGTCGAATCGGGGTGATTCAATTTGAAAAATGACCACAAGACATAGGGCTAAAACCTAGTTCTTTTACTTAATACTCAGGTCTTATTGATTTGTCCAGATTCTATGTTTTATTGGCTGGTCATATTCTGAAATTACAAGTATGAACTAGTTTTAGTCATGCCGGGTTTGCTATGGTTTTGTGATTAGGATTTGATAAGTTAGGCTCTTAGTATTTATGTTTAGAGAGATTTAGAGATTGTGTTTGAGGTTTAGTAATGATTCACCAAGATTTGTAAGGGTTTTATTGGGTTAAACTAGGTTAAACTTGAAAACTAGGTCAAACCGGGTAAAACTAGGTTAATGACTTGTTTTAGCTTAGGTCATGTTGAAATCTTGGATTGAGGTTCTAGATTGGAGTCTAACATGATGTAGAGGTACCATTTTGTGTTTAGGATCCATAAAATGAGTACTTGTACCTTGTGGTAGAGCGGTGTGAAAGTTTGAACATGATTTAGGACATAAGATGACCAAATTAGGGATTTATACTTAAATGACTTGTAAATTGTTATTTGAATACTTCCTCAATGATTCAATGAGTGTATCACACTAAACTTTAGTTAAAGTAGCTTTTACATAAGCCTTGCATACTTCAAAACTTGTTTCATTTTGTAATTAGGGTTTTTGAATCAACCGTAAAGGTATAATGCTTGTTTTGGTAAATTGTGGGATATAAAATGTTGTATTGATTAAATATTTAGCAAAATGATCTTAGATATATATATACTTGACATACTTAGGGGTTTACATGATGTAATCATATATATAATTGGCAATAGTGGTTGCGTAAGCACGTCTAGATTTCTATGTAAGTTACTTTACATAGTTGAGATATAGTGAATCAAAAATTTAACCCATAAAAGTAGTTCTCATATATATCATGAGTGTATATTACATAGAGGAAATTTATGAGTTGTTACAGTCTTTCCCCTTTAAGGAAATCTCGTCCCGAGATTTAGTTTGATATAGGAGTAGTGTTTGAAAATAGGTGTGGGTATTTAGCACGAATCTGATCTTCGCGTTCCCAGGTAAATTCTGGGCCTCTTTTTGAGTTCCATCGTACTTTGACAATAGGGATATGACTTTGTTTAAGTTGTTTGACCTCTCGGTCCATGATTTCCACAGGTTCTTCTATGAAATTGAGTTTATCGTCAAGCTGAAGTTCTTTCATTGGAATGATAAGAGATTCGTTTGATAGACATTTCTTGAGATTAGAAACGTGGAAAGTATTGTGTACAGTACTGAGCTCTTCAGGGAGCTCAATTCTGTATGCTACTGGGCCAATCCGTTCAAGGATTTTAAATGGTCCAATGTATCGTGGATTAAGGTTTCCTCGTTTTCCAAAACGAATGACACCTTTTCGAGGTGATACTTTCAACATAACACGATCTCCAACTTGGAATTCTAAAGGTTTTCGTCTTATGTTGGCATAACTTATTTGTCGATCTCTAGCGGTTTGTAAGCGTTGTCGAATTTGAAAGATCTTCTCGGTGGTTTCATGGATTATTTCTGGTCCTGTAAGTTGAACATCTCCAACTTCAGCCCAGCAGACCGGAGATCTGCACTTTCGACCATAAAGTGCTTCGAATGGAGCCGCTTTGATACTGGCGTGATAACTGTTATTATAGGAGAATTCTATCAACGGTAGATGTCTTTCCCACCGTTTTCCGAAGTCAATAACACAAGCTCGGAGCATGTCTTCAAGTGTCTGAATAGTTCTTTCATTTTGACCATCGGTTTGAGGATGATAGGCTGTACTCATGTCTAACTGAGTACCCAAAGCACTTTGTATTGATTTCCAGAATCTAGATGTGAAGTGAGGATCACGATCTGATATGATAGATATTGGCACTCCATGTCGGGAGATGATTTTTTTTATGTATAACCTCGTAAGAGTTTCCATACTATCAATCTCTCGAATGGGAATGAAATGAGCATATTTTGTAAGACGATCAACAATGACCCAGATTGCGTCATGTCCATTAGATGTTCAAGGAAGTTTTGTAACAAAATCCATAGTTATTCTTTCCCATTTCCACATAGGAATTTCGGGTTGTATCAGTAAACCAGATGGCTTCTGACATTCAGCTTTAACTCTGGAACACGTTAAACACGTGCCCACATATTCAGCAATGATTGCCTTCATGTTAGGCCACCAGTAGAGTTTCTTTAGATCCTGATACATTTTGTCAGAACCTGGATGAATGGAGTACTTTGATTTATGGGATTCGTGCATAATCAAGCTCCTCAAATTACCATAATATGGTAACCAACTTCTATTCTTGATGCAACGAGTTCCATCAGGACGTATTTCAAAAGTTTTGTCCATTCCTCTTAAGTTCTCAAACTTAAGGTTTTCTTCTTTGAGTGCTTCGTTTTGAGCTTTAAGGATTTGTCTAGGTAGATTTGGATGGAGAGTCATAACTAGCGATCTGACTTGAAGTGGGTTAATTCGTTCTTTTCGGCTTAAGGCATCTGCTACGACATTAGCCTTTCCAGGATGATAACGAATTTCACAATCATAATCAGCGAGTAGTTCTAACCAACGTCGTTGTCGCATATTTAGATCTTTTTGATCAAGAATATGTTGTAGGCTCTTATGATCGGTGAACACTATACACTTTGTACCATACAAAATAGTGTCTCCATATTCTAAGAGCGAACACGACTGCCCCTAGTTTGAGATCATGTGTGGTATAATTTTTCTCATGAGTCTTAAGTTGTCGAGATGCATAAGCAATGGCTTTTTCTCTTTGCATCAAAACAGCTCCAAGACCTTGATGAGATGCATCACAGTAAACGACAAAATCATCGTTTCCTTCAGGTAATGCTAGAATTGGGGCTTCACACAAATTTTGTTTTAACAACTGAAAAGCTGTTTCTTGATCTTTTCCCCAGATATACTTTTTGTTCTTCTGGGTTAGTTCAGTCAAAGGCTTTGTAATTTTTGAAAAACCTTCGATGAACCTTCGATAATAACCTGCAAGTCCTAAAAACTGGCGTATCTCTGTAGGTGTAGTAGGAGATGCCCAATTTTTGACTGCTTCAATTTTTGCAGGATCAACATGGATCCCTTGATTATCAATCAAATGTCCAAGAAATGGCACAACATTGATCCAGAAGTCACACTTTGAGAATTTCGCATACAACTTCTCTTTCTTGAGTAATTCAAGAATTATTCTCAGATGGTTTGCGTGATCTTCTTCATTGCGAGAATAGATGAGAATATCATCGATGAACACAATTACAAACTTATCCAAGTAAGGTATACACACACGGTTGATGATAACCGAGTTCTGAATGCGGTTTTTGGAATATCTTCCTCCCTAACTCTCAGTTGATGATAACCTGAGCGTAGGTCGATTTTTGAGTAAATACTCGAACCTTGAAGTTGGTCGAATAAGTCATCAATTCTGGGTAACGGGTAATGATTCTTTATAGTGTGTTTATTCAAACCTCGGTAGTCGATACACATTCTAAAAGTTCCGTCTTTTTTCTTGACAAATAAGACAGGAGCTCCCCAAGGTGATGTACTAGGACGAATAAAACTACGATCGGTTAATTCTTGAAGTTGAGTAGATAGTTCCTGCATTTCTGAAGGAGCTAATCTATAAGGTGATCGAGCTATAGGTGCAGCACCCAGAATCAAATTGATTTGAAATTCTACTTGGCGAGAAGGAGGAAGGCCAGGTAGATCTTTGGGAAAAACTTCTGAAAACTCTCTGACTATAGGTATATCTTCAAGTCGCTTCTCGTAAGGCTTGTTCTTCGTTACTTGAATTACGAATACTTGGCAACCTCTAGATATATATCTCTCAGTTTTTATACAAGATACAAGATTTAGTCGGGTTTTACTTCGATCTCCTCAGATAATTAGAGTTTCATCATTTATAGGAATATGAACGACTTTCTCGTTACATAGGATTTTGGCATGAGTTTTGGATAACCAATCCATACCAATAACAACATCAAAACGACCGAGTTGAATTGGCATGAGATTAATTTTGAAAGGTTGTTTTGACAAGGTTAAGATACAGTTTTGGAGAATAGTATTAGTACTAACTAAGTTTCCATCGGCCATCTAGATATCATAATAGGTACTTAAGGTAATGGGGATAATATTTAGTTTAGAAGCAAGAGATGTAGATACGAAGCTTTTATCAGCTCCAGAATCAAATAATACTCTAGCCAGATGTTGATTAAGAAGGAACATACCCGTAACTACGTTAGGGTCTTGTGGAGCGTTTTTGTCCCTTAACATATAGGCTCTTCCTTGGGCACCATTGTTGTTCTTTCGGCATTGATTTGCATAATGCCCTTTCTCTCCACAGGCATGACAAGTAACTGTCACTGGTAACTGATTACTTCCGGTGGCTGGTCCCTTGTTTCTACAGTTCTTGGTTAAGTGGCCCGTCTTGTTATAAGTTCGGCATTTAACACTGTAGAGACCGGTATGGTGAAGAGAACACTTTCTACACAGTGGTAGACTTCCGGAATACCTATTAGTCTTAGCTGGAGTAGCAGCATAAGATCTAAACGTTTCTTGCCTTTGGTTCTGATAAGGGTTGGTGGTACGATTCTGGTTATTGATGTTACGGTTACGATTATTGTTGAAAGTTCTTCTGTCGTCGAACTTTCTTTTATGATCATTGGATCCTTGCACAGGGTTGGTCCTGGTTACTTGATCCATCAGCTTTTGAGTAATGGTAATGACTTCCTCCAAAGATTGAGGTTTAGAGGCAGTAACATTTCCTTTGATACTCGAAGGCAACCCTCCGATAAAAACTTCCATTGTTCTCTCAGTATCTGGCACCATGTTGGGACATAGAAGTGCCAATTCCTGAAATCTTCTTATGTAAGTTTTGATATCGGTTCCCTTTACAGTAAGATGGTAGAATTCCTCCTCCATCTTCTGGATTTCAGTTCGGGGACAATATTTCTTGATTAGGAGTTTCTTGAATTCAGCCCAAGTAATCTTATAAGCTTCCTCAATTCCCATAGGTTGGGAAAATGAGTTCCACCAAGATAAGGCTTCATCAGTAAGAGTACCAGTAGCAAACTTGACCATACAGTCTTCAGTACAGTTGCTACGAGAAAATACTGATTCGCTTCGTTCAAACCAGCGGATTAATCCAATGGCTCCTTCTGTGCCCTTAAAATTAAAGGGTTGACAGCTCATGAACTCCTTGTAGCTACTTTTTCTTGCTACAGAAACTTCTCTAGGAGCCGGATTTGCATTATTAGCATTGGCTATGTTTGCAGCTTGAGTTTCTAGTGTTGCAGCAACACTGTCAGCAAATAGTTGCCGGATGGCATCTTGACTCATAGATGGAGGGGTAGATGTTGATGACTTCTTGGGAGCCATTCTATCAACATTTACAAAATACACATGATAAGAATAATATCATAGTTGGGTAAAATTTGCGGAAAATTTTTCAACATAGACATTTTATTTGATACACGATTTATCAAAAGAGTACATTGTAGAATACAACGGAAAACATCTAAACATCTAAGGGTAGTATTCTAATAGTTCTTGGATTCTTTGGTCTCTTCATTTTTCTCGGGAGTTGGTTCACTTCCTAATGGTCTTGGTATGATCCATAGGGAATTATTCATCTCAGCCAACATTTGATCCATTTTTGCAAAGTCAGGTATTGCATCAATGACTTCAGCTATTGGTGGTGGAGAATTTGGTCTAAATGGTGATGATGATCCTACGGATGATGATGGAGATCCAACAGGTGACTCGATACCTCTAGGTGAAATCTCTTGATTATCTTCTTGTCTATAATGTGTAGCCATAAGTCCTATGTATATAGGCTTGGGATAACCTGGTGGTGGACAATCCATAGTATTTCCTAATTTCATAAAAATGAGAAATTTTGGTAACCGAACAAAATAAATAACCACGTAATGCAAAAACTTCTTTTTATTTATAAAGAAAACTTCTTGTTTATTTACAAAAGATGATTATTTATATTACACATCTTATATTCTACATTTGTACAAAAACAGTAAAAACTAAGGATTTGATAAGTCTGGTGGTCTTGTAGTCTCGTGTTGTTCACTTATGGTTTTTAAGGTCTTGGATAGCTTCTAGGAGGATCTTGGTATCAGAATGATGACGTAGTTGGATATCTTCGATGATCATCTCGAGAGTAGAGATTCTAACTCGAGCAAGTACGACTTCATCGGCATGGAGTTCTTGTTTCTTTTGTAATTCTATGATTTGAGTATTAGCCTTTTCTAGTTCGATCTCTAACCTCCTAAAGTCTTTCTGAATGAGGACCCTCCCATTTTTAAGACAATAAATATCATTTTCTATTTCTTCAATTCGTTCCAAGGGTATTTCATCCAAGTGGTTCAAGATCATTTCTATCCATTCTTGGTGCCTTTCTAATGGTGATTTGTGTGAACTTTCTCCTGTTTCGAATACATATGGTGGTGTAGGTGATGGAAAACAAGTTTTCTTATTAGGTGGAAAAGGTTCATCTGGAGTATAGAAATCTGGAGGTGGTGTGGTTGGAGCTTTTGAGGTGGGATAACGAGATTTTCATTATAGACTTGCATATAGGGATCTTCGGGATTAGGTTGAATAGCTAATGAAGCTATAAAGTATTGATTCTATTGTTCCGATAAATCAGAATCAGAGACATCGTTAAGATTCGGGAAATAGTCAGAATCCAAATCAGGCTCAGATTTAGAATCAAAATCCGAATCACGAGAGAAATCTGGTGAGTTAGGATTCGAATTCACTTCTTCCTTCGGGATTATAGGATTGGGAAACATAGTTCTGTAATAGTTTCGATAGAAAAATAATCATAAGTACATAAATATTTAATACATATATACTTAGGTTATTTACTCTTCATGTAGCGTTTGGGGAAAGTAGTGGCACGGAGGACTTTTTTTCAAAAATTAGTTATAGTTAAGGTAAAAACCTTGTTCTCTATAACTGTGGCTCTGATACCAATCTGTAACACCCTCATTTTTTTACATATAGCAGCGGAAGCTATTTTGGGGTATTACTTCATGATACACAGTACTCAATAATAGAAAACGACTCAAAAGAGACGTTTTTAAAATAGAGTTATCATTCATTTATTCATCAGAGTATTTACAAACAGAGGTCCCGAAGAACATTTTGAAAACATAAAAGTAAATGATAACAAGTTTGGACGTCCTCATGTCCTTTGCCTCTCCGTGCCATAGTCCGTGTGATTTTTAGTTACCTGGGATAAATAGGCTCAAAGTCAACACAAAGGTTGAGTGAAATTCATAGGTTTGAGTTATAATAGTTTGAATACAAGTTTAATCATCAATGGGATATGTTGTTACACCCGTTAAAATCATAATTATTGCATCTGAGCTCATGACACCCCACGTTAACATTTCCAAGTCCAGTGATGGTACTGCATACCAATCAATGACTAGAAATAAGGCGTAACTTGCCAAGGTTACCCTCTTTGTTCTCAAATATAGTGCTATTGGTGCCAAAAGTATAGACAAACCAACGGGAGTCGTCACACTCCAAATAGATCTATTCACAATATTCACGTTCACGTTACAGTGATTATGGTTCATGAAATGTATGTTATAGTGGCAGATCAAGGTACTCGTGCAATAATTTATCAGGATAGCATACCAAAATACTTTTATTCATGTTTAGAGCATATATCCCCCTCACGGGTTTGTAAAGCATTTGAAAGTGAGGCTATGAACTCACCTTAGGTTAGGGATATCTGCTTGATATCAAGAGGGACTCAGGTAGACGGCTTTTACCACGCAACCTGAGGTATCGTATGTCAAGTATTTAGTTAAGTTGTGTTATGTTTCAAAACTTTTTTAATATAGTTTTAAAAGTTTATTTCTTTGATTCATTAGTTTATGAATATCGTTGTATCACTATTCGGGTCATCATATGTCAGAAGCCATTCTATAAACGTTTGAGGAGCGAGGGCACTTTAACTCGTAAACCCAACCACTCAGTCAGAACGTAATATCGAGATGGAACATCTTAATATGAAATTCCCTAGTAGTAGGATACGTCTGTGTGTTAAGGAAAATAGGTTTTGAGGTTTCTTTAAAAATTATTCGATAATAAGTTATGTTTATATTTATAATGTATTTAGAGTTTATATATGTTTTAATCAATGTATGAAAAGGATTATTGTATTTAGTTTATAAAATATCAAACCTTATAGGATTATTATATATTTTTCAAAATATCTCATTTATACCTTTAAGTTTAAAAAAAAGGCAAAATATACCCTTGTAGTTATAACTTATACAAGTTTTGTCTTTTATGGACACATATATGTAATATAAACCTTGTACTTTCAAACATGGCAAATTAGAAACTTAAATTTAAGTTTATGATCATGGCAAAATAGGTCCTTATAGTTTATAGTTTCAAAAATTACACATTTAGTCCTTTATCTTGAAAATAGTTTCATAACATGTTTTAACACTAAAATAGACTTGTTTTATGAATCAAAAGATAAAGTAAAGTTTCATTTGTGTTCTTATATGTCTTATAAGACTTATGAACATCTTATAACAATAAGATAATAAGTTTAAAATTTTGAAATCAAATTGATCATAAGTAGTAAAAATTTAGGGTTTTCTAGGTTCAATCATAGTTTCATGAATGTTTTAAGGTATCATAAGGCATGTAATCATTATAACAACATCTCCAGGTGTTCTATAACATATCTAAGATCAAACATGGGTGTTTAGAACTTACTTGAATACAAATAGAGCAAGAACAAGATGAAAAGGGGTGTATGTGCTAGTTTTGAGGCCTTGATGATCACTACAACTTGTTAATGGCTTCTAGGTCTTGTACTCTTGGTTTATTTTCTTGTAAACCTTCTTAGAACATCATATCATCCTTAGGATACTGTTAGTGCTTGTATTGAGAGAGTTTTTAGTGCTTTAGAGAAGTTGAGAATGGAATGAAGAGTTATGTGTTAGTTAGGGCTATTTATAGGCAAAGAAAGGCTTCATGGCTAAGTTTTGCAAGGATAGGTGTCAAGTGCTGGAGTACATGACAAGGATAAGCTAGGAGGATGTTAAGGCTAAGCTAGTTGATGAGTATTACAAGCTAGGGATGTAGCTTTGCAAGGTGTAAGCACATGGTGAAGTTTAGGAAGCATGTGGTGGCAAGGTGCTTGTAAGCTACCTTCTTGCCTGCTTAGGATGATGTAGGGAGGTGCTAAGCATGAGGTAGGTGTGTGTTAAGGTGCTAGGATCAGTAGCAGCTTGATCATAGAGGTTCTTGAGGTGTTAGGGTGCTTGGTTTAACAAGGTTATGCTTATACATGGCTGTTTCTAGACAGCCAGCAATAGTCCCGGTAAATTGTTTGTCATTTACAAACCGTGACTCCGTTTAAGCTCAAATTTGTGAGAATTGTTAGATATTTGAGTCCTATACAACTTTTAGTTTTACATATTCAAGGGTTACTACACAAAATCTTGAGATAATAGCTGTTTACTACAAGTATGCCGAATCTGCGTACCTTTGGCATTTCGGCTATAACTAATTCATATGATGTCGAATCGGGGTGATTCAATTTGCAAAAGTACCACAAGACATAGGGCTAAAACCTAGTTCTTTTACTTAATACTCAGGTCTTATTGATTTGTCCAGATTCTGTGTTTTATTGGCTGGTCATATTCTGAAATTACAAGTATGAACTAGTTTTAGTCATGCCAGGTTTGCTATGGTTTTGTGATTAGGATTTGATAAGTTAGGGTCTTAGTATTTATGTTTAGACAGATTTAGGGATTGTTTTTGAGGTTTAGTAATGATTCACCAAGAGTTTTAAGGGTTTTATTGGGTTAAACTAGGTTAAACTTGAAAACTAGGTCAAACCGGGTAAAACTAGGTTAATGACTTGTTTTAGCTTAGGTCATGTTGAAATCTTGGATTGAGGTTCTAGATTGGAGTCTAACATGATGTAGAGGTACCGTTTTTGGTTTAGGATCCATAAAATGAGTACTTGTACCTTGTGGTAGAGCGGTGTGAAAGTTTGAACATGATTTAGGACATAAGATGACCAAATTAGGGCTTTATACTTAAATGACTTGTAAATTGTTATTTGAATACTTGCTCAATGATTCAATGTGTGTATCACACTAAACTTTAGTTAAAGTAGCTTTTACATAAGCCTTGCATACTTCAAAACTTGTATCATTTTGTAATTAGGGTTTTTGAATCAACCGTAAAGGTATAATGCTTGTTTTGGTAAATTGTGGGATATAAAATGTTGTATTGATTGAATATTTAGCAAAATGATCTTTGATATATATATACTTGACATACTTAGGGGTTTACATGATGTAATCATGTATATAATTGGCAATAGTGGTTGCGTAAGCACGTCTAAATTTCTATGTAAGTTACTTTACATAGTTGAGATATAGTGAAGCAAAAATTTAACCCATAAAAGTAGTTCTCATATATATCATGAGTGTATATTGCATAGAGTAAATTTATGAGTTGTTACACGTACCTCACTGACGACATTTGAACCATAGTGAGAAATATTAGCAACGAGAGCAGCTTGGGCTGAGTGAAGCTCATCACAATCCGAGTCATATGCATCAAGATCATCTGCTTGATATGCTGCATTTGAAGTAGAGACTGTTGGAATCCCTTCATTTTTGTTGTCCCTGGGTCTGCAAGAAATGCTAATTCCTCAGAATCCAAAATCTTTCCCTTAGCTTGAGCATTGACCAAGAACATCTTCTCCTAAAACCATGATGCATCCCTTCTCCTTTTAGGCTGAGTACATTTCTTAGCAATGTGACCTTTTCCTCGGCAATTATAGCAAGTCGCCACTTTCTGAGGACCATTGGAACTTCCACTACCACTAGCTTAGGCATTAACGGTTCTTGTACTTGGTCCAAATGAATTTCGCCTTCCTTGAATAGATTGCACCCTCATTTTACCATCTTGAATAGTGGCTTGTTAGCGAGGATTTGAAGATTTTTGGAGCCGATTGTTCGTTGGTGGAAATCCTCTAGTTGCAACAAGTTTTGACAAGTAGGCAGTGAGATGGTTCAAAACATCAATAGTGTTATCACTTTTCTTGAAGACTGGTACTTTCATCATTGGAAGTTCATTGGAATAAAAAGCTTGTGCTTGTGGTGCTTCAATTCGAAAATATATTTGCTGAGAAGTATAGCCCATTGGAGAAGTGATAGCTTGAGATGAAGATGCCTGATGAGTTAGTTGTTATGTATAAGGCTGTTATTGAGCACTTTGTTGTTGAAATGCTTGTTGTGGCATCATTGGTGGTTTATATGACGGTTGCGGTTGTTGCTGATAGGTGTGTTGTAGTTTCTGTTGATATGACAGTTGTTGATAAATGTATGCCAAGTTGTGTTAAGGAGTCATTTGATGTGAAGCAATCATGGCAAATGGATCATAGACTTGAGATTTTGACAGCCGAATCTCTTGCACATGGCGTTCGTGTTGTTGAAGATAAGCTTGAAGTTGATCCACATTGGTTTGATGCAAATCCTTAACCAACTTAACATCCGTCACAAACATGCGCTGTAGAACAATGATAATCTTATAACTAATCAAGAGGGTTGTTGTTATTCTAGAGAGAGAGTAGAAAGAGAAACTAAGAAAACTTTATTAATGTAAAAAGTGAAATAAACAACCAACACCGATTTCCATGGTGGAAAGGGGTTTATATACCCAAGCCCTTAAGTGGACTTGGGCCTCCGGCCCATGAACATGCTCATGGGTCGGGCTAAACATAAATATTACTTAAACAATACTACGAGCCTATAACTATATTGTTGGAGTGACCGAGACTTTCTTAATACATAAAACGTATTTCCAATAATCTCCCCCAAAGGGAGGTCACTCCAAATTTACAAAGTCCTAATCTAGCATGTTAGATCTTGTTCTTGAGCTCGTAGTCAACTTTCTCTTTTCTCTTTTCTTTTTGTTGTGAATATGTTGATGTTGATCTTTTAGGCTTTGGCTTTAGAGCATTGTTCTTTTGACCCTTCACGTGCGATCTTTGCCTTCTTGTGATTCTTGCCTCCTCGTGACTCCATGTTCCACACACTTATGTTTTTTGTTGAATTCTTGAAAGCTTCAGAGTTTGGTACAGCGGAAGACTTCATTTTGAAATTTCTTGAATTTTGCTGAAATTGATGCAGAAAAACATAAGCACGTGGAAACGCCTTCATCTGGTACACCGCAACGCCACCGTCTTCAAATGCCGCAACATAACAAGACATGAACGAAATGGCTTAGAACATTTCATTCTAAATCGGTAGCATTTTACCTCCGATCAGTGAAGACCGTTGGACGATATTAGATATCGTACTTGTGACGGATAATTTCAATTAAGTAACTTCCTGACAGGATTTCGCGGGTAAACCCGTTCTCTTTATTCGACGATCGCTAAGCCTGACTGCGAACATAAAGAGTGAATCACTTGGATAAATTATCCTTGTGATTAAAGCCGTCAATTCATGAACCTGGAACAAGTGAATTTCAATTAAGATTTTCACCGTTGTTGCTTTCCAGTTGTCACGAGCTTGATTCATATAGAATCTTGCACGTCACCTACCAAGTGCTGTTTGATGTTAAGACTTGAAGGATTTCCACTCGTCACTATGAACACTAAAGAGTGTCACTCTGAGTGTTCTGGCAAGATCATGCGATAATGCGTAGAGGCCTGGAACGAGTTTAAGTTCAATTAAGAATAAAACTACTGTTTCTTTCCAGTTTTCACAAGATTGGTTCTTAAAGAACCGCACACGTCACCTACCATGAGCTTGTTTGATGTTGGCTCGAGAAGGATTTCCATCTTCATTGTAATACTTGCGTGTTACTCGGATGTGTTAGTGCAAACATTACGATGCTTTGTCGATATAATCTCTTTGTGTTTTGTTGATGACAGACGTATAATTTGCAATACATTATGTAAAATGTTAAGGTACTCGTAATCACTCAAGAATACATTTGTATACTTCTCTCGACACCTCCAAGACCGCATTCAGCATGAATCACTCAAGGTATGTACAAACATGTCATTAACCTAACTAAGTGATCAAGGATTAATATTTTCTTAAAACTCACATTTTAATCAAATGTGACAAAAGATTTTAATTAACTTTATTTTTAAGAAAATGTTTTATTAAAAAGAAAATGAAAATTTGAATTTGGCATATTCCATATGCCAAAGGAATATCCTTTGAGGGTATAAACTACCCCAGATGGCATATCCCCACTAAAGGACAAATTTTCACGGACTCCGACACGGAGGTTCCTTAAAGGAACCCGCGGTTCCTTATTGATAAGGTACCGCGGGTAGAGATAAGGAACCGCGGGTGTTTTTGACCGTTACAATGTTGTCCTATAAATAGTGGATCATTTCCAGGTTTTCTTTCAACCCTTTTTGCACAGTTTCTTTCAAAAACCATCTTAGATCCTTGATTAGTTAGTTTTGATTAATCTTGTTTAAGATGTGATTCAATCTTCAATATCCTCATCCTCTCAAGTGTAAAGAGAAGAACACTATCATTACCATGATGTGTTGGGTTCACTACATGATGAAGATCTTTCCTTCTATAGATCTAAGTTATGTTTTTAGTCTTCCTACTATGTATATGTAGAAGATCCAAGTGTTGGGTACACTTGGATGTGTTTGTAAGGGTAGAATATCCAAGTGATGGGTATCCTTGTATTAGGTGTTAGTTGTGCAGATCCAAGTCTTGTTAGTACTTGGATATAGTGTTAGAGTTATAGATCTAAGTGTTGTGTGCTTAGATCTATATGGTTTATGTGTTTAGGCCATAAAACACAAGGTTTGTTATGTTGGGCCATAAAACATAACTAGTGGGTAGATTAGGTTGTGTCTTGGTAGTTCTCACTAAACTGTAAAGTGATGTGGTTGTGTCTAGGTAGTTCTCACTAAACTCTAAAGTGATGTGATTGTGTCTTGTGAGTTCTCACTAAACTTTAAAGTTATTAGTAGTTGTGTTGTGTGAAGTTCTCACTTAGCTTCAAAGTGAAGAGTCGTGAAGATTGGTTCTAGCTTTCGATTAGAACTCGACATCTAGCCTTGTGTCGTTAAATGATGAAGTGGGAAACGTTGTGTAGATTGGTCCTACCTAAGATTAGGACTCAACATCTAGCTTAGTGTCGGAAATGTGTAAGCGACGTGTATGGTTTTCTCCGCCTTGAAAGGAGTTTTGTTGACTAGTGAAGTAACTCTCGAGTAAGGTGTACTCGAGGAGTGGAGTAGGGCGAAGAGGAGCTTCGTAACTGAACCACTATAAATCATCGTGTCGGTACTTTCCTTTACATTTATGTCTTTACTATTATAGATGTATTTATATGTTATGTGTTGTGTGCATCTCATAATCTAAACATCTAAGTTGTAGAAAAGCGAAGGCTTAGTACGTGTGTGCTTCGTGTTTAGATTATGGTCAAGTATACATCACTTAGTCTAAATATCCTAGTTGCGGAAAATCTTATGCTTAGTACGTGTGTGCTTAGTGTTTAGACTATTGCTTGATGTACTCTTGATTTGATGTGTTTGTGTGTTTACTTACTTGTAGTATTTATCATTCAATCAAACACATCTCATATCTAGTCAAGCTTGATCGAGAATTTGATACAAAGGATTGTCAAAGTTTAACATGCAACAAAAGGTTAAGTTCACTGTCAGCGGTTCCCTAAATGGACCGGCGGTTCTTTATTGATAAAGAACCGCGGGTACACATAAGGAACCGCGCACAGTGGATTAAGCCGAAATGTTTTGAAAACTAACTAGAAACTATTCAACCCCCCCCCCCCTTTCTAGTTTCTACAATTGGTATCAGAGCGAGGTTACTCAAGATCTTTGAAGTATATTGTACTTTAAAGCTTGGATCGATCTTTCCTCTCTTTTTCAAAACAAATGGTTTTTAAAAATGAAAACGGTTTTTAAAAATAGAGACGATCTTTGTATCAAATTGTTCATAAAGAGTGATTACTTATGAAATGTGTTTTGTTGTTTTGTTCATACAAGTTTTGGTGTTAAATAAACTTTGTATAATAGCTTGAATTAAATCTTTTCATGTTTGGAAGTATAAAAATCTTTTGTGTCATAATTAACTCTAAAATACGAGTTCTATGTGTCTAAAATGATTTTTTAGAGTCCTAAGTCCTTCCAAAAAGTTACCAAATGATTTTGGCCAAAAACTCATTTTTTTGTCCTCTGACCGTGGTTCTTTATTGTTCCCCGCGGATCCTTATCAATAAGGAACCGCAGTCAGTCTGACTCAGATTTTTGCAAACTTTGAAAAATCATATAAAATCAACCGTAAGTCCGTAGAAGTCGTGCCACCCGGCGTTTCGAACGTAATTGAGTTTTCTTCAAATAAAAATGCTTCCAAACCTTTATTAAAACTTTAAAATTTAAATGTTTTATAAGTTCTATACTTTGTCCAAAGTATTGAGTCTCGGTTTGTCGTAAAACTTGTCTTTTACTCTTTTATATTAAGTTGGACATCTCTTGTTGATATATCTTTGTAAATTGATATATATATAAAGTGTTGAACTTAATTAAAATTTTGAAATGTGTCGAAAACTATTTTCAAATAAGATCAAGCTATGTATACGTTGGTATATCTAACACTCAAAACATGGACGAATGCTTTTATGTGTTAAGCTAATTGTTTGTGTGTGTTTCTTTGTGTGTTATTATTATATGTAGACATTATTAAGTGTTTCTTGCTATTTGTAGTAGTATTGCTTATATGTCTAGTCTCTTGTGCCTTGCTTGGTATTTGTTAGTATCTAGTTCTTCCTAATTAGGATGTATGCTAGATTTCTTACATTTTGGTTGCAACATTATTTGTGCATTGCATATAGGATCAACTTCTCTAGGTTTATATATGTTATTTAAACATCATGTACACCTCGTTATGTTTATTAACACTCTTAGGTTTGAAAGCTTTGGGAGCTTATCAAATCTATTGATTTGGGTCGTCTTACTCGATCATTGTGTTATTAGTTCAAGTAGATAAATGTCTCACTATAAAACATGAAACACCCTTTGAAAATCTTAGATATTTTCTCTTAAAAAAGTGTTTGTGTGAATCAAGAAAGATTTCGATTAAATATCAATGCATTATTCAAACTATGATTGGTATCATTATCGAATCTAATTGACATGTTTTTTAGGGTAGACATGAAAGTGGTTTATTAATAATATACATCAGATCATAACTCACACTTGTGTTGATGGTGTTATATTGAATCTACTTTTTCAAATTGTTAGACATATTTTGTTTAATAATTACTTATAATGCACAATAGAGTCGGTTTGATAACTTGGATGTTTCACCCGAAATACTCAAGTAATTTACATTGCTATGCAATTTATAAATGTGTCATTTCCGAAAGACCAATCAAGAGTGTTCTAACAAATTGTGTAAACTTGGTTTGTACAATTCAATGTTATTGGCCTCAAGATCTATTAAGGTAATTAACCTTAACTAGACTCTTTTGTCAAGATATGCAATGGTGCATTCTTAACCCTCATTAGGTCATGCATTGTGTTGCCATGCAAGTTTCATCCTTGCTAAACTTTATTAGGCAAATGTTGGAATTACATTTTGTCTAACTTGAGAATGACTACTAGATAATTTATGCACTAGGATCTTAATTTGACCTCACTGTTGAATTACTTCCACGTGGGAAGTTGAGTTGGTGTATAACTCGTAAAAATGGTCGTGTTTAGCCTTAATTGAGCACCTCTAGTGATAGTCTCATACTCATTCTCTAAATTGGCTAAATGGCTCTTCCTATATATGGCTAATGATAGTTTACTTTGATGAAATTTGTATGTCATTAGGAGTCTTTTTCTTTTGTAGCCATTAGGTTTTTCTTAGTTTTCTTCTTACGTGCTAATTGAACCTATGTGTCTTTCCTTTGTGTGTGTTCTAGTTTTTATTGCTCTTAAGCATGACTTTATGATAAGTTAGACTAGAACATTAGGATTTGCTTAATTGGAAAATCCTCCTTCTCCACCTAAACCAAGCCTCACCACCTTAACCAAGCCTCTGTAGGCGGTTCTTTAAATAGACCGCGGCTCCATATCAATATGGAACCGCCGGTGGAGATAAAGAACCGCGGGCAGAAGCTCTCAAATTCGGGTTTTCTAAAATTTCCCAATTGTTCCAACACCCTTTGGAATCTTTGTTTCAAACCTTTGATCACTCCCAAAATATCTTGGGCTTTCCCTTTTAAACCCACCTTATTAGCCATGTTCTTCACACCTGGAACCATTCATCCTTACCCCTTAAACCACCCATTACTACCATGGTTTCTATAAGAACCTCAAATTCATCCAAAACCTCCTCTTTAAAGAGGCATCTCAAATTTAAGATTAAGTTACCAAAACTTAACTTTTCACCTTTTGCCACACCTAAGAATGAGATTGTGCCCATTCTCATCTCTTCATCACCCTCACCACCTCTTGCACCATGCAAGACTACCTCAACCCATGGTACCAACCATTTACATGGTTCTACCTCATCTTCATTCCAATCTAGAATGAATGAGCTAGCCTCACCCTTCACTCCTAGTACTCTCTTGGATGTGACTACCCAACCTCAACCTATCCAAAGCGTTCCCATTGAGAATGACTTTGTTGAACCCTTGGTGACTTCACCTTTCACCCCACCAAATTCCGCCACCACCCATGTCTTTCATTTAAGCATGTGGATTGTTTATTGCTAAGACATCCAATTTAAGCAAATCTTAGTTTTCTAGTGTAACTAGGATTAAAATTATGCTTAAGTTTTAGGCTTGAGTTTCATACATCTTTGTATGATCTTTATTCTCTTGTTTTTCCCTTCATGTTTTTCAACATGATCTTTCTTTAAGTCTTGGATCTCGTTATTCTCGTGATCTTTCTTTTCTTCTTTATTTTCTCACTCGGTTATCAAGGAAAGTTAGATTTATATCTAATTCCTCTCCTAGTAAGATTGACAACTTAAATATTTCTTTTGAATTATTTAAGTAATTATAACTTGCAATTGCAATTGTTAAAAGTCATATCCGAAGCATTGACTTTCAATCCATTTAGCATCTTATGTTAAATTGGTTGACCAAGTGATTTTCCTTTGAGTCAATAATCGGTTTTGGACACCCAATGTTCACGGTTCCTCAAATAACCTTGGGTCTCATTATTGATAATGAACCACGGACCTATTTAACGAACCGCGGCCATTGAGTCCCTTTGTTCGTTTTGGTCTTTTTCTCTTTTGAGTTTCTTGAAGTTATCCTTAACTTCTTTGTTGAGTATCTCTCAATTCATTTTAATCATGCTCTTCTAAGTCGAGTCTCTTTCTTCTAGTCTTTCTAAACTAAGTTGAGTCGAGCCTTACCCTTTCCTCATCATGTAATTGTTCTTTGAACATCCATAATGATTGAGAAGAGCTACAAAACTTTGAGCATGTAGTTTATCGTATGCTAAACACCATTTTGTGTCGACATTCATACGCATTTTTGCCTATAATGTCCTATATCCCGAATTTTTCTTAAAGCGTCGATTTATCCGCTTTTGGTTTTCCTTTTTTTTTGGTCAAAAATGTCTCTAGGTTGAGATATTTTTGTTCCTCTTTTTGAGAGTTGATTGCGGTTAAAATTTACAGTTGGTATGGGTGATTCCATCAATTCTAATTTTTTAACCCCTTGAGATGATATCTTCAAATTCTTGGATGTTTCTTTTCTACCTCTATTCCAACAATTTTAAATTGATTTCCTCAAAATCCTCTCCTTGTTTTTTTTCTTTCAGAGTTGATGGTTAAATCTTGAATGTTCTTGGGTGATTCCAAAAATTCTAAGCTTTTTACCCTTTGACATATTATCATTACAATTGGTATGGATGTTTCTTTTCTATCTCTATTCCAACAATTATGAATTGATCTTGTCACGATCCTCTCGTTTATTTTTTTTGGTGCACACTTCTTTCTTCAATGCTTGTCATTGTTTGTGCAAACAACTTGTTTATCATCCTCTTTTTATATATGCTCTTGTCTACTAACCTTGTTTTGTAGGACACTTCTAACCCATTTTTGTAGCTCGTTACTATTCTTGCTTTGTTGGTGTCTCAAGCAAGGGAGAGCTCATATCAACGGGGAGCATTTAAAAGAGTTCAAGTCATTACATTTGCGATCATTCATCGAATATATTGCTAGTAATGAATTTTGGAATCTTGAAGATAAGCATTTTATTATGCATAGAGTTAGTTAACCTATGGTGATTGAAGACTTCACTAGGATGACGCAAGCTCAATATCTTTGGATGATGGGTTTATGGTTTGGATTCTCGCCTCTCAACCATCGACCACAAGTGATGATTAGCCTTTTGGATGCATGTTCTCTTGAAGTCAATCTTCCTCCACAAATGAAAACTACCTTTCGGATGCTAGCTCTCCTGACGTCAATTCTTCTCTTCTTTAAATGACGTGCTATAGATGACTATCACTTTGGATGTGTGATCTCTCGACGTTGATTCTTCTCTTCTTCAAGACGTTGACTACCTTTTTGATTCGACAAAAGGGGGAGAAGTAAGTGTAAACGAGTAACTTATGCATTTTAATATGTGTTGCGGTTTACTTGTTTGTCATCATCAAAAAGGGGGAGATTGTTAGTGCAAACATTACGATGCTTTGTCGATATAATCTCTTTGTGTTTTGTTGATGACAAGCGTATAATTTGCAATACATTATGTAAAATGTTAAGGTACTCGTAATCACTCAAGAATACATTTGTATACTTCTCTCGACACCTCCAAGACCGCATTCAGCATGAATCACTCAAGGTATGTACAAACATGTCATTAACCTAACTAAGTGATCAAGGATTAATATTTTCTTAAAACTCACATTTTAATCAAATGTGACAAAAGATTTTAATTAACTTTATTTTTAAGAAAATGTTTTATTAAAAAGAAAATGGAAATTTGAATTTGGCATATTCCATATGCCAAAGGAATATCCTTTGAGGGTATAAACTACCCCAGATGGCATATCCCCACTAAAGGACAAATTTGCACGGACTCCGACGCGGAGGTTCCTTAAAGGAACCCGCGGTTCCTTATTGATAAGGTACCGCGGGTAGAGTTAAGGAACCGCGGGTGTTTTTTACCGTTGCAATGTTGTCCTATAAATAGTGGATCATTTCCAGGTTTTCTTTCAACCCTTTTTGCACAGTTTCTTTCAAAAACCATCTTAGATCCTTGATTAGTTAGTTTTGATTAATCTTGTTTAAGATGTGATTCAATCTTCAATCTCCTCATCCTCTCAAGTGCAAAGAGAAGAACACTATCATTACCATGATGTGTTGGGTTTACTACATGATGAAGATCTTTCCTTCTATAGATCTAAGTTATGTTTTTAGTCTTCCTACTATGTATATGTAGAAGATCCAAGTGTTGGGTACACTTGGATGTGTTTGTAAGGGTAGAATATCCAAGTGATGGGTATCCATGGATTAGGTGTTAGTTGTGTAGATCCAAGTCTTGTTAGTACTTGGATAAAGTGTTAGAGTTATAGATCTAAGTGTTGTGTGCTTAGATCTATATGGTTTATGTGTTTAGGCCATAAAACACAAGGTTTGTTATGTTGGGCCATAAAACATAACTAGTGGGTAGATTAGGTTGTGTCTTGGTAGTTCTCACTAAACTCTAAAGTGATGTGGTTGTGTCTAGGTAGTTCTCACTAAACTCTAAAGTGATGTGGTTGTGTCTTGTGAGTTCTTACTAAACTTTAAAGTGATTAGTAGTTGTGTTGTGTGAAGTTCTCACTTAGCTTCAAAGTGAAGAGCCGTGAAGATTGGTTCTAGCTTTCGATTAGAACTCGACATCTAGCCTTGTGTCGTTAAATGATGAAGTGGGCAACGTTGTGTAGATTGGTCCTACCTAAGATTAGGACTCGACATCTAGCTTAGTGTCGGAAATGTGTAAGCGACGTGTATGGTTTTCTCCGCCTTGAAAGGAGTTTTGTTGACTAGTGAAATAACTCTCGAGTAAGGTGTACTCGAGGAGTGGAGTAGGGCGAAGAGGAGCTTCGTGACCGAACCACTATAAATCATCGTGTCGGTACTTTCCTTTACATTTATGTCTTTACTATTATAGATGTATTTATATGTTATGTGTTGTGTGCATCTCATAATCTAAACATCTAAGTTGTGGAAAAGCTAAGGCTTAGTACGTGTGTGCTTCGTGTTTAGACTATGGTCAAGTATACATCACTTAGTCTAAAAGTCCTAGTTGCGGAAAAGCTTATGCTTAGTACGTGTGTGCTTAGTGTTTAGACTATTGCTTGATGTACTCTTGATTTGATGTGTTTGTGTGTTTACTTACTTGTAGTATTTATCATTCAATCAAACACATCTCATATCTAGTCAAGCTTGATCGAGAATTTGATACAAAGGATTGTCAAAGTTTAACATGCAACAAAAGGTTAAGTTCACTGTCGGCGGTTCCCTAAATGGACCGGCGGTTCTTTATTGATAAAGAACCGCGGGTACACATAAGGAACCGCGCACAGTGGATTAAGCCGAAATGTTTTGAAAACTAACTAGAAACTATTCAACCCCCCTTCTAGTTTCTACAGGATGTTCTGGCAATATTACAAGAATACTGCGTAGGACTCATAAAGATCTCTTACTTTTCATAGTGTGTGAAGAAGCAAGGAATAAATGGAAAGTGTCCTAATGAGACTTTTGATGATCTCGTGGCTCTAGACTCGATAGTGCGTTTTTATTTAGTGAGCGATGGTTTGAGATGATTGCCACCTATTCAATATCAGTCTATTCGGAGTGAATAAACCAATAGATAACGTGTTGAGCTCCGTGTGATTAAAACAAATATCTTTTGAGAGATATTTGAGTTAGCTGGGAGGGGTTGTGCATGACATCACTGGGTCCATGATATCTTGTCTTCAATATTGAGAATCATTTAAAAATGATCCCAATAATAGATGTGTTGACCCGGTTTCTGTCCTAAGATGTAAGAAGGGCTTCTTTCTTTACACCCTTTATCTTTACATTTCTTTTTCATTCTTCAACCCCTTCAGTACTTACCAATACATCATCACTAGCACCTTGTTGTGTTTGTTCCAGTGCTAGCATCAGTAATTAGTCGATACTCTGCTACGTTCACAATCATCTCCAACTTTCCTAGGACTTCTAATTCTATCTAGGGAATTTTCCTTGGGAAGATTCCATCGGTTCTGATGAATCATTGGACTAATACCTAATCCTACCACCCTTTTGTCACCACATCCATCGTAAATTAAGTGTGTTTTGGGTAAGTGTTTCACCATGAAAAATCCTTGAAAATCACTTAAAGCACTTGTGATATTATAATCAAAGTTTTTGTGCCTTAAGTGTTTTGTTCATCAAAAACGCTCCCCCTTAACATGTGCATTACACATATTAAGTTGGTTTATCTTTTAAGTCTTTTTCATTTTTTAGCCAAATATCATTAAGTCTCCTTAATCCCATTTTCTCCCCTTATCCAAAATGTTAACCATTAATATTTGGGATACTGAATGGATTAACCGGTCTTTAGGTAATAAAATGAAATTAGTTGCTGGCCATAGAACATGCCAATGCTCCCCCTCAAGTTAATGAGGGATAGTTGTAGTGCTTGAGTATGATAGATTTTGAAAGATTTAGAATCTCGTGAGAAATTCTTGAAACATTATCATACTTTCACACTACAACAAGCCAGAAAAGCACAATATTTACAATATTTACATATTCACCAATTTAACCAATATGGAATAGACCTGAGATAGTACGACCCATTAGATGGATCATTGCATCAGCTTGTGGTGCGCTCCATATGGTCTCCCACCAACGAATCGTTCAATACTCCTCATTAAACGTCTTTACCATAACTTCTCATTGATCTTGTTTATCAGGTAGTTAGCACTTGTTTCGTACCCTGTGTGCCACCGGACGGTAAGTTGGGGATGCTTCTTGGTTCTGTTGATCTGAATCAATGTGTCCCGAACTTGCTCAAGAGTCCCGTCACTAAACTTGGATTGTTCCACTATTCTCAGGAATTTCTTCTCACCGGATCCATTCAAGTAGAAAGTACCTGGAACCGGTTTTGTAGTGCTTGTGTACGGGCTTTTGTCATGATGAATAGCAGGAACCTTCGTGTACGGAGCCGTGAGGTTTAGCTTCTTCTGATAACTCTCAACGCCAAGTTGCAAGTCTTTAACTCTTTTCTTGATCACAATGCGACGAGTATACATTCGGAGAGCTAAATTCAGGTAAATGTAGTCTTCAGTGTTCAGGTGTTTGAGTGTGTCTTGAGTCATCAACGGTAACATATCTTCAATGTCAACAAGAGGAAGATCCGAGAAGTCTCCTTCTATGATGGTATAGGATTTGTCGTCTTCGCTTTTTAATCTGATCTCTGTTACATGATGATAGCCGACTTTGGGTTCAACTCTTACTCCTAAAATAGCCTTGATTCTGAACTCGGATTTTACTGGAGTCTTTGACTTGAAACCACATGCGTAGCTGTAGGCTCTCTGTATGGTTTCTCCCCAATGTGATGCGCCCAACTCAGCATAATGATCATACTCAGGAATTAATTTCCTTACCCATATACGATCGACCTTTTCTTCAATCCAGGGTATTGACCCCCAAGTTGCAGCTTTTACCAAGGTTAAGGAAGTCGCATACTTGTTGGCGCCGTTTACTAAATACTCAAGGTCATAGCAGACAAAGAAATCACGTATGATTTGATTGTCAGCATCAGCGATCGGGAGAGGAGCATTCTCAGGCATGTGACGACATGTTTGTTGAGGAAGGTTCATTGCTTTCAACAGCTCATTCGCATTGTATTTAGCCTCCATTCTACTGATTTTTGAAGTAGGAATGATGGTGGGATCATGAAAAGCTCGAGTTACCATCGCTGGAGTTACATTGTCAATTCCATACCTGTAGATTAGATATGTTGAGAAGTTGATGGGATTGTTAAGTATTTGGGAGAAATCTGGTTCATTTTCTCGAGTTAGCGGACAAGTGCTAGCAGCTTCTGTGACCCAAGGTTGCTCGGGTGCATTTGCATCTACATTAACTGTATCCACCCATGTCGGTTCACTCGATTCTAGAATATCATGACTTTGCACAGATTCTGGAGCTCGATTCGGAAAAATTACTCGAATTGTCTGAGTACGTTGAGTGTCCTTCACTGGTGTAGACTTAGACGTTTCAGATATTGGTTGATCGGGTTCTCGGATGGGTAGTTGTTGTGGTGGTGATGTAGACGTGATAGTTGAAGCTGATTGAAGTGAACCCGATGTCAGATTAGCATCAGTATCATGACGGTGTTTGGTGCGTCTGCCGGTTGGAGGTGACTCAGATACTAGAGTTTCCTCGGCTGTTGAAGTTGTTGGATTTTCCTGTTGAGACTTGTCACATTTTCCTGAAGTTTGATCCTCTTCAACATCTGACTTATTTTTGTTGTTGCCATCCTCTGCCTCTTCGTCATTCGTCTCCTTATCATCATTGTCACCATCATCATCATTGTTGACATCATCATCATTTATTCGTTCGTCCATGCTATCATCATCATCATCGTGACGCTTACCCTTATCATCATTGTCACTATCATCATCATTGCCATCTTCATCGTCAGCGTCATCGTCATCGTCATCTTCATTCTCGGAAGATTCATTGGGTTTCTCTGACTCATCCTCATCTTCATCGTCTTTTTCTTGATCGAGAGTGCTGTATGGGACGACGGTGCCATGTTTTTCAAAGATCTTGGTGTCTTGATCCATTGCCGTCTTTAAAGCTTTGTGAAGTGCTTGTTGTTCTGGCGTTCGGTTGTAGGACCCGACTTGAATCATCTTAGCATGCAACATCTTCTTCAACTCGTAATCTGTGAGTCTTTGAGCTATGAGAAAGTCGGACTGCGGAGTGTCGGAAGACTTTATCATCATTTTGCTTGCAGCGATGTCTTTTAGTTCATCTCGAAGAGGAGGAAGTACAGTTTCAATATATTCTTGAACTTTTTCATCTATTGATTCAATCAGTGTAGCATTAGCTTGAACAAGTTCTTCTTTCTCCTCTTTGTATTTGTTTCTGAGTGCACGAAGACGTTTAATTGACTCTTTCTTCCTTTTCACTGTAACTTCTAGATTTTCTCTTATTGACTCTTCGGATTGTTGACGACTTGTTAATTCTTTTCGAAGCTGGTCGATTTCTTTTTCAAAATCCTTCTTGGTTGCTAATTCATCACGAAGACTAGCGAGTTCTTTTTCATAGGTTGTCTTTGAAGATTCTAATTGCTTTAAAACTAGAGTAGTCTTATCCTATTGAGCCTTCAAGATTTGTTCGATGATTTGCATAAAATCTGGGGTGACGGGTGGAGATACCAGCAATGGTGTTGGATGAGAAGTTGATTTTGTAGGTGTGACATGAGTTGTGACAATGGTGCTGAGGACTGATGTAGTGGCCATAGTTACAGGGACATTTACCATGTTTGGGTTTGTTGAAAGATCAGTGTTAGTAACTTCAGCTTCAAGAGAGTCAAAGTTCAAATACTTACCTACTGGATCTGACAGCGACGAGGATTTGGTAACACTCTTGTCCTTGTGGATGTTCCGTGTAATTGGTGTCTCTACTTGAACATCATCAATGAGCGTATCTTGTTGTTCGTATTGTTGATCTTCTTCATCTCCCTGAACTGGTTCGTCAATGAAATTATCTGGTTCTCCAAATTCATCAATGTCAGGCAATTCGGCTGTCTTTGGCTGTTTCGATCCACTACCTCCCGTATCCCTTCTGCTTTGTATTAAGGCCTTCTTCAATTGCTTGGATTCTTGTTTCTTAGTCAACGGCTAATGTTGTTCTTTAATGTCTTCAAGCAAATCTTCATCCTCGAGAAGTGTTTTCTTTCCCTTGGCCTTTTTCTCCCATAAAGACACTATTTTTGTTCTTTTGCCCTTGTCTTGTGTTGGTGTCTCAGCTTCTGAGGAATCAGTTTTCTTCCTTTTGCCTTTGGCTTTTGGTGCTTTCAACTCTGCAGTGGATTCACCCAATTCTACTCTCTTTGAATGATCTTCATTTTCTTTCAGAAAGGTCTTATATGAAGCACTCCTTTTGATTTTCTCATTCATCATATGATCCGGAACTGGAGCAGGAATACATGAGTAGACAATCTTTTGTCCTTCTTGTCTCATGTGTACTATGGAGAAATCATCATCTTCTGAATTAACAAAGAATCCTCCACGTCGATCTATAGCTTCATCGGCTTTCATGACGTAGTTGATAATAAGCTTTGTGAATCGTGGAAACTGAAAGTGATCAGATTTCTTCTTAACGTTTCTGAATGCTTGATAATGAAATTCTTCCCATAAGAGAGCAGCATAATCCAAGTCGAGTCTCTTGTAGATTCCATAGAAGATACGAGCCTGAGAAATTCTCATAGAATCGAGACCTCTGGATTTTCCCGTAAAACATCGGATAATGATACTAAAGATTGCTTTCCAGGGTTGTCCAAGTCTAGAGGTGTTGAACTTGGATATGTTTGGCAATTCTCCATCATAACCCAGAGACATTATCAGATCTAATATTTGTTTTAAATCTGGAACAGGAGCATATGTTTTCCCTTTAGGAGGAGGAAACTCAAAGATTTCACAAAACTGTCTAAGATAAAATTCCTTCTTCTGACGATTGATGTTGAAGGAAAACTTTGTGTTTGTGATGGCTTTGAGAGAGGATGAAAACTCATGCATGTAAATTTCTGGAACACTTGCTGAAATCCGTAGTGCAGATTTGATTGGTGTGAGATCAAGGATTTCGATAGCTATTCTGAAAGCAGCTTGTGATGGAGTGAAACCTTCTTTCAATCTTTGATTATTAGAAGTGACTAGAAGACGATTTTCTTCTGGTACGAGTTCATTGTCAAGTTGAATTTGTTTCTCTTGAGTACGAGCCATGAAATCTGCTTAAGATAAAAGCATACTAATAAGTGTGGAAACACTTATCCTTTTACCACTTAATTATAATAATAACCAAGCCAAAACGTGTATTTTATGTTGTAAATGTCGGAATTATGCGTGGTTTGTGTTTTTGTTGTGATTTAGGATCAAAATGTGAAAAGGGAAGAAAACATGGGCTTTCATGGGATTTTATCGAAGAAAAACACAAAAGACGAAGTCAAAAGATCAAGAGTGTAAAAAAGAACGGAAGTCCAAGGCCTATTCTGAAGATTTATCGAAGAAAAAGTCTAAAGACGGAAGTTTAATGAAGACGAAAAGACGAGAAAGAAAGAAAGAAGGAAGCTTCCAACACATGCTTACCTCCCTAATCCTCCTATAAATACCCTCCTAATATCACATTAGGAGGTGTTGGCTATTTGACACATAGTTCTTCCACCTTTAATTACTTGCACTTTTTTCTTAATGTCATTTACTTAATTCTCATTTAATTACCTTGTCTTGTACCTTAAATTTGTAAGTTTAATCTTTGCTTTTAATTGTTGAATCTTATTTTAATCAAGTTTTTATTAATCTCTCATTCTACCTTTCTTGTTCTTGCTTAATCTTTATGTTTATGTGCTTATTGTTATGCTTATTTGATTATTTGTTATGTTTTTATGTTTATGATTGTGTTAGCTTATTGATTATATAGCTTATTGTGTTTTTCTTAAATTTAATTAAGTGCTTATTAGTTAACTTTTATAAAAAGTTGATTTTAAATATTTTATTATTTAGTGTTTTTAAAAGTTTTTATATTTTGGTTTAATAGCTTTTTCCTAAAATTTATTTGGTTAAGTTTTTACTAAAGTGCTTATTTGTTTTTAGCTTAATATTAGCTTTTAGCTTATTGGCTTCTTATTGTTATCCGGGTTATTCAAAACCCTCGAATTCCTGATAAGGCTTCAAAGAAGGATTCCGGATATAAGGAAGATATTGTGATTCAGATAGTGGCCCAAATTTGGATTCCGGATAAGCTACGTTTTGTTCATTCCGGATAACCAAGAGATCAAGGATTCCGGATAAGTCCTCCGAGTCGAATTCCGGATAAGGAGACGAAGAGGGATTCCGGATAAACCTTACATCCTTATTCCGGATAGTAACCTTCGCCAGATTCCGGATAAGCCCAGCTGCAAAGGATTCCGGATAGTAGTCAGGAATTTATTCCGGATAAAGGCTTGGTGAACGAATTCTGGATAAGCTACTGTATCTAACATTCCGGATAAGGTCCTAGTGGAGAATTCCGGATAAGCCGTCTTTGCCAATTTCGGATAAGGTGTCAAGGAACCAAATTCCGGATAAGGATTTGGAAACGTATTCCGGATAGCTTGTTTGATTCATATTCCAGATAAAGGTGACAGTTTTATTCCGAATAGAGATATCATCCCAGATTCCGGATAAGGAGAGTAAGTTTGGTATTCCGGATAGTGACAGTATTTCGGGTTCAGACTTAGGTTTGTTTACTTCCTTTTTATTTTCAAGCATTTATTTTCTCGCCATTTTTCTTAAGTGTTATTTTTAATCGTCTTTCTTTATTTTAAATTTCAAGTTTTCATTTTTATTACATCGTCAAATTTACTTTTCGTTGAGTTTTAATTTTTTTCATTTAATTAATTTACTTTTAAAAGTTTTAATATTTTGCACCATTACTTTTTAAATAGTTTTTGTTTTAATTACCGTCATGTACTTTAACGTTTTGCAATTTAATATACTACAACGACCAATCTATTGTTTTTCACCAAAAGACGACTGAGTGGCACACTTAAACCAGTAATCAATTCGAAGAGATCGGACGATAAAATTTTATACTTGGTAAATCTAAGTATTACATATACATTGATACACTAGAGATATATATCATGTAGTATAAGCCTTAAAAGCATCCTATTTCATTTTGCTTGACAAGTTAACAAGTATTACCTAAAAGACCATACAAGGATTACCCAAAATAATGTAGAAACCAAAAACAATAATATCATAAAAAATGCAAGTCATAAGTCGGAATCAAGCATTCATCACACAATTCCGGATCCTTTAAATACTGCACCTAAGTCATATAAGTCATAATATTGTATGATGCACATAAGTCTGAATAAGCAAATTCTAACCTAAGTCAGAATGAGCCATTTCTGACTTAGTTCGGAATATCCCATGTCTGACCTAATTCTGAATACACAATGATGCACATAAATCTGAATGAGCTAATTCTAACTTAATTCGGAATGAGCCATTTCTGATTTAGTTCGGAATAACCTATGTCTGACCTAATTTGGAATAGGCGATGATGTACATTAGTCTGAATAAGCTAATTCTAACTTAAGTTGGAATGAGCCATTTTTGACCTAGTTCGGAATACACTATAATCACCACCTAGTTCGGAATCATTAATCACACACATAGTTCGGAATCTTTACTCACACACATAGTTCGGAATACAAAACAAATGAGACCTAGTTCGGATTACATGCAGTCATGACTTAGTTCGGTATATAGGCAAACATGACGTAGTTCTGAATAAAGACATTCAAGAGCTAGTTCGGAATACATGTAATATGGACTTAGTTCGGATTACATGCATTAAGGACCTAGTTCGGATTACAGGCATTAAGGACCTAGTTCGGAATACATGTTTTCAACATAGTTCGGAATTGCTATACTCAACCTACTTCGGAATAGTGCTATACTCAACCTAGTTCGAAATATATCAATACCCAAATTAGTTCGGAATATGTCGATGCCCATCCTAAGTCTGAAATCAATTCTGCTTTTACATGTTTTAATCATCACACACACAAGAATCTTGGGCAGAAAAACAAAACAACGCAATAACCTATGATTATTCGTAACAGAAAAAACCCCATTTTATTCAATCAATCAATTAAATCAATCCAATATAGTTTATAAACCCTACCTGGTCATGATAAGAATCAATTAATTAACCGAAGAAAAAGGATATGATCAATGTTACCTTTACTTTGATGAACGAAAATTGAAAGAGAGATCTGGGTTGGTAAAACAAATCAATGGCGGCAAAGGATTGTGTGTGTTTGATTGAAACAGTGAAACGAAGGGAGGGAGAAGGGGCAGGGTCAAACTTTTGACCTAAATTTCAGTTTATCAACTTATACAATTTGGCCCTTCTTGTTCCTTTTAATTTTCATTTAAAGCCTATTTAAGTCCAACTTTTATTAAGGGATTACTTAACGTTCGTTATAACTTTAATATACCTATAAACTATTGAGCACACACAATCAATCCACGCACTGAAATAATTTACCTAAAGACCATAAATGTCTAAAGCCCAATCACAAGCATATCCAAATACCTCATACTTGACAAACACATGATGAACAACATTTAACCGTTATGTTTTTGAGAAAAAATTCTGGAAGACGATATATTGATGACAAAATGATTTAAGATATTCTCCCCCTTAAATATCGACCCGTTTTCTATTTAAAGAGTTGTAGTCTTTGTTTAAGGATTCGAGTACCAATGAAAGCATTTTCCGTTTAATGATTTAAAAGAACGATTCTTGGTGGCGATAAGATTTCTCTTATTTTAACAAAATAAGTGTACTGAAACGTACACAAATTTGTGTTAGACCAAGTTATGAAGTAAACTCGATGCCTTGTATGGTTTTAAAGTAAACCATACCCGAGAAAATTAATTCCCGTTGTGAGCCAACGCTTTCGTAAGAAATACATGACTTTAATGCGAAAAGCGAGTTGCAGTCTCAAATAACTACAAGCCATATGGGCATGTTTTAAAATATGTACAACTTTTATACGGACTCTATTTATGGCATCGTGTCAATCTTAATTGACATTTCTAAGGCCGTAAATATTATCGTACTAAAAGACGTGCCCGTTTTAAAATGAAAAATATTTTTGGATTTTCTTGATTTATATATATATTTTTTTTTATGGTTTTTGATAACTAGATTTTACTCAGGTAAAAATATTAGTTCGTTATTGTATGTCTCTTCGAATTGAAAACCGGATTTAATGTGTGACTCTATTGTCTTTGGTGGAACAAATAGTTGTGTCGTTGTAGTATATTAAAAGTGCAAAAACAATTAAAGTAAAAGGCGTTAAAATAAATCTAAATCTAATTTAAATAAATGGTGCAAGTAATTAAAGGCGAGACGAGAAATTAAAGGGCACTAAATGTAAATAACTCAAACTTAAATCTAACTAAGGCAAACTTAAAACGCAACTAAAACTAAAACTAAGGCAAAGCTAAAATAAATCTAAGGCAATAAACTTAAAGTGCGTCTAAGGAAAAAGGCAGAAAAAATAAAGCTTGAAAATAAAAAGGCAGAAACTTAAAAACTGAATTTAAAGAAACTAAAATTTTCCTATTCGGAATAAATACCCTTATCCGGAACAATACAGCCTATTCGGAATAATGGCAACACGGAATAATCCCTATGCGGAATAAACCACCATGCGGAATAACTAGACCCTATTCGGAATAACAACCTACTCGGAATAAAGTGCCAACTCAGAAAAGTGCCTATGCGGAATAGTAGGTCTATGCGGAATAATCCTTCTATCCGGAATAAGTAGCTTATGCGGAATAATGGCCCCTATTCGGAAAGTCTTGTTATTCGGAATCTTCTGCTCTATGCGGAATAGTCCCCTATTCGGAATAATGAATATTCCGAATAGAGTACTCTGGTAAAACCCTTACTCGGAATATCCTCCCCTACCCGGAATACTTATTATTCCTGATGAACCACGTAAAAAAATGCTTCACTCGGAATGTCTGGGAAAGATCGGAAGCTGGAAAATACAGTAACTAATACCCGAAGAACAAGGAAAAAGGAATAACACGAATCTAATCAAAACAAAGCTAAATCAACCACAAGATTAAATCAAACAAACAAATTAACATCTATTAACCATAAACAATCAATCCAAAACAATCAAACTCACAAAACTAATCAAAATAATCAAAACCACTTGATCAAAATAAGAAAAATAAGAACATGAACATGAACATAAACAATAAGAATCAAAGATTAAGAAAGGTAGAATGAGATTAACAAGATAAAGATAAAGATTAACAAGAATTAAAAGAAAAACTTACTTGAAATTAAATGGTAATTAAGGTGCAAGACGGGAATTTAAATTTGACAAGTATTTATATGACAAGGTAATTAAAAGTGGAAGAACTAATTGTCACGATTAGCCAACAAAGAAAAATAATTAACTAGCCTAATCTATATATAGGGGAGGATTAGGAAGCTTCCTCCCCTCCTTCATTTTCTCTTAATTGCAAGATTAAGTCCTTCCTTCTTTAATCTTCTTTTAATTGCACCATTAGTCCTTAAGCCTTTATTCTTCATTAATCTTGGACTTTAAATGGTTTTGTCTCAGGATTTCTTGGAACTCGTCTTTTAATTCTTCAATAAAGTAGACTTGAGTTCTTCGGCTTTAAGTAAACTTCCGTCTTTCGACTTTTTCTTCGATAAATCTTCAGAATTGGTCTTGGACTTCCGTTCTTTTTGCACTCTTGACTTCTCGACTTCATTTTTCATCTTTTTCTTCAATAAAAGCCCGTGAATGCCGTGTTTTCCCCACTTTTCACAATTTCGTCCTAAATCACAACAAAAACACAAACCACGCATAATTCCGACATAAAAGACATAAAATACACGTTTGGCTCGGTTATTATTGTAATTAAGTGGTAAAAAGGATGGGTGTTTACACACCTATCAAATCCCCTACACTTGACCATTGCAATGTCCTCATGCAATGCATTAGTTACAAAGCACGTTTACACTTTTCATCATAATCAATCTATAGTGGCCTTTATTAAAGAGATAGAAAACTATAAACATTCAAAGTAAAGAAATCAAAAAAAATACCTTGGGTTTTGGAAATGTTATGAATAATCATCATCCTCAAGTTTTCACTTTCTCCAAACCAAGCTTAAAAACGAGATCATTGTTATTATAATTTAGCAAACTAACACGAACTCATGTGGGCCAATTATTCACTTAGACTCCCTTATTCCTAGGTGTATCTCTTATATTTTATTGTTGTCTTGAATGATCACGAGGATACATTGTTTGACTTATTTTGATAGTTATTTAGGCCGAAAATAAAGTGAACGATTTAATCAATAGTTAGCTAAAGGACAAAATCTTTTAAAACTGCTTCTCGGGACCTCATAAAGTTCATATCTTGGCATAACTCGCTTCGCGATTTGAGACCTTTCTCGGACCGATATTTGGCAGCGACTTCATACTTCAAACCTTGAGAGACGTTCATGAAATAATGGCCTTCTCTTCATAATAGGAATTTATTCACTTGAAGTTTTGAGAGATTCATACTTGGACCACGACTTCTTCATTTTTCTCCAATCTTTATTTTGGAATTTGATATACAACGATCCGCCTCCTTTTTGGACTTGGCTTCATTTATCCTCATACCTTGCTAGGGTCTTTTCGGATACACTTCTCCATGACTTTTGGGGAGTATTTGCTTTTCGTCGTGTGTCTCGATCCTTCATATTGATTTTCGATAAATGATTCTTCACATCACTTTGGATCTTTAGCAACAAAATATAGCCCTCATGCCTTGTTAAGACCTTTTTGGACTCGCCAATCTTCGCGTCCTGCTTCAATAAGTTATGCCTTGGCTATGAACTCTAATCCATACCGAGCAACTTTTAAACGATCTTGGGCTAGAAGCTAAGTAACTTTTCAAATCGTACAACCTTATTTATTGCAGATAAATTTATTAGCAAGCGATGGGAGAATAGGCTTATAATTAACTCACATAAATTCCCGAAAGAATACCAAACTTATAATTGGCTCTATCATCTCTCGTTCTCCACAGTTTAAAATCTCAAGGAATGAGACTCGTGGATGCTTAGCCTATTAAATCAAAGTTTTGGGTTTTCGAGTCGCCTATAGGATCTTGCAAATTCTTAGACTTTTTCAAGTTTAGAAATCGCATTTTAAAGTTCCCTTGATAAATGACTCTCTAGGATCAATTATAGGAACTTGCGAAAAGTTCTTGTTCTTAACCCGTGAGAGTTAAGACTTTCGCGTTTTATAGCTCCCTACATAAAAGCCTAGCAAAACTTGACTTAAACACGTTAAGGATACTAGCTAGAGTAACTTAGATAAGTAAACTCGGGTTGAGTCAAAAGATTCACAACGTTTGAAAATTAAAACCACTTTATTAAACATTTATTCTAGCAAAGAAAGAAAATAACTATACAAAAGGAAAAAACTAATAGGCCAAAATAGATCAAAAATTTTGAAAAATGTCGAAAAATTGATTTTCTGGTTAAAATGAGGACAAATACAAGGAAAAGGCCACTTAACTTCGATAGAAGTCCCCCCTACACTTAAGATAAACATTGTCCTCAATGTTTAAGCATGTGGGAGTAAACTCCCCTACACTTAGGACATTGTGCACTTTGTTTAAATCTCGCTAAGGAAGAGACAACTAAAGAGATTCCTATTTTAATATTGGAAAATATAAAATAGTGAATCGAAAAGAGTTTAGGATAGAACCGGGAAGAAGGGAACACGGAATCACGAGTCGTCAAGAATCATCAAGAGTGGATCATTGAGCGCTCGAATCCCTGATTAAGAAGAGAGGAGAGGAAAGCGAACCAACGGGTCTCCCCTACACTTAGGATAAAGAAAGCGAAAAGATAGATGCATGGGTTGCCTCCCAAGAAGCGCTTGATTTTTGTTAACCGAGTCGTGAGCCTGACTCGACCTTGATGATCAATGGAAGAAGCATGAAACATATCCACCAGGATCAAAGACATAGTTTTCGTCCATAAAATAGCACAAGCTTAAGGCGAACAAGGCAAGCCAAAGAAGAATAGGCAAGGTTCCCTTAAGCAGCGATGGAGCACGGTGGAAGCAAGGGTGGTGAGGTGCAAGCATGTCTTCAAAATTTCCAAAGATATTTCCTTTTATTTCATCAGGTGGATACGGAGATGGCTTAAAGATTTCAATACCGGGGTCGAACACCTTTTCCTTTAGGGGAAAATAGCACACAGGCTCAGCAGAATGGGAAGAAGATCCGCGAAGAAGCACAACCTCGTCCTCAGAAGATGGACAAAGAGGTGTTAACTCATACGTGCTGCGGATATTGGTGTCGACCGGTTTCTTCTCCTTTGAAAGAATGTGCTTCAAATCTAAAGTAGGATCAAGACGATAATCTTCAAAGTCCAAAGGAGGTGCATCACTCTCATGAGGGAAGTAAGTGTTGAGAAATGCATAGAAATCTTCCTCAAATGAGTAATCATCCAAAGTAGGATCGAGTGATGGTGGAGGATCTTCATTGTGTGAAGAATCACTCGAAAGAGTATCGGCCTCATCGAAATCATCATACGTGGGCAGCTCGGGATACTCAGAAGTAAGTTCATCATAATCATCCGAATCTGAGCTAGAATCATCATCATAAGCATCAAAGATCGGTGGATAATCATAAATGGGTGAAGGTTCCAGATTAGATAGAGAATCATCCACATCATCATGAAAAAGTGGATTATCAATGGAAGAGTCGAATAGAGGATTGTTGTAGACGACAAAATCATCAAGCACATTAATCATATTCATTGATTCTCGGCCTCCAAAGGTTGTACTGGTAAGCTTCCCCATTTTGAAAACTTGTGCATCATCCCCGACTCTTAAGATTAACTCACCTTCGGCAACATCAACTAGAGCTCGTCCGGTTCTCAAGAATGGCCGACCAAGTATTAAAGGAATACAAGGGTCCATTTCATAATCAACAACCACAAAGTCGACTGGGAAAGTAAATGTGCCAACTTTGATGAACACGTCTTCGGCTATACCAACAGGGTAAGCGAGAGTGCGATTTGCAAGTTCGAGAGTCATCTTTATTGGAGTGAGGTCGGGCAATGATAGTATTTTCCAAACACTCAAAGGCATCAGATTTATACTGGCCCCGAGATCAGCAAGGGCAGTAAATTCTTCAGTTTTGTTGAACACGCAAGGCAACACAAAACAACCGGGATCTCTAAGCTTTTCCGGAAGTTCTTTAAGAATAACTGCAGAGCAGTTTTCATTTAAGCGTGTGTTGGCGAGTTCAATCAGATTCTCCTTCTTGTTAAGCAATTCCTTAAATGCTTTGACAAATTTGGGCATGTGGACAAGTGCCTCAAGAAAGCTAATGTTGAAGTTCATTTGAGAGATCATCTTCACATAGCGTGACACTTCAGCGTCATCCTTGGTTAGCATTTTGGTTTTGCCTAAACGAGAGGGATAAGGGATATTGGGTTTGGGTGGTGAAGGTGCAGGTGTAGTAGGTAAAGGTTGAGATGTTGAAGGGTCCTTCCTAGAAACATTGTCATGACGAGGCGGAGACGGTAATGGTGCACTAATACTAGGTGTAGGAGGGGTAGGGATAAATGGTGGTGGAGGAGGTGTAGATGATGGGGGTGGGATTGGTGAATCGACAATGGTAATTCCACTACGAGTAGTAATAGCACTCACATTAGCTCGCAGATTGGTGACGGTGTTTGAAGGTAGAGAACTTGAAGTAGAAGGTTGAGCTGCGGGCAAGAAACTAGCAAGCATATTCTTCAAATCATTGGTTTGATTGCTGAAGGAGGATTGAATATTATCTCGAAGCTCGGATCTAATCTCATTCCCTTGCTCGGTGATATCTCCTTTCAGATTGATAATTTGGCTTTGTAGATTCTTGATTTGCTCACCTTGGGTTCTCATGATGGCTTCAACATCGGGATCAATGGGTGGGGTTTGTTGGGCGGGTGAGTGATAAGGATTAGAAGCTCTTGGTGAGATTTGGTTGCTTCTATTATAGTTGTTGGCGGGGTTGTGGTTTTGAGGAGAAAAACCGGGTGAAAGGTAGTTGTTGGATCGGTAACTCAGCAAATTTCTATCCCCTTGAGGTCGAGCTTGGTAATTTTCCGGTGAATAATTACCATAAGCTGCATACACATTTTCCGGATTTCCTTGTGTAGAAGGACAATCGGTGTATGAATGAGGACCGCCGCATGTTTCACAAGGATTAGCAACCGCTTTAACTTGTTATTGTTGTTGGTTTGAAGCGAGAAGCGTGATACTTTTGCTCATTTCAGTCATCATGCGGGTGAGTTCGGTCATATCAGGGTTTGCTGAAGTAGAGGAAACATTGACTCTCGGGTTGTTCCTTGAAAAAGCAGAGGAATCCCAGTTTTTGTGGTGAGTAGTCATGTTCTCAATAAGCTCTCTACACTCCTCGGGTCTCCTTTTCATGAATGTGCCACCGGCGGCTGCATTAATCGTATCACGATCACGAAAAGTCAAACCGTTGTAGAAAGTATCAATTAAGGTCACAGGGAGCATGTTGTGGTTCGGACAACGATCAATCAAGACATTATATCTTTCCCAAGCATCAAAAAGAGATTCATCGGGTTCTTGCATGAAACCGCTGATTTGATTGCGAAGGCTTGTGACCATGGATAGTGGAAAGTAGCGCGACAAAAAGCGTTGAGTCATGTCATCCCAAGTGTGAATAGAATTCTTCGGGAGACGATCAAACCATTTCTCGACATGATGCGATAAAGTATGTGGGAAGAGTTGTAGGCGTAGAACATCCATTGTGGCACCAGGCAACTTCATGCTTTGGGTGATTGTAATGAACTTGTCGAGGTGTTTGTTGGCATCATCATCAGGCAATCCACGGAATGGGTTAGTTTGCACTTGCTGAATCATGTGGTGCTTCAACGAAAATTCCGGAGCCGTGATTTGCATCGGCGCAATCGGTCCTCCTCGTCCAAACATGGTAGGTTGACAAAGCTCCTCCATTGTCCGAAGATCGGGCTGTGGAAGAACATTGTTGTTATTGTTGAGGTGCGGTGGATTATTGTTGTTGTTAATACCTGACATACTTAAATCTTCTCGAGTCTCGGGCTCTTGATAATTAGAAGATCTAGTACGCATACACCTGAAAATGCAAAACAAAAAGAAACCAAACACAAAGAGAATATATATACACAATAAAAATAAAATCTTTTTGGATTTTTGAAATTTTTAATTTTTATGTGTTTTTTAACAATTTTTAAATTTTTATGGACTTTTGAATTTTTTAAGCAAGAAAATAACGCTCACAAGTGAACGGATCCCAAAAAGCAACGCGTCTCTCACAGAAAACCGTTAATCTTTACGAAAAGAGCCGGCAGCGGTGCCATTTGATAACTAGATTTTACTCAGGTAAAAAGATTAGTTCGTTATTGTATGTCTCTTCGAATTGAAAACCGGATTTAATGTGTGACTCTATTGTCTTTGGTGGAACAAATAGTTGTGTCGTCGTAGTATATTAAAAGTGCAAAAACAATTAAAGTAAAAGGCGTTAAAATAAATCTAAATCTAATTTAAATAAATGGTGCAAGTAATTAAAGGCGAGACGAGAAATTAAAGGGCACTAAATGTAAATAACGCAAACTTAAATCTAACTAAGGCAAACTTAAAACGCAACTAAAACTAAAACTAAGGCAAAGCTAAAATAAATCTAAGGCAATAAACTTAAAGTGCGTCTAAGGAAAAAGGCAGAAAAAATAAAGCTTGAAAATAAAAAGGCAGAAACTTAAAAACTGAATTTAAAGAAACTGAAATTTTCCTATTCGGAATAAATACCCTTATCCGGAACAATACAGCCTATTCGGAATAATGGCAACACGGAATAATCCCTATGCGGAATAAACCACCATGCGGAATAACTAGACCCTATTCGGAATAACAACCTACTCGGAATAAAGTGCCAACTCAGAAAAGTGCCTATGCGGAATAGTAGGTTTATGCGGAATAATCCTTCTATCCGGAATAAGTAGCTTATGCGGAATAATGGCCCCTATTCGGAAAGTCTTGTTATTCGGAATCTTCTGCTCTATGCGGAATAGTCCCCTATTCGGAATAATGAATATTCCGAATAGAGTACTCTGGTAAAACCCTTACTCGGAATATCCTCCCCTACCCTGAATACTTATTATTCCTGATGAACCACGTAAAAAAATGCTTCACTCGGAATGTCTGGGAAAGATCGGAAGCTGGAAAATACAGTAACTAATACCCGAAGAACAAGGAAAAAGGAATAACACGAATCTAATCAAAACAAAGCTAAATCAACCACAAGATTAAATCAAACAAACAAATTAACATCTATTAACCATAAACAATCAATCCAAAACAATCAAACTCACAAAACTAATCAAAATAATCAAAACCACTTGATCAAAATAAGAAAAATAAGAACATGAACATGAACATAAACAATAAGAATCAAAGATTAAGAAAGGTAGAATGAGATTAACAAGATAAAGATAAAGATTAACAAGAATTAAAAGAAAAACTTACTTGAAATTAAATGGTAATTAAGGTGCAAGACAGGAATTTAAATTTGACAAGTATTTAAATGACAAGGTAATTAAAAGTGGAAGAACTAATTGTCACGATTAGCCAACAAAGAAAAATAATTAACTAGCCTAATCTATATATAGGGGAGGATTAGGAAGCTTCCTCCCCTCCTTCATTTTCTCTTAATTACAAGATTAAGTCCTTCCTTCTTTAATCTTCTTTTAATTGCACCATTAGTCCTTAAGCCTTTATTCTTCATTAATCTTGGACTTTAAATGGTTTTGTCTCGGGATTTCTTGGAACTCGTCTTTTAATTCTTCAATAAAGTAGACTTGAGTTCTTCGATTTTAAGTAAACTTCCGTCTTTCGACTTTTTTTTCGATAAATCTTTAGAATTGGTCTTGGACTTCCGTTCTTTTTGCACTCTTGACTTCTCGACTTCATTTTTCATCTTTTTCTTCAATAAAATCCCGTGAATGCCGTGTTTTCCCCACTTTTCACAATTTCCTCCTAAATCACAACAAAAACACAAACCACGCATAATTCCGACATAATAGACATAAAATACACGTTTGGCTCGGTTATTATTGTAATTAAGTGGTAAAAAGAATGGGTGTTTACACACCTATCAGTTTTTGTATGTTTTATATTTTGTAGTTTTCTTTTGGTGGTTTAAATATATATACGATAATATACAAGATCATGATCAAAGGATACTCTAGAATAGTTTACCACCACTATTCTGCATATTCTTCTGCCAACTCCTTAAGTGTCGCTGGTGAGAATGATTTCATGCCTAGCTTTTCGATCAAAAACTCGATACGTCCTCGATCTAAGGCCTTTGTGAAGATATCCGTCAACTGATACTCAGTGTTGACAAAATACAATTCGATCACTCCATTTTCCACTTGCTCTTTGATGAAGTGGTAGCGTATGTCAATATGCTTTGCTCGGGAATGTTGAACGTAGTTGCAGCAAAGGGCAATTGCACTTTTGTTATCATAGTACATCGAGATTTTTTTGAATCCAAGACCGTAGTCAGTAAATTGAGATCGCATCTAAAGAACTTGAGCACAACAACCGGACATAGCAATGTATTCAGCCTCTGTACCTGATATCGCAGCGCTTTTCTGCCTTTTAGATGCCCAACTAACCAGTCTATCTCCAAGAAGTTGCACACTACCAGAAGTGCTACGTCTAGTATCTTGACACCCAACATAATTCGCATCTTCATATGATATTAGTGTAATAGAGGAATCCTTCGGATACCACAGACCACGATAAGTGTTCCTTTAAGATACCGAAAGATCCTTTTCACAACATGTAAGTGCTTTTCGGTAGGCCGAGCCTGATACCGGGCACACATGCATATAGCAAATTACAAATCAGGCCTGCTAGCAGTCAGATAGAGAAGGGTGCCGATCATTCCACGGTAAAGTTTAGGATCGACAGCTATCCCTTCCTTATCTTCATCTAACTTGGATCTCTCCACCATTGGAGTATCCACGGGGTCATAATTTTCAAAGTGATACTTCTTTAGTGATTCAAGAGCAAATTTGGATTGATTAATAAAGATGCCTATGGGATTCTTAGAAATTTGCAACCCTAAGAAAAATGAAATTTTTCCCATCATCAACATCTTAAAGTGTGTGGACATAATTTTCTCAAAATGGTCAGACAATCTTTGAGTAGTGGCAGCAAAAATTATATTATCAACATAAATTTGTACCAGTATCATGTCGTTGTCCTCCTTGAGAATAAATAATGTTGGGTCCACTTTGCCTTTGGAGAAGCCTTTTGAGATGAGATAAGACGATAGGAGATCATACCACGCGTGTGGAGCTTGTTTCAACCATAAAGAGCCTTCTTGAGCTTGTACACGTGATTAAGATACTCTGAGTTGACGAATCCATTCGGCTGGCTTACGTAGACATCTTCCCTTAGTTCACCATTAAGAAATGCTGTCTTAACATCCATTTGGTAGACGATCATGTTCATGTGGGCAGCATAAGCAAGGAATAGTCTAATTTCCTCCAATCGTGTCACAAGAGCAAAGGATTCTTCAAATTCAATACCCAAAGCTTGTTTGTAACCTCTCTAGCTTTGTTCTTCAGCACTCTACCTAACTCATCGATTTTAACCTTATATACCCACAACAATGTAAGGATTTCAACGTTGCTGGGTAAAGGAACTAATTCCCACACTTCAAGACGTTGAAATTCATTAAGTTCCTCTTGCATGGCTTCAATCCAAGATGATTTTGTCATGGCTTGTTGCCAATTTTTAGGTTAAGTATCGGAAAGAAATGCATCAAAGTAGAAATATAATGCATGTTCTTGGAGTTGGTGGCGTGTTAAGACTGGTCGATTGATCTCACCAATAATATTGCGGATTGGGTGATCCTTTGTCCATTTTGTGTTGTGAGTTTCAATCCGTGGTGGTCGGGAGTGAACGATTGCAAGAGCTTCCTCTGAGGTAGACGCACCGTTAGGGTTTTCAGGTATTTGTGAACCAAAGAAAGGAAGCTCTTGTAAGTGAGCAAATTCCAAATCGTGATCAAAGTGATCCTCTTCACCATCATTAGGAACAAGTGGGGGTGATGATTCAGGTGTAGTTTGTGAATTGGTAGGGGATGGGACATCTGGTTTAATAGTAACAGTAGATGTCTCGGACTGATTTCCATTATCTTGAGCAACAACTTCGGGTATATCTTGATTAAAAAAGTATAGAAACTAAAACTAACACAACAAAAAACCTTATATCATCCCATGGCTCTTGATACCAATTGTAGAACAATGATAATCTTATAACTAATCAAGAGGGTTGTTGTTATTCTAGAGAGATATAGTAGAGAGAGAAACTAAGAAAACTTTATTAATGTAAAAAGTGAAATAAACAACCAACACCCCTTTCCATGGTGGAAAGGGGTTTATATACCCAAGTCCTTAAGTGGACTTGGGCCTCCGGCCCATGAACATGCTCATGGGTCGGGCTAAACATAAGTATTACTTAAACAATACTACGAGCCTATAACTATATTGTTGGAGTGACCGAGACTTTCTTAATACACAAAACGTATTTCCAACATGCGCCATTAGGGAGGAAGGGTATTCAAATACTTAGTGTTGAGCTGAAACTGCGGTATCTTCATATAAAAATATTGATCTCATTCATCATTAAAGTGAATCTTAAATAGTAATCATGAAGTGATTCCCCTAGAACATAAGCAAACTTATCAAACGTGTCATATAGCTTACACTCTCGTTCTTGTTGTGCTAACAAGGTGCCTTGCATCAAAATGAGAATTCTCTCCCATAAATCTTTGGCAACTTTGTGATGACTCACGAGTTTGTAGAAATTTGGAGGAAGACCTTGGAGGATGATGTTTGTAGCTTGAATATCACACTTAGCTTGAATCTTAGCCTCTTCGTTCAATTCGGACATTGTGCGAGAACGAGTAACCGTACCCTCCATGACGTTACCATAATCTAATGGTCCATTTTGAACCAAGGCCAAAATAAAATGTCCATTATCGCGATTCATCACATAAAGTTCCATTCTAGACGTCCATGCCTCGTACATTTCATTCACCAACATAGGTGGACGATTATCCGTACTCGAGAGGATGAACTTATCCGTAAGAGATGTATACTCCATTGCGATAAATAAAATTTACAAACGATGATCGAATAATGAGAGAAAGTAAATGTGCTTGTAGTCGAAAGAACAATACGGGATTTTACAATTCGTGGAGAAACCGAGAAATAAATTCGCGGGATTTTACAAACCACCGAAAAACCCGTAAAAATTCTAGAATCCTTGATTGTGATGATACTTTGATGATTGAGGTCCCCTAAAATTGCCTTGATGAGTAACTGAAACGAATCGAGCAAATTTATGTGTTCTATCTCGGAAAAAAATGCTAGTAGTTTATCTCGGAAAATAGGTACTACACGACCTCGAAAAACAGTAGAATACACAATCTCGGAAAGTTCTGAAAGTTGCTATCTCGGAAAGATCTATAGTACTGATCTCAGAAATGTGAATGTTTCTATCTCGGAAAACTCTAAGACTCGCTATCTCGGGAAATTGTGAAGACTTGCTATCTCGAAAAAATTATAACATTTGCTATATGGGAAATCTTTTTAGTAGTGATCTCGGAAAGAACAACAAACGCTATCTCGGAAATTTCTAATTCCCAATCTCGGAAAGAATAGGCAGTGACTATCTCAGAAAGTATCTCGGAATATAGGGTAGTAGTTATCTCGGAAAAAGTTGGCGGTTGTTATCTCGGAAATTAGGGTTTCTAAACTCGGAAATTTTCAAAAATATGAAACTTTTTGGATCTCAAAAAGGCAACTTTTACAAGTGTTTTCGGTGAAACGCAAGTTTTATAACTTCGTAGGGACTAGAAAAATACAAACTTTTTCAAATTTATGGCGAAAATTTTGAAATAAATATTTGTACTTTTTATGAACTTTCTTCACCAAAAATCAATCCAAACACCAAAAATATTTGTGTTTTTAGTCACAATATGATAACCAAAACACTACTAAATAAAAGTAGATTGTTAGTGCAAACATTGCGATGTTTTGTCGATATAATCTCTTTGTGTTTTGTTGAGGACAAACGTATAATTCGCAATATATTATATAAAATGTTAAGGAACTCGTAATCACTCAAGAATACATTTGTATACTTCTCTCGAGCTCTCCAAGATCGCATTCGGCATGAATCACTCAAGATATGAATAAACATGTCATTAACCTAACTAAGTGATCAAGGATTAATATTTTCTTAAAACTCACATTTAATCAAATGTGACAAAAGATTTTAATAAACTTTATTTTTAAGAAAATGTTTTATTTAAAAAGAAAATGGAAATTTGAATTTGGAATATTCCAAAGAATATTCCCTAAGGCATATTCAAAAGAATATTCTTTAATTTAAATTTGGCATATTCTATATGCCAAAGGAATATCCTTTGAAGGTATAAACTACCCCAGATGGCATATCCCCACTAAAGGACAAAAATGCATGGTCTTCAAGTCGGAGGTCCTTAAGGAACCCGCGGTTCCTTATTGATAAGGAACCGCGGGGGCACTTAAGGAACCGCGTGTGTTTTCAACCGTTGCACTATTGCCCTATAAATAGTGGATCATTTCCAGCTTTTCTTTCAACCCTTTTTGCACAGTTTCTTCAAAAACATCTTTAAACTCCTTAATTAGTTAGTTTAGATTAATCTTGTTTAAGATGTGATTCTCTCCTTCAATCCTCTCATCCTCTCAAGTGCAAAGAGAAGAGTACTTTCATTACCATGAAGTGTTGGGTTCATAACATGATGAAGAGCTCTCCTTCTAGATCAAGTCATTATTTTCCTACTATGTATATGTAGAAGATCCAAGTGTAGGGTTCACTTGGATGTGTTTGTAAGGGTAGTAGATCCAAGAGATGGTTATCCTTGGATTAGGTGTTAGTTGTATAGATCTAAGTTTTTTAATACTTGAATATAGTGTTAGAGTCATAGATCTAAGTGGTGAGTACTTAGATTTATATGGTTTATGTGTTTAGGCCATAAAACACAAGGTTTGTTATGTTGGGCCATAAAACATAACTAGGGTAAAGAGTTGTGTCATAGTGAAGAGTTGGGTAGGTGTGTAGAGTGGGGTAGTTTTGAAGAGTGGTGTAGTTGTGTATATCCAAATTGGTGTGTCAATTTGGAAGTTGTGTAGATGGGTGTAGATTGGTCCTACCTAAGATTAGGACTCGACATCTAGCCTTGTGTCGGGAAATGGTGAATTAGGCGACGTTGTGTAGATTGGTCCTACCTAAGATTAGGACTCGACATCTAGCTTAGTGTCGGAAATGTGTAAGCGACTTGTATGGTTTTATCCGCCTTGAAAGGAGTTTTGTTGACTAGTGAAGTAACTCTCGAGTAAGGTGTACTCGAGGAGTGGAGTAGGGCGAAGAGGAGCTTCGTGACCAAACCACTATAAATCATCGTGTCGGTACTTTCATTTACATTTATGTCTTTACCTTTTAGATGTATTTATAGTTACATACTTGTTGTTATGTGTTGTGTGCATCTCATAATCTAAACATCTAAGTTGCGGAAAATCTAAGGCTTAGTACGTGTGTGCTTCATGTTTAGATTATGGTCAAGTGTACATCACTTAGTCTAAACATCCTAGTTGCGGAAAAGCTTATGCTTAGTATGTGTGTGCATAGTGTTTAGACTATTGCTTGATGTACTCTTGATTTGATTTGTTTGTGTGTTTACTTACTTGTAGTATTTATCATTCAATCAAACACATCTCATATCTAGTCAAGCTTGATCGAGAATTTGATACAAAGGATTGTTAAAGTTTAACATGTAACAAATGGCATCGTCCACTGTAGGCGGTTCCTTAAAGGGACACGCGACTCGTTAGTGATAAGGAACCGCGGGTATGTTTAAAGAACCGCGCACAGTGGGTTTATGCGAAATGTTTTGAAAAGTAACTAGAAACTATTCAACCCCCCCCCCCCCCCTCTAGTTTCTACATGGATGATTTTAGGTAGGATTAAACCATAGAAAATATAAAAAAAAAAAATTGCACGTGGTGTTTTAGATCAAAATCACACGAACACAATGATAAACAAACTAATAAACAAGACACTCATCCCATGGCTCTTGATACCATTTGTAGAGTGATGTACATCTTGAATCTAGAGAGAGAGAGAGGAGGTTACACACATACTTTTAGAGAGAGAAAGTGAGAAAAAACACATGTTAGTGAAAAATAAATGAGCAACCACACCCTCTCCAACTAAGGAGAGGGTTTATATACACAAGTCTTGTGATAGGCTTAGACTTACAATAGGTCGTCGGCTATTACTTAATGGACTGGGCTTATGCCTTTTTTCCTTAGCTTATATTACTGGAGTACGAGCTACTAACTAATATATTGTTGGAGTGACCGATCATTCCTAAATACGGAAAATTGTATTTCCAACAGTTGTTCATCAGTCGTTGTTTATAAACCATGTTTTTTTCATCAAATATGAGTAAGATACCATCTTTAACGTGTGATATCTCATACATATGGCTTGGAATTCGAGTGATAACAAAACATGAGTAAATACTCACCAAAACTATATAACTTTTATGTTTTAAAAATTTTCTAATTCGAATTTAATATAAGTCAAATTTATAGTTACAAAAATGCAATAAAGGGCAATACATACATTTTAATGAAAAATTAAAAACTAAAAAGAACATCATTTTTATCACTTACACTAATAAAATGATTAGTAGTGCATTATGGTACAAACTATAGTATACTTAACGAAACTTAAACACTAAAATATTTTTTAGACATTTTATAAAATATCTTGTGTGCAACAAATATATCTAAGGCTAACTTTAGCATATTATATGTCACTCAAATGACACTGAATTTGAGTGATTCAAATTTTTTAGGTTAAGAATGGCCAAAAGGTTATAACTTACGAGTTTTAAGTTTTGAGTAATAGTGTTTTTAAGCTTGACAAAATTAGAGCTGAAGACGCCTAAAAATTTAAGAAATTTATAACCCGCTTAGAAAGTTGAAAAAGGTTGTGATGCATATATCAATATGCATACAAGATTAAATAGAAATAAATTATGTTAATTATGATCAAATTAATTTTTGTAAAACTTTATCGTTTGAAAGTTATGTGCGTTTGTAGTTTGAGGATGAATTATAAAAACAATCAAAAGGACCAAATGGCCCCTCTAAAAAATTTTGTGTTTCATTCTTTTTGAACCGTTAAATGAAGGTTGGTTTTAATGGTTCATCTAACTTTTTATACATTTCCATTTATCACCAGTTTTCATAGGATCGTAACTCATCTCAAATTAGCCATTCAGTACTTTAATCGAGAATGGGTATTTGTACAAATTCATCGGTCGAAGTCTTCATCATGGTATGCCACAAAGACGGTGGGTGATTAACCCTAATAACTTTCCACAAGATATGTTTGTTATTGAAAAATGAGTAAACCATTGTAAGATCTCAATTTGAGCAGAAAAAAGCCTTCTAAGTTTGTATTCTCTCTTTATAATAAATGGTCTATTTATTGATGGTCGAACGATAGAACTTCAACCCGCACGTGATGGATTCACAACCCATTGTCTAAGACATTAGAGTCTAGGGATGCTAATTATTTTCAAAGTGTTGGTGATAGTGAGGTTCAACGACCAATCAACAAGGATAAAGCCAAAGTTGCTACGAGAAAGAAAAAAAGGTCAATCATCGCGTTTGTCAACTATGTCCCATGAAGATGAATTGGATAGGTTGATCGTATTTGAGATGGTAAATGCAGGCAAAGACGGCCACCTAGCATTTTTTCTACATGAAGAAAAAAGAGTTAGAATGTCGTCAAATCGAGTTGGCAAATCAGGCTCGACAACTGAAACTAGACGTCGAGCGCCAGAGAATGGAGCAACGTTGGCTAAAACCTGAAGACTTAGGATTCTATATGGTTTCTTACAATCACTTGGATGGGCAAGGACGGGAATGCCATGAACAACTCACGGCGATATTAAGGAGTGATGGAATTTGGATTTTTAGTTTTTTTATTTACCCATGTATCGTTTTAATTTATTCTGTTTAAGTTGTTATTTACATGTGTATCGTATTTTATTTGATGAAATAAAAATTTTAATTTATGAATAAAAAATAAAGGTGATAGTGGAAAGATGGGATGCAGGTGGGTTGGTGGCGAGTTTTTTTTCCTTAGGTTGCTTAGAGGGGTGGTGAATATAGGCAGTGAGTGAGTTTTTTACGCGTAGGTTACCACCCCATCCGAAAACTCACGCGTGAGTTATGTCTCGCTGTGGTGAAATCCTCACCTAGATGAGTTACCATTTTGTGGGCCTTTATTTTTTTTCTCTTTATTTTTTTTAGTTTATTTGATTAGTTTGTGAGTGGATTGGGTATTTAGTAGGGTATGGCGTGGCGTTGAGTTTCTCACCGCCAGTAAGGTTGTAAAGTAGGTTGAGTGAGCGAAGAGAGAAAGCTGATGTGGCGTTGAGGTGGCGATGAGTTTTTGGCTCACCACTCCAAGTAGCCTTATTACCCTTGATAGGTGAGTTTTAGGTGAGTTAGTGTGGGGAGAGAGAAAGCTGAGGTGGCAGATGGTTTTTTGTGCACAACTCCCTCTATTCTAGGGATGAACGTGGATCTGGATTCGATGTCTGGAACTGGAACCGGTAGAACCGAGAACCAAAATTTTGAGAAAAATAGGAACCGAGAATCGAACGAAATATATTTTGCGGTTCCAGTTCTGGTTATTTTGTTCTACCCGTATAGGGACCGATTTAATAGAAGAAAAAAAACCTCATTCACTAATGAGTTAGGACAGTAATAACCATTAATAATTCTTTTAAATATTTACAACAATTTACGTTAAAAGCAATAACATTTAACAAACTAAAGCATAAACTCAAAAAAATAATCATTCTATAGTTTCATAAGTTCACTACTTTTCTTTTTCTCATATGCGTATCAGAGTTATCGGGCTCAATATATAAAGAATATATTTTGCATGCCTAGTCATATTATATAAATATTCTTGTTACAAACTAAAATAAAAAATTTCACAAATTATTCAAACTTATTGAACGTACAATATCAACAATTATAACATACAAACCATTTTTTATACTATACAGACGTACTGATTAGTAATTCTGTACTAACAAGACATACATATTTCAGTAATACTGAAAAGACATACATTGAATTGATGATAGTTGTTTATGTTTGAAAGGATTAAGATTGGAGTTTAAGGTGTTTGGTCTTTTTTTAAAGTAAGTTAGCTGTGTTTTTTATATAACCTATAATATTAGCTTTTGAGTCTCGTAATAAAAAATTATAATATTTTTATAATTAACGGGTATTTGATTCCAGAACCGAGAACCAGTGTAATCGAACCGACCCGAGTAATAAAATCTGAAAAACAAGAACCAACGGTTCCGGTTCAGTTATTCGTGGTCCGGTTCAGTTTTTCGTGGTTCCGGTCTAGTTCTCGGTTCCAGTCCGGTTCTTTGATTCTTTTGCTCATCCCTACTCTAGCCTTAACTCATGTAGATACCTATAGCCCTATGAATTTATCAGCAATTTGATGGACCTGACAAACTGTCCGATAAATAAAACATTAGACCATTACTGGTAGACCATAACATACGAACTATCCTAAAGGTAATATTCTAGGTTTGTTCCGGAATGTGTTATCATTTTGTTAAGGTTTGCAAGGTCGATTAATCATGGATGGCGAGCTACGTGGCCACCGACCCTGTCCATTAATGTAACAGGGTCAAACAAATAGGTTAACTGTGGTCAACGAAGATAAAAGGTGGTCAAATGTGCCAAAAACATCTAATCTTGTTGAAAGTGCCTAAAACGTACCGTACACTTGTTTTTGATCAATTATAGTATCTATTTAAATATATTAAAATGTTTTAAAAAAGTTTTGCTTATAATATCAAAAACTCGCCGAAAATACAAAAAATTACCAATATTCAAATTTTGCCAAAAATGTCAATCCGATTAATCCTCAATCCCATATTTACTGATTACAAGTTACAAAGTAGTCGACGGGCCGACTAACGATTCACGATTTTTGAAACGTTGAATTTTGTTATTTCAACAACGAATGCCGTGTACTTATATAGATACCAAGGTTGCAAAATTCGCGAATCGCTAGTCGGCCGGTCGACCACCTTGTAGCGTGTAATCGTTCTAGGCGAGATTAATCGGTGATTAATCAGCGATTAATCGGACTGGCGTTTTAGCAAATATTTGGTATTTTTGGCAACTTTTGAGTAATTCTAGTGAGTTTTATGTATTTTGGCAATATTATTCTTAAAATACAACTTATCATACATATAAATAGTTACTATAATTGAAAAACACAAGTTTTTAGACTCAGTTTTGAGTATTTTTGGCAAAATTTACAGGTTTTGGCAAGTTTGACCTCCCTTGACCTTCGTTGACCGCCATTAATCGCTTTTTCATTAATCGGCAAGGTTGAGCGTCTTGTAGCGATTAATCGGGCTTGTAGACCTTTTTTTGCAACATTGATAGATACAATGAATAGATTTCTATGAATATGGTGATTTAATGGTTTCTTTTGGATAAAATAACAAATTAAAATATTAACATACAGTTATGTCTAATTGCTATGACAATTTTAAATTTCTTTCGGTTTTTATTGGTCTTACAAAGGTTATCAATCTAAGGTCGTACCAAAACATCAAAACACATTCTCGTTTCTTAATCTGAGTTTTATCCGATTTGATATTTCGATAAAACCATCAAAATAATTCGATCTGAAAGTGTTTACCCGACTCTCAGATTCCTATGATCATAAAATCCTAAGAAAGATCAAAGTAATTGTGATCATGAAGAACGAAGAATCGGCGAGGGACATGACGAGCAAGTTCGATAAGTTAGAAAAGTTTGAAGGCCAGGATATTCGCTGTTGGCAAAAGAATATGGACTTTCTTCTTACCACTCTGTAAGTTGTGTACTTTCCGAGTACACCCAGTCGCGAATGGTCCAAGGATGAAACTTTGGAGACGACTAGGAAGAGGATGAAGGGGGAGAACGATTACTACATATGTCGTGGTCATATTCTAAATGGTATGTCTGATTCTCTATTCGATATCTTTCAAAACACTGAATTTTCAAATCACTGTGGGAGTCCTTGGAATCTAAATACATAGCAGAAGATGCTTCTACAAAGAAGTTTCATGTTAGTAATTTCATGAATTACAAAATGGTTGATTCCAGGCCTGTCATGGACCAGTATCTTGAAATGTTAACGATTATGGGAAAGAACACCTAACACGATTTGATGATAGATGAGGCTGTCTCGGTTGAAGTATTTATAGATAAATTGCCCCCTTCTTGGAAAGAATTCAAACATGGTTTGAAACATAAAAAAGAAGAATTAAATTTGGTTCAACTTAGTAGTCATTTAGGAATGAAAAATGATTCTTGTGCCTAATAATGATGCCTACTTATGTGCCTAATGATTTGATTGGTTGGTTTGAATAAATGATTGGTGGGAAATTGGAGAGAGTAAATGTACAATACACATGTACAAGTGATTTATGCATTAGGCATGTATTTAGGCATGTGTTTTAGGTCTAAATAGCATTACTCTTTAGGAATTGAGAAAGGACTAAGAAATCAAGAACTTGATAATAATCCTAAAGAGAAGAACTAAATTGGATCATCTTTTGTGAATATGGAGCAAAAAATTCTAACGAACAAAAGAAAGTTCAAACGCGTTGATGATAAATTTGCCAAAAAAAAGAGTACGGTGACTTGTTGGAAATGTAAACAAACTGTCATATGAAGAAGGATCGTCTCTCTCTTAAGATCAGTGATAGCGTTGGTTCAAATGGGTCTAAGGATCCCGAAAAGCAACAAGGTTGTAATTCTTATTTTATGCAGAATTTTGATAATGTTTTACATTATGTTTCTTTTACTTCTAATGCATTTTAAATTCAGCTGGATGACGTTGCTTGGTGGGTTGACTCGAGTGCAACAAGTCATGTTTGCAAGGATCTTTGTAGGTTTCATGTTTGTAAATCGATTGAAGATGGATCATTTGTAAAGATGAGAAACATTGCAAGCAAACCAATCAAAGAAATAGGGTATTTTTTATTAACTTTCATTTCTAGAAAAACTTTATGGTTAGATAACGTATTGTATGTACGTGGGATTCGAAAGAATCTTTTTTCTGAAATTGTGTTGAATAAGTGTGGCTACAAACAAGTGTTGAAAAGTGACAAGTATATCTTGCCAAGAACATGGTTTGTATGTTTGATTTGGTTATAAATGTAATGGGAGGGATAATTTGGGTTTGACCCATAAAAACCGAAAATTGAATCGAATTAAACCCGAACTATAATCGAACCAAACATAAAATTCGGGTTTAGGGTCATAACCGAATTACAAATTCGATTTTCGATTTATATATAGGTTTGGCAATCGGACCCTAAAATCAAAATTATACAAATGTACATATCTTTTTTATATATTTATATACATATATAATTATTATTAAAATTTAATCTTAATATAAGAAACAATTTTTATACTTGAAATAATTTTTTTACTAAATATCTATATAATTATATATATATTTTCCAAAAATTCGAATCAACCCAAAAACCGAATCAGATTTAAATTCGATTTTTGGTTTGGTTGATATCTAGTTCTATTCGGTTTGGTTTTCAGGTTGACTTATAAAAATTTGTCCGAGCACCTCGAATCGAATGAACTGAATAATCCGATAACCAACCGAAAAACACCCCTGCACAACACAGGTTCCAAACCCATGATTAGAAGCATCGGGTTCCAAATTGATAATGCAGAAACGATTAACTTTCCCCATGAATTTAAAACGCAACAATGTAGTAGGTCGGTCGGTCATCCATTGAGATAGTACCATAACTGCATTCAGTTATCACAAGTTTCAAATACAGTTTTATTCTACAAACAAAAATATCACAACATAGACTGTTCAATTTATTTGATCATGTGAACAACAATGCTTTACTGAATATTCTCGTTCATTAAGCTAAGCCTCATATATCAGTAATCATTTTATAAATTCAAGAATGGTGTAGAAATCATCGATATAAATAGCTCGAAAACTTTTGAAACCAGCCGACTTGCCAAGTTGATGGTATTCCTCCTCAGTACGGTGCTTACCTTTGGCGCGATAAATTGTCATGACAAAGATGTCACCTTCTAACAACGCTCGGGTACGATGACTATCGTCTGTATGGCTAGGTAACACAGGCTCACATGCAATTAGCTTACCTCCAACAGGAATTGCATTAAAACAGTTTATCATGATTCGTCGAACCTCCTCATCTGTCCATGTTGTTAAAACCCACTGCATCCGATAAAAACCAAATTACTTCTCATTAAAATAAAAATAACTAACTCTATACAAAAATATAAATAACTTATGTCTAACATATAGAGCGAAAATATTTTGCTTAAAAGCTCGTGAGAATGATAAAGGCCTCTTGCCCTCTTGGCAATAAACAATACTCATCAGTTTTATCCACGGCTAGACGAACAATATGTCTTAAAAAAGAAATTGTAGAAACAGATATTACTGTAGTAATTAAACCAGTTATAGTAGCTCTGCTTCTCTTTAGACACTTCCAAAATTAGGAGTCTGGGACCATTTCTTATGATATGGATTTCCTTATCTACGGATTTTGAAATTCGGACTTCAGCATGAAAGGTTAGCGCATTATTGTTTTTATTATAGTTTTTGTAAAGTTCCTCTAGTTATAACAAACCAGCTTTCCGGTGAAGGAAAAGAGATTACGACCATGCATGTATATATCAATATTGTCCAATCAAACACGCAAAACCAATCCACTACACTAAAAAACACTCCGTCACGTCAGCTTTTCCAATTTCATATCTAAAAAAAGAAAACAAATCTTATCATCACACAATTTCCACACCACCACACCAATTTTTCCACTTATTTTCATAAACTACAATCAACAATTTATTTATTCATATCTAATATACTTTATTCATAAAATAAAAACCATATCCTAAAAAAACAACAATACGAAAATTAAAAAAAAAAAAAAACAATACAGAAATAAAAAAAAATACGGAAATAAATAAATAAAAATTAATTTTCACTTCGAGCAAGTTTCTTTTTTATTTCTTCTTTTTTCGCATTGATAAAACGAGCTTCGATTTCGTCACAACCCGAGTCGATCTTGTGAGAAATTTTAGTTTCTCCATCATAAGCCAATCGTTGTCTTGTTTAGCGACACTTCGTAGGCTTCTTTGGCGGCTTGCCTTTTGAGTCGAAACTCGACGGTTAGAACATCCACGAATGGGTTCGACCCACTACTCGCTCCCGTGCTCGTTGACTCGGATCTTGCCTTCTTTCCGGTTCGTTCTTTTTCGGGGGACGGGTCTTGCATCAGGTGCAAAAAGAGCCTCTTTTGCAAGAGACGGAACGTCGCCGGTTAAATCAACGACTTCGGAAGGGTCCCATTTCGCATGGGCTTTCAAAACATTCCAAGCGTCTTCGAGGTGGAAAGTGTTGTTTTTATTTTCTTCCTGATACATTGTTCGAGCCCTCGCCATCACATCCAAATTACTTTTCCCACTTTTGATTGCCGCCTTGCTACGTCGGTAACAACCATTGAACTTTTGGCAAGCGTGGTTCAAATCTCTAAATTTACTCGAAATCATATCCTTGGTACGGTTTTAAAAATTTTGGTTATAAAAAGTCCCCATAACCCTATACCAAAACGTTTCTCCTTTTTGAGATCTCCCGACATTCGGGTCCTCCGAAATCTCAACATAACATTTGGCAAGCAATGCCTCCTCCGATGCAACCCAACGTGACTTAGTTTTCGAAACATCCGAGTTTTTCTCGAAATCCGCCCTTAGTTGGCTCAAGTCAACATTTTTTTTGCCCGCCCGTTTACGCGGGTTTTTGTGATTGGGGTTTGGGTTGTGAGGATTGTGGTTCATCGAAGGATGGTGGATTTTCTTGAAGCTTTTGGAATTCAATATCCTCATCGGATTGAAATTGAGTGTATTTTTGTCGTTGGAAATTTTCGTATGTTTGACGTTGGACTTCTAGCCATTCCGGATCATCGGAGTATAGTTCTTGTGAAGACGGACCTCCGGTAAAGCGTTAAGGAGGCCAACGAAAGAAGGTTTGTTGGGGTTTTCAGACATGATTTCGTATGTGATATGTAAAAGATTAAGAGGATTTGGAGTGTGTAAATTTATAGGATATACTATTATGTATATATAGGGGTTTAAAAAGAAAGTTTTTTTGGTTATTAAAAAGCTAGCCGTTGGCTTTAAATATTTTATTTTTTTTTAAAACTAGCTGTTAAGGCTATTTTGAATATTCAAAAGAAAAAAAGTTTATTTTACAAAAACTAACCGTTGGCTAACAGGTATTTAAAAAAAATTCAAATTTTTTTATAGCCAAAACAATATAGCCGTTTAGGGGTATGTTTGGTTTGTTTAAATTGATAAAGAGGGGTAGTGTAAAGTTCAAGAGGGTGAGTTTTGTAAAATTACAAAGTTTCCACGGGTGTGGTTGTGACCACGGTGTAGTTCACGCCGTGGATCACGGTGTGGTCACGCGGAGCCACGCCGGGCAACGCCCCATCACGCCGTGACCACTCGTTTCACTCTAAGTACTCTTTCCATCCCATTTTAATACTACGCAGTCCCTTAACGATTTTTTTCATCAACAATATTTTTATAATTTATAATAGATTGATTAATGTAGATGTTTTATATTTAGAAAAACAAACTTAACTTTTAATTAAATTAATAATTTTTTTTATATAAGAAATTAATAATATGAGTGAAACTAGAAAATTAATTAATTATATATATACTACATATAAAACATTTAGGCCGTTTAAAAATAGAATGCATCTACTAATGCATTGTGTACAATTAAAGCAAGTTTAAAAAACTAAAATAGCAAAATTTAACACCTCATTAATACAAACATAATTTAGTACTCATGTTAAAACTAATTAATACATAATAATTAATACGCAATTAATAATAAAAAATAATTAATACTACTTAATATATAATTAAAACACCACATTATTTAATTGTATAAGTATATATTCACATTGTACAACAACTAAAAACATATATCTACAAAATATACATATGTTGTCTACAAAAAATAATAGTGCATATAGTTTTAAAAACTGAATTGTGCCAACTGGTTCAACCGGAAAGTCGGAGTTACTGTGGGTTCGGTTAGTCAGTTACATACAGTTACCCAAAACTCAAGTTGTCATTTTTCGAGATGTCGTTGTAAGAAAAACGTAAAATTAAAATTATGTTCGCCGTAAATTATGTTAAAGAGTACTCGACGGTGCAATACGCGGGTTTCCTGCTAGTCATTTTTTATTTAAAAACCTGGACAAAGTTTTAGAATAAATGAAAATAATAATAATAACAATATAAATGAAACGGAGGAAATAAGGAAAAAGTTCAACGTAAACCCTTAGTTTAGCATATACTCAATCAACCAATTACAACCACCCATTTTTATCATGTAACAAAAAAAACTCATTTTTAAAAAAATTAAATATCTCACAAACCGTTCATCGTTACGTAAAACAAAACATATCATCACGACGAGAATTAAATCATCTATTTATCGAGGGGCACATGCATATACTTTCGACGAACTTTTTTTCGCCTTTTTTTCTTAAGTCACGATGATTCGTCACGAAACATATATGATTTTTAAAAAATCATATATGATTCATATCACGAACCATATATGATTTTCTGAAAATCATATATGATTCATGACGAATCATATATGATTCATGACGAATCATATATTATTCTCTCATACGTGACTTAAGAAAAAAAAGTCGAAAAAAAGTTCGTCGAAAATATAGACATGTGCCCTTCGATAGAAAGATAATTTAATTATCGTTGCCATGGTGTATTTTTTTCGTTTGACGATTTACCGTTCGTGAGATATTTAATTTTTAAAAAAATGATGGGAAGTGGGTTTTTTAGATATTGGGTGATTATAATTGGTTAAATAGGTTTATTCTAATATAAGGGTTTACATATATATTAACTCGAGGAAATAATTTGTTTCACATGAACTAATAAAATAATAGGCCAATTTCATATATCACTCCATTTTTAAAATCAAATTCATATATATCCAAAATACTTAAAAATTGTATATTATATATTTAATAGTTGCAATTTAAATATATATGAAATTAAAGTAAAATATGCAATCCTTTTATAGTAACCGTTATACAAATTGCTTTTATAAAAACTGAACGGTTACCTTCATGAAAATTGCATCTCCGTTGGGAATAGAGTTAAACATATCACCACCAACATGTGTCACACCTGCACAAAATATCACGTGATTGCCTTTAGATTTTTTTTTAACAAATTTTGCCTTTAGTTTAGATACATGCTACATTTATGTTTGTGTATGAATTTCACGTGAAACTCACCATCAATTTTAGGAGCTTTTGCAACAACTTCAGGCAAATCAAAGTTAACACCTTCTTTAATGTTATCAAACTTGTCTATAATCATTCTCAAGCAATCACCAGCACTACCACCCACGTCCACCAATCGTTCGACACCATTAAACCCATCGTAATCTTCTAAAACCCTTTCCATGAACGGTACAGATACACCCGACATTGCCTTTTGCATCAGCTCGTTCATCTCGGGTTTCTTTCCATAGATTCCATAAGCCGTCTCACCACCATTGGCCTTTACGAAAGGCTCAGTCGATGAGTCCACCACTGCTTCGTGCACAACTGACCATGCTTTCATTAGCTCCTCTTGGTGGTGTTGTAACACGTATGCCCCATATGACAAACCATTTTTATCTGTTACTAGTGTCTTTCCTATATCTGTCAATGAGTATCTAATGACATATATAATGTATCATTCAGCTAGACAAACAATATTAGAATAAATATTTAAAATAACATTTGTTAGCTACATAGAATTTAATACCTTCGTTGCGCAGTATTAGCAGAGGTTATGTGCTCATTAAAAACACCATAACTCGTGAGCATACGAAGAATACGCTGTAGGTTTTCAGGATCTCCGGTACCAGAAGGGAGGATGCTTGAGAGAATCTCCGAGGACAAAAGTGGTGTGTTTGAGCCGTTTTGCCATATCGCATCAGCAACCTTGAGTCGAACAACTGCATTGAGCGACATCGGTACACTGATCATGTTTGCTAGCTCCATGATAGCCAATCTTGCGTTGTTATCTTCTCGCTTTTCCATATCGAGCTTTCGGATTTAGATGTGTCTTGAGTTTGCTAAGTAGATATATAGCAGTAGAAGGGAGCTTGGGTAGTATGTTAATCCCCTGACCTGATTAGTAAGGACCATACATTTTTACTTTATCTTGTTATCCTATTTGGTCATTTTGGTGTGAATAAAGACCGAAAATAGTGAAAAGAATGGCGTGAACAAAGATAAAAGATAGTTTTGCTGTTTTCTTCCACTACTTTAGATTAAAGGTGGCAATAAGTTGTGTTACCTAGGCCGATCTTAGAGCAAATAGAGTTATCACGGCGTGGCTTGGTGTTGTCCTGCATGGCTCGGCGTGACCACATCGTGGTTTTCGGCATGACCACAGTTACGCGCGTGGAAGGCGTGTGATAACCAAAAAAAATTCATTTTCTCCCCTTTTGACACTTATTATAACTAGCCCTTAAGTTTTTATTACTTTCGGAACCCCCCCCCCCCCCCTACCCACTACTTTAGATTAAAGGTGGCAATAAGTTGTGTTACCTAGGCCGATCTTAGAGAAAACGGAGTCATCACGGCGTGGCTTGGTGTTGTCCTGCATGGCTCGGCGTGAACACATCGTGGTTTTCGGCATGACCACAGCTACGCGCGTGGAAGGCGTGTGATAACCAAAAAAAATTCATTTTCTCCCTTTTTGACACTTATTATAACTAGCCCTTGAGTTTTTATTATTTTCGGAAACACCCCCCCCCCCCCCCCCCCCCCCCCCCCACTACTTTAGATTAAAGGTGGCAATAAGTTGTGAAGAAAATTTCTATCAACATCGAGGAACTAAAATTTCTATCAACGTCGACTCGGAATTGTGACGAAACCGAAGCTCGTTTGATCAATGAGAAAAAGGATGAAATCAAAAAGAAATATGCAATTGAATAAATTAGTTTTATTTTATTCACTTTTAAAAAAAAAATCGTATTGTTTTTATTTTAAGATGTAATGTTTTTATTTGAATGAATAAAGTAAATTAGGATTTAAATAAAGTAAATTAGGATTTAAATAAATTAATTGTTGAGGTTAGTTTATGAAATTTAGTAGAAAATTTGGTGTGTTGGCGTGGAAATGGTGTGATGATAAGATGGGTTTTTTTTTGTGTAGATGTGGAAGTGAAAATGCTGACGTGGCGGAGTGTTTTTTGGTGTGGAGGTGTGATGACTCCTTGTGCTCTTATACGTTTTGTTGTTAACTAGACCGATCTTTTTTTTAGAACGAAAAATGTTAGTGGTTAGTGGGTCGAGTCGTGGAATGACATCCAAGCGGAAGAATGCTTTCTTCGAACCCCCGCCTTATATTAGACTCCTTATCCGCTTCGTCTGAAAGGACCTTGGCAGGTCTTGAACCCGAGACCTTCAGAAAACCTCCCCCGAGGAAACCACTTAGTGGAACTTTGGTGGCCAACTAGACCGATCTTATATACTCATTTTTATGGGTGTTGATTAATCGTCGTTTAATCGTTACAAGAGCGTTAATTTTTCGGATTCATATAAAAAAGATTAATAGCGGTTAATTGTGATGAACGACGATTAAAAAAGGTTAAACTTACAGAAAATTTGCAAATCTTGCAGAAAATACCGAAAACTCACTGTAAACTTGTATTTATTAGTATAGAGTAGTAATTATTTATATGTTTGTTAAATTGGATTTTAAGAATATATTGCCGAAAATACTTAAAGCTCGTTAGAAATACTCAAAATTTGCCGGATATACGCAAAACTTGTTAAAAATGAAGATCCGATTAATCACCGATTAAACTTGCCCAGAACGATTACAAATTAGAAACTGGTCTATCAGCCGACTAGCGATTAACGATTTTTGCAACATTGCTTCTTATATATTAAAACGAAATGTTTTGCAAGAATTTTTATATATATGTAGAAAATCAAATTTTCATTTAATTAGTATTATTTTTTAGAACTAAATACTGTTAGTTTTTTAAATAATAAAAATAATTTATTTTTATATTTGATATAAAAAATTAAAAAATCGTGAAAATTTGATAGAGTAAAAATGATACAAATATAGAGTTAAGATATATGTAAACCTTTAAATTAGCATAAACCTATTCAACCAATTATAATCACTTATTTTTTAAAAAACTCACTTCCCACCACTTTTTTAAAAATTAAATATCTCACAAACGGTAAATCGTCAAACGAAAAAAAATACACTATTGCAACGAGAATTAAATCATCTATCTATCGAGGGGCACATGTATATACTTTCGACGAACTTTTTTTTAATTTTTTTCTTAAGTCACGTCTGAGAGGAATCATGTATGATTCGTCATGAATCATATATGATTCGTCACGAATCATATATGATTTTCAGAAAATCATATATGATTCGTGATATGAATCATATATGATTTTATGAAAATCATATATGTTTCGTGACGAATCATACATGATTCCTCTCAGACGTGATTTAAGAAAAAATGTCGAAAAAAAATTCGTCGAAAGTATATACATGTGCCCCTCGATAGATAGATGATTTAATTCTCGTCGCGATAATATGTTTTGTTTTACGTAACGATGAACGGTTTGTGAGATATTTAATTTTTAAAAAATGAGCTTTTTTTGTTACATGATAAAAATGGGTGGTTTTTATTGGTTGAGTAATTCTATGCTAAACTAAGGGTTTATGTTAAACTTTTTCCTATAAATATAAGTGTCACATTTTGAATTTTCTTCTATTTTCCAATATGAGACACATATAATTTTATATATTATTTAAATAGTTTAGAAAATAAACAAAAATCACTTGCATTTTATATTCTATAAACTTTATATCTTAAACATATAAATCAATATAAAAACTAATATTAATACATAATTAGTGATTTTTATGTAAAACCATGTGCATAATTATTAGTTTTATTAACATCATAATTATAAAACATTTTAAACGATCTTTTTTATATATCCGTATATTAAACTAAAATAGCAAAACAAATTTAATTTATAAGTAAGCCTCATGTGTGCACAAAACTTACGATTAATATTTATCATATAGAGATTTGAGAACTATAAGATCACATATTTGACGTGTATCAATTTGAACAGGTCTATTTATTTCGATTAGAGGTGCAAATCTAATCCGGATTTTTAAAAATCCGGTCAAAAAATCCGATCCGGATTTTCTAAAAACAGGATTTTAAAAACCCGGTCCGGATTTTTTAGTCCGATCCGGATTGACCGGATTTCCATTTTTTCCGAAAACCGGATAAAAACCGGATCATTTACCGGATTTATCCGGTTTTTAAAAAATCCGGATAAATCCGGATTTTAATAAGTTTAATTCTTTTTATTTATTTTTATAAATATATTCGGATTTTTTGACCGGATAAAACCGAATTTTTTAAAAAGTCAAAGTAGCCGTTACATTGACTTTTTTAAAAAAAATCGAATTAGACGAAGGTGAGTTTGAAGATATAGAAGTTGAAGTCGGAGATGTAGAAGAAGAATATGAAGATATACTTTGAGTATAAGGGGTGATGGCAATGCTGAAGCTCGACATGCTCGAAGTAGCCGAAGCTCGAAATGTATTAGTGATTATTATAGTTTTATTGTAGTGTTTAAATAAAAATTATGAACTTGTATGATTGTATTGTTGAAATAAAAAATTATTGTGATTTTTTTTAATGTTTTATAGTTGTATTTTTTTTAATGTTTGTAAATAAATTCCGAAAAAATGGTACGAACACTTTTAACCGAAAAAGCCGATCCGAACAGTTTTAACCGAAAAAAACCCGATCCGAACATTTTTTAACCGAAAAATCCGATCCGAAAAAAATCCGATAACGAAAATTTTAATCTGAAAAAAACCGATACGAACTTTTTTATCCGAAAAAATTCGATTCAGAAAAATCCGATCCGATCCGAATCCGGATTTTCAAAAATCCGGATTTATCAAATCCGGATTTTGAAATCGAATCCGGTTTAATCCGGTTTATTCGCACCTCTAATTTCGATACACACCAATTAGTTTCAAAAGTAACTTTGAAAAGAAAAATGACGCAAAATATTACATGTAACAAATTATACTATATAATATTTATTTATGTTGGACTTGCGATGATGCCAAGCCAGTGATCAGCTTAGAAGCATTGAAGATCCGACCTTGTTGTCCGACATAGCACAGAGCCATGGCTTGATCCGACATTGTTCACTAGCCTAGCTGAGCAGACTGCTTGGGGATTAAAATAATTGGTTAGTGGCCTCTCGACTCACTTTACCTCTCATTACTTGCCCGTTCTTCATTTATTTAGCCAGACAGTTCTCTATATACACACATACATGCAATACTTGTGTAGTTAGGTGGTTTAGATATCAAGGAGTGGTGATTTGTGGGTGGTTTGGTGTTTTGTAGAATCACATGCAATTTTTGTTTAGTTTATGTGGTTTAAATTTGAAATACTGATTATCAATTATTGTTTTGGTGTTAAAGAATTGATTCCTAGGTTTTGCTTCTATTAGATTCGTAGTTCTCATTTTTATGTTTTTTTGTTTCTAGATTTAGGGACATATGTTTGTGGGTTTTAAGTTTTGTGATAAGTTTGGTATGTGATCATAACTGGCGATGTTACAGATTTTGTTGCATAATTGACTAGACTCAAGGCCCGCCCTATGGGCGGATTGTTTCACAGAATATTGAATGAGAAATTATAAAATTCTAAGACATACCAATAATGATTGTGAACAATAAAATGTAATAATAAGCAATGAGAAATAAAAAAGGTGTAAAAAATGTAATATTGAGAAATAAAATAAATGCATAAGTGTTTAGACTAACGTATAAGATAATAAATCACAATCATAATCTATGAAGTACTTCTCTGTATAGATAACGTTTCAAAGAATATAATATTCAAACGATAAATAAGTTGATGTTGTAAAATCCGAAAGAAAAGTACATATACTTCATTATCATACGAAAAAAATGATGTCGAAACATGCAAGATCACACAATGTATGGATAAGACGCAACTTTATGGTTTTCGACCCCTGCTAAAATGTATCTATTTCTACCCACCGCAACCTCGGCAAAACTCGGATCAAATAATAATTGTTTATGAAACATGTACTTTAAATGTGTCTTGACATCGAGAGCTATTATAGGAACTGACTTAAAATAAATACATTTTTTGAATCAATTTCTTATACAAAAAATACTTTAAACTAAAAGTGCGGATAAACACTGCCATTGCAAGATGAGTGTGTCGGAGAAGCATTAACATGGACTTCCTGACAAATAAGAAACTATTAAGAACCTTTCGTATGTATATTAAAATTCTTCTAATATTTCAGCCACTAATTTTCTGATAATGCACAAAATATTTGAATATTTCAACCACTACCTTTCTCATAATGAAAGGGCATATTAGACATTCAGCCTCAGTAAAATAGTAAATTAGCTAAGCCATGTTAAATTCTATTAATCTCAAAGTGATAACAAAGATCTTTTGAGTTCCATACATAATAATTTAGTACATTAATTTGTAGTCATATTTCACCTATTAAAACTTACATGGATCAATAAGTAGCCCATCTTAGTAAGTATAACCTATGTACTAAATTTTTTATCAAAATATTTAATATCATGAACATATTCAAATCACAACTCTAACATGGTTAAAAACTAAAGTCAAGAACGTAAAAGAATCTGGTTAGGTCAAATTCCACCTTCCATGTAATTAAATCGACATAATTTTAAATGTGAAAATAAAACTTCTTTTTTAGTGATTGGACTGTCGAAACAAACAATAAAATCATTAAGTAAACTTTTTCGATGATATCACTTCATATTGACCTGCGTGAGTGTAAACCCTTATGAGAAGGTGTAGGTAAACTCTTCAAATCCGATTTATTTGATATTTTGCCAAATAATAATTTTCTTGGCTACATTTAACCAGTTTGGCCTATTTACCTTTTAGCCAATAATAACTCTTGTGCACAAAAAGATCACCCAAACCAGTCATCAATAAGTAACGGGTTAAAATCTACCCATCTACCCACCATCTACTTTTAAAGCTCATTATTCAAGCATATTAGCAGTATCATTAAAATGGCATGTCTATAATTCGAAAACATGTATATGTTAGACTACTAATAGATTCATGCATACATTTGAGAGCAATTGGATTGATAAAAATTGAAGAGATATAGTACCTTATCGGTAAGTAAATCTATTGTTCCATGACTTTAGTAAGATTGGCAGATGATACACACCGAGGAAGTTGAAACTGGACCACTACTGAGACAATGGATTTTTCATGGCCATTCCGGACTCAAACCATCACACTTACATAGCATGTACCAAACTCTGAACTAATATGAGGCATTACATACATAGGTGTATTCCTTAACTTCTTCACGTTGCATTGGACGAATGCATAGGTTTATTTCTTTAACTTCTTCAACCTGCATTAGACGAATATATAATCAGATATGAAGAACATATAATGTCAATTGTTCAGAGACTTCTAATTTTTCTTTTTAATTTTATTAAATGTGTTACTCCGATTTTTTTAATAAATCAAAATTTCGATGAACAATAAAACAGTGTTCATTCCAATGTATTTAGGATATTATCAGGTACATTAGTATTTCAGTTGTTATGATAAAATATCATAGATTGAAGTTATGTTTCTGAAAAAATGAATTATGAACCTTATCGGCAGTTCATGCGCTTGTATCTGGAGGTACAAAAAAGGAGAGTATTTACTGTGATTCTGAGGGTCAAAATCTGGCACAAGGATGAAACCCCATGTCATTCAAATTGAAAGGTTCTCAAACAAAATAGTCAAATCAGATATTCTTGATTCACTTCTGCAACACCAAAGATATCACACTTCACTAAAACGCCATCACTGAAAATAGAAATTCAAACATTAGATGAGATGAAGTAAAAATACTAAATCAACTAAAATCACAAGCATAAGTGGATACACATATACTGGAACAATATTATATGAATCAACCAACTAATTCCAATATATTCCTTATTTACAACTCTGATCAAAATCAGAAGATATTAACCATTTTGCTTTTTAGCCACGTTACTACAGAAAAAAAGCCAATTACATATAGTTTCTAACCTTCTAAGTTGTTTGTGCAGTAGAAAAATCAACGTGCTCGTAACGTGTAAATTGGTTTTCTCTGGTGGTAAATATGACCTTCTTTAATTCCTAGAATGGTCAAGCGTTGTTAATAATCTCTATGTCAAACTTGTTTGTATTTCCATCCCCTACATACAATTCCTATTTTATCCATGGGTTTGTACGTCCATATTTAACACATGTGTACCCTGTTAATGCACTTATATGCCAAAGTTCTTTCATATTATCATACACATCATTGAACTTTTCAGGCCAAGTCTCATAGAAACAACACTACACTGGAGTTGTAGATCACTGTCACACACAGTGTTACATGTTTTAAGTTATATAAATATAAAAAAACATTATAAAAAACTAAATAACTTACTCAACATCATGGAGAATAAAAATTCTCCTTTTCTTCTCTTTACCACCGCCCTCCAAAGGAAAAAGATAAAAAATGGACACTATAGTACCAATAACATCTGCGATTAATTTATCAACTTATGTAAGACACAATACCTATTATATATAGTTACAAATCCGCAAAACAATACGAATGAGGATGTTACTACTTACCCACAAAGTCCGAGTCATTATATGTTTTGCCCTTAAAATTATGAAATGGTTCAAATTTGAAACCACGCAAGTTTTGGTCAAAGTGATTAAGCCTGGTAAGGAGAGTGTTTTTGTAAAAGGAGGGGAAACTTCCCACTTTTCTCGGACACTCCAAAATTACTTATTTTGTAGCAAGAACCTTCATCCAACACTGCCATAAACTTGTTCATATGTTCTTTTGGTACAGTTGCTTGAATGCGGTTACCCTACAAAGACAATAGTTGAACACAACATCATTCATCGACATGATGTCCAAAATAGTTTTTTTAAATTAATAGACATTACAATAATGAATCAAAAACAACAATTTCATACCTTTGGATCTTGAAGAACCACATCCAAACCCCATGGTTCATTTGGCCTCCAAATTGGATGACTTTTCCATACTATGGCGCACCTGACACACCTTGTCAGCAATTAACAAAACCATTTGTTGATCCATTTGCTTGTACTACATGAATCAGTTAAAAATACAAATTGTCATACAACTAACAATGATATTAACAAAGCATAAATTACAGGCGGATATATTACCTTAGTTAAGATGTAGAGGAAAGGGAGTAGTGTGTTTTTCTTAATAGAATTAACTCGATATATAGCTAATTAGGTTAAAACGGTTTTTAAAATTACTGGAATTTATGATGCGTTTCAAAGTTTAGCGGGATTCAGTTTACATAACTAAAACCTAATTCTTATCATGTTATTCAAATTCAAATTTTCTCAACCCTGAACTGTTTGATCAAAAAATTATAAAATTCATATTAGAAAACAATATCACAAATTTCTCAACCCTGACCAAAAAATTACAAATTTGTCAATCCTGACCAATAATTATACAATTCGTATTAAAAAAAACAAATCTAACTATCTAATCCAATTATACAAATTATGATAAAAAAACTAAAAAAAAATATGTGCCACAAACTATATACAAATTAATTAGTAATAAGCAATGATAAGGATAAAAAATACCTTTAAAATACTGCAATCGATTAAGATCCATATAGATGTAAATGATGTCTATTGTTTTCTTTGTATGGATCCAGTTAATTGAGACAACTTTGTTTTATGCAGATGAATGATGTTGTGTTTTTTATTAAAAGGTAAAACATTAGGTTGATGTAGATGAATGATGTTGCGTTTTTGATTAAGAATTAATTAGGGAAGAATTGTTTTGAGAAAAAAATTGTGTGATTGACTTAGATGCGATAATAAGTAAATGATGTAGTGAAAAGATGTTATTTGATCCTACGGTTTCAAAAATTGACACTGACAGGTGTCATTTTTTAAAGGGTTTTGGAAGGAGATTAAAAAACAAAACCTTGTTTTATATAGAAGGTAGATGGCATTATTATAAATTAAAAAAACATTATAAACAACACTACACTGGAGTTGTAGATCACTGTCACACACAGTGTTACATGTTTTAAGTTATATAAATATAAAAAAACATTATAAAAAACTAAATAACTTACTCAACATCATGGAGAATAAAAATTCTCCTTTTCTTCTCTTTACCACCGCCCTCCAAAGGAAAAAGATAAAAAATGGACACTATAGTACCAATAACATCTGCGATTAATTTATCAACTTATGTAAGACACAATACCTATTATATATAGTTACAAATCCGCAAAACAATACGAATGAGGATGTTACTACTTACCCACAAAGTCCGAGTCATTATATGTTTTGCCCTTAAAATTATGAAATGGTTCAAATTTGAAACCACGCAAGTTTTGGTCAAAGTGATTAAGCCTGGTAAGGAGAGTGTTTTTGTAAAAGGAGGGGAAACTTCCCACTTTTCTCGGACACTCCAAAATTACTTATTTTGTAGCAAGAACCTTCATCCAACACTGCCATAAACTTGTTCATATGTTCTTTTGGTACAGTTGCTTGAATGCGGTTACCCTACAAAGACAATAGTTGAACACAACATCATTCATCGACATGATGTCCAAAATAGTTTTTTTAAATTAATAGACATTACAATAATGAATCAAAAACAACAATTTCATACCTTTGGATCTTGAAGAACCACATCCAAACCCCATGGTTCATTTGGCCTCCAAATTGGATGACTTTTCCATACTATGGCGCACCTGACACACCTTGTCAGCAATTAACAAAACCATTTGTTGATCCATTTGCTTGTACTACATGAATCAGTTAAAAATACAAATTGTCATACAACTAACAATGATATTAACAAAGCATAAATTACAGGCGGATATATTACCTTAGTTAAGATGTAGAGGAAAGGGAGTAGTGTGTTTTTCTTAATAGAATTAACTCGATATATAGCTAATTAGGTTAAAACGGTTTTTAAAATTACTGGAATTTATGATGCGTTTCAAAGTTTAGCGGGATTCAGTTTACATAACTAAAACCTAATTCTTATCATGTTATTCAAATTCAAATTTTCTCAACCCTGAACTGTTTGATCAAAAAATTATAAAATTCATATTAGAAAACAATATCACAAATTTCTCAACCCTGACCAAAAAATTACAAATTTGTCAATCCTGACCAATAATTATACAATTCGTATTAAAAAAAACAAATCTAACTATCTAATCCAATTATACAAATTATGATAAAAAAACTAAAAAAAAATATGTGCCACAAACTATATACAAATTAATTAGTAATAAGCAATGATAAGGATAAAAAATACCTTTAAAATACTGCAATCGATTAAGATCCATATAGATGTAAATGATGTCTATTGTTTTCTTTGTATGGATCCAGTTAATTGAGACAACTTTGTTTTATGCAGATGAATGATGTTGTGTTTTTTATTAAAAGGTAAAACATTAGGTTGATGTAGATGAATGATGTTGCGTTTTTGATTAAGAATTAATTAGGGAAGAATTGTTTTGAGAAAAAAATTGTGTGATTGACTTAGATGCGATAATAAGTAAATGATGTAGTGAAAAGATGTTATTTGATCCTACGGTTTCAAAAATTGACACTGACAGGTGTCATTTTTTAAAGGGTTTTGGAAGGAGATTAAAAAACAAAACCTTGTTTTATATAGAAGGTAGATTTGTTATTTGGAGAATTGGTACGGAGTTTCTCTTATTTTTTTTAACGGCAGTTTGGTGCAGCGGAGTATCTTGCGTGCCATCGAGGCACCAAGTCTCTCAACCTGAGTTCGAATCATCTCACGAAAAGAATATCAACCCCCATTCTAGCCATCCAGTTTCCCATTAAGGGGCTTCAAGGCATTGCGATGGGATTCAAACCCGGCTGCCAATTCTAGAAAAATCCCCCATATGGGGAATGACAGGAGTCGAACCCCTGACCTCCCCCACATAAAGACTATAACCAAATGCATCCATCCAACTGAGCTAGACTTCATTTGCACGGAGTTTCTCTTATTGATCCTAGACGTCGTAATAAGAGCTTGCTTCTGATGCGTTTTGATCTCTAATTCCTTTATCTAATAGCACATGAAATGATCATGAAAACAAAGTTACCATTTTGAATCACTTCCCACAAGTCGATATCTTTGGACTTAACATAAGTCTTTAACGGGGTTTTTTAAAACCAAAAACCTTAGGTTCTAGCAAAGGTAGTTTTTGCACCGACCACTCCTTGACATATTTCTCTTAAGCCATGTATCTAACACTCAAATTTTCCAAACTTTAGGATTTTGAATTTTTTATAAAGAAGTTTTCAACTTAAAATGAACTCTCGGCAAGGTATTAATGTTTAAACAAACTTGAGAATCCCGCTCTGATATCAATTGTAGAAACGTAAGCGGGTGAATACTGTTTTTTCTACTTTATAAAAGTTTATAAAACTTCAAGTCTCAAAGAGTCTGAGTGGTGTATAAAGTGAAACATCAAACATCCAAGATAGATAGCAAGAGAATGAGAGTTTGACACCATGGTATATACTAGTTTATAACAAGGAGTTTATAGGGTTAAGTCCATATATTAGTAACTTACTTTCCAATTTTTATACATCTAGGTAACGAATTTTAGATATTACTAATATCATCATTAAACTTTCAAATTTGTTCCAATATAGGTAATATGACCGCTTAGTGTCGGTCAAAATATCGGTCGTTTTTCTAGTCTTAACCGACACCAAACGGTCATCTTACCTATATTGGAACAAATTTGAAAGTTTAATGATGATATTAGTAATATCTAAAGTTCGTTACCTAGATGTGTAAAAGTTGGAAAGTAAGTTACTAATATATGGACTTAACCTGAGTTTATATTATCTGTAGGTCTAGTTGCGAATCAACGACAACAATATTATTAATCTAGTATAACCTTTATAATAGACGAAAAACCGTTACAACTCCATTCCATCATATGCACAAAGATCGGTGCTCACTAAGAAGATATATCCCTCCGGTGACCTCAGTAACCACTCACAAGAATCTCGCAATTCAACTTAACCACTAAGACCACTAAGAACTTCCTTGGAAGTATCAAACAATACTAGATCAATATACGATCTAGGCTTGATCACAAAGATATAAGACTTATTACAACAGAATTGAATGAAAGATAAATGATAGATGAACCAAGCCCTAACCTAGCCTAGTGACTATATTATAATAGAAATTGTATCGAGAAGAAGATCTTATTGGTGTGGCTCTCTTGCGAAGATATGTTCTTTCAATAAGATGAAAAAAAGAATAGGTTAGAATACGAGAAGTGTATTGGACTTAAAGGGATAGAGAAAAGAAATAAGAGAGAAAAATAATGAAAGGAAAGAGGTAAAAACACACTAGCCAATTGGGGGTATTTGTAAGGCTGGTTAGCGTCGCATTATTTTTCTTCTCCACTTACCCAACTCACTTTACAACCTTATTTGCGGTGAGAAACTCACTGCTACATCATACCAATTTTTTTTCTTCTTAGTTTTTTTAATTCGTAAACAAAAAACGTAAACTAAAAACGTAAACGTAAACACTTTTATTCAATAATTAAACATTTATTTAATAACTAAAAAGATTATATAAACCCAAAAATTAAAAACGTAAACAGTTTTTTTTAACATTTTTATGTGTATTTCATTAATATTTTTTATTTTTTCAACACAAATAAATAGACCACGCACACAACATATACAATTGGAAGAAAAACCGCACACACAACATACACAAATAAAATAAAAGACCATCATCTTCAACCTTTTGCTTTTGCTGCTACTACACACACAACACACACAGTAGAAAAAAAAGAGACCAAGAAACTAAACTCACTACGGTGAAGTTTTGACACTAGCGAGTGCAAGCTACATAGTTCTAAATAGCTCGCTATAGCCCGCCTTAAGGCGCGCTAAAGCTTGAGGCGTGACCTCCGCGCTACGCAATAGGTCAAGGCGCGCTACGACATGAGGTGCGATTATTTTTTGAATTCAACCACAAAAAAATGAATATTATTACATGTAAGGAGAGTTTTCTAGCTTTAATTATTATATATAACACTTATTATGAACATAATATAGATATAGTATTGAAACACCTAAAACAAATAAACATTTTTATATGTTGTGCCGCTATAAGCCACGCTATAAAAACGCTAAAACTTCGCCTTAGCCGCTAAAACGTGTAGCTTGGACATGCCGCAACGCCACGCTTCACGCTATTTATAACCATGGCAAGCTACCATAACTTACGCGTGACTTTTTTGGCCAGGGTGGGAACTCAAGCGTGAGTTTCTCACTCACCGTGAGAACTCACCCCCACTCCATGCCTAACCAAAATAAAATTAAGCTTCTTTTAGCCATGTGTCCCAAGTCTGTTGAAGCAATGAGGAAAAAAAACACCCGACCAAAGAGCAACTTGCTATATTCTTCATCTTGAAAGCTTATTCAAACTTGCATATGAAACTTATACTGTATATGTTATAACTTATAAGTCGACCATTTTTAGGCCACAACATATACCAACAATAAATGAGACTAGAACTATTTAGTTGCGGTTTTGCCACAGTATAAAGATATGACAATTGCTTAGCAATACGTGAACCAAATTTATGTAACAATCTAGCTACTTAATTGATTCCATATACATGAGAACAACTTGCTGTGTTAGAAGTATATTTATGTCGTTTTTTTGTTCAAAATTGTACTATATAGTTTCATGAATTTGATGTTTTAGTTATACATTATAAAATATACGACATTTGCTTACTAAATTAAATGTGAAAAAGTAAGTAATATAGGGGAACACTAAAAGTTTATTCTTACTCTTTTAGAGTAAGCAAAAGTATTTTCTATTAATTTTCTCTTAAAAGAGTCATCAAAAGTTATTTTTATCAACTAATACTCTTAAGAAAAAGGATAAATAATAGAAGGGAGCAGTATAAGCATAGTTCTAAATAGCTCGCTATAACCCGCCTTAAGGCACGCTAAAGCTTGAGGCGTGACCTCCGCGCTACGCAATAGGTCAAGGCGCGCTACGACATGAGGTGCGGTTATTTTTTGAATTTAACTCCAAAAAATGAATATTATTACATGTAAGGAGAGTTTTCTAGCTTTAGTTATTATGTACAACACTTATTATGAACATAATACAAATATAGTATTGAAATACATAAAACAAATAAATATTTTTATATGTTGTGCCGCTATAAGCCACGCTATAAAAACGCTAAAGCTTCGCCTAAGCCGCTAAAGCGTGTAGCTTAGACATGCCGCAACGCCACGTTTCACGCTATTTATAACCATGAGTATAAGTCTATTCTTACTCAAAAAAGAGTAAAGAAAATTGTAAAACTTTTAATAACTCTTTTTTTTTAGGAAAAAGAGTAAGTAAAAGTGATGATTTATTTTGCTTACTCTAATATTCATTGCGTTTTAATAAGGAAAAGTTATAATGACTTAAATAATTATAAATCTTATTAGTAAGTAAAACTTTTATTAAGTAAATATCATTTATTTTGTATTGTTAGTTCATACGTAAAAACCTTAATTTACTAAAAAGTTGCGATAAACAAAAAATATATATACACAAGAGTTCATTTTGTTAATCAAACAAGTAAAACAATATAGAACATTTCAATTTGTTTGTAATCAACCGATAATAATACATAACTAAAACTTTATATAAAAAAGTCCGGGCGTACACGGTATTATAACTAGTATGTAAGTTTATAGACTTTAATTTTGATAGTCGTGTGTTAGGATCGAATTCGGGATTATGGGATTGCACATAATACGCAAAGAGTTAATTTATTAATAAATATATTTCTATGTTTATTAATAAAATCGAGGTTTAAACAATTAATCGTCGTTAAGTTTGAAGAGTTAAAGACTAACAGTTATCGTGGAATAAAATAGAAGAGGAAAAGAAAGATCCGGAACACCCCTTGGGTGGGCTTGACCGGCGGTAGAATAAATAAAGGGAGAAAGATTTTCTTGCCTTATTTGTTTTGTCTTGTGCTACAAGTTTACGTACCCTATATAAACACATAGAGGGCTTCATAATTCTTGTACCAAAATCTCTCCCTCCCTCTCCTCTCTTGCGATCGAACGACCAAACACCCTTATAGGGTTTCATTGAGTTGTTTGATTTCTTGAATCAAGTCCTAGCCCCTCTTTAGGGTTGTTGGGTTGATTTTCCACAAAATGTTTAAGCTCGTTTTATACGTACTAGTATTACGGTTAATTCGTTATTCTATGTGTGTACAAGAACGTGATACAATCTCATTATAGATTGAATCTTGGATCGATTAACAAAACGATAAGAGGTTAATCATTGATCCTCATAAACCCTAATTTGTCATTCGTTCTTGTTTATTGGAATCACATAGCTAAAAGGTACGTAACCTTAATTCGATTAATTATGAATGTGTTATTATTGTGATCTTGTTAAATCGCTTCCGTTATTACGTGCTTTGATATTTGCTTATGTTATTATAATTGTTATGAACTTCATAAACTTTCAGTGGCATCGAGAGCCGTTTTAACATGTTATAATTGTCGAGATATAAAGTTTTTTTAACTAATATTTATTTTGAGTTAAAACTACATGTTTTAGTGTTGTTAAAAAAATTTAGGATTTTGTTTTGATCATTTTTTTAAAAGTCGATTAAAAAAAAGAAGATTTTTTTTTTGGGTTTTGGTGGTCGTTTTTAAAACCGATTATTAAAAGTAAATAAATTGAAACCATAAAATCACATGTTTTGATATTAAGATAATTGCATGATTAATTGTTATGGCGTGTAAATTAAGGTTATGATACGTAGAGATTTCATTAATTTGTTAAGAGATTTGGGTGGATCCATGATGAAGATGCATGTTTTTTCATGGATCATATGGTGAAGTTTTGACAATAGCGAGTGCAAGCTACCCATAACTCACGCGTGACTTTTTTGGTCAGGGTGGAAACTCACGCGTTAGTTTCTCACTCATCGTGAGAACTCACCCCCACTCTATCCAGTGTAACCAAAATAAAATTAAGCTTTTTTTTAGCCATGTGTCCCAAGTATGTTGAAGCAATGAGGAAAAAAAACACCCGACCAAAGAGCAACTTGCTAACTTGCTATATTCTTCATCTTGAAAGCTTATTCAAACTTGCATATGAAACTTATACTGTATATGTTATAACTTATAAGTCGACCATTTTTAGGCCACAACATATACCAACAATAAATGAGACTAGAACTATTTAGTTGCGGTTTTGCCACAGTATAAAGATATGACAATTGCTTAGCAATACGTGAACCAAATTTATGTAACAATCTAGCTACTTAATTGATTCCATATACATGAGAACAACTTGCTGTGTTAGGGTGTGTTTGTTTTCTGAAAAAACGTCTGACTAAGGTCTGAGTCTGACCGGTCAGACGCGGTCAGACGTTTTCGTTGTTTGTTTTTTCGGTCAGAGTCAGAGTTTCTAAAATATAAATTTTTAGTCAGAGTCAGAGCCTACATCTTCGTCTGAGCAGATCTGAAAGTACCATAACCCTTCACCTACATCTCCTTCTTCTATGGTTTGGTAATCCCTTCACCTACATCTTCGTGCACCATCACCTCCAGCTCTATTTGCCTTCATCCTTTTCCACCAGCTGTTGACCCGATTAATGGGTATGTTTTTTTTTCCTATTATACATACCAATTTGATTGACCTTGCTTTTATTAAAGTTTCATACGAATTTGATAAGGGTTATGTTTAAAATGAATAGTTTTTTTATAAATTGATTGGATGGTTTTATTATATTCTTGATTTGAGTGAATCTGAGGTGTTTGTATTTGGGGAAAATCTATGAATTTGAGGTTTATGTTTAAAATGTTTTGTGTCGATTTAAGGAATCATTAGCAGAACATTAGCCTAGTATGATTTTGTGTTTATGTCTATTATGTTTTTAGTATATGATATAGTAGTTGTTGATATTAATGAAAAATAAAAATAATGAGCACGAGGCGAGTAGGTTTGGTAGGGTTAGGGACGGTAGAGAGTAGTCATTTAGAGAGAGAATCCTACGGATAGCGAGAGTGCACCTATTGATGCTGTTATTCCATTCTCGGCTATAGAAAAAATTGATTCCAGAGAAGCCCTTTTGGTGGTTAATCTCCGACAAACACATCCCCGGTTTTTATCATTTTGTTCGGGTTGGTCAACCTTCAAACTCGTCGTTAAGAGCTTGTTTATAGGATCTTCCCAATCTGGTGGAGTCAAGTTTGGTCCACACCAGTCGATATTCTCGACCTTCAAAAACTCGTTACTTTGGAAAAGTTCACTTCTTCTGATCTTTGAAGTACTCAAGAATGAAATGAATTGAGCTGTTTGATAAGTAGGGAAATTTGTTTCATCTTCCATATTTATGACAGTAACGCCCAAAGAAATGTAGAAAATAAAAAGAAAATTACGGATTTTGTTTTAGACACTTACAAAGTTTATGTAATTAGGTACGGACTAAGAAGATGAAAATTGAGTGTTTTGTTCCTGTGTAGCTTCAAACTCGTATACTGTTGTAGGAAGTTTAGCATCTATCCGTATGTGGAAATTTGCATCCAAATGTCTAGCGGGGGCACCGGTGGCCGAAAATTGAAAACCGACTTCAGAAAACTAACAAAAGGTGCCCAATATATATCAGATGATGAACTTTCATCTACTATTAGTAAAGATGATGGATTGGAGTGCCCGATATGCTATGAATCCTTTAACATTGTCAAAAATGTACCGATGTTTTATGGTGTGGTCATTCACTCTGTAAAAACTGTGTGTTGGCTCTTCGTTGGGCGATTGTCAAGGTCCCTCCTTTACCAATTCAGTTGCCCTTCTAATATCTTGCCCCTGGTGCAACCTATTATTCCCTCGCCTTTTAATAAAAGGAAACCTCAAGTATCCTCGTATGAACTACTTCCTTCTTTAGATGGTCGAGAGTTTGAACAATGATAAGGTGGTGAAGTCGCACAATGATTCTTGTGGTGAGTGTACGCCGTCAAAGTTGACTTCAAGAAGTCAACGAACCTACTCTAGTGTCCAAAGGCCTCCGCCTTCCGTCCCCACCGTTGGTTATTCTGGGATACAAGCTTACATGCGTAAGGGGCTGTTTTTCTTTGTTGAATTAACAGCCAAGTTCCCATTGGTTTTGTTCTTTCTGATTATTGTGTTGTATGCAATTCCAGCTAGTGCTGCAATATTGGCCTTGTATGTCATGCTCACTATATTATTTGCGCTTCCTTCATTTCTTGTTATGTGTTTTTCTTATCCTAGTTTGGATTGGTTGGTGAGGGAGATCACGGCTTAGGCTTCAGTACTTCACTTAGCATATTTCTAAGCGTGTCTCATGAGGTACAAATTCTTATACTTTTCAACCAGCAGTTTGGCTTATCTTGGTTGTTAGAAGTATGTGTTTACAGTTAACTGCTTTGTGTTTATGGTTGACTTTGCTAGTCAAGCAGTTTTGGGTGCTTATACTCGTGGATGTCAATCTTTTGTTCGAGATGTCGTGTAAGCCGTAATGAATGATTTGGAGTATGTAATGATTAGTATACTTGCTCATTATTTTTTGGTTGAATTTGAGAGTGTCATCTGTTGGCGCTTTAGTGCAAAACAGAGGGATTTCCGTGATAGGTACAGTGTTGTTGGATTTGTTTGACTTTGACATATGTAAGCACTTATCTGGTGTTTTGCTTAACTCTAAGTGTTCATTTTTTCTAATAAACTCTTTCATTTGCCCAATTTGCTTCTGTCATATAGACTCCTTGGTATAATAGTTTCATGTATTCTGGAAGTGTATCTATACACGTAATCGGCCACTTATAATTATTAAATACTTTTGTGCTTACCTCAAATGATTATAATTTATAGTCGCCAATCTTCCAATATTGTTATCAGCTTATAAAGAGTTCTAGATGCATTAGGGAAGCAACATAAATGTGATATAACATTGCTATTTTTCCTGATTTAGCAGTAAGCAACCTTCCACATAATTAACCCTTATCTCATACTACTATGATTGGTACTGTAAATTTATGGATTACAACAATGACATAATTATACTTGTTGCCTCTAATAAGAAAAAGTTATAGTGTTTTTTTAAGAACCGGCAAATGTTAGTGGTTAGTCGATCGAGTCGTGCAGTGACATCCAAGCGGGCAGAATGTCTTTTTCGAACCCTCACCTAGTTATGTTAAACTCTTTATCCGATTCACCTTTAAACTATATGTCTATTTATGTGTTTGCATTGTTTTTTATAGGAATGGGTGACGCCAACATATTGGGAGCGAAACCGATCAACAATATATGTAACTTACGATATGAAACAGCGACACAAATAATGCAAGCTAGGATTTAAAATATTTTGTTTTGGATAAGTTACTTGAATGTTCTTTCACGACGTTAAGTTTATGTATTATTTTTTGAGAATTCATGTAATAGTTTTTACTATGTTAAAATTTTGAATATGTATTAAGATAATTAATTTAAGCGTTTATTATTGTGTTAAGTATGCGATAAAAAAATGTTTTGTTTCATGTTTACACAAGCTACTTGTTTATTGTATTATTATTGTTAAATATATATCTAAAAATAGACCATTCAGACAATTATGAAAAAACAAACAATATTTTTTCATTCAGATTCAGACATTTATACCACCTCTTACCAGTAAGATGTGATAGTCAGATTCAGACCTAAAACATCTTAATGAAACAAACACCACCTTAGAAGTATATTTATGTCGTTTTTTTGTTCAAAATTGTACTATATAGTTTCATGAATTTGATGTTTTAGTTATACATTACAAAATTTATAACATTTGCTTATTAAATTAAATATGAAAAAATATGTAATAGAGGGGAGCACTAAAAGTTTATTCTTACTCTTTTGGAGTAAGCAAAAGTATTTTCTATTAATTTTCTACTAAAAGAGTCACCAAAAGTTATTTTTATCAACTCCTACTCTTAAGCAAAAGAGTAAGTAAAAGAGGGGAGTACTAAAAGTCTATTCTTACTCAAAAAAGAGTAAGGAAAAGTGTAAAACTTTTAATGACTATTTTTTAGTAGGAAAAAGAGTAAGCAAAAGTGATGATTTATTTTGCTTACACTTATATTCATTACGTTTTAATAAGGAAAAGTTATAATGACTTAAATAATTGTAAATCTTATTAGTAAGTAAAACTTTTAGTAAGTAAATGTCATTTATTTTGTAATGTTACTTATACGTAAAACCCTTAATTTACTAAAAAGTTGCGATAAACAAAAAACATATATACACAAGAGTCCATATTGTTAATCAAACAAGTAAAACAATATAGAACATTTCAATTTGTTTGTAATCAACCGACAATAATACATAACTAAAACTTTATATAAAAAATTCCGGACGTACACGGGTATTATAACTAGTATGTAAGTTTATGGACTTTAATTTTAATATTCGTGTGTTAGGATCGAATTCGAGATTACAAGATTGCACACAATACGTAAAGAGTTAATTTATTAATAAATGTATTTATATGTTTATTAATAAAATCGAGGTTTAAACAATTAACCGTCGTGAAGTTTGAAGAGTTAAAGACTAACATTTAACGTAGAATAAACTAGAAGAGGAAAAGAAAGATCCGGAACACCCCTTGGGTGGGCTTGATCGGCGGTAGAACAAAGAAAGGGAAAAATATTTTCTTGCCTTATTTGTTTTGTCTTGTGCTACAAGTTTAGGTACCCTATATAAACACATAGAGGGCTTCATTATTCTTGTACCAAAATCTCTCCCTCCCTCTCCTCTCTTGCGGTCAAACGACCAAACACCCTTATAGGGTTCCATTGAGTTGTTTGATTTCTTGAATCAAGTCCTAGCCCCTCTCTAGGGTTGTTGGGTTGATTTTCCACTAAATCTTTAAGCTCGTTTTATACGTACTAGTATTACGGTTAACTCGTTATTCTACGTGTGTACAAGAACGTGATACAATCTCATTATAGATTGAATCTTGGATCGTTTAACAAAATGATAAGGGGTTAATCATTGATCCTCATAAACTCTAATTTGTGATTCGTTCTTGTTTATTGGAATCACATAGCTAAAAGGTACGTAACCTTAATTCGATTAATTATGAATGTGTTATTATTATGATCTTGTTAAATCGCTTTCGCTATTACGTGCTTTGATCTTTGCTTATGTTATTATAATTGTTATGAACTTTATAAACTTTCAGTGGCATCGAGAGCCGTTTTAACATGTTATAATTATCGAGATCTAAAGTTTTTTTAACTAATAATTGTTTTGAGTTAAAACTACATGTTTTAGTGTTGTTAAAAAAATTAAGGTTTTGATCATTTTTTAAAAGTCGATTAAAAAAAAGAAGATATTTTTTCTGGGTTTTGGTGGTCGTTTTTTTAAACAGATTATTAAAAGTAAAAAAAAAATTGAAACCCTAAAATCACATGTTTTGATATTAAGATAATTGCATGATTAATTGTTGTGTCGTGTAAATTAAGGTTACGATCCGTAGAGATTTCATTAATTTGTTAAGTGATTTGGGTGGATCCATGATGAACATGCATGTTTTTCATGGATCATATGATTTTATGTGGTAATTGTTACGTATGTGCTACTTGTTTTATTTGATTCAATAAATCTAAAATTAGGGAAAACTTTTATATGTTTATAAAAACTTAGATTTGATGAATTTATTGAATAAATCGTATGCATGTGGCTATTTGATTTATTTATTGCACATATTGTTATTATGTGTTTATGATTTAGTTTTTTTTTGTTTATTTGAATTACATGAATTGTAGTAAACAAGGATAAAAATTTTTTAAGAAAAATAATATGGACTATATCATATAAAGATTAATAATTGTTTTGAGCTTTAAATTACATAGAATTACGTTGATTGATAATTTGCAATAATAATTAGAAAGGCCTACTCAATTTGACAAACTGTGTGGTGGGTATAATGTGTTGCTGGTCATGTACCCAACTAAGAAAGGAAGTTACGCCCTTTGTCGCTGACCATATTCCCGGCTTGCTTGTGCGTCAAATTGGAATTACCTACGATTATTAATTTGCACAATTACTTTAAGGTTGATTTACCGCAAATTCACATCTGAAACACAATGAATAAGGTTATTGATTTGTGCTTTAGCCGAGTTCTAGAAAAAGTACGTTGTGAATTTTGTTGTGGTTAATTCTTTAATTGGTTTAACCAATACCTCAACAATAATTTATGTATAATTTAGTCTCGCCGAAAAAGTTTACTAAAGTTTTATTAAACTTATGTTATGGAGATGAATACATGATTCTCCATACATTGATTTTGACATCAAAATTTATACCCTAAAATTTAAGTCAAATGTCATCTAATTGACGAACACTTGAAGTTACAATACCGTCATGTGAGACCATGGATGAGATTGTGATGGAAGAAAACTTTCGTAATTGAATGAGGCTGCACATGAAAGGTTTTACGTTCTTTATATTAGAAGATTTAATTAAGTTACTTAGTGAGATCTAGAAACTTAAGGCTTTAAGAGGGGATGAAACATGTTTACAATGCAACAAGTTTTGGCAATGTAAGTCCCTAAAGAATCTAGAAATTGAAAATTGTTTGTCAATCATTGTCTGACAAGTTAGCATCTTGAATACTTTCATTGCTAGCAGATCTGCTGATGTGATGAAATTATGTCTTGGATTCTAGTTTTTAAGGAAATGTTATGGTTATATGAATATTACTCGGGTAGTTTTATTTTCTTGAATATATATTATCGAAAATACTAAAATTGAATTTTGTAAATTCTTTTAAAATGTATTAATGCAACGTTACACCCTAAACATGGTTTATTCGTTTATTTATTGATCTACCACCGCAAGGTATTAGGATAGAGTCAATTTACAATAAATGATAAACCTAAACTCTTTTCCAAGAATGAAGGAGTAATAAGGATTTTAGAAATCACTAATTCTAAATACACAACTCATAGCAAAGTTTAATAGTTAAGAAAATTGCATATTTTGAGTTATTAAATTCTAAGAATGGTTACCGCTAATTGGTTAAAGGCAAACTAGCATATTTTATCTAGTATTTGTGCTTTGACCATTTATAGGCACTACATACCATTGTGGGGTTGGTATACCTATTAAGGAAGAAATTGCATGTCAAATCTTTCAGATTAAAAACAATTGATGGATAAGTCATCATTTACGAAGTAGAGTACACTCTTAAACACTATTGTAATTGTTACAAATGTGTTTTCAAAAGTGTAAGAAAGTAAACAACACATTAATATGTTTCAACAATTATGAAACACTTACAATGTTGTATTACTGAATTCGAGATTATTAAAACATTCTCTAATTCAGTCGGAGTTACAAGCTTTGTCGTCTTGGTAATAACCCAAATTATCTCTAGTATGTACTAAGATAATTACTTTTGAATTGTCGACACTAACATCTTCAGAAGATAGTCATGTATTGATTCATGTTGATTAAGTGGTTCTACATCTACTTGTAAAGCTAATATATATGATATAATCATATTTTCAATAGACAAACATTAGACGTGATGTTTATCTAACATATGAGGTTGTTCCGTGCACAAGTGGAAGAAATGAATAATGTGTGCAAGAAAAAACTCATAAAGATATGATTTAAAGTATTCTATTGACTTCAAGATAAGAGACTAACAATATAATAAAATTAGATGAAAGTTAAAACATGTGTCAATATGATTAAAAGACTACTTAATAGTATAAATATCATTCAAATTAAGAAAAACTTGTTGTTTTGATTTAGTCATGTGAGAGCTTGAACTAAATTGTAAACACAAGGGTAAAATATCCACATGTCGTAAGATCGAGCGTGGATTATTTTGTAGTTTCTTAAGATGGACAATTCCTAGAATGACATAAATACATAGAGTAATCTTATACTAATAAAGTAATAAATATTTATGTATTCTTGGAATTACATAAATAGACATAGTATGTAGTGAATTAACTTGAAAATACTAATGAAACCTAGTGTTGTTCATAATTACTTTAGTTATACATGTTTATAATTTCTTTATAAAGTCACAAACATAAAGTCTTGAAAGACGTATAATAATAAGTAAGGCGTTAATGTATTGTCTCTTTTTCGCTAAGACATATACATGGTGTCATTTTCAAATGACTTAAAACGTATAATGGACTTATAACTTTTATGTCTTAATAAAAAGACAGGAAAATGAAGTGACTTTGTGTTAAAAGTACTTGAGTTATAAAGCATGCAAAATGGTTATAAAAATCTATTATACCATTAAGTTGATTTAGTTGGTATATAGGTAAAGCCAAAAGTTATATATTTATCTTAAATGTTGTTAGATTGACTTACAATATTAACCCTAATGAAATACAACATAGTTATGGTATGCTCATTAGGAGAATCAAACTGGAATATGATGATTGATTCAAGATAACTATATCTTCCTTTCTTCCAAAAAGTTATCAAGGTTAGAAAGTTGAGTATGAACCAGACTAAGAAGATTAATAAGATACCATTTTATATGGAATGTGATGAATCACGTTATGTCTTAAAAATGAAGTTCATAATTTGTTAAACTACTTATGAAGAGGGTTTTTAACAAACAAAGAGTTAAGAACTGTCATTGTGTTTTGTAATATCCCAATATATAACGTTGGAATGTTGATCTATTTGCTATGTATTTAAAGATTAACTTTTAATTACTAAAAGTGAGTGGGAGTTTTGATCTTGAAAAGATTAAATTACAAGATACATAATCTTCTTAAATACACTAATAATTATCATGAGGTAGGCATATGAATGCTAACTCTCAAGATAAAGGAATTTAAGTCATAGGTCCGCAAGGATATCTCCGATATGCGAACAATATATTGAGAATTATGAGTTATAAATAATCATTATGATTTATTACCAAATATTGCCTTGGGTAAACTACTCTTACTATGAATGTTATAGATGTTGTCCAACAAGATAATCAATTTTAGATTTGGTTTATCTGAATAGTTTGACTAGAAGTTAAAGATGAGTTTCTTCAAAGAAAGGATAAAACAACCATAGTGGTTTAAATCCTTGTGTCAAAATTATATGGACGAGATTGTACACATATTTAATGTGTGTATTATGAATAGATTATTAATCACACTTAAGTAGTTAATTGTGATTGAATATTCTTTCTTGAACGCATTAAAAATATATATAAAGATTTTGGTGATCATATTTTAATTGAAAAATTGAATATATATGAACTCTTTCTTGAATGACTACTTGAGCAAGGACTTAAGTAGTCGAAAGGAGTTTATTAACTAAATAATAAATCTTTGGAAAAGTAAAAAGTGCAATTATCCATGAATGGATAGTTGCAGGCATCTAGGAGATTATTCTTATGTTTAATTTGAAAATCGAAGATTAGATTTAAAAATGGAAATAAGATAATTCCTAAGTATTCCTGAAAGTTAGCGGGAGTATTATGATTATTTTCTTAAATTATATATGTTGAATAGACATATAAGAAAGTAAAGTTTCATTCAAATTAAATATTGATTCGGTTTAGATTTGAAATCAAACTTTATTTTGGATATTTAGAAAATAAGATATATATAACCTTGAAACAAATAAATTTATTTACGCGGTGAAAATACAACATAATATGCCGTATAGTAAGTTTATATAGATATTTAGAACATGAAGAAATCTAAATCTGGGTTGAGAAATTTTCATGTGTATCACATATCATGCTTAAAATGCAAGACGATTTGAATATATTAATATATATTTGAAAGTTATTAAATAACTTGTGTAATGTATATTCTGAAGGAATATGTTTGGATATAGAATGACATCCTTGTCTTGGATCAACTTCCACATTCAATAGATGAATAATTTATCAATAGTTGTGCAAATTATCATAGCCCACAAACTTGGATGTTTGGATGACATCAAACATAACATAATAGATATTATAGTTCACGTATTTATATCTTTAATGACAAGTTATCAAACTTGAAAAGATATAATTGAGGTAACACTCAATATTAGTCATGGTATCTTTGGAGATGACGTGTTAATTAAAGTTGCATTATACATTAAAAATTAGAATGCTTTAAACTTCAAGTGTGTTTTGGAAGTTTAGTATAATAAATTGGTGATCAAGGATGTCTCACAATTTTGACACTATGTGGCAATATCAAACTATTTTAATACACATGTACAAGAATTTCAATTATTGAATTCTTAAAGGAAGTATTCTCAAAATTCCAATAGGTCAAGTTGGTTGATTTATGCTTTGCCAAACAAGTGTGAATGTCATTACTAGAGGCATGATGCATCGGCCAGTTTTATGCATTGATCTATTTAGTATTTGGATAAGGGATGTTAAACAATTATTATAGTGAAATAAATTACTTGGTAAGTTTGTTTTCATTTATAATATAATGTATCATATATTTGCATGTTTAAATTCATGAATAATTTAATTATTCTAAATGTCCATTGTCGATTAATAATATGGGAGTGTTATTAAATTAAGACAAATCTAAATTGTGATGGAATATACTTGAAAGTATATTTGTTTACATATAGAATTTAGATGATATTCAATGAATTGAATATAGGACTTATCCCAACTATATGATTATACTTTGTGGATCTTTGTCATCAAGTAAATCATAAATAGTTATGGATCTAATGCATTTTTGTATTGGAATAGACCTGGGCTTCTCGTGGGATTAGTAAGATCTTTGTCATCAACTATATGATTATACTTTGTGATGGGATAGACCTGAGATACCAGGAAACCATAATGGATCTAATGCATTTTTGTGAAATAATCTAACGCTAAATGTAACTGGTGGCCATAAGGGTTATAATTAGAGGTGTTGCAAAATTCATAAGTTTTGCTTGTAGTCAATATGGAATTTGTTTCTTTCAAATTCATTTTGGAGTTTAGTACAGTTGGGCTCCTAGTGAGATTAGTAAGATGTTTGTGCGGCCGCACCCAAAGTCATTCTAAACTACGTTTTGAAGTTTTGGTGATCTTGCTAAATCTAATGAACGAGGAACATAATAGTTAATTAAGGAACGACTAAGATCCATATCCTTATTAACATTGTATTAGAAACGAAAGGATAATAATAATGATGAATCACTAAAAGGTTTTCTCCAAGAAATCTTACTCGAGATCGTACTAGAGGCATCGGTGTGTAACTAGACGCTAACCGATGTGATCACACTATTAAAATATGTCCAAGTGGGAACTGTAAGTTTATGGACTTTAATCTTAATAGTCGTGTGTTAGGATCGAACTCGAGATTACGAGATTGCACACAATACATAAAGAGTTAATTTATTAATAAATATATTTATATGTTTATTAATTAAATCGAGCTTTAAACAATTAACCATCTGTTGGAAATACGTTTTTCCAAGGAAAGTCTCGGTCACATCATTATTAGCATAGATCACGAGCTTTAGACTAGTTAGGACATTGTAACTTGGAGTGACCTCCCTTTGGGGGAGATTGTTGGAAATACGTTTTTACGTATTTAGAAAGGATCGGTCACTCCAATGATATTGGGCTCGTGATCCAATATAGCCCATATAGCCCACATGTAGGGTGGGCTATATAAACCCCCCTCCTAGCATGTTAGGAGGGGTTGTTGGTTCACTTACACTTTCCATAATCACATTTCCATTTTCCTCTCAACTCTCTCCTTTCTCTTTCTTCTTTCTCTCTCTAAAGTTCTTCCATTTATCATCATTCAATAGATTAATCCACACAATGCCTAATCCTTAGAATACTAAGATCCTACAATTGGTATCAAGAGCATGGTTGATTCATCGGATTAGCGTGTTTTGATCTATTGATTTGATAAAATTTCATTTTTATTTTTATTTTTATTTTTTCTTTCGTTTTTTTTAAAAGGTTAATCTTCCTTCTCGATTTGTGTTTTTTCTATGTCTCAAACAGTTCCTTAAAATTATCAGTTTTTTATTTCATTTTTTATCATTTTTTTTTGTTTCATACTGTTAAAAATATTTATTTGATCTTCTTTATCACCTTATTTTATCTTTACTGTCTTTATCTTCAAAAGTATCAGTTTTTTTTAATCAAAAATATCAGTTTTTTTCTATCAAAAGTATCATTTTTTTTTCTAATATTTTTGTTTTCTTTTTGTCTCTGTCTTGAAACTTCACCCGTCGGAAAAGGGTTTTAAACATTCCGACAGATTGGTCTTTCGGATCACATTCCAACAAGGGTCATTCCGATTGACATTCCTATAAGGCATTCCGATTGGGACGTTGACATTCCAATCAGATCATTCCGATAAGATCATTCCGATTGGGACATATGCATTCCGATTAGGTCATTCAGATTGGCACATTGACATTCCGATGGTGTTTTTTGCTTGTGACATTCCGATGATCGGACTCATGACTCAAAACTAACCAAGATCTCACTGACCTCACAACAAGACCCTCGAACACATATTTCTTACTACTTTCAAACCAACCCAACTCTCATCACCACACACCCATCCTCTCGGTCACCCACTCTCGAAGACCCCTCACCCTCGACCAAACCATTCTCACCCCGACTCGACAAAACAAACACAAGACTTAAATAGACTTGTCTAAACCACAAAAGACTCCACAAAGACACGACTCGACAGCTAAAACAACTTGACTCCTCACAACCTCGACTCACACAGACTTGACCAACACAGACTCGTCTCATAATAATCCAAACAAAAACATCATACTCTCGACTCACACAGACTTGACCAAACTTCTCAAATACTCGGACCCAGCCTACAATATCACCGAAACACTCAACACCCTCACCTTTACTCTAGACTACGCACACTCACCCATTTCCCGACTCACACCCTCACACTCTCGACTCCAAACATCATCCTTATCAATCCGAAACAAACACACTCAAAACAAACACTCTCAAATTTTCGACTCCAAAAACTCTCGTCAAACATCAAACTAGACTCGTATTTTGAACTAAATGATCTCAGAATTAAAATTTTTGTGTACTGCATGTCTAGATCCTTTAAAGATCCAGTCACGCAATTAAAGATTTCTTCATAGATCTTGTGTGAAGATTATATCTTCATTTGATTTTTGAACTCAATTGAACAATCAAGAACAAGAGTGTTCTGATGTGTTTTTGGTTCGGTTTGTTAAAGTTTTCACACATAGCATAAAACAAATCCGAGCATCGAACCTTACCCGAGATCAATTGAGTGATCTTGAAGCTTTGCATTAGATCGTTTCACTTTAAACGGCTTATCATGACAACAAGAACTTAAGTTGCGAAATTGTTTGGTTTGGTGTTGCTTAAAAGATTGGATCTGGTTTGCTGTAGATTAGTTTTTTTTCTGGGAGTGTTTTATATCGGTGCGGAGAGAGAGAGTTAAAGAGATTAATGTTGATGAGATTGATTTTTTAGGCCTGTGTGTTTGGTTCAGTTGGGGAGAGAGAGAGAGTCAAAGGTGGGGGCGGAGTTTACAAGGAAGGAGATAGATTTAGGTTTTTGAGTTGTGAGTAAATTTAGGGTGCTTTATAGGGGGTCGAGTTCTCTTTATTTCTTAGTGGGTGACACAGTGAAAGACACGTACCATCAATAATTTTATCAAAGTACACGTATTAACATTTTGTTTAAATAGATTCGAGTATGGTTTGTGTGATTTATAAGTTTTTGAGTTTTAACGAGTATTAATTTTTTTTATTTATTTATTTATTTTTTTTTGTTTAAATTGCTAACTTTTCTTCAAAGTTATTTCACAATATGTTTATTTTAGAATTTGTGTGATCATGTGATGACTTATTGGTGAAAGGAGTGAAGTTATATGTGATTTTCATTCTGCGTGGTATTAACATATTTGGCCAACGTGAATATTTTTTAGTCTCGGGTTGATCAACAATTATAATCAACTCCGTATATCTGATTTTAATATCTGATATTATTAGTGGGTTCGATTTTATCATGAGTCTCGGGTATTAATATCTGACATTTTAGCCATGTGTTGTTAACATTTTGTTGATCGCGCCACGTTTTTATCATCATTTTATATTGTTGCTATATTTGGATCTATTGGACTCCGGTTTATCTTCTCAACATTTGAGCCGATCAAATATTTATTGAGCCAAGAAAAAGACAATACCAGACAAGGATCCAAGAAATTTTCATCATAATTCAATGGAGTCTTTGAATTCGAAATTTCAAGAGGGAGACTTGCATCACATGCAAAACACAGCTAGAGAAAGTGGTATAATTTCATGTCGACTACTTCAGTCACATCTTAGGACTATTGCATGGGTTCAAGGAGGAAGCGAATTTGTGACACTCTTTGGTCAACATCATTATACATTCATCGATTCACTATGTGTCAACATGAACCACCTAGCTGAGCAACTTCACAAAGAAGACTTTAATCACTCTGCATCCGAAACTGCATATCAGGCTCTTGTGACACAACTCACGCCTTTCCTCCAATTCAATATCATCAAGTCTGACAATTCAGAGATATGCCGGTCATTTTTTCAATACACACAGAACGATGTTAAAGATTTTCGTGATAAACTATTGAAATTTATGACATCGGTTTCGTCTTCGATTTATGAAAGATCCAGACTTCAGCAAGTGTATGATAATGGAGTGCAAGAATCTATGATGCCGATGCAAGAGGAGAATGGTCATACGGTTGACAACTTGGAGCCTAACGATGGCAAGAGCACGGAATCAGGAGGACAACATGATACCAGTGGCACGTCAGGCAATGTTCACGAGAACTATTTTGATGAAACCTTACCCGTTAATGACGAAGAGCCTGCGGACATGGTAAAATGTAATGTTGATGATGTATATGCTGATGAAATACCGCATATTGAGCATTCTGAACCTAACTATGACAAACATGGGATGGAAAAGAGTGATAGAAATACCACTTTTGATTCATCCGATGTGAGTCATAATGGGGAAGAAAGTGTTCAAAATGCTAAACATCATGATAATTGTCTTATAACTGCTTCATTAACTGCTTCTGATTCCAAGATTAAAGAGCTTGAAACGATTTTAGCTCAGCAATCAAAAGAACTTGAGGATGCCAAAATTGAATTTTCAAAGAAAACGGAGAAATTTGAAACATATTTTGAAAAACTTGAAAAGTCAAACGTTGTTTTTGAACGAAAATTGGATCAAACTGTTCTAGATTCTAAAGCTGAAAAGGATAATTTTTTGAAACAAATTAAGTTGCTTGAATCTAAATTGGCATCCCAAGATAGAGTGCTTAAAGAGAATGAGACATTAAAGGCTCAAGTACAGGAAAAGGTCTTTGCTATAGCTGCGTTGAAAACGAGTTAAGGAAAACTAGAGGACCTAGTGTGGACACTAACCTTGAAAAACCATCAATCTTGGGGAAGCCGCCTACAAATCAGTTCGTCAGACAACCGTCCGTCAGACAACCTACTGCATTTAGATCAGAGCGATCACAATCCTCGAGACCACGGTTTGCCTCCCAAGTTGATATGGTTCATCTTTCTAGAACTGCACTCCACCATCTAGGCCCAATGTGACTAAAACATCTTTTGCAAGACCTAATCACATGATTGCCTCTAATTTCCCTATACATAGTCCAAAGAATACGTCTCGAACTAGTTCAAATGACGTTCGCCATACATTTGGTATAAGGGAAGCTAAGCAAAAGACACAAGTAAGAGATAGGAATTTCAAACGTAGTCAGATGCCTTCTAGATTACCCAACACTGCTAACCATAGCATGTCAAATCCTAGGAGCATCAATCAATCGTCCAGGAATTCTAGATCTTACTCAGAGATTAAATATGCTACTTGTAAAACATGTAGAAAATGTGTCTTTACGGCTAATCATGATTCTTGTATCAAGAAACTACTTAATGAGGTGAACTCCCGTGCTAGACTTAAATCCCAGTGGGTGGCTAAAATCAAACCTGTTGGTAAAATGTGGCGCCCCACTGGTAGAACTTTCACCCTTGTAGAAAACGAGTGCCCTTTAACTAGGATAGTCTCTGATTCTATTAAGACTACTAGGGAGGAAATTGAAAAGGAGGATGCATCACCTAAGCATGAACTTAAGGTTTTCTATAAAAGGAAACGTTTGCCAACTAAGCCAAGTGATTCATCTCCTCAAGTCACCTCTAGCACAAGAAAAGAAAACTGTGAACCCCCACTTGCTTCTAAGATAGATATCGCTAACCCATATCAAAGCATGCAAATTCCAAATGAAAATGCAGGTACCAAAGAGGATGTTCCAAAAGAACGAAGCGGTCCAATCATTGTATACCATTCAATTAAGGACACTCTCAGAGTTTGGTTGCTAAAGAAGCTGATATCTAAGAAACAAGTGTCTCAGGGGATTTCCAGTTAAGCTTACAGTGCACAAGGACTTACAGTCACATAACAAACTGTAACTCGCTCTCAAACGACAGGAAAGTTCATCCCGATGATGACTTATCCTCAAAACGAGAAATTAAATTTTCTCGGACACGAGCTTACATTTTAAACTATTCAAGGGTTTTAAGCTCGTGTAAAGGACTTATAGTCACATCACAGACTATAACTCGATCTTCAAAGAAAGGAAAGTTTATCGCCGATGGTAAACTTATCCTAACAACGAGAAATTAATTTTTCTCGGGCATGAGCTTATAAAAAAAACATTCCAAGTTTTTAAGCTCATGCATGTTGGCTCCTCGTTAAATGACAGACGATGACCCGGACTTCAGAGACAGGGAAGTTTATCCACGCAACGATAACTTACCCTCAAAACGAGAAATTAAGTTTTCTCGGACACGAGCTTATCCTAAAACCATTCAAAGGTTTTAAGCTCGTGTATAAGGCTCTTCATTAAATGTCAGATGATGAACCAATCTTCAAATTAAGGAAAGTTTATCGCCAATGATAAACTTATCCTCACAACGAGAAATTAATTTTTCTTGGGCATGAGCTTATATTAAAAACATTCGAAGTTTTTAAGCTCATGCACAATGACTTACAGTTAAATATCAGACTGTAACTCGGACTTCAATTTTAGGAAAGCTTATCTTTAAAGATAGCTTATCTTCGTAACGGGAAATTAAATTTTCTCGGTCATGAGCTTGTATTAAAACATTCCAGGTTTTAAGCTCAGAAAGGAAAGTGAATCTTTTAAATAAGAGAACTTTTCCTCATAACGAGAAATTCACCTTTCTCGGTCATGAGCTTTACGTTAAAACATTCAAAGTTTTTCAAGATCATGAAAACGACTTCTAAGTAAATGTCAGCTTAGAACTCGTTCTTCAATTAAAAGGAAAGTTTATCGCCGATGGTAACTTATCCTTAACAACGGGAAGTTTATAACTTCTCGGACTTGAGCTCATTTTGTAAGATATTCAACATCTTAAGCTCAAGTAATTGGTTTTCAAAACGTTGAACACAATTTTTCGAGAATTTCTCAAAAAGGTTTTCTAAATCTTTCAAAATTGTGTGTTCAAAAAATGTTTTGATAAAAAGAGCATGTCTTCTGGAATCGATAATATTTACGATACTAGAAATGTCATTCAATAATGACACGGGGTTGTAAATAAAGTTCGAGCAGAAGTTCAAATGTTTTAAAACATGCTCAAAATGGTTTGCTATTATTTCAGATAGTAACCCGCTTTTCATAATCAAGTCAAGCATTTCACCGGAAAGCTTTGACTCAACAACGGGAATTCATTTTCTCGGGCATGGTTTACTTTACAACCATGTAAGGGATTGTGTTTACTTTATAACACAATCTAACACGAATATATGTACGTGTCAGTGCATTTATTTGTTAAAACAAGAGAAATCTTGTTTTTATGAAGTTATCATCTCTACCAACCGTAGCAATTTACAATTGATATCTACATACTCGACGATGCGACTACTCAAACGGCGACTACAGCTCTTTCAATAGAACACGGGTCAGCAATTGAGGGGGAGCAAATTGTCCAGCAATCAGAATCTTTGACGCTAAAAGTGCCAAGTTCACATGTTGTTGTCAAGACAAAGATATCAATCGTACACATGGAGAAAAGAGATAACTTCAGACATGATGAGGCGACCAACATTCGTGAACAAGAACCATGTGCTTCTTTCATATGATGTTCTCCATCATTCAGGTCCAACCTCATAAATTGCTAATCTTGTGAATACATTATCATATATGATCTTTGCACGTGATAAATACCTTACACTTGTGTTTAAAAGGTATTTAATTTACGTTTCAAGTACACCCTCATTAATTTGAGGGGGAGCTTGTGTAATTCATGAAGATAATTGGCTTTGCATTTTTCTTCCCAAAATTTTCTTAAAATGCTATTAAATCAATTGATATTAAAAACATCGATTGGGTTAATATTTTTAATATGGGGGAGAAAATGTGATTTAATATGGGAAATGATTAATCACAAATGGTTTGACTTAATGTGCTAGCTCATCCCGACATGTGCGAAATGTTTTCGGATATCGTGGCATATGTTAAGGGGGAGCAAAATGGATTTGCACTATCAAAATGGATTTCATGGTGATATACACTTACCCAAAACATCTCTATTCACGACGGTGAAGATTGTGGTGACATAAGGATGGTAGGATAGGTTAAAGTCCAATGATTCCTCTAGAACCGGAGGAATCTTCCCAAGGAAATTCCATAGCTAGAAATAGTAGTCCTTAGGAAAGATGGAGAAAGGTTGTGAACGTAGCTGAATGCCGACCAAGTACTTAAGTTAGCACTGGAACAATCACAACAAGGTGCTAGTGATGACGTATTGGTAAACATTGAAGGGGTTGAAGAATGAAAAAGAATTGTAAAGATAAAGGGTGTAAAGAAAGAAGCCCTCCTTACAACTTAGGCAGAAACCGGGTCAATACATATGCTATTAAGATCATTGTTTAATGATTCTTGATATTGAAGATAGACATCATGGACCCAGTGATGCAAAGCACAACCCATCCCAGCTAACTCAGATATCTCTTAAAAGATATTTGTTTTAATCACACGGAGACAACACGTTATCTATTGATTTATTCACTCCGAATAAATTGGTATTGAAAAGGTGGCACTCCTCTCCAGCCTCCGATCACTAAAATCCAAAGTGCACGATCGAGTCTAGAGCCATTTGAGATCATTAAATATCTCATTAGGACACACTTTCATAATTCCTTGCTTCTTCATACACTGTGAAAAGTAAGAAAGATCTTAAGAGTCCTACGCAAAATCTTCATGATCTTGCCTGAACATCCGAGTAATACGAAAGTATTTACAATGAAGATGGAAATCCTTCTTGAGCGAATATCAAAAATCTCATGGTAGGTGACTTGTGCGATTCTTTATAAATCAAACTTGTGATAACTGGAAAGCAACGGCTGTTTAATTCTTAACTGAATTTAAACACGTTCCAGGCATCTACGCAATATCTCAGTGATCTTGCCAGAACACTCAAAGTGATACCTTTGTGTTCACGGTGATGAGTGGAAATCCTTCTAGTGTTAACCTCAAACAGCACTTGGTAGGTAACTTGCAAGATTCTATACGAATCAAGCTCGTGACAACTGGAAAGCAACGATGGTGCGGTTCTTAATTGAATTTCACTTGTTCCAGGAACATGAATTGACGGCTTCAAATCATGCGGATATTATTATCCAAATGATTCACTCTTTATGTTCGCAGTCAGCTTTGGACGGTCGAATAAAGAGAACGGGTTTACCCGCGAAATCCTGTCAGGAAGTTACTTAATTGAAACTATCCGTCACGGGTACGATATCTAATACCGTCCAACGGTCTTCACCGACCGGAGGTAAAATGCTACCGATTTAGAATGAAATGTTCAAAGCCATTTCTTTCGTGTCTACTTATGTTGCGGCATTTGAAGACGGTGGCGTTGCGGAATCCAAGAAGAAGTCGTCCCCACATGCTTATACTGCATACACTCAGTACTTCAACGAATTCAAGAAAGTCTGAAGGTCAAGTCTTCCGCTGTATCAAACTCTGAAGCTTTCAAGAATTATAAAGGTATAAGTGTGTGGAACATGAAGTCACGAAGAGGCGAATATCACAAGTGATGAATGCACAAGGTCTAGGCAAGAGAACATGCTCAAGACTAAAGTCAAAGATCTCATCAGCATATTCACAAGAACAAGATCGAAGACTAAAGCATAGTATGCTAGGTTTAAGATTTTGTAAAATGGTGTGACCTCCCTTTGGGGGAGATTGTTGGAAATACGTTTTTCCAAGGAAAGTCTCGGTCACATCATTATTAGCATAGATCACGAGCTTTAGACTAGTTAGGACATTGTAACTTGGAGTGACCTCCCTTTGGGGGAGATTGTTGGAAATACGTTTTTACGTATTTAGAAAGGATCGGTCACTCCAATGATATTGGGCTCGTGATCCAATATAGCCCATATAGCCCACATGTAGGGTGGGCTATATAAACCCTCTCCTAGCATGTTAGGAGGGGTTGTTGGTTCACTTACACTTTCCATAATCACATTTCCATTTTCCTCTCAACTCTCTCCTTTCTCTTTCTTCTTTCTCTCTCTAAAGTTCTTCCATTTATCATCATTCAATAGATTAATCTACACAATGCCTAATCCTTAGAATACTAAGATCCTACACCATCATTAAGTTTTAAGAGTTAATGACTAACGGTTGACGTGGAATAAACTAAAAGAGGAAAAGAAAAATCCGGAACACCCCTTGGGTGGGCTTGACCAGCGGTGGAACAAAGAAAGGGAGAAAGATTTACTTGCCTTATTTGTTTTGTCTTGGGCTACAAGTTTAGGTACCCTATAAAAACACATAAAGGCTTCATAATTCTTGTACCAAAATCTCTCCCTCCCTCTCCTCCCTTGCGATCAAACGACCAAACACCCTTATAGGGTTCCTTTGAGTTGTTTGATTTCTTGAATCAAGTCCTAGCCCCTCTCTAGGTTTGTTGGGTTGATTTTCCACTAAACGTTTAAGCTCGTTTTATACGTACTAGTATTACGGTTAACTCGTTATTATATGTGTGTACAAGAACGTGATACAATCTCATTATAGATTGAATCTTGGATCGATTAACAAAACGATAAGGGGTTAATAATTGATCCTCATAAACCTTAATTGGTGATTCGTTCTTGTTTATTGGAATCACATAGCTAAAAGGTACGTAACTTTAATTCAATTAATTATAAATGTGTTATTATTACGATCTTGTTAAATCGCTTTCGCTATTACGTGTTTTGATCTTTGCTTATGTTAGTATAATTATTATGAACTTCATACACCTTCACAGTATACGTAAAAATATTTTCTAACTAATGATATTTTTTAATGAGTAATCCGTCATAGCCCGTCACTAATAGTTGAAGAACCTCAGCTGACCGGTAGTAATTCGTGGAATCACTACTTGAACCAAACAGGATCATTACATAACATAAGACCCTTATGGTGTTAGTGACCAGAATAACGTATCTAGTGAGGAAAGGGTTCGTTATAAGTTATAATAAAACAACTATTCAGCGTTCCTCACTAATTATTCACAAACCAAAAATTTTCACAAACTAAATTTTTTCACAAAATAATTATTTTGACCATTTGTTATTCCCAAGTAAACATTTTGTTTTTGTCAATAGTACGATGAGTATTTTGTCCAAATCTTGAAACTGAATCCGAACCGTATCAATTTTCGATATCCGAATCTCGTTCGGTACGGTACCGGTACTACAAAAAAAGATGGAAAAATCGGTACCACTAATCCGGTACGGGACCGGTACCAAATGGGAAAATTCCTGAAAAAAAAGGAAAATCCCGATTTCCCAGTACCGGTATAGATATCCGAATCCCGTTCGATACGGTATCGGTATCATTAATTTATGCTCAAGAAAAATCCGGTATCACTAATTCGGTACAGGATCGGTACGGGATCAATACGGTACCGGTACCGTGCTCATCCCTAGTCAATACTCTTTATTTTTATTTAAACATATTGTGAATTACTCCCTCCGTCCCAAAATTATAGTCCCACTTTAATTTTTCGGTCTTTTTTTTACCAACTTTGACTTTAAATATTTGTGTTTGTGTTATATAATACTTGATAAAAATTATAACAATAAAAATACATATAAAAAGTAATCAATCCGAATTTTTCATTAAGTGTTATACAAATATTTAAGGTCAAAGTTGAAAAAAAAAGGTTGAAAAAATCAAAATAAGACTATAATTTTGAGACGGAGGGAGTAAGTAATATGCTTGTAATAACATATGAGGTTTGATGAAGCTGATGATGTCCCAAGACCGTTTTTAGAGTTAAGAATCACACCAAATCACGAATACCTAATAAGTCTTACTTTTGCTGATCTTGGTACACGCTCGAGGAGAGTTTTATTAGATATCATATTTATTTTTAATACCAAAAGACTTATCCCTAATATTCATTTTTACCCCATCTAATATATAAAATTAAAAGTATTTAATTATTTTATTTATTTTAATAATTTAAATACATATCAAACCGTTAATTGTTAAATAAAAAAATATATATTACCGCGACGAGCATTTGTTTAGCTTTGTACAGATATGGTATACAGTCTAACCAACTAAAACAAACACCTCCGCCATTTCCAAAAAAAACATTTATTTGAGAAATGATAACTAATATGGATTTCTTAAAGCTTTTGAGATCTAATCATAAAAGAATTCAAATCCAGCCTAGCTAAAATAGTAATCCTTGGCGCAATTGTTCTTGTTCTCCAAATAATTTATTATCATGTGACCAACAACAAATTAAACGATAGATATTGCTTAAGTGTAAATGCAAGATCCATTAGGGTCATTGTATATTGTCACTGTGACACTATCATAAAATTTTATGATAGTGTGACACTATCAAAAGGATGACAATTTTATGATATGTGTGACACTATCATAAAATTGTCATTCTTTTGATCATCGAATACATGTTGTTAAACCAAAAGGGTCCTTATTCAACTATTGTACTTCGACTACCACTACTAAAAAAAGTCCATAAAGCCCGACTGAACATATTTATGGTGCCTGGTTTTTCATAGAGGGTCAAAGCGAAGGGGACTCAATTGGAGAAGCAAATAAAGTTTGGTTATGAAAACAACTTCTATTACCGCTTATAGAGCCTGCTTTCCAATCAAATAACATATGGCTCTATTTGAATTAAAAAAAAAATCTTCTTGTGCTGCAACTGTAGCCATTAAATCGAATATTTCTTGCAAAATTAACAATATACAACCAAGAAGATTGATTAATCTTGTGACAACTCTGGAAACGAAAATGAAAGTTAAAAATACGCCATTAATGTTACTGTCAATTGTTATGCATTTCCTTTGAATGAGCTGACGAAAACATATGGGGTTTGATGAAGCTGATGATGTCACAAGACCGTCTTTAGAGTCAAAAATCACACCAAATCTCGAGTACCTAATAAGTCTTGACTTTTGCTGATCTTGTACACGCTCCGATCCACAATTAGTAATAACAGAAACTAAAATGGATACTTCATGCGAATTCAAAGGGTATACAACTTGCTAAGAGGGCTCGGTACAATTAGCTGGTGGGTGGCTGACCACGACGGCGCGAGGCCACGGCGGCGCCAACCACACCGTGGCTCGCGTCGTCGGTTTTGGGCTGGTACCTACCAGCCGACGCCATGGTGACGACGCGAGGCCACGGCGGCGCCAACCACACCGTGGCTCGCGTCGTCAGATTTTTTAAATTTTTTTTTTTTTTTTTTGAAAATTTAAAAAACTAGCCGTTTTTTACCGTTGGGTAACGGTTTTTGTTTTTGCTCGTTTTTTTACCGTTTGGAGGGGAAAAAAACCTTTTTTTTCATCTTTTTTTCCTATAAATTCTACCTCAAATTACCCACAAATCACACATTCTTCTACATCTAATTTCTCTATTTTTTCTATCCGCCATGAGTCAAAATCCTAACCCAAACCAATACCCGAATCAATGGTTAAACAATTACTTTTCCGATTCTCAAAATCAAATTCCTTCTACTCAACTACCGAATTCGTCTTCTTCGTCTAACCCGAATACTCCCTCATCCGCAACATCTAGCACTTCACGAACATTCGCCAACTATAATCAACTCCCAAATCCATTCACTAACTTCCCACAATCACAACAAAACCCGTTTCTTAATTGTACACCCGAGCAATTTAATATGTGGTTCCAACAATCCCAACAATCACAAATCTTCCAACAATCACAACAATTCCAAACCTTTCCTCAACACTCTTCACAAGAACCTGAAGAACCCGAACAAAACAATGAACCCGAAGAACCCGAAGATCCCGAAGAACAAGTCGATGCACAACCGAAGAAAGGTTCGAGGAAGAAAAGTGTTGCTAAAAAAACCCAAAGAACAAAGGCGTGGCCGCGGCTACACAACCACCTCCGAAGTCGGACCGTTCTTTTTGGAGCCAACGTGAGGAAGAAGTTTTGGCCGAGTGTTGGATTGAAGTATCCGAAGACCCGAAAGTCGGGACCGATCAACCACACGATACATTTTGGTACCAAGTTATGGATTTGTATAACGATCGGCTTAAGGATGAGGGTTTTAAAGCTCGAAACAAAAATATGTTGACCGGGAAGTGGACGAATTTGAACCGCGAGGTTCATAGGTTTAATTCGTTTTATGAAAGCGCCAAACTTTTAAGTGGCGAAAATCAAGACGATTTGATGACTCGTGTGATGAGTTTGTATCGAGATGAAAACGGGAACAAGGAGTTTCCACACAAAAGTGCTTGGCTTGTTTTGAAAGACAAGTATAAATGGAAAAATCCCGATTCAACTCGAACACGCCGGGCACGAGGGAAGATAGCCGATCAAGATCCGGATCTTTTTAATGACGATGAGATCCCTCGTCCATCCGGTGCTCCAAGAAAGGCCAAGGTTCAACGCTCGACAAGCTCATCCGCCACTTCAGGGTCTCAAAAAGAACAATTGGTGGATATGCTACAACAACAAATGTTATCCGATCGTGAAACTAAAAAGGAACGATTGGACCGAGAGGTGGCGGCTAGACTAGAAGTGGTTGCACTTCAAAAAAGGAACGAGGATTTGCAAATCCTTCGATACGACACTACCGGATTAAGTCCACAAGACGTGGCGAGGATCGAGAAGCTCAAAGACGAGGCGCGTGCAAAATATTTTAATTTTTAATTTTTTTTTTCGTATTTGTGTTTTTTTTTCGGCAATTTTTTTTTTAATTTCGTGTTGTTTTTTTTCTATTAGTAATTGTATTTTTTTTTATTAATGAAAATTTAAGTTTATGTTAATTAATTGTTGAAAAAAAAAAAAGTTGGGTGACGACGACAAGAGAATTCTCGTGTTAACCAGGGAGGGGGTTGAGCCATCGTGGGGAGTTTTGGTGTCGTGGGAGTAAAAAGTGATGTGGCATCACTTTTTGCCCACGACACGAGCACGACGACTCAACTGTACCGTGTGCTCTAAGAGCATCCACAATGTTACAAATGCCCAATGACTTTTTACTATTCTAACAAGTGTTTTGTGATGTTTTTTAGCATTGCAATACAAGCTTTTTGAAAAGTATGTTATAATAGCTTGACAAACTACAAGCTTTTGATAGAAGTTGTGGTCATTAAATAGGATTTTTATTAAATATTATTAATGCTTCAAGTCATTTAGCACTTGGAGCATTATGGATGCTCTAAAAGGTAAAGCAAGCCTCGATATTTAACAAAGAAAAAGGTCGCAAATAAAAAGCCAACAATACATAGTATACAAGTTTTTCGCCAAACATAATTTTATCTCTTTGCACACAATAACAATGAGCAAAAATAACCTATGACTTTCAATGTTTAAGGATCCGTTTAGTAAGATGATTTAAGGAGGTTCGGACTAAATGTAGAGGAAAAATTCTTGTTTGGTATCTAAATGTGGGCTCCGAATGGGGTAACCAGCCCTTTAAATCAGCTTTGTATAAATTTTTAGCAAAATGCTTTATTTTGAAAGAGTGATGTTACTAATACTCTTTAGCCCCCAAAAGTACAAAAAAGTATTTCTAATACCTTTTTTTTGTCCTCCTTTTATTGTACAACACATTTTTCTGTCAATTTCTGTTCAGTGTTTTTTGACAGTTTACTGTTTTTGACATGTTAAACTTTATATTTTATATTCCGCACTTTCTGTTTTACAATTTTATAACAAAAACAAAATTATAAAAATAAAAGAAAAATAAAAAAAATAAAAAAAGTAAAAAAATAAGGGGTGTATTGAAATCCATTTAAGTGGTGTACCAATAACCACTCTTTTGAAATTCATATGTAATATGTGGGCCCACTTATCATATTCACTAGGGGTGGTAATTCGTGTTGGGTTTGGGTTAGCGGGTTCGGGTTATCAGGTTGGCGGGTCAGAAAATCCCAACCCAAACCTAACCCATTTAAACAATCGGGTCAGTTATTTCAACCCTAACCCGTTTACACATAACCCGAACCTAACCCATTTAACCCATATATATATTTAGGTTGACGTTAAAAATGTTACATAGGTTGAATAGGTTAAACGGGTTTATATATTGATCCATTTAACAAGTTTTATATATAAAAGTAGGCACATTAGACGTGTTAAACATGTTAAATGTGTTTATGTTCGGTATGTTTAACCTAGTAAACACGTATGGTACAATATTAATCGTTTTTAATATAATGAAAAAAATCTTAAACGGGTTGTCGGGTCGACCTGCTTAATTTTTTTCTAACCCAAACCTAACCTGTTTAATAAATGGGTCAGATAGGCCGACGCACACCTAACCTAAGATTTAATATATTCAACCCGAACTTGTTAATTTTCGTGTCGGTTTCAGGTCGGGTTTCGTGTCGGGTCTAAAATTGCCACCCATAATATTTACTATTCTTTCCATTAATATTCTTTTTTTATTAATAAAACTTTTAATGTTAAATAACATATTAATTTAAAATTATATAATATATAGTTTTATTTTAATTTTCTCTTTCATAATTATATCTCAAAACCCACTTCAAAATCCAAATCAAAATCTAAACCTAAATTCAAATCTAAACCCGACCATACACCAAACGCACCCTAAGTTTAACCATTCTCCCGTTAAGTTACAAGTGACTAATAGATAAAAAAATTATGCATACGACCAAGGGCGGAGCCAGATTATAAACTTATCGGGTGCACAAATTTTTCAATACGAGTATTTAACTATTTATATAGTAGTACATAATTTTAGGATTAGGTTCATTTCAAAAATAGATATTTTTAGCAAATATATACATTACGTGACAAAATTTCATCTTCAACAGAAAAGCAGTCAGATCCTCACACTGCTAGGAAGCTCACAGTTTCATGTTCTATTACACTCTTTGATGGGGTTTCCGTGCATCCCCGAGAAATCCCCTAGTTTCGCTCCTGCATACGACTTAACGTGCTGACTTATCTTACACATGCGAAATGTTTTCAAATATCGAAGCATACGTATGTTACCGTAAAAATATATACTCCGTATGTAAATACTTGTAATCTCGTTTGAATATTTAATTAATACAACTCTTTTACTCGTATTTAACATGGTTTAGACTAGTGGGAGTGGGGTGAAACCCACTCACCTCCACCTCAGCGCCACGTCAGTTTTTTTATCAAACTCACCAAAACTCATCCAAACTCACCACAGGAGGTAATGGCACTCACCAAACTCACCCAAACTCACTCCACATCACCCCTTTTTTCATTAAATATTTTTTATTCATACAATTTTATTACAACACGGGTAAACAGAAAATTAAAACACAGTACAAAATTAAAAATAAAACATTAAAAATTAAAACATAGTACGAAAATAAAAATAAAAACATAGAAAATAAAAAAACAACATTTTAAAAAAAAACTAAAACGGGATATTATAGGCCTCCTTGATTTGATTTTTGTGCCACTCCGCGACTGCAAGATCACGTCCCGTCAAATGATCTATCGGCTGCATATAAAAGTCCAAGTCTTCCTTTTGCTGTTTCAATCGGGCTATTTCCACTTCTTTTTCCCGGACTTGAATCTCTTTATTCTTCATCTCAAAATATGCGGCATGTTGTTCACCCTGCACAGTAAAGGCCCGTTCTTGTTGTTCACCAAACCCAGACAACATCTACCTAGCCAAAGCCTCGTCGTTTGTACTCGACTCCCCCGAAACTCTGCTCCCTATAGCCTTAGCCTTAGCTCAGTCCCTTCCCATTGGACGTGGGATCGGTTGCACTTCTTCATTATCAGTGGCATCAACATCCACACTGTTACTTGCATCCATAGAATTTGTATTAAACGAACTAGACCCAGATGACTTGTATCTCTTGCTTAGTTTGGAAGTCCTAGCTAATTCGGCAGGCAATTCAACCTCCTTCCATTTCCGAACGTCTTTAAAAATCTCCCAGCAATGACGAAATTTGAACGGTTGTCCAACTTGAGCATCATAATACATCAACGCATCATTAACCATATCAGCATCCGAATGCGCCACTTCTAGGCCCCATCTGCATCATTTGACCATAGACACTACAAAAACGAGCAATACAAGTTCGCATTGACTTCCACTTACCGTTCAAAGAATCATAAGTACGAACCCCGGGTTCCCCCGTTTTGCTCTCAAAGTTTTCTTTGGTTTAGGTTTTTGGACCGCTGGTTGAGTTTCGGGGACGGTTTCCAGCTCGGGAGACCCGGTTTGTTGATTCGAAGCAAACCCTTGACTATCAATCGAGTCTGAATATTGCGGGATGTAGCAATCTTGAGTTTCATAGGCGGGTTGTGATGAGGAACCACCCCTATGGCTTTGGTATTGGGTCGGGTATTGGGTAGGGTACTGGGTCGGGTATAGGGTAGGGTATTGGCTCGGGTATTGGGTAGGGTATTGACTTGGGTCCGGGCAACGGTAAGGTGTGTTTTGGTAAGGTTGAGGGTGATACAATGATGGTGGTCGAATGGTGATACCGGGTGACGGGTTTTCTAGGTCGAAAGTTCCTCGCGGTGTGGGTGGTGAATTTTGGGTATTTGGCCTACCTCGACGTTTGTTGGAGGTTCGGGGTGTGTTTTCTTGAGACATGATTTGGAGATTTAAGGTGGAGATGAAGATGAGATGTTTGATTTTGTGTGTGTGAAAAATGAAAAAGATGATGGGCGTATTTATAAGTAAATTTTGGGTAAAAAAAATATATTTTTTTAATTTGAATAAATCAAACGGTAATAAAAATAGTAGGGCCCAAATTTTCAGAAACTCACTGGGTGAGTTAGCTATTGTTTTTCGGTTGCTAGCGAGAAAGTCGCGCGCGGGTTGGAGGGGGTGGGGGTGATGGCTGCGCGTGGGTTGGGGATAACCACGAGTGGGTTATAACCCACTTCCACCAGCCTTAGTGGTTACTAAAGTGACTCAGGTCCTCATATCTAGTCACCCATAATGAGCTTCTTTCCACCTTGTGAAATCTTTTTGTCCACCTTATCAAAACCTAAATTCTCGACCGTCGTAAACTGACGATATCATTTAAAAATTCGGTGCATTTTTCTTTCGCATGTGTAGTATTTTACCAATAACTTTTAACCCATTGAACTAGTCTTTTTTTTTTGAAATGTGCACCAAACCAAATCAAGAACGCCGCATATGGTACCTTCACGCATTACCACTGCTGAAATAAAAAAACGTTAAATCCAATTTTTTTTTGTTCCATTATGAATACTACTCTTCACTCGCACGTCTTCAACAACATTTTTTCCTTTTCATTAATCAAGTTTTTTAAGTAGTCGAGCTTCCGCAATTTTCCAGCGTTCACTGTGAATAAGTTATTGTTCCGAATCTCGAAACTAAATCGGAACTATATCGATTCCTAGTACCCGAATCATGTCCGGTACTACGAAATAAGATGGAAAAATATCGGTACCGCTAATTCGGTACGGGACCGATACCATATCGGGAAAATCCCGAAAAAAAGATAATTCTGATTTCCTGGTACCGATACCGGTACCGGTACCGTTGTTGATATATGAATCTTGTTCGGTACGGTACTGGTACCATTAATTTATTCTCGGAAAAGATCGATACCTTTAATTTAATACGGGATCAGTACGATACTGATATCATCCCTAGAATAAGTAATAGAAGATAGATTTAGCTCAACCCTGAATGTCGGCTTAAGTTCCATCAGGATTTAGTATCTGCATGATTTATCGGCGGGTACTCTGTAACTAATTTTTTTTACAAATAAATGTTATTTGGTTATACGTCTTTCATAGCAATAACTTATGAATGACGATAGATTTCACCTAAAAACATGTCTAAAAAAACGTAATTTTGATATAGGGATATTATTACTTGTGACGTATATGTAATATGTGTAACTTTATTTTCGGAACTCGATTAAGTTTGAGAATTGACAGAACTTCTTTTCAACATTTGAATGAGAAAATCAATCTAAAAGTGGTTTGTACATATGAACAAGGAAAAAGGGAAAAAATTATGATGGAGCAGATTTGTATAACGTGTTGTTTTGCTTGTAAAGTGTGATGATGTGATGTTTTAATTGTATCATCAATTATGTTTAATTAAGTATGGTTAAAATGCTTTGTATATCTTAATCTTTGGGGACGTTTGGTACGACTGAATCAGGAAGAATGAAAATGGTGTGCGGAATAGAATGACAAAGAATGAGAATGCCTCTCAGATAAAAGAATAGATTCCACTGTTCGGTAAATATAAAGAATACAATGTCCGAATAGATCAAATAATCCATTCCTTTGTTTGGTACAACAAAGAATGAAAAATTACTCTTAGGGGTCGTCTGGTTCGCGGGATGTTTTTAAGGGAATTATAATTTTTGAAAGGAATTGTAATTTGATGTAATTTTAATTGAAAGAATGGGAATGTGTTGGAATTGTAATGTTGTGGAATTTTAATGAATTAAATGTGAGATGTGTTTGGTTGAGTCTCAACGTAATGTAATTCAAATTTTTTTATAAAACTTAAAAATTAATAAAAAATAATAGTTAAAATAAAATAAAATAATAAAATAAAATAATGAAATATAAATAAATTAAAATAAAATAAAATTATTATTTTAATAAAAATTATTATTTTAATAAAAATTATTATTATTATTATTAAAATATAATAATAATAATTTATATTATTTTAATATTTCAAAAGTATAATAATATAAAATATTATTATTAATAAAATATTAAATTAAATGAAAATAACAATAATTAAAAATAAAAATATAAAAAATAATAACAATAAACAATATAAAATAAAAAATAAATTAAATAAATAAATAAATAAAATAAATTTAAACCTTTAAAAAAAAGAAAAAATATAAATTAAAATTTTACAAATTTATAAGTTTATAAATAATAATATAAAAATAATAATAAATAATAGTAATTAATAATCATAATAAAATTATTATTATTAATTTTTTAATATTTTATTATAAATAATAAAAATAAATTTTATTTTATTATATTATTTTAATATAATAATAATAATAATAAAGATTTATTAATAATTAATAATAATAATAGTGGTTTAAAGTATAAAATTACGAATTACGACGTAATTCAAAACATTACATTAAACTTCTTATGTAATATTGAATTACATCATTTGATGTAGTCGTAATGTCTCAATTACAATTACGTAGCATACCAAACATAATATGTAATGTAAAGTGATTTACATTCTCCTCATTTTATGAACCAAACAAGTTATATAATGTAATTGAATTACAATTACATCCAATTACATTCAATTACACCGAACCAAACGAAGCCTTATTGTATTTTTATTGAGTTGATACTACCGAGCATACTATGGTAAATTTAAAAAAAACAAACCCATTAACTGAAAAAATTATTAACTTTATGAAAAAAAATTATGCATCCATACACTTTTTTTACCCATTATTTGACATCTTTTTTTTACCCATTTTGGATGATCATAATCCAGGACACGTTCTTCTTTTGCGTTTATTGCTTTGCTCAGACCCATTCTTTAATTTCAACATTGTGTGACGTGTTCTTGAGCGGCCATCACAGGTACTCGCAACATTTAGATGATCGATCCATTGGGACAATGTTATTTCATGTACAAAGTAAAGTCTAGCAACATGTTCAAAAACGATTTTGAGTTAACATGGTCTGGAATTTATAAATTAGGTGGCAATAATAATCTAGTATAAAAAATTAGTTGGTCAACCCCAATGATTCTAAGCAACCGAAACATCAAATTACATTTAACAAAACCTCATATGGTCATATGCGACTACACTACTAAATAATTTGACTGCGAATATAAACAAACCAGAAGCTACTATGTAAGTTGTTACCTGATTATACACTAGCTAAAGCAATTTTTTATGCAGATTAAAAAGGTTTATCAACCTGGTTATTCAACAAAAACAATTCTTCACAAACTATATTTACTTGAAGAATACTTTGTCACCAATTTAATTTGAACACAAAAGTCATGTTTGCTTAAAAGAATAGTATATCGGCAAGTCTCAACTTCAAACTGATATATTCTTATGTAACTTGACCCATGAAACAAGAAATTTTGATGGATTAAGTTAAGTTTTATGATTAATTACCAGCTTCAGATAGCAATCGAAGCATGATCACCAAATAAAACTTTACACAAGATCTCATAATTTTTTACCAGCTCGTCTAGGGTTTGTTCATATATTCGATACTATATGAGAATAAAACAAAACGATTATGTACTAGGGGATCGAGGGAAAACGCCTTTCACGAACACGAGATCTATTAAGGTAATTATGTTAATGAAATCTTGCCGTCCAGAGAAAAAGTGATAGGTTTTTAGAAAAATAAAATTTGGAATGTGCGTTGCACGTGCAAATGAGAATACATGTGTATTTTTTGTGTGGTTTTTTAATTCTCACCAGAATAAGAAGTGGAATGACTCCTTTGTTAATTTTTCATTCCTCGCATTATTTAGTTTTTTTAAAGGATCAAAATGAAGGTGTGAGAATGGAATCGAGAATACATGTTTTCATTCTTAATCCATAACAAACATAAGAAAGCATTCTCTTTCCCTTTCTCATCTTTCCTTTCCACTCTACCAAACATCCTCTTAATACTTTATAAAATATTTAGATCATTTTCTAAATTTAATAGTTTTAAAATTTTAAGCCTAAAACATTTCTTCTTTGGGAAAGTTTAAGCATACAATGTTTAAAAGTCATTCAAAATCATAGAAGTTATGCCATACACATTTGAGAAAATTAAATATCTTATACCATATTTTAAAAGTGTTTGTTATGTAGTAAATGTATATATGTTTTTTCTAAAGTTAGGTAAATAACAACCCTTAAAATTAATTTTTTTTTAAACCATGGTTATAACTGTCCTCCCATATTGTAACAGCCCATATCGACCAAACTTATAGAAGCCCATTGCACAACCTTTTTAAAGAATGCATAAGACGGTTTTGGCTGTCCTTTTTGGTTTCAAACCCTTCGCACATACAACTCAACCCTTTGCTGCCCCTATATTCTGAAATTATTACATCTACATCTTCGTCACAACATATGTAGTCTGCTTATGTTTAAATAGTTTTGTTGGTTATTTTGGCGGTGTTGTGCTACAATTGTGTGTGTCACATGCTTATATAGTTTAGCCGATTGTGTTAAATGTGCAGTGATTTTTTTTATCATAATTCATCCGTTTGCCTCAAAATATAGTCACAGGTAGAGGTGCAAATGAAAACCGGATTTTTGAAAATCCGGTTCAAAAATCCGAACCGGTTTTTTCAAAATCCGGTTTTCGATTTATCCGATCCGGATTTTTTTATCCGAACCGGTTAGACCGGTTTTCAGATTTTTAAAAAATCGGATAAAAACCGGATAAATTTCCGGATTTATCCGGTTTTTTAAAAAACCGGATTTAACCGGATTTTTAAAATTTATAAAAAATTTTTTTTTTTTTTTTTTTTTTTTTATTTTTTGTAAAACCGGTTTTTTTTTTGACCGGTTTTATCCGGTTTTATCCGGTTTTAACCGGTTTTAACCGGATTTTTCAGAAAAAACAATCCGAATTCCAAAAACATTGGCTAGTTTAAGGGTAACGGCTATATAGCCGTTTGGCATGTTTTTTGGCCGTTTTTTTTTGTCTTTTTGAGCATAGAAATGGCTAGTAACTTAGTATATATATATGTTTTGAGTTGGGGTTGAAAACATATCAAAAAACCCTCTCATTTCTCTAATCTTTTTCTAATCCCGATTCCCGAATGGAAAACATATATGTTTTGTATGATTGTCTTGTTGAAATAAAAATTATTATGGTATTTTTTTTAATGTTATATAGTTGTATTTTTTTTTTTAATGTTTGTAAATAAATTCCGAAAAAAAAGGACACCAACACTTTTAACCGAAAAACCCGAACCGAACATTTTTAACCGAAAAAAACCCGATCCGAACATTTTTTAACCGAAAAAACCGATCCGAAAAAAATCCGATAAAATCCGATAACGAAAATTTTAATCCGAAAAAAATCCGATACGAACTTTTTAATCCGAAAAAATCCGATCGAGAAAAATCCGATCCGATCCGAAACCGGATTTTCAAAAATCCGGTTTTATCAAATCCGGATTTTCAAAAATCCGAATCCGATTTTATCCGGTTTATTCGCACCTCTAGTCACAGGTACCCGCCACCGCATTGCGCGGGTACCCGCTAGTATTAGAGATATAAAGTTATACATATGCATTAACATCTTGTATTACTTAAATATGATTTATTGGCTGAATTAATATGTTGTATTATTTAATTTTTCGGCATTAAATGAAGAGAGAGTGTTTAATCTCTTTTATAAGATAGTATAATAAAGATTTACGTGTCGTTAAAATAAGTACATATTTATGTAATATGACAATTCTATCGGTGTCGACGGGGCCTCTTTGGCTCGTATTCTGACGGCTTTTTAGCAAGCCGAACCGATTGTGACTTCAATTTCCTGTTGAACCCGTTGATCCAGTTCAATTTTTCAAAACTATGTAGATCATCATTTTAGGTAGAAAACATATGTACGATTTTGTAGATATATATATATATATTTAATTTTTGTACATTATCTATATATAATTGTATTTATGAAATATAGGGTGTATGGATTATGTATTAATTAGTATTTATTATTTTTTTATGTGTATTAATTATTATTAATTAGTTTTAATATATGTGTTGAATTATGTTTTTATGTTCTAAATAATTTCTAATTATGTTTATATAGTTGTATATTATACATTATTATATGTAAGTTGATTTTTCAATATTTTTATTGATAATATTCTTTTAATAAGTAGTGTAGATTATAACTATCGATCAACAACAAATATAAAACCTATAGGGTTTATCATTATCCGACACTTGGTCAAAGCAGATGTTATGAACTTGTGTTTTTCGAGCTCTTTCCAAAGAACATGGGATCTTAAGCTTGTCTTGAGAATTACTATCGGTATGGTAAATTGGTAATTGGAATGAATTTTAAACAGGGACGGATTTAGGAGTTTTACGTGGTGCCCATGACACCTATGTCGTAGGTGTTCATGATATGGACTTAAGATCCATGTACATCTCTAAAATAGCATAAACCCAATCAACAAATCACAATTATTCATTTTTTTAATAAACCTACTTCCCACCACTTTTTTAAAAATTAAATATCTCACAAACGGTAATGTAACACCCCACTTTGACAAGTGGACCGCTACATGATAAATACGGCGTGTCATCAAAGCATGCAAGGTAAATGTTTTAAAAATATAAATGACCATAAAGGAAAACCGGAATCAAACATTGGTCTTCAAACATAAGCTCACACATGCATAAAGTAAAGAATGTAGAAAAAAGACTAACAATGTCCAAGCAAGCATAAGTATATGAAACGCAAAAAGGAAAAGGATGCTAGGGTAGCTTCCATCCTATGCACGTACTCTCAGTTGCTCAAGTTCGTCCCTGTGTACCTGCTGTATGGGAACATGGAAAGAAAATACGGCTGAACAATACGCTCAGTGAACGAATATAATAACATGATAAGAATGATTGAAACATAAGTAAAGTATGAAATCAGCGTAAAATGTGTAAGTCTTGGAAAACCTGGAACATGTTTTATAAATTGGTTTATATCTAGAAAGTTTTATGTTTATTCATGAAAATGTAATTTAAATGCCAAAGAGATCATATAGGTCATGAAAGGTATCAACATGCGTGAATACATAAAGGGGTGACCTCGTCATGCAATTAGAGGGATGTCCTCTAATTATATTAGTTTGGGTGGATGGAACAAATCCAATGTGACGGATGTAGAGCACACACCACAGTCACCTTGTAAATCTGCAAACATGTACTAGGATGCACCCATACGCCCCACATGATAATAATGATAATGGCCAAATAACTGAAAGGGACACCGCGAGAAATCACTCTCGTCGCGGAAGAGTCATAACACTGGTTCCTCAAGTGTCATGGTTATGGTACCTCCATAACTAGGTGAACATGGTCATGCATGTATATAGCTCAGACAATTTAAAATGATAGAATGGCAATTACTGAAAGGTTTTATAACATGTAAACTACTAGGGAAAATAGATGGCAGTAAACGGGAATCCTAATCATGCATAGAAAGATAATGTCCTTACTGAAGGACGGAGCATCCGTACCTTATGTCTAGTAACAATGAAAGATGAAAGGCGAAAAGTAATCTACTCCAACTTCACGAGTGCTACATAATACAGAACGTGAATGAGTTGTTTGTTCATGTATACTGACTGGTTCTTAATTTACTTTACTTGTTCTTGACTTGTTTTACTTGTTCATGTCTTGTTTTACTGTTTCATGTTTTATCATGTAGTTTTGTTAGTGTTTCATGTGATCTTGATTAATGTATGTCATGTTTCATGTGTTATTATACTTGATGTTTCATAATGAGCAACTTTCTAAAAATAGAAGGTTTCTGTATATAGTAACTTTCCAAAAATAGCAGTTCCCATATATATCAACTTTCTAAAAATAGTAAGTTTCTATAAATAGTAAGTTTCCATAAATATTAAGTTTCCAAAAATATAAAGTTTCTATAAATAGCATGTTTCCATAAATAGTATGTTTTCATAAATAGCATGTTTCCAAAAATAGTATGTTTCCATAAATAACATGTTTCTATAAATAATAATAAGCTTGTTTAATAAGCATGTGATATAAGTTAAAGCTTAATGAATATATTTTATAAGTCATGATTAATTAACTGTCATTATATAGTAAAGTTTCTTAATAAATAAATACTTTAGTCTAACATGATAATTATTAATCCATAATATAATACGTGATTTATAAATGATTATAATTAATAATATAACTTGATTTATATTAATAGAACTTTAGCATAACTTGATTATTGTATAATTAAACTAAGTGTTATAATTAATTTAAATATACCATGGATAAAATGTATTTAATTAAATAAGCTAAGTCCAAATTTAATAAAACTAAAATGTGTCATGTTTTATATCATGAATAATTTTATAACATAATTATTAAAAGTGTATGGTTAATTAAATTAATGTACCATGTTAATTTCCATGAATTATTAATAATATAATTATATCCTAAGTTCAATTTAACTAACCAAAGTTTATAACCAACACACCCTTGTGTGTGTTTCGTGTACCCGATCCCAAGCCAAGCCGTTATCAAGACCCCCATGGTCTCGGCTTGCTCGAACAATAAACATCACCACAACTATTGCGGCTGTGATTTTGCTGCTGCCTGCAAAGACTAGCCACCGGCCGTAGCCGGTTTCGCACCGTGCGCAACCAAGACCCACCGAGAGCCATGATGCTCTCGGTTTCCAATGCTAAGCCAAACACTCCCCTGCGGGTGGTGTTGGTGTTGCGCCCGCCCGAAGGAAACAACCACTGACCCCATATGAGGCTCGGATGGCCGTTTGTTAAACCCACCTGGAGCCTTGGGCTCTCGGTTCCCGGGTCACACCAAACCAAAACCCGATTTAATCTTGATTAATACATGTTTTTAATCTTTCAACATCATGTTCATAATTTAATTATATTAATTCATGATCAAAGATATAATAAAAGAAAAGATTAAAGAATTAGGGATACCGTATGTGATTTAATGAATGATGAACACACTTGATCGAAACCCGAATTAATCCAAAACCAAACTTGTTTTTCCTCTTCCTTTTCCTTTGCCTAACCGGCAGCCAAGAGAGACAAAGGGGCTAGGGTTTTTGTTATTTTTTATAAAAAGTAATGAATGAATTCCCTGAAAGGTTTTTTTTATTAGTTAACTTGTTTAACAGGCCAGGTCATGGGCCCTTTTTCCTTGTCTCTATAACCGGCCAAACAAACACTCATTAAGTATATATTTCGTTTTCATTTTTATTAAAACCCGTGTATTATTATTCGTGACGTGTGTTGGTATTTTTAACTTGTGTTAATTCTTGTCGTGTATTATTTGTTATACGTAGATACTTGTAAATAATAAATAAGTAAAATACGTAATACTTGTATGTATACATTAAATATTCATTATAAGTGCCATGTATTAATTAATTATAAAGTTTTAATAAATCCGTGTTTTTCGTGTATTTAATGCTTCATTTATTTTATACGGGATTTACCATTCTTCCCCTCTAAAAAGAATAACGCGTCCTCGAATTAGAGAAACGATAAGCTGAAAGGACATCCCCGAATCATAGACGAAAATAAGGGTAAGAAGTACGGATTGACTCCTCCGTTACCCATGTGGCATCCCGTTCGGGATGATCCCTCCAATGGATCTTGACAAATGGAATCGTCTTTCCCCTCATGACCCGATCCTGACGATTAAGAACTGCCTCGGGTTCCTCAACATAGGATAGATCCTCACGAATCTGATCAAGTGGATACGTGACAATGTGCAGATGATGATAATTGTAGCCTCTGAGTAAGGACACGTAGAACACATTGTGAACATTAGATAGCTGAGGAGGTAACGCCAAACGATGCGATACCTCACTGACACGTTCGAGGATCTCAAACGGTCCGATGAAATGAGGACTGAGCTTGCCCTTAATACCAAAACGCCTGACTCCACGTGCTGGTGATACCTTTAAGAAGACATGATCACCAGGCTGAAATTCTAACGATCTGCGATGTTTGTCAGCATAGCTCTTCTAACGAGCGCGAGCTTCCTGAAGCTTCGCCTTGGCGATAGAGACCTTCTCATTGGTCACCTCAATCATCTCTAGACCCTCAATGATTCATTCATCAACCTGATCCTAGCAGATTGGAGCACGACACTTCCTGCCATACAACATCTCGAATGGTGCACACTTGATACTTGCGTGCCAACTTTTGTTGTATACAAACTCAACCAAACAGATGTAGTCATCCTCAATCCCTGTCCACTCTAACGCATAAGCACGCAAAATGTATTCTAAAGTCTGAATAGTACGCTCTGACTGACCATCGGTCTGAGGATAGATAGTTGTGCTAAGCTTGAGTCTGGTGCCCTAAGATTTCTACAAACCTCTCTAGAAACGAGATGTAAATCGTGGATCTCTATCTGATATGATATGTTATGGAGTACTATGTAGTCGCATGATCTCCTGCTGGAATATTTCTGCCAATCTGCTAACTGGGTAATCCTTGCGGAATGGAAGGAAATGTGCAGATTTGGTCAAACGATCGACAACGACCCAATTAACATCATGCTTCTTCTGAGTCTGTGGTAATCCGGTAACAAAATCCATTGAGATCTTGTCCCAATTCCATTCGTGAATTTCTAATGGTTGTAGTAAACCACTAGCTCGTTGATGTTCTATCTTAACCTGCTGGAAGGTCAGTCATTTAGAAACGAAGGTAGCAACAACTTTTTTCATGCCGCTCCACCAAAAATGCTGCTTTAGGTCATGATACATTTTGGTAGAACTTGGATGAATCAGAAATAGAGAGCTGTGAGCCTCAGTCAATAAAGCTTCTCTGAGTGTAAGATCATCTGGAACACATAACTTGGTAACCTGCCATACAATGCCCTCGTCATCTATATGAAACTCTGTCTGCTGATCAATATTCGGAATAATCACCCATACCTCGTTGTCATACTTCTGAGCTGCCTTGATCTGAGAGATTAAGTCTGGCTCAACTCTCAGATTAGCCTAGTAACCATGTTGTCCACGTACAAAAATCTCAATGTCGAAACGCTCTAGATCACGAATAATTTCTTCTTCCACCTTAATGCCAGCAATCATGCCTGATTTCCTGCTTAAAGCATCCGCCACCACATTAGCTTTACCAGGATGGTATTGAATGTTGGTGTCATAATCCTTTAATAGCTCTAACCACCGTCTCTATCTCATGTTTAGTTCTCGCTGAGTGAAAATGTATTTGAGGCTCTTGTGATCAGTGAAGATGTCACATGACTCACCGTAAAGATAATGCCTCTAGATTTTGAGTGCAAAAACAACTGTTGCTAGTTCTAGATCATGAGTGAGATAATTTTCCTTGTAAGGCTTAAGCTGTCATGATGCATAGGCAATCACCTTCCCATGTTGCATGAGTACACAACCAAGTCCTTTTCTCTAAGCATCGCTATAAATCTAAAATCCACTTGTGCCAGATGGGAGAGTAAGAATAGATGTAGAAACCAAACGCTGCTTAAGTTCTTCAAAGCTCTTCTCCCGCTCATCATTCCAGACGAATTTCTCTCCCTTACGCATCAGCTTAGTTAAAGGCAAGGTTAACCGTGAAAAGTTATCCACAAACCTGCGATAATATCCAGCTAAACCCAGAAAACTATGAACCTCTGTTGCAGACGTCCGTCTTGACAATTTTTTGATAGCCTCAACCTTCACAGAATCCATGGTTATCCCTTCTGTGGAAACAATGTGGCTCAAAAATGCCATCTTACTTAACCAGAATTCACACTTGGAAAATCTTGCATATAGTTGCTTCTGGCGAAGAATCTGCAGTACCGTGCGAAGATGCTCCTCGTGTTCTTCCTTAGATTTCAAGAAGATTAGAATGTCATCGTTGAATACAATGACGAACTTGTTCAGAAACTCATGAAAAACATGGTTCATCAAATCCATGAATACCGCTAGAGCGTTTGTGAGTCCGAAAGGCATGACTACGAACTCATAGTGACCATATCGTGTGCAAAAAACAGTCTTAGAAATTCACTGCTCCTCCACTCACAGCTGATGGTAGCCTGATCGTAGATCAATCTTAGAAAAGTGCTTGGCACCTTACAGTTGGTCAAATAAATCACCGATACGTGGTAATGGATAATGGTTTCTGATCGTGATCTTGTTCAGCTCATGGTAGTCAATACACAGTCGCATGCTGTCGTCCTTCTTCTTAACGAAAAGTATCGATGGACCCTATGGTGATACACTCGGGCGAATAAAACCTCGCTCCAATAACTCCTGCAGCTGGTCTTTCAACTCCTTGAGCTTAATGGGAGCCATGTGATAAAGAGCCTTGGAGATAGGTTCAGCTCCTGGAACGAGCTCAATGCCAAACTCTACTTCGCGGATAGGTGGTATACCTGGAAGTTCTTCTGGAAACAAATCTAGGAATTCTGATACAATGGGCTGATCATGAATATATGGAGCTTCAACAGTCGTGTCATGAATAGTAGCCAAGAAACCTCCGCAACCCTGAGCTAGTAAGGCATGTGCTTGCAAGATAGAAATGATTTGTACAGACTTTCCTGGTGTAAAACCATTATGAATGTATTTTGGAGCTTGAACATCACCGAATATGACTCGATATGTATGGCAATCAATCGTGGCGTGGTGTTTTGCTAACCAGTACATGCCTAAGATCATATCAAATTCGCACATATCCAAAGGAAGTGCATCGACAGGATGAATCTTGTCATCAAATTCTAAGGAAAGATCTATGTGCACATGGGTAATGCGAACAGAGTCTCTCATGGGCGTGGATATATTTAACATGTTACCAAGTGGCATAGGTGTCTTATTAACACGAGCAACATAAATAGTGGGTATAACTGAATGGGTCACACCCATATCAAATAGAACGCAAGCAGCATGTCCATACATAAATAAGATGCCAATAATGGTACCTGAAGACTTGTTGGCCTGGTCCCTAGTAGTGGTGAACACACGGCCTGATGTTGCTGGTTTCTGAGGGGCATGACCTGATGTACCAACGATTTCCCCTTTCTTGCAGTCTTTCATGAGATGTCCTTCTTTCCCACACTTGAAGCAAACACCTGCCGCATGACGACATGGTCCAGGATGCCTTCGTCCACAAGTGGTGCAGATGGGATGGGTATACCCTCCAGTGGGTACCCTTGCTAGTTGAGAGCCTGATTCAGAAGATATGCATGAGACATGATTATTGAGACATAAACATGACCACACTAAAAGTTTAGGTTATAATACCATATTGAGCTGAATGGTTGGGCTGCTGACCCTTGTGGTCCAGAGTTTCTGTTAAAATGCTGAAATGTTAGAATTTGTGTCATACAACAGCTTAGTATTGAAGAGTTTAAATTTTAGGGACCTGCTGTTGTTGGAGTGGCTAGCATTGTTACGATAGTTATCACTATCGCCACACTTGTCTGATCCATAACGGTCGTTAGTCTGACCGTGTCCCTTGTAGTTGTTCTGCTGAGTGGTCGGTTGGGACCGGTCTCCACCTTTTTTCCTGAAAGATACAATTGAATAGAGCATGATATATAATTGAAAGTTTTGATATGAATAAGAAGGTAACACTTGATGACTGAAATATACCTCTTCTCAGGTCGATCTGACTCCTCATACCCATCCCTCTCTTAAAGCATCTCAAGACTGCATGTTGTATCAGCAACTTGTGCCACATTAGTGAATGTAGCACACAACATACAATCGGTAATCAAGGTGCGAAGAGCCCAACGGAAATGTTTCGCTTGATCCTCTGTTGTGCCAGCAGCTGCACCTAAAAAACCAGCTAGCCTCAGGAAACACTGCATGAATTTTGTGTTGTTCTCACCTGCCTTCTGACGGATAACATGATAAACCCTCTTTAGTCGTTCTTTCTCAGCTCTAGGGAAGAACTAATTATAGATCAACTCCGTGAACTGCACCCATGTTAATGTAGTAAGTCATGCCTCACCTCCATTGGTATGCTTGTAAGCCCTCCACCATGCTAGCACATCACCCTCAAACTTGTAGCATACCAACCTCGCCTTGTATACCCCATCGCAACCCATGACGTCAAAGATCTTTTCCATATGCGATATCCAGTTCTCAGCATCTAACGAGACATCGGCCTTCTCGAATGATCGAGGCTTCTGCTTGTTGAAACGTTTCAACCATGTGTGAAGTGTGACTGGTGGAGGAGGAGGAGGATTATCATGATTCGGTAAAGCCTGATATTCTGCCCGCATCTAATTTCGGAATTGGGGAAGCATAGCCTACAAAGCTGCATTGGCAGCTACACCGAGTTATGCGTCTTTGCGTGTGTTAACCATCTGACAGTTTCAAAGAGAAATAAATGATTAATCGATTAGAAACATGGAATAAGCATAAGAGATACATGGAGGAATTATGATCACATAGTCAACGAAATCTGACATTAGCAAGGGTGGACGACTATGGTTCAATCCACAAAACAAAATTCGAAGAAAAACACATACGACTAAGTATGGCCGATCCTGTATCAACCCTTACTTAGTAAAAAACTTAAAGAAAACAATGATACATGAAATAAAATTAACTGTGAGTTTAGGAAGATCCTGGTGACTACCCACTAGTCACATGTCAAGTTTTAGAGCCTACATGTCGAAACCTTGGCTCTTATACCATAATTGTAACAGCCCACTTTGACAAGTGGACCGTTACATGATAATTATGACGTGTCATCAAAGCATGCAAGGTAAATGTCTTAAAAACATAAATGACCATAAAGGAAAACTAGAATCAAACATCGGTCTCCAAACATAAGCTCACACATGCATAAAGTAAAGAATGTAGAAAAAGGACTAAACAATGTCCAAGCAAGCATAAGTATATGAAATGAAAAAAAGAAAAGGAGGCTAGGGTAGCTTCCATCCTATGCACGTACTCTTAGTTGCTCAAGTTCGTCCCTGTGTACCTTCCGTATGGGAACATGGAAAGAAAATACAGATGAGCAATACGCTCAGTGAACGGATATAATGACATGATAAGAATGACTGAAACATAAGTAAAGTATGAAATGTAGTGGAAAATGTTTAAGTCCTGGAGAACCTGGAACATATTTTATAAACTGGTTTATATCTGGAAAGTCTTATGTTTATTCATGAAAATGTAATTTAAATTCCAAAGAGCTCATATAGGTCATGAAAGGTATCAACGTGCATGAATACATAGAGGGGTGACCTCGTCATGAAATTAGAGGGTTATCCTCTAATTATATTAGTTTGGGTGGAGGGGTCAGCTCCAATGTGATGGATTTAGAGCACACACCATAGTCACCTTGTAAATCTGCAAACATGTACTAGGATGCACCCATACGCCCCACATGATAATTGTAGAACAATGATAATCTTGTGAAACAAGGGGGTTGATGTTTTACTAGAGAGAGAGAGTTAGAGAGAGAAATGAAAGAAAACACATATATTAAAATGAGAGAATAAAACAACCAACACCTCTTTCCATGGTGGAAAGAGGTTTAAATACCCCAAGTCCTTAAAGGACTTGGGCTTCCGGCCCATGAACATGCTCATGGGTCGGGCTATGTAATAAATAACACTTAACTTAACTACGAGCCTATAACTACATGGTTGGAGTGACCGAGACTTTCTAAATGCGTAAAACGTATTTCCAACAATCTCCCCCAAAGGGAGGTCACTCCAAGTTTACAAAGTCCTAATCTAGCATGTTAGATTTTGTTCTTGAGCTCGTAGTCTTCTTTTCTTTCTTTTTCTTTTCTTTTGTGAATATGTGTTGAATGATATCAGCCTTTTTGCTTGGAACATGTTCTTTTGGCCTTTCACGTGCGATCTTTGCCTACTTGTGAATTTTGCCTTCTCGTGACTCCATGTTCCACACACTTATGTCTTTTTGTTGAATTCTCGAAAGTTTCAGAGTTTATTACAGCGGAAGACTTCATCTTGTACTTTCTTGAATTTTTGCTGAACTTTGATGCAGAAAGACATAAGCATGTGGGATGACTTCTACAGGTACACCGCAACACCACCGTCTTTAACTGGTACACAGCAACGCCACCGTCTTCAACAGGTACACAGCAACGCCACCGTCTTTAACAGGTACACAGCAACGACACGAATAAAATGGCTTTGAACATTTTATTCTAATTCGGTAGCATTTTACCTCCGGTCGGTGAAGACCGTTGGACGATATTAGATATCGTACCCGTGACGGATAGTTTCAATTAAGTAACTTCCTGACAGGATTTCGCGGGTAAACCCGTTCTCTTTATTCGACCGTCCAAAGCTGACTGCGAACATAAAGAGTGAATCACTTGGATAAATTATCCTTGTGATTTGGAAGCCGTCAATTCATGAAACCTGGAACAAGTGAATTTCAATTAAGATTTTCACCATCGTTGCTTTCCAGTTGTCACGAGCTCAACTCATAAAGAATCTTGCACGTCACCTACCAAGTGTTGTTTGATGTTAACACTAGAAGGATTTCCACTCGTCACTGTGATCAATAACGAGTCACTCTGAGTGTTCTTGCAAGATCATACGATAATGCGTAGAGGCCTGGAACGAGTTTAAATTCAATTAAGAATTAAACCACTGTTTCTTTCCAGTTTTTCACAAGATTGGTTCTAAAAGAACCGCATGTGTAACCTACCATGAGCTTGTTTGATGTTGGCTCAAGCAGGATTTCCATCTTCATTGTAATACTTACGTATTACTCGGATGTTCTGGCAATATTACAGGAATATTGCGTAGGACTCATGAAAATCTCTTACTTTTCACAGTGTGTGAGAAAGCAAGGAATAAATGGAAGGTGTCCTAATGAGACTTTTGATGATCTCTTGGCTCTAGACTCGATTGTGCGTTTTGATTTAGTGAGCGATGGCTGGAGAGGAGTGCCACCTTTTCAATACCAGTCTATTCGGAGTGAATAAACCAATAGATAACGTGTTGATCTCCGTGTGATTAAAACAAATACCTTTTGAGAGATATTTGAGTTAGCTGGGAAGGGTTGTGCATTGCATCACTGGGTCCATGATGTCTTTCTTCAATACCGAGAATCATTAGCAAAAATGACCTCAATAGCATATGTATTGACCCGGTTTCTGCCTAAAGTTGTAAGGAGGGCTTCTTTCTTTACACCCTTTATCTTTACAATTCTTTTTCATTCTTCAACCCCTTCAATGCTTACCAATACGTCATCACTAGCACCTTGTTGTGATTGTTCCAGTGCTAGCTTAAGTACTTGGTCGGCATTCAGCTACGTTCACATTCTTTCTCCATCTTTCCTAGGACTTCTAATTCTATATAGGGAATTGTCCTTGGGAAGATTCCATCGGCTCTGATGAATCATTGGACTAAACCTACTCCTACCACCCTTTTGACACCACATTCGTCGTGAATTAAGCGTGTTTTGGGAAGGAATTGCCACCATGAAAAATCATTGAAAATCACATAAGGTACTTGTGATACTAAAATCAAAAGTTTTGTACCTTAGGTGTTTTGTTTATAAAAAACGCTCCCCCTTAACACGTGCTTTACACATATTAAGTTGGATTATCGTTAAGTCTTTTTCATCTTTTAGCCAAGTATCACTTAAGTCTCCTTAATCCCATTTTCTCCCCTTATCCAAAATGTTAACCATTAATATTTGGGATATTGAATGGATTAACCGGTCTTTGGGTAAAAATGAAATCGATGTTTGGCCATAGAACATGTTAATGCTCCCCCTTAATTAAATAAGGGATAGTTGTAGTGCTTTAGTATGATATATTTTGAAAGATTTAGAATCTCGTGAGAAATTCTTGAAAAATTATCATACCTTAACACTACAACAAGCCACAAAAGCTGATAAAGTAAAAAGATAACATATTCACAATAATGTACATATGGAGTTGACCTGTAATGAGACGAACCAAAATTAATTGGATCGTTCCGTAAGCCGATGGTGAGCTCCATATGGTCGTCCACCGACGAATCGTTCTATGCTTCGTAGCAACCGGCGCTTCCTTAGCACTTCCTCAATTTTCCTGATTGCATACGAAGATCCTTTTCTGCACTGGGTTGTCCAGGTGTATGTGACTGCCGGAAGAGGTAAGTTGGAATTGAGAACTGACAAATCATCTCGAACATTCTTTAACGTTCCATCACTGAATTTGTGCAGTTCTGAGAATCGCATGTATTGCATGACGCCAGTCTGATTCGGATAAAAGATTCCTGCTTCCGGCTTGGTAGTCCCCATGTAGACCTTCTTGTTCTTGTGGAAGTTACTGAGTGGAGTCGTATGGGGACGTTCCAGGTTTAGCTTCTTCTGATAGCTTTCTACCCCAAGTTGAAAATCTTCCACCCGGTGTTGAATGACAATTTTCCTGGCATATTGACGAAAGTTTGAACTCGATGCTATGACAATATCAGGTGATAGATGGTCAACTTTCTCTTGTGCCAAAAGCAGCAATAGATCTTCTATGTCTTCAAGTTGAAGGTACTGGAGATCACTTTCGTCAATGCGGTATTCTTTCTCATCGGTACGTTTGAGCAAGATTACATTTAAGTAATCGTAACCGAAAACCGTCTGAGTAGTTGCCCCAAGGATACTTTTGATTCTGTGAGATGAGACGATAGAAGCACCTCTCTTAGGACGATGGAAGTGATTATAGGCTAACTTCTTCTTTTTGTCCCAGTGAGATATGCCAAGTGAAGCATAGGTGTCATAAAATTTGAGCAGCTTCTTTCTCCAGATTGAGTCAGGCACTTTGTCTTCTATCCATGGAACATTCTCCAAATTGACAGCCTTGAGCATTGTTAGTGATGTGGCATACTTCTTTGCTCCATTTTCAAGGTATTCAAGATCGTGGGAGACAAAATGTTCGATTGGGATAGTGGCAGAACTAGTGATGACCGTTGGTGTAAGAGGTTGCAATACGGGAGTTTGAATTCCTGTAGTTGTCGCTCTCATTGCTTTAGTAAGCTCATTCAGGTGATATTCTGCTTCATTATGGGTGATCTTTAATGTGTCAAAGAAGTCCACATTTGCAGCTGCCATTTTGATCAGATCCGGGGTCATCGTTGGTTTCCCATGAGAGTACCTTAGAAAAGCCGAGAAGTCGATAGGGTTGTTGAGGAATTGAGTCATCTCCATTACAGTTGCAGTTTCAAATGGATGATGTGGTGCTGCGTTTGTTAGCCAAAGTTGTTCTTGTACCGTATCATCAATGATAAGGGATTCAGCAAATGTCGGTTCTGGAACATTTAAATCTTCAACTTCCATGTCATCATCATGCGGAGCTATAGATGATGTTGAAGGTTGAGTTTGCGTCACCGGTATATCATCGTGAGGTTCTTCTTCAAGCATTGTTTCAGTCGGTTCTTCTGCTTGCATGTATTCTACAGATTCAATATGAGAATCAGTAGTGAATTCTGGTGCAGTAGATATACCTGAAGCAACCTGCTGAGTTTCTGATACTGTTGTCTCCAGTGGCTTATCTGTGGTGTCAGCAACCGTTTCTGCAATATCCTCGAAACCTTTCTCGGTGGCCGTTTCATTGTCATCCTTGCTTATCTCGTCGGTATTTGTACCAGTGTTGTCATTCTTATCACCCTTGTTGACTTCATTACCCTTGTCATTATCGTCATCGTCATCCTGATCATCATCTGTATCCTCGTCCTCGTCCTTATCGTCATCAACATTCTTATCCTTTCCTTGTTCATCCTCTTCATCCTCCGCATCTCCTTCCTTATCCTTATCCTCATTCTCATCATCCTTTTCACCATGTTCCTCGTCATCTTCCTCTTCTAACTCATTCTCATCATCAGACTCAGAGTCGGTAGTGTCTGCAGGATTCTCTTCATCAATTGCTTTGTTGAGATATTGCAGAACTTTGCGTTTGTATTTTGATTTATGAGCTCCCAAGTCTAGCAGACGTTTCTGAAGCAATGTCATGATTGAAGAGTAGATAGACCATTACCCACAAGATGCGGTAATTGTTGATCAACATAAGACTTGATTTCGCGTCGAATGATCGCGGTCATCTGCTCGTCAATTGACCCGAGAAAAGCAGCATTTTCTTTATCCCGAGTTTTCTTCTCTTTACGAAATGCTTTATGTTGTTCTTTGAGCTTTGACACTTTGTCTGATAGTTTTTGAAGAATGGGCTCATCAGGATGCGGTTCCTTTGGAGGAGTAGCAAACCTTTCTGTCAACGTAGCTATTTGGGTAGCTTGAGCCTCTAGCTGTTGTTGAAGAGACTGGATCAACGGATCATTGATTGTGAGAAAAGGATTTGATGTAGATGAAGCTTGTGGTTCTGTTGATGAAGGTGTAACCAAAACCGTTAAAGTGGTCGTGGATGATACTGGTTGTACCGGGATAGGTGTTGATGTAGATGCAGTGGTTAGGACGGTGGTTAATACAGGTTGTTCAACTGTAGATGCCGGTGTAGATTCCGTGGTAATGGTGGTGGTTGATACTTGTTGTTCAACAGTTGCGGGTGTGATGGTGGTGGTCGGGACCTCACTGATAATTGGGGTTGAAAGTAGGGAAGTGGTGGTCGATGTAATAGTGGTTATAGGGACATCCACCATTTGTTCGTTTTGTAGAATATTGATAATCAATGAATCTATGAAGGGGTTTGTTGATTTCTAGAGAGAGAAAGTTAGAGAGAGAAAGTGAGAGAAACTATGTGTATTTTATTAATATGGAAACTAGCAAATGACAACAACCAACCCCTTTCCTTAGTGGAAAGGGGTATTTATATTCCAAGCCTAACATTGGGCTTGGGCCGGTCCATGACAAGCCCATGGACCGGTTCTTACTTAAGTTAATAAGCAACTAATAACTAATTACTAACTACGAGCTATTACAACATAAATCATATTGTGGAGTGACCGATACTTCTAATATACGTTAAAACGTATTTCTAACAATCTCCCCCTAAGGGAGGTCACTCCACGTTACAAAATTCTAAACCTAGCATACTATACTAAGTCTTCGTTCTTTAGCTCGTAGTCCTTTCTTCTTTTCTTTCTTTTGTTGTGAATATGTTGGTTTGATCTTTTTGGCTTTGACTTGAGAGCATTGTTCTTTGGCCTTTCACGTGCGATCTTTGCCTTTCTTGTGAACTTTGCCTCCTCGTGACTTCATGTTCCACACACTTACGTCTTTTTGTTGAATTCTCGAAAGCTTTAGAGTTTGGTACAGCGGAAGACTTCATCTTGTACTTTCTTGAATTTTTGCTGAACTTTGTTGCAAAAGACATAAGCATGTGGGAACGACTTTTACAGGTACACCGCAACACCACCGTCTTCACTGGTACACAGCAACGCCACCGTCTTCAACAGGTACACAGCAACGCCACCGTCTTTAACAAGTACACAGCAACGACACGAATAAAATGGCTTTGAACATTTTATTCTAATTCGGTAGCATTTTACCTCCGGTCGGTGAAGACCGTTGGACGATATTAGATATCGTACCCGTGACGGATAGTTTCAATTAAGTAACTTCCTGACAGGATTTCGCGGGTAAACCCGTTCTCTTTATTCGACCGTCCAAAGCCGACTACGAACATAAAGAGTGAATCACTTGGATAAATTATCCTTGTGATTTGAAGCCGTCAATTCATGAAACCTGGAACAAGTGAATTTCAATTAAGATTTTCACCATCGTTGCTTTCCAGTTGTCACGAGCTCAATTCATAAAGAATCTTGCACGTTACCTACCAAGTGCTGTTTGATGTTGACACTAGAAGGATTTCCACTCGTCACTGTGGTCAATAAAGAGTCACTCTGAGTGTTCTGGCAAGATCATATGATAATGCGAAGAGGCATGGAACGAGTTTAAGTTCAATTAAGAATTAAACCACTGTTACCTTCCAGTTTTTCACAAGATTGGTTCTAAAAGAACCGCACGTGTAACCTACCATGAGCTTGTTTGATGTTGGCTCAAGCAGGATTTCCATCTTCATTGTAATACTTACGTATTACTCGGATGTTCTGGCAATATTACAAGAATATTGCGTAGGACTCATGAAAATCTCTTACTTTTCACAGTGTGTGAGAAAGCAAGGAATAAATGGAAAGTGTCCTAATGAGACTTTTGATGATCTCTTGGCTCTAGACTCGATTGTGCGTTTTGATTTAGTGAGCGATGGCTGGAGAGGAGTGCCACCTTTTCAATACCAGTTTATTCGGAGTGAATAAACCAATAGATAACGTGTTGATCTCCGTGTGATTAAAACAAATACCTTTTGAGAGATATTTGAGTTAGCTGGGGAAGGGTTGTGCATTGCATCACTGGGTCCATGATGTCTTTCTTCAATACCGAGAATCATTAACAAAAATGACCTCAATAGCATATGTATTGACCCGGTTTCTGCCTAAAGTTGTAAGGAGGGCTTCTTTCTTTACACCCTTTATCTTTACATTTCTTTTTCATTCTTCAACCCCTTCAATGCTTACCAATACGTCATCACTAGCACCTTGTTGTGATTGTTCCAGTGCTAGCTTAAGTACTTGGTCGGCATTCAGCTACGTTCACATTCTTTTCTCCATCTTTCCTAGGACTTCTAATTCTATCTAGGGAATTGTCCTTGGGAAGATTCCATAGGCTCTGATGAATCATTGGACTAAACCTATTCCTACCACCCTTTTGTCACCATATTCGTCGTGAATTAAGCGTGTTTTGGGAAGGAATTGCCACCATGAAAAATCCTTGAAAATCACCTAAAGTACTTGTGATATCAAAAGTTTTGTACCTTAGGTGTTTTAATCATCAAAAACGCTCCCCCTTAACACGTGCTTAACACATATTAAGTTGGATTATCGTTAAGTCTTTTTCATCTTTTAGCCAAGTATCACGTACGTCTCCTTAATCCCATTTTCTCCCCTAATCCAAAATGTTAACCATTAATATTTGGGATATTGAATGGATTAACCGGTCGTTGGGTAAAAATGAAATCGATGTTTGGCCATAGAACAAGTTATTGCTCCCCCTTAAGTTAATAAGGGATAGTTGTAGTGCTTTGGTATGACATATTTTGAAAGATTTAGAATCTCGTGAGAAATTCTTGAAAAATTATCATACCTTAACACTACAGCAAGCCATACAAGCACATTATTCACAAATATACATATTCACAATTGAAAACCAATATAAAGTGACCTGAAATGTACGACCCATTAGATGGATCGTTGCAGTAGCTTGTGGTGCACTAAATACGGTCTTCCACCCACGAATCTTTCCAAGCTCCTCATCAATCTACGTTCACGGAGCTTTTGATCGATCTTCTTGATCACATACTTCGCCATCTGCCGGTAACCCGGATGCCAATCCTCCGTCATCTCTGGCAAAGTCCCACCCGAGTTCAGATGCTCCAACTTTCCTCTGACTTGTATAAGAGTTCCATCACTATACTTGTGGAGCTCCCCCACCCTCATAAACTTCATCAAACCTCGACTGTTCAAGTAGAAAATGCCGTAATTCGGGACAGAAATGCCGGTATAGGGACATCTTTCTACATGTTGAGGTAGCACTTGATTCACAGGACGGGTTAAATTGAGCTTCCTCTGATAGCTTTCGACTCCCAACTGAAGGTCTTCAACTCGTGACTTGATGACAACGCTTCGTGTGAACATACGAAGTGCTGTATTCAAGGCAATCAGGTCTTCACGAGGAATGTGTGTAAGTTGATATCGGGTCATCAGAAGCAGCATATCTTCGATATCCTCAAGGCGAATGATGGAAAAATCTCCTTGCTGGATTTTGTATTCCCTGTCATCCTCCCTTTTCAAGCGAATCTCCGTCACATGATAATAGCCGTTCTTGGCTTCAGTTTTCATTCCTAAGATGCTGGAGATGCGGATGTCGGATCTAACATTGCTTCCAGAATTGACCAAGCAGCAACCCCTGTACGCCCTTCGGACTCGTTCGTCCCAATGAGATGCACCTATGACAGCATACATATCATAATTACGATTCATTTTTGGGACCTAGAGTCGATTTACCTTTTCCTCGATAAAGGGTATTGTCCCCCAGTTGGCAGCTTTCAGCAAGGTCAGGGAGGTTGCGTACTTTGATGACCCCTTCAGTAGATACACAAGATCATTGGTGACGAAGAAGTCAAGAGCAATCTGATTATCTTGAGCAGGATCCATTGGAGGTGGAGCTCTTTCTGATTCATGAAGACCTGGCCGTTGAACGGTTTTCAGAGCCTTTAGGATCTCATCGGCATAGTACTCGAACTCCATTCGGGTTAATCGGGTTTTGGCACGCAGTCTCTTATCTTTCAGCGCTTTCTTCACCAAGGATGGAGTAACCGAAGTCTTATACTCATGAGCAAGAAATGCACATAAGTCAATAGGACTGCGGATACGGAGATACAGCACATCTTTGTCAGCATCTGTGATCGGATCATATTGTGCTGCTGCCGTGATCCAAGCCTGTGGTGGTGCAGTTTCGTCTATCTCCAACGGGTCTTCCCAAACTCGTGTGCTTGGTTCAGGAACCGTAGATTGTTGAGCTTGTTGTTGAGGAGTAGAAGTGCGAACATCTATTGGTTCAGTTTCAGGCATTTCGGCAGTGTCGTGAACTGGGGAGTGTTGTGCAGCTTCGGGTTCCGTCACTGATTCTGCAATCACAGGAGCAACAACAACAGAACTAATGGGGTTAGTGGTAATAGGTAAAGATACAGCGATAGAGGTACCGGGAACCGATGAAGCTGTAGTGGCATTCACGTCGTGGCGCCACTTAGTTCGTCTGGATTCCGATGATGTAGATTTGTCCTTCTGTGCTGCATCTTTCTTAGACTTGGTTCCAGTCTGAGTAGTTTTCTTGGAGCTGGTAACCTTGTCTCCCTCTTTCGGCTGTTCACCCCCATCATCATCCTGATTGTCATCCCCGTTACTACCCCTAGCACTCTCCTGATTCCCATCACCACCATCATCGCCATCATCATCATCATCGTCCTCATCATCCTCATCATCATCACCACCCTCGTCATCGTCTTTATCCTTTTCTGCTTCTTCTTCTTCTTCTTCCTCTTCTTCACCCGTACCCTCTTCTTCACTTTCTTCCCTTTCTTCCTCAGGTAAGATGTGATATGGTACCACACTTCCAAACGTTTTGAATAATCTATCATCCTCTATGATAGCATCATTCAGGGATTTATATAGAGCCCGTTGAATCCTAGATTTATCAAACGACCCAAGTTCCACCATACGAGCCTTAAGGATCTTCTTCAATTCAAAATCCGTCAGGTCATAAGCAATCTTGTAGGCGGCTTCTGAAGGATTCGATGATTTGACCATCAAGTTGTCAGCAGCAAGTGTCTTCAACTCATCACGAAGTTTAGGCATTAAGGATTCAACGGATTCTTGCACTCTTTCTTTCACAGATGCTTCAAGTGCTTCTTTTTGTTCCTTATATTTATCCCTCATCGCTTGAAGTCTGGTAATACGTGCAGCATGCTTATCAGCCTCAGCTTGCTTAACCCGAGCTAGTTCTTCTGCATGTGCTTTTCGAGTCAACTCCATATCTGAAGCGAACCTAGCAATCATCTCCTCTTGGGCTTTCCTAGATGCTTCTTCCCTTTGAGCTCGTCTTTGCAACTCTTGGCGAAGTTCATCCATTTCGCGTTTGTGAGTATCCACATGTTTGTCAAACATTTCGGCCATCACTAATGCAGCCATTGCAGATGTTGCAGAGCTGCTCTGGGTTGATTGAAGGGGCTCGGTTGTTACTGCTGTACTAAGGATGGGAATTATCGGTGGTGGAAGAAATGGTGTTGAAGCCGGTCGGGTTGGTAAGGGTTGTATGATTGGAGGTTGAGTTGCTAAGGGTTGAGTTGACACCATGATCGTGGGAGCAACAGGTTCCTTTTCCACACTTGCTGAAATAGGGATTGATGGCTCCTTCGAAGTGGAATAATGTTCAGGTGACCCAAACTCATCAACATCATCTGGTTCTACGTACTCATCCTCAATATCTACCCTTGCACCTGAACCACTACCGCCAGTATCTTTCCTACTCCTTTGAATAGCAATCTTCATCATTTGTTTCTCGGTTTTATCAAGAGTAGGATCAACAATGTCTTCTTCGTCACGTAGACGCATCTCATCAGCCTTACCCTTTCCCTTGTTACCCTCTGTCTTCTTCTTCTTGGTTTCGGGTTCAGGTAACGCAGCTGGTTGTTTGCGTTTACCTTTACTCTTAACCGTTGTGGATGAGTCTTCTCCAGTTTGAAGGTTTGCTTTCAGCCTCTTGATTTCTATCTGCAGTAGCTTGTAATCAGCAGAACCTTTGATTTTCTCAGATAGAAGGTAATCAGGAATAGGACCCGGAATCACACCAATAGACGGTCCTTCATGCCTCAGATCCACAGTATCATCAGCTTCTTCAGTGTGATAGCGACCTGCTGCACGCCTATCAATAGTAGTATCAAGCTTCATAAAATAATTAATGATTAGCTTAATAAACCGAGGATACGGAAAGAAGTTTGTCTTCAGCTTCTTGTTGTAGAAGAGTTGAAAGGTGAATTCTTCCCATATCAACAAAGCATAATCTGAATTTGCAGCTTTGTACATGCCATAGAAGAGGTTTATTATAGGACTGCACAGTGCATCATGGCCACTCGTTTTTGGTGTAAGACATTTACTGAGAATACCCATCAATGCTCTCCAAGGTTGTCCTACCTTGGCAGTGGTAAACTCAGATGCAACTCGTATTTCCGGACATCCAAGTGCGTCAAATAACTCCACGAGTTCATCTTTAGTAGGATCCCTCGAGAATGACATGCCTTTGGGTGTATCCCGTATACCAAGAATCTTACGGAAGTCTGAAACTGTGAGCGTCTGCTGCTTGTTGTCGATGGTGAAGGTGATCTTGTTCGAAGTGATTTCCTTGGTAGCCCAAAATTCATACATATACTCATACGGCACCGAGGCTGTACTCCTAAGGGCGTTCTTGAAATGAGAGTTGTCGAGGATGGCTATGGCGACCTTAAAACCATGGTGAGTGGATTTGGAGACTTGCTTCAGCCGGTAATTGTTGGGAATAAACTTAAGGGTTCGTGCTTTAGCAATATCGGCTTCTCTAGATTCTTGGATTTCTTGTACTGTTGGATTAGTCATTGTATCTGCTTAAGATAAGACATGAAAGGTTGATGCACAAAAACATATAGATATATATCATTCTTACTTCTAAGCATAACACATTTCATAAGATAAAACAACAAGTACATATATAGCATGCCAACAATAATAATCAAACTCTTCATCTGGAACTTTTCCTCATTCGGAACATCTTCATCCGGAACATTTCCTCATTCGGAACTTCTCCTCATTCGGAACTTCTTCATCCGGAAGTTCTTCATTCGGAACTTCCTTCATCCGGAAGTTCTTCATTCGGAACTTCCTTCATCCGGAAGTTCTTCATTCGGAACTTCCTTCATCCGGAAGTTCTTCATTCGGAACTTCCTTCATCCGGAAGTTCTTCATTCGAAACTTCCTTCATCCGGAACATTCCTTCATTCGGAACTTCCTTCATCCGGAAGTTCTTCATTCGGAACTTCCTTCATTCGAAAGTTCTTCATTCGGAACTTCCTTCATTCGGATGTTCTTCATTCGGAAGTTCCTTCATTCGGAAGTTCTTCATTCGGAACTTCCTTCATTCGGAAGTTCTTCATTCGGAACTTCCTTCATTCGGAAGTTCTTCGTTCGGAACTTCCTCATTCGGAAGTTTTTCAGAAGAAATCCTTCATTCGGAAGTTTTAATCCATGTTCATCCGGAACTTGTTTCAACCGTAGCTATGATAATTATTCTAGCTCGTTTGTGAGTTTCTAAGGCAAACTAAGGCATTTAAGCATCATCTAACACTAATCCGCATAAAACCCACCACAAATCCAAAGCAATTAAGCCTAAATTGGGGCAAACGAACCCTAACTAGACTTAAAAGATTATCTGAATTAACCAGTAGGATATGCATGATTTAAACGAATTAGAATTCAAATAATTGATGTTATTTACCTTATTTGTAGAAAGAACAGGATCTAGATGGATTAAGCGAGTGATTAGATTTCTTGTGTGTGTGTATAACAATGGAGGCAAATGAGCAAGAAAACAGTGATTAGAAAATAGGGGGCGGGGGTTATTTAGTTGACTAGGTCAAAATTTTTGACAAGTTAAACAATTAACACTTTAAGTCCCTCTATTTATCTTTCCTTTTCCTTTTTGTCTATAATTTTTCATTTTTCTTATCCCTTGTTTAATCCTACACACAACTTTAGCAAACGCAATCTATTAGCATATCCCCAAAATCTAAAAGCCATGCCTATCACTTAGAACGAACACAAGTCGTTTTCTAAAGCAGAAACCACTCAATTGCCATGTAGCCCTTAATTTTCACAATCACTTTTGAAAATCAATTTAATGACGAAGATGATTTTACTATTTTCTCCCCCTTAAACGATGACCCGTTTTCTATTTAAAGAGCTGTAGTCATTGTTTAAAGAGTCAAATAGTGATGAAAGCATTTCCAATTTATATCTTGAAAAATTTTGATTCGTGGTGTCAATAAGATTTCTCTTATTTTAACAAATTAATGCACTGAGACGTACACAAATTCGTGTTAGACCAAGTTATAAAGTAAACTTGATCCCTTTGCATGATTTGGCTTGTAAATCACGCCCGAGAAAATTAATTCCCGTTCTGAGCCAACGTTTTCCAAGGAAATACGTGACTTTAATATGAAAACCGGGTTGCAGTCAGAAATAACTACAAGCCATAATGGGCATGTTTTAAACATGTACAACTTTTATACGGACTCTATTTATGGCACCGTGTCAATATTGATCGACATTTCTAAGGCCGTAAATATTACCGTACTAAAAGACATGCCCGATTTAAAACGAAAAATATTTTTGGTTTTTCTTGGTTTTATATTTTTTATGGTTTTTCTAGGTTTTATATTTTTTATGGTTTTTGTTGGTTTTATATTTTTGTATTTTCTTTTTGTGGTTTATATATTTACGATAATATACATGATCACAACCAAAGGATACTCTGAATAGTTTACCACGACTATTCAGCTGATTCTTCTGCCAACTCTTTGAGAGTCGCTGGAGTGAATGATTTCATGCCAAGCTTGTCGATCAAAAACTCGATTCGTCCTCGATCTAAGGCTTTGGTGAACATATCCGCCAGCTGATACTCAGTAGTGACAAAATACAGCTCGATCACTCCGTTCTCCACCTGCTCCTTAATGAAATGGTAGCGAATGTCTATGTGCTTGGCCCGGGAGTGTTGAACATAGTTGCAGCAAAGGGCAATGGCGCTCTTGTTGTCACAATACATCGGGATTTTGTTAAATCCCAAACCGTAGTCAGTTAATTGTGATCTCATCCAAAGGACTTGAGCACAGCAACCGGACATGGCGATGTATTCAGCCTCCGTGCTTGATATTGCAGCGCTTTTCTGCCTTTTTGAAGACCAACTGATCAATCTATCTCCTAGTAGTTGCACAGATCCAGAAGTGCTACGCCTCGTATCTTGACATCCAGCATGATCGGCATATGCGTATGATATTAAAGCAATCGAGGAATCTTTCGGATACCATAGACCACGATGAAGTGTTCCTTTTAGATACCGAAAGATCCTTTTAACTACTTGTAGGTGCTTTTCGGTAGGCCGAGCCTGATACCGGGCACACATGCATACAGCAAATTGCAAATCAGGCCTGCTAGCAGTCAGATATAGAAGGGTGCCGATCATCCCACGGTAAAGTTTTGGATCGACAATAGTCCCATTCCTATCTTCATCTAACTTGGATTTCTCCACCATTGGAGTGTCTACGGGGTCACAATTCTCAAAGTTATATTTCTTAAGAGATTCTAGAGCATATTTGGATTGATTTATAAAGATGCCTCTGGGATTCTGAGAAATCTGTAATCCTAAGAAAAATGAAATTTTTCCCATCATCGACATCTGAAAGCGTGTGGACATTATCTTCTCAAATTGTTTAGACAATTCTATGTTAGTGGCAGCAAATATTATATCATCAACATAAATTTGTACCAGAAGCATGTCGTTGCCGTCCTTGAGAGTGAATAGAGTGGGGTCCACTTTGCCTTTGGAGAAGCCTTCCGACATGAGATATGTTGACAGGAGATCATACCACGCGCGTGGAGCTTGTTTCAACCCATAGAGAGCCTTCTTAAGCTTGTACACATGATTAGGAGACTCCGTACTGACGAACCCATCCGGTTGACTAACATAAACTTCTTCCCTTAGTTCACCGTTCAAAAATGCCGTCTTCACATCTATTTGATAGACGATCATGTTCATATGAGCAGCAAACGCAAGGAATAGTCTAATCGCCTCCAATCTAGCCACAGGAGCAAAAGATTCCTCAAAGTCTATACCCAAGGCTTGTTTATATCCTCTAGCGACCAATCTAGCTTTATTCTTTAATACCGCACCCATCTCATCAAGTTTAACCTTATAAACCCATAACAAAGTAAGGATGTTAACCTTGTCAGGGCGAGGAACCAATTCCCATACTTCAAGTCGTTGGAATTCGTTTAGTTCCTCCTGCATAGCTTCAATCCAAGATGATTGGGTCATAGCCTGCTGCCAATTTTTGGGTTCAACTTCAGAGAGAAATGCATCAAAGTAACAATAAAGTGCACTCTCTTGTAATTGATGGCGTGTAGAGACTGGTCGATCTAGATCTCCAATAACATTCCTAATTGGGTGATCTTTTGTCCATTTAGTGCTATGGTTTTCAATCCTAGGTTGTCTGGAGTGAACAATAGAAGGAGCTTCTTCTGAGGTAGACGCGGCTGAAGGGTTTTCAGGGATCGCTACACCAAAGAAAGGAAGCTCTTGCAAGTGAGCATATTCCAAGTCGTGATCAGTAGAATCCTCTTCCACATCATTAGGCACAAGTAGGGGTGATGATTCAGGTGTAGTTTGAGAATCACTTGGTGAAGGTGCATCCGGTTCTACGTGAATTGTAGATGCATTATATAAAGGTTCATTAACTTGAGCAACCACTTCAGGTATTGGAGCAATTACTACAGGTACTGGAACTTCATCAGTCGGGGGATCGAAGAATTCATCAAACAACGGTTGAAACAGTTTATCCCACTCAGGCCTTGATGGTGGTAAAAATGATGTAGAAGTAGGATTGTTGGGAACTAATCCGGAACTAATAGCACCGGTTCCCATCTCATGAAGCGCGGGTTCAGAGCTGTGTTGCTCAGAAGCCATCGCTGTCAGCTCGTCAAAATCTGCGTCCATAGTTTCTACAATCTTGCCAAGACGACGGTTATAGATTCGGTATGCTCTTTTGGACGGTGAGTAACCAATGAAAATACCTATATCGGCTTTTGGTTGAAGCTTACCCAAGTTCTCACTATTGATGTTTGGATAACACAGAGCACCAAACACATGGAAAAATGAAACATCGGGTTTGCGGTCATGTAGAAGCTCATAAGGTGTTTTTCCATGGCGTTTCCGAATGATAGAACGGTTTTGGGTGAAACATGCAGTAGAAATAGCCTCTGCCCACAAGAACAATGGAGCGTTCGCATAAATAAGCATGGTCCTAGCAGCTTCCATAAGTGTACGATTCCGTCTTTCAACGACACCGTTTTGTTGTGGAGTGCGTGCAGCGGATGTTTCATGTGATATACCAACTCCTTCATAATAATCACGAAGAGTCTGGTTGACGAACTCTGTACCATTGTCTGTACGAATGCGGCGGACAGTGATATTCAAACGTACCTGGATGAACTTCAGAAAAGTAATGATAGCCTTCGGTGCTTCATCCTTTGTACGTAGAAATCTAACCCATGTAAACCTTGAGAAATCATCCACAATAACCAGAATGAATTTCTTACCGCTCACACTTTCAGTTCTCATCGGCCCACAAAGATCCATATGCAAAAGATGAAGTTTTTCTTGATTGGTGTCTTCAGCTTTGGGCTTGTAAGATTTCTTGGTACTTTTCCCCCTTGAACACGCGGAACATAAATGGTCCTTGTGAAATTTAAGCTTTGGAAGACCACGAACTAACTCTTTTTTAGCCAGATGATTAATAGCATCAAAGTTAAGATGAGATAATCTGCGATGCCATAACCATGACTTGGTCTTAGAAGCTTTAGAGAGAAGACATACTGGAGAGGCGGCCATCATGTCTTGTAAGGACAAAGTATAAAGATTTGCACCACGAGATCCCTTCAACAAATCTTTTCCTTCCAAGTTGCGGATGAAACAAGTGTGTTGTCGAAAAGCAACCTCAAGGTTGGAATCACAAAACTGTCCTACTGAGAATAAGTTATGACCAAGACCTTCTACATAGTATACCCTAGAAATCGTCACGTTTCCAATCTGATATTCACCATACCCCATAATCTTTGCTATATGATCATTCCCGAATTTAACCGTACCAAGAAACTTGCTGACGAAATTTTGGAGCATCGAGCGATTTCCGGTCATATGTTTTGAACAACCGGAGTCCAAATACCACAGGATGATTTGGACCACCTGAAAATATCACCACACAAAGACAATGTAGAGGTATCGGAATCTGAGTGTTCCTTGTTATTAGCAGGTACAGATTTAATAATCTTAGATTTGCTAACTCTAGGTTTCTTAGATTTCCTAGCCTTCTTCTTCTTAATTGGTGGTGTAGATTCTAGTTGGCTTAAATCCTGAAGTATTTCTTCACTGATAGGCACTATAGTGGGGGCTGACCTAATTAAAGGGCGCTGTTTCCATACTTGAGTGCGAGTGTTCCTAACTAAAGGACGCTCAGACCTAACCTCAATGGATGCATTCCTAGTTAAAGGGCACATTTTTCCATCTAATGTAAAGGTCCTACCAGTGGGACGCCATTGCCAGCCAACTTGGGCACGAGTTCTACCCGTTGGCTTCCATTCAAGACCATTCTTAATAGCATTCATTTCATTAACGTGATCAATCAGACACAAATCATGACACTGGGAAAACATACATTCATTACAATTCCAACAATTTAAATCAGAATTCACGAATGGTTTAGGCTGCTGCACAGGCGCAGAGCTTTTAGTCTTAATATGATTCTTTTTATTTAAAACTGAACTAGCATTCCTATTGTGGACTTCTACTTTCTTCTTTGTGGCACTACTAGTGGAGGGCTTGATCTTAGCTTTCTTGAGTGGCGATCCTTTAGCCTTAGTAGTCTCTTTTAATCCTGTAGAAGGCAAAGTGGGAACATTAGCAACAGATTTTAAAGGTGTCTTACTTGATTGTGCCAATGACGGTTTCGCTCCTGGAGTCTTATTAAATGGAGTGACAGCAATGGGCCTATTATTAAGTAGTGCAGAACCTGGTGTACCTATGTATTGCAAATAAGCCAAGCAATATTGAACTCGCTTAACATATTCATGAGCCGAATAATAGTCGCTACTAGAGGGATCTAAGGCATAAAGATCGTCTAAAATATCCCTAAGAAGATCGACATGCTTAATGGCATTCCTCATATAATCATCGTAGGTAACCGGGTTTCTCTTATGAAGTGGATTCTTATAAAGCACTACTGACTTGGTTGTTGGAGCACTAGTGGACGGTGCAGAGTCGGTAGCTAAGTTATCAACAACTTCTTGTCGGGTGAGAAGAAGTGTCTCCTTTAACTCAGCCAAAACCATATTTTTGTCTATGAGCAGGATGTTCAAATCAGAGATTTCCTCGCACTTTTGGTTCAGTTGTTCAACATAATATTGTTGCTGTGCCGCATTAAAAGCAAAGCGTTCTTCTAGTGAACCATAAAGAGCGGATAGTCCCTGTCTTGTCCGATCCATCTCCCCTAGAACAGACGAAAGTCTAATTTCTAAGACTTGGTTTTTAGACTCTGCAGCCTCTAGTTCCAATTTTAATGTTTCCTTTGATGATACCTCTCTCTTCAATCTCATGATTTCTTCCTCTAATGTCTTAACAATTGCAATCATCTTGTCACTTGTCTCAACACCGTTTTCACAAACATTTGATATCAAAAGATTCTCATTTTGAGTTTGTTGTTTCAATTCTAAAGATATACAATGTTGTTCTAGTTGATTAAAGCGTTTTGAAAGTAAATTGTAAGAATCTTGTAGCTTTAAAAACTCAGCGTTAGATTCGTGACAAGAATGATTATCTACCTCATTTACATTATCAGCAACATTTACAGAAAGATCACAAACATCATCACAAATATTCTCACAAATATTCACAGCATCACAATTAATCATAGCGGATGTAAGCTCATTCGAATAATTAACATTTACAGTAGTAAGCACATCACACGAGATTACTGCAGACAAGAATCGGTCATATTCGGTTAAAATCTTTTCTTTTTCAACTAGTTGTAGTTCGTAAGCGGTGTCCATTTCATAAAACACTTTTTGAACTTCACCAATTTCAAAAACAAGATTTTCCTTAAGAGATGCAAAAATTCCTTTTAGACTTTCGACAAACGGATTGATCTCAGTTTTAAACACCTCGTTCATATGTTCGAAAGCCCATTCTCCGGCGTTTAAGCCATTTGAAGTCGTACGTTCCAAAATGACCTTGTCAAAATTAGTAAAGTATTGATTAATCTCTTGCAAGTTTAACCATACAGTGCTAACAGGTGGAAGATCCTTTGGAATTTCCTTAGGACCCTCCATATTGACAAGTGTAGGAAAAGTACTAGGGTTTTCTTCAGCTAATATGTAGGTTGGTGCTGTTATGAGATCTTTGTCCATATGGAATCGAATTCTAAAATCGGTTTTTTCAAGCTCCTTATTCAATTTAAAATAATCACACTCGGGATATTTTGCAGAATTGTATGACCGATCCTCATCAACTAGATCCTTACTTGATTGATCATTGGGAAAAACAATCGGGTCTAAAGCCAATCCTAATTGAGTTGCATTATACAGTCTAGGACTATGTCTTAAAGCTTGTTTTGCATACCGTGGATTAGGGGGAAGGCCTTTTTGACGTGATAAGTTAAATTCTCTAAATGAAGCATCAAATAAGTGAACTAGTTGAGAAGCAGCGTATTGTCTTAACAGCAAGTAATCTAGACTTCTAATCTTATTAGTGGCATTAATCTCCATTTCATGCTTCTTAGATTCAAGTGATTCAAAATCCGTTTGAAGTTTTTGAAAATTAGTGACCACTAACTCCTTTTCTTTAAGTTCATTAGACAGATTTGCTCTTAAGTTTTCGATTTCTTGCAAGTGACCCATTTGTTTGTTTCTAAAGTGATCATATTCGAGATTAGTTAGAACACTAGACGAAGGCACTAGTTCCAAGGTTTGAACTTTCTCATTGCTTAAGGCAAGCTCATCAGACAAATTCTTATTCTTAGCTAAGGTTTCTAAGAGTGCAGCATTCATTTGGCTAAGTAATGTAGCAGGAACCATGACCAAATCTTGTTGAGCAGGAGTAGGCGTATGCGAACTGGGTCCCGGTTGTGATTCACTCAAAGTCTGGGGACTCACATTGATATTGCTATCATTGTTTGTCTCCTCGTTTGAAGGACTCACCACCGAAGATTCATTCGAGTCAGCACTCTCTTGCACAACTTGATGTGGTTGAATACTAGCATTAGTGGTATTATCGGTGGTATTAATAAGTACCTCAGATCTCTTTTCTGGCCCTAAGCTGGAGATAGTTGCCATGAGAGCAGCCTTTGCAGATTGAAAGTCATCACAGTCGGAGTCATACGCATCAAGATCATCGGCTTGGTAAGCAGCATTTTGCGTAGTGACAACGTCTTGTTCAGCAATCCCTGGGTCAGCAAGAAATGCAAGCTCCTCTTCATCAAGTTCCCTTTCTTGCGCCTGAGCATTTACCAGATAGATCTTTTCTGCAAACCACTGTCCATCCCTTCTCCTCTTGGGTTTCTTACAATCCCTGGACATATGACCCTCTTCCTTGCAGTTGTAGCATGTAATTATTCTCAACTTGCCTGTATTAGCCCGTGGAGGATTGTTGACCATTGGAGCAGGAGCAGGATTGATCGTGCGAGCATTGGTTGAAGTGGAAGGTCTCCCCTGATATGGTTGAATTGGCTGAACCATGACCCTGCCATTCTCAATTGTAGCTTGTTGGCGAGAATTGGATGAATTCCTCAACTGATTGTTGGTAGGAGCTGATCCTCTGTATCCTCGTTTGCTTAAAGTTCTTGTGAGATAAGCAGACATAGTAGTTAGCACTTCAACTGGGTCAGCTCCTTGTTGGAATACAGGAACAGGGACTTCCTCATCATCACAATACAGTGCTTGATCTGGATGAGCTGCATAATCAGTAGAAGGAATACTTATTTGATCAGGGTAGCTTGTTGGATATGCTGCATTCTCTTGATAAGAAGAATATGAAGGCTGAGCATAAGGTGCAACATTTGCTGGATGAAGTTGTGAAGCATACTGTGGTGAAGGTGCATTGAACCGATATTGTTGCTGATGTGAGGTGGGTGGTTGTGGTAGAATCGAGTATTGTGGGAAGGTCGGTGTCATGTAAGGTGATGGATGATAGGCTTGATGTCCCAAGATATAAGGTGTGTTGTTGTGTGACAAGCTTGGTTGATTCGCCATCAAAGCTAAGGAATCTGGGTACATACCGCGAGGAGAACGGTGCATAATCACATGCTTCTCATGTTGCTGAAGAAAAGCATAGATTTGATCTAAGTTGCACTTATGCAAATCCCGGGTTAACTTCACATCGGTAATATACTCACCCCATTCAACTTGAGGTAAAGTATTCAAGAACTTGGTGTTAACCTGGAATGGAGCAATTACAAGATTGTATACATTCAGATCATTCATTAGAGTAGTGAATCTGAAGTAATAATCGTGTAGTGTTTCCCCTGGGCTGTACGTGAATCTATCAAACAAATCATACAGCTGACACTCCCTTTCTTGTTTGGTGAGAGACGTGCCTTGTAGCAACACCTTTAACCGTTCCCATAAATCTTTGGCAACCGTATATTGACTAACCATACGATAAATATCATGCGGAAGAGCTTGGAGAAGTGTCTGTAGAGCCTTTTCATCAGCATCAGCAATGAGTTGTTGTGCCGGTGTGAGTTCTTTATATTCTCTTGGTCGAGACACATTATTTGCCACAATGGTACCATAGTCGAGTGGACCATTCAAAATTGATTTGACCATAAGCCTTCCGTATGTTGGTTTGCCCTTCAAGTATTGCATCATACGGCCCTGCCATGCCTCAAACACCTCTTTGATAAGCATCGGTGGACGACTATCAGTCCCCGTTATAATCGAGATATCCGTAAGAGATGTCATCTGAGGCATTAATGAACTTGGATTCATTTTGTTTTCTTCAAAGAAACAGAGATTATCGGTTGATCGAGCAGTGAAGTAAAGCTTTATGAATTGTGTTGTGTTTTTGTTGTAAGAAACCAAGATTAAATCCTCTAAAAAATCGTCGAAAAAACAAGCAAAATGACCCTTGATTCGGAACTTTTTGTTGATTCGGAAGTTTGATTCGGAAGATTACCTTGATTCGGAACTTTTTGTTGATTCGGAAGATTACCTTGATTCGGAACTTTTGGCTTGATCCGGAACTTCTTGATTCGGAAGTTCTTGGTTCGGAACTTTTGGGCTTGATCCGGAACTTCTTGATTCGGAAGTTCTTGATCCGGAACTTCTGGCTTGATCCGGAACTTCTTGACCCGGAACTTCTTGATTCGGAAGTTTCCTTGGTTCGGAACTTTCTTGATCCGGAACTTCTTGACCCGGAACTTCTTGATTCGGAAGTTTCCTTGGTTCGGAACTTGTTGATCCGGAACTTCTTGACCCGGAACTTCTTGATTCGGAAGTTTCCTTGGTTCGGAACTTGTTGATCCGGAACTCCTTGATCCGGAAGTTTTGCTGAATGAACAGAAACTTTTTCCGATGAACAGTCGAACAGTAACAATGAAGATTAAGCCCAGATTTTGACCAAATAACCCAAAAAGTTTTGTGCTTTCGACTAAAATAAGTAACAACTAATACTTATCCACTAATCCCAATCACAAAAACACCAAAAACACCAAGAATCAAGATGATTTTTCTTAAAGAACACTAATACAATCAAAAACTAAAAAACCACACAAATCACCACCTTAAATCACCACCTTAAATCACCCCATAGCTCTGATACCAAATGTAGAATATTGATAATCAATGAATCTATGAAGGGGTTTGTTGATTTCTAGAGAGAGAAAGTTAGAGAGAGAAAGTGAGAGAAACTATGTGTATTTTATTAATATGGAAACTAGCAAATGACAACAACCAACCCCTTTCCTTAGTGGAAAGGGGTATTTATATTCCAAGCCTAACATTGGGCTTGGGCCGGTCCATGACAAGCCCATGGACCGGTTCTTACTTAAGTTAATAAGCAACTAATAACTAATTACTAACTACGAGCTATTACAACATAAATCATATTGTGGAGTGACCGATACTTCTAATATACGTTAAAACGTATTTCTAACACGTTTGTTGACGGATCAGTGTTGGTGACCTCAACACCCTCCCCTTCTAAATTAAGATATTTCAACACATCATCAGAGTTTGAAGTAGACTTACTTTGAAGTTGTGTGTCTGGAATGAAAGTTGCATGAGCATCTTCATTTAGTACCATGTGAGTCGGTTCAGGCAGAGATGTGGTGATATTTGCATCCCGATACATCATACTTGTATCTGTGTCAGCACTGCTCTCACGTTCTTCACTTGGTTCCCGACTTTCAAGTTGAAAGGTAGCAGCATCTTCATACTCATCTTCATAAGTATCTTCTTCGTCGAAGAATTCCGTATCATCATCAGGATTACCAAAATCTGCTAAATCATCAAATACCCTTGAGCCTGATCCACCAAAGGCTTCCTGTCGACTTTGTTGAAGAATAATACGAAGTCTTTTTTCTTCAGAAAGTTGTTGTTGAACAGGATCATTTTGAGCAACACTTGCCTCTTTGCCTTTAGCTTTCCTTGCTTTCTTAGGCCTGCGGAGTGGTACTTCTTCTTCTTGTTCTTCTTCAGTGTGGATCAGCTCATCTTCATCATCTTCATCAATAATTTGCATTTTTCCTGAGCGTTTATCTTTAGGAGCAGCTGGTTGACGCTGTGAAACTCGTTTCTTGCGTTTACCTTTTTGCTTCTCTGAGGGTGGTAAATTTGCCCGCTTGAATTGTGCGTCAATGTCTCGAAGCATTTCTTGGTATTTATCACTCTCCTTGATTCCATCATTAATCATCGTGTCAGGTACTAGTGCAGGAAGTAATGCATACTTTGTGGAATTTGTGTCTGCATTCATTGAGAGAATCACATAATCATCATCTTTCGTGTGATAAAAGAACTTCCCGCGAGTGTCAATGGTTGGGTCATTCTTCATAAAATAGTGGATAATGAGCTTGGTGAATCTCGGGAATGGAAGATGCACGGATTTCTTCTTCGTTCCAGTAATCTGATAACAAAATTCTTGCCAAAGAAGAAGTGCATAATCGACTTTTGATGCAGTATACAATCCCCAAAATAAGTGAGCCTGTGGTGGTCTCATTGCATCGGTGCCCCTAGTTTTACCAGTGAGACACTTGACGATGATGGTTATAATTGCTTTACAGGGTTGTCCTATGTGTGAAGTGTTAAATTGTGATGGACTGTTAATTTCACCCTCATAATTCATGGCACGAATAACTCGAAGCACTTCATCATTCTTTGGGTTAGCCACAAATTGTTCTCCTTGTGCCAACCTAGGGAGCTTAAACAATTTCCTAAAAATGCTCAAGTTGAGTACCCTCGGTGTTTTGTTCAATTCGAAAGATATGATCTTGTTAGCGAAAGATGCAGTATTCCAGAATTCATGGATGTAGACTTCGGGAACAGATGCAGTACGTCTGAGTGTGTCGCTGATGGGTGATATGTCTAGGATATCCGTGACTATTTTGAAAGCAGGTAAAACCGGATCAAAATCATCTTGTAATCTAGTGTTGTTCTCAGCATATGGGAGCCTATGACTGAGTGGGACAAGTTCAAGATCACGGACTCGTTGTTCTTCCTCGGTGATTGACATTTTCCTGCTTTGATGACATATTCACAAATGATATACACAACATATGTAGATATATTCAATCAATGCCAATTTTAAACACAGGAAAAATATCATTACACTTATTACCACAACATTCACACATACATCAGATGAACAAGGTCTTTACATATAGCAATGCACTTAGGAAAATAGCATGAATGCCAGTGATAATTTTATTCTAAGGAGATACCGTCCTAGCCTTAGTTCTTACAATATTTGGATTTCTTGGTGGTCATGACCAAAACCTCAGTAGGTTTAGGTTTGATGTCTACTAACACCTCAGTAGGTCTTGGTTTGATTTCAACCAAAACTTCAGTGGGTTTTGATTTAGTTTCAACCACTACCTCAGTAGGTTTAGGTTTGATGTCTACTAACACCTCAGTAGGTCTTGGTTTGATTTCAACCAAAACTTCAGTGGGTTTTGATTTAGTTTCAACCACTACGTCAGGAATTGTAGGATTACCCTCAACCCAAAAGATAGTGGGCTTGAACAAAGATGAAGCTTTGTCTGCCATGGCCTGGAAGCAAAAACCCAAGACATTGAGTAAGTAATTTGTATCTCTTTTGTTTACATAGGAATCAACTTATTAAATAAGATGAACTTTTGTAATAAGAAACCGTTCAAGTATTCTTATGAGATAAAAATTGGCTTATGTCAACAACACTTGGTTTCATTTAAATGGCCCTAAAGAACTTAAAGCTAAAGAAGGATTAGTGCAAGCTAGGCCGAACTCATGGTATATCCTAAGGCAATAGCATAAGAATAAGAGACCTAATTCCATCGCAATGTAGCAAACCATCAGAATCCTAGCCATACCATCACAATGAAACAATCATCGGAATCCTAATGAAATACCATCCTATCGCAATATCTAAGGCTATCGCAATCTGTGCATTTCCATCGGAATAACTGAGAAATCATCGCAATATACCCCATCGCAATACATAGTGTGAATCCATCGCAATGACACATCGGAATGTGCCATCGCAACATGCCATCGCAATGAACCAACGAATGGCCATCACAATGAGCCTGTCGCAACGAACCATCGGAATGACTCGTCGCAACGACCCATCGCAATAGAACCATCGCAATGACTCATCGCAATGAGCATCGCAATGAGTCATCGTAATAACTCGTCGCAATAGCCCATAGCAACGAATCATCGAAATGATTCATCGCAATGATAGCATCGCAATGATGTATCGCAATCTACATCGAAATCCGTGACAGGGATTCGATCTCATCTTTGACTTGACGATCTGGAGTTTTAGGCAACGTTTTAAGCGATTCTGAGCGAAACCATTGTGTAAAAGTGAATTCTTAACAAATCCCAGCACTTAAAATACATGTTCATTGCTAAAGTTCAAACCCTAAATTGAAAAACTTGAAACTATGGTTTCTGTGTTGATATATAATGATTAAACATGTAAGACGAGATGAATTCAACCATAGATATAGTACCTAGATAGATTAAGCAACCAGATATAATGGATTGAAGTGGAGCTTGAGTGCTTCAACAATGGCAGAAAAAAGAGTGTGTTTTGTGTGTGTTTCAAATGCGACGGGAAGGAGAGAGAGGGGGGGGGGGGGGGGTTTGTTTTTGACTTGGTCAAAGTTGATTCAAGCCCCTCCCATTATTGCAAAATTGCAAAACGAGTCCCCCTATTTTGTAAGTTAAAGTGAAAGTTCAAGTTATCTTGGCACATAACAAACTTATTCCCAAACACAAACACAAATACTTGTCGCCAAAATGTTAATGACCTATCCAGGATATACTTAATTCACACATGGCACACATAGCGTAACTGAAGATGATGGGTAGCTAATATTTTCTGATAAACCTGTTGAACGACCAAATTTGTTAACTTTAAAGAATTAATATTTGCTCCCCCTTAATCCCTGACCCGTTTTCTAATTAAAGAGCAGTAATCAAAGATATTAGGGACACAACTATTAATGAGGACATTTGCCGATTAAGTGATTGTATAGAACGATTCTGGTGGAAATAAGATTTCTCTTATTTAAACAAGATAAGTGCACTGAAACGTACACGAATTTGTGTTAGACCAAGTTATTAAGTAAACTTGGCCCCTTACAAGATTTTAAAGTAAAACCTTGCCCGAGAAACTTAATTCCCGTTGTGAGCCAACGTTTTCAAAAGAAATACGTGACTTTAATATGAAAAGCGGGTTGCAGTCAGAAATAACAACAAGCCATAATGGGCATGTTTTAAAACTTGTACAACTTTTATACGGACTCTATTTATGGCGCCGTGTCAATAGTAATCGACATTTCTAAAGCCGTAAATATTACCGTACAAAAAGACATGCCCGAGTTGAAAAGAAAAAATATTTTTGGGTTTTCTTGATTTTATATTTTTTATGGATTTTCTTGGATTTATATTTTTTATGGTTTTTCTTGATTTTATATTTTTGTATTTTGCTTTTGATGGTTTAAGTATGTACTATAATATACAAGATCACGATCAAAAGGATACTCGAGAATAGTTTACCAGTACTATTCTTCAGACTCTTCTGCCAACTCCTTAAGTGTCGCTGGTGAAAATGATTTCATGCCTAGCTTTTCGATCAAAAACTCGATGCGTGCTCGATCTAAGGCCTTTGTGAATATATCTGCCAGCTGATACTCAGTGTTGACGAAGTATAGTTCGATCACTCCATTTTCCACTTGCTCCTTGATGAAATGGTAGCGGATGTCAATGTGCTTTGCTCGAGAGTGTTGAACATAGTTGCAGCATAGAGCGATTGCACTTTTGTTATCACAGTACATCGGGATTTTGTTGAAACCAAGGCCGTAGTCAGTCAATTGTGATCTCATCCAAAGAACTTGAGCACAACAACCGGACATAGCTATGTATTCAGCCTCAGTACTTGATATCGCAGCGCTTTTCTGCCTTTTTGATGCCCAACTGATAAGTCTATCTCCAAGGAGTTGCACACTGCTAGAAGTGCTACGTCTTGTATCTTGACACCCGGCATAATCTGCATCTGCATATGAAATTAATGCAATAGAAGAATCCTTCGGATACCACAGACCACGATTAAGTGTTCCTTTTAGATACCGAAAGATCCTTTTCACAACATGTAAGTGCTTTTCGGTAGGCCGAGCCTGATACCGGGCACACATGCCTATAGCAAATTGCAAATCAGGCCTGCTAGCAGTCAGATAGAGAAGGGTGCCGATCATTCCACGGTAAAGTTTAGGATCGACAGCTATCCCTTCCTTATCTTCATCTAACTTGGATCGCTCCACCATTGGAGTATCCACGGGGTCACAGTTTTCAAAGTGATATTTCTTTAAGGATTCAAGAGCAAATTTGGATTGATTAATAAAGATGCCTCTGGGATTCTGAGAAATTTGTAACCCTAAGAAAAATGAAATTTTTCCCATCACTGACATCTTAAAGCGTGTGGACATAATTTTCTCAAAACAGTCAGACAAACGTTGATTAGTAGCAGCAAATATTATATCATCAACATAAATTTGTACCAGTATCATGTCGTTGTCCTCCTTGAGAATGAATAATGTGGGGTCCACTTTGCCTTTGGAGAAGCCTTTGGAGATGAGATACGTCGATAAGAGATCATACCACGCGCGTGGAGCCTGTTTCAACCCGTAAAGAGCCTTCTTGAGCTTGTACACATGATTAGGATACTCTGAATTGACGAATCCATTCGGCTGGCTTACATAGACATCTTCCCTTAATTCACCATTAAGAAATGCCGTCTTAACATCCATTTGGTAGACGATCATATTCATGTGAGCAGCATAAGCAAGGAATAGTCTAATTGCCTCCAATCGTGCAACAGGAGCAATGGATTCTTTAAAATCGATACCCAAAGCTTGTTTGTAACCTCTAGCGACCAATCTAGCTTTGTTTTTCAGCACACTACCTAACTCATCGAGCTTAACCTTGTATACCCACAACAGTGTCAAGATTTCAACGTTGCTGGGTAACGGAACTAATTCCCACACTTCAAGACGTTGGAATTCATTGAGTTCCTCTTGCATTGCTTCAATCCATGATGATTTGGTCATGGCTTGTTGCCAGTTTTTAGGTTCAGTGTCTGACAGAAATGCATCAAAATAGCAATATAATGCATGTTCTTGGAGTTGATGGCGTGTTAAGACTGGTCGATCGATGTCACCAATAATATTGCGGATTGGGTGATCCTTTTTCCATTTAGTGTTGTGAGTTTCAATCCGTGGTGGACGGGAGTGAACGATTGCAGGAGCTTCCTCTGAAGTAGACGCACCCGTAGGGTCATCAGGTATGTGTGAACCAAAGAAAGGAAGCTCTTGTAAGTGAGCATATTCCAGATCGTGATCATATAATTCCTCTTCAACATCATTAGGAACGAGTGGGGGTGATGATTCAGGTGTTGTTTGAGAATTGGTAGGGGATGGTACATCTTGATCAAGAGTAACAGTAGTTGCCTCGGATTCATTTCCATTATCTTGAGCAACAACTACGGGAATCGGAGCCACTGCTACAGGTACTGAAGAATCATTACTCTGTGGATCAAAGAATTCATCAAACATAGGTTGAAATAACTTATCCCACTCGGACCTTGTTGGTGGTATGAATGATGGAGAAGTAGGGTTGTTGGGAAGTAAGTCGGAACTGATTGTACCGGTTCCCATCTCGTGTAATGCGGGTTCAGAGCTGTGTTGCTCAGAAGCCATCGCTGTCAGCTCATCAAAATCGACATCCAAAGTTTCTACAATCTTGCCAAGACGACGGTTATAAATCCGGTAAGCCTTCTTTGCAGGTGAATATCCAATGAAAATTCCAATATCAGCCTTCGGTTGAAGTTTTCCCAGATTTTCACTATTTGTATTTGGATAGCAAAGTGCACCAAACACATGAAGAAAGGAAATATCGGGTTTATGTCCATGAAGAAGCTCATATGGAGTTTTACCATGACGTTTGCGAATGATTGAGCGGTTTTGGGTATAACATGCGGTTGCCACTGCTTCTGCCCATAAGAATAAGGGAGCATTCGCATAAATCAACATAGTTCTAGCAGCTTCCATCAGTGTACGGTTACGTCTTTCAACGACACCATTTTGTTGTGGAGTGCGAGCCACAAATGTTTCATGAGAAATACCAACCTTTTCGTAATAAGTTCGAAGAGTCTGATTAACGAACTCATTGCCGTTATCAGTCCGAATGCGGCGAACAGTAGCATTCCGACGGACTTGGATCATTTTTAAGAAGGTAATGATATACTCTGGTGCTTGATCCTTAGATGCTAAAAACTTTACCCATGTAAACCTTGAGAAATCATCCACTATGACGAGGATGTATTTTCTACCACTCACACTAGCTGTACGCATTGGCCCACAAAGATCCATGTGCAAAAGATACAGTGGTTCTTGGTTGGTGTCTTCTGCTTTAGGTTTGTAAGATTTCTTGGTGCTTTTCCCCAATGAACATGCGGAACATAAATGGTCCTTGTCGAACTTAAGTTTCGGAAGACCACGAACAAGTTCGTTTCTAGCCAAATGGTTAATAGCATCAAAGTTAAGATGAGATAACCGACGATGCCACAACCATGACTTGGTCTTAGATGCTTTGGAGAGTAAACAAACAGGAGAGGCGGCCATCATGTTTTGAATAGACAAAGTATATAGATTATCCCCTCGAGAACCCTTTAACAAATCATTTCCTGCAAGATCGCGAATGAAGCAAGTATGTTGTCGAAAGGCCACTTCAAGGTTAGAATCGCAGAATTGTCCTACTAAGAATAGATTATGACCAAGTCCCTCTACATAGTAAACCCTTGAAATCGTGACATTCCCAATTTGATATTCACCATAACCCATAATCTTTGCAATATGGTCGTTGCCGAATTTTACCGTTCCTAGAAACTTGCTGACGAAATTTTTGAGCATCGAGTGGTCTCCAGTCATATGTTTGGAGCACCCCGAGTCCAAATACCAAAGAATAATTTGGACGACCTGAAAATTTTACCAAACACAGACGATGTATCGGATTCTAATTGTTCTTCTGAGTTAGCAGGTACAGATGTAGTTATCTTAGATTTGCTATCAGACAAAACTTTAGGTTTCCAGATTTTCTTACTAGTGGTTGGCTTAGATTCTAGTTGTCTAGTATTCTGAGGTACGTTTTGACTGGGGACATCACCACTGGTAGGCACATTAGTGGGGGCAGACCTAGTTAAAGGGCGCTTTTTCCATTTCTTAGTGCTAGTGTTCCTATTTAAAGGACGCTTAGACCTAACTTCCGTGGATGTGATCCTAGTTAAAGGGCACGTAGTTCCATTTGTAGTAAAGGTCCTACCAGTGGGTTTCCATTGCCATCCAACTTGGGTAAATTTCTTCCCTGTTGGAGTCCATTCAAGATTGTTCTTAATAGCATGCATTTCATTCACGTGATCAATAAGGCATAAATCATGATGCTTAGAAAACATACATTCGTTACAATTCCAACATTTCGCATTAGAATTCACACTTTGCTTAGGTTTCCACTCATAAAGAGGACCTTTTGTCTTAGCTACATGATTCTTTTTATTTAAAACTGAAATAACGTTCCTAGGGTGCACTTCTACTTTCTTCTTCTCAGTCCTATTAGTGGAAGGCTTGATCCTATCTTTCTTTCCTCGAGATCCTTTAGCCTTAGTGGACACATTTACTCCTGTAGAAGCCAAGGGAACATTAGTTACAGATTTTAAAGGTGCCTTACTTGATGGTGTCAATGACGGTTTTGCTCCTGGATTCTTATTGAATGGAGTGACAGCAATGGGTCGAGTTGTTAGTAGTGCAGAACCCGGTTTGCCTATATATTGCAAATATGCTAAGCAATATTGAACACGCTTAATATATTCATGAGCTGTGTAGTAGTAACTGCTTGAGGGATCTAGCGCATATAAATCGTCTAAAATATCCCTATCCAGATCTACGTGCTTAGTTGCATTCCTCATATAGTCATCGTAGGTAACCGGGTTTTTCTTATGTAGCGGGTTCTTATAAAGCACTACTGACTTGGTTGTAGGAGCACTAGAGGACGGTGCAGAATGGCTAGCTAAGTTATTAACAACTTCTTGTCGGGTGAGAAGAAGTGTCTCCTTTAACTCGGCCAAAACCATGTTTTTGTCTATGAGCTGAATTTTTAGGTCAGAGGTTTCCTCACATTTCTTGTTCAGTCTGTCAATTAAAGACTTTCGCTCTGTCGCATTAAACGCGAGGTGTTCTTCTATTGAACCAGAAATTTGTGAGTCTCCCTGCCTTACTTGTTCACGCTCGCCTAGTATAGAATTAATTCTAGTTTCTAGGACATGATTGTGAGCCTCTGCAGCCTCTAGTTCCGTTTTGGTTTCTACTAATTCTCTCTTAAGTCTCATCATCTCTTCTTCTAAATTTTGAACCATCTGAATCATCTTGTCACTTGTCTCAACGGAGTTTCCACCATCATTTAGTTTTGAAAGAGTTTCATTTTTTGATTGATTCTCAATTTCAAGAGATATAGAGTGTTGTTGAAGCTCGTTAAAACTTTTTGAAAGTGTATTATATGAATCTTGAAGCTTTAAAAATTCAGCGTTGGATTCATGACAAGAATGATTTTCTACAGTATTCACATGTTCATTATTATTCACAGATTTATGCACATCATCACAAATATTCACAGTAAATGACATTTCATGAGTATATTGAATAGTAACAACTTGCATCACTTCAAGCGACACCATATGTTCTAAAAAGCAGTCATATTCTGATAAGATCTTTTCCTTTTCAATTAAGTGTTGTTCATAAGCATCATCCATGTTATTGAAAACTTTTTGAACTTCACCAATTTCAAAACTTAAATTACACGCTAGATTATAGACTCCTTGTTTAATATGGTTCACAAATGGAACGATTGCTTCTTCAAACACCGATTTCATGTGTTCGAATGCCCATTCTCCAGCGGTTTGAGCCGTTGAAGTCGTACATTCCAAGATGACCTTGTCAAAATCGGTAAGGTATTGCCCAAGCTCTTCAATACTGAGCCTTACCGTACTAACCGGGGGAAGATTCTTAGGAATTTCCTTTGGTTTGTCCGAGTTGACAAGTGTAGGAATTATACTAAGGCATTCTCTAGTCGGCATGAAAGTGGATGTTTGGAGAGTTTTCTTTTTCATATTAAAACGAGTTCTAAGATCTATTGTGGCATTTTTTGCATTCATTGAAGCATAATCATATTCAGGATATGTCAAAAGTAATTTTAACTGCTTTTCATCGTATGGTGATATAGAATCACTTGAGAACACTATCGGGTCTAATGCCAAACCTAACTTTGTTGCATCATACAGTCGGGGGTTGTGGTTAAGTGCTTGCTTTGCATAACCCGGGTTAGGTGGTAAGTCTATGAGACGCGATAAGTTGATCTCTTTAAATGAAGCATGAAACAAGTGTACTAGATGTGAAGCGGCATATTGTTTTAAAAGCTTAAGTTCCGTTTCTTTTATTCTGTTAGACGTCTTAATTTCCATTTCAAGCTGTTTGGATTCCAGAATTTCAAAATCTGTTTGAAGTTGTTGAAAATTAGTGACGACTGACTCTTTTGCTTTAAGCTCATTCGAAAGGTTTGCTCTTAAACTTTCAATTTCAAGCAGATTGTCCATTTGAACTTTCCTAAACCTATCAAATTCAGGATTGGTTAAGGTAGTGGACACAGGAGTCATTTCCAAGGTTTTAACCTTGTCTTTATGCAAAGCAAGCTCAGCAGATAAGGTCTGATTAGCATTAAGGGTTTCAAGGACTGCATTATTCATTTGGCTAAGCAAATATGCAGGGACCATAACCAAATCAGGTTGAGCAGACGAATTAATAGTCATAGGAGCTTCCGGTTGTGGTTCACTCAAAATCTGAGGACTTGCAATGTTATTGCTATCATTGTTTGTCTCATCGATTGAATTACTAACCACCGGAGGCTCTTCCGAATACTCAGACATTTGCTCAACTTGAGAAGGTACAATGCTAGTATTTGTAGCAGTATTTGGTACCTCAGCAATGGTGTCAGTCCCATAGAGTGAAAGATTTGCCATAAGAGCTGCTTTGGCGGTGTTAAAATCATCACAATCCGAGTCATATGCATCCAAATCATCACATTGATAGGCAGCATTGTTGGTGATGACTGTTGTGGGACGATCAGTTTCCGCTACTCCTGGATCTGCAAGGAATGCCAATTCTTCTTCATCAAGCTCACGACCTTGGGCTTGAGCATTCACCAGGTAAATCTTCTCCTTAAACCAAGTGTCGTCCCTTCTCCTCTTAGGCTGCTTGCATTCTCGGGCCATGTGCCCTTCCCCTTTGCAGTTGTAGCAAATAACCACCTTCATTTTACCAGTGCTGTTAGCCCTTGTAGCAGTAGTATTGGATGAACGTGCGCCAACAGTAGACAAATTTGATCTTCCTTGAAGTGGTTGCACCATGACCCTGCCGTCCTGAATTGTTGCCTGTTGTCGAGAGTTAGACGAGTTCCTTAACTGATTGTTAGTTGGTGCTGAACCTCGGTAACCTCTTTTGTTTAAAGTTTGACTTAAAAATGCAGACAACAGAGCTAGGACTTCAGTATGGCTATCTCCTTGTTTAAATTCAGGGACAGGGATGTCATCTTCACAGTATAATGCTTATGCTGGTTGAGCAACAAACTGATTGGTTGGAACACTTTCTTGATGTGAGTAATGATGTTGAGGAGCCTCGAGTTGTGGATAGGTACTAACAGGATTAGTTGGAGGTTGATACGGTGAATACTGATGTGAAGCATGAGGTGATGGGTGTGAATCTCCTTGTGATGATGATGTTGCTGGTTGGTGATAAGATGTTGGTGGCGGTGGCAGAATCGAGTACTATGGAAAGCTTGGTGTTTGATACACAGGTTGATATGAAGATTTGTGTCCTACAACAAGCTGAGAGTTGTGATATGACAGTGTAGGATGATTTGCCAATAATGCCATTGGTTCATGATAAGGTCCTTGAGAGATTCGGTTTTGGATCACATGCTTCTCATGTTGTTGTAAGAAAGCATATAGTTGATCTAAATTGGACTTGTGTAGATCACGAATCATTTTGACATCCGTCACATATTGACTCCATTCAGGGGGTAGTGTGTTCAAAAACTTGGTGTTTAACTGGAATTGTTCAATCCTTAGATTATAGACATTCATGTCATTCATCAGAGTGGTAAAACGCCAGTAAAAATCATGAAGAGTCTCCCCTGGAATGTATTGGAATCTATCAAACAAATCATATAATTGACATTCTCGTTCTTGCTTAGTGAGAGATGTCCCTTGTAGCAAAACCGCAAGTCGATCCCAAAGATTCTTGGCCACTTTATGTTCACTCACCATTCTGAAGATATCAGGTGGAAGGGCTTGAAGAATTGTTTGCACAGCCCTTTCATCGGCATCTGCAATGAGTTTGTTGGCATCGGTTAACTCATGATACTGCCTTGGCCTTGTCACATTGTTGACTGTAACCTCTCCCCAATCTAATGGACCTTTGTCAATTGATTCTAGCATAAGTCGACCACTTTGTTTGCCCATGATGTATGTTCTCATTCGACTTTGCCATGATTCAAATAAGTCTTTGATGAGCAAAGGCGGGCGAGTATCGGTACCCGAAATGATCGATATATCGGTGAGGGAAGTCATAGTTGGCATAAATGAATGTGAATTCATTTTGTGATCCCTTGAATAAGATTATCAAAGATGATCGAACAATGAAATAAAGTTATGAGGTTTTTGTGTTGTTAACTAAAAGATATTGTTATCTTGTTGTAGTGTTAGCTTTTGAACGTTTCCAAATTACCAAATTACCAAATTAAATGCCAAATAGAAGAAAATCCACTAAGTATCTAAAACCAGTTCTGTCGCAATGTCCTTTCTGTCGGAATACCTAGATCGGAAAGTCTTACTATCGGAATCAGCTCAGATCGTAATGATTGTAGATCGCAATGTAACCTTGTAGCAATGATGATGGTATCGGAATGCCTAGATCGCAATGCGATGTGTATCGGAATGCTTCAGATCGCAATCTCTATCGGAATGATCTAGATCGCAAAGTGGTTTACAAAATTTGAGCAGAGTAACGACTTAACACACCTTCTTTATACCCGTCGGAATCTCAGATCGCGATAGCTATCGGAATGATTCAGATCGGAATAAGTAGTAAAAAATCCAACGATCGCAAAGTAGTAACCTAACCCTTTCCGATGGTTAAGTCATTGCGATGGAGGCCCAAGTACCTTTTGTACTTTCCGATGGATGCTTCTGCTGAAATTTCGGAATGTAGAAAAACACACTTTTTTGCACTTTTGATCCAAGAAAACTGAAGTTTTAATGAAAACCAAGATACCAAGAACACGTTTAAGCCCAAATTCCTATGTTACACTACTTATCACTACGATCAAACGAAAAAAAATTTGAATATTTCGGCCAAAAAGCTAGTTTGTTATCTACGAATGTAAATACACAACTCAACACAAAAACAAGCCTTTATCTCATCCCATGCTCTTGATACCAATTGTAGAACAATGATAATCTTGTGAAACAAGGGGGTTGATGTTTTTCTAGAGAGAGAGAGTTAGAGAGAGAAATGAAAGAAAACACATATATTAAAATGAGAGAATAAAACAACCAACACCTCTTTCCATGGTGGAAAGAGGTTTAAATACCCCAAGTCCTAAAGGACTTGGGCTTCCGGCCCATGAACATGCTCATGGGTCGGGCTATGTAATAAATAACACTTAACTTAACTACGAGCCTATAACTACATGGTTGGAGTGACCGAGACTTTCTAAATGCGTAAAACGTATTTCCAACAATAATAATTAAAATGGCCAAATAATTGAAAGGGATACCGCGAGAAATCACTCTCATCGCGGAAGAGACATAACACCGGTGCCTCAAGTGTCATGGTTATGGTACCTCCATAACTAGGTGAACATGTTCATGCATGTATATAGATCAGTAAATTTAAAAAGATAGCATGGTAATTACTGAAAAGTTTTATAACATGTAAACTGCTAGGGAAAACAGATGACAGCAAACAGGGAATCCTAATCATGCATAGAAAGAGAATGTCCTTATTGAAGGACGGAATATCCGTACCTTATGTCCAGTAACGATGAAAGATGAAAGGCGGAAAGTAATCTACTCCGACTTCACGAGTGCTACATAATACAGGACGTGAATGAGTTGTGTGTTCATGTATAACTGACTGGTGCTTAATATACTTTACTTGTTCTTGACTTGTTTTACGTTTTGACTTGTTTGACTTGTTCATGTCTTGTTTTACTGTTTCGTGTTTTATTAGTTTCTTAGTGTTTCATGTGTTCTTGATTAACGTATTTCATGTTTTATGTGTTATTATACTTGATTTTTAATAATGAGCAACTTTCTAAAAATAGCAGATTTCTATGTATAGTAACTTTTCAAAAATAGCAGGTTTCCATATATAGCAACTTTTCAAAAATAGTAAGTTTCCATAAATAGTATTTTTCCAAAATAGAAAGTTTCCATAATTAGTAAGTTTCCAAAAATAGAAAGTTTCCATAAATAGCATGTTTCCATAAATAGTATGTTTCCATAAATAGCATGTTTCCATAAATAATATGTTTCCATAAATAACATGTTTCCATAAATATTAATAAGCTTATTTAATAAGCATGTGATATAAGCTAAAGCTTAATGAATATATTTTATAAGTCATGATTAATTAAATGTTATTATATAGTAAAGTTTATTAATAAATAAATACTTTAGTATAACATGATAATTTTTAATTAATAATATAATACATGATTTATAAATGATTATAAATTAATAATATAACTTAATTTTATATTAATAAAACTTTACCATAATTTTATTATTGTATAATTAAACTAAGTGTTATAATTAATTTAATTATACCATGGATAAAATGTATTTAATTAAATAAGATAAGTCTAAATTTAATTAAACTAAAATGTGTCATGTTTTTTATCATGAATAATTTTATAACATATTTATAAAAAGTGTATGGTTAATTAAGTTAATGTACCATGTTAATTTCCATGAATAATTAATAATATAATTATATCCTAAGTTCAATTTAATTAAGCAAAGTTTATAACCAACTTACCCTTGTGTGTGTTTCGTGTACCCGAGCCTAAACCAAGCCCTTACCGAGACCCCAATGGTCTTGGCTTGCTCGAACAAGAAACATCACCACAACCACTACGACTGTGGTTTTGCTGCTGCCTGCCGAGACTAGCCACCACCCGTAGTTGGGTTCCCACCATACGCAGCTACGACCCCCCGAGAGCCATGCTGATCTTGGTTGCCACTGCTAAACCGAACACTCCCCTACGGGTGGTGTTGTGTTGCGGCCGCCCGAAGGAAACAGCCACCAACCCCTTATGGGGCTCGGTTGGCCGACTGTTAAACCCACCGAGAGCCTTGGGCTCTCGGTTCCCATGTCACACCAAACCAAAACCCGATTTAATCTTGATTAATACATGCTTTTAATCTTTCAACATCATGTTCATAACTTAATTGTATTAATTCATGATCAAAGAAATAATAAAAGGAAAAAGAATTAGGGATACTATATGTGATTTAATGAATGATGAACACACTTGATCTAAACCCAAATTAATCCAAAACCAAACTTGTTTTTCCTCTTCCTTTTCCTTTGTGTAACCGGCGGCCAAGAGAGACAAAGGGGCTAGGGTTTTTGTTATTTTTTGTAAAATGTAATGAATGAATTCCCTAGAAGATTATTGTTATTAGTTAACTTGTTTAACGGGCCGGGTCATGGGTCCTTTTTAATTGTCTCTATAACTGGCCAAACAAACACCCATTAAGTATATATTTCGTTTTCGTTTTTATTAAAACCCGTGTATTATTATTCATGACGTGTGTTTGTGTTTTTAATTTGTGGTAATTCTTGTGGCGTATTATTTATTATACGTAGATACTTGTAAATAATAAATAAGTAATATTCATGATACGTGTCGTGTATTATTTAATTATAAAGTTTTAATTAATCTGTGTTTTTTTGTGTATTTAATGCTTCATATATTTTATACGAGTTTTACAGGTAAATCGTCAAACGAAAAAAAATACACCATTGGAACGATAATTAAATCATCTTTCTATCGAGGGGCATATATATATACTTTCGACGAACATTTTTTTCAATTTATTTTCTTAAGTCACGTCTGAGAAAATCATATATGATTTGTTCACGAATCATATATGATTTTCTGAAATCATATATGGTTCATATCACGAATCATATATGATTTCTGAAAATCATATATGATTTGTGATACGAATCATATATGATTTTCACTGACATGATTGAGAAAAAATAATCAAAAAAAGTTCGTCGAAAGTATATACATGTGCCACTCGTTAGAAAGATGATTTAATTCTCGTCACGATGATATGGTTCGTTTTGCGTAACGATTAACGGTTTGTGAAATATTTAGTTTTAAAAAATACATTTTTTTGTTAGATAAAAGAATGAATATTTGTGATTGGTTGGTTGAATATATGTTAAAAAAAAGGGGTTTATGTTAAACTTTTTCCTCATGATATGTATGAAATTTTCGATTTAGTATTATTTATTGAAAACTTTTTCTTAATGTATTTTGTATCGAAATATGTTTTTAATCATATTTCGTTAGTAAGCCAATTAATATAGATATATTAAATGGTGAAGGTTACGACATTGTATCATACAAATTGATGTCGTTTTGATTTTTGGTTGGACCCAGCCACATAAAAAGAATCTCACCAGCAAATTAAAACACAAAATGACAAAATGTGCACAACACACCCACACAATTAGACATATTATAAGAAAACGCAACACTTTAATTATTTGCAATTTTTTTATAAAACAAATCTTATCAAATATGAAATGTACACCCATCGATTTATTTAGAAAAATACCAAAGAAAATCGTCAAATTACGAACCATATGATCTTAATATTGCAATTCTCTTGACATACATGTTAATGCAATAATGCCTAAAAACGTTACTTTCATTTTTCGGTCTCGCTTAGTTTTGATTACGACAATATGTAAAAACAAGCATTTACGAAAACAATGAAAAACGAATTCTTTAGTTCAAGTATTTTTCATTTTACCCATTTTCACTTAAGGTATGAATAAACAAGTACTAACCTTAATCAGGTGATCAAGTGATTTAATCTTTTCTTAAAACTCACCTTTTATTAAGTGTGACAAGTTTTTAATTAAACTTTCTTTTTAAGAAAATGTTTTATTAAATTAAATATTTGAAAATTTAAAAATGGCATATTCTTTTTTGATTTGGAATATCCTTTCAGGATATTTTATAATCAGATAAGACCTCCACCACTAAAGGACAAAAAGGGAGCGAAGTCTACTCTGGCGGTTCCCTAGTGCCTAGGCGGTTCCTTATCGATAAGGTACCGCCGACTGAGATAAGGAACCGCGGGCAGATATAGCCGTTGGTCCTTTGTCCTATAAATAGTGGACCATTCTCAGATTTTCTTTTCACCTCTTTTCCACATAAATTTCCAGATTCAAACATACTTCTTAAATCACTCAAATCCTTGATCATTTGATTGATTACTACTTGTTTAGAAGTGAATCTATCTCATCCATCCCTTCCTCTTCAAGTGCAAAGAGAAGAACACTATCCTTGTGAAGTGTTGAGTCCACCACCAAAGATCCTTTGAAGATCAAATCTTATACATTTGTTGTTGTGTCATAGTTGTGAAGATCCAAGTAGTTGTGTCTATGTGGAAGTTGTGTATGTACTAAGTATAGTTCTGTAGATTGGTCCTAGCTACGATTAGGGCTCGACTTCTAGCTTAGAGTCGGAAATTGGTTAAGCGACGTGTACGGTTTTCTCCACCATAAGGAACTTGTTGTGTAGTGAACTCTCAAGTAAGGAGTACTCGAGGAGTGGAGTAGGAACGAGGAGTGAGCTTCGTTGCCCTTAACTCTTTACATTCTTTATTATTTGTGCATATATATTAGTTAGTATTAGTTTAGTTACACTATCATTGTTCATATTGTGCCTAAGAAGATTTCACTTATTTCCTTAAGTCTAAGTTTTTGAGAAAAAAGATTTTTTGAAAACCATCATTTAACAAATAAATATAAGAAACTATTCAATCCCCCCTTCTAGTTTCTACAATTGGTATCAGAGCGGGTTGCTCAAGTAATTTTAAAGTATATTGTATTTTAAAACTTGAATTGATCTATGTATTCCAACAAGTACCTAGAATGGCAATCTATGCAAAGACCACCACTTTTTGAAACTGATAGTTTTATTTATTAGAAATATAGATTTGAGACTTATGTGAAATCAAAAGATTTAGATCTTTGGCATGTTATTACCAATGGTGATTTTTTACCTTATCAATTTAATGAAGTTTCTAAAACAAAGGAATTGGTCACTTTTGACAAAGCTAATGACGATACTAAAAAAAAACTTTAGTAAAATAATGAGGCTAAAATGGTGATTTATAATACTTTACCTAAGAAAGAGTATGAAAGGATTTTTATGTGTGAAAACGCTAAAGATATTTGTAACACTCTTTTAGTAACCCACCAAGGTAATAGCCAAGTCAAAGAAAGCAAAATCGATCTTCTTGTCCAACAATATGAACAATTTGTCATCTTAGAAGATGAAACTATTGATAGTGCTTTTGCTAGATTTAACACTATTATTACTAGTCTAAAAGCACTTGATGAAGGTTTTTCTAGCAAGAACAATGTTAGGAAGTTTCTAAGGGCCTTACATCCGAAGTGGAGAGCAAAAGTCACGACGATCGAAGAATCGAAAGATCTCTCAACTTTATCACTCGATGAACTCATAGGCAACTTGAAGGTTCATGAGATGATAATTTTGAAGGACTCGGAATTGGTGAAAACCAAGAGTTAAAGGAAGTCTGTTACACTTAAAGCCAAGAAGGCACAAAGCGATCATGATAGTTCCTCGGATAGTGATGACGAGGAGTATGCATTGGCGGTGAGAGATTTCAAGAGGTTCTTCAAAAGACGAGGTCAACACGTGAGGCAACCCAACAATGACAAGAAACCATTCTTAAAGAATCGGTTTGCCAAGAACGAAAAAGGTGATAGGAATTGCTTTAGATGTGGTGATCCGAATCATTTCATTAGTGAGTGTCCAAAGCCTTAACGCGATAAGAATCACACGACATTCGTTAGTGGTTCTTGGAGTGATAGTGGTGAATATGTTGATGACAATCCCAAAGAAGAGAAATGTCTTATGGCTCACACTTCTAAAGAGGTACATTCCGAAACCGAATATTATAGCAATGATAGCTCCACCTTAGATGATATTAAATTAGAAGGCCAATATGATAATTTACACAAACTTAGCCTTAAATTCATAGAAAAGAACAAAACCATAAAATCAACCAAAACTAAGCTTGAAAATGAGATCAATGAACTTAGGAAAAAAATAGCCAAGCTTGAGAAAAATAAAGAAGTTAATTTAGGTTGCGTAAGTTGTGAGAAACTTAGATAGAGAATGAAGATCTCAAGAGAACCTCCATTAAACTGGAAAAGTTCATGAAAAGTACTAGTGCTCTTGATGATATGTTAAACAAACAAATTCATTCTAAGGAAAGACTTGGTGTAGGTTTTAACTCAAATGAAGCATCAACTAGTGAACCGAAACAAGTTAGATTTTCAGAAAAACTGTCTGTTGTACGCGGTCCCAGATTGTATGGGGCGGTTCCTTATCAATATGGAACCGCCACCATAGATAAGGAACCGCGGCCAGAAAGTTTTTTTGATGAAAATCTTGAAATTTCTGAAAAGTCAAATTTAGGTGAACATCCTAAGCATCTTATTGTTAACAAAGTCAAATTACCCATATTTGACGAAAATGCCGTTGATAAGTTCTATAAACCTTTGAGTAAACCTCTAATGGGAAATAGAAGTTTATCGAGACCATCTTCTACTCCACCAAGAGTACGGAATGAGTCTAGGCCTAGAAGTAGAACGACAACACCTAGAAGAGATAATCAAAACAATTCACGACCTAGAAGTAAAACTCCAACACCTAGAAGGAATGACCACAACTCTAAACCAAGATCAAATACACCTAGGAGAAATAATGAACAACAAAATGGTTATATGAATTATTATCCTCCTCCCTTTTGTTCCCCATGGGGAACCCCTCCTCCATTCATGCATCCCAACCAAATGCAAGGGATGTTTGGAACTAACAATTTTGGACCCATGAAATATTGGGGACCAAATGTTTGATCATGTGTGTTGTTACCTAGATATGCTTGGGAATTAATTTGGAGCCCGACGAGTGGATTAAGGATAGTGGTTGTTCTAAACACATGACGGGTAATCGAAGTTTGTTCTCGCGCTACAAAGCATATGATGGAGGTAACATCACATTCGCTAGTAGTCTACGTGGTAATATCATTGGCAAAGGTACGGTTTCTCTTGACTCCATGACTATTGAAGATGTTGAGGGCGTAGATAATTTAGGGTTTAACCTTTTAAGAATAGGTCAAATTTGTGACAATAAGTGTAAGGTCATCTTTTCGGAAAATGACAGTGAAATCATAAAAGATGGAAAGGTCATTGGAAAAGGTGTTAGAAAGCATGGGCTTTATGTCATGAAGGTCAATAAGAAGTCAAAAGACAACATATGTCTTGCGACTTTAGATGATAGTTCTACTCTTTGGCATAGGAGATTAGGTCACGCTAATATGCGTCTAATTCAATCTTTAGTCTCTAAGGAGTTGGTAAGACACCTCCCCAAGACGAAGTTTGATAGTCACTTTTGTGATGCTTGCAAAGTTGGAAAGCAAGTTCACTCAAGTCATAAAGCCAATAATTTGATTTCAACCTCTCGGTGCTTAGAACTCCTACATATGGATCTCTTTGGACCTTCCGCCATACGGAGTTATGGAGGTAACCTTTATACCCTAGTTATAGTTGACGACTACTCTAGATTCACTTGGACTAGATTTTTGGCATCTAAGAATGAAGCTTTCGATCATTTTGAAATCTTTAGACAAAGAATTCAAAATCAACTAGGATGTCCAATTGTCTCTATTAGGACAGATCATGGTAGGGAATTTGATAATGAAGTGCAATTTGGTGCCTTTTGTGAAGCTCATGGTATTACCCATAACTTCTCGGCTCCTCGTACTCCACAATCAAATGGGGTAGTTGAAAGGAAGAATATGACCATCCAAGAGATGAGTAGGACGATGTTAAACCGACAATCTTTGCCTCAAAAGTTTTGGTGCAATGCCGTGGACACATCGACTTATATTCTCAACCGAATTCTTATTCGACCTTTCCTAGGAAAGACCCCCTATGAGATTCTTAAAGGTAAGAAACCCTCATTGGAATACTTTAGGGTGTTTGGAAGCAAGTGCTTTATCCTCAACACCAAAGACTACCTTACCAAGTTCGACCCAAAGTATTACGAAGGTATCTTTTTAGGTTATTCCTAAACTAGCAAAGCCTACATAGTCCTCAATAGAACCTCGGGCGTAATTGAAGAATCACTTAACGTGACTTTTGATGAAACCCCTCCTTTAACCAAGACACCACCATTGGTTGATGATGACTTGGATGAAGTAGAAGTAGTTAAAGCCAAAGAGGTTAAAAAATAGGAGTTGAAGACCTTAGTGTTGAAAAGGAAGTAAACATTAAGGAGTCTAAGGATCATACTCTCAATAATATCATTGGTGACTTAAATCAAAGGACCCTAAGATATCAAGTCCAAAACCAAAGCAACTTCTTTTATTTCGTCTCCTTGATTGAACCAAAGAATGTTAAAGAAGCTTTGACGGATGAGAGTTGGGTCATTGCGATGCAAGAAGAATTGAATCAATTCGTTGTTAATGATGTTTGGGAACTTGTTCCTCCACCTATAAGTTCTATTATTATAGGAACCAAATGGGTATATAGGAATAAGCTAGATGAGAATGGTGTTGTGTCTCGTAACAAAGCTAGACTTGTAGCTCAAGGCTATAATCAACAAGAAGGAATTGATTATGACGAGACATATGCACCGGTCGCAAGATTAGAGTCCATCAGAATCCTTTTAGCCTACGCTTGTGCCTTAGACTTTAAGCTTCAAGAAATGTATGTAAAGAGTGTGTTTCTTAACAGTTTGATCAATGAGGAGGTATATGTGGCTCAACCTCCCGGCTTCATTGATTTTGAGAAACCGGATCATGTTTACAAGCTTTAGAAGGCACTTTATGGTCTTAAACAAGCACCCAAAGCTTGGTATGATAGACTTAAAGCATTTCTTGTTAAACATGAGTATACCATGGGGATGGTAGACAACACTCTCTTTACAAAGAATAAAAGTTCTCACCTCATAATTGTGCAAATATATGTTGATGACATTATATTTGGCTCAACTTGTCAAGAATTGTGTGATGACTTTGCCAAAATCATGCATGATGAGTTTGAAATGAGTATGATGGGAGAACTTAACTTGTTTTTAGGACTCCAAATTAAACAAATGGACGATGGTATTTTCTTTAGTCAATCTAAGTATGCTAAAGAAATGCTAAAGAAATTTGGATTAGAAGAATCTAGACCAATGAAGACCCCAATAGCCTCGAATACTAAACTCACCGTAGATGATGATTGTGAGTCGGTAGACAACACCAAATATAGAGGTATGATTGGTATTTTGTTGTACCTAACGGCAAGTCGACAGGATATCATGTTTAGTGTTTGCCTTTGTGCTCGCTTCCAAGAGGCTCCCAAAACCTCTCACCTTGAAGCGGTTAAGCGTATCTGCCGATACATTAAGGGCACTATACATTTAGGATTATGGTATCCTAAAGGGACCGGCGTAGAAACCATTGTCTACGCAAACTCGGATCATGCGGGAGACTATGTGGACCGGAAAAGCACTAGTGGTGTTTGTACCTTCACGGGTTGTTGTTTAACTTCTTGGTTCTCCAAGAAACAAACCGCTCTTGCGATATTCACCACGAAACCAAGTATGTGAGTGCCGGAAAAGCATGCCAACAAGCTCTATAGATGAAGCAAGCGCTTGTTGATTACGGGATTTGACTTGACGATGTTCCCATCATGTGCGACAATAAAGGTGTTATAGACCTTAGCAAGAATCCCGTGCAACATTCGCGAACCAAGCACATAGAAATTCGCCACCATTTCCTTAGGGATAATGTTCAAAAGGGGAACGTTTCAATTGAGAAGGTATCCTCCGAGGATAACTTAGCCGACATCTTCACTAAGCCACTTAAGAGGGAACCTTTTAATTACTTACGTCTAGGTCTAGGATTAATGGAACATATTCCTTAATTGCTTTCCCTTTATTGAGTCTCTTATTTTCTTTTGAGTCTTTTATCACTTTGAGTCATTGAGTCTCCTAAACTCTTCTTGAAAATCTTCTCTTCTCCTTTTCAAAATCCTCAAAGTCTCTTTCGAAAATGGTCAAGAAATATTTTAACATTGTTAATTCAATCTAAAAACGTTTCTCATAGATTCTTGCTATTAATCTCGAGCTTACATAATTCATATGTATGATTCTCTCAAACATAGCAAGAACAAGATAGAATCATGGAGGATTATTGTGTCATGACTTAAGGTCTTGTCTTACACACCTCCTACATCGATTTTTAAAATCCATGTATTTTGGTCAAATCCCTATTTGGTAAGTTAGTATGTGTTATCTTTGTCTATCTTTGCTTTTAAGCATATCCCTATGATAACTTAGACTAGAAAAATAAGATTTGATGAAAAATCTTCCTTCACCACCAAAACACAGCCTCTGTAGGCGGTTCCATATATGAACCGCGGTCCCTTATCAATAAGGAACCGCCGGAAGCAATAAGGAACCGCGTACAATGCTTCCTTTTTCGGGTATTTCTGAAATTCCAAATTTGTTCCAACACTTTTGGGAATCTTTGTTTCAACCCTTTGACCACCCTAAAAATACCTTGAGCCTTCCCTATTTAACCATAAGCATTTTGCCATACTTCACATCCCAAAATGTCTTATTCTCCCAATGAAAGCCTTGATTCTCCTCCATTTTCCCCAATTGCTTTCAATCCCAACTCACCCAAGAACACTTTCAATCCAAATTCACCCAAGAACACTCTTAATCACATTTCTCCTACCAAGAATGTTGATTGTGGAACATCTTCTCTTCCACCACCACCCTTTAGTGTCCTTCCTCCTTCTCATGATAATGTCATGCACCATGGGACATATTGTCAATGTTGTCAATATCAACATCTTGCTATGTTACACATCTATGAGGAGTTGAGCTACATCAAGAGTCTCTTAATCAAGCCTCCTCTTCACTTTGATTATGAGATCTCCACCAAGTCACCACCACCTCCTTCCGCCACTACCTTGTCTTTCATATAAGCATTGGTTTTTTATCCACAAGACACCCTATTCAAGCAAATCTTAGAATTCTAGATTAACTAGGATTAGATTTATGCTTTTGTCTTGTTTCCTCTTTCATACATCTTTTTATGATTCTTTTTATTTTATATGACTTCACTTGGATCTTATTCTTTGTATTTTCTTCTCTTTTTATTTTTGTGACCTATAGCTATCTCTTGTTGGTTGTTTCTTTTGTTCAACTAACCTTTATATGTAGCTTGTCACCATATCTCAATTCCTCGGTGCCCAAGCAAGGGGGAGTAAGCACCAAGGGGGAGTCTTTGCAAAGTCCTTCTCTTCAACACCGACTTGTGCAACCTTTTTGCTTCGACAAAGGGGGAGAAATGAATAAACTCGTCTTCGAAAATCTTGTTTTTGTGTGATTGAGTTTATGTATTGTCGGAATAAAAAAGGGGGAGATTGTTAATGCAATAATGCCTAAAAACGTTACTTGCATTTTTCGGTCTCGCTTAGTTTTGATTACGACAATATGTAAAAACAAGCATTTACGAAAAAAATGAAAAACGAATTCTTGAGTTCAAGTATTTTTCATTTTACCCATTTTCACTTAACGTATGAATAAACAAGTACTAACCTTAATCAAGTGATCAAGTGATTTAATCTTTTCTTAAAACTCACCTTTTATTAAGTGTGACAAGTTTTTAATTAAACTTTCTTTTTAAGAAAATGTTTCATTAAATTAAATATTTGAAAATTTGAAAATGGCATATTCTTTTTTGATTTGGAATATCCTTTCAGGATATTTTATAATTAGATAAGACATCCACCACTAAAGGACAAAAAGGGAGCGGAGTCTACTTTTGCGGTTCCCTAGTGCCTAGGCGGTTCCTTATCAATAAGGTACCGCCGGCTGAGATAAGGAACCGCGGACAGATATAGCCGTTGGCCCTTTGTCCTATAAATAGTGGACCATTCTCATATTTTCTTTTCACCTCTTTTGCACATAAATTTCCAGATTCAAACATACTTCTTAAATCACTCAAATCCTTGATCATTTGATTGATTACTACTTGTTTAGAAGTGAATCTATCTCATCCATCCCTTCTTCTTCAAGTGCAAAGAGAAGAACACTATCCTTGTGAAGTGTTGAGTCCACCACCAAAGATCCTTTGAAGATCAAATCTTATACATTTGTTGTTGTGTAATAGTTGTGAAGATCCAAGTAGTTGTGTCTATTTGGAAGTTGTGTATGTACTAAGTATAGTTGTGTAGATTGGTCTTAGCTACGATTAGGGCTCGACTTCTAGCTTAGAGTCGGAAATTGGTTAAGCGACTTGTACGGTTTTATCCACCATAAGGAGCTTGTTGTGTAGTGAACTCTCGAGTAAGGAGTACTCGAGGAGTGGAGTAGGAACGAGGAGTGAGCTTCGTTGCCGAACCACTATAAATCCTTGGTGTTTGGTTTGATCTTTCTTAACCCTTAAATCTTTACATTCTTTATTCTTTATGCATATATATTAGTTAGTATTAGTTTAGTTACACTATCATTGTTCATATTGTGCATAAGAAGATTTCACTTATTTCCTTAAGTCTAAGTTTTTGAGAAAAAAGATTTTTTTGAAAACCATCATTTAACAAGTAAATATAAGAAACTATTCAACCCCCCCCCCCCCCTTCTAGTTTCTACAATACATATGATATAATAAATAAAATTGAGACTTAATACATGTTTTTAAAAACTTATGGAAATAGCCGTCGAGGTTTTTTGTTCCTTACAAGATCGGCCATTGACGCGGAAAATTGTTTGAACTACTGGTTTACTGCAACATTAACTTTTACATATTTACGTCTTTTAATATAAAATAGTTTATTTATCAAATATGTGACAAAATCCTAATGATTCGTTAAAAACATACCGCCGAAAAGGTTTTCACATTGCAAACAAATCAAGCGCAATAATACTTCTAACATACATATGATTTATTAAATGTTTTACTCATGTTGGGTTAAAAAGTTGATGTGGCAGACACTCAAAAACGAAGAAAACATGAAGACATTTGTTCAGGCGTTGACAAGAGCAAATCAGGCGTTGTCAAGAGCAAATCAAGCGTTGACAGAAGTCAACATTGACAAGCATTGTCAAGTGCAATCCAAGTATTGTCACATGCAATCCAAGCATTGACAGAAACGTAGACAAGTGTTGTTAGAAGTTTCTATTTAGATAAGTATGCAGAATATATTCTGTATATGTTTATTTGAATAGAAGATTTGCATGTTTATTTGATATTATCTCTTGTAAACCCTAATCCTTACACTATAAAAGGAACCAAGGATATTAGGTTTATTCATAACTTTCATATACAATGTTAACCTAAAGCGTGTGTCGACTAGACGTGGGATTCAAGGCATACACGTCTAGTGGTTGTTTGTTATTAATATAATGAACAATCCTTTTGTTTTAATTCATGTGTTCTTTGTGACTAAACACCTTGTTAATGTGTCGTGTTCTAATTTCGCTTTGATTATCTAATCATATGAATATGATGCATTCCTAGTAGCTAAAAGATCGAGGAAACCAAGGTTTCCACAGTTGGTATCAGAGCCTCGTGGCTCGTGATGCTAGGACCAAGAATGTGTTCGTGTATCATGAAGAAAACAAAAATCCGTCTAGGGTTTTTCTGGACGTTTTTGTGTGCGCAGCAGTATTCAGAAGGCCATAACTTTTTATTGAGCCGTTGGATCGCCACGAAATTTTTTGTGTGTGTTCTACACACATATATCTAGATATCTACCGGAGGGATTGTGGAGATCTATCCCCAAGAAATGGTTATTAAGCGTCAAAGTCAGCAGGGGTCATATGCTGTTTTCTGTGAACAGTAATAGTAAAAACACGATTTCTCCTTTGTTAACCGTTGGATCGTCATGAAATTCGCGCTGTAGGTTCCTGACACTTGTGTCTAGGATCTCACTGAAGGGATCTTCGATCTGAGCTCTCATGAATAAGTTATTCGATTTCAAAGTTCACTGCAGTTTATGGTTTTCACATAAAATCATGATTTAGAGTTTATAAAACCCTAGATCAATTAGCCCCTGATGAGTGTTATTTAGACGCTGATAGATGTTGGTGTGACGCTGATAGATGTTGGTGTGACGCTGACAAGGCATGGATGAGACGCTAATGGCCAGGCGCTGGCAAGTTTAAAGTTGGCGCTGACAGGAATAAAGTTGACGCTGACAGGAGGCGTTGACACTTGTTATCCGATATATTATTTTTCAAATGCTGACAAGTGTTGTCCAAAGTTGGACAACACACAGTGGTAATATATTGGATAAAGGAGGATATTGGACAACAAAAGGAATAGCTGCTGTTTGAGAAAATTGATACGGTTTTAGCACACAAAAAGGAGGTATTTACACGCAAAGGTACATGGAATCTCCATTTTTATTCAGAATATCAAAGTTGATATTAATGGCTCGGATATTTTTAAAGGGATTAATGATTTTAATGCGAGTTAGCAACAATTCATGAAGAATTTGATGGATATTAGATTATGTAATCGGGGTAGCCTTGTGAAAGAGTTATCCGTCAAGTCCTTTTACATATGGTATGAATATGTTATTTCATTAAAATTCGTCACGAAGAGGTGTTGGCTTAAGGGGAAGAATTCTTATGGTAAGTTTGATGATTGAAGAAGATTTTCGCGAGTTTGTGTCCTATCATATCTTAAAGTCGTGCACTTCCAGTCATGGACTTTTAAGGTAACTTGTTTGTGCTTTTAATGGTTGGTGACGAAGACTTGTCATAACACTTGAAGGAGTTACATTATCGTGCTCAGTGTCTCACAAAGGATGAGAATATTGACAAGGGATCGAGGTCTACTTATACTTTGTGCCATGAGTATAAGTTCTTTATCACGTGGTTAGTACAAGACATGGAACATAAGGTTGGGTTATTCTACTTCTACATCAAGATTACTTTATTTATTTTTCTTCAAGATCATTACACAGAGCCTACATTTGGAGAATCTTCAAGATTGCATACATTTTTTACTTCCCTGTTGATGTGACAAAAAGGGGAAGACATACATGCTACATTTGAGGGGAAGCAATTTGAAGATGATGTACAACTTACAAGAGATACACAAGGAGTTTTGCCGACATCAACTAGGGGAAGATTGTTGGGTCAAAAAGTTGATGTGGCAGAAACTCAAAAACGAAGAAAACATGAAGACATTTGTTCAGGCGTTGACAAGAGCAAATCAAGCGTTGTCAAGAGGAAATCAAGCGTTGACAGAAGTCAACATTGACAAGCATTGTCAAGTGCAATCCAAGCATTGTCACATGCAATCCAAGCATTGACAGAAACGTAGACAAGTGTTGTTAGAAGCTTCTATTTAGATAAGTATGAATAATATATTCTGTATATATTTATTTGAATAGAAGATTTACATGTTTATTTGATATTATCTCTTGTAAACCCTAATCCTTACACTATAAAAGGAACCAAGGGTATTAGGTTTATTCATAACTTTCATATACAATGTAAACCTAAAGCGTGTGTCGACTAGACGTGGGATTCAATGCATACACGTCTAGTGGTTGTTTGTTATTAATATAATGAACAATCCTTTTGTTTTCATACATGTGTTCTTTGTGTCCAAACACCTTGTTAATGTGTCGTGTTCTAATTCCGCTTTGATTATCTAATCATATGAACATGATGCATTCCTAGTAGCTAAAAGATCGAGGAAACCAAGGTTTCCACAACTCAAATATATCTCTTCTCCTTATAAAAGAAAAACCACAAATTTTTTCAACCACTTATTTGTGGAAATGTAGAAATTACTTTGGGAAATATAGAAAGCACATATGAAAACTATAGGAATCTTTTTCCTATAATACCATGTTTAGGACACAACCTTTTGACATTCAACAAAATTGAAAAACCAACGCAGAAGCCTATGGCATATCGGCGGGACTTAAAATTTTTTGAAATTCAAAATTTAAATTTTGAGCAAACCCTAATTGTATTGTATCCCTATATAAATACCATACATTGCATTGAGAAAAAAACACATTATGCTCTTCTTCTTTGCAATCATGTCAATGCCGAGTGTTCTTAACTTTGTATACATATTGTTTTCGTTCTTTCATCTTACTGCTCCTCTTGTCATTGCTCCTCATCATGCTAATCCGTTCTTCAACCCATCGTTGATAAACTGGAATTGGGATGATGTCATTGTCATCTCAAGTGATGATGAAGACAAAGAATCGTATTCACAAAATTAGAACCCAGAAGAGGACATCATCATCATCTCAAGTGATGACGAAGACTCGGAAGAAGAATATAGTCCATCACCTGTTAGTGTGTTGTGAAGGAAAAGAGTTTTTGCTATGTTTGATGAAAGTGACATGGATGAATAAGTTATATTCGTCCATGGTTAATGTTAAAAATCTTGTTTAACAAAATTCAATATTGTTTCTATCTTGAGAGCTTTGTTGCTTTCGATTAGCAATACTATTATTAATGCAAATAACAATTTATGTGAATCTGTTGTGTGTTTCATTGTTTTTGTGATTCTGGATCTTTTGAACAACTTAGATTGAGTATGGTTGTCATGTGTTCTTATTTAAACGCATATGTTTTTTAGATTATGGATCTTTTGATCAACGTATTGAGTATGGATCTTTTAAACAATGTATTTGGTTTTCCATTGTTTTTGTGATTCTGAATCTTTTTAACATAGCAAAAAGTCTTTTTCTTCGTAATCAATTTAGATGATGATGACATCTTTTGAAAAACAATGGTGTGGATATGCTTATTCGTCTTGATCATCACTTGAGATGATAACTTTTTTCCAAATTCCAGTTTATCAACAATTGGTTAAATAAAGGATTAGCAAAAGTCAATGAATAGTGTTTATAATCTTGTTCGTCTTCTTTGTTTCCTTGTTAGACATTGTCGTGTATTAAAAGTTTTTTACATTCAACTGTTTAAAATAAAGCCTGCTTGAAACTTTAAAGTGCTTGGCATTTTGTGATTCCGTTTGTTATTCGTATAAACAAAAGTTTGAATTGTCTCGAATTACTTAATCATATTTCATGTATGGTGATTCCTATGAGTGCAATATGGTGTTAACTAACATTCACATTTGCATATTCAAATATACACTCTATATTGATGCATGATGATGTGAGCACAAATTATGGTAAAAACGTGAATCATAATGTTACAAGTAATAATCTATATTGATGCATGATGTTATGAGACATTAATTTGAATGTGCTACACAAATAAACTATTTTATAACAATAAAAAGTATCACATTTTATAACAATAAAAGTATAAACGTACGCCTATTTTAAGAGGTTAGAAATGTTATAAATCATCACCACATTCAATCTTCTATGGAAAATGCATATTAGGTACAAATCTTCATTGATACAAACAACTGTATTCTTGACCTCATTCATGTTCTACACCTTCCATACATAAGATTCAGTTATAATATATTCTTTGTAGGCAAAGTCAACATAATCAATTATATATCATATGTAATTATATTTTTAAACATTCTAAACATAGTATAAATAAGTTACAACTCTTTATTACATTCCAAACATAGGAAACAGTATGTTACAACTCATATATTTAATGTTTTACAAATACAAAATACATACATCTATTCACTCTTTGAAAAAACGGGCACTTAAACTTACATACAACCATGTATTCACCCTTTCAAAAGAAGTATGATATTTAAGGAGGCATTGGCAGTCTAATACAAACACAGGTTTATAATTTATATCCATTTGTTAATGGTTATAAGAGTATTATATAAAATGTAGAAAGAACTCTTACACATGTTATGTTTTTGTTTTAGATCTACAATCCTTTGGCTCAATATATGGGTCATATGGATATTGATATAGTTTTACCATCAACTGTCGTGGATAAACATCCCCAGGTATGCAAAACTCTAATATTATTTCTTTTGAAACCCTAATATGCAAAACCCTAACATATGTAAATGCGTAAATGCAAAATCCAATTAGTAACGATTTATAACTTGAAAAAAAATAAATTTGCAGCAATTTATTAAAACCTTCTCATTACTTTATTAGCCCCGTTTCTGGTATACCTGCAAGGCAGTTCGTGTTGACTTTGTATGGATGGATGAAAAAGAAAACAAGCTTTGGTTATTCTTACTCGATAAATTTGTAAGCGGACATTAACTTATTATACATACTTATTATATTTTGTGTTAACCGTATACAATTATATAATCTTAGGGACAAAAAATGGCTGCTATCGTTCCCACCAAGCTGATTCCTTCATATCTAGGACAAAACTTGGAATCTGGTGTTTTTTCACTCAAGTATTTCCAAATAGTTAAAACTAAGCCATTCTTATGCCCAAAATTTGAAAACTATAGTTTTTTGGGCAATGATTGGACAATACTAATAAGCAACAAAACTGAACTTGAACTCACCACTGATGGAAAATGTAACATGTTTGCAAAGTATCCAAACATTCCTTTAGTTAAGGAACTTGTGGAGGAACATACAAGTCAGAAAATATTAGTTGGTATGACTAAACTTCATGACTATATATAACAATATCACTTGTTATACTAATTCTAACATTGCCCACTTACTATAGATGTTGTTGGAAAACTAAAAGAGGTGTCTTTGAAAAACATACTTGCATGTTATCAATGCGGGTAAAAAAGGTTCATTTGAATTGTTTCTTGAGGATTGTATGTAAGTGTTTAAGCTTTTAGTATAACTACCTTATAGACATGAATATATTAGTATAGCTTGTACTAACCAATAATTTATATGTTACACATACAGGGGTACGGAAATAAAAATGGTATTGCACCACATTCCGGTTGCTCTCCCATCATTGATTGCAAAGGCAAGTTGTGAACTTGTTGTCATGTATGCCGCACGAGTTAAACTTACTCGCACACCACAGGTAAATAATAAGTTATATAAATTGGATTGTATATATTTACATATTAGTTTATTAACAAAAAAAACCATACATTTGTCAGGTAACACCCTGGAGTCTACGGACGTGACATATATCGAGTTTAACCCACAAATGTATGAAGCACGATAACTCAAACGTCTGCTCAACATGTATTGAAAGACTTTCTTGTAACGTTTGTTATAAGTATTTTCCATGCAAAGTTTTTTTCATGAATGGTAGTTTGGTACTTTGTGTTTTATCAAACTTTTGTTTTTTCTTTTTCTTATTCATATTAAGCTTTGTAACGAAAAATTGGTGTCATGAATATTTAGAACAATTTTTGAGTTTCTACTAGGGTTTAAGAAGCTTATACAATCACATCAATAATGATTCAGTTCACAATTCGTAATGTCACAATCATAAACTATGTAGTATGATTTAAGGTCACACCACAACATCAACACTTTCATAAACGAATGGTACCAATCTTGGAAAATGTGATACACTCTAATTGTACCAATCCTTGCAAAATGTCAGCTATAAGTTCTTTGTATTTTTGGTTTGTCCTTATGCACCTAATTATGCATGCTACAAATTTAATATATTCTGTATTGACTCTAAACTAAAACAAACTTTGTATAACAACTGTAACTGATACGACAAAATATAATTAATGTACACGCCATTCCATTGTTGTTGCATTTGAAAAAAGGAAAATTATTCACAAAATTCTTTCCATATACAAAACATTATATTCCTTCTAATCCACACGGTATTCCTTCTAATCCACATAGTTTTAAACGATTACAAGTTTATTTATATTCACATTCACATGTTTTTCTTTGTTACACTTTAAAATTCACCATGCCTTTACTATCTCATGGACCTGAAGAGCAAGTTGGTGATATGGATCTCATGACGAATGGTGTTAAAAATGACCAGCAGGTAATACTTGACACTCACATAGTTTATATACTCACATAGTTTATATTTGATACTCACATAGTTTATATTTGATTTTACAGGAGATTGTATCTTATGAATCTATTGAAAACTTGTGACAACCCAAACCCGAGGTCATTTATTTAATATTATATAATATTATTTTACGAATGATTTTTAAATTTTTAATGAGTTGAATGATATGAAGTTTGATGGTTGTATTTAAAACCGACGTTGGAAGTCTTATTTTTATCTTTTTACTAATAGTGAGGATTACTAGTGACCACGATATCGAAGGATGCCCGAGATTTTATGTTTTATCATTTGTCATCTCGATGTTTATATTTTTGACATTTTTATTTTAAGTTCGTATTAAGTCGAACCGGGATCATATTATTATCATATTTTGAGTACGTTTTAGCTTTTGAAAAGTATTTTTACGAAACCCGAGCCTCGTAAATATTTTCAAAATTTACAATTCACATTTTCTACCCTTAAAACTATTTAATTGCATATCGGACCAAAACTATCACAAATTGGCAAAATAAGTCCCTCCACCACCATATAAAAGGTGATTTCTCTCACCTAAAAACACATACAACACAAGCACTCCATCTCTCTTCCCTCTCTCTCTACAAACCGTACACCCCCCCCCCCCACACACCAAAATCCATTTGATTTTCAAAATTTAGTTTGAATCAAAGAAATCTAAAACATATCCCATGTTGGAAATTCAATGGTGATCATTTTTGTGTAATTTTTAACCACATACAAGAACATTTAATTTATGATGATGATTCATGGAGGTTTGATCTATTTTCTTGTTATATAATTGTTGTTAGTGCATTTATATGTATATTTTAATTGTTGCATGTAGGGATTTTGAGTGGGTAAATTTTTGAATAATTATTCAAGTGTGTTATGGGTTAGTTAAGTTGTTGGTGATGATATTAGGATATTTTAGGCATATGAGATTGATTAAAATTGGTTGAAAAATGATTTAGCATGACTTTTTAAAAGGCAATTTAGTTCAAGCCCAATTTTGGGTACCTTATTATTTGAAAATGGTTTAACTAATCGCATAGGGTTGTAGAGAATTCTTTTAGCTTCGATTTGATATAAGATAGAGCTTCTAGCTCCAAACGAGCGCGAAGTTATGATGATTTGATTATTCGTGTACAGGGAGACGAGTATCGAACAATCCGAAGTTGTTGTCGATATTTGGATCGAATCTCGGGGATCATAGAATGAGTTGTAAAAATTGTCAAGTTCTGATGTTTGGTTCTAAATTAAGGGTTGTGAGTCTATTTTCAAAGTCGAGTGTCGGTTTTGTAAACGGTGTAAAATAAATAAGTTTAAAAGACTATATGAGTTGTTGACGTAAAATTGTCCGGTTTTTGTAGTTCAAAGATGTGTCGGGCAGGGAACTTTAAATGTAAAATCTTTTGATGGGCTTTTAACAGGTCTTTTTATATATAGTAGGCGAGGTCTCTGATTAGTATCATATGAATTTGACGTGTTTAAGTGGGGTAAATGAGGTTGTACATTTGGTGTGTACCGGCAGATTTTTATCGAAAGAATTAACTAATAGAATAAACATATAGAATGTAGTAAAAGGTCACTTGTATTGTTTTCATTTTGGGTTGGTTGTGATTTTATGATTTTGAGTTTGATGTTACTAAGTATGGATTTTACTCGAGTTTATTATTGATGAACGCGCCTTATTTGATATGTTGCGGTTTTTGTGTTTATCGGGCATCAACTATCATCGAAGATCGTCTTGCTACTACTATTACTCCAGGTGAGTCTATAGCCTCGCTTTTGTAATTGTGTCGAATGATTTTAAAACCCGCGAGGGGGATACATGTTATTTGAAAGTAAAATGAACACAAGTCATTATTGATTGTTTGGACCTGAATGTCGCCTTTGTTGCCTTGTTGACCTGAATTGTATAAGTACCTAAATTGCAAAAGTCCCTAAATTCATGAGCCGTTAACTATCTTCTGACTTGATGTTGTGAGTTGGGAATAGCCGCTTATTCTAATAATAGTACTATTGGGCTGACGACCCTATCTGAGACCAGGGCTTTACGCTGAGTAACCCGCTGGGAAGGATAATTTTACGAGAATGAGAATTGGTATTCTTGCAATTGATATCCTAGTAGGGGCACTGGAATTTCATCTAGTCATGCCGGCTTTAGGCGTGGGTGACTAAGTTAAGGGGTCGGTGTCATGAGCTTAATACAATTCAATAGCTATTGCTATATGCCTGAATTCCAGACTAATAGATTGTATGCGCACAATTCTATTAAATGATCTTGATTGATTTTTCCCTTGTGTTCAAATATTGATTTGGAAAACCTATAGACTCGCTCAACCGTTGTGTTGATGTTTTTAAGCATGTATTTCAGGTGATTGAAGTTGATGAATTGTAGAGCTTGCTGGAGAAGGATTGCGGATTGCTTTTGTGGTGATTGGTCTAAAACAGATTTCTTTCCCTTTTGTCATAAAAATAATAATGTACGGTCATGTACTTTGGTAAATTGTTTGTTGATTTGATAAAATCCTTGGGGGTCCTAAATGTTACTCTGATATTTCAAAAAAAATGTTTTACTTGGGATTGAAAGTTTTAGACAATGGTTAAATTATCTCCTTTTATATTTTAAATGTATCATTTTGAGATTGTTCAAAATGTCTTATATAACGATGTTTGTATTTAGCACCCAAATGTGTATTTCCGCTGCGTAATGTTATTTGGGGGTGTTAAAGATTGGTAATCAGAGCTTTTTAGTTATAGCGAATTAGGTCGATTTTTGAAAAATGTCCTAAACTATAACTTTGGTGTCGAAAGTATTTTACAAAAGAAACGCAACCTCTCCGCAAGGCTCCGGTAAGATTATTTGTTTTGTATTTTTTTTATAGTTGATGTATCCCTTAAAAATTGAAATGATTTTAGAGTATTTATTAAGTAAATACTATGATGATGTATTGATGATTTATTGATGTTGTTGAAATTACATTGAGTACTTGTTATTGTAATTTTCTTTATGTAATGCATATGTATATAATTTTAAATAATGACCTTATATACTGCTGAGGGTCTAGAATAGTAGACCAGATGATGAACGATTTTAAAACTGATTTCTTGCGACTTGTATCGGGTATGAGGATGTTTGATTAGTTGATGTATGATAGATATGTGGTTGAAATTGGTGTGATTAGAAGGTTGATGTGAAAGAAAAAGTTGTTTTAAAGGTTGTATTTAGTATGTGGAGATTTGAGTTTGTTAGGACTTGGAAGATGGATGAGATTTCTAGTCTTGGGTCGATTGTGATGAATTTGTGTACTTGAATTGAAAGGTTTAAAGAGAAGTAGGTAAGCTTTGAAGGGATGAGTGAGTGGGAGCCATATGAGAGATCAATTTTGAGTAAAGCTTGGAAGTTTAGGAATGTTGAAAGTCGTTGATAAGACTGTAATTATACATAGTCTCATCGTCCAAATCGGGCTTAAAATGCTTAAAATATCATCAAAATACCCCAAAATATGCTTGTGTTTGTTCATTGTGTATTTTAGGTACGGATATCATGAATTCACCAAAAGATCAAAGGAATCAAGCAAAAACGAACACGGGAAACGAAGCCGCACAAAGAACCGGACCCGAATCATGATTTTCCATTGAAGTCCTTGAAGTTTGAAGAATTGGCAAGAATGGTCCCTCAACTATTGAAGACTTGTCATATTAAACCCTTGTAAATCTCACATATTACATATGGGACCCTAATATTTCAAGAATATACAATATGAGCCCTTCAAGAATGGTCAAATTGCATGAAAGGTCCTTGATAAAAGTATTTGCAAGTATTGTGCCAAAATTGACAAGTATGCCAAAGTTTTTACAAAGGGAATGAAGATTGACTGATGGAAACTTTATATACTCATAATTTGGAAATGCAGGGGGCAAACATGGACAATCAAAACCCAAACCCAACTCAAACCCGACATAAGCCCACCTTTTATCACCATTAACCCAATACCCACCAAAAACCCGGCCTAAGTCAAACCCCCAGTCAAACCACCCACTAACCCACCTTTTAGTTTAAAACGTGTTTAATATAATTAAAAACGGAGGGAAACATACACTGTTTATCCTCTCCCCCTAATTACCCCCTAATTCAACCTTATAAACCCTAATCCCTCACTCACCCAAATCAAAGGGGTTTTGGCCCCAAGTCTCCAGAACTTTAATTTGGCATGTCAACATCAAAACCCGATACCCCAAACCTTCACTAGCTCACTCATGAACCCCACCCATTGGTCCCCTGCTACAAACTTTTGACTCCAAGACAAAAGATGCCAGGAAATCAAGGGCTCTCGTTTATTTCTTGTTCCCAAAGATAGATTGAACGTTCTAGATCAACAAACACAGCTGGCAACATCACATGGACGAATCTTGAAGACTTTTTCAAAGGGCAACTTAGGAAAATCAGCAACTAGGGTTTTAGGATTGTAATTTTTTAATATTGTTCTAGTATCTTCTGTTGAGATGTATAAATAGGACGTTTGTGTCCTATTTTGATTTTGTTCCAATTTTTGTAAAAATTTCGATTATTAATGAAAATGAAAATCCAAGTTTGTTGCAAATATTGAGTTCCATCTTTTACTATTTTTCTTTAGTTTAAACTTAAGTTTATGCAATTTAGTCTAAGGTTTCAAGAGGTTTCAGTTTTCAGAAATTTTCAAAAAGGTTTTTAGATTTTCAGAAATCCAATAATCCAAAGAAGTGAAAGTGGATTTGGATCCTTGGTTTTCTGAAGTTGTTATCTTGTTTTAGAACGTGTTCAAAGGATTTCCAAAATAGTTTAGATAGGTTTTTCAAAAATCAGTTTCCAAATATTTTCTCAAAATCTTTTGCTTTTTTTTGGTTAACAGCTTATATTCATAAGCTAACCAATAAGTTCACTAACACTGAGCTTATTGGTGTGCTTTCGGTGTGTTTGTTTCCTGTTTAGTTGTGGTGTGCAGGTAACAAGAAGGAAGCAAGACCCCATTCATTTACATTTCATATTTTTAAATTCTTGAAGACATATAAGCCCTAGGACTGTTGTAGACCCACCAACAGGGCTTCTCTACTAATTGTATAAGCTCTTTTAAGCTTAAAAACCCCCAAAAGGAAGGCATCAGCCAGGTAAAACGGCTTGAACCCCTTTTGAAAGTTTTTTTTATGCTTTTATTAAGTGGTTATGTGATTTTGTGGGATTTGTGTTCATGTGCTAGTTTCATGGTTTGTTTATGCTCAGTTGATGATTATATGCATGCTCAAGTAGATTTGAATCAGTTTAAATCATTTTGAAATAGATTTGGTGTGTTTATTGTGATTTCTGAAAAATAAGGGGGTGTATGGATTTGGATGTTAACTAGGATTGGTGACATATCTTGGTGCTTAAACTCACTTAATCACACTTGAGTTTTTCAGTAACAGTATTATTAGTTATTAGTTATAGGATTGGTGTATTTTTATACAAGTTTGTATGCTTAAGTGGTAAACCATGCTAATAATTCAGCAAGTCCTTTTTATGCATGATTTAGTGTAATTTTTGCAATCAAATCTTGCTCATTGTTAGAGATTAGGTTAATCTAGGTTTCTATCTAGCTTTTATGTAATTTGGTTTAGTATTGTGCAAGTTTTGGCCAATTGAAATTCACTTTTGTGCACATTGCATTAGTCAACAGTCCACAGCCCACATATAGCATAAACAGTAACTTTATTTGGCTTGATTCGTGTGATTTTTGGCTTGAAGTTGTGTTTTTTGTATTTTTCCTAGACTCCCTACACTCCACTGAGTGTAGGGGTGCCAACAATTGTCCAAGAAACCAAGTATCAAGCAAGTTATAGCTCAAAAGGTCCACATACCTCTTTTTTTTTCATTGTCAGTGGGAACAAAGTTCCCACTGTTAGTATTAAAGTTTCCACTGCTTCACTACTGGACAAAACCTAGCTAAATGTCACTATCAGTTTTCACTTTTTTTGTCTTTTGTGGGTGAAAATTGGATTTAGACTTTGATTCTTGTTTCAATATTTTGCTTATTTAATTTTTGATTTTTCAGTTTAATTAATTTTTCTGTTACTGTTCATTTAGTATTTTTTAAATTAAATTGCATTTTTAAATTACTTTTTAACTTTATGTTTTTGTCTTTTAGTGACCAAAGTTACTTTTTTCAGTTTTAAAAATTTTATTAGACTTAGAAAAATAGTTTAAGATTTTTTGTTTAAGAAGTTTTTACTCTTTACTTTTTAATTATTTTTTATAATTAATTTAGCTTAATTAGGGTTTAATTATAAACTGTTTTTGTCTTTTAGTGAGAAATTTTACATTTTTCAAACTTTTTCATTTTTCAACTGTTCCTTAGCATAAATTAGGATTTTTAAAATTGTCAAATCATTTTTAGCTATATTTTATTATTCTTTATGATTATTTTAGTTTAAAAATAGTTTTTAGTGTTTTAAAAATAGAAAAATAGTTTTAAAAATTTAGGAAAAATACTTTTTAGTCTTTAAATAATATAAGTGACTTATTAGTTCAATAAAATAATATTTTGGACATATTGTTATTTATATTTGATTTTAGGGCTTTAATTAGCATTTAAAATTGAATATTTAATTAATAAAAGGTTTTAAAATATATTTATTGGATTTTTATCCTTATTTATATTATTATAGACTTAGTTTAATCTTTTAATTAATTTTAGGTTTAATTTTTAATTTCGTCACGTTTTACGTAATTACGTTATCGTTTTACGTCAACGTCGTAGTTTAATCGTAGTCGTAGCTCGTCTTTACTTTTTCTCTTCTCAACCAAAAACGTCACTAATCCAAACTTGATTTTATATATTTGGCACATTAATACACACACCTCCTTCGAGAACGAACCCGGAATTTATTCGGTTTTACGGTTTTTAATTAAATCGTAACGCTTAACACTTGCCACTCATACGCGTTTTTTCCTAAAACGTGTGCGAAAAACCTACACCTATCATTTGGCGCCGCTGCCGGGGAGGTGTTTTTAGTGTGCCATTACTATTATTATCGTGTTTGTGTGAGTAGTGCGTTTTTGCTTTTCAATTTTTGGAAAGCGTAAATATCGTACATACTCATTTTTGTTATTTTTCATTACTATATTATATTATCCAAATAAATCGTGTTTAACTTTCCTAAATTAAACACACAACAATCATTTTACTATATTGTTGATATATTGGTTTTCGTTTTTCTTGTGAATATATTATTACTATATTGTATCTACGCAAGAACAATAAATATACAAGTACTCCAAAAGCGTGAAAACGCAACCTTGATTCGGGATTTCATCACTCGATCATTGTATTCGAATCTAAAGCAAAAGTTTAAAGGAAAAATAGATAAATACTTTCGTGAGGCTTAATTTTGATTAACACAAACTATAAGGTGGGTATAAGGCGGTTGTATTTCACGACCTAAGGGAAAAAGGCTCTTAAGTGCTTAGCGCCGCCTCGTTTCTCCCGCTTGCTTGTGCGTGTTTTGAGAAAGAAGGCTAATCGAGGGTTTGCCGCCCAAGTATTATCTACGTATATTATATTTGCTTGTTTTCAAGATTAAACCCTCTTGAACGTTTTGGTGTTCCACCAACGTTCTAAAGTCATCGAAGGCGTTCACTCCACGTGATCGTTTTCATTCTTTGAGGCTCCTTTAATCGAGAAATCGATTCGAGGGGAGATTTGTAGATTTGTGTCTACGTAATACATTCAAAAATCCAAAAAAATTAAAAAACAATCAAAAACCAAAAAAAAAAAAATTTGAAAAATCGAAAAACCGCAAAAAGAATCTTCTTTGCTACCCACCCATTCTACGCTTAGTGCATGCGCACTCGATCGAAGGATTATTCCAATTCTAGCGAAGCTTTGAATCGACGCAATCGTAATCGAAGGAATCGACGACGTAGACGAGAGTTAGAAACCGACGTTCCTAATATCGTTGTTGAAGAGACCGTAGAGGAGATGGCCGACAATCGTTCGATGATGGAATTGCTCCAAGCGCCCACCGAGGGTTATGGAGACGCGATCGTAATTCCCGCTACCGAAGCGGAGAATTTTGAGATTAAGAGCGGAATGCTTTCGTTGATCCAAGATACGAAGTTTCGAGGTCGTGAAGCCGATAATCCTCACGACCATATTCGGAATTTTGATCGTCTTTTAGCCACGAGCAAGTTTAAGAACGTCGAAACCGATGTCGTCAAGCTTATGCGTTTTCCGTACTCGCTCGATGGTGCCGCCAAGGATTGGTACGAGAAAGAGCCACCTAATTCCATAACTACGTGGAAGGATCTCGTCTCCAAGTTCGTTAATTATTTTTTCCCATCGTCTAAGACAACGTTTTTCAAAAATGAAATTATGAAATTTGAGCAAAAACCGAATGAATCTTTTAGAGACGCGTGGGATCGTTTTAAGGAATTGCTTAGGCAATGTCCTCACCATGGTTTTTCCGAGTTGCACCAAATCGATATGTTTTACAACGGTCTTAATTTTCAAGAACAAGATTCGTTGAATTCCGCCGCCGGTGGCAACTTTTTGTGTAAAACTTCGAAAGATGCATTGATAATTATCGAAAACCGATCCAAGGTTTACCAACTCCGCAACGCACAGAGTGTTGCCAATGTCACCAATGTTAGTAGTTCTAATCGCGACATTGAGAGGGTTGATGCAAAAGTCGACAAGCTTACGAATGTGTTTACGTCTTTTCTCGTCGAAATGCAAAAGAAAGACGCTCCCGCTATGGTGAAAGCGGTTGAGGTTTCGTGTACGTTTTGTGGTGGACCTCATAATTATTACGAGTGTGCGGCTACGGATGGCCAAACGTCGAATGTGAGTGCGTTAAATGGAAACAACAATTTTCAAAATCAAAATAACGCGGGTCTATCACAACAAGGCAATTATAACCAAGGCAACAATTTTAATCAAAACCGAAACAATTTTCAAGGAAATAATCAACAAGGAAATTTTTCGAATCAAAATCAAGGTTATAATCAAGGTCGTATTTTGAAGTGGCAAAATCGAGACAATAATCAAAACTCGAATTTTTCAAACAACAACAATCAAGGCAACAATTTTTCAAGTGGTTTTCAAAGAAGTAATCAAAACCAATGGAACTTTAATTCTAATCAAAATAGTTCGTCAAACGATTTTCAAAATTACATGAAAACAAATGAGGCTAATATGAGACGATTAGAGGGAGATTGGTACTTTGAAAAACGACTTTTCTAATACATTGAAATTGCAAACCACGAAGATTGAGCAAGGACAAATTGACATTAAAAAGATGTTTTCAGCCATTATTAACAAGTCCTCGGGTGCGTCATCGAGTTCATTACCTAGTGACACCATATCAAATCCGAAGGAACAATGTAAAGCCGCCTCATCTCGTGAGAAAGGTCGTGTGATTACCCCTAACCTTGAAGGATTTCGAGTTGTTCCTTCTTCTCAACCCTCGACTTCTAAGACGTCTTATTGTTCTAAAGTCGATGGGGTGAACGTGGCGACCAAGGAAAAGAGTGCACACCCTCGTGTACCTCAAATTCCATCCACGGTTCAAAAAGAGAGTTTTATCGACCTTACCAAAGTAACCCTTGAACAAACTTGTGCATCGACCCTTCTTAAAAAACCTAAAAGGCGTATGCCGAGAAAGGAAGAGGATCCGGGCCAATTTCTACTACCTTGTGATTTTTCCGAGATTGAGGGATGTTTAGCCCTTGCCGATTTAGGTGCTAGCATCAATCTCATGCCTCATTCTCTTTGTAAATTGATGAGATTGCCTTCACTTACCCCCACGAACATGACAATCGAGCTTGCAAATTGTACTCCACTTATACCAATTGGAATAGCCGAGGATGTCTATGTTAGGATTGGAAAGTTTGTTTTTCCCGCGGATTTCGTTATATCCTATTACGAGTGCGACCCTAAATGTCCCATTATTTAAGACCGACCATTCTTATCGATAGCTCGAACCGTAATCGACGTTCACGAGGGGAGACTTACTATGAGATATGGGGATGACAAAATGGACTTTTTCGCTAGAAAATCCCAAGTGTTTAATGAGAATGAAAAAACCGAGGTTTCAAAACCTAATGATTCAAATCCTAATTATTTCAAAATGTTCACTTTAGCGGAAAGAATGAGGCTTAATGCATGTTTTGAAAGAATTAAGAAAAACGGTTTTAAAGATGATAATTTTAATGATAAAGAGTACGTGTACCTAATTCAAAAGGGTATGTGTAAATTTATGGATGAAAACTCACTTTTGGATGTATTTAGCGAAACAAGTGAACAACCAATTCCGAAGGGCGACATTAGTGCCATCACGACAATGACCAAAATGGGCTCGTCTTCACCACCTTCGAAGGACCACATCTTTGAGGCTTCAACTTCTAACTCCATCGAAGTGCCTCCTTTGCCTAGCCCAACACCTGTTGAGGCTAAAGGGTTTATCGACATCGATCCTCTCGTCTTAGAAAAGTTACCTAAGCATAGTCATTCGACTTGTAAGACCATGGTTGTGAGTGCTCACATCGACTCTTTCTTTGACGATGACGATGGCGATTTTGCCGAGATTGATCACGTACTTCGAAATCCACATGAAATTTTTGATTCTCCTAAAAAGAAACATGTGAAGTACGATGATTATGAGTTTGATCCCGAGATTGAGGAAATCATTGAACGAGAGCTAGCTCTTATGCCTTCACACCTACGAGTGAGGTCGATCTTTCCAAAATCGAGGATGAACTTAATGAGTTGGGACGTCTTATTTTCGATGACGAACCAACTCATGTGACCAAAAATCTAATTCTCGAGGAGTTACCTAATCAACACTCCTCAAATGAGAATTACGTTTATCACATTCGTGAGGATTTAACTTATCAACAATCCCCACAAATGGATGATGGTTTCGTGCTTGATCGTGATCTTTTCGAGAGAGTTTCTAAGATACTCAAGGAGGGGAATGACAAACCTTGGTTTGACAAGCCTATCTTTGACGAAGAAAGCGATGAGATCAACGTTCATGAGGATGACGAATATGTTGACCCCGAGGGGGCGGTGTTCTTTATTGATAAACATTTTGAGAACTTGTATAATCCGCCACCCCCTAACCGCGACTTAAATGTGAGGATTTTTAGCATGACTAATGTTGAGTTTGAAACGCCAAATATTTTCGACATCATCAAATCGGGTTTTCATAAAGAGTTTTTAAACGATGAAAAAGGAAAAGATTTTAAAAATGTTTTAGAAGATTTTTCTACATGTTTAACTCCGTCAACACATCGTTTTATGAGTGCTACCACCTCGTCTACTCCTTTTGACGATGGTTGGTGTGGATCTAGTGTGGGGGAAGCCCCTTATGTTCCCTCACATTTCTCCACCGAGGACGAGATTTACGATCCCGGAATTGCTTGTAAAGGGAAATATCGGTCTTCCACTGATGCAATAAATGGAAAATCTTTTCGTTTGTTTGGTGTGAGTCTACCTCGAGTAGCTCATTTTAGTGACTTACCCATTGCCCCACCTTTCTACTTCTCATCTATTTTCTTCTATCCCATTGGGGTTCTAGTTGGAGTAGCGTTGTTTCGTCTTTCATCCGAAAACGAAGACGCTATCTTTGACCCCGGTATACGTATATCGGGTTTTTAAAGTACTCCATGTACTCTTGGGCATTGTTTATCATGTAAGCCCCACCAAAAATGACCATACCAAGATTATCCCTAAATGATCACATTTATGGGGATTCGAGTCGAGCTTTTGACTCGGTTATCAAAAACAAGGTGCCTCGTGGGGGATTCTCATGCTTATCCTTGTAAATATTATTGCTTTCTAATTAGTTAACGAGGGGACTTGTGCTCTTCCAACCTTTGTTCCGTGGTTGTTTGTGATTGTGATTTATTAGGTTTATCGTCATCATTGAAGCCTCTCGTGTTCGTTTTACGGATCACTCGAGCTTCGATCGTTGCCTTTGGAGATTCCGATATCCGATGATATCCTTTTATGTTCTAACGTTTATCTTATTAGCATAATTCATAAACAGCTTTTAGGTTATTCGTTTTACCCTTTCCATGCTCGAGATTAAGCATTCGACTTCGTCTCTAGTATGGGGGTGTTTTCAACCCTAGACTCGAAACATTGAGGACAATGTTTAGTTTTAGTATGGGGGGGGGGGGGGTGAGTAGATACTTCACCTTGCTTACGTCACCACGCAATCCAATATTCATCTTTTTGTTATCGTTTTGTTGCAAAATAAGGCTAAAAATGGCCAAATTTTAAAATTTTTCTTATTTTTCATAAGTGTTTAAGACACGAATGTAGGTTTTCCGATGGTGAGAATAAGAGTAATTTTTGACTCGACCGTGAGTGTTGAGCACTTAGCTTCGACTCCTTAACTTTTTAGGCTAAGTCTCTTAAATGAGGACGAGAAATGATAGAGTTATTTATAAGTCTCGTAATCATCACGATCTCATGTGTAGTAATTATTAGCTTATGCTCCCCACGCTTTTGTATAATAAATTGTTAATAAATATTGATTTAGCGGTTTAGTCACTATTATTGGTTTCTAATTTGTTTTAGTAGCTTCCATGTAATTAAATTGGGAAAACATTAAGGTATCGCCAGGGTCACGGTTTTGAAGTATTGGCACCCGAATAATCGAAAGCTTCACCTAATAATAAGATTTCAAGTGCTCACCTAAATTAAGCAAAAATTTGAAGCTCACAAGGCCGAAAAATCTATGCCCAAATTGAAAGTGAATCAAGCCTTAATCTTTGAAGCTTTAAAGATCCAAAATTCGCTTTAGCGTGAGGATATACGTCTTTGGCTAATAAAACCACCGATGAGGCGGATAATAAAAGGCAAGGCAAGACCGAAGTCATAATAAAAGCTTCATGGCGAAGTTGAATAAAAGATGGAGGTAAACCATGATAATAAAACCACCGATGATGGCGGATAATAAAAGTCATGGTAATAAGTCTCATGTTCAAAACCGTTATAAAACCGTGTTTATCGATCCTTCTTGTTGACTTAATTTTTTGACATCGTTGTCTATTAGGGTGAATTATTAATTAGATGATTTTGGTTACACCGTTAAAACTCTATTTTTAGACTAAATCTCTATTCACGCATAAGTCAATGATGTATCCTCGTAATCATTAAGAAAAAATAAAATATAAGAGATACCAAGTAGGAATAAGGGAGTTTAGGTTCGTAATTAACACTCATGAGATATGATTGTGTTGCTAACTTATAATAACAATGATCTCGTTACACGCTTAGCATGGAATTGGGTGAAAATCGAGGACGACGAAATTATTTCTAACGAAGCATTCACGTGTTCTTGTTCTATGATCCCAAAAGTCACTTAATCGTGATGAAAACCATACATTATGTCTAAAACACGTGTAGTAGATATTTAAATTTATGTCTTCAATAAATGTCATCATAAAATGAATTTTGGAAGTGCTAAGATACTTAATTCTAGCATTGCGTGGGGACACGGCAATGGTTTAGTATGGGGGAGTGATGAGACTGTAATTATACATAGTCTCATCGTCCAAATCGGGCTTAAAACGCTTAAAATATCATCAAAATACCCCAAAATATGCTTGTGTTTGTTCATTGTGTATTTTAGGTACGGATATCGTGAATTCACCAAAAGATCAAAGGAATCAAGCAAAAACGAACACGGGAAACGAAGCCGCATAAAGAACCGGACCCGAATCATGATTTTCCATTGAAGTCCTTGAAGTTTGAAGAATTGGCAAGAATGGTCCCTCAACTATTGAAGACTTGTCATATTAAACCCTTGTAAATCTAACATATTACATATGGGTCCCTAATATTTCAAGAATATAAAATATAAGCCCTTCAAGAATGGTCAAATTTCATGAAAGGTCCTTGATAAAAGTATTTGCAAGTATTGTGCCAAAATTGACAAGTATGCCAAAGTTTTTACAAAGGGAATGAAGATTGGCTGATGGAAACTTTATATACTCATAATTTGGAAATGCAGGGGGCAAACATGGACAATCAAAACCCAAACCCAACTCAAACCCGACATAAGCCCACCTTTTATCACCATTAACTCAATACCCACCAAAAACCCGGCCCAAGTCAAACCCCCAGTCAAACCACCCACTAACCCACCTTTTAGTTTAAAACATGTTTAATATAATTAAAAACGGAGGGAAACATACACTGTTTATCCTCTCCCCCTAATTACCCCCTAATTCAACCTTATAAACCCTAATCCCTCACTCACCCAAATCAAAGGGGTTTTGGCCCCAAGTCTCCATAACTTTAATTTGGCATGTCAACATCAAAACCCAATACCCCAAACCTTCACCAGCTCACTCATGAACCCCACCCATTGGTCCCCTGCTACAAACTTTTGACTCCAAGACAAAAGATGCCAGGAAATCAAGGGCTCTCGTTTATTTCTTGTTCCCAAAGATAGATTGGACGTTCTAGATCAACAAACACAGCTGGCAACATCACATGGACGAATCTTGAAGACTTTTTCAAAAGGAAACTTAGGAAAATCAGCAACTAGGGTTTTAGGATTGTAAATTTTTAATATTGTTCTAGTATCTTCTATTGAGATGTATAAATAGGACGTTTGTGTCCTATTTTTATTTTGTTCCAATTTTTGTAAAAATTTCGATTATTAATGAAAATGAAAATCCAAGTTTGTTGCAAATATTGAGTTCCATCTTTTACTGTTTTTCTTTAGTTTAAACTTAAGTTTATGCAATTTAGTCTAAGGTTTCAAGAGGTTTCAGTTTTCAGAAATTTTCAAAAAGGTTTTTAGATTTTCAGAAATCCAATAATCCAAAGAAGTGAAAGTGGATTTGGATCCTTGGTTTTCTGAAGTTGTTATCTTGTTTTAAAACGTGTTCAAAGGATTTCCAAAATAGTTTAGATAGGTTTTTCAAAAATCAGTTTCCAAAGATTTTCTCAAAATCTTTTGCTTTTTTTTGGTTAACAGCTTATATTCATAAGCTAACCAATAAGTTCACTAACACTGAGCTTATTGGTGTGCTTTTGGTGTGTTTATTTCCTGTTTAGTTGTGGTGTGCAGGTAACAAGAAGGAAGCAAGACCCCATTCATTTACATTTCATTTTTTTATATTCTTGAAGACATATATGCCCTAGGTCTGTTGTATACCCACCAACAGGGCTTCTCTACTAATTGTATAAGCTCTTTTAAGCTTAAAAACCCCCAAAAGGAAGGCATCAGCCAGGTAAAACGGCTTGAACCCCTTTTGAAAGTTTTTTTTATGCTTTTATTAAGTGGTTATGTGATTTTGTGGGATTTGTGGTCATGTACTAGTTTCATGGTTTGTTTATGCTCAGTTGATGATTATATGCATGCTCAAGTAGATTTGAATCAGTTTAAATCATTTTGAAATAGAATTGATGTGTTTATTGTGATTTCTGAAAAATAAGGGGGTGTTTGGATTTGGATGTTAACTAGGTTTGGTGACATATCTTGGTGCTTAAACTCACTTAATCACACTTGAGTTTTTCAGAAACAGTATTATTAGTTATTAGTTACAGGATTGGTGTATTTTTATACACGTTTGTAGGCTTATGTGGTAAACCATGCTAATAATTCAGCAAGTCCTTTTTTATGCATGATTTAGTGTAATTTTTGCAATCAAATCTTGCTCATTGTTAGAGATTAGGTTAATCTAGGTTTCTATCTAGCTTTTATGTGATTTGGTTTAGTATTGTGCAAGTTTTGGCCAATTGAAATTCACTTTTGTGCACATTGCATCAGCCAACAGTCCGCAGCCCACATATAGCATAAACAGTAACTTTATTTGGCTTGATTCGTGTGATTTTTGGCTTGAAGTTGTGTTTTTTGTATTTTTCCTAGACTCCCTACACTCCACTGAGTGTATGGGTGCCAACAATTGTCCAAGAAACCAAGTATCAAGCAAGTTATAGCTCAAAAGGTCCACAGACCTCTTTTTTTTTCATTGTCAGTGGGAACAAAGTTCCCACTGTTAGTATTAAAGTTTCCATTGCTTCACTACTGGACAAAACCTAGCTAAATGTCACTATCAGTTTTCAATTTTTTTGTCTTTTGTGGGTGAAAATTGGATTTAGACTTTGATTCTTGTTTCAATATTTTTCTTATTTAATATTTGATTTTTCAGTTTAATTAATTTTTCTGCTACTGTTCATTTAGTATTTTTTTACATTAAATTGCATTTTTAAATTACTTTTTAACTTTCTGTTTTTGTCTTTTAGTGACAAAAAGTTACTTTTTTGAGTTTTAAAAATTTTATTAGACTTAGAAAAATAGTTTAAGATTTTTAGTTTAAGAAATTTTTACTGTTCACTTTTTAATTATATTTTATAATTAATTTAGCTTAATTAGGGTTTAATTATAAACTATTTTTGTCTTTTAGTGAGAAATTTTACATTTTTCAAACTTTTTCATTTTTTACTGTTCCTTAGCATAAATTAGGATTTTTAAAATTGTCAAATCATTTTTAGCATTATTTTATTATTTTTATGATTATTTTAGTTTAAAAATAGTTTTTAGTGTTTTAAAAATAGAAAAATAGTTTTAAAAATTTAGGAAAAATACTTTTTAGTCTTTAAATAATATAAGTGACTTATTAGTTCAATAAAATAATATTTTGGACATTTTGTTAATTATATTTGGTTTTAGGGCTTTAATTAGCATTTAAAATTGAATATTTAATTAATAAAAGGTTTTAAAATATATTTATTGGATTTTTATTCTTATTTATATTATTTTAGACTTAGTTTAATCTTTTAATTAATTTTTAGGTTTAATTTTTAATTTCGTCACGTTTTACGTAATTACGTCATCGTTTTACGTCAACGTCGTAGTTTAATCGTAGTCGTAGCTCGTCTTTACTTTTTCTCTTCTCAACCAAAAACGTCACTAATCCAAACTTGATTTTATATATTTGACACATTAATACACACACCTCCTTCGAGAACGAGCCCGGATTTTATTCGGTTTTACGGTTTTTAATTAAATCGTAACGCTTAATACTTGCCACTCATACGCGTTTTTCCTAAAACGTGTACGAAAAACCTACACCTATCATTTGGCGCCGCTGCCGGGGAGGTGTTTTTAGTGTGCCATTACTATTATTATCATTTTTATGTGAGTAGTGCGTTTTTGCTTTTCAATTTTTGGAAAGCGTAAATATCGTACATACTCATTTTTGTTATTTTTCATTACTATATTATATTATCCAAATAAGTCGTGTTTAATTTTCCTAAATTAAACACACAATAATCATTTTACTATATTGTAGATATATTGGTTTTCGTTTTTCTTGTGAATATATTATTACTATATTGTATCTACGTAAGAACAATAAATATACAAGTACTCCAAAAGCGTGAAAACGCAACCTTGATTCGGGATTTCATCACTCGATCATTGTATTCGAATCTAAAGCAAAAGTTTAAAGGCAAAATAGATAAATACTTTCGTGAGGCTTAATATTGATTAACACAAACTATAAGGTGGGTATAAGGCGGTTGTATTTCACGACCTAAGGGAAAAGGCTCTTAAGTGCTTAGCGCCGCCTCGTTTCCCCCGCTAGCTTGTGCGTGTTTTGAGAAAGAAGGCTAATCGAGGGTTTGCCGCCCAAGTATTATCTACGTATATTATATTTTCTTGTTTTCAAGATTAAACCCTCTTGAACGTTTTGGTGTTCCACCAACGTTCTAAAGTCATCGAAGGCGTTCACTCCACGTGATCGTTTTCATTCTTTGAGCCTCCTTTAATCGAGAAATCGATTCGAGGGGAGATTTGTAGATTTGTGTCTACGTAATACATTCAAAAATCCAAAAAAATTAAAAAACAATCAAAAACCAAAAAAAAAAATTGAAAAATGAAAAACCGCAAAAAGAATCTTCTTTGCTACCCACCCATTCTACGCTTAGTGCATGCGCACTCGATCGAAGGATTATTCCAATTCTAGCGAAGCTTCGAATCGACGCAATCGTAATCGAAGGAATCGACGACGTAGACGAGAGTTAGAAACCGACGTTCCTAATATCGCTGTTGAAGAGACCGTAGAGGAGATGGCCGACAATCGTTCGATGATGGAATTGCTCCAAACGCCCACCGAGGGTTATGGAGACGCGATCGTAATTCCCGCTATCGAAGCGGAGAATTTTGAGATTAAGAGCGGAATGCTTTCGTTGATCCAAGCTACGAAGTTTCGAGGTCGTGAAGCCGATAATCCTCACGACCATATTCGGAATTTTGATCGTCTTTTAGCCACAAGCAAGTTTAAGAACGTCGAAACTGATGTCGTCAAGATTATGCTTTTTCTGTACTCGCTCGATGGTGCCGCCAAGGATTGGTACGAGAAAGAGCCACCTAATTCCATAACTACGTGGAAGGATCTCGTCTCCAAGTTCGTTAATTATTTTTTCCCACCGTCTAAGACAACATTTTTCAAAAATGAAATTACGAAATTTGAGCAAAAACCGAATGAATCTTTTATAGACGCGTGGGATCGTTTTAAGGAATTGCTTAGGCAATGTCCTCACCATGGTTTTTCCGAGTTGCACCAAATCGATACGTTTTACAACGGTCTTAATTTTCAAGAACAAAATTCGTTGAATTCCGCCGCCGGTGGCAACTTTTTGTGTAAAACTCCGAAAGATGCATTTATAATTATCGAAAAGCGATCCAAGGTTTACCAACTCCGTAACGCACCGAGTGTTGCCAATGTCGCCAATGTTAGTAGTTCTAATCGCGAAATTGAGAGGGTTGATGCAAAAGTCGACAAGCTTACGAATGTGTTTACGTCTTTTCTCGTCGAAATGCAAAAGAAAGACGCTCCCGCTACGGTGAAAGCGGTTGAGGTTTCGTGTACGTTTTATGGTGGACCTCATAATTATTACGAGTGTGCGGCTACAGATGGCCAAACGTCGAATGTGAGTGCGTTAAATGGAAACAACAATTTTCAAAATCAAAATAACGCGGGTCCATCACAACAAGGCAATTATAACCAAGGCAACAATTTTAATCAAAACCGAAACAATTTTCTAGGAAATAATCAACAAGGAAATTTTTCGAATCAAAATCAAGGTTATAATCAAGGTCGTAATTTGAATTGGCAAAATCGAGACAATAATCAAAACTCGAATTTTTCAAACAACAACAATCAAGGCAACAATTTTTCAAGTGGTTTTCAAAGAAGTAATCAAAACCAAGGGAACTTTAATTCTAATCAAAATAGTTCGTCAAACGATTTTCAAAATTACATGAAAACAAATGAGGCTAATATGAGACGATTAGAGGGAGAAATTGGTACTTTGAAAAACGACTTTTCTAATACATTAAAATTGCAAAACACGAAGATTGAGCAAGGACAAATTGACATTAAAAAGATGTTTTCGGTCATTATGAACAAGTCCTCGGGTACGTCATCGAGTTCATTACCTAGTGACACCGTAGCAAATCCGAAGGAACAATGTAAAGCCGCCTCGTCTTGTGAGAAAGGTCGTGTGATTACCCCTAACCTTGAAGGATTTCGAGTTGTTCCTTCTTCTAAACCCTCGACTTCTAAGATGTCTTATTGTTCTAAAGTCAATGGGGTGAACATGGCGACCAAGGAAAAGAGTGCACACCCTCGTGTACCTCAAATTCCATCCACGGTTCAAAAAGAGAGTTTTATCGACCTTACCAAAGTAACCCTTGAAGAAACTTGTGCATCGATACTTCTTAAAAACCTAAAAGGCGTATGCCGAGAAAGGAAGAGGATCCGGGCCAATTTCTACTACCTTGTGATTTTTCTGAGATTGAGGTATGTTTAGCCCTTGCCGATTTAGGTGCTAGCATCAATCTCATGCCTCATTCTCTTTAGAAATTGATGAGATTGCCTTCACTTAGCCCCACAAACATGACAATCGAGCTTGCAAATTGTACTCCACTTATACCAATTGGAATAGCCGAGGATGTCTATGTTAGGATTAGAAAGTTTGTTTTTCCCGCGGATTTCGTTATATCCGATTACGAGTGCGACCCTAAATGTCCCATTATTTTAGGCCGACCATTCTTAACGACGACTCGAACCGTAATCGACGTTCACGAGGGGAGACTTACTATGAGATATGGGGATGAAAAAATGGACTTTTTCGCTAGAAAATCCCAAGTGTTTAATGAGAATGAAAAAACCGAGGTTTCAAAACCTAATGATTCAAATCCTAATGATTTCAAAATGTTCACTTTAGCGGAAATAATGAGCCTTAATGGATGTTTTGAAAGAATTAAGAAAAACGGTTTTAAAGATGATGATTTTAATGATAAAGAGTACGTGTACCTAATTCAAAAGGGTATGTGTAAATTTATGGATGAAAACTCACTTTGGGATGTATTTAGCGAAACAAGTGAACAACCAATTCCGAAGGGCGACGTTAGTGCCATCACGACAATGACCAAAATGGGCTCGTCTTCACCACCTTCGAAGGACCAAGTCTTTGAGGCTTCAACTTCTAACTCCATCGAAGTACCTCCTTTTCCTAGCCCAACACCCGTTGAGGCTAAAGGGTTTATCGACATCGATCCTCTCGTCTTAGAAAAGTCACCTAAGCATAGTCATTCGACTTGTAAGACCATGGTTGTGAGTGCTCACATCGACTCTTTCTTTGACGATGACGATGGCGATTTTGCCGAGATTGATCACGTACTTCGAAATCCACATGCAATTTTTGATTCTCCTAAAAAGAAACATGTGAAGTACGATGATTATGAGTTTGATCCCGAGATTGAGGAAATCATTAAACGAGAGCTAGCTCTTATGCCTTCACTTCCACCTACGAGTGAGGTCGATCTTTCCAAAATCGAGGATGAACTTAATGAGTTGGAACGTCTTATTTTCGATGACGAACCAACTCATGTGACCAAAAATCCAATTCTCAAGGAGTTACCTAATCAACACTCCTCAAATGAGAATTACGTTTACCACATTCGTGAGGATTTAACTTATCAACAATCCCCACAAATGGATGATGGTTTCGTGCTTGATCGTGATCTTTTCGAGAGAGTTTCTAAGATACTCAAGGAGGGGAATGACAAACCTTGGTTTGACAAGCCTATCTTTGATGAAGAAATCGATGAGATCAACGTTCATGAGTATGACGAATATGTTGACCCCGAGGGGGCGGTGTTCTTTATTGATAAACGTTTTGAGAACTTGTATAATCCGCCACCCCCTAACCCGAATTAATTGTGAGGATTTTTAGCGTGACTAATGTTGAGTTTGAAACGCTAAATATTTTCGACATCATCAAATCGGGTTTTCATAAAGAGTTTTTAAACGATGAAAAAGGAAAAGATTTTAAAAATGTTTTAGAAGAATTTTCTACATGTTTAACTCCGTCATCACATCGTTTTATGAGTGCTACCACCTCGTCTACTCCTTTTGACGATGGTTGGTGTGGATCTAGTGTGGGGGAAGCCCCTTATGTTCCCTCACATTTCTCCACTGAGGACGAGATTTACGATCCCGAAATTGCTTGTAAAGGGAAATATCGGTCTTCCACCGATGCAATAAATGGAAAATATTTCGTTTGCTTGGTGTGAGTCTACCTCGAGTAGCTCATTTTAGTGACTTACCCATTGCCCCAACTTTCTACTTCTCATCTATTTTCTTCTACCCCATTGGGGTTCTAGTTGGAGTAGCGTTGTTTCATCTTTCATCCGAAAACGAAGACGCTATCTTTGACCCCGGTATACGTATATCGGGTTTTTAAAGTACTCCATGTACTCTTGGGCATTGTTTATCATGTAAGCCCCACCAAAAATGACCATTCCAAGATTATCCCTAAATGATCACATTTATGGGGATTCGAGTCGAGCTTTTGACTCGGTTATCAAAAACAAGGTGCCTCGTGGGGGATTCTCATGCTTATCCTTGTAAATATTATTGCTTTCTAATTAGTTAACGAGGGGACTTGTGCTCTTCCAACCTTTGTTCCGTGGTTGTTTGTGATTGTGATTTATTAGGTTCATCGTCATCATTGAAGCCTCTCGTGTTCGTTTTACGGATCACTCGAGCTTCGATCGTTTCCTTTGGAGATTCTGATATCTGATGATATCCTTTTATGTTCTAACGTTTATCTTATTAGCATAATTCATAAACGGCTTTTAGGTTATTCGTTTTACCCTTTCCATACTCGAGATTAAGCATTCGACTTCGTCTCTAGTATGGGGGTGTTTTCACCCCTAGACTCGAAACATTGAGGACAATGTTTAGTTTTAGTATGGGGGGTGAGTAGATACTTCACCTTGCTTACGTCACCACGCAATCCAATATTCATCTTTTTGTTATCGTTTTGTTGCAAAATAAGGCTAAAAATGGCCAAATTCTAAAAATTTTCTTATTTTTCATAAGGGCTTAAGACACGAATGTAGGTTTTCCGATGGTGAGAATAAGAGTAATTTTTGACTCGACCGTGCGTGTTGATTACTTAGCTTCGATTCCTTAACTTTTTAGGCTAAGTCTCTTAAATGAGGACGAGAAATGATAGAGTTATTTATAAGTCTCGTAATCATCACGATCTCATGTGTAGTAATTATTAGCTTATGCTCCCCACGCTTTTGTATAATAAATTGTTAATAAATATTGATTTAGCGGTTTAGTCACTATTGTTGGTTTCTAATTTGTTTTAGTAGCTTCCATGTAATTAAATTGGGAAAACATTTAGGTATCGCCAGTGTCACGGTTTTGAAGTATTGGCACCCGAATAATCGAAAGCTTCACCTAATAATAAGATTTCAAGTGCTCACCTAAATTAAGCAAAAATTTGAAGCTCACAAGGCCGAAAAATCTATGCCTAAATTGAAAGTGAATCAAGCCTTAATCTTTGAAGCTTTAAAGATCCAAAATTCGCTTTAGCGTGAGGATATACGTCCTTGGCTAATAAAACCACCGATGAGGCGGATAATAAAAGGAAAGGCAAGACCGAAGTCATAATAAAAGCTTCATGGCGACGTTGAATAAAAGATGGAGGTAAACCATGATAATAAAACCATCGATGATGGCGGATAATAAAAGTCATGGTAATAGGTCTCATGTTCAAAACCGTTATAAAACCGTGTTTATCGATCCTTCTTGTTGACTTAATTTTTTGACATCGTTGTCTATTAGGGTGAATTATTAACTCGATGATTTTGGTTACACCGTTAAAACTCTATTTTTAGACTAAATCTCTATTCACGCATAAGTCAATGATGTATCCTCGTGATCATTAAGACAAAATAAAATATAAGAGATACCAAGTAGGAATAAGGGAGTTTAGGTTCGTAATTAACACTCATGAGATATGATTGTGTTGCTAACTTATAATAACAATGATCTCGTTACACGCTTAGCATGGAATTGGGTGAAAATCGAGGACGACGAAATTATTTCTAACAGCATTCACGTGTTCTTGTTCTATGATCCCGAAAGTCACTTAATCGTGATGAAAACCATACATTATGTCTAAAACACGTGTAGTAGTTTATTTAAATTTATGTCTTCAATAAATGTCATCATAAAATGAATTTTGGAAGTGCTAAGATACTTAATTCTAGCATTGCGTGGGGACACGGCAATGGTTTAGTATGGGGGAGTGATGAGAATGTAATTATACATAGTCTCATCGTCCAAATCGGGCTTAAAACGCTTAAAATATCATCAAAATACCCCAAAATATGCTTGTGTTTGTTCATTGTGTATTTTAGGTACGGATATCGTGAATTCACCAAAAGATCAAAGGAATCAAGCAAAAACGAACACGGGAAACGAAGCCGCACAAAGAACCGGACCCGAATCATGATTTTCCATTGAAGTCCTTGAAGTTTGAAGAATTGGCAAGAATGGTCCCTCAACTATTGAAGACTTGTCATATTAAACCCTTTTAAATCTCACATATTACATATGGGTCCTAATATTTCAAGAATATACAATATAAGCCCTTCAAGAATGGTCAAATTGCATGAAAGGTCCTTGATAAAAGTATTTGCAAGTATTGTGCCAAAATTGACAAGTATGCCAAAGTTTTTACAAAGGGAATGAAGATTGGCTGATGGAAACTTTATATACTCATAATTTGGAAATGCAGGGGGCAAACATGGACAATCAAAACCCAAACCCAACTCAAACCCGACATAAGCCCACCTTTTATCACCATTAACCCAATACCCACCAAAAACCCGGCCCAAGTCAAACCCCCAGTCAAACCACCCACTAACCCACCTTTTAGTTTAAAACGTGTTTAATATAATTAAAAACGGAGGGAAACATACACTGTTTATCCTCTCCCCCTAATTACCCCCTAATTCAACCTTATAAACCCTAATCCCTCACTCACCCAAATCAAAGGGGTTTTGGCCCCAAGTCTCCAGAACTTTAATTTGGCATGTCAACATCAAAACCCAATACCCCAAACCTTCACCAGCTCACTCATGAACCCCACCCATTGGTCCCCTGCTACAAACTTTTGACTCCATGACAAAAGATGCCAGGAAATCAAGGGCTCTCGTTTATTTCTTGTTCCCAAAGATAGATTGGACGTTCTAGATCAACAAACACAGCTGGCAACATCACACGGACGAATCTTGAAGACTTTTCAAAGGGCAACTTAGGAAAATCAGCAACTAGGGTTTTAGGATTGTAATTTTTTAATATTGTTCTAGTATCTTCTATTGAGATGTATAAATAGGACGTTTGTGTCCTATTTTGATTTTGTTCCAATTTTTATAAAAATTTCGATTATTAATGAAAATGAAAATCCAAGTTTGTTGCAAATATTGAGTTCCATCTTTTACAGTTTTTCTTTAGTTTAAACTTAAGTTTATGCAATTTAGTCTAAGGTTTCAAGAGGTTTCAGTTTTCAGAAATTTTCAAAAAGGTTTTTAGATTTTTCAAAAATCAGTTTCCAAACATTTTCTCAAAATCTTTTGTTTTTTTTGGTCAACAGCTTATATTCATAAGCTAACCAATAAGTTCACTAACACTGAGCTTATTGGTGTGCTTTTGGTGTGTTTGTTTCCTGTTTAGTTGTGGTGTGCAGGTAACAAGAAGGAAGCAAGACCCCATTCATTTACATTTCATTTTTTTATATTCTTGAAGACATATATGCCCTAGGTCTGTTGTAGACCCACCAACAGGGCTTCTCTACTAATTGTATAAGCTCTTTTAAGCTTAAAAACCCCCAAAAGGAAGGCATCAGCCAGGTAAAACGGCTTGAACCCGTTTTGAAAGTTTTTTTATGCTTTTATTAAGTGGTTATGTGATTTTGTGGGATTTGTGTTCATGTGCTAGTTTCATGGTTTGTTTATGCTCAGTTGATGATTATATGCATGCTCAAGTAGATTTGAATCAGTTTAAATCATTTTGAAATAGATTTGGTGTGTTTATTGTGATTTCTGAAAAATAAGGGAGTGTTTGGATTTGGATGTTAATTAGGATTGGTGACATATCTTGGTGCTTAAACTCACTTAACTACACTTGAGTTTTTCAGAAACTGTATTATTAGTTATTAGTTATAGGATTGATGTATTTTATACAAGTTTGTAGGCTTAAGTGGTAAACCATGCTAATAATTCAGCAAGTCCTTTTTTATGCATGATTTAGTGTAATTTTTGCAATCAAATCTTGCTCATTGTTAGAGATTAGGTTAATCTAGGTTTCTATCTAGCTTTTATGTGATTTGGTTTAGTATTGTGCAAGTTTTGGCCAATTGAAATTCACTTTTGTGTACATTGCATCTGTCAACAGTCCACAACCCACATATAGCATAAACAGTAACTTTATTTGGCTTGATTCGTGTGATTTTTGGCTTGAAGTTGTGTTTTTTGTATTTTTCCTAGACTACCTACACTCCACTGAGTGTAGGGGTGCCAACAATTGTCCAAGAAACCAAGTATCAAGCAAGTTATAGCTCAAAAGGTCCACATACCTCTTTTTTTTCATTGTCAGTGGGAACAAAGTTCCCACTGTTAGTATTAAAGTTTCCACTGCTTCACTACTGGATAAAACCTAGCTAAATGTCACTATCAGTTTTCACTTTTTTTGTCTTTTGTGGGTGAAAATTGGATTTAGACTTTGATTCTTGTTTCAATATTTTTCTTATTTAATTTTTGATTTTTCAGTTTTATTAATTTTTCTGTTACTGTTCATTTAGTATTTTTTACATTAAATTGCATTTTTAAATTACTTTTTAACTTTCTGTTTTTGCCTTTTAGTGACAAAAAGTTACTTTTTTCAGTTTTAAAAATTTTATTAGACTTAGAAAAATAGTTTAAGTTTTTTAGTTTAAGAAGTTTTTACTGTTCACTTTTTAATTATTTTTTTATAATTAATTTAGCTTAATTAGGGTTTAATTATAAACTGTTTGTGTCTTTTAGTGAGAAATTTTACATTTTTCAAACTTTTTCATTTTTCTACTGTTCCTTAGCATAAATTAGGATTTTTAAAATTGTCAAATCATTTTTAGCATTATTTTATTATTTTTTATGATTATTTTAGTTTAAAAACAGTTTTTAGTGTTTTAAAAATAGAAAAATAGTTTTAAAAATTTAGGAAAAATACTTTTTAGTCTTTAAATAATATAAGTGACTTATTAGTTCAATAAAATAATATTTTGGACATTTTGTTAATTTTATTTGATTTTAGGGCTTTAATTAGCATTTAAAATTGAATATTTAATTAATAAAAGGTTTTAAAATATATTTATTGGATTTTTATCCTTATTTATATTATTTTAGACTTAGTTTAATCTTTTAATTAATTTTTAGGTTTAATTTTTAATTTCGTCACGTTTTACGTAATTACGTCATCGTTTTACGTCAATGTCGTAGTTTAATCGTAGTCGTAGCTCGTCTTTACTTTTTCTCTTCTCAACCAAAAACGTCACTAATCCAAACTTGATTTTATATATTTGGCACATTAATACACACACCTCCTTCAAGAACGAACCCGGATTTTATTCGGTTTTACGGTTTTTAATTAAATCGTAACGCTTAATACTTGCCACTCATACGCGTTTTTCCTAAAACGTGTACGAAAAACCTACACCTATCAGTCGTACTGAGACTTGTCTTGTGATTAATCTGCCGTGTAGGAGTGAGTATTTGGATTTTGAGAGTGAGTTGTCATCATGTTAGGGATTCGACTTTGAAGTGCAAAAAGGGGGAAATAGACGAGTGTGATGAAGCTGACAGTAATGTTAAGGAGGATGAGGAACTGGTGTCTAAGGAATTAATCGCGTAATGGATTTCTTTGTAATTTTTTTGCTTTTTGTGATCGAACTTATTTAAACCTTGTGTCGTAGCATTGTGATGGAACTTATTATCCTTTAAGTTTGTTCGGTAGATGATTGGAGTACAAACATTGCCACTGTCTTGTTGAATCCTCAACACAATCTGAATTACCCTCATGATCTATGATGTGCCTTTATTAACTCTTTTATGTTTTGGTTGATGAACCATTGTAGTTATGTTGTTTGTGCATGTAGTATCCATGAGATGTCCTGGTAAAGAATTCCTTCTTTTATCTGGATATGTATACTTATCATGTTTCTTTCTTCTGTGATGATGGAAGAAAGAGTAAGGGAAGCATATTTCTGTCATTAGTAGATCGCTACGTGACTAAGTTTCTTGAAATATGTCGCCAAAACTAACGACTGCTACTGTGAACACTAAGATTGAACAAGTTATTGCTAGGACACCTGAAGCTGATCGTGCTGCAAGGAATCAAGATGTTGGAGTTAGTTGTGCTGGAGATAATGGTGTTGCAGTTGATGCTGCTGAGAATAATGATGATGCTGCTGATTCAGATGATAGTGTTGCTGCTGTTCTGCAAGTTCAAGAGAATGTATTTATGTTAGTTTTGTGAAGTGTGGTTCTGCGCAGTTTTGTGGTATTAGTGGTGCATTAGAATTGCATAGTTGGATTGATAAGATAGAGAGTACTTTGAGATTATTGGGTGTTCAGAAATTAATAAGGTGAAATTTGTTGCTGCTATATTTCAGAATGGTACACTAAGATGGTGGAATAACCAAGTGACTACTTTAGGATTGGTTGTGGCTAATGGTAGGACATGGACCGTGATTAAAGGACTATTGACTGCTAAGATTTGTCTTGAGTAGGAACTAGGACAGTTGGAATCCGAATTGAGATAATTAGTGCTAAGGAACGATGTTATTACGGCTTACTGGGAAATTTTCTGAGCTATATTTGCTATGTCCTGATACTTTTGTGAATGACTGTAAGGCAAGGAAGCAGTACATTAGAGGATTGTTTAGTAATATCAAGAGTGAGATTATTTCTTCAAAACCTAGACCTTTCGATGAAGCTGTTCAGATGGTTCATGCTTTAATGGACATAGAGGTGCAAGATAGTATTGTTGAAAACAATAAGAGAAAATGGAAATCTGCTCAGTCCAACTAGAATCAATGTTAGAATCGTAGGGATTACAGAAATAACAATAACCAAAGACAGAACCGAAATCAGTATGTAAACCATGGAAGGAATGATGGGATTCGTGCTGCCACTGCGTCTAGAAGTGACAAAATAAATCTCAAGGGTGTTTGTTGTACTCTATACCATGTAGGTAATTTTCCACAATTACGACTAGAGTTAGGGAAACCTAGTCATAAAGCTGAGAAGTACAGAACAAGAGAATCAGTCATTGGAATTAGTACCCCTGGAGTAGTGATGTGACTTAGCCGTGGTGAGAAAGGACACAAACAAAGGAATTGTCCAAGGAAAGGAAATTGACAAGGTAGGAATGCTGCTGCTCTAGCTTACGTCTGAATGATGCTGACAAACCTTAAGGTTTGAACGTTGTAAATGGTATATTCTTACTTGAGGTTTTTTATGTCAATATGTTGTTTGATTTCAAATCAGATGGACACTATAGAAATGTAAAGATTCAGTTGTTTTATCAATGGAGAGTCAATAAGATTGACAATTAACTATGATGTGGAGTTAACCGATGAAAAGGTTGCTAGTGTTAGTTCTATACTAGGAATGTGTTCCTTGAATTTAGGAAAGTAGGTGTTTAGTATCGACTTGATGCTCAAGAGTTGGAATCTTTAGATGTATATTTTGGGTATGAATTGGTTAATGGTGCGAAGTGTTGGTGCTTGAGATTGGACTAATCTTCACTATATATTGATAGCTGCTGGTTTAGACTTTGTTGCAAAGCTGAGTGTTGACTATTAGAGGTGATGAGTGAACTTTACGTTTGAGAAGTATCTTGTTTGGAAACAAGGAAGTATGTAGAAAAGGGATATGATGTATTTCTGACTCAGGTAATTAGTGATATGATGGTTGAGGAGAAGTTGGGAGATATGTTAATGACTCGAGAGTATTCTAAGGTTTTCCTGAAGTTTTGCAGAATTGCTGCCGTCTTGTGAAGAGGAATTCATTTCGATTGAGTGTTGTAAGCGATAGGTGTAGTGCTCATGTGTTTCATTGTGTAGTGTTTCTGTGTTTTGTTGAGTAGTATTTGTATGCCTTATCATTTAGCATCGTCAGAGTGGAATGAGTTATTCAGTCAACTGTGAGGAGTGATGGATAAGTGATGTATTAGATTAAGTTTCGTTATAATGGCGATCGTTTGTGTTGTTTGTCAAGAAGGATGGATTGTTTCGGATGTGTATTGATTATCGAGAGCTTAACAAATTAACAGCCAAGAATCGGTATCCATTACCGAGGATTGATGATTCGTGTGATCCTTGCAACTTGTCTGGATCCAGTGTGTACTCAAAGATCGCTTTGAGTTTTTGTTATCATTAACTGAGAGTTAGAGAAGAAGATGTTCCTATAGTTGTTTTTCGTATTTGATGTGGGTACTTTAAGTTTCAAGTGATGTTTTTGGAATGGACAAACGTGTCTGCCGTATTCATGGACTGGGTAATCTTGTGTGTAAGATGTGCTAGGATGAGTTAGTCATTATATCTATTGACGATATTCTATATTATTCCAATAGGAAAGGAGAAACATATGTAACATACAAGGATAATTTTTGGGATGGTTGGAAAAAGAGAAACTGTATGTAAAGTTTCCTGTATGAATGTTGGTTGAAATATTTGAGTTTTCTAAGGCAGTTGATTGACAACAAAGGTATTCGTGAAGATCTTGCCAATATTGAAACGATTAAGGATTGGTCGGTACCAACGACACCGACGGAAATCTGTTAATTCCTTGGTCTAAGCTGGGAATAATCAGAGGTTTGTCGAAAGGTTTTCACTGATTGTTGAACCATTGATTAAGCTGACTAAGAAGAATTAGATGTGTGAGTCCCACTTATACATATAAATTGTAAGTTTCGAGATCTGATCCTTATCAGATGGGGAAGCTGTATTCTGAACACTGAAGGATAAGTTGTGTTTTGCGCTGATGTTGTCATTATTGGGAGGATCTGAAGTATTTGTAGTTTGTAGTTTGTTGTGATGCTACTCATAAGGGTTATGTAGTTGTGGTATTTGTTTTGAGATGGTAGAAATATTACCTGTATGGAATCAAAAGTGTAATGATAAAGGATAATAAGAGTTTGCTTTATAATTAATTTCCTGGGATGATAAAGGAAATGAGTAGAGGATTACCAGTTATATATATATTTCGAGTACTTGAGTATGTTGATGGTTATAACTGTGAGTGATTATGACCACGAGATTCGCTATCATCCAGGAAAGGTGAATGTGGAAGCTGATGTACTTATCATAAAGAAAAATGAAAAAACTTCTAAGGTTTGAGTTTTGGTAATTGCAAGAAGTGTGTACTGGATAGAAAGGATATTGAAAGTTTAAGCTGATGGTCTGATTTGAGAAATGTCAAGGTAAGTAATTTCAACATTTTGTCAAACTTATGGAAAGGATTTTGTTGTAACACCAAGTTAGGCATGGTATATGGAGCACTCCTAACATATATGATATGAGCGAGTGAGACTTAGTGATGAAGGAATCTCACAAGTCAAGTAATTGATACATTCTGGTTTGAGTAAAAGTAAAAGTTGAGTTGAGTATTGTGTGTTATACAGGGACTGATGGATAAAGTGAAAGGACGGTTCAAACATCGAACGATATATTTGTGCGTGTGTGATTGACATAGGAATTGTTAGAATTCTTATGCGACAATGGTTGTCATGCTAGTTATAAGGCTGTACTATTGATGGTACAAAAAGAAATTCCATTTGTGAAGGCTAAAGATTGTGAGTTGTGGACGTAAGATTAGGTTTTCGGTGTATTGTGGAAATGTAGGTGGAATTGAATGACAGAACTAGAAGTGATATTGGCAATACCGATGAGATTGTATGGGTTAAGGATCGTTTATTAGTAACATGGAGTTGTCAGAAGAGTTATGTTGGCAATCGAAGGAAATCGATGGAGTTTGAAGTTGGGAAACGTGGTTATGCTTAAGGTGTCGTTATGACGGGTGAAATTTGTTTTGGGAACAACAAGGAAAGAATTCAACTTGAAGATAAGTTTTTTATCATAGAGAAAGAATTGTGAAGAGTTCTTATGAGGTCGAAACATAATGAGAATCATACTGTGAGAATACAAGAATTATGGGAATGGATTTGAATCCATGAAGGAAGCATGAGGATTTCTTTAAGGAAAAGATTCTCATTTGTTCTAGAGGTATGGAATGTAAGTATAAGAGGGGCCGAGCGCCGGGATGTCGCTCTCTTTTAGGAGGGTAGGCATATGAGATTGATTAAAATTGGTTGAAAAATTGATTTAGCATGACTTTTTAAAAGGCAATTTAGATCAGTAGGTTCAAGCCCAATTTTGGGTACCTTACTGTTTGAAAATGGTTTAACTAATAGCATAGGGTTGTAGAGAATTCTTTTAGCTGCGATTTGATATAAGATAGAGCTTCTAGCTCCGAACGAGAGCGAAGTTATGATGATTTGATTATTCGTGTACCGGGAGACGAGTATCGACACAATCCGGAGTTGTTGTCGATATTTGGATCGAATCTCGGTGACTATAGAATGAGTTGTAAAAAGGGTCAAGTTCTGATGTTTGGTTATAAACTAAGGGCTGTGAGTCTATTTTCAAAGTCGAGTGTTGGTTTTTTAAACGGAGTAAAATAAATAAGTTAAAAAGGCTATATGAGTTGTTGACGTAAAACTGTCCAGTTTTTGTAGTTCAAAGATGTGTCGGGCAGGGAACTTTAAATGTAAAATCTTTTGATTGTCTTTTAACAGGTCTTTCTATATATAGTAGGTGAGGTATCTGATTAGTATCATAAGAATTTGACGTGTTTAAGTGGGGTAAATGAGCTTGTACATTTGGTGTGTACCGGCAGATTTTTATCGAAAGAATTAACTAATAGAATAAACATATAGAATGGAGTAAAAGGTCACTTGTATTGTTTTCATTTTGGGTTGGTTGTGATTTTATGATTTTGAGTTTGATGTTACTAAGTATGGATTTTACTCCAGTTTATTATTGATGAACGCGCCTTATTTGATAGGTTGCGGTTTTTGTGTTTATCGGGCATCAACTATCGTCGAAGATTGTCTTGCTACTGCTATTACTCCAGGTGAGTCTATAGCATCGCTTTTGTAATTGTGTCGAATGATTTTAAAACCCGCGAGGGGGATACATGATATTTGAAATTAAAATGAACACAAATCATTATTGATTGTTTGGACCCGAATGTCGCCTTTGTTGTCTTGTTGACCTGAATTGTATAAGTACCTAAATTGCAAAAGTCCCTAAATTCATGAGCCGTTAACTATCTTCTGACTTGATGTTGTGAGTTGGGAATAGTCGCTTATTCTAATAATAGTACTATTGGGCTGACGACCCTATCTGAGACCAGGGCTTTACGCTGAGTAACCCGCTAGGAAGGATATGTTTTCGAGAATGAGAATTGGTATTCTTGTAATTGATATCCTAGTAGGGGCACTGGAATTTCATCTAGTCATGCCGGCTTTAGGCGTAGGTGACTAAGTTAAGGGGTCGGTGTCATGAGCTTAATACAATTCAATAGCTATTGCTATATGGCTGAATTCCTGACTAATAGATTGTATGCGCACAATTCTATTAAATGATCTTGATTGATTTTTCCCTTGTGTTCAAATGTTGATTTGGAAAACCTATAGACTCGCTCAACCGTTGTGTTGATGTTTTTAAGCATGTATTTTAGGTGATTGAAGTTGATGAATTGCGGAGCTTGCTGGAGAAGGAATGCGGATTGCTTTTGTGGTGATTGGTCTAAAACAGATTTCTTTCCCTTTTGTCATAAAAATAATAATGTACGGTCATGTACTTTGGTAAATTGTTTGTTGATTTGATAAAATCCTTGGGGGACCTAAATGTTACTCTGATATTTCAAAAAAATTGTTTTGCTTGGGATTGAAAGTTTTAGACAATGGTTAAATTATCTCCTTTTATATTTCAAATGTATCATTTTGAGATTGTTCAAAATGTCTTGTATAACGATGTTTGTATTTAGCACCCAAATGTGTATTTCCGCTGCGCAATGTAATTTGGCGGTGTTAAAAAACTTCTCCTGTCTTTTGTGATCCGTTATTGTGGTACAACAGCAAAGCAGTCCATGTAGACTTCGTGTGTTTTGACACTAAAGAAAACAAACTTTGGATGTTTCTGCTCGACAAGTTTGTTTACACATTTCAAATAACTCTTAGACCATAATACGATGTTGGTTACAACCGCTGTTAACTTACATCACATTGATGAATTCTTAGCTCAAAAGAATCGGTGTTGTTGTCCATGAAGAATTAATTTCTTCTTATCTCGACTAATATTTGGAAGGCGGAGTCTTCTCTTTGAACCATTTCCGTATTGAGCATATGAACTCCTGTAAACATCCTAAACTGGATGATTACACCTTCTTACGGAATGACTGGGAAATAGTTACAAATGAAAATACTAAACTTGTCCCGATAACGGATGAAGAAGCTGAATGCTTTGCAAGGTATTCGATAATGGTTTCCATCAAGGAACTTGTGGATGATAAAACAGATCGAAACATGTTGGCTGGTATAACTTTTTAATTTATATATGTTGTGAATATTATGTATTCTATTTCTTTTAATTTGTGCTTCAATGTAGATGTTGTTGGGAAACTCAAAGAGGAGTCTTTGAAGACTTATCTCCATGTTATGTGGATGAGTAGAACAGAAACGTGTGAGTTGTTCCTCGAGGATTGCATGTAAGTGGTTCAATTGTATCATCTTGTAAACATAATGATCATTGATATATAGGTTTTTATTAATAGTCAAATTACAATTGACACCAACAGGGGCAATGAAATCAAAATGATCTTACATGACAATCCCCAACGTCTCACAACAATGATTGCTAAAGCGAGAACGGAACATGTATCCGTATATGAAGCTCGTATTAGGCTTACTCACACTGAAACATGTATCATGTCAATTTGATTATTATGGTGGTTACTGAATTATAAAATTGTCACTTGAAATATTAACATAAACAAAATGTGCTTCAGGTAACATTCTGGAAACTATGCCTCTTACGAGGATTGAGTTCAATCCCTTGGTGTATGAAGCAAGAGAACTGAAACGCCTTCTCAAATTATATTGAAAAGTTCAAAAGCCTGCTGATTTGCAGTCTAATTTCTTTCCGTTGTTAAAATAATGTGTTTTCATACACTTGATTTTATTGTGAGCATTTTCAGCTGAACCTTTTTATGATTTATTTGAGACTTTATTTCAAATTTATTATTCATATAACTTTCATATCAATGGAATGATCTGTTTAACAATACAACATTTCTTGTCGTGTAACGAGGATTGAGTTCAATCCCTTGGTGTATGAAGCAAGAAAACTGAAAACCCTTTCACAAAGTAAACGGAATCCAAATAATAGACTAAAAAGTTCTGATACAAGACTAAAAACTAAATAAATCGGCATAATATATTGGTAACAATTATTTTTTAATCAAATAAATACGTTTATTTTTAGTAGAGATTGTTCCATAAAAATGATTTATGAAACACCATATTTTCCATATACATAATTATGGAAATGCACATTTTTCCTTCACAAATCTTCTATTTTGTTATGTGATTATATAATTGTTAAAAAATATTCGTGCTTATCCTCATTTTACTATAAGTACTACAGAGTTGTTAAAATCATCTTATTGTTAAAAACATGGCTTTTTCATCACGTATGGGATACCAAAATCAGGTTAGTAATGCTCTCCAACACACGAATATTCATTCAAAAGTTTTTTTTTTGGTTGTGACATTATAACTTATGATCTATTATACTGTGTTGTTTATTAGGATCACGAAGAAGTAATTCAGAAGGTTGTTCCTATGGATGTTTGTACGGTTTTGCAACCAAATAATGAGGATAGTAGCAATGAGGTAAACAACTTATACCTTTTTTTGTTATCTTGTTAAACTTTTATTAGCACTAAACACTTTTCTAAACAACACCATTACCAACTTGTGTTTTTAGGTCATGGATCGATACTTTTGCTTCAATTTAGTCAATGCTCTTACTAACCCACGCTCATGGTACAAGTTACCCAAAGTTCGTGTATACTTTGTTTGGATGGATGATACAACAAATAAACTGTACCTCATCCTTTACGACAAACTTGTAAGTTGTTAATAATTATATATCATATACTTATATTATATTTTAATCATTTAGCGTATGTTTAATCATCATGATTTACTAATACCAGGGAGAAAAAATTGTGGCGGAGGTGCCGCAAAACTTGGTGTCTGCTTATAGAAACAGGGACTTGGCTGGTAAGGTGTCGCAAAACTTCGTGTCCTGCTGCATCATATCTGGTGATGTAAAACGTGTCATCCCCCTCATACACAAAATGAAGCCAGTGGGCTGACTCCATAGTCTCTAAGCAGAACTTCGTCCACCATTTTCCTGTTATCCTTATTGGCTTACCATTCGGAACCACTAATGCCGACTTAAACCTATAACCTCTATTACTTGTCACAGACACATACTTGTTCCCATTGTAACACAAATCACGAAAGTCATTGGTAATTCCTGCAATCAAAAAAATCAAGTTAAGGTATCTAATTAAAAAGCTACACAAGTTGGGAAAAAAAGATACACCATTACAATCTCTTTTGCTACCTGTGCGACTGTGTAACCTTTATCTTTCAAAGCAATAACAAACTCCACCACCATGTTTCTGCAAATTAAGTGACGACACAAATTAAGTAAGATCATTCAAAAAATATGTGTTTGCTTTTATCTACATGTTTTAATTGTAACTTTTATATCCTTAGTGTATGGGTAAAATCCCATTTTAAAATCAGAAACGTATATTCTTCACTCATTTGGAAAAGGGATATGAATATTTCATCAACAACATAACATACCTTTTGTATTCTTATTTGGTTAACCAGTAAACCAAAATAATAAACATGCAAACCAAGTCTGTCTATTGATCAATTCCTTATTCACTTGTGCGATATGACACGTGTTTGATAGCCTTATTGTAGTGGTATTTGAACATGTTTTTAGATTACTTATCTTAACCCATTACACAATTCAACAACATAAATCGAAAGTGAACCAACATGCAATGTGATACAAGGTTTTTGCCAAGTATAAAATTTGTTCGTCCGATCTTTTCGAATTGAGAAAGGGAAAAATGTGTGACTCAGTCGTCTTTTGGTGGAAAGAATATTTTTGGTTGTTGTAAAAATAAATTACAAGACGTTAACGTAAATGACGGTTAATTAAATCTAAAACTAATTAAAACTTAAATGGTGCAATATTAAAACTTTTAAAAGTAAATTAATTAAATGACTTAAAATTAAAGCGTGACAAAAAATTAACTTGACAATGTAATAAAATGTAAACTTGAAATTTAAAATAAAGAAAAGCAATTAAAATGACTTAAAGAAAAATAGCGAGAAAATTAAATGCTTAAAAATAAAAAGAAAGTAAACAGAACCTGAGTCGGGATCCAAAACACTGTCACTATTCGGAATCCAATCTTACTCTTATCCTGAATAACAAACCTGCTGCTTATCTGGAATAAAACTGTCACTCTTATCCGGAATCACCAACCTGTTCCTTATCCGGAATACTCTACTGCTACTTATCCGGAATAATCCTCAAATTAGCTTATCCGGAATTCTGGTTCCGAGGCTTATCCGGAATATAGGCTGTCACTCCTTATCCGGAATATACTTCGGTTCCTTATCCGGAATAATCTGCTTACCCGGAATAATCTTCTTACTCTTATCCGAAATCCACCAAACAAGGGCCTTATCCGGAATAATAAATCCACCCTTTCTCTTATCCGGAATACGTGCAACCTCCACTATCCGGAATACTGACAAGAACACTATCCGGAATAATTTGCCCTGCGGCATATCCGAAATACCCAGAAATTCCTTATCCAGAATACACTCAAACTGCTTATCCGGAATAAGCAAAAGATAGCTTATCCGGAATAAACTTCCTAGCCTTTATCCGGAATAATCAGAAGGTACTCTTATCCGGAATGCGAGGTCGGATCCTTATCCGGAATATTAGGTACTTACCACTATCCGAAATAATTGAACTTGGTGTTGTTCCGGAAAGAAGGGTTGTGTCTTGTTCGGAATAATAGGGTTTTAAATAATCCGGATAACAAAAATGAGAAAATAAGCTATGATGACGTATAGTCCCCAGCCGGGTCATGGACCCGGCCCAAGGGTACTACCCGTATCCGGCCCATCACAAATGGGTGGGATAATATCAGTCAGGCTTATGGGCTTGAATGAACAGTAACCGCACACATGTGTGCGGCCCACGGCCCAGTACGCCCGACACGGCCGACATAGGGTTAGACAGAATGATATTCTGTCTAGGAATATCTGTACTCCAATAAGGAGAGGATATTCACTACCAGAATTAGAAGATAACAATCATTCTAATTCTGGTGCTTATCTCTTCCTTGGGGCCAAAGGATCAGTGAAAGCCCACTAGGGTTTCACTGCCTATAAAAGGAACCCCCTAAGGGTTCCACAAAGGTATTACGATTCACTCTAAACTCATATAACCTTAAATCGATTACTTACTCTCACGCCGGAGCTTAATCGTGGGAAACCTTCCCACGGTAAGCTTAACGCGTGTTGTTTAGTGTGCAGGATCCCAACCAAACGATTCACTTGGTGCAGGAGCCGGAGCCCAGCCTACCCGAATTAAGCCTAATTCGGGTCTAGCAAGGATCAACCAACTTTTGCATCAACAAGTTGGCGCCATCCGTGGGACCATAACACTAAGCTAGAACAAATCCTCATCTCGAATCTCCAATGACGAAGGGGCATCCGTCTACTAACCCCAGGAATGTGAATCCGGGGACCCGGAAGTCCCAAGGGGAAGGGATTCTCATCCCCAACCAATCATCTAATCGTCTCGCAGGCGGGCTGGGTAACCGTGGCGGTTTTCAACCCGCGGGGGTGACGAGCGCGATCTCGGTGACACCCCTGCCTACTTCAACCCTGGACAACCCTGATCCAGGGAGTGCGCCAGACCCTCCTAACAAGGAACCGCGCAGACCCTCGACGGAGGAAGAAGTGGAAGCCCTGCCACTCAGTGAGGAGGATCTTACTCGAGTTCTCACTCAGAACTTTGAAAGGATCGTCCCAGGGATCGCATCAAGATTGAGTCTGGGGAGGAACCTCCAAGCCAGACTCAACTTTGGTGACAGTGGACCAACCACCCCCTCCCAAAACCGGAGGAAAAGGAGGACCCGTCCTCAGGAACAGGGGACCTTTGAGGAAAACCCTCAACCCCGGAATGTGTTTGAACGCATAGGGGACCGCCTTATGCAGGAACTAACACAGTCCCAAGAAGGAGAAAGGTCGGATGGCTCACCCGAGCGGCCAAATCGAGAGTTGACCAGAACCACACGCCGCCCAAGTGTGTGGGATAGAATGAACACTGGGAGAAAGGCTCCTGGTTCGTCTCAAAAAAGTGCTCCATATTCAAAGGGGGGGGGGCACCACCACCGTCCCCAGATCCGTCTGGGGAGGACTCGGATGACCATCCACCTAAGCGCCGCCGGCCAAGGCGCACGCCTCCACCACCAAACAATGAGGAATATTATGGTGGCCCTTACTATCGGGATACGGAAGCAGAGGACCTCTCGCGTCCATGGTGTGAACCATGGGATGACCCTAGGCTCACACGGCCATGGGCTGATCCCAGGGAAGATCCGTTTACCCTCCGCATACGGAACTATTCTGAGGACACCAAACGTCGCATGCTGGCATGTATCAAGACTTATGATGGGTCCGGTGATCCTGTGGATCACCTCAAAATATTCGATACTCAGGCTAAAATTGAGCGATGGCCCATGCCTATATGGTGCCAAATGTTTAATTCGACCTTGATTGGAAACGCTCGTGACTGGTTCGAGGCACTCCCCCCACGGAGCATTGATAGTTTCATGGAACTATGCACTGCGTTCGAGAACAATTATACTCAAAGGAAGAAGTATAATAGGGATCCGGTCTCATTGGCAACCGTTAAGCAACGGCCGGGGGAGTCCACAGAAGCCTTCACTGAGCGCTTCAATGATGAGTGCACACGCACAAGAACCATGCCAGAGCTCCTGAAAATCTCTGACTACATGCATGCCATAACAGACAGAGAACTAATCAGGCGCCTCAACGACAAACGCCCAGAGAGATATGATGACCTCATGGAGAGGGTCAGAAATTTCATAGAGGGAGAGACAGCTGTTGCCGCAGGCCTACCCATCCAGAGGAAATGGGTACCGGTCAAATGACCAGTCCCGGAGACAGTCGGGCGGTCAAGGCAACCAGAACAATAACAAGGGCTCGGACTATAAGAGCCAAAGCAAGGGGCGGACGGTCGGACGACAAGTTCACCCCCCTAAAGATGTCCTACCGGGAGATCTTGTTGACTGAAGGGGCGAACTTTCCAAGGCCTCCACCAATGACCACACCCCCGGAACGTTCGGCAAGGAAGTCGCTTCTGCGAGTTCCATAATGACAAAGGACACGGCACGGAGGAGTGTATCCAGCTCAAGAAGCATATTGAGTCGCTAATCAAGTCAGGCAAACTCAAGCACCTAGTTAAGGATTGGAAAGACGGAAAAGACAACAACAAGAAGTATGATAAGAAGGATCCCCAAAAGGACAAACCTTCTACCATATACATGATCCAATCCAGACAGCGCCGCACGAGACAGAAAATTGGCAAAAAATTCTCACGCGGCAAGGAAATCTCATTCCATCTCATCACAGCAAGCGACGTGATTGATGCGCCTCTCACTATTGAGATAAGCATTGGAACACACAATGTTCGTCGCATGTATGTGGATGGGGGGTCGTCAGCAGAGGTGCTGTATGAACACTGCTTTGTGCAGTTATGCCCAGAAATAAGAAGCCAATTAGTACCGGCCACGTCGCCGCTTACTGGCTTTAGTGGAGACACTATCTGGCCGATAGGGCAGTTGCGTTTGCTTGTCACCATTGGGAATGAGGAACATTCCACTACAACGTGGATGAACTTCATGGTGATACGTTCACACTCTCCTTATAATGGAATCATAGGCAGACCAGGCATTTTGGCTATCCGGGCAGTACCCTCTACGGCACACGGAATGATTAAATTCCCCGTTGATGGAGGAATCGTCACTATTTACAACACAGTCGTGCCAACATCCGAGTGTCACACTGTGACTACACCGGCACCACCTGTCCCACCCAAGGAGGGAGCACCACCACCCAATTGGAAGGTGGCCATTCACCCTGACTATCCGGAACAGGAGGTATCCATAGGAGGGGCGCTCTCGGATAGCGGCAAAAGGGCCATGTGCTCTCTTTTAAGTGCAAACCTGGACATATTCGCATGGGAGCCAAAACATATGACGGGTGTGCCACGTGCGATAGCAGAGCATAAGCTCCAAATCCGCCAAGGGTACCAACCCATCAAGCAAAAGAAGCGCGGCCAGGCGCCCGAGCGAAGTCAAGTTATACTGGAGGAAGTGCGGAAGTTGGTGGACGCAGGCATCATGCGCGAGGTATACTACCACGAGTGGTTATCTAATCCGGTCATGGTTAAGAACATGACGAAAGTTGGCGCATGTGCGTGGATTTCATGGATCTGAACAAGGCCTGCCCACAGGATTGTTACCCGCTACCAGAAATCGACTGGAAAGTAGAGTCCTTGTGTGGATATCCTTTCAAATGCTTCTTGGATGCATATAAAGGGTATCACCAAATCCAGATGGCGGAGGAGGATGCAGAAAAAACGGCGTTCCACACGAGCCAGGGCATATATTGCTATACGAAAATGCCGTTCGGATTAAAGAACGCCGGCGCTACGTATCAGCGGTTGGTGGATAAGGCTTTCGAATCACAAATAGGACGCAACTTGGAAGTATATGTTGATGACTTGGTGATAAAAAGCCACACGGAGGAGGCACTTCTCCGGGATGTCCAGGAGACATTCGACACGCTGAGAAGGATTAACATGAAGTTAAATCCAAAGAAATGTACGTTTGGGGCAACAGAAGGAATGTTCCTGGGATATTTAATCGACCCAAACGGCATCAAACCTTGTCCAGAGAAGACGGACGCAGTGATACGGTTACCGTCCCCGCAGACACGGAAGGAGGTGCAGTCCCTGAATGGGAAGTTAGCCGGGCTGAATAGATTCCTATCTAAATCCGCAGAAAAGTCATTACCCCTATTTAAGACACTCAGAAGTGTATTAGAAAGGGAGACTTCCGTTGGACGAAGGAAGCTGAGGAAGCGTTTTGTCAACTCAAGCAGCACCTCGCATCTCTACCCATGCTAGTAGCTCCCCGGCCAAAGGAGGAACTCGTTATGTATCTCTCAGCTACTCATGGCGCAATAAGCGCGGTACTGATGACGGATAGAGATACAATACAAACTCCGGTCTACTTTTATAAGTAGAACACTACAAGGGGCGGAGCTGAATTATTCCTCCATGGAAAAATTGGTGTTAGCACTAGTATTTGCTGCAAAGCGGTTGCGGCCGGGTACTTTCAGGCGCACCCAATTGTGGGTGATTACGGATCAGCCAATCAAGCAGGTTATCTCTAGGCCAGATGTGGCAGGGAGGCTGGAGAAATGGAGCATTTTATTGGGGGGGCACAATATATCTTATAGACCGAGGACGGCGGTTAAAGGCCAGATCTTGGCAGATTTCCTGATCGAGAAGCCGGAGGAGTAAGAACCAATCATTAAGCAAGACGAGGGTCCCAGCAGAACCTTGGGTGCTATTCACGGACGGATCCTCATGCACAGACGGGTCCGGGGCAGGTCTCATCCTCACAAATCCAGAAGGAATGGAATTCACATACGCCCTCCGTTTTGAGTTTCACGGCCACCAATAACGAAGCGGAATATGAAGCATTAATTGCGGGTTTAAAAATCACCGCTAGAATGGGAGTCCGCAACCTTGAGGCCTACGTGGACTCACGGCTTGTCGCGAACCATATTCTAGGTGGGTATGTGGCTAAGGAGGACAACATGGTCAGGTATTTGGAAAAAGTCAAGTCGTTGATCACAACTTTCAGTAAGTTTTCCATCAAGCAGGTGCCAAGGGGCAGGAGAACAAGAAAGCGGATGCTCTCAGCAAGATCGCATCCACGAGCTTCGCCCACTTGTCCTAAACAGGTTTTGGTGGAAATACTCAAGGAGAAATCTATCACGGAAGGGGAAGTGGCCGCTATAGTTGAGGAGGAGGGACCTACGTGGATGACCCCAATCATCAATTATTTGACTAATGAAACCCTTCCAGACGAGGAAAAAGCAGCAAGGCGCGTTAAAAGGAAGTCACAACATTTCGAACTCCGAGAAGGCATCCTTTACAAACGCTCTTTCCTGCAGCCGTGGCTGCGGTGTGTTGGACCACGCCAGGCGGCTTACGTCATCAGTGACATACACGAAGGGTTGTGCGGCATGCATGCAGGCCCCACGGTCCGTGGTAGCCCGAGCCTTACGAACAGGATACTATTGGCCCACTATGCACAGAGACGCGCGCGACATGATTCGCAGGGTGCAATGATTGCCAAGTGCATAGGCCACTACCGCGACACCGCAGCAGGAGCTTACACCTATCACGTCCCCATGGCCATTTTACAAGTGGGGGAATTGACATTGCAGGACCATTTCCTGTAGCTGCGGGAGGGGTTAAATTCTTGATTGTTGCAATGGACCTACTTCACACGATGGATAGAAGCCAAGGCAGTCAAGTCTATCACAGGTAAGCAGGTCAAGGAAGTTTGTGTGTATGCCGTTTCGGTCTACCAGGAGAAATTATATCGGACAACGGCAAGCAGTTCACGGACAACCCATTCAAAGACTGGTGTGCATCGTTGAACATCAAACGACGCTTCGCATCTGTTAAGCATCCACAAACGAATGGCCTTGTCGAACGAGCAAATAGGAGCTTGGGGAATGGAATCAAGGCGCGGCTGGATGAACGACAGGGCAAATGGGTCGATGAGTTGTCACACGTGCTATGGGCACATAGAACCATGATCAAAACAGCCAATGGAGATACTCCATTTGCATTGGCTTACGGCACTGAAGCCGTTATACCAGCAGAAATAGGGATGCCTACTATCCGCACGGCGGAGGTTAACGTCGTCACAAACGATGAACAACTGCGAATCAACCTACATCTGTTGGAAGAAAAAAGGGAAATAGCAGCCATCAATGAGGCTAAGTCCAAGGCTAAGATGAAGGCTTATTATGACGCCAAGGTCAAGGGTGTTTCTTTTCGACCAGGAGACTACGTCTACCGTGCTAACGAAGCGAGTCGAGTGGAGAATACAGGAAAACTGGGCCCTAAATGGGAAGGATCGTATGAAGTCACTGAAACCTTAGGACGAGGCGCGTACAAGTTACGTGACATGGATGGCCGCGACCTAGAGCGCACATGGAACATCTCCAACCTCAAAAGGTGCTATCTTTAAAAGCTACGGCTTCCGCATGGGACTTCGCTATAAGCGGCTTTAATAAAGAACCATGCGGGTCATTTGTTTTGTTTGTTTTTCTCATGTTTGTTTAAGTTTCCTTTCTTATTTTTTAGGACTTGTTGTCATTATTCAAACGAAAGTGTAAATGTTCTAATAAAATGCCGTGGTGCCTAGCTAGCTCCACGGCCTGTTTCGTGCAAACCATTTTTCCTTCTTTGTTATATTTTTTGTTAGCCGTATGAATTTTACTTGTATTATACTATGCCATGTTTCATTCGTATGCATTCTCTCAAATTTTTGTACATGTACCGTACGCCTCCAGGTGGGGTAAGAGGATTAAGTGAACCTACTAATTCAACTTGCCGCGTAAGAGGGATGCAACCCCAGCCGCACGGATCACGTATCCTTACTAGACACCTTACTCACAAGACGTTGGGGTAAGTTTCATATGCTATAGCCACATGGTGCTCCGCATAAACAAAGACGCACGTCGCATGTCTAGTAAATTATAGACTTGTGTGCATTTTCTTTGTGTGTAAGACGTGATATATCATGCAGTATTGATCTACAATATTTCAAACACAAGTAAAATACACAGGTTTCTATACATGTCAAAATTGCCGTGGTTAATCACGGACTTATAAAACACAAATATTGTTAGCCGTGTACATGCACGGACGAATCGAAACAATACATATTCATAGATTACAAAACAAGTGTTTGATCATGAAAACGGAGCATCCTAAATAGAGGGGAGAAACCTACCCATTTCTGCTTGCTCTTCGATCAGACGCGGCAACCATTCATCACTTTCTCCCCGCTTCTGGGCTTGAGCCGCGGTTCTTTCCAACACCACACCTAAGGGTTCCTCGTCAAGCACGACCCTGGTTACGTCCTCGTATATAGGAAGGGTTAGAGGAAAGGAAGCATTGGGAGGCGTGCTAGGACTGAGCTTTTCCATGATTTCAGTGTTTGGGGCATCTTTGGTGGCCTCCAGCTCATCCAGGAATGGGTAATGTAGATCTTGCATCGCGGCCATGGAGGCAGTCATCTTGCTGGCAGCTTCGGGCTTAAAGAAGGTATGACGGGCGATGTCTCCCCCTTTTGTGATCAGCTCAGCAGCCTCGACCATTCCTTCGTGTCGTCCGTGGTCAATACCATCAGATACAAGGTTGGCGAACTGTTGTACAAAGGATGGGGCCTCTAGCACCTTCATGACGGCTAGGCGTGCTCCATGCCCAACCATCCACCTACGGCCGGCAATGGCTGTTAGCAGTTGGGGGCATAGTACGTTGTCACGCTCAGCGGTCAGGGCATCAATCATCAATTCTTTTTGGGCAACTGCCTCTTTCAGTTCTTGGATGACGGCCCTCTCCTCAGCAAGGTCTGTCTGCACTTTTTCCATATTTTGGACGGCCAGGTGCGCGTCCTCTAGTTTCTGGTTCAGAACATCTACTTGGCTGGAGTAAGAGTGGGCAGAAGCTTCAGCCGTGGTTACCTATAGGGAAAAACGTGTTAGTACATTCATTTTTTTAGTATATATGGGTGGCGCGGCACGGATATGTACCTTGGTGTTTGCAGCATCTAGTTGAGACTCAAGGTGGGCTACTTGCTGATCGTATTCACTCGCGCGGGCTGACTGTTTTTTGATGGTTGCCTCGGCATTCACTAGCTTGGATTGGAGGTCAGCAATCAGGGCTTCATTATCTTCAATCATTTTTTCTCTCCGTCCAACTTTCCTCTTGAGAGAGTCAACATGCCCAAGCGCAGCTTCAAACCTAACCCTCATTGAGGTTCCCATCGCCATTTGATGTACCAGCGTCCCATTATACTCGTCCGCCAAATCCGCATGACTGAGCGAGTTTACCTCTTGCACCAAGCTTGGTGGTATGCAGTTATTGAGGTACTCCCGGCACTCGTCAGCACTCCTCAATCGTGACGCCGTGGTAATAGTCCATACAGGGTTAAAAGGTTGGGGAGCCCCGGATGTGGGGAAGTCTTGGGAAGCCAGGGGTGAACCATCTTCAAAAACAGGGCCGGACTTTGTGGGGGTCGTGGGGTTTTCTTCGACAGCTTTTCCTTTCTCCTTATCCACTTGGGTGTCAGAAGGAGGCGCGGCACCAGCGTGGTTGTCCCTGCGACATGAGTATTATGAAATATCTTAAGTATGGCTGGAAAAAAAAAGAAGCGGAAATTCTTGCATATTGAGATGGTTTCTTACATATTGCTTCTTGCTCCTTCGGAGGCGGTTGGGGCAATTTGGGTGACGGGATCGACATGAGCGGCCCGGTTAGCCTCGGAACCCTGGGTGGCACTCCCAACAGATTGATACATGGGGTGGTCTTCTCGAAGCCTCTTGGCGGGAGCATTGTGTTCACCAATCTCGACCGAGGCAGTCCCTCTCGCACGGTTCCCCCTTTTCCGGGTGCGCCTGGTGAGGGGCTGCGTTGTTAGTTCAGCAATCTCCTCTTCGGCTTCCTCCTCTTCGTCCAAGTTGACATGTTGTTGCACTTCATCATCATCATCGCCCATCAGTCGGTGAATGCTGGAGTCGGTTTGTTCAATATTGTCTCCCTGTTGTTCTCTATGTGGTGAGGAGGGCCCGGCCCCTCCTTGGTTCATCTGGTTGTTACCATCGCCGTTGTCTCCATGTTCCTCGTCAGAATGGGGATCAGGCACGGCTTCCAAGGCAACCGTCACTGATCGGGTGTGCTCGAGAAGGGGTTGTTCATTTTCACGAAGAGGACGGAGACCTTCCGGCACAAGCCTTGGATCGCCCTGGCGCAACAGTCCAAAAAAGTTCATTTCTGTCCAGCACAAAACAATAAATGTTAGTTATTATGCAAACACATGTATACATTCTTCTTGGAGTACGGATGATTAGCCTACCTTCGCCCTGCCTTCTCCAAAAAACGGGATACCTATTGGAAGGACCAAAGTAATTGCGGCTAATTCCTAGCAAGCATAGGAATGATTCGGGTAGGTTTCTGTGGAATCCAGTCCTATTTAGATCTAAATCTTGAGAGTGACGAGGATTGTATGTACTGGTGTGCGGCTTGGGGTCGTGCGGGAATCTGGTTCTAATGACATAATCACCCGGCCATACCACTGCGTCAATGAAAAAGTAATGATCATACCAATTTTTCAGTGAATCCATTGGTTTGTTGTGTGATTGTGGACTGTTGGAGGCTCGTTTTTTGAAAGATACCCAACCGTTCACTAAGTTGGGGGTATAAAACAACCTAAATAACTCTACGGTTGGGGGGATTCTCCTAGCACGGCAAAGAATCTCGAATTGGCTAATCTTACAGGCACCTATGCAGTGGAGCTAACTAATGTGTACATTATAATATCCTAGCAGATCTACGAGAAAGTGGGTGAAAGGGATGCGGTAATTAGCCGCGTCAAACAGGCGAGTATAGAGGCCTATCTTACCCGCTAGAGCCTCAGTTATGAGGTCTCCGGCGCCAGGAAGTGAGGGGTGTAGGTTGGAAGGGATGAAGTAATTTGTACAAAAATGGTTTAACTGGTCTTGGGTCATGACATTTAGCACGGATCCGATGGTAGGGCTGTTTCTATGAGCCATTACTAAAAAAGAGTGTAAGGATGTGGTATTCTAACCTGCGTGTGAAGGGATCCGTGCGTACTTGGTTCAAGCTAAGAGAAAAGCTTTAATGGCAGAAATGGAGGTTATGAACTGTGTGTTTCACACAGCCGTAGGGGTGGCTTATTTATAGGGTTGCCTTGAGGGTCACAGCCTGTTGGATGTGTGACACGTGTCGGCCACTATTCTTAATCGTGTGGCTAGGGGGCAAGTGGCAAGTGAAACGTCAGATGGGACCCACGGGTCATATCTGACCCACACGTTTGCACTGCTCAAGGTTCTGACTGCCTGCACTTTTGTCAGTCAAACAAGTCAGATGAACAGTTGTTCATGTCGGGTTATGCGGCTCTTACGTAAGACTTGACATTTAATGGTATATTTAATTTGTCTCGGCTGCTATGTATGGATGAAGTAGTGATAAGATAACTTCTTAAGCCAGGTTGCCACGTGCGGCCAACATAAGTTCTTGGACAAAATGGTCCTTTGCTATGGTTTCCTTGGTACGTTCGGGAGCATCTCTGTAGTCTAGAGATTTCACCTACGGTTGTAACAACTAGACTGGGGGGACATGATGACGTATAGTCCCCAGCCGGGTCATGGACCCGGCCCAAGGGTACTACCCGTATCCGGCCCATCACAAATGGGTGGGATAATATCAGTCAGGCTTATGGGCTTGAATGAACAGTAACCGCACACATGTGTGCGGCCCACGGCCCAGTACGCCCGACACGGCCGACATAGGGTTAGACATAATGATATTCTGTCTAGGAATATCTGTACTCCAATAAGGAGAGGATATTCACTACCAGAATTAGAAGATAACAATCATTCTAATTCTGGTGCTTATCTCTTCCTTGGGGCCAAAGGATCAGTGAAAGCCCACTAGGGTTTCACTGCCTATAAAAGGAACCCCCTAAGGGTTCCACAAAGGTATTACGATTCACTCTAAACTCATATAACCTTAAATCGATTACTTACTCTCACGCCGGAGTTTAATCGTGGGAAACCTTCCCACGGTAAGCTTAACGCGTGTTGTTTAGTGTGCAGGATCCCAACCAAACGATTCACTTGGTGCAGGAGCCGGAGCCCAGCCTACCCGAATTAAGCCTAATTCGGGTCTAGCAAGGATCAACCAACTTTTGCATCAACAAGCTACAAACTAAAATTAAGCTAAAAACAATTAAGCACTTAACTAAAAACTTAACCAAATCAAACTTAAGAAAAAGCTATTAAGTAAAAAATTTAAAACTTTTAAAAACACTAAATTACAAAAATATTTAAAAACAACTTTTTTATAAAAATTATCTAATAAGCACTTGATTAAATTTAAGAAAAACACAATAAGCTATAAAATCAATAAGCTAACACAATCATAAACATAAAAACATGACAAGTAATCAAATAAGCACATAAACATAAAGATTAAATCAAGAACAAGAAAGGTTGAATGAGAGATTAATTAAAACTTGATTAAAATTAAGATTCAACAATTAAAGTAAAGACAAGAATTAAAAGCTTACAAATTTAAGGTGCAAGACAAGAAATTAAAGGTGCAATTAAGAAAAGTGCAAGTAATTAAAAGGGAAGACTAGTTTGTCAAAATAGCCAACACCTCCTAATGTGAGATTAGGAGGGTATTTATAGTGATTAGGGAAGGTTAAGCATGTGTTGCTTCTTTCTTTCTTTCTTTCTTTCTCGTCTTTTCGTCTTCTAGATTCTTCGACTTTTTCGACTTTGTCTCGAGATTAATAAACTCGTCTTGTAATTTCTTCATTAATTTAGACTTGAGTTCTTCAGCTTTTATTAAACTTCCGTCTTTAGACTATTCTTCGATAAATCTTCAGAATAGGCCTTGGAATTCCGTTCTTTTTGTACTCTTGATCTTTCGACTTTGTCTTTTGTCTTTTTCTCCGATAAAAGCCCGTGAAAGCCCATGTTTTCTTCCCTTTTCACATTTCGGTCCTAAATCACAATAAAAACACAAACCACGCATAATTCCGACATTTACGACATAAAATACACGTTTCGGATTGGTTATTATTATAGTTAAGTGGTAAAAGGATGGGTGTTTTCACACCTATCAAATCCCCTACACTTGACCATTGCAATGTTCTCATGCAATGCATTAATTACAAAGCAAGTTTACATTTTCCGTCACAATCAATCCACATTGGCCTTTATTAAAGAGATAAAATATTTAAAGGAAGAAAACAAGTAAAAAGATCAAAAACTTACCTTAGGGTTTTGAAATGTCATGAATGATTATCATCCTCAAGTTTTACGTTCCCCATACCAAGCTTAAAAACGAGATCATTGTTATTATAAGTTAGCAAACTAACACGAATTCATGTGGCCCAGTTATTCACTTAGACTCCCTTACTCCTAGGTGTATCTCTTATATTTTATGATTGTCTTGAATGATCACAAGGATGCATTGTTGACTTATTTCGATAGTTATTTAGGCTGAAAATAAAGTAGGACGATTTAATCAATAGTTAGCTAAAGGACAAAATCTTTTAAAACTGCTTCTCGGGACCTGATAAAGTTCATATGTTGGCATAACTTGTGTTAATCCCATATTAATCCATAACACAAGATTTAGAAGAGATATTTAGAGAGAGAAAGAGAAGAAATTTGAGAGAGAAACAAGAGAGAATTTGGAAGGTTTATGTTTACTAGAGAGAGAAAGTAAAATGAACCAACACCCTCTTTCACACATGGAAGAGGGTATATATACCCTTGGCATATGGGCCGTGGGTTTAGAATCCTTGGGCCGGACTTGGCTTTGTTTTGGGCTTACGCCCCTAACTTATACAATATTAGCTTAAAGTCCAAGCCCGGTTTTTCCGACTAACCTATTACAATACAAGACCATTAACGACTAAGATGACCTATTATATTCTTGTTCGACTATATAAAATATAGGGCTAACAATCTCCCCCAATGTATCGGTCATCTTAAAAAGCTTAAAAACCATAAGATGGTTGAGTGAATACATTCTTGTAGAGGAGATGTTCCTGCTTTGGTCTTGTATTTTGGTCTTGATCTTGTTTGTAACGGCTTTGTTCCTTCATGCTTTCATGATCTTTATCTTGAGCCTTTTTCATTTGACTTTGAGTGCTTGAGATCTTCATCTGTGCTCCTTGTGACTAAGATGACCTATTACATTCTTACATTCTTAGGTATCTTGAATATCACCATCTTGTGCTCTTGTGACTTCTGAATCGACTTCGGTTACACAGCTACGCCACCTTCTTGATATGCAGCAACATATATAGACACGGATAAAATGGCTTTGAACATTTCATCCTAACTCGGTAGTGTTTTACCTCCGATCGGTGAAGACCGTTTAGACGGTATTAGATACCGTACCTGTGATCGGGTAGATTCGATTAAGAACCTCCTTGACAGGGTTTCCTGGCGGTAGTAGCCAGTTCTCTTTACTCGACTGTCTTAAAGCAGACTGCGAATGTAAAGAGTGAATCGAAAAGGATACGGTTATCCGTTTGATTAGAGTCGTCAATTCAGAATTCCTGGAACAAGTTTGATTCTATAAGAATCGCGCCATTGTTGCTTTCCAGTTTGCCACAAGCTCGATTCATAAGAATCTTGCATGTTACCTACCGCAGTGCTGTTTGATGTTGACACTAGAAGGATTTCCATTCGTCACTGTAAACACTAAAGGGTGTCACTCTGAATGTTCTGGCAAGATCACACGGATTTTTCGAAGAAACCTGGAATCAAGTTTGAATCAATTAAGAATCCAAACTTAGTTGCTTTCCAGTTATCACAAGTTTGATTCGTGTAGAATCGCACAAGTTACCTACCATGAGCTTGTTTGATGCTGGCTCAAGTAGGATTTCCATCTTCATTGTGAATCGTATCACTCAGATGTTCTGGCAGTATCACAAGGATAATGCGTAGGACTCAATTTTGTCCTAATGAGATGATAGATAGATCTCGTTTTGGCTCTAGACTCAATAAGTGCATTTTGGTAATCGGAAGCTGGAGCAGACTGCCACCTTTTCAATATTAACTAACTCGGAGTGAGAAAGTCAATGGATACGTGTTGATCTCCGTGACAATGAGACAAGTTTCTTTTGAGAGAAACTCGAATGGCTGGGGAAGGTTTGTGCATCGCATCACTGGGTCCATGACACTTGTCTTAAAAAGATGTGTTAACCCGGTTTCTGCCTAAGTTGCATAGAATACTCAACTCCTTCAATGCTTACCAATACGTCATCACTAGCACCTTGTTGTGATTGTTCAAGTGCTAATTTAAGTAATTGGTCCGCATTCAGATTCATTCAACTCCATCTTTCCTAAGGACAACTATTTCTAGCTATGGAATGTCCTTGGGTAGATCCCTCCGATTCTGGTTGGATCATAGGACATAGTTTCCTATCCTAAACCACCTTTTGACTCCATCGTTCCGTCGTGGATAGTAGGTTGTTTTGGGTAAAGATCGTAACCATAAAACCATTGAAAACCATTGAAAACCATTCAAAGTGTTTGATAAAAATCAAAACTTTTAACACTTGAAAGTTTTATATTTTCAAAAAGCTCCCCCTACACACATGCATCGATATACGAAATAGTTTAGCATGTGAAGGAAAGAGTTGCACTTGAGTCTTTAAGATCACATGTTGCGATATATTACATTTTAATCACATTTTCTCCCCCTATCTCTAATATAAAAACATAATATTAGAGATATCAATTGATTAAAATATGACATTTTCTAAAAACCGATTGGGAGAGAAACATATGTGCACGCATGAATCATGGAACATTAAGTCGGGTTGCTCCCCCTCAACAATATATGTGTGTCTTGAGACAAAATTTGACAAAATTTTGGAAAAACGACACCACAAAATATGTTGAGGTATGGAGATGAGATGCCTTTGCCGATATAGTATATATTGCATTTGACAATTTCATATCATTTTCGGAATGTGTTGGATACATAAAATATGACAATTTTAGAGATGTACCCAACAACATTAAAAGGCTTGATTTTAAAACGCCCCCCCTCAAAAATTAATCAAAATAACATATGACATTTTTAGATATAAAAACCTATTATGAGGAAGGGAGTGTTGAACACACAATTTTGAAAGATTTAGAAAAACCTTTTGAGAAATTCTTGAAAAATTGTGTTCAACGGTTTTAAAATAATCAGGATAGAATACTTCTCTTCTATTGCATAGGGAAAGCGCATTGAAACATACACTTCCCTGTTGGGTCCGTTGTTTCATGAGCTCAAAACTTGGATTGTTTTGTGACTAGCTCATGACCGAGAAAAATAAATTTCCCGTTGTGGAGGATAAGTTATCATCCGTGATAAACTTTCCTTAAGTTGAAGTTCGAGGTCTAAGCTGACATTTACTTAGAAATCATTTTTCACGAGCTTAATAACTTTGAATGTTTTTATGAGAAGCTCATGACCGAGAAATATGAATTTCTCATTGAAAAGGATAAGTTATTGTCCGAGATAAACTTTCCTTATTTGAGGTCCGAGTCCTAAGCTGTGATGTGCTTAGAAGTCATTATGAGAGAGTATCAAGCAGCTTCATTTGCCAAAACCTCCAAGTCTTCTGGAGTCATATACTTCATACCAAGACGGCCAACGAGATACTGAAACCTATTTTGTGATAGGGATTTAGTAAACAAGTCTGCTATCTGGTACTCAGTTCTGACAAAGTATAGTGCTACGATACCACGTTCCACTTGTTCCTTGATGAAGTGATATCTGACGGCGATGTGCTTGGTACGGGAGTGCTGAACCGGATTGCAAGAGATGGCTATGGCTGACTTTGAGTCACAATACATAGGTATTTTATCAAAGTGGAAGCCATAATCCGTGAGTTGAGTTCTCATCCAGAGGACTTGAGCACAACACGCGGATAGAGCCAAATATTCTGCTTCAGCTGATGAGAGCGAAGTGCAATCCTGCTTCTTTGACGATCAGCTCACAAGCTTGTCTTCCCCTAGAAATTGTACGCTACCAGAAGTGCTTTTTCGACTATCAAGGCAACCTGCGTGATCAGAATCTAAAAAAGCTGTTAGATGAAAACCGGTTCCCTTCGGATACCAGAGTCCCATGTGAATGGTATTCTTAAGGTACCGAAAGATCCGTTTAACATCTTTGAGGTGCTTTTGAGTATGTCTGGCTTGATATCGTGCACAATAGCATGTGGCATGATGAATATCAGGCCTGCTGGATGTAAGGTACATAAGTGACCCGGTCATACTGTGATATCGCGTTTGATCTACGGGATATGAGTATAAGTCAGCGTCTAGGGATGTGGTCGACAATGGTGTACCAACGCGAGCACATGAGGTCATACCATGCTTTTTAAGTATCTCTTGAGCATACTTAGCTTGGTTTATGAAGATACCACGTGGGGATTGATGAATCTGGAGGCCTAAAAAGAATTTTAGCTCCCCCATCATTGACATTTCAAATCTGCTGTGCATTAACTTTTCAAAACGTTTTGAAAGTTTTGGGTTCGTAGAACCAAAAATAATGTCATCAACATAAACTTGCACCAGCAGTATGTCATCCCCATATTTATTAATAAAAAGAGTAGGATCAATAGAACCTTTGGAGAATCCTTTCGAGACCAAGAAGTTGGATAGTTCTTCGTACCATGCCCTTGGAGCTTGTTCAAGTCCATACACTGCCTTCTTGAGACGATAGACTTTGTCAGGGTGATGAGGATCGATGAATCCTTCTGGCTGATTCACATACACTTCTTCCTTCAAATGACCGTTGAGAAAAGCAGTTTTAACGTCCATCTGAAAAACCGTGAAGCCCTTATGTGCAGCATAAGCGAGGAATATCATGACAGCTTCCAATCGAGAAATTGGAGCGAATGATTCATCAAAATCTATCCCTTCTTGTTGACGATACCCCTTAACCACAAGACGAGATTTGTTTTTGATGATTGTTCGTTCTCCATCTAGTTTGTTTTTACAGATCCATTTGAAATCTAAAAGCGTAATTCCATAAGGTCTGTCAATAAGTTCCCAAACATTCAGGCGTTCAAACTGATGAATTTTGTCTTGCATTGATTCAATCCACGCATGATCAGTCATGGCTTGTTTGATGTTTGTAGGTACAGTTGAACTCACGATGAGTGCATACATACACACATCGCCATCGGTGTTGAGTTGTTTGCGTGTTCGAACCGGTTGTGAAGGATTTCCAATTACTTGCTCCAATGGATGATCACGAGTCCAATGGTGAGTGGATGGATATCTTTGGTAGAATGTATGAATGTTGGACGGATCAACATGTTGAGTAGAAGACTCTCCGACTTCGTGTACCGGTGTACCGAACGGGTTGATAAATTCTTCTTCGGCTGGTTGTGCATCGACTACTTGATTGTTGTTTCCTCCTTCAGCATTGATGATTGGTGATGTTGGTTGTATGACTGTTTCTTGAGTTTGTCGAGTATCTAATGGAATTGTCTCTTGAGCAACGGTTGCTGAAGTAGATACAGTTGTGTCTTGTTGACTTTGTTCGGGTGCATCATTAGTAGTGACAGCGGAAGGCTTTGACACAATTTGATTGTTTCCATAGTAATATTCTTCAAACATTGGATCATATAAATCAACCAACTCATTCATTTGTGTTGTATCCATCGATTCTGCTGTAGGAGTATTTTCTTGACATTCTTGCACGGGACGTACACTGTATTGTGTAGGTGCCATTATTGGACATTGAGGAGCGGGACATGAGCTGTTGTGATCAAGTACCATATGTGGAAATTCGTCAAAGTTCATATGAATTGTTTTGACAATAATCTTTGTTCCCTTGTTATAGACTCGATATCCTTTCGACAATGTTGCATACCCCACAAAATACATGCATCACCTTTTTCTTTCATCTTGTCGAGATTCTCACCGTCTTTAAGAATGTAGCATAAAGATCCAAATACGTAAAAGAATTTGACAGTAGGTTTCCTGCCATTGATGATGTGGTAAGGTGTCTTTTCATGTCTAGGGATGACGAGAGAACGATTCTGAGTATAACAGGCAGTTGCAATTGCTTCAGCCCAGAAGAATAGCGGTAAATTTGAAGCAGAAAGCATTGTTTGAGCAGCCTCAACCAAAGTACGGTTCCGCCTTTCGACAACGCCGTTTTGTTCAGGAGTTCGAGCAATAGACGTTTGATGTTCGATGCCTTCTTCTTGAAAGTAAGATTGCAAGTTCTTGTTCAAAAATTCAGTACCCCTATCCATTCTTACGGTTAAGACTTGAGCTTGAAGATTGCGTTGTATCATCTTGAGAAAGTTTTTGAGAACCTCTCGTGTTTCATCTTTGGACCTTAAGAAGAAAGTCCATGTGTATCTAGAGTAATCATCAACAATCACGAGAATATACTTTTTCCCGTTAATACTCTCTACACGCATGGGACCACATAAATCCATGTGTAGAAGTTCCAATCGTCCTTTTGAGCTTGGGGTAGTCTTTGATTTGAAAGACTTCCATTTTGCTTTCCCCAACTCACAAGAAGAACAAGATGGTCTTTGACGAATTTTAACTTTGGGAGACCGGTCACGATATCATTTTTCGAAAGCAAGTTGATGGTGTCAAAGTTGAGATGTGACAAACGTTGATGCCATAACCATGCTTGAGAGGATGAAGCTTTAGCCATTAAGCAAATTGGATTTGTTGAAGATGTGTCTTGAAGAGTTACTGTGTAGAGATCAGAACCACGAGAACCTGTAAGAAGGTCATTCCCATCGTAGTCTCTAACATAGCAAGTAGATTTCCGAAAAGCCACTTCCAAATCCGCATCATAAAATTGACCAACCGAGAATAAATTGTGATTCAGTCCCTCGACGTAATAAACCCGTTTGATAGTGAGATTTCCTTGAACCAAATCGCCATATCCAAGTATCGGTGCAAACTGATCATTTCCAAACCGCACCGTACCCAGAAACTTCTCCACGAAGTTAATGAGAAGCTTGAGATTGCCCGTCATGTGCTTTGTGGACCCGGAGTCCATTATGAATAGGATGATTTCGACGAGCTGCAGAAGAATTAGAAGACAATGTAGCATTTGACAAATGGGATCCCTTGATAGAAACGGGTTCCAAAATAGTAGTGGGCCTAGATGCAAGGTCTACAGGCAAGCTGATATTCCTAGACCCAATCACTAAAGTGGTTAACTTAGGTACCCATTTGTATCCGGGTGGTGTAAATCTCGAATACCCCCTGTGTACATGTCCTAATCATGTTCTCATATAGCTTCTTTAATCTGTTTTGTTTACGCAGAGTAGTGGAGTCTAACGCACTTAGTTTCTTAAGTGGTTGATCAGTGGATTGGTTCAAAGTTCTTGTGGGTTCTCTAGTACTAGTGGGCACATGAATAGGCTTCCTAGTTCTAGTATTCACGCCATTATGATTAAGAGCACAAGCATCATGATTGAAAGTACGAACACATTTTCCACATTCAACACAAACAACTTGAACATTCGAGGTCTTAGCATTTAAACTGTCATTACAAGCAGTTACAGACGTTTTATTCTTAGAAAACTTAAAATTCCTACGGTGATCTTCTACTTCCTTCTACTTCCCTTGACTATTGTTAGGCATGACTCTATCTTCAATTCTAGTTCTCTTAAGCTGTGGTCCGCTAACACTAGTAGTGGGATTTACTTCTGTAGAAGAAGACACACGTTGATTAGTTTTCCTAGTATTATGAGGTAACCGCGTTGTTCCAGTTTGAGTGGACCTAGTGTTCATCTTATACATTCCAGGTGCTATCACATTTGTGCTCTTATCATTTCCTATCTTAGGCAAAGTCTGTGGGGATTGTCCCAAAATAGATGATTTAGGGCATTTAACCGCATTCGGTTGACGAATAGCGGATGGTTTACCCAAAACAGACTTTCCTTTCATTTTCTCAATGAGTTTCTATAACTCACTAATGGCTATGTCCCTTTCTTTTAGCTGAGCTTTCAAATCATTTACTTTGAAATCTTTTTCATTTAGTTGACGAAACGAAGAAGCTGACATTTCTTGACACTTTTTATGATTATGAGATTTTTCACCTTTTTGTAAAGCAAGTTCAAGAGAAATGGAGTGTTTCTCAAGTTGAGAAAAACTTTTCGAAAGTTTGTTGTATGACTGAATTTGTTTTGAAAGCTCTACTTCAAGATTGCGACATTTCTCGTCTGATTCTGACTCTAGACATGCTACATGACAATATTGATCAAGATCGGTATACACACCAAGTATAGCATTCATATGGTCAGCATAAAAGTATTCCTTAGAAAGTCGATCAATTTCGTTAGAAAGTTGGTGTTCTTGTGTCTTTAACTTAATTTGAAGAAAATCAACTTCATCTCCAAGAGATTTGACATAGCTTAAATCAGTTAACATTTCTTCAGTGAGAGCATTATAAAACATTTCCACATTTTTTGAAAGATCATCAATGGTTGGAACAATGCATTGTTGAATGACGACTTCTACTTGTGGGTTTAGGTTTAATATTCCAAATGGTATCCCTAGAAACTTTTTCATAGTCGACGACACCTTTGTACAAATTTAAAACCCCTTGTTTTATAAACTCAAATTGCTGAACACTTTTGCTTTTCTCATCCCATTTACGTTTTTCATCCGAAATTTGTTTTTCTAACAAAATTGATTGCTTTTTGAAACTCCTTTTTAAAGAAACTTTCTTTTGGGGTTCATCACTTGGTGGTGGAACACTATTGTACATCTTTTGTTCTTTGGAAAGTTATTTTTGAGGAACAAACTTAATATAATTATCAGAATCATAAAGGTTTATTAAATCACTTAAGTTTGATCGACTTTCTTCTTGTTGACGAATGATTTCGTCGCAGTCAGGGGAAAGCATAAGAGCAAGATTATCAACATAACAACCGATATCATAAAGAGCAGGCTTGGTACTTTAAACTTTCTTGAGATATTCAGGCTTGACAAAACTCGTTTTCATATTTCTATTGAGCATATTCATAGTTTGAATAGACTGACCCATTTTGTAAACAATGTTGTTTAACGTGTCAACTCTCTTTTCCAAAGCAAGAATTTTTTCAATATCCTTTTCTTCACGAGTTTTATAAAGCTCAGTTTGTTATTTGTTAACTGACTCTAATTCAGTAATTTGGAGTTTATGTAGCAGCAATTGTTCTTCAAGGTTCAATATCTTTTGTTTTGACATATGAATTTCGTGTGTTACTTCAGAACAATATTGTTCATTGATCACCTTACGTTCATATACCAAACCATTAGCTATCGCAACCCGTCGATCAGCTTCTTTTACATAATCACACTCTTTAAGCCTGTCTATCTCCTCTGCTAAGGATGTGTTTGCTTGCTTCAAACGTTTATTAGCCTCTTTGTTTCCTCAATTTCATGTTTTAAAGAATCAATAATAGACGCAAGCAAATCACGGTCCTCATCCGAGTCAGTATCCTGAACAGCTTTTCCGTCATCATTACACATATGCTGTGAATCCGTAGAGATATTGCTATCCTCCGTGTCCATTACATATGTGTCATTGATGCTTTCGGGTTGCTCAGGATGACGTCGTTCATTAGCAAACACATTATAGTTATCATGTGATGGTACCTTTTCAAGTGGCTCAGAATCATAGATGGGTCTAGAAGTATCATCAGTCTCTGGGATCACTTCTTGAATCTTTGCCATGTACACATAATGTGCCTCCAACTCTTGATCATCGGCTTCATCATCAGTGTCATCACGCCAGTCAACTTCATCTGCTGTGAGTGGAATTCCTGCTTCTTCTTTCTTACACAGCAGCATCTTTTCCTTGTGATATCCCGAATCCTTAACCCTTTTTGGCTTCTTGCATTCCCTAACCATGTGCCAAAATCCCTTGCAGTTGAAGCATTGAATCCCAGTCTTTTGCACAACCGGAGTGCCTATAGTGTCTCTAGCCCCAACTTGATTCGGCATCCTCTGATTATCATACCTAGCATCACGATCATACCGAGGTGCATGATCAACTTCCTTATATCTAGCATTAGATGATGATCTGAGGTTGTTGTTGGTAGGTTTGTAGATCTTCTTATAAGTTATGGTGAGTAAAGACATGAGTTCTTCAATCTTCTTGTCCCTTGAAGTTTGTTCATCATCACTGTATCCATCTGACTCGGTGTCATACTTTGGAGGTGGAGTGGGGACAATTGCTTTTGCTTTGTGTTTAGCAACAGCTAGAGGTTTGGTGGATGTACTTGATGACTTCGAGGAATGAGTAGGTGGTTGTTGACGAGGAATGGGTTTTGTTGAAGTAGCAGCCACAAAAGCAATAGAATTAGCAGACCGTTCTGCCTTTTCAGCCCTTAGTTCATTCACTTCATTCTGATGTTGTTTCAAGATATCATAAAGTTTGTGATAGGAGATGGTCTTGATATCTTCCCTTTGTTTAACCAAAGTCACAAACCTTTGCCATTCCGGTTTGAGTTGAAGTAGAAACTGAACATTGGCATGATGGTTGGAGATGGTGCACTGATTTCTGACAAGCTCATTCATCATTTTGTAGAATCTCGAGTAATATGAGTCAATGGATTCACCATCTTCAGATGTGAATTTTCTAAACTCCCAAAGTAGATTAGTCTCGAGATCTTGAACATTGATCGACTCACCTTGCTTCAATCGATGAATAGCATTCCATATTTCCATAGCATTAGGACATGCATCAACTGTGGAATAGATATCGTTTTCAATTCCAGTGAGTATGAAGTTTACAGCATCAACTTCAGCTTGGAGGAGTTTCTTTTTCTCACCAGAACATGTGTCAAAATCCTCCATAGCTCGTATAGTTGATGAAGTACCATCCTCTGCCTGTGTGGTAACTGGTCTGAATTCAAAAACTGGAGGTGGATTTTCAAGGCAGTGACGAAGAGCAGTTCGGTTTTCTTTTCCGTCGAGAAATCTGAGAAAACGAGATCTCCATTGAACGTAGCAACCGGCAGTGAGCACAGGTGGATTACCGTTGCCACCTTGTTCCAAACGAATTTGATTAGCAGTTGCAATGTTGATGTTGTTGTTAGACATGGTGAATACTTGTGAATGAATTGTAGATCTTAGTGGATTTATTGTGATGTTGTGTGGTTAAAATTGAAATTCCAAAAATTCAAAAAAATTTCTCAGTCCGACAATAAATTCCTCAGTCTGAGAAAATGGTAAGCCGAAAAATTTTGTATCGCCAAATTTTGAATTTGAGTTAGAAATAGCCAAAAACTAGTATGGAAAAAGTTTGATTTTACTTGACCTAAAAATTTTAACTTTTTTTTTTTAATCTTCGTGTAAACTATGTTCCGAACTAGTCTAGATAGTGGCTAAGTCTGAAAAATGCTCGAACAAAATTTCCATCGGAATGTCCATCGGAATACCTATCGGAATGACCTTGTCGGAATAAACCCTATCGGAATAAACCCTATCGGAATACACTGATCGGAATGTCCAAATCAGAATGCCCAAATCGGGATGTCCAAATCAGAATACTCAAATCGGAATGTCCAAATCGGAATGTAACAAATCGGAATATTACAGATCGGAATACCCAAATCGGAATACCCAAATTGGAATGTCCAAATCGGAATGTAACAAATCGGAATATTACAGATCGGAATACCCAAATCGGAATACTCAAATTGGAATGCAATCGGAATCCCTTGATCGGAATGTGATCGGAAAACTTAATCCCTTTTCCGATGATACAGATCGGAAAAACTATTATACTCCTGAAACCCTTTTCCGATGACCCTGATCGGAATATATCCCACTTTTCTCGGACAAAACTCAACCAATTCGAGATTTTAAGCCAAAAAATGATCAAAACACCCAAAAATTTTGTGTTTTTAGCCAAAGTAAATATATCAAATCTCTACCACAACTATATAGAAGATTTGTATCGAGAAAAAACCATAAAAACACAAGAAATTTTTTGGGACGTAAGATATAGATCAAAATAACCACGAAAAAATTAAGAACACACCACACGAATCTTCAATCACCTATCCACTATAGGCTCTGGTACCAAATGTTAATCCCATATTAATTCATAACGCAAGATTTAGAAGAGATATTTAGAGAGAGAAAGAGAAGAAAGTAGAGAGAGAAACAAGAGAGAATTTAGAAGGTTTATGTTTACTAGAAAGAGTAAGTAAAATGAACCAACACCCTCTTCCACACATGGAAGAGGGTATATATACCCTTGGCATATGGGCCGTGGGTTTAGAATCCTTGGGCCGGGCTTGGCTTTGTATTGGGATTACGCCCCTAACTTATACAATATTAGCTTAAAGTCCAAGCCCGGTTTTTCCGACTAACCTATTACAATACAAGACCATTAACGACTAAGATGACCTATTACATTCTTGTTCGACTATATAAAATATAGGGCTAACAACTTGCTTCACGATTTGAGACCTTTCTCGGACCGATATTTGGCAGCGACTTCATACTTCAAATCTTGAGAGACGTTCATGAAATAATGGTCTTCTCTTCATAATAGGAATTTCTTCACTTGAACTTTTTGAGAGATTCTTCATATTTGGACCACGACTTCTTCATTTTTCTCCAATCTTTATTTGGGATTTTGATACACAACGATCCGCCTCCTTTTAGGACTTGGATCTATTTATCCTCATACCTTGTTAGGGCCTTTTTGGATAGACTTCTCCATGATCTTTACGGGAGTATTTGCTTTTCGTCGTGTGTCTCGATCCTTCATATAGATTTTTGATAAATGATTCTTCACATCACTTTGGATTTTTAGCAACAAAATATAGCCCTCATGCCTTGTTAGGGCCTTTTCGGACTAGTTAATCTTCGCATCCCGCTTCAATAAGTTATGCCTTGGCTATAAACTCTAATTAATACCGAGCAACATTTAACGATCTTGTGCTAGAAGCTAAGTAACTTTTCAAATTGTACGACCTTATTTATTGCAAATAAATTTATTAACAAGCGATAGGAGAAAAAGCTTATAATCAACTCACATAAATTCATGAAAGAATACCAAACTTATAATTGACTCTATCATCTCTCGTTCTCCACAATTTAAAATCTCAAGGAATGAGACTCGTGAATTCTTAGCCTATTAAATCAAAGTTTTGGGTTTTCGAGTCATCTATAGGATCTTGCAACTTCTTAGACTTTTTCAAGTTTAGAATTCACATTTTAAAGTTCCCTTGATAAACGACTCTCTAGGATCAATTATTGGAACTTGCGAAAAGTTCTTGTTCTTAACCCGTAAGAGTTAAGACTTTCGCGTTTTAATTTTCCCTATATAAAAGCCTAGCAAAACTTGACTTAAACACGTTAAGGATACTAGCTAGAGTAAACTTAGATAAGTAAACTCGGGTTGAGTCAAAAGATTCACAACGTTTAAAAATTAAAACCACTTTATTAAAATTTATTCTAGCAAAGAAAGAAAAATAACTATAACAAAGGTAAATACTAATAGGCCAAAATAGATCAAAATTTTTTAAAAATGTCGAAAAACCATTTTTCTGATTAAAATAAGGACAAATACAAAGAAAAGCCCACTTAACTTCGATAGAAGTCCCCCTACACTTGATATAAACATTGTCCTCAATGTTTAAGCATCTGGAAGTAACCTCCCATACACTTAGGACATTGTGCACTTTGTTTAAATCTTGCTAAGGAAGAGACAACGGAAGTGATTCCTATTTCAATATTGAAGAATATAAAATAGTGAATCACAAGAGTTGAGGATAGAACCGGGAAGACAGGAACACGGAATCACGGGTTGTCAAAAGTCATCAAGAATGTATCTTTGAAAGCTCGAATCCCTGCACATGATAAGAAAGAACACAACAAACAACATACTAGGGTCTCCCCCTACACTTATTATAAAAATAAATAAAAAGGATAGATACTGCGGGTTGCCTCCCGAGAAGCGCTTGTTTTTGTTAACCGAGTCGTGAGCCTGACTCGACCTTGATTAGCATAGGAAGAAGCTTGAAACACATCCACCGGGATCAAATACATGGTTTTCATCCATCAAGTAGCACAAGCTTAAGGCGAACAAGGAAAGCCAAAGAAGAGTAGGCAAGGTTCCCTTAAGCAAAGATGGAGCACGGTGGTAGTAAGGGTGCTGAGGTGCAAGCCTATCTCCATAAGTTCCAAAGATTTTTCCTTTTATTTCATCAGGTGGATACTGAGATGGCTTGTAAATTCCAATACCGAGATCGAACACCTTTTCCTTTAGGGGGAAATAACACTCAGGCTCAGTAGAATTTGAAGATGATCCGCTCATAAATCTCACAATCTCATCCTCAGAGGGAGGATAGAGAGGTGTCAAGACATAAGTACTGTGGATATCGGTGTCGTCCGGCTTCTTCTCCTTTGAAGCGGGTTTCTTCATATCCAAAAGAGGATAAAGACCATAATAATCAAAGTCCAAAGGAGGAGCATCACTCTCATTTGGGAAGTAAGTGTTGAGAAAAGTAGCAAAGTCTTCCTCAAATGAGTAGTTATCCAAAGTAGGATCATGTGTTGTTGGCGGAGGATCTTCATCATGTGAAGAATCACTCGAGAGAGTATCAGCCTCATCAAAATCATCATAAGCGGGCATGTCTGGATACTCATAATTAAAATCATCATAATCATCTCCATTGGAACTAGAATCGTCATCATAAGCATCAAAGATCGATGGAGAATAATAAATTGGTGAGGGATCAGAATTGTATAGAGAATCATCCACATCATCTTGGAACAATGGATTATCATAGCAAGAATCGAATAGAGGATTGTTGTAGACGACAAAATCATCAAGCACATTAATCATATTCGTTGATTCTCTTCCATTAGATTTGGTTGTGATCTTCCCCATTTTGAAAACTTGTGCATCATTCCCGACCCTTAAGATTAACTCACCTTCGGCAACATCGACTAGAGATTTTCCGGTTCTCAAGAATGGGCGACCAAGTATTAAAGGAATACGAGGGTCCATTACATAATCAACAACAACAAAGTCGACCGGAAAAGTGAAGGTGAAAACTTTAATGAACACATCTTCAGCAATACCAACGGGGTAAGCGAGAGTGCGATTTGAAAGCTCAAGAGTCATCTTTGTTGGTGTAAGATCGGGTAATGATAACTTTTTCCAAACACTTAAAGGCATTAAATTAATACTTGCCCCGAGATCGGCTAAGGCAAAAAATTCTTCGGTTTGGTGAAAAGTACATGGTAGCACAAAACGACCGGGATCTCCAAGTTTCTCCGGAAGTTCTTTAAGAAGGACGGTAGAACAATTTTCATTCAATCGAGTATTAACAAACTCGGCGATCTTCTCCTTCTTATTAAGTAATTCCTTAAACATCTTAACAAATTTAGGCATTTGTGCTAGAGCTTCAACAAGGCTAAAAGTGATGGTCATTTCCGAAATCTTCTTCAAATAGTTTGACACTTGAATGTCATCCTTGGTTTGCAGTTTGGCCTTGTCTAAGCGAGATGGATAAGGAATATTGGGTTTATAGGTGGAAGGTGTAGGTGTAGCAGGTAAAGGTTGAGATGTTAAAGGTTTAAAGGTGGAAGGTGGGGTTGGTGAAGGGTTCTTCTTAGGTACGTCAGTAAGAGGTGGAGATGGTAATGGAGAACTAATACTAGGCATGGGAGTAGGAGGGATAAATGGTGGTGGAGGAGGTGTAGATGGAGTAACTGGGGGAGGGATAGATGGTCCTACTAAGGTTGCTCCACTGCGTGTAGTAATAGGACTCACATTCGCTCTTGGGTTGGTGACGGTGTTTGAAGGTAGAGAGCCCGAAGTAGAGGGTTGAGTAGTTGGTAAGAAACTTGCCAGCATATTCTTCAAATCATTTGTTTGAGTGCTGAAGGAGGTTTGTATATCATGTCGAAGCTCGGATCTAATATCATTCCCTTGCTTAGTGATATCTCCTTTCAAGTTGATAATTTGGCTTTGCAGATTCTTAATTTGCTCTCCTTGGGTTCTCATTAAGGCTTCAACATCTTGATTAATGGGTGGGGCTTGTTGAGCGGGTGGGTGATAAGGATTAGAAGCTCGAGGTGGGATTTGTTTGCTTCTATTGAAGTTGTTGGGGTTGTGGTTTTGAGGAGAAAAACCAGGTGAAAGAAAGTTGTTAGAACGGTAACTTTGCAAGTTACGATCACCTTGATTTCAGGCTGGGTAATTATCCGTTGAGTAGTTACCATAAGCCGCATACACGTTTTCCGGATTGTCATGAGTAGAAGGACAATCAGTGTATGAGTGAGGACCCCCGCAAGTCTCACAAGAAGTTGCAACAACTTTAACTTGTTGTTGTTGATTTGTAGCCAAAAGTTACGTGTTTTTGCTCATTTCGACCATGGCGCGGGTCAATTCGGTGATATCAGGGTTTGAAGAAGTCGAAGAAACATTGACTCTCGGGTTTGATCTTGAAGATGCGGATGAATCCCAATTTTTGTGATGAGTAGTCATGTTCTCGATAAGCTCTCTACACTCCTCGGGTCTTCTTTTCATAAATGTGCCACCGGCGGCTGCATTAATCGTATCACGATCACGAAAAGTTAAACCGTTGTAGAAAGTATCAATTAAGGTGACGGGGAGCATGTTGTGGTTTGGACATCGATCGATCAAAACATTATATCGTTCCCAAGCATCAAAAACTGATTCATCAAGTTCTTGTGTAAATCCACTAATTTGATTTCGAAGGCTCGTGACCATGGATGGTGGAAAGTAGCGCGGCAAAAACCGTAGAGTCATCTCATCCCAAGTATGAATTGAATTCTTCAGAAGACGATCAAACCATTTTTCGGCATGGTGGGATAAGGTGTGTGTAAGTGAAGGCGAAGGAAATCCATAGTAACCCCGGGCAACTTCATGCTTTGAGTAACGGTAATGAATTTGTCGAGGTGTTTGTTGGCATCATCATCCGGTAATCCGCGAAATGGACAAGTGTTTTGAACTTGTTGGATCATGTGATGCTTCAACGAAAACTCTGGAGCCGTGATTTGCATCGGCGCAATCGGTCCTCCTCGTCCATTCATCGTGGGTTGACAAAGGTCCTCCATCGTTCTAAGATCAGATGGGGGAACATTGTTGTTATTATTATTGTTGAGGTGCGGTGGGTTATTATTGTTGTTCACACCTGTCATATCTAAATCTTCATGAGTCTCGGGCTCTAGATAAGTTGAAGATCTAGTACACATACACCTGCAAAAGCAAAAGAAAAAGATACCAAAGAAATAGAGACTATATATGTACGTGTAAAAATAAAAATAAAGATCTTTTTGGGTTTTTGAAAATTTTTAATTTTTAAGGATTTTTGAAAAAAAAAATTTAATCAAGAAAATAACGTTCACGAGTGAACGGATCCCAAAATTCAACGCGTCTCTCACAAATAACCGTTAATCTTTACGAAAAGAGCCGGCAGCGGCGCCATTTGATACAAGGTTTTTGCCAAGTATAAAAATTTGTTCGTCCGATCTTTTCGAATTGAGAAAGGGAAAATGTGCGACTCAGTCGTCTTTTGATGGAAATAATATTTTTGGTTGTTGTAAAATTAAATTACAAGACGTTAACGTAAATGACGGTTAATTAAATCTAAAACTAATTAAAACTTAAATGGTGCAATATTAAAACTTTTAAAGTAAATTAATCAAATGACTTAAAATTAAAGCGTGACAAAAAATTAACTTGACAATGTAATAAAAATATAAACTTGAAATTTAAAATAAAGAAAAGCAATTAAAATGACTTAAAGAAAAATAGCGAGAAAATTAAATGCTTAAAAATAAAAAGAAAGTAAACAGAACCTGAGTCGGGATCCAAAACACTGTCACTATTCGGAATCCAATCTTACTCTTATCCTGAATAACAAACCTGCTGCTTATCCGGAATAAAACTGTCACTCTTATCCGGAATCACCAACCTGTTCCTTATCCGGAATACTCTGCTGCTACTTATTCGGAATAATCTTCAAATCAGCTTATCCGGAATCTTGGTTCCGAGGCTTATCCGGAATATAGACTGTCACTCCTTATCCGGAATATACTTCGGTTCCTTATCCGGAATAATCTGCTTACCCGGAATAATATTCTTACTCTTATCCGGAATCCACCAAACAAGGGCCTTATCCGGAATAATAAATCCACCCTTTCTCTTATCCGGAATACGTGCAACCTCCACTATCTGGAATACTGACAAGAACACTATCCGAAATAATTTGCCCTGCGGCTTATCCGGAATACCCAGAAATTCCTTATCCGGAATACACTCAAACTGCTTATCCGGAATAAGCAAAAGATAGCTTATCCAGAATAAACTTCCTAGCCTTTATCCGGAATAATCAGTGTGGAAACCTTGGTTTCCGGATCTTTGAAGCTACTAGGAATGATCATTGTTCATATGATTATACAATCAAAGCGGAATTAGAACAACAATCATTAACAAGGTGTTTAGGCACAAAACATGAATTAAAACACAATTGGATTGTTAATTATTTTGATAATCAACAACCACTAGACGTGTATACATTGAATCCCACGTCTAGTCGACACACACTTTAGGTTTATATTGTGAATGAATTATATGAATAAAACCTAAGACCCTTGGTTCCTTTTATAGTATAAGGATTAGGGTTTACAAGAGATAAGAATGAATAAACAAGTAAATCTTCTATTTAAATAAACTTATGCAGAATATCTTTGCATGTTTATCTAAATAGAAGCTTCCATAAGCTTCTTTGTCTACGTTTTGTCAATGCTTGAATTGCATGTAACAATGCTTAGATTGTACATGACAACTCTTGAGCTAACAACGCCTAATTTGCTCTTATCAACGCTTGATTAACTCTTGACAACGCTTGGACAATATCTTCATGTTTTCTTCGTATTTGAGTTTCTACCACATCAACTTTTTGACCCAACAATCTTCCCCTAGTTGATAGTGGCAAAACTCTATGTGTATCTCTTGTAAGTTGTACATGATCTTCAAATTGCTTCCCCTCAAGTGTAGCATGTATTTCTTCTTTTTGTCACATCAACAAGGAAGTAAACAATGTTGCAATCTTTGAAGATTCTCCAAATATAGCTCTATGTAATGATCTTGAAGAACAATTAATATAATATTTTTGATGTAGAAGTAGAATAACCCAACCTTGTGTTCCATGTCTTGTACTATCCACGTGATGAAAAACTTATACCTGGCAAATTATAAGTAGACCTCGATCCCTTGTCTATATTCTCATCCTTTGTGAGACACTGAGCACGATAATGTAACTCCTTCAAGTGTTATGACAAGTCTTCGTCACCAACCATGTAAAGCACGAACAAGTTACCTTTAAAGTCAATGTATGGTATCCATGACTTTAAGATATGATAGAACACAAACTCGCGAAAATCTTCTTCAATTATCAAACTTACCATAAGAATTCTTCCCCTTAAGCCAACACCTCTTCATGACGAAACTTATTCTTCATATCATATGTAAAAGTTATTGGATGGATAACTCTTTTACAAGGCTACCTCGATTACATAATGAAATCCAATAAATTTCCTCACGAATTGTTGTCAACTCGCATTAAAACCATTAATTCCGTTTAAAAATATCCGATCCATAAATATCATCATGATATTCTAAATTAAAACGGAGATTCCATGTACCTTCGTGTGTATAATCTACCTTTTTGGGTGCTTAAAACGTACCATTTTCTCAAACAGCAGCCTTCCTTGTGTTGTCCAATATCCTCTTCTGTCCAATATCTTTGGCAGATGTATTGTCCAATATCTTTGGCAGATGTATTGTCCAATATCGGACAATACGTGTCAGCGTTCAAAATCTCATATATCGGACAACACTGTCAACTCTATCAATGTTGACTTATTCTGTCAGCGTCAAACTTCTTCCTGTCAGCGTCAATTTAACCCTTTGTCAGCGTCAATAATCTGTTGACGTCATCTAGGGCTTGTATTCCATAAGAACAGTAAAGTAATATCTTCCATGTGATGATTTTCTTATATATTGTCCATAAATAACTCATATCTGCTCCATAATATACGTATGAAGAATAAATAAGTATCCCTATAAATCAGGCCATCACACGTCTTTAATCCAGACTGTTTTGCAGAAATCATTCTCGTGAATAATTAACTTCCAAGAAAAACTGATCTTTTACGTCCCTTTTAGAAGCCGATTGTTTAGGGAGTCCCACATAAACTTGATCTGCATAGTATTCTGCCAATCACACCTTTTGAATCGTGTGAACACAACAATATTTCCACCAATTAGAAAGCTTTAGTCGTGTGAACAGAAACTGGATCAAGTTAATAATGTTTCTGTGATTTTTCGTGTGAACTCAAAAATTTTCCACCAATAAGGATCTTGTAACCGTGTGAACAGAAGAATTTCTATTCTTCTTTTTGATCGTGTGAACATATTCTGAATTATCATGTTGGGATCGTGTGAGCTTGTTTTTCTTAACCAATCAAACATCATATTCTTCTTTAACGTGATCACATATAAACCAAAATTCGCTTGGCTTCTTTTTCACACGATCATAATCATCCTTTGAGTGTGATCTCATAGCAATGAACAGTGACATACTTATCAGCCACAAACCTTAAATCACATCTTTAATTTATCAAATCTAGGGTTTATAATTTATGCATCGAAACCCTAATTAGGGTTTGTAAATAAACCTAGATTGATTTTTCCATCATAACAGTCACAACTCCATAATCTTTCTGCTTTTTATGGTGATCTAGGGTTTGAAGAAACCCTAGTTCATGATTTCATGTGAAAAGCAAAAACATTAATACCTTTAAACAGTGAACTTCGACCTTGAATAACGTCTTCATTAAAGCTCAGATCGAAAATCCCTTCGGTAAGATTCTAGACACAAGTGCCAAGAATCTACAGTTCAAAAATCACAAAGATCCAACGGTTAACGAAGGAGAGATCGTGTTTTGAACATGGTTGTCCACAGAAAACTGCATTCACTCCCTGCTGACTTTGACGCCTAATAACTTTTGCCTGGGGATAAAACTCGACAATCCCTCCGGTGGATGTTTAGATCTATGTATGTAGAACACACATATAAAATTTCGTGACGATCCAACGGTTCAATCAAAAGTTATGACCTTCTGAATACTGCTGCACACACAAAAACGTCCAGAAAAACCCTAGATGGATTTTTCTTTTCTTCTCGAAACACGAACACCTTGTTGGTCCTAGCATCACGAGCCACGAGGCTCTGATACCAATTGTGGAAACCTTGGTTTCCGGATCTTTGAAGCTACTAGGAATGATCATTGTTCATATGATTATACAATCAAAGCAGAATTAGAACAACAATCATTAACAAGGTGTTTAAGCACAAAACATGAATTAAAACACAATTGGATTGTTAATTATATTGATAATCAACAACCACTAGACGTGTATACATTGAATCCCACGTCTAGACGACACACACTTTAGGTTTACATTATGAATGAATTATATGAATAAAACCTAAGATCCTTGGTTCCTTTTATAGTATAAGGATTAGGGTTTACAAGAGATAAGAATGAATAAACAAGTAAATCTTCTATTTAAATAAACTTATGCAGAATATCTTTGCATGTTTATCTAAATATAAGCTTCCATAAGCTTCTTTGTCTACGTTTTGTCAATGCTTGAATTGCATGTAACAATGCTTAGATTGTACATGACAACTCTTGAGCTAACAATGCCTAATTTGCTCTTATCAACGCTTGATTAACTCTTGACAACGCTTGGACAATATCTTCATGTTTTCTTCGTTTTTGAGTTTCTACCACATCAACTTTTTGACCCAACAATCAGAAGGTACCCTTATCCGGAATGCGAGGTTGGATCCTTATCCGGAATATTAGGTACTTACCACTATCCGGAATAATTGAACTTGGTGTTGTTCCGGAAAGAAGGGTTGTGTCTTGTTCGGAATAATAGGGTTTTAAATAATCCGGATAACGAAAATGAGCAAATAAGCTACAAACTAAAATTAAGCTAAAAACAATTAAGCACTTAACTAAAAACTTAACCAAATCAAACTTAAGAAAAAGCTATTAAGTAAAAATTTAAAAACTTTTAAAAACACTAAATAACAAAAATATTTAAAAACAACTTTTTATAAAATTTAACTAATAAGCACTTGATTAAATTTAAGAAAAACACAATAAGCTATAAAATCAATAAGCTAACACAATCATAAACATAAAAACATGACAAGTAATCAAATAAGCACATAAACATAAAGATTAAATAAAGAACAAGAAAGGTAGAATGAGAGATTAATTAAAACTTGATTAAAATTAAGATTCAACAATTAAAGTAAAGACAAGAATTAAAAGCTTACAAATTTAAGGTGCAAGACAAGAAATTAAAGGTGCAATTAAGAAAAGTGCAAGTAATTAAAATGGAAGACTAGTTTGTCAAAATAGCCAACACCTCCTAATGTGAGATTAAGAGGGTATTTATAGTGATTAGGGAAGGTTAAGCATGTGTTGCTTCTTTCTTTCTTTCTTTCTCGTCTTTTCGTCTTCTAGATTCTTTGACTTTTTCGACTTTGTCTCGGGATTAATAAACTCGTCTTATAATTTCTTCATTAATTTAGACTTGAGTTCTTCGGCTTTTATTAAACTTCCGTCTTTAGACTTTTCTTCGATAAATCTTCATATCAGGCTTTGGACTTCCGTTCTTTTTGTACTCTTGATCTTTCGACTTTGTCTTTTGTCTTTTTCTCCGATAAAAGCCCGTGAAAGCCCATGTTTTCTTCCCTTTTTCACATTTCGGTCCTAAATCACAATAAAAACACAAACCACGCATAATTCTGACATTTACGACATAAAATACACGTTTCAGCTTGGTTATTATTATAGTTAAGTGGTAAAAGGATGGGTGTTTTCACACCTATCACAATGGTAAAACAATAACCATTTTTTTGTTACATATCACTATTTTCAATTGCTTCATAAACATTTGGGGGTTTCTTATAGGAATCACATAAACAACATGCAATGGAAAAATAATTAAGAAAATCTTTAATCTAAACATATATATACTAATTGATCATAATCAACATCGGCTGTGAAAGGATCGATTAATATAAAAACCAATCATTAATATACTTATATTAACAATTACTATGTTAAACTAACAGATCATCATAAAATCATAGTTTCATATAATCGTTAATTTAAAAATCGGTACCTGGATATCTTAATCGTTCGAAAAGGATGATAGGATTGACAGTTTTGGAAAAAAATCTTAATGCGACGTATGATGTTATTAATATGGGTTTTCGTTACTAATGTAGTGGTGGTTGTAAATTTAAGTTTTAACCCTTTAAGATATACAATTTAACAATGACTTATTTATAACTTTTATTTTCTTTAACATCCACAAACAATCGACAAGTAATTTATATTTGTGTAGATTTGGAATCTGTACTTTAACACTTACTCCTTTAAAATCCTAACAAACCCATACGCGTGGTACACGGTTGACAAGGTTCGCGTTGATTTTCTTTGGATGGATCCGAAAGCGAACAAACTCTACTTCATCATTTACGATAAACATGTATGTTTAAATAATTTTTTTAAAAACGAGTTCCTTTGAATCACATATACTAACCGTTAAGACTTTTTACTGCATTATTGTCTTGCCTCGAAAGATCGTATCATAAATTATATGCCGTCAGGCGATCCCGCAGCTATGCGTGGGTAATCGCCTACCTATTTATCAATTTGTATAATGTAAGTATGGTTGGATTCAAACTTGCACCAATTGTATATCTGCCGCTAAAAATTCTCGCACACTTTGTAAACTTGGGAGTCCCGACTTTTATATCATATGGTGCGAGACTTTCCATTGCATTATAGTCATACCTCGATATATAGTATCGTTAATTATATGCCGCCAGGCAATTCCGAAGCTATGCGCGGGTAACGTCTAGTATATTAAAAAATAAAAATCAAAACACACTCATAGAGTATCTAATAACTTTAAACTAAATCACTTGGCATCAAAGACATAACAATATTTTTTTTATGTACAACTATTTTATATATCAAACTCTATAACACCCCATTTTAATAAATGGAATGTCACGCGTGATTATGGCGTGTCATCAAAGAATACAAGGATAAATGTCTAAACATTACATGACCATAAAGGAAATACCGGAATCAAACATCGGTACCCCAAAAGTAGAACTCATCACACACAAACATAAGTACTGTAAATGAAAGGACTAAACAATGTCCATGGAAATGAGTATCAATGTATAAAGAAATGCATAAAGTAAAGAAGGCTAGGAAGCTTCCAATCCATATGCAAGTACGCTTAAAGTCTACGAGCGTCCCTGAGTACCTGCCGTTTTGGGAACATGAAAAGGAAAACGGCTGAGCATAACGCTTAGTGCACGGATATACAAATATAGCATGAATAATATAAGCAAATAAACATGAAGCAGCAGAAAAGACTAAGTCCTGGATAACCTGGTTATATCTTAGTAAAACTGGTTTTATAGTTTGAAAAGCCTTATGTTTATCTTGTAAAAACTGTTTAACATATTTACCATTAGCCAATGTAGGTCATGAATTATCAACGTGCATGAATACTTGGAGGGGTGACCTCATCATGCAAATTAGAGGGGCTGCCTCTAATTTAATATACTGGTTTGGGTAGGAGGGATCAGCTCCTTGTGAAGGATGCAAGGCACACACCACATTCACACTGAATAATCTACTAAAAACATGTAAACTAGGATGCACCCATACGCCCCACCTGATAATAATAATATGGCCAAAAGCTGAAGGGACGCCACGAGCTATCACTCCGCCGTGGTGAAGTCATAACACTAGTGCCTCCAGTGTTATGGTAATGGTACCTCTATAACTAGGTGAAACTGGTCATGCATGTATATGGCTTTAGATATTCTAATTAAACATAAGCAATTCAAAAACATATAAAACATATACCGGGGAAAACAGTTGGCTGCTTACGGGAAATCCTAATAAGGAAGAATGTCCATACTAAAAGGACGGAGAATCCGTACCTTATGTCTAGTGAACGAAGAAGACGAACGGAAGAGAGTCCTACTACGGTATCACTAATGCTACATAAATACATACGTGTATAAGTATCTGATTACTGAGTACGTAACTGGTTTTATAACATATCTTAGCTTGTTTTATATGTTCATGTCATGTTTTACTGATTTAAGCTTTATACTGTGTTTATCATGTATTCTGACCATTCTGTTTAAGTATTTCTTGTATTTCATGTATTATTATACTTGTTGTGTAATAATAAGTAACTTTATAGAAATAGCAGGTTTCCTAAAATAGAAAGTTTCCAAAAATAGAAAGTTTCCAATAATAGAAAGTTTCAAAAAATAGAAAGTTTCCAAAAATAGATTAACTGCTTAAAATAGATAAGTTTCTAAAAATAGAAAGTTTCCATAAATATATTAGTTGCCTTAATTAATTAAGTTTCTAAAATTAGAAAGTTTCCATAATTAGATATAAGCTGGATTATTAAGCTAATTATATAAGCTTAAGTGTTTACTGAATAATATTCTAAGTCATGTAATTAAATAGTATAGTTTATTAATTATTTCATGTGAATTAAATAAACTATAGCTTAAGTATTTAATTAAATATAACATGATTTAGTTAAATAAAGGAAAATATACTTAGGTTAAAACATGTATTATTATCTATTAATAATATAACCTAAGTCATGTAAATTAATTAATTATAAGTCATGATTTTAATAATTAATTAATTATATAGTCTAATTAAATGATAAATACTTAGGTTAAGGTTCATGTATTAATAATAAAATTAATAACCTAAGTCATGTAAATTAAATTAATCATGTTCATGTTTTTAATTAATTTAATTTAAGTCTTGTAAAAAAAATAAACTTGTAAAAAAAATATTTAACCTTGTAAAAATAACTCATGAACCGGACCGTGTTTTAACCCGTGAACCGGACCCAAATGCACCCTTGATCAACCTAGCCACCGGCTAGCCAAGGGTTCCCACCGGCTAGCCGGTGTTCCCCTTGCTGCTGTGGCCTATCGGAGCCAAATATACCCCGACCTAGGTCGGGGTTTCCCTTCTTGCTGCTGTCGAGACAACAAGACACCAAACCAAGACCTTGAGGTCTCGGTGGTGCGAATAAAACCCAAGCCGAGACCCCCTTTCGGACTCGGTTCTTGCGTCGGCCACAAACAAACACCCCTTCCTTTATTAATTTACCCCATGATTAAAATAACATGTGTTTACTTGTTTTTAATTTGTTATTAAAAACATTCATGATTTCATGTGATTAATAAATCAAAAACATAAAAAAAGGTTTGGGGTTTATACCGATCACGTGAATCAAAGAATGATGAACACACAACGATCCTTGCAATAAATCGAACACCAAAATCAACCGAAACACCCCTTTGGTGTGAGTATACCCGGCGGCCAAAGAGCAAAGAGAAAAAAAGATTTAGGGTTTTTCTTGTTTTCAATATTTAATTATTATGAAAATAACTTTTCCCCTAAATCCCTTGTTTAGTAAAAATTTATGGGCTTGGCTGTCACACCCCACCATGGCGGAATATGGGGCGCGACGTATGGATATCATCACAACATGGCGTGTCTATAGAGATAATTAAATGAACTAAGAAAGTCATAAAATGGTGACACAAATGTCATGACAATATCTCAACAATGCGGGAGTCTATGCAAGTAGGTAACAGTCCTACCACTTACCCGAGACAAACAATTAACATAAACAAAGCAAACATATAGGTGTCAATAGTATCACTTATTAAACAAGCAAAAGAAGCTAAGAAGGAATGAGGATCTCCTTCTAAATGCATTTCTACGCAACTCCAAATCCTAGCCACTTATGTTCTCACTCTTAACCATAATATCACCTGAAAGAGACACTAAAACACGTCAACATAAAGTTGGTGAGAGTCATAGGTTTAGACTCCAACCTCAAATCAGTTATAATAAGCTGTGAATAACCACCAACAATAAAAATATATGGACAATGTGTTACAAATGTGCATTAACAACTAACAATTCAAGATTAATCATACCAAACCAATTCCAAGGCTCCAAGCCTTTCCAAACACCATGGTCCCATAGGCGCCCATACACCTATGAACCAATTCCAAGGCCCCGCCTTGTCAACATCCCCTTGGTACCAAGTCAAATCACAAAACAATCATGAATCAATTAGCAGTTAATCACATACGTACACACAAGTTCATCACCAATCATAAAACATTCACAGCAACAATTTATAAAAACCATAACGAGTGTCACTTCCATCCCATCTGGAAGTCAAAATCATTAAAAGATATGGGACTATGAAACTCACCTGATCAAGCTTCTCCAAATATCCACGCTCTAGAGAAAATCTAAACACACAAACATATACAATCAAGACATGAACCACATACCAAAATGGCTCATCAATCTATGATGGATATATAACCTTATCCTACAACTTAATCTCATTTACGTGTTATAAACATCCCATTACACCCCTTTATAATCCCTTAACATAGTTAAGTTTATAACCCGTCCCGTTAACATTTTACCCAAAACAGTCTCGTTTGTCATACTTCAAACTATGGGTCGAACACCCCCTTAACACAAATAATATGTCCTGTAAAAGAAACCCTATGTCCTTACATGTGTTAGCTAACTCTACTATTTGGCCACAACCTTAAAGCTACTGTTAAAGCCTCCATATATATATATATATATATATATATATATATATATATATATATATATATATATATATATATATATATATATATATATATATATATATATATATATATATATATATATATATATATATATATATATATATATATATATATATATATATATATATATACTTTTACCTATCCAGAATTTACTGATTTTGAACATATGAAAAGTTGGTAATGATCAGAGGGTTTTCCACTATCTCAATTGATTAGCCCTCTTCCAGATATCTTATATAACATATTAAAAAATTCTCATGTTCGTTTGAAAGTCCAATTGTACTCCTAAGTACCCTAACTACCTTAAAACATTAAATTAAACCTGACTGATTTCAAAAATGTTTTGACCTCCGACTGTTGTAACCTGTTTTTGACCCACTTCCCGACCTCCAATTCAGTTCTCGTTTCTTGCATTTGAAAGCCAATTCAATTACCTATCCAGGGACTACAAGATCGCAATCTAAAAGTTTGTAGAACTCTAGATATGATCAATACATGGACCAAAAAGTCTGCCCAGTTTTTAATTATGAATTTAATTAAACTAACCTAATTAATTATTCATAATTTATTTAATCACAAGCCCTAATTATTCTAATCATTGTTATATCATTAGAATACATATTTTATAATAAACTCTAACCAAAATCCATCATATAATGATTAAGAATGAATTGAAAACAATTAAATTAAAAAGAGATTGAAGGTTTTTACCTTAAGAATAATGGAAGACACAAAAACTTATGAAGAACCCTAAAACACAAAAAATGTCGACCCTTTGATCTCCAGGGATTATGTTTGTTTTTTTTATCTTAGTTAACACTTTATATAGTTAAAAATACTAATCATAACCCAAGTATAATTGCCATATATAATTTCCCTACTTTTTCTCTTTTTCTTTTCCTTTTTTTTCACCTAACCATCCTATACACCTTATATTTCGTTTTTTTTTATTTTTATTATTAATAATTATATTAATAATGTTACCTTAATTTTACTTAATGTATTTCCGCTCCTAAAACCTCCAAAACTTCAAAACCGTAGCGTGTACCGTAAAAGATGTAAAATATACAGTTTTATAAAAACTCTTAAAATATGAAATAAACTAATTAAATAAGTCCTAAATAGCTTAAAATCATCCCAAAAAATACTCTCGTGACTAATTACCTCATCTGAGACCTCTAAATGCTTAACCTTAAATCGTAAAAATACGATTTTCTATAATACATATACGTATACGTAAAACCACTAAATAACACCATGTTATTTCATAGTCACTACTATGTGAGCTCATGAACATGAAAAATCACACATCGTTTCACTCACAAGGTACCCCGTACCCGAAAACGATGTCCAAACCACACTCTATTCACACCAAATACCACGTAAACACATAAAGACACACATCATCACGAAATATGCACAAAAATAAAACTAAGTGCCGAACCTCAAAGCCGCGGTTGTCACATTGGCCCTTTTCTCTTGTTGTGTCCGCGGGTAAGGGGCCCACATGGGGGTAACCCGAACATTTTCTGTGTCTAAATAATAAGTGTGTTCTCGTGTTCGTGTTTTACGTAATTTAATTAATTATCGTTCGTGACTTAATATATTTATTCATGATCGTAATAAATATACATACATACGTAATACTAAGCTCGTGATTAATTTACGTTCATGATTTCATGTTCGTGATTATAATTATTACTGAAATAATTATCGTGTGTTAATACTTATCGTGTTATAACACGTACGTAATACTTGTAATTCTTGTTCGTTAAACGCAAACGTGTAATAAAAGGAAAGTTCTAATCATGTACGTACTATCGTAAGGGTACTATTCATAGTAAAAGCATGCGGGTTTTACAACTCTTCCCCCCTAAAAAGAATAATTTGTCCCCGAATTATAGATAAAGTAAACTGGAAAAGAATAACATACCCAAATTCAAAATATGAAATGAGGGTAAGAAGCCCGGATAGACTCCTCTGTTTCCCAAGTGGCTTCCCGCTCGGTATGATCCCTCCAAAGGATTTTGACGAATGGAACCGTCTTCCTTCTCATGACTCGTTCTTGTCTGTCAAGAACTCGTTCGGGTTCTTCTATGAAAGTGAGATCTTCACGAATCTGTTCTAGTGGATACTGAACCATGTGAAGGGGATGATACTGGTACCCTCTGAGTAAGGACACATGGAAAACATTGTGAACATGAGAAAGCTGCGGAGGTAACGCTAAACGGTAAGATACTTCACCGACTCGTTCAATGATATCAAACGGTCCGATAAATCGAGGGCTGAGCTTCCCTTTTATTCCAAAATGTCTAACACCACGTGCCGGCGAAACCTTAAGGAAAACGTGATCTCCTACTTTAAAATGTAAGTCCCTACGATGCTTGTCTGCGTAACTCTTCTGACGTGACCGTGCTTCTTACAGTTTCTGCTTAGCTACTGCGACCTTCTCATTAGTCAGTTCTATGATTTCTGGTCCTTCAAGTGTTCGCTCACCAACCTGATCCCAGCAGATTGGGGCGCGACACTTTCTGCCATACAACATCTCGAAAGGAGTATACTTGATACTTGCGTGCCAACTGTTGTTGTATGCAAACTCCACCAAACAGATGTAATCGTCCCAATCACCCGTCCATTCCAACGCACATGACCTCAACATGTCTTCCAATGTCTGAATCGTTCGCTCTGACTGTCCGTCTGTTTGAGGATGAAAAGCCGTGCTAAGCTTAAGTTGTGTACCCCAAGCTTTCTGCAGACTTCTCTAGAATCGCGAAGTGAAACGAGGATCTCTGTCTGAGACGATGCTGGATGAAGCACCGTGAAGTCTCATGATCTCCCTTCTATAAGTATCGGCGAGTTAACTGACCGAATCTTCCTTGCGGATCGGTAAGAAATGAGTTGATTTGGTAAGTCGATCAACGATAACCCAAATAGCATCGTGCTTCCTCTTTGTCAGCGGAAGACCAGTAACAAAATCCATGGTGATCTTGTCCCACTTTCACTCTGGGATATCTAACGGTTGAAGAAGATCGCCAGACCGTTGATGCTCGATCTTAACCTGCTGGTAGGTAAGACATTTGGAGACGTAAGTAGAAACATCCTGTTTCATACCACTCCACCAAAAGTGCTGCTTGATGTCATGGTACATCTTGGTCGAACCAGGATGAATAGAGAATGGGGAGATATGAGCCTCAGCTAACAATGCTTCCCGAAGTTCTTGATCATCAGGAACACAAAGTCTCGTGTCCTGCCATAAGATACCATCTGCATCTACTCGAAATTCTGTCTGCTTCTCCAAATTCTGAATTATTGCCTAGATTTCTCCATCATCTTTCTATGCCTCCTTGATCTTAGAGAGAAACTCGGGTTCTACTCTAAGATTAGCCTAGTAACCGTGCTGTCTACGTACCATGATCTCCATGTCTAGTCGCTCCAAGTCTCTAATGATTTCCTCTTTTATCTCAATGTCGTTGATCATTCCGGACTTCTTGCTAAGTGCATCTGCCACTACATTCGCCTTGCCGAGATGATACTGCAGATTAATGTCATAATCCTTCAACAGCTCTAACCATCTCCTCTGTCTCATGTTCAATTCACGCTGAGTGAAGATATACTTCAAGCTCTTGTGGTCCGTGAAAATGTCACATGATTCTCCATACAAGTAGTGCCTCAATATCTTCAATGCAAACACGACTGCTGCAAGTTCCAAGTCATGCGTAGGGTAATTTTTCTCATAAGGCTTAAGTTGCCGTGAAGCGTACGCGATCACTTTCCCATGTTGCATGAGAACACAGCCACGTCCCTTCCTTGATGCATCACTGTAGATTTGAAATCCACCCGTACCAGATGGGAGAGTAAGAATCGGTGCAGATACTAACTTCTGCTTCAGGTCTTCAAAGCTCTTCTCTCGTTCTTCAGTCCAGACGAATTTCTCCCCTTTCCGCATCAGTTTGGTCGATGGTAGTGCTAAACGGGAAAATTTCTCCACGAACCTACGGTAATAACCAGCTAAGCCTAGGAAACTGTGGACTTCAGTCGCTGATGTCGGCCTCGGCCACTTAGTAATAGCCTCAACCTTTGCTAGATCCATAGTGATTCCTTCTCCTGATACAATGTGACCTAAGAATGCCACCTTGTCTAACTAGAATACGCACTTGGAGAATTTAGCATACAGCTGCTTCTGGCAAAGAATTTGTAGTACTGTACGAAGATGGTCTTCATGTTCCTCCTTTGACTTAGAGAAAATCAGGATGTCGTCAATGAAGACAATGACGAACTTGTCCAGAAATTCATGGAAGATTCTGTTCACCAAATCCATGAACACTGTTGGAGCATTGGTAAGGCCAAATGGCATGACTACAAATTTGTAGTGGCCATAGCGTGTACAGAAAGCAGTCTTGGCAATGTCCTGCTCCTTAACCCATAGTTGATGATAGCCTGACCTTAGATCAATCTTGGAGAAATGTTTGGCCCCTTAGATTTGGTCAAACAGATCGTCTATACGTGGTAGTGGATACCTATTCTTGATGGTAATCTTTTTGAGCTCGCGATAGTCTATGCAAAGACGCATACTGCCGTCCTTCTTCTTAACGAATAAGACCGGTGCGCCCCATGGAGATGCGCTCGGTCGAATAAAGCCTCGTTCCAGAAGTTCTTGTAATTGATCCTTCAGCTCCTTCAACTCTATGGGAGCCATGCGATAAGGAGCCTTGGAAATCGGCTCAGCTCCTGGGATGAGCTCGATATTAAATTCTACTTCACGTGCAGGTGGTATGCCCGAAAGTTCTTCTGGAAATACATCTGGAAATTCTGACACTATCGACTGATCCTAAATTGATGGAGATTCAACATCCATGTCATGAACAGTAGCTAGGTAACCCTCGCAACCATGTGAAAGTAGTGCACGTGATTGCAGGGTTGAAATGATTTGTACAGACCTGCCGGGTACGAACCCGTTATGAATGTACTCTGGAGCATTAACATCACCGAAGATAATTTGATATGAATGGAAATCTATGGTAGCATGATGCTTGGATAGCCAATCCATGCCCAAAATCATGTCAAAATCATTTATGTCCAGTGGAAGTGCGTCAATAGCACGAACCTTGTCGTCAAACTCTAGGGGAAGGTTCTTGCACACATGGGTTATGCGTACAGAGTCTCTCAAAGGCGTGAAAATACTCAGTATATTCTCTAGTGGCATGGGGAGTATCCTAACATTCTTGGCATAAGCAGTAGAAATGACCGAGTGAGTAGCACCCGTATCAAACAGAACACATGCGACTTGACCATACATATACATGATTCCAATGATGGTACCTGTAGACTTGTTGGCCTGATCGCGAGATGTCGTGTTAACGCGTCCACTAGTAGGAGGCGGCTTGGTATCAGCATGTCCCGATGTACCCTCCATCTTGCCCTTGCGGAAATCCTTCATGTGGTGGCCAGGAAGACCACACTTGTAGCATGCGTCGGTGTCATGACAACATGGCCCTGGGTGACCACGGTGGCAAGTAGAGCAAAGAGGATGAGTATATCCTCCAGCAGGTGTCCTGACTGGCTGAGAGCCTGATAAAACAATTTACATGAGACATGATAATAGGTACCAAGGACAATGTGGATAATCGTAAGATTAAATATTAGTGATAGCTGGACGGTTAGGCTGTGAACCTCTCTGGTTATGGTCCTTATAGTTACCATGATTCCTGGTAGAAGATTTGCTAATGTGTCAGAATTAAGAATCATAACATGTAATCATAAGAAAATGTGTAAGTATAAGGACCTGCTGTTGTTGGAGTGTCCAACGTTGTTACGGTAATTATCATTACCGCCATGCTTATCCGTAGCAGAACAGTCGTTAGTCTGACCGTTTCCCTTGGGCTGATTAGGCTGTTGCTGAGTAGCCGGCTGAGACCGGTCCCCAGTCTTCTGCCTGGAAGATACAATTTTAAGAGATGAAATATTGACATATACTGAACGAATACGGATTGGTCACCGCTAAATACGAATGTTTACCTCTTATCGGGTCTCTCTGCTTCCCCGAACTCATCTCTTTCCTGCAACATCTCCAACTTACGCGCTGCATCGGCCACTTGTGCTACCGTGTCTAACGGAGCACCTTCTAAGTTATTCGTAATTATTGGAGAAAGGGCCCAACGAAAATGTTGTGCCTGCTCTTCCGTGGTGCCCGCAGCTGCTCTCAGGACACCAGCGAACCGAAGGAAACACTGCATGAAATTATTATTGTTTTCCTCATGTCGCTGTCTAATAGTGTATTATTCTCTCATGAGCCTATTCCTTCCTTCCGTGGGGAAGATGTGAGGTGGGGGAGGATAGTTGTCGTTCTAATGAAGGATGTCTTGCAAGTCTGCATTGGCAGCCGCAACCATCCAGATATTGTGTGGGTTTGCCATCTGACAGTATGACGTAAAATACATGATTAAACTGATTAAAACATAAACTATATACATGAAAAATAATTTATACCAATAAATCATGAGAAAAGTTTTATGCAGGAAAACTAGTACATGAATGCATGATGCAGTTTTATGAAAACTTTTGTATGCGCAAGAGTGAATGCTTATGGTCAGTTCACTCAAAACAAAAGACATGGCGAGGGGACGCCTATGGGTCGGTCCCAAATTTAAAAGTTTCGATAAATCACATGCGACTAAATAGGGTGAGTCCTGTACCAACCATTACTTAGTCATAAACCTGCGACAATGACATATATATGTATGCATGAAAATGATGAATGCATGAAAACCGACTGTCAGTTATAGGAAGACCATAGTGACTACCCACTAATCACAGGTCGTGTTTTGAGAGCCTACAGGTCGAAGCCTTGGTTCTGATACCATAATTGTAACACCCCATTTTGATAAATGGAATGTCACGCGTGATTATGGGATCAAAGCATACAAGGATAAATGTCTAAACATTACATGACCATAAAGGAAATACCGGAATCAAACATCGGTACCCCAAAAGTAGAACTCATCACACACAAACATAAGTACTATAAATGAAAGGACTAAACAATGTCCATGGAAATGAGTATCAATGTATAAAGAAATGCATAAAGTAAAGAAGGCTAGGAAGCTTCCAATCCATATGCACGTACGCTTAAAGTCTACGAGCGTCCCTGAGTACCTGTCGTTTTGGGAACATGAAAAGGAAAACGGTTGAGCATAACGCTCAGTGCACGGATATACAAATATAGCATGAATAATATAAGCATATAAACATGAAGCAAGGGAAAAGACTAAGTCCTGGATAACCTGGTTATATCTTAGTAAAACTGGTTTTATAGTTTCAAAAGCCTTATGTTTATCTTGTAAAAACTGTTTAACATATTTACCATTAGCCAATATAGGTCATGAATTATCAACGTGCATGAATACTTAGAGGGGTGACCTCGTCATGCAAATTAGAGGGGCTGCCTCTAATTTAATATACTGCTTTGGGTAGGAGTGATCAGCTCCTTGTGAAGGATGCAAGGCACACACCACATTCACACTGAATAATCTGCTGAAAACATGTAAACTAGGATGCACCCATACGCCCCACCTGATAATAATAATATGGCCAAAAGCTAAAGGGATGTCACGAGCTATCACTCCGCCGTGGTGAAGTCATAACACTGGTGCCTCCAGTGTTATGGTTATGGTACCTCCATAACTATGTGAAACTGGTCATGCATGTATATGGCTTTAGGTATTTTAATTAAACATAAGCAATTCAAAAACATATAAAACATATAGTGAGGAAAATAGTTGGTTGCATACGGGAAATCCTAATAAGGAAGAATGTCCATACTGAAAGGACGGAGAATCCGTACCTTATGTCCAGTGAACGAAGAAGACGAATGGAAGAGAGTCCTACTTCGGTATCACTAATGCTACATAAATACATACGTGTATAAGTATCTGATTACTGAGTACGTAACTGGTTTTATAACATATCTTAGCTTGTTTTATATGTTCATGTCATGTTTTACTGATTTAATCTTTATACTGTGTTTATCATGTATTCTGTCTATTCTGTTTAAGTATTTCTTGTATTTCATGTATTATTATACTTGTTGTGTAATAATAAGTAACTTTATAGAAATAGTAGGTTTCCTAAAATAGAAAGTTTCCAAAAATAGAAAGTTTCCAAAATAGAAAGTTTCCAAAAATAGAGAGTTTCCAAAAATAGATTTATTGCTTAAAATTGATAAGTTTCTAAAAATAGAAAGTTTCCATAATTAGATTAGCTGCCTTATTTAATTAAGTTTCTAAAAATAGAAAGTTTCCATAATAAGATATAAGCTGGATTATTAAGCTACTTATATAAGCTTAAGTGTTTACTGAATAATATTCTTAGTCATTTAATTAAATAGTATAGTTTATTAATTATTTCATGTGAATTAAATAAACTATAGCTTAAGTATTTAATTAAATATAACATGATTTAATTTAATAAAGGAAAATATACTTGGGTTAAAACATGTATTATTATCTATTAATAATATAACCTAAGTCATGTAAATTAATTAATTATAAGTCATGATTTTAATAATTAATTAATTATATAGTCTAATTAAATGATAAATACTTAGGTTAAGATTCATTTATTAATAATAAAATTAATAACCTAAGTCATGTAAATTAAATTAATCATGTTCATGTTTTTAATTAATTTAATTTAAGTCTTGTAAAAAAAATAAACTTGTAAAAAAAATATATTTAACCTTGTAAAAATAACTCATGAACCGGACCGTGTTTTAACCCGTGAACCGGACCCAAATGCACCCTTGATCAACCTAGCCGCCTGCTAGCCCAGGGTTCCCACCGACTAGCCGGTGTTCCCCTTGCTGTCGTGGCCTATCCGAGCCAAACATACCCCGACCTAGGTCGGGGTTTCCCTTCTTGCTGCTGCCGAGACAACAAGACACCAAACCGAGACCTTGAGGTCTCGGTGGTGCGAATAAAACCCAAGTCGAGACCCCCTTTGGGGCTCGGTTCTTGCGTCGGCAAAAAAAACACCCCTTGACGTTTATTAATTTACCCCATGATTAAAATAACATGTGTTTACTTGTTTTTAATTTGTTATTAAAAACATTCATGATTTCATGTGATTAATAAATCAAAAACATAAAAAAAAGTTTAGGGTCTATACCAATCACGTGAATCAAAGAATGATGAACACGCAATGATCCTTGCAATCAATCGAACACCAAAATCAACCGAAACACCCCTTTGGTGTGAGTATACCCGGTGGCCAAAGAGCAAAGAGAAGAAAAAGATTTAGGGTTCTTCTTGTTTTTAATATTTAGTTATTATGAAAATAACTTTTCCCCTAAATCCCTTGTTTAGTAAAAGTTTATAGGCTTGTCCCTTTCTCTTGTTGTGTCCGCGGGTAAGGGGCCCACATGGGGGTAACTCGAACATTTTATGTGTCTAAATAATAAGTGTGTTCTCGTGTTCGTGTTTTACGTAATTTAATTAATTATCGTTCGTGACTTAATATATTTATTCGTGATCGTAATAAATATACATACATACGTAATACTAAGCTCGTTATTAATTTACGTTCATGATTTCATGTTCGTATGTTCGTGATTATAATTATTATTGAAATAATTATCGTGTGTTAATACGTAATAAATACTTATCGTGTTATAACACGTACGTAATACTTGTAATTCTTGTTCGTGAAACATAAACGTGCTATAAAAGGAAAGTTTTAATCATGTACGTACTATCGTAAGGGTACTATTCATGGTAAAAGAATGCAGGTTTTACAAACTCTCTATCACAAATATTTGACAGATATCAATAACTACTTAAATGAAAAATATATTGACACCTACATTTTTAGATTTCCTTTAAACAAGGCGAATATTGACACGCTTTTGACAAACATATAAGTTTTTAAAAAAAATCCGTCAATTAACATACATCTAGAAAAAATTTACAAAGCTCTCTTAACCTACTATGTGCTTTAAAAACTACTTTAAAGTTTTTATTTTTTTAGAACGGCAAATTTTACAACTCACACCAACTATCTCACAATTTCTATCTCACATGTCTCCACCGAGACTTGAACCCACAACCTTGAGGTTAGAGGGCAACTCACATACCGCTAGACCAAAAGGACTTTGGTTATCAATGACAACTTTGATAAAAGAAAATAACGACGATTACATCTTTGGATTGCCAATAAACCAAGACAAATATTTATACGCTTTTGACATACGTACGAGTTTAATATTCATTTAAAAAAATATATTTACAAGACAAACTCTTAATCTATCTATGAGCTTAAAAAACTACCCTAGACTTTAATGAACTATAAATATGTAGAAGTGTAGATGCTCAAAAAGCTAATTACGAAAAATGTATAATGTTTTATTTCTTACAAAAATTATCAGCTACACGACTATGGAAATACAGTTTTAAAAAAGAGAAAAAATAATCTCGATGCAAAGAACGAGCATTATTCTTTTTCTAGACAAACAAAAACAATCTGTACAAAAACTACCATGAGCTATTTATTATTTAAAACTTTTTAGATTACTAACTTTACTCATCAAACATAGAAGATACATCTACCGACTTATTCAAACAAAATACTACTGAAGAGATCGTTACATTACGAATCAATACTGACATACATATGAGTTTATAAAAATAGTTGAAAGTTAATTTATATATTTAAAAATTCTTATGTAAACAACTTTAAGGTTATTTTTCCTTTCAAACTCAGCCACTGACACAAACAACCTTTTGCATTATATCGGTCTACTGCACCATTAGTTTGACATGATCCGTAGCAATGCACGGGCGAAAAATCTCGTTTATTTATTAAAGATCGTAGAATCACTTATTAAATGTAATATATTCATTTATTTATCGGTAAAAATTAACATTTTAACTCTTTTATACGTATTAAAATTCAAAAAAAAAATAAACATCCGATAATATCTTTTCTTGACTTTGTTCCTGATTTTGAAACCCACCACTTATAGAAAATGGTTTCAAAGTTTTGGTCCCAATTTTCAATTTTAAAATCGGCTAATCAAACAACTACAATGAAAATGAAAGTCATTCTTTTATAACGACCTCCAACTAATCAAAATTTCAAAAGATATTTTGGTTTGAGTGATAATTTGCACACTTTATAAATTTATTAGCACATTTTAAAATTTGTGTGTCATGACTATTATACCCTTAATATATACACAATCACTAAATAATGTAAGGGGTATAAATGTCAAGACACACACAATTTGAGTGTGCTAATAAATAAGTGGAGTGTGCAAATCACAACTCTTTTGGTTTCCTTCCGTCTGTGATTGTTAATTTTTTTTTTTTTTTTGAAACAGTTAGCTAAAATCCAACAAACACCCTTCTCCAATTCAAGGTTTAATCCATATAGGGCCCAGGCCCATCCTTAAAAATGTCAGTGCGTGCTTTTGCCTTCGGTGTTGGTCACCCATCATCCGAGTGCAATTACTATTTTTTTTTCTTGAAACAAAAGTCATACGAGCTCATTCAGAGGCAATGCATAACAATTGACACTAACATTAATGGTGTATTTTTAAATTTTATTTTCGTTTACAGAGTTGTCACGAGATTAATCTCAATGTATTAAACACAAAGTAAGTTGTAGCACAAGAAGAATCTCTTAATTTTGCAAGAAATATTTGATTTAATGGCTACAGTTGCAGCACAAGAAGATTTTTTTTTTTTTAAATTCAAATAGAGCCATATGTTAGTTGATTGGAATGCAGGCTCTATAATAGAGTCCGTTTTCAAAACCAAATTTATTTGCTTCTCCAATTAAGTCCCCTCCCCTTTGAGCCTCTATGAAAAATTTCGACCGGGCTTTATGGCCTTTTTTTAGTAGTGGTAGTCGAAGAACAATAGTTAAATAAGGATCCTTTTGGTTTAACAACATGTATCCGATGATCGAAAGGATGACAATTTTGTGATAGTGTGTACCTAAACTTGTGACAGTATGCAATAACCCTAAGAGCTCGTGATGGTCGTGCCATCCCTGAAGCCAAACATCAACGGCCCAAAACATACATGGCTTACCACACCAAAGGGTGGCGCCATACCCTTCGCGTCGTATTTCCCAGCCCACAAAAAGTGGCGTTGTGAACTTTTTTTTAATTACTAAAGTGGGGTATATGTGCACCCATTATATCCATGGCTCATTGTTATCTCATAAAATATGGTGTCATAGCCTACATGTCAGCTATGACACCACTTTTCTCTACCATATTACATAACTGTACTAAGTGCTCTAAAGAATCATGTATTTACACTTGAGCAATATTTATCGTTTAATATGTTGTTCGTCACTTGATTAAAATTATATGGAGAACAAGAACAATTGCGCCAAGGATTACTATTCTAGCTCGGCTGGATTTGAATTCTTTTATGACAAGATCTCAAAAGCTTTAAGAAATCCATATTAGTTATCATTTCTCAAATGTTTCTTGTGGAAATGGCGGAGGTGTTTGTTTTAGTCGGTTACACTGTTTTTGGTGTGTTTGCTTGGGGTTGCATTGGTGTATTCTTTCTTGCTTCTGATATGGTTTTTCGTATTGCATCCTTTCCTCTGCTATTATGGTCGTTGCTAAAAAGAAAACAATGGTCTACATTTGCTCTCTCTAATTGAGTAATTATTGATTGTTTCTAAAAAAAAACTTTCTTTCTAATCCATTTCTCTTAAGCTTTGGAATAAGATTGGTGCCGGTTATTGAGCTAAGATGTTGATTGGTTCGGTTTTCGAATTATTTGATTTATTCAATTCTAAATAACATTACTTTTCTGGTTAACCTGAATCAATTATTTATTTAAAAATATATATAAAACTATATAGATATTTAGTAAAAAAAGTTAATTTAAAATATAAAAATTGTTTTTATATTAAAACCTAAATTTAAATGATCTTATATATATAAATATATAAAAATTATGAGGAATTCTACACCCACAAAAAAACATGATTGGACCACTGCACATGCCATATCATTTTGTGGGAATAATTTTGTAAATCTTTTTGTGGATATAGAATTTCTCAAAAATTATATATAGTTGTATAAATTTTCTTTTTGGTTTGGATTGCCAAACTAGTATCCAACTCGAAAAATGTATTTTTAGTTTGGTTCATTTTAGTTTTGTCAAACGATTCCGTTATTATCTCGACTCTATTGTTTTTATTCGGTTTAAATTCGGATTTCATTTCATTCGATTTTTTCTATATGTTTGGGGTTGTCGGTAACAAGTAGCTAGCAAATAGTCCTCAAGGAAAAGTCAAATATTATTATTTGAAATTTAGGCAATCATCCTACTTGTGTTTCAAATTTAGCACATAATCATTATTACTTTAACCGTGTCAATGATTCCAAATATACTTTTATCATTAGCACATATGCCTTTTACCACCTAATTATATCATGAACTAGAAAAGATCGATCATTGGAGATTGGGAAATAATTTTACATGTTTTGGTCTATTCGGGTGAGTTTACTTAGCACATGTCACGTGGGGTGTGTTTGGTTAAACTAGCAGTTAGCAGAGTAGCACTAATAATTAACAGTAGCCGTTAGTAGTAAGCAGTAAGCAATTAATTTATAAAAGTGTTTCATTGATTAGCAGTTAGCTGTAATTTAAATGTGTAAAAAACATAAAAATGAATACATATATTAATAGAAAACTCTTTAACTTCAATGTGTTATATATCAATGAACGCATTTAAATAATTTATTAAGTTTTATATTTTTATCATTAATAATGCTTATGTAAATATACTCCTTGAAAAAACATATGAAAAATAGCATTTTTATGATAATGTCAATACTTATTGCTCTAACTAAACAAGCTTTTATAACAATAATACTAAATGTTAATGCTAATTACTAAAAATGCTCTTACAAAGTTGTTATCAACATAGTCGTTATCTAAAAACATAATAATTCTAAAATTAGTTGGCTCATACTTTCCACGTAGAATGTGAGTAAGTACGTGAGTAAGTACGCTCCCAACACATATCTAAAAAACATAATAATTCTAAAATTAGTTGGTTCGTACTTTCCACGTAGAACGTGAGTAAGTACGCTCACAACCAGTGTTTTAACACGGACATTTAGAGTAACGTCTGACACTCATTACAACCATCTTTGTAAAACCTGCTTTAAAATCCCTAGAACATTATTAAGTGAAATTACGTATAAATTAAAACCTTACGATTATTTAATATACGACACACGACACAAATATTTAACATGATAGTTACGTTTATTAAATAAACACGATAGGTAATTACGTATGCTAATATTTTATTTACGTAAAATATGTATAAAGCAATCCAAGAAATAATACACGACATGTAAAATTACGAACACGCGTAGGTATACAATTACACACGAAATTAAACAAACAAAAAGGGGTGTGTGATGTTTGGGCTGGTGTTCAAAGTAATGGAGATGGGCTCAAGGCCCACTTCGGGACTAAGCCGGTTATAACAAAAGGACGGGGGAGTACATGTTTATTTTTTGGAAACAATTTAATAAAACCCTAAACTACAAAACACCACGATCGTCTCTTGTTTTCTCATCTTCCTCCCGTCACTTTCAACACTAATAAATAAGGGAAGAACATGGCTCTTAATTCAAGAAAAGGTTGTTCATGTGTTTAGTCCCTAATCAGAACACGCTAAAGGTATTCCGAATCCCTACGTTTGTTTTGTTTTAATTGATTTACAAAAATCCTATCTATGAAACGTGATTAAAAACAAGACAGTAAGATTCGGGGTTTAATTATTGGTTCGTGTTGTCAATTACATGAAAAACCGAGACCATTCTATGTCTCGGTGGTGATTAATTTCCACCAGCCGCAAGGCAGGCTTGGTTTTGGTCTATCGGTGGCGTTCAGCAGAGTGGAAGGGGGAACGAGCCATGCGCAGTGGCAGCCAAAGCTGCTGCTGCCGGTGGGAGTTCTGCTCGACCAATGGGAGCCACGTCTGGGCAGTGGGAAAACCACATAGCCGGTGGCAGACCTAGCCACAGCCGGTGGCACATCACACAACAGGGGAGGAGCTGTGGTAGAATCAGTTTAGGGGGTGTTTGGCTAAGCTTATAACATGCATGTTTATTTTATTTAATTAGTTTAATTAATGGTTAATTAGATCAATTATTATTCATGACTTAAGATATAAATTATTTAAATAAAAACCACGGTTTAATTATGTTCAGTTTATTTAAATAAAACTTATGGTTAGATAATTATTTATATAATTATTCATGTGCATGAAATTAGTAAATACTTAGTTTAATTAATTTATATCCTTTTTAGGTAAAGTTTAATTATTATATCATGTACTATTATTGATTAATAAATACTTATGATATCATGTAATGTAATTATTAATTAATAATTATAAGTTAATCCTATGCATTTATTTATTATGAAACATTACGATATAATTATACAAGACATATTATAAGCTTATTAAAACTATATGTTATGTCATTGTTATTATTTAACTAGACGAGTACCCGCGCATAGCGGCGGAATTGCCTAACGGCAGATAATTAACGGTATGCGATATAGTCATAACATGAAATTGTAATTGCAAAGTGTCGTAACATGCGATAGTTTAACATTAAATAAATTTTCGTGTCAAACAACATATAAAACTTATAGTAAAAGTGAGTGAAACATCACATAATGAGATAATATATAAAAACATATAGTTATTTGTTTGTCACATAATATTTATTGGTATACGACATTTGAGGTGTAAACTTTTTCATTAAAGTTATTGACTGGTTTCACCTATACTTTTGCAGTTGTACACGATATTTTTCGAGATAGCGCAATGCGAGAAAACAAAATCGAACAAATAGAAATTTACATTTGTAATTTTTTAACCCTGAGCTTTATTGATGATCATCATAAAAGGTAAGGTGCACAAAATAGTGTTCTTTGTTTTTTGAAAAGGAAATATCAAAATGTATTTTCAAAGAACTTCTTAGTATAATAAACACCAAGATGAGTTTTTGTATTAGAATGGTGTCAAGCATTCAGCTTTAAAAGTGATAAACTACTGCTATACTTTTTCGTTGCAATTAACCATTTTTTATTATTTAATTATTGTGACAATGATTATTTTAGTTCATAAGTACCAACAATAAAACATAATTATATACCATCTAAATCTATATATCTAGTCGCACAATATGTTAAAACTTAAAAGGTTCAAAAAAAAAATATTTGACATAATTGCTTTCAATTTGCAATGTCAAACACCAATGACCATAATATTAATGGACGGTTTTATGTTATTACATCTAACATATCGTTATAAAAACCTTCACTTTACAACATGTCCTACTACATTTTTATACACAAATGATTATGACTGAAACATCATCACACTTTCACGCAACTTGAGACATTACATTAAGGCGACTTCACAAAAACAGCAAGACATGAGAACTTTTAAGTATTACATCTAGTAAAGGTATATCTAACAGTTCAAAATCATTGTGGCATTGCATTGCAACAAACAACGTCATCTTGTCCTCCTGAACTACAAATTAATTCGAGGTTAAATTGTAAAAATACAGTAAAAGCAAGAACGGTACACTTATTAAGTTCTTGCACAACCTTTTCATATCGCTCTGATTTCACAATAAAAATTTGACAAATTCGTATATCGTTAACTATATCTTTCGCTATGACCGAGGACCGGAACGATCCATAATCGCGGATCGAGACCGGACCGAGGATCGAAATAGTCCATAGCAACCGGTGTTCTAGTTTCAACAAAATTTCATCGACTAATAATTATTTTCCGTCAAATTGTAGTTGTAGCGCTACAGAATATTAAGTTTCAATCAACTTTATTACAAATAAATGAGACTTAATTTTAAATTTAAAATCAACTTTGGAAGCTAAAATTAACTATTTACTTTCAATATTAACTCTTTATATGTAGTGCACACATAGGTACAATTTATACACGCATCACAATAATTTTGATATCAAATAAAAATTACATCCGTAGAAAGCACCAGCAATCATGAACCGCCAATTCATAACCATTAGCAGCTTAGTTAGAGAGGTAGAGATATATACACCTGCAACCTTTTTCAAAATATCCAATTGGGACGGCATGAAAAGTTTGATAAGCGCTAGATTACAACACTTAAATATAGGTATATATTATATATATACCAATATTAAGTCTTTGATGACGTCATCACATCATTATCAGTAATAATCAAGATATCAAGATATGCTGCACATTCAAACTTGATGCCAACGAGTTATCACGTAAACAATGTATATTAAAGCTTGAACATTATTAACAATCCTCAGTTTATTCAGGAACCAAATCAATGCATACCATGATACTTAATAGCATGAGAAAGGAAGATCAACATATCATCCTTTTTTATCAATATCTGCACAAACCTGACGACCAGTCTCGTCATATCCAAGTAAGATTAAGAGTAAACAAATTAGGCATTGGATTAGTAAGGAGGCCCAATTAAAATAAGCTCGGCAAAAAGAAGTAGCGTGTGTAAGACATCGTTTATCCTTTAACGCCATTCTTTTCATCAAGTCTATGATCCGCATACCAATAGGTTATTTCAAATCCCATTTCAAATAAGAGTATGATCTACCGTCATAAACTTCAACAAACATTTATTCTACAATTTAAACATAGTAGTGATTAGGCTATTAGAGACAAACATTTCTGATAGTGAAACATGCTAAATTTGACCTTGGAATTTTAACAATAATAATAATAATAAAAGGTAAAATATAAAATATAAGGCAAGATCCAATCTAAATTTCTAAACTAAGACATGATGATCAACCAAACAAAAGTATTTAATACCCATCAACAAATTGCTCATCTCAATAAAAGATTACAAAAATAACAATAAAATATCACATCTTATATAAAAAGTTGACATTTAACGTTTACATCCATTATTCCCTGTAAAAGCATAGTGTGTTCAATTCAGTTGTGATGGAATTTCTTCTTCTTGATCATCTTTGTAACCGCCCAAGATGACAATAACGTCATCCCAATTATAGTTCATCAAGTTAGGGTTGTAAAAGGGAATAGGATGTAGAGCACTGAGCACGGTTACGAAGCAATGAACCTTTACAAAAACTAATAAGTAGAGTGGATGCAGATAAATAATCGATATAGAAAATGAAGGAACCAGTAATTGTATCAAGTTCATATACAATTTACAAATTTAGCAAACAAAACGATCTTTAACCTCAAGAGCGTTATTGATATTCTTTTTGCTTTTTCACGTCAGTCATTTCTTTCTTTTTACTACTTAGCACGGTTGATTTATGAGATGAATTCAGAAATTATGATTGTTTATATAGGTAATAAAAAAAACCATTTCCATATATAGTTTCTTCAATTCTTTCTTTTATGTTTCCAGTCATATACATAATGATAGAATACTTTCCAATATTCCAAATTTCAGTATTTTATAGTTTCTAGCCGAATCAATTCCGTATATAGTTGCTAAACTAATTCTAGCCGAATTAATTCCCTTTTCTATATTGAAAATTTGAATTCAAGGTTGCAGTATTATAAAGTTTCCATATATTTGCAGTTTTCAACCTTTCCTGAATCGATGGTTTTAACATTTTAAAGTTTTCATACTTATTATTCGATAGTTTCCTTACATATTTACTTCACAGTTTTAAATGTTTTCCTTACTTGTCAATGTGTACAATTCAACCTTTCTATAATTATCTTATAGTTTAAAGTTTTTTTTTTGTAAAATCCGTGTTTTGTATTAATTTAAGATTTCAACATTACCTTTTCTTTTCTGCTTCAATGTTGAAACTTACATAACAAGCTTTGTTGAATTTTTTCAACTTTCAACATTTGCTATCCCTCCATTATAGATAGTATAGATATAGATATAGATATAGATAAGCCTATTATTATTTAAGGTATTATGAGTAATTATAGAAACATGTTAAATTATGGAATTATATTATTTATGGCAACATGATAAATATGGTAATATGATTTTATGGTAATACATTAACTATGGTAACATGCTATTTATAGAAACATGCTAAATATGGAAACTTTCTATTTTTAGAAACTTACTATTTAAGGAAACTTATTATTTTTTGAAAGTTACCATATATGGAAACCTGCTATTTTTGGAAGATTACTATATATGGAAACCTGCTATTTTTGGAAAGTTACTATATATAGAAACCTACTATTTTTAAAAAGTTACTCGTTATGTTATAACAAGTGCTGTAACACATAAAACATGAATTACATGAATCTAAAACACATGAAACTATAAGAAACACATGATTATACATGAAATAATAAGTCAAGGCAAGAACAAGCAAGATATGTTAAGAACACGTCAAATAAACAAATAATCAGTAAATATAAATTAACCAGACAACTCATACACGTCCCTCTTTATTATGTAGCACTTGTGGAGTCGGAGTAGGATTTTTCGCGTCTTCTTCGTTCACATTACTGGATACAAGGTACGGATATTCCGTCCTTTAGTTAGGACATCTTTCTTCCTTTATTAGGATTCCCTGTTTGCAGCCATCTGTTTTCCCCAGTAGTTTAAGTGTCTTAAACACATCAGTATATGTATGATTATTTTAGATTTCCTGAGCTATATACATGCATGCCAATTTCACCTAGTTATGGGGGTTCCATAACTATAACACTGGTGGCACCAGTGTTATGACTCTTCTGTAGGAGAGTGATTGCTCGCAGCGTACCTTTACAGTTTGTCCTTTATTATTATTATCATGTGGGGCGAATGGGTGCATCCTAGTTACATGTTTTTAGACAAGATTTTCATGGTGAATGTGGTGTGTGCCTTGCATCATTCACAAGGAGTTGATCCCTCCTACCCAGACTATTATAATTAGAGGCAACCCCTCTAATTGCAAGACGAGGTCACCCCTCTATGTATTCATGCAGATTGACATATCATGATCTATATGGGCTCTTAGGGCATATTTAAAATACAGTTTTCCGTACAAAATAAAGATAAGTCTTTTCAGAATAATAATCAGTTACTAAACTTACACCAGGTTTTCCAGGACTTACATTATTCCACTGCACTATCATTTCATACCTTCCTTTCATTCTTTACTTATGTTTATGTTATCATGTCATTGTCGTTATATCCGTTCGCTAAGTGTATCGCTCAGCCGTTTTCTCTTTTCATGTCCCCAAACGGCAGGTACCCAAGGTCAGACAAGAGCATGGAGAGGTTGTGCATAGGATGGGAGCTATTTTATGTTTCTGTTCCTTTTGCATCACATTTACTTTATGCTTTGTTTATGAGTTTATGTTTGGGAGACGATGTTTGATTCCGATTATCCCTATGGTCATGTAATGTTTTAGGAAATTTACCTTGTATGCTTTGATGTCACGCCATAATTATCATGTACCGGTCAATTTATCTAAATGGGGTGTTACAGTTATGGTATCAGTGCCAAGGTTTCGACCTATAGGCTCTAAAATTTGACATTTGACTTGTAACACCCCACTTTGATAAGTGGACCGTTACGTGTACTTATGGCGTGTCATCAAAGCATACAAGGTAAATGTCTTAAAAACATTAACTGACCATAAAGGAAAAATCGGGATCAAACATCAGCAATCCAAACATAAGCTCAAACATAAATAACTAAGTAGTAAAAGGAAGGACTAAACAATGTCCAAACAAGCAAAGTAATGTATGATGTGCATAAAGGAAAGAAGTCTGGATAGCTTCCATCCAAATACACATAATCTCTCTGAATCCTAAGAGCGTCCATGTGTACCTGCTGTTTGGAACATGAAAAGAAAAACTACGGCTGAGCATAACGCCTAGTGAATGGATAGAAAGCATGATAAGAAAATACTGGAATGAAGTAGATACAAATATTGAAGCTATAAGACTGTTATGTAAAGTGCAGCGGAAAACTGTGTATGTTCTGAAAAGTCTGATTTATAATTAGTAAAACTAAACTATTAACTGTTAAATCTGAAAACAAGCATTTACTGTATTTTAAGTGCCAAGAGCTTATATAGGTCATGTTCTGTAACAACGTATGCATGAATTTATAGAGGGGTGACCTCGTCATGCTGTAGAGGGTGACCTCTAACTGATAAGCTGGGTGGAGGGATCAACTCCAATGTGAAGGATGTAGAGCACACACCACATTCACATGATAATATGTAAATTGATAAACTAGGATGCATCCATACGCCCCACTAATAATAATGATAAATGGTCAAGCTGAAATAAAAGGGACGCTGCAAGAAATCACTCCCTCGCAGAGGAGTCATGACACTGGTGCCTCAAGTGTCATGGTTACGGTACCTCCGTAACTAGTAATAACTGGTCATGCATGTATATAAAGCTCATGCAATTAATATTTATCATGTCAATCATGTAAAGTTTTAAAACATATAACTAGGGAAAACATATGGCTGCAGACGAGGAATCCTAATCATGCATAGGAAGGGAAGTCCTTATTTAAGGACGTGAAATTCGTACAATCAATCGAATAAACGAAAGAGACAAATAATACCAGAGAGATAAGAATACCCGTACCTTAGCAAATCTCAACGTCTAATCAAAATCCAAACTTATTTTCCACTCAAATACTCTATAATAATTAATCAACTAATACAAATTAATATAATGAAAGGACTAATTATTGTTTTTGTCTACATCACATTAGTGTTGGTTAATAGTTCTTACATTACTACTATTATTTGATCAACTATGTTTAGGATCCATTATTCACCACCTTTCACATGTTTCAAAATTCAATGACGTTACTATGTCAATAAGTAACTTTATTCAATACACCTTAACAATCAAGTCATGATTTCGTTGATTCACGTAAAGATATAACCGTGTATAAAAGTAATTTACGAGTTCATGAGGTAATAATTAAGTACAACAAGACGTAACGCTTAAAGTTGAAAGGATTTCAAGTTACATACTTAAGTGATTAGCTCATAATTAACATAACTTTGTTTCTTCTAAACTGCCTTTTCAAACACAATTGCTATGAAACGACAAAAAACCGACTTATATATATCGACAAAAGTTGAAGTAGGCTAAAGCAACCACATTTAAACATTCTTTGGGATTACTTAAAAACATTTTATATAACTTAAAGATAGAAAATGTAGAATTACAAAATATATGTTTTTGCTAAATTTATATCAAATGCATCATCTTCCCCATGGTAAATATATCAATGCATGCTTGAATCTATATAATCTAACATCTTTGGTTAAAACTTAATACTAATATGATACTCCATTTGTAATCTTTTACGATGATTAGCTTTTGATAGTTATAGGAATATATTATGGTTTAAGATATACCTCCATGAAAACGAGTACTGAGATGTATATCTAACGAGTACGACACCAACTCGAAGGCCCGCGTCAACACACAGTGCGGCCGATCATAACCAGAACCCAGAACACAAACAGTAAACGCGAAGTGGTACGACCATTATTCTGACCCGAAGCGAGAACTCGAACTTTGATGCGATCAGAAATGAGGACTTCGTATAAGCACATGAACTCTAGCAAGAATTCCAGAGAACTAGTGTCCCGATCACCGATACCATACCCGAGCACTCGTGAATTAAAACCTTGTTTAATATAGTGCTTCTCTTTCCTTGAATTTTGTTTTCTCCAACAGATTTAAGTTTGCTAGGATTATTTGCGAATACCGATGAACCATTTGTACTATATATGGATCATGAACCCGAAAAGGAATAGATTGAGAAAAAAGAATAGTGATTGCGAAATGAATTCCGAGAATCACGGTTTAGAATGAATCAAGTTATGACCGAGTCATTCTTTGACTCAATGTGTTACGTTACAAAAAGAGAGTTACAAATTCTATTTTTTTAGTCATGGATTCAAAGGCATGCTATATTATCCTAAAAACATTTTATTTCGTCAACTAGTTTAATATGTAAACTTAGTTTTACAAACAAAATGATATAGCTTTAAATTGTGTCGTAATTTATTAATTAAACATAAATGCTTGTCGTGTACGTTTAATATACCTGAATACATGTCGTGAATCACTTAATAAGATGTTTTAATTTATCTATGTTTTCTTGTAATTAATATGTTCTGGATTCTTAAGAGCGGGTTTTACAATGACTAGTGGGTAGTCACCAGGAGCTTCCTAAGCCGTCGCTTGTCATTCCACGCATTAATATTTTCAACACCTTGATGTTTTAACCGTGATGTTTTCCACGAAATTTTTTTACTAATATGGATTGAACAACCGTCATTCATACTAAGTTACATGTCATTGTTTTATGCATGATGTTCCTTGAGAAATATGGCTAATATGGCCTGAACCACCGTAGTTCATACTTGGTCATACATTTTCAGTTAAGTTTTGACAGTTGATTTTCACTTATTTATTTTCATGTATTATTGTCGCAGGTACTTTGACTAGGTAATGGTTGGTACAAGACTGACCATATTTAGTCGCATGTGCTTTTCATGCGATTTTTATTTTGGTGACCCGACCCATAGGCGTTCACCCTTGCTCATGTCAATTTTGTGTTGTGAACCGACTCATAGGCGTTCACCCTTGCTCATTTCAATTTTGTTTTGGTGAACCGACCCATAGGCGTTCATCCTTACTCATGTCATTTTTGTTTTGTGAACTGACCCATGGTCGTCCACACCAGCGATTTTTCAGATTTCATTTCATTGCAGTCATATTTCTTTCATGTCCCCTCATTAATTGTTATGTTCTTTATTTCAATTATGTTTTCATACTATCATGGTTAACTTCATTTTCATGCTAATTATGTTTTATGCTCCTTCATGTTAATTTTGTTCCATGTTTCTTCATTATGATTTCGTCGTCATGCTGATTACGTCTTATGTCTATTATGTTGATTATGCTTTCATCTGGTTGACTATGCTTTCATGCAAGACATTGGTGGAATTCATTTAATCCTGCTTTCATGATAGTCATGGTTGGTTTTCATTAATCATGCTTTCATGCAAATCATCGTTGAATTTCGTTTAACCACACTTTTAGCGTTTTCTCTATGCAACCAGAATGATGCCTATGCTGGAATTGCTAGGCTATCATGATCCTCATTCTAGTTTGGTTTTCTAACCGTTTAACCAATTATTTTCCTTTTAAATCATGTCAGATGATCGACCCCATATCGATCATTTCATGTGTACTTCATGTACCGTATCCCATGTGTATTACATGTACCGTAATCCATGTATATTTCAACTACAATACTCCACGAGTGTTTGCTAGTCTATTCTAAATCATCTCAGGCGGTATTCCACTTGTTGATATTCTACAAGATGCTGATGCCGCTCATAACTGGGAGATGTTACTAAATGTTGATGCTACTGATCATTTGGAGACACTACGAGATGCTGATGCTGTTCACAACCTGGAGATCCTACAAGACGAAGACAAAGGCGTTAGATCGAAGCGATCAGACGAGTAGATGCTTCACCACCAGACGATTTTCCCACCATGTCCATATCGTTTAGTTATATGTCACACGTCATTCAGTTTTCTTTTCAGTCGTATGAGTGAGAACCGGTACCAGCCGGCCACTCAGCTGAATAGTTACATGAATCACCGTCATGAGAATGACCATCATGGAACTGACAAACAAGACGATAGTAACCACTATTATAACAGCAACTATTCTAGCAATCAAAACAGAACACCGGTCACAGACATGATCAGAAGTACAAAGGGTCAGCAGTCCAACCGATCCGCCAATTCTGGCATGATAACCTAAGAGTTTCAACTTTTTTCGTTTCACACCTCGAGACACATGTCAAGAACAGCCCTAAGGAATTCAGGGTACCCTCCAAGGAGTATATCCATTTTGTTGTGCCACGTATTAATCAGGCCACAAGAATTTCTGTACCATCACCGGTGTATTATTTGCGTTTGGACTCGCAGGATTCGTTCTGCGTGAGACAGGCCAAACACATTCAGTGAGATTGTTAGCCTCAAAATATTGAGTCAGAAAAGAATGTTCGGTCATAGGTTTATATTGTAACATTTATTAGAACATTGTAATAGTTAGTTAAAATAGTCGTGACATTATGGGCTTGATGGCTAGCTTAAAAGGCCTCTTTCAAGGTACTAAGCATTTTATTCAAGCCCGACCCAATCAAACATATAGCCCATTATGCCACATGTAGGCAAGGCTATAAATACCTCTCCTAGCATGTTAGGAGAGGTGTGTTGGTTGTTCATTTTTCTTAATCTAACATTCCTAAAGTTTCACACACTTCTCTCTCTTTTCTCTCTCTACTTTCTCTCTCTATAAATCATCTATCTTCTATCTACCTTTCTTGTTTAATCATCATATATTATATGGGACAACATTTGGTATCAATCGCCATGGGGTAGATTTGTGATTGATTTTTGTGTTTTTGTTTGATTCGTATGATTTCATCTCTATAATATCTCTTGAATTCAATTTTTTTTCCGTGCTCTAAATCTTGATATACATCTCCTACATAGTTGTGGTAGGGATTTGGTTGTTTTAGTTTGGTTAAAATCACGGATTTCTTGACAAAAATCTCAATTTTTTTACCTAAAGTTTCGGAATTATACCAGTATTCCGACAGAATTCCATCGAAAAAGGGTTTATATATTCTGACAGAGTTCCATCGAAATAGGGTTTCTAGATTCCGACAGTGATTCCGACAGTTATTCCGACAACCCATATTCCGACAACTTATATTCTGACAACTCATATTCCGACAACCTATATTCCGACAGCTCATATTCCGACAGCTCATTGGTTTGAAGATTCCGATACGTATTCCGATACTTATTCTGATCCAACATTCCGATGACATGTTTGGCTAAATTTTGTTCGAGTACTTTTTAGACTTAGCCACTTTTTGGCGGGAAAACCCCAGTAAAATTTATTTTTTCCTAGACCAATTTTAGGCTATTTAAGCTTCGATTTCAAATTTTGGCGATGCGAAAAATTTTTCGACCAAATATTCAAATTTTTGGACCAAAATTCAAATTTTTAGGTTTTATTTTTGTCAAAAATTTTCCTTTTTCAAAATTTTTCCCTACTAGTTATTGGCTATTTCTAACTTGAATTCAAAATTTGGTAATTCAAAATTTTTCGGTTTACTGTTTTGTCGGACTGAGAAAAAATCGGAATTTTCGGAATTTCAACCATAACACAATCACACCATATCTACTTAAGATCTGAAGTCACTTCATCAACTAAGACACCATCATCTTGGAAAAGAGCAATGAGTGTTCAGTTGTGACAACTCTCGAGATGGAACAATTGCAACAACGGACACGCTTCTTGAGAGATAAATGCATGGAAAGTTTGAGAATACTTCAATCATCGTTTGAGAGCCTTTCAAAAGTCCTGCTAGACTTAGGTGAATCTACTGGCACGTTCATAAGATCTTTCACACAAGCCATGGAGAAACTTGCGGCACAACTCACCAAAGTAAGACTTTTTGGGAGTGAATGCAATATCACCTTCACTGAACTCAAGATGACATTTGAAAAGACTTTTGATTCAAAATTTCTCATGTCTTCGAGTACACAGCGATGCTTCATGAGACATCATGAAACTGCTCAAACGTTCATATACCTGATCCCAAGTAACATCCAATCCATTGAAACCTATGTCCACAGAACAATAATTCATGAACAAGCGATAGATAAAAGGTTCAAGGCAACTTGTGATATAGTATCGGGTCATGTGAATGAAAGCTGCACCTCACGGAACATAAAAGCATGATACGAAGGATGATCATACGATACACGGGAAAGAAAGCAGCAGCACTGGCACACAAGGCATCAGTTCTGAGAACGTCATCAGCAATACACCTTCCTATGATAATGGCCCTGTCTTCGACTCTGACCCATTGGAAGAGGTACACAATGATGAATATAATGTGTTTGCCAATGCTAATATGCATGAGCATTGTGATCAAACTCAAACCCTTATTCACACATGTATGCCGGATAAGGTTGATAGCAATACCATACCTGATCCCTCAGACCCGTGCAATAATGAGTCTAACGATGATCAAAATGCAAATGAGTATGATGATGAGGAGCGTATTATGCTTGCTAATTTAATTGCCACTTTAAAAAAATATGTCAAAGAAACTAGAACGAGTCAAAAGCAATTAAAAAAGGCAAACACTACGCTCACTCAAAATTTTGAAGAATGCAAAGCTGCTTTAATTAAATCTAGTGAGACCATTGATAGCTATAGAGCTCAGCTTCTTCAAAAGAACAATGAGATTGAGGGGTACAAAGGGTGTTTAATTAACGTCAAAAAGGACGATTATCAACTGAAATATAACAAAACTCTTAAGCTTCTAGTACAAGAGAAACGTAATCATAACATCTCTTTGATTACTAAACGTCACAAAACATATCTTGCTACCACTAAAGTCAATGAGCTAACTCAAGTAAATGGCTTTCTTCAAAAGGAAAAAACTAAACTTGCTAATGAAAAGAAAGCAGTGGTTGAAAAGTTGGAAAAGGATTTCAAAACTAAACAAGCGAATGACATCGACAAAATGGTGGAACTTGAAACTCAAATTGATTTTTACAAGAAAATTGTTTACAAAACTAATCAATCAATACAAACCATGAGAATGTTGGCACCTCGTTCGTTTTTTAAGGAAAGACCTAGTTTTGCAAATCCTAAGTACCTTGAGCAAGCTCAATCTGAGAATCAACGCTTATATCTTGATGAGCCCCAATGGATCGATCTTGTTTGCCTTGTTGTTAGGCCCGATAGTGAAGAGACAAACGATTTGGAAGAAGAGAGTAGACCAAAAGTTAATAAAGAATTTGTTAAACCATATAATTATGCTTATGAAAACAGTCTTTATGGTCTTTTCAATCCGCAAACACGGAAGTCTCGTGAGCAAATATTTTTCGAATGTGAACAAATAAGAATTAAATGGAGACAAGTTTTGCCACTAAGAAAACTAATGTTTTAAAATTCAGTGAGTACTTGCCATATAAATCTTCTGTAAGCAAGAATAAGCAAGCACTTAGTTTTCTTAAACAAAGCGTTGAAAATTTCAAAAAGGTTGTAGATGACGACTGGAAAGAACGTGAACATTTGAAAGGCAACAAAGAAATTCCTCACGATATAACTGTGCTTGTAAAAAGTATTTCGATTCCGCTTGCGGAAAGAACACAAAAACATATTTTGGAATTTGAAACATTAATTAAGCAAGAAATGTTTGATGATTTGAAAAATGTGTAATCTCTTGAACAAGAAGTGAACGACCATCAACCTGAAAGAGACGAATTTTCTACAGCATATGATCTACTCTTACATGAATGTCTCTTCAAAGATATTTTGTGTGCTGCTCTTACATCTTGTGCATATATAGATGAATATTCTGACGTGGCATGCAAATATCTTGATCAAGTCAAAGAGTGTGAACGTCTTGAAACTGAGCTTTCGAAACACAAAGATAATGTAGATCAAAAGGCTTTTGCGTTAATTCAACACCGATGTGATATTCTTCAAAAACATTGTCATTCTCTTGAACTTGCTTTGCAAGCCAAAGTCAGAAAAGGACCAAATGATAATAACTTGCAAGTAAAACTTTCAGAATCGTGTCGAGAAATGAACGAAATGAGTATGGAAATTACTGACTTGAAAGCTCAGTTGCAAGAAAAGGACATAGCGATAGAAGAGTTGAAGAAACTCGTTGTTAAGCAGGGTGGAAAAATTATGGAATTTAAAGTTGTGAAACCTGTTGTTCGACAACCCAATGCTTACAAGGATCCAAAGCCATCTATCTTAGGAAAACCAACTCCTTTCTCCAATTCTTTTCATGTAAAATCTAGGTTACCCCCTAAGATTGATGTGCAACCAAGTGTTCCAGAACCATCCATATCAATCTATGTTCCTCTATTTGGAAAGCACACTGTTGCTAAACCCAACCATGTGAATGAACCTAGCACTTCTAGGACTCCTCCAAAACGTGTGACATTCGCGTCCACAAAGGAATCTGTAGGTTCAAATGACCTACTTCATACCAACAACCTAGAGGATGCTAAGTAAAAAGGGAAGATTCAGAAAGACAAACCCGTGTATTCAAAACCTAGTTCACCAAATCCTGATAGAGTTTCACATACTCCTAATGGTAGTCAACCATAACCTAGGATCCCTCACCAACAATCTAGGAATTGGAAACCATCCATGAATAGTCGTGTTTTGAACACTACGCCTGAACGATTTGCAAAACCAAGGAATACAAGTACTTTCGTGAATCCAAAATTCTCTGTATGTCCCACTTGCAAAAAGGGCATTCACAATGGAAATCATGACCATTGCATTCTGCAATACCTTTATGAGGTCAAATATCGTTCCTTTGAACGGAGATCGAATACAGAATCCCATAAGACAACAAGGAGATACAAACCCATTGCAAAGAAAAGCAATAACTACAAATCTGAAACGTGGATTAAAAAAGTACATAGTTTCTCTCCAAAGAAGTCTTTCGCTGTGCAAGAGAAAACTACTCCTAAATCTAGCCTTTAGTGGAAACCAACGGGTAGGATCTTCACGGAAGTTGGTCTTAAGTATATTCCAATAGAGAAGAGTGATGAAACCTGCGCTAGCACGAATGCGAATGTTTTGGCCGTAGACAAGGAATTTGTTACTCCTAACACTAGTATTTGTGCAAACTCTTCTTCTGTCATTGCAGGTACCTCAGCGGATTCTGAACCCACTTCTTCCTCCAAGGGTTCCAATTCTGTACATTCGATAGCACCTTCTTCTGCTGTATAAAAGTCTATTTTAGATTATTTTCGAAAAACTTGAGCAAAATACAAAAATAAAATAAAACGTAAATATCATAGAAAAACAAAATAAAAAATGAAAAACCTTTGAAAATACCAAAAAATATTCTTCTCGACATGTCTTTCAGTAGCGATAATATGGACGTACCTAGAAATGTCGCTCAATAACGACACGGGTGTGTACATAAAGCTCGAATGAAAGTTGTAAATATTTTTCAAAACATGTCATTTCTACTTTCAATAAAGGAAAATGTCTATTTTGTACAATTTTTCCAACAACATGTAGAGCAATCTATCTTGGGTTGATATTGTCACAAAACATTCAACGTTTTGAGCTCAACACAATGGCTTGTAAGCACTTTCAGATTGCAACCCGGATCTATATTCACAGGGGAGTGTACGCTTTAGTGCCCTTACCCTCAGCAAACGAAGTTAAATATTCTTACACTTGAGTGGATTTGTCAAGACATTCAAAGTCTATGAACTCAAGTTTATGCTTTAGAAAAACCTCTTCGCCAAAAAGAAATAGAGTTTTTCGAAAAACGTTGAACACAATTTTTTCAAGAGTTTTTCAATGATTATTCAAAATCTTTCAAAAAATTGTGTGTTCAACAACTCCCATCCTCAAAAAGCGAAATGTGGATCATATCCTCACAATGAAAATTCAATTGGATCAATTTTTAAGGGGGAGTATTTCAAATTCATGCTATGTTTGACACATTCTTCTCCCGAAGATTTTCAAGACTATTTTTCAAAATATATTTTAATCAAATTTGGTATCTCTGATTACAAACGATTTTATATATTAAAGATAGGGGAGAAAATGTGATTAAAATGTGATTTAAAGACTCAAGCACTCATGGTTATGATCAAATACCCACAACATCTTTAATTCACGACGTTATTGGTGTCAAAAGGGTTGTTAGGTTTAAGTCCTATGATCCAACCAGAACCGGATGGATCTTACCAGGGACAATCCAATAGATTATTAGAAGTCCTTAGGAAAGATGGAGTAGAATGTGAACGTCACTGAATGCCGACTAAGTACTGATGCTTGCACTGGAACAATCACAACAAGGTGCTAGTAATGATGTCTTGGTAAGCATTGAAGGGGTTGAAGAATGAAAAAGAAATGTAAGGATAAAGGGTGTAAAGAAATTAGCCCTCCATACAACTTAGGCAGAAACCGGGTCAACACATCATGAAGACAACACATCATGGACCCAGTGATGTAATGCACAACCCCTCCCCAGCTGACTCAGGCTTCTCTCAAAATAAGTTTGTTTTATTTTCACGGAGATCAACACGACTTCTATTGACTTTCTCACACCGAGATAGTTGATATTGAATAGGTGGCATCTGCTCCAGCCTCCGACCACTAAAAGTGCACAAATCAAGTCTAGAGCCATGAGATTAAATCAAATCTCGTTAGGATACACGGAAGACGATCAAGAGAGTCATACGCTATATCCTTGCCATATTGCTAGAACACTCAGAGTGATACTACTTAGTATTCACAATGATGAGTGGAAATCCTTCCAGTGTTAACGTCTAACAGCACTGTGGTAGGTCATGTGTAAGATTCTTTTAGAATTGAACATGTGTAAACTGAAAAGTAATAGTGATTTGATTCTGAATTGATTCAAACTCGTTTCAGGTTTCTACGCAATATCTTTATGGTCTTGCCAGAACATTCAGAGTGATATTTATTAATATCCACAGTGATGAATGCAAATCCTTCTAGCGTCAACATTAAACAGCGCTACGGTAGGTAAGTTGCGAGATTCTTATGAATCAAGCTTGTGTCAACTAGAAAGCAACAATGGTAAGATTCTTTAAGAATCAAACTTGTTCCAGTAATTTGAATTGACGACTTTAATCAAGCGATTATCTATCCAATTGATTCACTCTTTATGTTCGTAGTCTTGCTTTGAGACGGTCGAGTAAAGAGAACGGCTAGTATAGCCGCGAAACCCTGTCAAGGAGGTTCTTAATTGAATCTACCTAATCACAGGTACGATATTTAATATCGTATAATGGTCTTCACCGACCGGAGGCAAAACGCTACCGATTTAGGACGAATGTCAAATCCATTCAGTCCGTGTCTATGTTTTGTCTCAAGAAGGAGGCGTTACGGTGTACTCAGCAAAGTCGATGATTCAAAACCACACACTCATGCCCAAAGACATTTAACAATCAAGAAAGCTAAAGACTTCCGCAACTCTGATGATCAAAATCTTCCTTATCAATTAATGTAGAGGAATGACCTCTCCTCAAAGGAGATTGTTAGCAAGCTTTCAAGATTGTGAAAAGTATGAGCATGTGGATAAAGACACAAGATCGCAAGATGGCAAAGACAAGTCAAGAATGATTTGAAGATCTCAAGTTTAAAGAGAAACTTGAAAGACAACGACAAAGGCTCAAAGATCACAACATGAAGGAACAAGACTACTTTTAAACATTCAAGAATCATTTATGACGAAATTCTTAATCTCCATTGATTTCCAAATATCAAAGAGGAATGACCTCACATTGGGGGAGATTGTTAGCCTCAAAATATTGAGTCAAACAAGAATGTTCAGTCATAGGTTTATATTTTAACATTTATTAGAACGTTGTTGTAGAATATTGATAACCTATGAATCTATGAAGTGGGTTGATGTTTTATAGTGAGAGAAACTAGAGAGAGAAAGTGAGAGAAAATGTGTATGATTTTATTAATATGAAAGTGAAAATGAGAACAACAACCAACCCCTTTCCATGGTGGAAAGGGGTATTTATACTCCAAGCATAACATTGGGCTTGGGCCGGTCCATGACAAGCCCATGGACCGGTTCTTACTTAACTTAATAAGTAACATTTAACTAATTGTTAACTACGAGCTATTACAACATAAATCATATTGTGGAGTGACCGATACTTCTAATATACGTTAAAACGTATTTCTAACAATCTCCCCCTAAGGGAGGTCACTCCACGTTACAAAGTTCTAAACCTAGCATACTATACTAAGTCTTCGTTCTTTAGCTCGTAGTCTTTTCTTCTTTTCTTTCTTTTGTTGTGAATATGTTGGTTTGATCTTTTTGGCTTTGACTTTAGAGCATTGTTCTTTGGCCTTTCACGTGCGATCTTTGCCTTTCTTGTGAACTTTGCCTCCTCGTGACTTCATGTTCCACACACTTACGTCTTTTTGTTGAATTCTCGAAAGCTTCAGAGTTTGGTACAGCGGAAGACTTCATCTTGTACTTTCTTGAATTTTTGCTGAACTTTGTTGCAAAAGACATAAGCATGTGGGAACGACTTTTACAGGTACACCGCAACACCACCGTCTTCACTGGTACACAGCAACGCCACCGTCTTCAACAGGTACACAGCAACGCCACCGTCTTTAACAGGTACACAGCAACGACACGAATAAAATGGCTTTGAACATTTTATTTTAATTCGGTAGCATTTTACCTCCGGTCGGTGAAGACCGTTGGACGATATTAGATATCGTACCCGTGACGGATAGTTTCAATTAAGTAACTTCCTGACAGGATTTCGCGGGTAAACCCATTCTCTTTATTCGACCGTCCAAAGCTGACTGCGAACATAAAGAGTGAATCACTTGGATAAATTATCCTTGTGATTTGAAGCCGTCAATTCATGAAACCTGGAACAAGTGAATTTCAATTAAGATTTTCACCATCGTTGCTTTCCAGTTGTCACGAGCTCAATTCATAAAGAATCTTGCACGTCACCTACCAAGTGCTGTTTGATGTTAACACTAGAAGGATTTCCACTCGTCACTGTGGTCAATAAAGAGTCACTCTGAGTGTTCTGGCAAGATCATATGATAATGCGAAGAGGCCTGGAACGAGTTTAAGTTCAATTAAGAATTAAACCACTGTTACCTTCCAGTTTTTCACAAGATTGGTTCTAAAAGAACCGCACGTGTAACCTACCATGAGCTTGTTTGATGTCGGCTCAAGCAGGATTTCCATCTTCATTGAATACTTGCGTATTACTCGGATGTTCTGGCAATATTACAGGAATACTGCGTAGGACTCATGAAAATCTCTTACTTTTCACAGTGTGTGAGAAAGCAAGGAATAAATGGAAAGTGTCCTAATGAGACTTTTGATGATCTCTTGGCTCTAGACTCGATTGTGCGTTTTGATTTAGTGAGCGATGGCTGGAGAGGAGTGCCACCTTTTCAATACCAGTCTATTCGGAGTGAATAAACCAATAGATAACGTGTTGATCTCCGTGTGATTAAAACAAATACCTTTTGAGAGATATTTGAGTTAGCTGGGAAGGGTTGTGCATTGCATCACTGGGTCCATGATGTCTTTCTTCAATACCGAGAATCATTAGCAAAAATGACCTCAATAGCATATGTATTGACCCGGTTTCTGCCTAAAGTTGTAAGGAGGGCTTCTTTCTTTACACCCTTTATCTTTACAATTCTTTTTCATTCTTCAACCCCTTCAATGCTTACCAATACGTCATCACTAGCACCTTGTTGTGATTGTTCCAGTGCTAGCTTAAGTACTTGGTCGGCATTCAGCTACGTTCACATTCTTTCTCCATCTTTCCTAGGACTTCTAATTCTATCTAGGGAATTGTCCTTGGGAAGATTCCATCGGCTCTGATGAATCATTGGACTAAACCTATTCCTACCACCCTTTTGTCACCACATTCGTCGTGAATTAAGTGTGTTTTGGGAAGGAATTGCCACCATGAAAAATCCTTGAAAATCACTTAAGGTACTTGTGATATTGAAATCAAAAGTTTTGTACCTTAGGTGTTTTGTTCATAAAAAACGCTCCCCCTTAACACGTGCTTTACACATATTAAGTTGGATAATCGTTAAGTCTTTTTCATCTTTTAGCCAAGTATCGTTTAAATCTCCTTAATCCCATTTTCTCCCCTTATCCAAAATGTTAACCATTAATATTTGGGATATTGAATGGATTAACCGGTCTTTGGGTAAAAATGAAATCGATGTTTGGCCATAGAACAAGTTATTGCTCCTCCTTAATTTAATAAGGGATAGTTGTAGTGCTTTAGTATGATATATTTTCAAAGATTTAGAATCTCGTGAGAAATTCTTGAAAAAATTATCATACCTTAACACTACATCAAGCCATTAAAGCACAATATTCACAAATATACATATTCACAATTGAAAACCAATATAAAGTGGACCTGACATGTACGACCCATTAGATGGATCGTTGCAGTAGCTTGTGGTGCACTAAATATGGTCTACCACCCACGAATCTTTCCAAGCTCCTCATCAATCTACGTTCACGGAGCTTTTGATCGATCTTCTTGATCACGTACTTCGCCATCTGCCGGTAACCCGGATGCCAATCCTCCGTCATTTCTGGCAAAGTCCCACCCGAGTTCAGATGCTCCAACTTTCCTCTGACTTGTAGAAGAGTCCCATCACTGTACTTATGGAGCTCACCCACCCTCATAAACTTCATTAAACCTCGACTGCTCAAGTAGAAAATGCCGTAATTCGGGACAGAAATGCCGGTATAGGGACATCTTTCTACATGTTGAGGTAGCACTTTATTCACTGGACGGGTTAGGTTAAGCTTCCTTTGATAACTTTCGACTCCCAACTGAAGATCTTCAACTCGTGTCTTGATGACAACACTTCGTGTGAACATACGAAGTGCTGTATTCAAAGCAATGAGGTCTTCACGAGGAATATGTGTGAGTTGATCTCGGGTCATCAGAAGCAGCATATCTTCGATATCCTCAAGGCGAATGATGGAAAAATCTCCCTGCTGGATTTTGTATTCCCTGTCATCCTCCCTTTTCAAACGAATCTCCGTCACATGATAATAGCCATTCTTGGCTTCAGTTTTCATCCCTAAGATGCTGGAGATGCGGATGTCGGATCTAACGTTGCTTCCAGAATTGACTAGGCAGCAACCCCTGTACGCCCTTCGGACTCGTTCGTCCCAATGAGATGCACCTATGACAGCATACATATCATAATTACGATTTATCTTTGGGACCCAGAGTCGGTTTACCTTTTCCTTGATAAAGGGTATTGTCTCCCAGTTGGCAGCTTTCAGCAAGGTCAGGGAGGTTGCGTACTTTGATGACCCCTTCAGAAGATACACAAGATCATTGGTGACGAAGAAGTCAAGAGCAATCTGATTATCTTGAGAAGGATCCATTGGAGGTGGAGCTCTTTCTGATTCATGAAGTCCTGGCCGTTGAACGGTATTCAGAGCCTTCAGGATCTCATCGGCATAATACTCGAACTCCATTTGGGTTAACCGGGTTTTGGCGCGTAGTCTCTTATCCTTCAGTGCTTTCTTCACCAAAGATGGAGTAACCGAAGTCTTATACTCATGAGCAAGAAATGCACATAAGTCAATCGGACTGTGGATACGAAGATACAAAACATCTTTGTCAGCGTCGGTGATCGGATCATACTGCGCCGCTGCCGTGATCCAAGCCTATGGGGGTGCAGTCTCGTCAATCTCCAACGTGTCTGCCCAGTCCCTTGTGCTTGGAACAGTAGATTGTGGGTCTTGTTGCAGAGGAGTGGAGACGTGAACATCTGCTTGTTCTGTTTCAGGCATCTCGGCAGTGTCAAGAATGGGTGAGTGTTGTGCAGCTTCAGGTTCGGTTACCGATTCTGCAATCACAGGAACAACAACAATAGAACTAACAGGATTAGTGGTAACAGGTATGGATGCAGCGATAAATGTACCAGGAATAGATGACCCTGTAGTGGCATTCACATCGTGGCGCCACTTCGATCGTCTGGATTCCGTGGAAGTAGATTTTTCCTTTGTTGTTGCATCTTTCTTGGACTTGGTGCCAGATTTAACAGGTTTCTTTGAGCTGGCACCCTTATCCCCTTTCTCAGGCTGTTTACCCCCATCAGCATCCTCATTATCATCCCCGTTGCTCCCTCGAACACTCTCCTCATTACCATCACCACCATCATCGCCATTATCATCATCGTCATCATCATCCTCATCATCATTATCATCATCCTTATCATTATCATCATCCTCATCATTCTGATCCTCATCATCCTCATCATCATCATCATTCTTATCTTCTTCTTCTTCTTCTTCCTCTTCTCCACCAGTACCCTCTTCTTCGTCACTCTCTTCCCTTTCTTCCTCAGGGAGAATGTGGTAGGGTACCACACTTCCAAACGTCTTGAACAACCTATCATCCTCTATGATAGCGTCATTCAGGGATTTGAAGAGAGCCCGTTGAATCCTCGATTTATCAAACAATCCAAGTTCCCTCATTCGAGCTTTGAGGATTTTCTTTAGTTCAAAATCCGTCAAGTCATAAGCAATCTTGTAGGCGGCTTCTGAAGGATTGGATGATTTGATCATTAAGTTGTCAGCAGCGAGTGTCTTCAACTCATCACGCAGTTTAGGCATTAGAGATTCAACGGAGTCTTTCACTCTCTGCTCAAGAGAAGCTTCAAGAGCTTCTTTTTGCTCTTTAAGGTCATCCTTAATAGCTTTAAGTCTCGTAATTCGTGCTTGATGCCTATCAGCTTCAGCCTTTTTAACCTGAGCAAGTTCTTCTGCATGAGCTTTACGTGTAAATTCCATATCAGCAGCGAACTTAGCAATCAACTCTTCTTGAGCTTTCTTAGATGCTTCTTCACTTTGAGCTCGTCTAAGTAACTCTTGGCGAAGTTCATCCATTTCTCTCTTGTGATTATCCACATGTTTATCCAACATCTCGGCCATTACTAATGCGGCCATTGCAGACGTTGCAGAGCTGCTCTGGGTTGATGGAATAGGCTCGGTTGTAACTGCGGTACTAAGGATGGGGTTTATTGGTGGTGGAAGAAATGGTGTTGAAACCGGTCTGGTTGGTAAGGGTTGAGTTGGTTGAAGTTGAGTTGCTAAAGGTTGAGTAGACTCTTTTTCAATACTAGCTCAAACAGGGGGGGTGGATGTCTCCTTCGAAGTAGAATACTTTTCAGGTGATCCAAACTCAAACACATCATCTGGTTCCACGTACTCTTCTTCAACGTTTACCCGTGCACCCGAACCACTACCTCCAGTGTCTTTCCTACTCCTTTCCATAGCTGTCTTCATCGCTTTTCTCTCAGCCTTGTTAAGAGCAGGATCATCAATATCTTCTTCATCGTGGAGAACTAACTCATCAGCCGTACCCTTTCCCTTCTTAACTGCAGTCTTCTTCTTTTTGGCTTTGGGTTCAGGTAAATCTGTTTGCTTCCGTTTACCTTTGCTCTTAACCGTGGTGGAAGAATCTTCACCTGCTAGAATGCTTGCTCGTTGATTCTCAATTTCTGTTAGCAAGTTCTTGTAATCATCAGATGCGATAATCTCATCGGTCAGAAGATGACCGGGAATGGGACCAGGAATAACCGTATTCGAATGAGTCTCCTGCCTTAGGTCTACCAAATCATCATCATCCATCGTGTGGTGACGACTACCTGCACGCTTGTTAATGGATGCATCGATTTCCATAAAGTAATGTATGATCAACTTAATAAACCTAGGGTACTGGTAACTTTTAACCTTACCCTTCGTGTTTGTGAAGAGTTGAAAAGTAAACTCCTCCCACAGCAGTGATGCATAATCAATACCCATACCTTTAAACATACCATAAAACATCTTGATGATTGGTGGACGAACAGCATCAAACCCAGTTGTTTTGGGTGTTAAACAGCGGCTTAGAATCCCAAAAATAGCTTTCCATGGTTGACCAACTTTGGCAGTAGTAAACTCAGACGGGGTTCGTATGTCAAGACATCCAATGGCAGTGAACATCTCCATGATCTGGTCCTTAGTCGGGTTGGCTGAGTATGATAGACCTTTGAGTGTCGGTCGAAATCCAAAGATCTTCCTGAAGTCTGACACAGTAAGCGTCTGCTGCTTGTTGTCCAAGGAAAAAGTGATTTTGTTCGACGTCCTCTCTTTGGTAGCCCAGAACTCGTAAAGGTAGTCATAGGGCACTGAAGCACTTCTCCTTAGCGCATGCTTGAAATGAGATTTATCAAGCATGGCTGTACCTACCTTAAATCCATTATGGGTAGAGTGAGATACCTCCTTCAAACGAAAGTTGTTCGGAATAAACTTTAGAGTCTTGGCTTTGGCAATGGCGGTGGCTCTGGTGTGTTGTATTTGTTGTACTGTAGGGTTAGTCATCGTCTCTGCTTAAGATAAAACACAAGGGTTGAAACATACAAATATGAATATCAATATGACTTTAAACCTAAGCATAGAACATATGACCTAATCCCTTAAGCTTGTAAACCATTCAAACATCTTCTATACGGAATAAACATTCAATTCGGAATACTTGGTCTATACTGAATATAAACCCTATGCGGAATGATAGGTCTATTCGGAACATGAGGCCTATGCGGAATAAAAAGTCTATTCGGAACATTAGGCCTATGCGGAATAAATACTCTATTCGGAAAGAACAGTCTACGCGGAATAAATACTCTATTCGGAAAGAACAGTCTATGCGGAATAATCAAACCTATTCGGAAAGAACTGTCTACGCGGAATAAAATCTCTATTCGGAAAGAACTGTCTATGCGGAATAAAAAATCCTATTCGGAACATTGGGCCTATGCGGAATAAATTCCCTATTCGTAACATTGGGCCTATGCGGAATAAATTCCCTATTCGGAACATTGGGTCTATGCGGAATAAAATCCTATTCGGAACATTGGGCTTATGCGGAATAAATTCCCTGTTCGGAACATTGGGCCTATGCGGAATAAAATCCTATTCGGAAAGACTTTCTTATTCGGAAAACATTCCTTATACGGAAAATCCTACTACTCTGAAAGTTCAATCAGTGACGATTTTTCTAATTTAGGCATGAAATCTTTTGATTCAAGTGTTCTAAAGGCCAAAGTAGTTCATTAGATCTATTCCGAATACAACCCAGGCAAAACCCCCAATTTTAATTAAACCCTATTTAATCAGAAATTGCAATCGATTGTTTTCAATTAAAAGAGTTAATTAAATTGATATGCTTGAATGATTAATCCGATTATATACCTTTTTGATGATCTTGAACTTAGAAGATTACCGATTTTGAGATGTTTGTTTGATTTCGTGAGTGTTTGAGAGCTAGAGTGTTAATGGCGGCAAAGATAGGTAAACAGTGAAATAATGGAAGAGACGGGGGTGGGTGATTTTGACTAGGTCAAATTTTTCACAAGTTTGACATGTTGTCAACTTTACCCCCTCCATTTTTCTACTTTCAACAAACAAAATCTTTTGTTTTTCCAAGTTCTAAATCTAGTCATTTTGACCTGTCTTATGTTAACTACCCGAGCCTTAGTGATTAACTTATCTTAACACAAGCACAAAACTATTCATGACAAACTTATAAGCAACAACAAGACAAATGCCAAAGCAATCCAACCATTAACCATTAGGCTTTTTGAGTTTCCTTGAAAACTTTTGAAGATCTTTTTGATGTGAAAGATGATGTAACATTTTCTCCCCCTTAAACGATGACCCGTTTTCTATTTAAAGAGCTGTAGTCATTGTTTAACGAGGCACATGATGATGAAAAACATTTCCCAATTGATATCTTGAAAAAGTTTGATTCGTGGTGTCAATAAGATTTCTCTTATTTTAACAAATTAATGCACTGAGACGTACACAAATTTGTGTTAGACCAAGTTGTAAAGTAAACTTGATCCTTTTGCATGATTTGGCTTGTAAATCACGCCCGAGAAAATTAATTCCCGTTCTGAGCCAACGTTTTCCAAGGAAATACGTGACTTTAATATGAAAACCGGGTTGCAGTCAGAAATAACTACAAGCCATAATGGGCATGTTTTAAAACATTACAACTTTTATACGGACTCTATTTATGGCACCGTGTCAATATTAATCGACATTTCTAAGTCCGTAAATATTACCGTACTAAAAGACATGCCCGTTTTTAAAACGAAAAATATTTTTGGTTTTTCTTGATTTTATAATTTTTATGGTTTTTCTAGGTTTTATATTTTTTATGGTTTTTCTTGGTTTTATATTTTTGTATTTTCTTTTTGTGGTTTATATATTTACGATAATATACATGATCACGAACAAAGGATACTCTGAATAGTTTACCACGACTATTCAGCTGATTCTTCTGCCAACTCTTTGAGAGTCGCTGGAGTGAATGATTTCATGCCAAGCTTGTCGATCAAAAACTCGATTCGTCCTCGATCTAAGGCTTTGGTGAACATATCCGCCAGCTGGTACTCAGTAGTGACAAAATACAGCTCGATCACTCCGTTCTCCACCTGCTCCTTAATGAAATGGTAGCGAATGTCTATGTGCTTGGCCCGGGAGTGTTGAACATAGTTGCAGCAAAGGGCAATGGCGCTCTTGTTGTCACAATACATCGGGATTTTGTTGAATCCTAAACCGTAGTCAGTTAATTGTGATCTCATCCAAAGGACTTGAGCACAACAACCGGACATGGCGATGTATTCAGCCTCCGTGCTTGATATTGCAGCGCTTTTCTGCCTTTTTGAAGACCAACTGATCAATCTATCTCCAAGGAGTTGCACAGATCCAGAAGTGCTACGCCTCGTGTCTTGACATCCAGCATGATCGGCATCTGCGTATGATATTAAAGCAATAGAGGAATCTTTCGGATACCATAGACCACGATGAAGTGTTCCTTTTAGATATCGAAAGATCCTTTTCACAACATGTAGGTGCTTTTCGGTAGGCCGAGCCTGATACCGGGCACACATGCATACAGCAAATTACAAATCAGGCCTGCTAGCAGTCAGATATAGTAGGGTGCCGATCATCCCACGGTAAAGTTTTGGATCGACAATAGTCCCATTCCTATCTTCATCTAACTTGGATTTCTCCACCATTGGAGTGTCCACGGGGTCACAATTTTCAAAGTTATATTTCTTAAGAGATTCTAGAGCATATTTGGATTGATTAATAAAGATGCCTTTGGGATTTTGAGAAATCTGTAATCCTAAGAAAAATGAAATTTTTCCCATCATCGACATCTGAAAGCGTGTGGAAATTATCTTCTCAAAGCGATTTGACAATTCTATGTTAGTGGCAGCAAATATTATATCATCAACATAAATTTGTACCAGAATCATGTCGTTGCCTTCCTTGAGAGTGAATAGAGTGGGGTCCACTTTGCCTTTGGAGAAGCCTTCCGAAATGAGATATGTTGACAGGAGATCATACCACGCGCGTGGAGCTTGTTTCAACCCATAGAGAGCCTTCTTAAGCTTGTACACATGATTAGGAAACTCCGTACTGACGAACCCATCCGGTTGACTAACATAAACTTCTTCCCTTAGTTCACCGTTCAAAAATGCCGTCTTCACATCCATTTGATAGACGATCATGTTCATATGAGCAGCAAACGCAAGGAATAGTCTAATCGCCTCCAATCTAGCCACAGGAGCAAAAGATTCCTCAAAGTCTATACCCAAGGCTTGTTTATATCCTCTAGCGACCAATCTAGCCTTATTCTTCAATACCGCACCCATCTCATCAAGTTTAACCTTATAAACCCATAACAAGGTAAGGATGTTCACCTTGTCAGGGAGAGGAACCAATTCCCATACTTCAAGTCGTTGGAATTCATTTAGTTCCTCCTGCATAGCTTCAATCCAAGATGATTGAGTCATAGCTTGCTGCCAATTTTTAGGTTCAACTTCGGAGAGAAATGCATCAAAGTAGCAATAGAGTGCACTCTCTTGTAATTGATGGCGTGTAGAGACTGGTCGATCTAGATCTCCAATGACATTCCTAATTGGGTGATCTTTTGTCCATTTAGTGCTATGGTTTTCAATCCTAGGTGGTCTGGAGTGAACAATAGAAGGAGCTTCTTCTGAGGTAGACGCGGCTGAAGGGTTTTCAGGGATCGCTACACCAAAGAAAGGAAGCTCTTGCAAGTGAGCATATTCCAAGTCGTGATCAGTAGAATCCTCTTCCACATCATTAGGCACAAGTAGGGGTGATGATTCAGGTGTAGTTTGAGAATCACTTGGTGAAGGTGCATCCGGTTCAATGTGAATGGTAGATGCATTAGATAAAGGTTCATTAGCTTGAGCAACCGCTTCAGGTATTGGAGCAATTACTACAGGTGCTGGAACTTCATCAGTCGGGGGATCGAAGAATTCATCAAACAACGGTTGAAACAGTTTATCCCACTCGGGCCTTGTTGGTGGTAAAAATGATGTAGAAGTAGGATTATTGGGAACTAATCCGGAACTAATAGCACCGGTTCCCATCTCATGAAGCGCGGGTTCAGAGCTGTGTTGCTCAGAAGCCATCGCTGTCAGCTCATCGAAATCTGCGTCCATAGTTTCTACAATCTTGCCAAGACGACGGTTATAGATTCGGTATGCTCTCTTGGACGGTGAGTAACCAATGAAAATACCTATATCGGCTTTCGGTTGAAGCTTACCCAAGTTCTCACTATTGATGTTTGGATAACAAAGAGCACCAAACACATGAAAAAAATGAAACATCGGGTTTACGGTCATGTAGAAGCTCATAAGGTGTTTTTCCATGGCGTTTCCGAATGATAGAACGGTTTTGGGTGAAACATGCAGTAGATATAGCCTCTGCCCACAAGAACAATGGAGCGTTCGCGTAAATAAGCATGGTCCTAGCAGCTTCCATAAGTGTACGATTCCGTCTTTCAACGACACCGTTTTGTTGTGGAGTGCGTGCAGCGGATGTTTCATGTGAGATACCAACTCCTTCATAATAATCACGAAGAGTCTGGTTGACGAACTCTGTACCATTGTCTGTACGAATACGGCGGACAGTAGTATTCAAACGTACCTGAATGAATTTCAGAAAAGTGATGATAGCCTTCGGTGCTTCATCCTTTGTACGTAGAAATCTAACCCATGTAAACCTAGAAAAATCATCCACAATGACGAGAATGAATTTCTTACCGCTCACACTTTCAGTTCTCATTGGTCCACAAAGATCCATATGCAAAAGATGAAGTTTTTCTTGATTGGTGTCTTCAGCTTTGGGCTTGTAAGATTTCTTGGTGCTTTTCCCCCCTTGAACACGCGGAACATAAATGGTCCTTGTGAAATTTAAGCTTTGAAAGACCACGAACTAATTCGTTTTTAGCCAGATGATTAATAGCATCAAAGTTAAGATGAGATAATCTGCGATGCCATAACCATGACTTGGTCTTAGATGCTTTAGAGAGAAGACATACTTGAGAGGCGGCCATCATGTCTTGTAGAGACAACGTATAAAGATTTGCACCACGAGATCCCTTCAACAAATCTTTTCCTTCCAAGTTGCGGATGAAACAAGTGTGTTGTCGAAAAGCAACCTCTATGTTGGAATCACAAAATTGTCCTACTGAGAATAAGTTATGACCAAGACCTTCTACATAGTATACCCTAGAAATCGTCACGTTTCCAATCTGATATTCACCATACCCCATAATCTTTGCTATATGATCATTCCCGAATTTAACCGTACCAAGAAACTTGCTGACGAAATTTCGGAGCATCAAGCGATTTCCGGTCATATGTTTTGAACAACCGGAGTCCAAATACCACAGGATGATTTGGACCACCTGAAAATATCACCACACGAAGACAATGTAGAGGTATCGGAATCTGAGTGTTCGTTGTTATTAGCAGGTACAGATTTAATAATCTTAGATTTGCTAACTCTAGGTTTCTTAGATTTCCTAGCCTTTTTCTTCCTAATTGGTGGTGTAGATTCTAGTTGGCTTAAATCCTGAGGTATTTCTTCACTGATAGGCACTATAGTGGGGGCAGACCTAATTAAAGGGCGCTGTTTCCATACTTGAGTGCGAGTGTTCCTAACTAAAGGACGCTCAGACCTAACCTCAATGGATGCATTCCTAGTTAAAGGGCACATTTTTCCATCTAATGTAAAGGTCCTACCAGTGGGACGCCATTGCCAGCCAACTTGGGCACGAGTTCTACCCGTTGGCTTCCATTCAAGACCATTCTTAATATCATTCATTTCATTTACGTGATCAATCAGACACAAATCATGACGCTGGGAAAACATACATTCATTACAATTCCAACAATTCAAATCAGAATTCACGAATGGTTTAGGCTGCTGCACAGGCGCAGAGCTTTTAGTCTTAACATGATTCTTTTTATTTAAAACTGAACTAGCATTCCTATTGTGAACTTCTACTTTCTTCTTTTTGGCACTACTAGTGGAGGGCTTGATCTTATCTTTCTTGAGTGGCGATCCTTTAGCCTTAGTAGTCTCTTTTAATCCTGTAGAAGGCAAAGTGGGAATATTAGCAACAGATTTTAAAGGTGCCTTACTTGATTGTGCCAATGACGGTTTTGCTCCTGGAGTCTTATTAAATGGAGTTACAGCAATGGGCCTATTATTAAGTAGTGCAGAACCTGGTGTACCTATATATTGCAAATATGCCAAGCAATATTGAACTCGCTTAATATATTCATGAGCCGAATAATAGTCGCTACTTGAGGGATCTAAGGCATAAAGATCGTCTAAAATATCCCTAAGAAGATCGACATGCTTAATGGCATTCCTCATATAATCATAATAGGTAACTGGGTTTCTCTTATGAAGCGGGTTCTTATAAAGCACTACTGACTTGGTTGTTGGAGCACTAGTGGACGGTGCAGAGTCGGTAGCTAAGTTATCAACAACTTCTTGTCGGGTGAGAAGAAGTGTCTCCTTTAACTCAGTCAAAACCATATTTTTGTCAATGAGCAGGATGTTCAAATCAGAGATTTCCTCGCACTTTTGGTTCAGTTGTTCAACATAAGATTGTTGCTGTGCCGCATTAAAAGCGAAGCGTTCTTCTAGTGAACCATAAAGAGCGGATAGTCCCTGTCTTGTCCGATCCATCTCCCCTAGAACAGACGAAAGTCTAATTTCTAAGACCTGGTTTTTAGACTCTGCAGCCTCTAGTTCCATTTTGAGTGTTTCATTTGATGACACATCTCTCTTCAATCTCATTATCTCTTCCTCTAATGTCTTAACAATTGCAATCATCTTGTCACTCGTCTCAACACCGTTTTCACAAACATTTGATATCAAAAGATTCTCATTTTGAGTTTGTTGTTTTAATTCTAAAGATATACAATGTTGTTCTAGTTGATTAAAGCGTTTTGAAAGTAAATTGTAAGAATCTTATAGCTTTAAAAACTCAGCGTTAGATTCGTGACAAGACTGATTATCTACCTCATTTACAGTATCAGCAACATTTACAGAGAGATCACAAACATCATCACAAATATCATTACAAATATTCACAGCATCACAATTAATCATAGCGGATGTAAGCTCATTCGAATAATTAACATTTACAGTAGTAAGCACATCACACGAGATTACTGCAGACAAGAATCGGTCATATTCAGTTAAAATCTTTTCTTTTTCAATTAGTTGTAGTTCGTAAGCGGTGTCCATTTCATAAAACACTTTTTGAACTTCACCAATTTCAAACACAAGATTTTCTTTAAGAGATGCAAAAATTCCTTTTAGACTTTCGACAAACGGATTGTTTTCAATTTCTTGCAAGTGACCCATTTGTTTGTTTCTAAAGTGATCATATTCGAGATTAGTTAGAACACTAGACGAGGGCACTAATTCCAAGGTTTGAACTTTCTCGTTGCTTAAGGTAAGCTCATCAGACAAATTCTTATTCTTAGCTAAGGTTTCTAAGAGTGCAGCATTCATTTGGCTAAGTAATGTAGCAGGAACCATGACCAAATCTTGTTGAGCAGGAGTAGGCGTTTGCGAAATGGGTCCTGGTTGTGATTCACTCAAAGTCTGGGGACTCACATTGATATTGCTATCATTGTTTGTCTCCTCATTTGAAAGTCTCACTACCGAAGATTCATTCGAGTCAGCACTCTCTTGCACAACTTGATGTGGTTGAATACTAGCATCAGTGGTATTATCGGTGGTATTAATAAGTACCTCAGATCTCTTTTCTGGCCCTAAGCTGGAGATAGTTGCCATGAGAGCAGCCTTTGCAGATTGAAAGTCATCACAGTCTGAGTCATACGCATCAAGATCATCGGCTTGGTAAGCTGCATTCTGCGTAGTGACAATGTCTGGTTCAGCAATCCCTGGATCAGCAAGAAATACAAGCTCCTCTTCATCAAGTTCCCTTCCTTGTGCCTGAGCATATCTTTTCTGCAAACCATTGTCCATCCCTTCTCCTCTTGGGTTTCTTACAATTCCTGGACATGTGACCCTCTTCCTTGCAGTTGTAACATGTAATCATTCTCAACTTGCCCGTGGAATTAGCTCGTGGAGCAGGATTGGCCATTGGTGCCTGATTTACCGTGCGAGCATTGGTGGTTGATGTGGTAGGTCTCCCCTGATATGGTTGAATAGGCTGAACCATGACCCTGCCATTCTTAATAGTAGCTTGTTGACGAGAATTGGATGAATTCCTCAACTGATTGTTGGTTGGAGCTGATCCTCTGTATCCTCGTTTGCTTAAAGTCCTTGTGAGATAAGCAGACATAGTGGTTAGCACTTCAACTGGGTCAGCTCCTTGTTGGAATACAGGAACGGGGACTTCCTCATCATCACAATACATTGCTTGATCTGGATGAGCTGCATAATCACTAGAAGGAATACTCATTTGATCAGGGTAGCTTGTTGGATATGCTGCATTCTCTTGATAAGAAGAATATGAAGGCTGAGCATAAGGTGCAACATTTGCTGGATGAAGTTGTGAAGCATACTGTGGTGAAGGTGCATTGAACCGATATTGTTGCTGATGTGAGGTGGGTGGTTGCGGTAGAATCGAGTATTGGGGGAAGGTTGGTGTCATGTAAGGTGATGGATGATAGGCTTGATGTCCCAAGATATAAGGTGTGTTGTTGTGTGACAAGCTTGGTTGATTCGCCATCAAAGCTAAGGAATCTGGGTACATACCGCGAGGAGAACGGTGCATAATCACATGTTTCTCATGCTGCTGAAGAAAAGCATAGATTTGATCTAAGTTGCACTTATGCAAATCCCGGGTTAACTTCACATCGGTAATATACTCACCCCATTCAGCTTAAGGTAAAGTATTCAAGAACTTGGTGTTAACCTGGAATGGAGCAATCACGAGATTGTATACATTCAGATCATTCATTAGAGTGGTGAATCTGAAGTAATAGTCGTGTAGCGTTTCCCCTGGGCTGTACGTGAATCTATCAAACAGATCATACAACTGACACTCCCTTTCCTGTTTGGTGAGAGACGTACCTTATAACAACACCTTTAGACGTTCCCATAAATCTTTGGCAACCGTATATTGACTAACCATACGATAAATATCATGCGGAAGAGCTTGGAGAAGTGTCTGTAGAGCCTTTTCATCAGCATCAGCAATGAGTTGTTGTGCCGGTGTGAGTTCTTCATATTCTCTTGGTCGAGACACGTTATTTGCCACAATGGTACCATAGTCGAGTGGACCATTCAAAATCGATTTGACCATAAGCCTTCCGTATGTTGGTTTGCCCTTCAAGTATTGCATCATACAGCCCTGCCATGCCTCAAACACCTCTTTAATAAGCATCGGTGGACGACTATCAGCCCCCGTTATGATCGAGATATCCGTAAGAGATGTCATCTGAGGCATTAATGAACTTGGATTCATTGTGATCACTTAAAAGACTCAAAGATTATCGGTTGATCGAGCAGTGAAGAAAGGTTGAGAATTTGTGTTGTGTTGGTTGTAATCAATATTAAATCCACTAAAGATCGTCGAAAAAAAAACTCAAATACCCCTTGAACTTGCTTATACGGAATAACCCAAACTCAGAATAAACCCTATTCGGAATAACACCTATTCGGAATAATCCTATGCTGAATAACCCTTATGCGGAAAATGCCCTATTCGGAATAAACCTTATGCTGAATAAACCTTATGCGGAAAACTTTGCTATTCGGAATAATAGGCAATTCGGAAAACCTGCTGTTCGGAATGATGGGCAATTCGGAAAGCTATTCGGAATATTTCTCCTATTCGGAAAAATTTTGGCTATTCGGAAAAATATTGGCTATTCGGAAAGTTTTTGGCTATTCAGAAAATATTGGCTATTCGGAAAAATTCTGCTATTCGGAAAAATTGCTGCTATTCGGAAAAACCCTTCTATCCGGAAAGTCTATGCGGAAAATTCTGCTATTCTGAATATTGCTCCTATTCGGAATACCTATTCGGAATGTTCTGGTAATATGTTTCCGAGACTTAGAAAAACAGCTTTAAATCCGATTTTTGATCCAAAACCACAAAAAGTTTTATGATTTTTACCAAAATAAGCTAAACCCAATCCTTATCAATCAATCCCAATAACAAAAACACCAAAAACAACAAGATTCAAGATTGATTTTTTCTAAAGATCACTAATTGATTCAAAAAACTAAAAAAGCAACACAATCCTTACCTTAAATCACCCCATAGCTCTTGATACCAAATGTAGAATATTGATAACCTATGAATCTATGAAATGGGTTGATGTTTTCTAGTGAGAGAAACTAGAGAGAGAAAGTAAGAGAAAATATGTATGATTTTATTAATATGAAAGTGAAAATGAGAACAACAACCAACCCCTTTCCATGGTGGAAAGGGGTATTTATACTCCAAGCATAACATTGGGCTTGGGCCGGTCCATGACAAGCCCATGGACCGGTTCTTACTTAACTTAATAAGTAACATTTAACTAATTGTTAACTACGAGCTATTACAACATAAATCATATTGTGGAGTGACCGATACTTCTAATATACGTTAAAACGTATTTCTAACAGTTGTAATAGTTAGTTAAAATAGTCGTGACATTACGGGCTTTATGGCTAGCTTAAAAGGCCTCTTTCAAGGTACTAATCATTTTATTCAAGCCCGGCCAAATCAAACATATAGCCCATTATGCCACATGTAGGCAAGGCTTAAATACCTCTCCTAGCATGTTAGGAGAGGTGTGTTGGTTGTTCATTTTTCTTAATCTAACATTCCTAAAGTCTCACACACTTCTCTCTCTTTTTTTCTCTCTCTACCTCCTCTCTCAAAAAATCATCTATCTTTTATCTACCTTTCTTGTTTAATCATCATATATTATATAGGACAACAGAGTTCTGTCACGTTTGCTTCATGACACTTTCATTTCTTGATTTCATATTTCATATATCCATGACCATAAAGGACGCCATTCGTATCACCCATGTATATAAAGGTTTTCCTTCAGTCTAATGATAAGATCCAATCTGCTAACGCACTTACCTCAGACAGATGCGAGTTAAATATGATTTCGATTATGGACTACGAACAACACACCATGCTACGACTGGTCGCCATTCATATTAGATTATGTACAGTAATGTTCAAGCTCTTTAATACATTCAGCGGGGTTTTCCACCAGGAAAAATTGGTGATTTTTTTTCTTCTGCTTTACAAGCATGTGTTATTAGCTATGATGATTTCCTAGACATCATTTAGGACACTACTTCTGAAGTTCTTTTTACTCATCATTAATTTGAATTATTACAACACTGAACCATGTAAAGCCTTGCAAAAGCTTCGTCTTTATTTGCTAGTCGTAAATAAAGTGACGATCGTATAACATATCGATGCCAACCTTGTAAAAAGTTTAAATTCAATGGTTACAAAAATTTCAATCTAATATTGTCGAGTTTACGAGTATTAAGACCGAATACACAAATAAAGAAAACCATGTATGAATTCTTTGGAGTATAAAAGGAATCCCAACAACGCATTTGAGTGAGTGCTTTCTCATTTGTTAGTTCTAGAGAGAGAAACAAGTGTATGTGTTTTTATGTTTCTCTTACTAAGAAAATCACCAAGTTTTTTTGTGTGTTTTAATTCGAATATCTGGCATATTTAATCATTCGAATTTCTTTGAATTTAGCTTATTGGTTTTCGGCTTATTCTGTAGCTTATAGGTATCGTCTTATAGCTTATCTAGGCAGCTTAATAGAGAGCTTATTTCGGATGTTATTGTCTTACAAGTGGTATCATTCTCTAAGAGATAAGTAGAAGGTGTTCGTGGTTTAGCTTATTTTTGGGTTGGCCAACATCTAGTTTATAGGTTTTTGCGTGTTAACCTATTCAACAGGTTATCCAGATTCTTATTTACAGGTGTCAGTGGGTTAACCGATTCAACGGGTTGGCAGTTTCTTATTTACTGGTGTTAGCGGGTTAACGTATTCAACGGGTTGTCTAGTTTCTTGTTTACAGGTGTTAGCGGGTTAACCTACTCACCGGGTTGACCAGTTTCTTGTGTACACGTGTTAGCGGGTTGACAAACCCTCATAGTCCGCGGGTTACTGATTAAAGAAATTACACTTTTTAGGAAAAAAGCGTAAAAACGGCAAGTATTAGTAAAAACGTTAGGAAACGTAAATACCGACAAATGAAGTTCGTTCTCAAAGGAGGTGTGTAATTATGGTGCCAAGTTAAAAACATTTTTTGACTAGTTTCGTTTTTGGTGAGAAAAAGAGAGAAATTACACTAAAAATTACACTACGATGAAAATCGAGATGAAAAATAAAAGGGTTAATATACACAGAGGTTACTAAAGTTTGGCTAAAGTAACGATATTGTTACTAAAGTTTAAAACCTTACACTTAGGTTACTATTGTATACGGGTTTGATTTATTTGTTACTAAACGTTCAAAAAAACTATCCCGCCGTTACTCATGAGATAGGTTACCGGTTAAGCAGGTTTTGGTGGGCCCCATTTCTATTTTTTGGCCAAACTTTAGTAACAAAAGTGTTACTTTGGCCAAACTTTAGTAACATGCGTGTATATTAACTTTTTATGTTTTTGTCAGTTTTTTTTACCGTTTTTCGTTCGCACTTTTACGTTTTCGTTAGTAATTTTACGATTTCGTCAGTAGTTTTACGATTTCGTTAGTAAACTTACGTTTTCGTCAGTAAACTTACGTTTTCTTCAGTAAACTTACGTTTTCGTCTGTAATTTACGTTTTTGTCAGTAAATTTACGTTTTCGTCAGTAAACTTATGTTTCGCAAGTAAAATTACGTTTTCGTCGGTATTTTTACGTTTTCGTCAGTAATTTTACGTTTTCGTCAGTAAACTTACGTTTTCGTCTGTAATTTTACGTTTTTGTCATCACTTTTACGTTTTTGTCAGTAAATTTACGTTTTTGTTAGAAACTTTACGTTTTCGCTAGTAAATTTACGTTTTCGCCAGTAAAATTACGTTTTCGTCAGTACCTTTACGTTTTCGTCAGTAAATTTACGTTTTCGTCAATAATTTTACGTTTTCTTCAACGTAAATACTGACGAAAACATAAAAATACTGATGAAGACGTAAATTTACTGACAAAATCGTAAGTTTACTGACGAAAACGTAAAAAAACGGATGAAAGTATTCATTTACTGAAGAAAACGTAAGTTCAATGACGAAATAGTAAATTTACTCACAAAAGCGTAAAAATACTGACAGAAAGTAAAAAATACTGAGGAAAATGTAAATTTATTGACGAAACTCTAAATTTACTAATGAAAACATATATTTATTGACGAAAACGTAAATTTACTGACGCAAATGAAAAGTTACTGACGAAAACGTAAATTTACTGACGAAAACGTAAATTTACTGACGGAAACGTAAAAATACTGAGAAAAATGTAAATTTATTGACGAAACATAAATTTACTGAAGAAAACGTATATTTACTGACGAAAACGTAAATTTACTGACAAAAACCTAAATTTAATGACGAAAACGTAAATTTACTGACGAAAACGTAAAATTTCTGACGGAAACGTAAAATACTGAGAAAAAGGTAAATTTATTGACGAAACGTAAATTTACTGAAGAAAACGTATATTTACTGACGAAAACGTAAATTTTGCTGACGAAAATGAAAATTTACTGACGAGAACGTAAATTTACTGACGAAAACGTAAATTTATTGACGAAAACGTAAATTACTGACGGAAACGTAAAAATACTGAGAAAAATATAAATTTACTGACGAAACGTAAATTTACTGAAGAAAACATATATTTACTGACGAAAACGTAAGTTTTGCTGACGAAAATGAAAATTTACGGACGAGAACGTAAATTTATTGACGAAAACGTAATTTACTAACGAAAACGTAAGTTTACTGAACGTAAGTTGGAGTCCACGTAGACATGCAACTTATAACTACAGGTAAAAACATTATGGGTAACTTGAAGTTCAGGTAAACAATACATTAGTAACCCAAATGTAAGGTTTTAAACTTTAGTAAAATCGTTACTTTGGCCAAACTTTAGTAACCTGCGTGTATATTAACCCAAAATAAAATGAATTCTAAAAAATTATTAAAATTTGCAATTAAATCCTAAAAAGTTTAGTTAAGAGTCAAAAAATCAATAAAACTCTTTAAAACCTTTTAAATTAATTATTACTCCCTCCGTCCCAAAATTATTGTCACCAGACAAGAATTACACAGTTTAAGAAAATTACATTTATTACAGCTTTCTCTCTCTTACTTTTTAGTATAATGACATTTTTACCCTTAGCTAATTAATTAATTCTTTTTTAAAGTTTGTAATAACAATTTCAAACAAGGATAATATAGTAAATTTATCAAAGTTTTCTATCTATTTTTAGTAGTGGACAATAATTTTGGGACAACCCAAAATAGAAAGATGGACAATAATTTTGGGACGGAGGTAGTATTTAATTTTAAAATCTAAATAAAGACCTAAAAAAAATTAAGAAAAAGTCCAATTAAAGATTTTATGATTTGTATACCTAAAACTAATTATTTAAAAGCTAAAAAGTATTTTTCAAAATTTTTAAAACTTAATTATCTATTTTTAAATGACTTTATAAAAATATAAAATAAATAAATGATTAAAAATAGAAAAAGAAGTTGGAAAAATATAAAACTTTTTACAAAAATCCTAAATGATGTTTAAACTAAAGGAAAACAATAAAAAGACATGGGCTGCTTAACAAAATCAGCTGAAATAGATATAATAAGCTACATCTTTTTATAATGAAAAGGAAAAAGGAACTAAGTAAATAGAAAAAGAACCAAAGTGTTACCCAAGAATAAGTTTGGTACATTGGTAAGGACACCCAACCCTGCACGACAGGTCAAGTGTTCGAGACCCAGACCATGCTCTTTGCCTTTTTTTTTTCTTTAAGCAGAATCAACCCCACAAGCTTTGGCTTGTGGGGAGGTGAAGTATAAGCTAAAAATTAATTGGCAATAAGAACAATTAAGCCCTAATAATCCACATATAAGCAAAACAAAAAGCAGTCCAAAATCCCTATCACCCGATATCTGACAATCAGCTAGTCTGAGTTATCAGATATCGGGTATCAAACATAACAGGAACTCAGACAAAGGGTTGAAAATGTTGCTGACATACTTGACTTAAAGACGAATTTTAAACTAATCTAAAATCTTCAAAAAACTGAGAAACACAAATTTAAGCACACCCACGCCTAGACTATCATGAAATCTAACAATGTTCCAAATTTTATCACCTAAAACTAAGTTCACCTACTAAAATCACTATCTGATGTCATTGGGTGTATTTAAAGCATATATATGCAAAGTTCAAGTGTTCAATTTTACTCAGTAAGTGTCACAAGCAAATCAAGCATACAAAACACTCATTACCACAGGCAAGTCCTACCTTAAATCCACCAAATAACATATTATGCTAGAGATTGGAAATCAAACAAAATTTTATTCTATAAAAATAGAAAAACATGAAATCTTGATTTAAACTAACATTACCTCAAATAAAAAACAAATCCAAAACTATCTTAAACCTAATAAAGGTGTGTAGACAAAAGTTGTTTAATTTTGTGTTACCAAACTTCAAACAAACCTTACCCCAAACACCCCTTTATCACTGATTGCCAAGATTTTTACCAAGAAAACTTACTAAATGATGAAGAAACAACTTCAATCATACAAACAAACTAACATTAACATTAAACAACTAAGGAGTGAACTGATAACACTCATGGCATGCAATTTGATACAAGTCACTTTTCAAGTAAAAGGAAATATTTTTTAGTCTCAAAGCCGAACCTAAGGGGTGTACATCCACACCCCTTTGTTTGAGCCGATGTATATAAAATACAAGCTATCCCTGAGCTGTGGAGCTTATATAGAAAGATGGTGTGAATTTTTGGGCTCTTTGGACTACAACAGTCCAAAGAGTGGACTACAACACTCCCTCTTGTTTCTTGTTTTGAACACAACAACACAAACAACTACAAGCTCAAAACCTCACCTTTAGGCCAGTTTTCAAGTGGCTATTGGGTGAGCTTTTGAACAATAAGTATGATTAGAAAAAAGATAAAGAGCAAACAAATTTTTATCAAAAACCATGGAATAATTTTTTTTACAAAGAAAAGAAAAACCATAACAGAATTTGAACTTTGATGTAAACCCTCAATCCTCACCGCCCCTTGAATTTGTCAAGTCCACAAGGATACGATCAGCTTTACATAAAAGGATCAAAAAAGTTCTAACTAATTTTTTGATAATCTTTTTGGTGAACTCAAAAGTAAAGATCGCAGAAAATTAAAATCAACAATAAATATATTCGAACTTAGTCTTGCAAGGATTTTTAAGAAACACTTGTAATATTCATTAAATAAAAAAAATTACAAAAACTGGAACAAAGGGCTAAGTCACAATCCGATTGCTCCTTAAATACTACATGGAAGATGATTCTAGAATACAATGTAAAATGTGAAACCCTAGCTACAACCTTCCTATTCTACCCTTTAAGATGTTGAGATGCTAGAAAGATGCTCGTAGGATCCTTGTTTGAGTTTTGAAAAAGTCTTGAGTCAAATTTCTCCATGTGATTGTTGCTTGGACTGGAGTGATGTTCTAGTTGTTGGAAATGTATCTTGGAGTCCATTAGTTGTGGGCAAAAAGCAAAAGAGTCTAAATCTTCCAATGATTCGGCCATTCTTGGTTTCTTGTGACTGGTAGGGCAGGGAAAGGCTGGGTAGACCACATAGGGACGTAGCCAAGGTTTTGAATGTAGCGTTTTGTTGAGATTATGTTTAATCTAAGATCTGCAAAGTATGAACACATATCCCTTTGATTTAACGGCTAATAAAGATTAGAGTTGTTGATCCCTTTGATTGGATCTATATTCTGTTAAGATCTAGTATAGTAGTTTGTAATCAAACTAAAACACTTTGAGAACTCATACTCAAACTAAATAAGTTATGCGGAATCTAACTTATAAAGCACAGAAGAACAAAATTACTTTTAACTATTCGATTCTCTTATTAATCGACTTGAATGAGGTACATGAATGACATTGTACCTATGTTCCTTTTATAGAGTAAGGAACCCTAGAAACCTTAGAATATTTAATAAAGATAACTATATCACAGACGATATATTATCAATATTCTAACTATTTAAGTATATCACATAAGATATACTCTAACTGTAACTATGCCGTATCTTATACAAAGATATATTCGTCCTAATCAATATAGCAGTATTTACTTTATAAGTAGCAGTACTTACTATGTACCGCGTTAATACTAATGGTACTTGCATAATACTAATAGTACTTAAATTACACTGATAATACTTGACACTTAACAAATAATTCCCAACAATCATCCCCTAAACAAGAATGATAACTTGTTGTCTTCTTGTTTCTCTTGTACTAGATGTATTTAGAATACATGTCTTCAGTCTTTCCTTCATCCTAGGATTGAACTTGGTAATTTGTATTTGTATCCAACTGAATGTAGCCAAACACTTCAATGTAGATCTTCTTATGATAAGATAATCTTCAAACAGCATGAATATCATCTTTGTCTTCAAACTATGATCTTCTTGTGTCTTGTAAACATTCATTTATCTTTGCAGCATCAATAATTGTCTTCTTGAGTTAAATCTATGAACTCTGAATCATGAACTTGAGTCTTGATTTGATGAGACAAAACCTTCTAAGTATTTTCTTCTTTGAATACTTCTTTGCTTGCAATCTTCATACCTGAAATAAAACAGTTAACAACAAAAACCAATCTGTATTGGCTTCATGATTTTTAGCAAATCACCAGCTATCATCGGATTTGATATATTCTTTACCAATTAGCCGTACACTCTGGAATAGCCAATACTTTTTTCATAAAGAATAAGGTGTACTAATAACCTTAAAATTTTTGGTAAATTGTCAACCATCAACGGATTTGATGAAGTCTTTACCTAGTACCGTTTGTCTAGGACTAGCCAACTCTTTGTCTCGAAACAAGGCGAGTTAGAACCATATAGTTTTTAGCAAACTACCAGCTTTCAACGGATTTGAGAAGTCTTTACCACAAAACGTTTGCTTATGGACTAACCAGTTCTTATGTGTGTTAGACATGGTGAACTAAAAACCATTTGTGAAGTGTGACTGAAAGTCAAACACTTAAGGCTCTTTCTCAACTTCTTCCTCATCTTTCAAATCCTTGATTTGTTGTTTAACCATTCTGATCAACTCCAAAGCATCAACAGATTCTTCTGTAACTTCCAATTGTTGTTCCAACATTCTTTCCAACAATATTCTTTTGAATGGGTAAGTCTTCTCTTACAGCATATAGTATGTAACATCATCTATATCCAAAATATGTAATCCACATGACCTATAGTATCTCCAGTAACTAGGAACCTGATTCTCTAATACCTTCAACATTTCTTGATCACAGTTGTGTGGCTCATACATAAAGAGAAATTCCTTATATAATAGTGATACTTCAGTTTTACCTGCACTGGCTTCTTGAACTAACCTAAATAGATCCTGAATATCTTGTTTGTCAAGAATGTGAAGAATATACTCCAAAAGTCTGAATATCCTTGTTGTGCCATCAGTTCTTTGAATTCCACGAGCTTCAAGTCCAAGTCCTTGTTCTATAGAGTAAATCCATCTAGCAATAGATGATCTCTTTCCAAAAATCTCTGTATCAATACATTGATCTTCAAATTTTACAATCTTCAAGTACTTCTTCAAGCTCTCATCATCATCACTATCTTCTGCTGTTGATTTAGCCCTCTTGGATTTCTTCTTTGTCTTTGTTGATCTTTTTGTTTTAACACCCTTGGAGGTTCCCTCAAGTTCTGTTGAACCCTTTTAAGCTATTAAATTTAAGAACACAGTCTTTATAACAAGGATGTACCTCAGTATCTTCATGTGAGAGAGCCATTAGACCAAGCTCTTCTTCTTCTTCATCTTCAGCCCAGTTTGTTGGAAATACGTTTTTACGTATTTAGAAAGGATTGGTCACTCCAATAATATTGGGCTCGTGATCCAATATAGCCCATATATCCCACATGTAGGGTAGGCTATATAAACCCCCTCATAGCATGTTAGGAGGGGTTGAACACTTACCATTTATCACACTCAACCATTCCTTTCTTTCTCTCCTTTCTCTCTCTTCTTTCTATCTCTAGGTTCTTCATTTCCCATCCATCTTAATAGATAAACAATAACAATGCCTAATCCTTAGAAAACACGATCCTACAATTGGTATCAGAGCTTTGGTTGTTTCTTCGGATTAGCACGTTTTATCTATTGATTTGGTGGTAAAAATTTTCCTCTTTCATTATTTTTTTAACTCTTGGTGTGACGTGTTCTTTTTTTTTCAATTTTCTTCTTATCAAATTTGTCAAATTGAGTAGCAGTTTTATCAACTTTTTTTTGGTGTGACGTGTTGTTAAGGATAATCATTTTAAAACTTAATTGGATGTCGAAATGATAATTTAAAACTTTTTGAGTAGCAGCTTTATCTTTTTTCAATTTTCTTCTTATATTGGTGTGACGTGTTGTTTTTGGTTATCAGTTTTATCAAATTGATAAAAAACTTTTTTGTTATTCACTTTCTTTATCAAATTTTTAATATCATTTTTATCACATTTTGTCTCCTATCAGTGTCACATAATTTTTCATATCACATATCAATTTTTGTCTTATTTGAGTAGCAGTTCTCGTGTTCATCCAGAATCCAGGTTTGTGTTTTGCGTTTTACTCATCCATCAGAAAGAACCAGGTTTTTACATCGATCGCAATAACCCTAGGGTTCTACTTTGCGATCACGTTTTCCGATACCCTTATTCCGACGTTGATTGCGATTGCACTTAGCGATTGTGATTGCGACGAGATTAAGGTTCATTGAAACGAAACTCTACTGAAATTTCTTCGTGACATTCCGATGCTGAGTTTTGACACATTGCGATGAATGACACTATAAATATTGCGATGGGTTGTAAGTTTGACATATTGCGATGGAGTGAGCTCTTTTTAAATATTGCGATGGAAATTCTTTAAACATTGCGATGGTTTGAATATTGACACAAAACAAAAGGACTCCAATCATTTTTTTTTATCAAACTTCATAAAAGACTCAACAATCAGACAGACTCAATCATACCCCTGTCTAAACAACCATCACACTCGACTCTCAAATCCAACACACCCTCTCGTATTACCCACCCACCCTCTCATGACCCACCCTCGACTCCAACACACCCTCGAACAAACCCACCCCCAACTCGACTCCATCAATTTTTATTTACATCCCAACTAGACTCAAAAACAAAACAAACTGAAAAAACTCAAGATCTCAGATTCAATTTTTGTTTTGACCTGCATGTCAAGATGTTTAAAGATCCAACTAAAAACAGTACATCATCATTGATCTATTGAAGGTTTTAAAATCTTCTGTTTGATATTCGAAATATCATGAAAGATGTATAACAAACTTGTTATCATCAGTTCATTTTTTTCGATTGAAAGGCAATTAAATACACATGCAATTGAACATCACATCAACAAAACCTACCCGAGACCAATCTAACTGATCTTGAAGTCGAATCTCTTCCAAGTTCTTCAAGGGCTTTGTTAGTTTCGAACATAAGAGGATGAAGATCATGTAATGATTCAGATGATTTGATATGAGATTAGATGAGATTGGTTTAAATTGTGGTGACTGTTTTTTTGTTGGATTAGATGAGATTGGTTTAAATTGATATGAGATTAGGTTTCTGCTTTGCTGGAGAGAGAGAGAGATTGAATCTTGTTTTGGGAAGTGAAGTCAAAGAGACGGAGGAGTATTATTGGTTTTGTGGAGAGAGAGTCTGTTGAGAGAAAGTAGAGAAACGAAGCATATGGGATAAGTTTGTTGGTTGCGTTTTAAAGTGGTCAAAGATATACGTGTAGTACTTTAAGTTTATTTGTTGGATACACGTCTGCAAGTGCCAGAAAAGTGAGGGAGGTGTAGGACGGAGGACACAAAGCCAAATCAAGTGGGATTTTCTCAAAATTTTTTTATTTACTTTTTAATTCGGTTTGGAGTATCAGATTTAGTTTTGGCACCATTAATTTAAACAAAGAAAGAAAGTTTAATAACACATTTTTGGCAAAGTTTAATTTCAAAGTTTAATTAAGAAAAGAATTTCAAAGTTATTAAAGTTATTTAAAGGTTTTATACACATTTTTGGCAAAGTTAATAACAATTTTAGATATAATTTTTCGGCCCGATCACTATATTAACTAAAGGTTGGGTTAAGTAGTTGACGGGCTTTATTTTTGGAGTGAGCCGACTTTGCTTCGGTCTCCGGTTTAATTTATCATCGTTTGAGCTGACAACAATTTTTGAGCCGCGTAAAGAGTAATACCATCAAACGAGGATTGTGACGAAGTTTTACGGTTTATTAATTGGTTGGGGTGTAAAATCTCGTAACATCGACTTCACGATTTCTTCACGAATTGTAAAATCCCGAAAACAACCACATCCACATCATTTGTCATCGATATTCAATGGATTCGTTAGATTCGACATGTCAAAAGGGAGAAGCGCATAATGGTATCAAGTCATTTCAACTAATTCAGTCCCATTATGTGACTCTTTCATGGATTCAAGGAGGGAGCGAATTTGTGACAATCTTTTGTCAAGATCGTCATATATTCATCGACTCAATATTCACCACTTTGACCCAACTCGCCGAGCAACTCAACCATGAAAATTTTAATCACTCTGCATCGGCACTTGCATATAAGACTCTTGTGACACAACTCACGCCTTTCCTCCAATTCAATATCATCAAGTCTGAAAGTTCAGTGATTTGCCAATCATTTCTTCGAGATACACATACCGAGCTTTGAGTTTTCCGTGATACAATATTGAAACTCATGACACCGGTCTCGTCTTCGATTTATGAAAGATCTCGACCTCAGCAAGCGTACGATAATGGAGTGCAAGAATCTGAAATGCAAGAGGAGAATGGTCATACGGTTGACAACTTGGAGCCTAGCGATGGCAAGAGCACGGAATCAGGAGGACAACATGATACCAGTGGCACGTCAGGGAATGTTCACGAGATCTCTTTTGATGACACCTTACCCGTTTATGACAAAGAGCCTGCAAACATGGTACAATGTAATGTTGTTTATGATGTATATGCTGATGATATGCCGCATATTGAGCATTCTGAACCTAATTATGACAAACATGGGATGGAAAAGAGTGATGGAAATACCACTTCTGATTCATCCGATGTGAGTCATAATGGGGGAGAAAGTGTTCAAAATGCTAAACATCATGATAATTGTCTTATAACTGCTTCATTGACTGCTTCTGATTCCAAGATTAGAGAGCTCGAAACGATTGTAGCTCAACAATTAAAAGATCTTGAGGATGCCAAACTTGAATTTTCTAAGAAAACGGACAAATTTGAAACATACTTTGAAAAACTTGAAAAGTCAAACGTTGTTCTTGAAAGAAAATTGGATCAAAAAGTTTTAGATTCTAAAGCTAAAAAGGATAATCTTTTGAAACAAATTCAGTTACTAGAGTCTAAATTGACATCCTAAGATAGATTGCTCAAAGAAAATGAAACGTTAAAAGCTCAAGTTCAGGAAAAGGTTTTTGCTATAGCTGCGTTGAAAAACGAGTTAAGGAAATCTAGAGGACCTAGTGTGGACACTAAGCTTGAAAAACCATCAATATTGGGGAAACCGCCTACAAATCAGTTCTTCAGACAACCGACTTTCAGACAACCGACTGCATTTAGATTCGAGCAATCACAATCCTCGAGACCGCGGTTTGCCTCCCAAGTTGATTTGGTTCATTTTTCTAGACCAATCACCCCACCAACTAGGCCTAATGTGACTAAAACAACTTTAGCAAGACCTAATCACATGATTGCCTCTAGTTTCTCTAAAAATACCAAGACCACGTCTAGAATTAGTTCAAATGACGTTTGCCATAAATCTGGTATAAAGGAAGCTAAGCAAAAGAGACATATAAGAGATAGCAATGTCAAACCTAGTCAGATGCCTTCTTGATTACCCAACACTGCTAACCATAGCATGTCATCTCCTGTATCAAAAAATTACTTAATGAGGTGAACTCCTGTGCTAGACTTAAATCCCAGTGGGTAGCTAAAATCAAACCCGTTGGTAAAATGTGGCGCCCCACTGGTAGAACTTTCACTCTTGTAGGAAACGAGTGCCCTTTAACTAGGATAATCTCCGATTCTACTAAGACTACTAGGGAGGAAATTGAAAAGGATGATACGTCACTTAAGCCTGAACTTAAGGTTTTCTATAAACGGAAACGTTTTCCAACTAAGACAAGTGAATCATCCACTCAAGTCGCCTCTGGCACAAGAAAAGACAACTGTGAACCCCCACTTGCTTCTAAGATAGATATCACTAACCCATATCAAAACATGCAAATTCCTAATGAGAATGCAGGTACCAAAGTTGATGTTCCAAAAGAACGAAGCGGTCCAATCATTGTATACCGTTCAACTAAGGACACTCTTAGAGTTTGGTTGCTGAAGAAGCAGACAAAGAAACAAGTGTCTCAGGGGATTCATGGTTAAGCTCATGCACAAGGACTTATAGTCACATCACAGACTATAACTCGCTCTTCAAAGAAAGGAAAGTTTATCGCCGATGGTGAACTTATCCTAACAATGAGAAATTAATTTTTCTCAGGCATGAGCTTATATAAAAAACATTCCAAGTTTTTAAGCTCATGCACAATGGCTCAAATTCAAATCACAGTCTGTGACCCGGACTTCAGAGAAAGGGAAGTTTATCTACGCAACGATAACTTACCCTCAAAAACGAGAAATTAAATTTTCTCGGACACGAGCTTACATTTAAACTATTCAAAGATTTTAAGCTCGTGTAAATGGCTCCTCGTTAAATGACAGACGATGACCCGGACTTCAAAGAAAGGGAAGTTTATCTACACAACGATAACTTACCCTCAAAACGAAAAATTAAATTTTCTCGGACACGAGCTTACATTTAAACTATTAAAAGGTTTTAAGCTCGTGTAAATGGCTCTTCGCTAAATGACAGAGACATGGAAGTTTATCTACGCAATGATAACTTACCCTCTTAACGAGAAATTAAGTTTTCTTGGACACGAGCTTATCCTAAAACCATTCAAAGGTTTTAAGCTCGTGTATAAAGGCTCATCATTAAATATCAGATGATGACCCGATCTTCAAATAAAGGAAAGTTTATCGCCGATGATAAACTTATCCTCATTAACGAGCAATCAAATTTTCTCGGACGCGAGCTTACATTAAAACTATTCAAAAGTTTTAAGCTCGTGTAAATGGCGTATAATTATATTTCAGATTATGCCCCAGACTTCTATTTTAGGAAAGCTTATCTTTAAAGATAGCTTATCCTTGTAACGAGAAATTAATTTTTTCTCGGTCATGAGCTTGTCTTAAAACATTCCAAGTTTTAAGCTCATAAAGAAAAGTGTATCTTTTAAATAAGAGAACTTTTCTTCTTAACGAGAAATTCATCTTTCTCGGTCATGAGCTTTACGTTAAAACATTCAATGTTTTTCAAGCTCATGAAAACGACTTCTAAGTAAATGTCAACTTAGAACTCGTTCTTTAATTAAAAGGAAAGTTTATCGCCGATGATAAACTTATCCTTACAACGAGAAATTAATTTTTCTCGGGCATGAGCTAATAATAAAAACATTCGAAGTTTTTTAAGCTCATGCACAATGACTTACAGTTAAATATCAGACTGTAACTCGGACTTTAATTTTAGGAAAGCTTATCTTTAATGATAACTTATCCTCGTAACGGGAAATTAATTTTTCTCGGTCATGAGCTTGTATTAAAACATTCCAAGTTTTAAGCTCATAAAGAAAAGTGTATCTTTTAAATAAGAGAACTTTTCCTCCTAACGAGAAATTCACCTTTCTCGGTCATGAGCTTTACGTTAAAACATTCAAAAGTTCTTCAAGCTCATGAAAACGACTTCTAAGTACATGTCAACTTAGGACTCGTTCTTCATCTAAAAGGAAAGTTTATCGCCGATGGTAACTTATCCTTAACAACGGGAAGCTTACAACTTCTCGGACTTGAGCTCGTTTTGTAAGATATTCAACATCTTAAGCTCAAGTAATTGGTTTTCAAAACTTTGAACACAATTTTTTGAGAATTTCTCAAAAGGTTTTTCTAAATCTTTCAAAATTGTGTGTTCAAAAATGTTTTGATAAAAAAAGAGCATGTCTTCTTGAATCGATAATATTTACGATACTAGAAATGTCATTCAATAATGACACGGGGTTGTAAATAAAGTTCGAGCAGAAGTTCAAACTTTTAAAACATGCTCAAAATGGCTTGCTGTTATTTCTGATCGTAACCCGCTTTTCACATTAAAGTCAAGCATTTCACCGGAAAGCTTTGACTCAACAACGGGAATTAATTTTCTCGGGCATGGTTTACTTTATAACCATGTAAGGGATTGTGTTTACGTAACAACACAATCTAACACGAATATATGTACGTGTCAGTGCATTTATTTGTTAAAACAAGAGAAATCTTGTTTTTATGAAGTTATCATCTCCACCAACCGTAGCGATTTACAATTGATATCTACATACTCGACGAGGCGACTACTCAAACGGTGACTACAACTCTTTCAATAGAACACGGGTCAACAATTGAGGGGGAGCAATTGTCTAGCATTCAGAATCCTTGATGCCGAGAATGCCAAGTTCACATATTGGTGTCAAGACAAAGATATCAATCATACACATGGAATCAAGAGATAACTTCAGACCTGACGAGGCGACCAACATTCATGAACAAGAACCATGTGATTCTATCATATGATGTTCTCCATCATTCAGGTCCAACCTCATAAATCACTAATCTTGTGAATACATTATCATATATGATATTTTCACGTGATAAATACCTTACACTTGTGTTTAAAAGGTATTTTATTTACGTTTCCAGTACACCCTCAGTAATTCATGAAGATAATTGGCTTTGCATTTTTCTTCCCAAATTTTCTTAAAATGCTATTAAATCAATTGATATTAAAAACATCGATTGGGTTAATATTTTTAATATGGGGGAGAAAATGTGATTTAATATGGGAAATGATTAATCACAAATGGTTTGACTTAACGTGCTAGCTCACCCCTACATGTGCGAAATGTTTTCGGATATCGTGGCATATGTTAAGGGGGAGCAAAATGGATTTGCACTTCAAAATGGATTTCATGGTGATTTATACTTACCCACAACCCATTTATTTCACGACGATGAAGATTGTGGTGACATAAGGATGGTAGGATAGGTTAAAGTCCAATGATTCCTCTAGAACCGGAGGAATCTTTCCAAGGACATTCCATAGCTAGAAATAGCAGTCCTTAGGAAAGATGGAGAAAGATTGTGAACGTAGCTGAATGCCGACCAAGTACTTAAGTTAGTACTGGAACAATCACAACAAGGTGCTAGTGATGACGTATTGGTAACTATTGAAGGTGTTGAAGAATGAAAAAGAATTGTAAAGATAAAGGGTGTAAAGAAAGAAGCCCTCCTTACAACTTAGGCAGAAACCGGGTCAATACATATACTATTAAGATCATTGTTTAATGATTCTTGATATTGAAGACAGACATCATGGACCCAGTGATGCAAGGCATAACCCATCCCAGCTAACTCAGATATCTCTTAAAAGATATTTGTTTTAATCACACAGAGACAACACATTATCTATTGATTTATTCACTCCGAATAAATTGGTATTGAAAAGGTGGCACTCCTCTCCAGCCTCCGATCACTAAAATCTAATGTGCACGATCGAGTCTAGAGCCATTTGAGATCATCAAATATCTCATTAGGACACACTTTCATATTTCCTTGCTTCCTCACAGACTGTGAAAAGTAAGAAAGATCTTAAGAGTCCTACGCAAAATCTTCTTGATCTTTCCTGAACATCTGAGTAATACGAAAGTATGTACAATGATGATGGAAATCCTTCGTGAGCGAATATCAAAAAGCTCATGGTAGGTGACTTGTGCGATTCTTTATGAATCAAACTTGTGATAACTGGAAAGCAACAATGGTTTAATTCTTAAATGAATTTAAACACGTTCCAGGCCTCTACATAATATCTTAGTGATCTTGCCAGAACACTCAGAGTGATACCTTAGTGTTCACAGTGCTGAGTGGAAATCCTTCTAGTGTTAACCTCAAACAGCACTTTGTAGGTAACTTGCAAGATTCTATACGAATCAAGCTCGTGACACTTGGAAAGCAACGATGGTGCGATTCTTAATTGAATTTCACTTGTTCCAGGAACATGAATTGACGGCTTCAAATCATGCGGATATTATTATCCAAATGATTCACTCTTTATGTTCGCAGTCAGCTTTGGACGGTCGAATAAAGAGAACGGGTTTACCCGCAAAATCCTGTCAAGGAGGTTCTTAATTGAAACTACCTGCCACAAGTACGATATTTCATATCGTCCAACGGTCTTCTCCGACCGGCGGTAAAATGCTACCAAATTAGAATGAAATGTTCAAGTCCATTTCATCCATGTATATGTTTTGTTGCTAACTGTCTTATGCAGCGTAACAAGAAGGTGGCATTGCGGTGTTCAATCCAGAAGAAGTCGTCAACACATGCTTATGCTTTCTGCACTTAATACTTCAACAAATTCAAGAAAGTCTAAAAGTCAAGTCTTCCGCTGTATCAAACTCTGAAGCTTTCAAGAATTTATAAAAGTATAAGTATGTGGAACATGAAGTCACGAAAAGGCAAATATCACAAGTGATGAATGCACAAGGTCAAGGCAAGGAAACATGCTCAAGACTAAAGTCAAAGATCTCATCAGCATATTCACAAGAACAAGATCGAAGACTCAAGCATAGTATGCTAGGTTTAAGATTTTGTAAAATGGTGTGACCTCCCTTTGGGGGAGATTGTTGGAAATACGTTTTTACGTATTTAGAAAGGATCGGTCACTCAAATAATATTGGGCTCGTGATCCAATATAGCCCATATAGCCCACATGTAGGGTGGGCTATATAAACCCCTCCTAGCATGTTAGGAGGGGTTGAACACTTACCAATTATCACACTCAACCATTCCTTTCTTTCTCTCCTTTCTCTCTCTTCTTTCTATCTCTAAGTTCTTCATTTCCCATCCATCTTAATAGATAAACAATAACAATGCCTAATCATTAGAAAACACGATCCTACACAGTTTACCACTCCATCTATAGTCACCAATTCTTTGGTTCCTTTAGGAATCCTGTTGTTTCCTTTTGGAAAGATTTCAGTTATTCTTGGACTGGTTTTATAGTTGTTCTTAGACTTTTGACTGCTACTTTCAGCTTTGTATCTAGTGCATTCTCTTACAAAGTGTCCATTCCTTCCACAGTTATAGCATTTAACTTTGGACTTGTCATATCCTAATGGCTTATTAGGATCAATAGTCATCTTTCTTCCAGTCTTCTTGAAGAACTTATTAGATCTTATTGACACCATAGCAGCTTGCCATTTAAGATCCATCTCTTCAACATCAACATCATCCATTTGGAACAAGTCATTTTTGCCTGTTGTCTTGTCCAGCAATGAATGAGAAGGCATCATTGTCACTAACAATGGTGAAGACCTTCCATGTGGATTTTGAGAGACTATGGGGCTGCCTTCAGTACTTTGTAGGTAAGTACCGTTTAAGTCCTCCAGCGGTATTTGTGAAGTATGTACTGTTGTTTGATCTACTAGCGGTATTATGAAAATAAGTACCGCTGTTTCCATCTGACACAAAAGCCAAGTTAGACTTTGTAGTAGTCACTGCCTTAGTCACTTCAATGCCTTTCACATCCATCTCGTATGCTCTAAGATTGTTGTAGAGATGATCAAAAGGAATTGTTTCCAGATCATCTCTTGTGATGAAGTGCATAGCCATTGCTTTCCACTATGGTGGAACACTTCTTAAGAATTTTAGATTAGCTTCTTCATTAGGAATTACTTGTCCATAAACTGCCAATTGAATAAGCAGCTTACTGAACCTTCCATAGCCACCATGTATTCCCTCTATACTGGAAATTGAGAAGTTATCAAATTCTTGCTTAAGAACAGTCTTCTTTATCTTCTTAGATTTGTCATTACCTCCAAATCTAAGTTTTATGGCATCCCACATAGCTTTAGCATCCTTATAATGATAAAAGCTTGGTAAGATATATTTTGAAAGAGCCATAGCCAAAGCAGTTCTGGCTTTTCTCTCTCTGATCTCTGCTTGTACCTCCTCAGCAATCACAACAGGTAGAGCATAGCATGTACCATCAGGCAACCAGTGTAGTTTCTTAGGTGTATTCCCATTCTTGATAACTTGCCACACAGTATGATCTATGTGATTCAAGTAATGTTCCATCTGCATAGCCCATGTCTCATAATTGTCACCTTTCAGTACTAGGAGTTTAACAATAGAAAGAGTATGAGAAGGTGCTATGGTTGCAGAGGTAGCTACAACATTAACGGCTTGAACACCTTGTGCTGGTGTGGGATGCATAACTTGTGGTTGTCCCTGTGGTATAGGATCAGGGTTTTGAACATCATCCAAGTGAGCATCATCACCTTGTGGTTGAGACATTGAGTTTTGGTGTGAGTGAAGTGTTTGGGGTTGTGCTCTTCTTTTTTAGAGTTTCTCAACAAGCTCTGATACCACTTGTTGATCCCTTTGATTGGATCTATATTCTGTTAAGAACTAGTATAGTAGTTTTTAATCAAACTAAATTACTTTAAGAACTCTTACTCAAACTAAATAAGTTATGCGGAATCTAACTTATAAAGCATAAAATAACAGAATTACTTTTAACTATTCGATTCCCTTATTAATCGACTTGAATGAGGTACATGAATGACATTGTACCTATGTTCCTTTTATAGAGTAAGGAACCCTAGAAACCTTAGAATATTCTATAAAGATAACTATATCACAAATGATATATTATCAATATTCTAACTATTTAAGTATATCACATAAGATATACTCTAACTATAACTATGAAATATCTTATACCAAGATATATTCGTCCTAATCAATATAGCAATACTTACTTTATAAGTAGCAGTACTTACTATGTACCGCGTTAATACTAACGGTACTTGCATAATACTAACAGTACTTAAGTTACACTGACAGTACTTGACACTTAACAAATAATTCCCAACAAGGGTTGATGAGGATAAAAAGGGGGTGGTTTGATTATTATTCAGTGAACATAGATTGTTGCCCGCCCTATTTTGGTGATATTCATTACTAATTTGAAATTAGTATTAACATTACACAGGTAAGGGTTTTGGGCTCGGGTTGTTAAATTGGTGGGTTAGTCGGGTTAAAGGTAAAATAGGTTTAGGTTTATGACATAATACTTCCTTGGACTTTGTAAAAACATGCAAACTCCTTCCAAACTTATTAACAGCTAACTTTGACATTTTCCCTTTGAAATAACTTTGGTGTGCTGTCATTTTTGGCTCTTTTTGTTGATAAACTTTGAACAAAGACTTCTCATGTAATTTGATGATTCTTCAAGGGCTTTTTTTTGTCATATCTTGAAACCTTAAGCACCCAAATGTAATTTTGAGTTTTACAAGGGTATAACGTGAAAAGTATTAAAACTTGGAGGACCATTCTTGTATCTTCTTCAAACTTCAAGGTCTTTCTTGGAAAATTAATACTAGGGTCCGGTTCTTTGTGCGGCTTCGTTTCCCGTGTTCGTTTTTGCTTGTTTCTTGTGATCTTTTGTCAATTTCACGATATCCGGACCTACAAACACACATTAAACAAATACAAGGGTTTTTGTATGGTCTTTATGATATTTTTATGCATTTTAAGTTCGATTTAGGCAATTAGACCATGTATAATTTTGGTCTCATCACTCCCCATACTAAACCATTGTCGTGCCCTCACGCAATGCTAGAATTAAATATCGTAGCACTTCCAAAATTCATTTTTATTCGACATTTATTGAAACATAAATTCAGTTTAACTACTACATGTGTTTTACACATAATGCATTGTTTTCATCACAAAATGGGAATGTTAGGATCATAGAATAAGAACACGTGAACGCTTCAAAGAAATAATTTCGTCGTCCCCGATTTTCACTTAATTCCATGATAAGCGTGAACAAGATAATTGTCGTTATAAGTTAGTAATGCTAACACAACTCATATGATTTAGTCACGTACTTAGAATCCCTTATTCCTAAGGTGTATCTCTTATATTTTATTTTTGTCTCAATGATCACGAGGATACATTTTTTACTTGTGCGATAATAGAGATTAGGTCCAAAAATAAAGTCGTAACTGTGTAACTAAAATTATTCAATTAATAACCTTTCTTAATAGATAACGATGTCAACAAATTAAGTCAACAAGTAAGATTCAATAAACATGGTTTTACAACAGATTTGCATTTGACTTATTACCAAGACTTTTATATGCCCCCTAACGAATGGGCTTTATTATCTTTGGTTTACCTCCATCTTTTATTACACTCCGCCATGGAGATTTTATTATGACTTTGGTATTACCTTGCCTTTTATTTAACCTCTCCATGAGGTGTTTATTATGGCCAAAGACGTATATCCTCACGTCGATACGAAATTTAGATCTTTAAAGCTTCAAGGTTTTAAGACATTCACTTCAATTTTACATAGATTTTTCGGCCTAGTGAGCTTCAAATTTTTGCTTAATTTGGTGAGATGAACTTAAAAATTATTATTGGGGAAGCTTTCGATTATTCGGTTTGCCAATACTTCAAATCCGTGACGCTGGCGAAACTTAAATATTTTTTTTCAATTTAATTACATGAAAACTACTGGAATTAGTTAAGAACCAATAATAGAGATTAAACCACTAAGTCAATATTTATTAACAATTTAATATATACATGCGACGGGAGAAAAAGCAAATAATTAAAACACGAGTTTTTGAAAGAATACGAGTACTCAACGTTTAGCATAGTAACTTATAATTAACGCTATCATTTCTCGTCCTCAATTAATTGAGGCTTAGCCTAAAAATACTTAAGGAACGAAGATAAGTGCTCGACACGCACGATCGAGTAAAAAATTACTCTTATTCTCACCATCAGAAAACCTACATTCGTGTCCTAAACACTTATGAAAAATGAGAAGAAATATTTAAAATTTGGCCATTTTTGTCTTATTTTGAGAACAAAACAATCAAAACTGGATTGCATGATGACGTAAGCAAGGTGCAGTATCTATTCACCCCTATACTAAAACTAAACATTGTCCTCATTGTTTCGAGTCTAATGGTGAAAAGTCGAATGCTTAATCTCGAGCATGGAAAGGGTATAACGAATAATCTAAAATCCGTTTATGATGTATACTAAAAGCTAAACGTTAGAACGTAAAATGATATCATCGGATATCAGATTCTTCAAAGCAAACGATCGAAGCTCACGTAAAACACGAGAGGCTTCCATGATGACTATGATTCCTAGAATATCACAATCACAAAAAACCATGGAACAAAGGGTTTGAAGAGCACAAGTATCCTCATATTAAACTAATTAGAAAGCGATAATATGTATAAGGATAAGCTTGGGAATTCCCTCACCAGGCATCTCATTTTTGATAACCGAGTCAAGAGCTCGACTCGAATCCCCATAAATGTGATCATTTAGGGATTATCATGGTAAAGGCCAACATATGATGAGGTCTTACAGGAATAGACAAATTCCCTAATCATAATACAAACCGGTATCAAGGACTAGGTCCTTTGATGGTCCAAATACCGGGGTCAAATATGACGTCTTCGTTCTTGGAAGATAAATGAAACAACGTCACTTTGAGCAAAACCTCAAAGAGGTAGAAGAAAGTAAATGAAGAAGAGAAGGGTGGGGAAAAAAATTGAGCTACTCGAGGTAGACTCACACCAATAACATGAAAAGATTTTCCATTTCATCGGTAGAAGAGCGAGATTTACTTGTACAAGCAATTCCGGGATCAAATATCTCGTCCTCGGTGGAGAAATGTGAGGAAACAAATGGGATTTCCCCCACACTAGATCCACACAAGACATCGTCAAAAGGAGTAGATGATTTTGTATCACTCAATAAATGCGGTGACGATGGAGTTAGATTAGGGACATCATTCAAATTAAATAATAATCTTTCCCTTTTTCATCATATAAAAACTCCTTATGAAAACCCGATTTTCCATTAATTAGGTTGAAAAGATTTGGCGTTTCTAACTCGATATTAGGCACACTAAAAATCCTCACATTTAAGTCGTGGGTGGCGGGAGGGGGATTGTACACATTTTCAAAACGTGTATCAATATAAAAAATAACTCCCTCGGGGTCAACACATTGGTTATCATCCGTTAGTAAGACTCAAGTGAGTTGTTTTATTGATCAATAAGAACTAAGAACCAAATAAAACAGCAATACCAATTAACTTTTCAACGTATAGACTTTTATTAAAACTTCATAAAGAATCTATAACCTACTTTGTTTGCGGAATAACAAAGTGGTTGAATGACAATGTAGGGTGATCTCCTCTACTTAAACTTTCAACCAGAGTTAATAGTTTAAGCTCTAATCTAAACGTTCATATGCACTTTGTCTATATGGTTTAGTTGGTATTGGGAGAGAAGGTTTTTCCAGGGTTTTTTTACTCTTGTAATGGTTAACCAATTCTCTCCCAAATGCACTCCTTATATAGGCAGTGCAAAACTAGGGTTTACATTCACATGTTCCCATGCACAAGTTTATCCAGTGGGTGGTTGATGCCCATGCTGGATAAACAGTACAAAGGACTATTAAACTATTCTAAGAAAAGATAAAGGTTGTACTTATAGCTAACTATACAAGCAACCTACTTTGACTTAAAGTAATCTTTTCCTGCCTAATGCAAACCTTCAGAATACTGAAGTGTCTTCAGCATTCTAGAGGAGATCAACATCATTCAGTTTGGTATTGTCAAGCCAAACTGAACTGAAAGCTCTTCTTCAGGACTTGTTCTTCAGCAACTAGACCGCCTAGTCTTTGAAGCAAAGATTCCTTTGTCTTATAAGTTCTCTGAAAGAGGAAAGCTGAACATCCTTCAGCAAGACATTCTTCAGTAGGAATCTTTGTTCCTCTGGTCATGCTTCAATAGAGTCACCTTTCTGCTGAACATGAAACACTTAGGGAGATTTTATATTCAAATCCTAGAGTTCCTTCAGGGTCAGTAAATATTGACCCAACAATGTCCCCTATTTGGATATACAAATAGCCCAAGTCTCAATTCAATAGTAAGTGAGCATAACAACTTCTTCTTACATGCACTAAACAATAATATACTTAAAAACATCAGATAATCATTCATTAATAACATTATAAATTACAGCTTGAAAATTACAAATGATTATTTAACTTTCTTTAGGCCTAAGTCCTTCAATGATAGGAGTCTGAATTGATAGATGTGCATTTCTGTTGTCCATTGTTTCCAATAAGCACATGCTAAAGGTTCTTGCAGCTTCAGTGAGTCCTGGACATCCATGATGAGAGTAGAAGATCCTTTGAACATTTCCAAGAAGTTCATTGTTCATTTCATCGAGGTCACTAATACCAACAAAGTCTTGACATTCACGATGGTTGAAAATAATCATTCCTAATTCAGGTTCGTCTAGTACATGCCCAGGAAGATGATTCAGAAACTAAACAAAGCCTTTGTATTTCTTTGTGGTGACAAAGATGTCACCCACACCAGGTTTAATTAGATTGGCTCTTTTGTTCAGCTCCACTATAGGATCTTGATCCTCCAGTGAAACTTCAGTGCTGATGTTGAGGATCTGACCCAACTTTTCATGATTCCTCATTGAGTGGTCAATTCTGATATGGACTTCTTCCCATCTATTAGACTTCCTCTTTACAAGCTTTTGCTTCATTTCTAGCCATTCAGTATAAGAGAGATCCTTAGCTTGGAAGTCCTCCAGAATCTCAATAGTTCCATCACCCCTGTAGAACTTCAAATGAATATCACCTTTGGAAGTCATCATGTCAATGTTTGTAATTTCTAAGGGATTTCGTCTGTCCATCCTTGTTATAATTTTTTTTCATATAACATCTTTCTTTTGAAGAGGTTTTCAACCTTAGGTTTCCAAATTGCTTCATACAAGCTCATCTACAGATTTCTTAGTTTCTCTTTTTTATTTAGCCTGTAGACCCTGTCAGTATCTTCTTGAGTGGCCACCCCAACTTTGATTAGTTTTTCATCCAGTGTAAATTCGCCTTTATTATTGGGTTGGAGAAGAGGTGAACCATCATCAGTTGTATCATCACTGATGGTAAGACCATCAATGTGGCCATCTTTAGCTGAAGTCTCCCCCTTTGTCTTAGCTGCGCTCTTGTCAGCAAATGGTGACTCATAAACAGTTTGTTGCTTCTGAGACTTCTTTTGTGCATGTTTATGAAATAGCTGCTGAATGGTGTTTTTCTCCCCCTAGCAGAAGATTGCCCAACAACTTCTAATGAAACACCAGCAGGGAAGAATGAACAAATAGAATCTAGAGTGGAGGATACCTAGGCCAGCATTGCTGGAACATGTTTACGAGCACCCAATTTCTATTGAACTTCATCAGATAAGTTCAACTTTTGTTGCTCCAGCAATCCTACCCTATCCTTGATCTTAGACACTGAGTCACATAATTCATTCAACTAACCAAGAACTGGTTTGAACTCTGGTTGGAACTCCAGTGAAGCACTATTGATTGAGTCTATGAGTGAAGACATTTCCTTCTGAAGAGAAGTGGTGGTGACCACATCTTTCACCATAGGCTTCAGAGCAGCAAGAATAACCTCTTTGATTTGCTCAGCAGTGGGAGGAGTTGGTCTTGCTTTTAATGTCGCAATTTCAGCATCAACAATGACCTTTTCTTCTTTGAGCATATTCATTTGTGACTGAAGAACCAACACTTGATTTGTCAATTATTTTACATGAATAGATCTGGGGGATGGTGGCTTGGAAGTATGTTCAGCAAGATCCTCCTCTGGCTCACTGTCATCAAGATTTACTGGAGCCCTTTCATCAAAACCAAGCTCCTTTTCTAAGTCTTCAGAAGACATATTGAACATGAAAGAAGGCAAGTATCCCACCTTGTGCCAGTGGTGAGAGTTGATAGGTGTGAAAACACCCATCCTTTTACCACTTAATTATAATAAAAACGAGACCATAACGTGTATTTTATGTCGTAAAAGTCGGAATTATGTGTGGTTTGTGTTTCAGGATAAAAATATGAAAAGGGAGAAAACATGGGCTTTCACGGACTTTTATCGAAGAAAAAGACAAAAGACGAAGTCAAAAGGTCAAGAGTGCAAAAAGAACGGAAGTCAAAGGCCTATTCTGAAGATTTATCGAAGAAAAAGACTAAAGACGGAAGTTTAAATGAAGTCGAAGAACCAAGTCTACCAAAAGAAGAAAAGACGAGTTCATTTTATTATTCGACAAATCCCGAGACAAAGTCGAGAAAGACGAAGAAATTAATAGACGAAAAGATAAGAGAAAGAAGGAAGCAACAAAAACTCCCCCTCTACCTATAAATAGTCTTCCATTCCTTTATTTTGGAGTGTTAGAAAATTAAGAGTAGATTAGAGTAGGAGTAGGAGTAGGTGTTTTTACTTTCTCTCTCTAGTTTTTTCTTTCTCTCTCTTGTTTTTTCTTTAAAGTTTTAAGCTTTTCACTTTAATGTTGTATTTGAATCTTTAACCTTCATCTTTAATTTCAAGCTTTTGATAATCATTCTCATTCTTCTCTTCTTGTTTTAAAAATCTATTGTCTTGTTTGATTAATCTTAAAGTTTTCATCTTTATGCTTGATTTGATAAAAGTTCTTATCTTTTTGTTATTATCATTTTCGTGTGATTCATGGTCTTAGCTTATTGTGCTTTTTTGCTTAATTGGTGTTTAGCTTATTTTCATTTAAGTGGTTTTTAAAGGTTTTATCTTTTTAAAGTTTAATCTTTTTCTTTTAGTTCAATTTATAAATTTTGCTTATTTGGTATCTTGAAAGTTTTTAAATTCATAGCTTATTTTGTTCTTCTTATTGTTGTTTTGGTTTAATTTTTGGTTAAAGTGCTTATTTGATTTTTATGCTTATTTTTACTCCATCCGAATATTGTGATCTTTTCATCACAATATCATTAGGGTTTTGACATTGTGACAGCTCATTCCGACAGCTTTATTGTGATCGCAATAACCCTAAGGGTTCTACTTTGTGATCGAAGTGTTATTAATATTCCCTTATTCTGATCGAGGATTGCGATTGCCCCTGGCATCATATATTGCGACCAGGTATAAGGCATATTGCGACGGAACGCTGCCCAATTTTCAACGTCCATATTGTGATAGGTTTTCATATTGTGATAGGTTTTCATATTGTGATAGGTTTTTCATATTGTGATAGGTTTTCATATTGTGATAGGTTTTTCATATTGTGATAGGTTATCCATATTGTGATAGGTTTTTCATATTGTGATAGGTTTTTCATATTGTGATAGGTTTTCATATTGTGATAGGTTTTTCATATTGTGATAGGTTTCCATATTGTGATAGTTTTAATATTGTGATAGTTTTCATATTGTGATAGTTTTCATATTGTGATAGTTTTCATATTGTGATAGTTTTCATATTGTGATAGTTTTCACATTGTGATAGTTTTCATATTGTGATACTTCATATTGTGATACTTTATATTGTGATAGTTTTAATATTGTGATTGTTTTCATATTGTGATAGTTTTCATATTGTGATATTTTTTTTCATATTGTGATAGTTTTCATATTGTGAAAGTCACGTATTTTTAATTGATTTTTTCATCAATTTTAGTATTAGTATTTTTTTTCCAAAAGTTTAAGTTTTATCTTTTATTTAGTGCCCACTTTAGCTTTTACCTCGTTTAGTTTTTAAGTACCCTCTTAGTTGTATTTTCTCCTTTTTCATTAAGTTAATTTTATTTTTCAGTCGAAAGTTAATTTCTTCGTTTAGTTTTATTTTTATTAATTGTTTCGTTTTCATACTCGTTTTTAACATCGTTTCTTTATTATTTGTCAATCGTTTTAATTTTTAGTTTATTCCTTTTATACTTTGTCATTTCCTTTTAAAGCTTTATTTTTATCTTTAATTAGTTTTAGACAACGAAACCTTTTCTTTTATTCACCCAAAGACGACTGAGTCGCACTTTTAACCGGAAATCAATTCGAATTGAATCGAGACGAACAAATTTTCATACTTGGCAAAACCCTATATCAAATGGCGCCGCTGCCGCTCTTTTCATGAAGATTAACGGTTTTCTGTGAGAGACGCGTTGGATTTTGGGATCCGTTCACTCGTGAACGTTATTTTTCGTGTAAAATTTTTTCGAAAATCCTAAAAAAAAAAAAAAAAAAAAATTAAAACATACAAAAACATCTAAAAATCATAAAAAGCATTTCTTTTTCGAAAGTTTTTGTAGAATATTGATAACCTATGAATCTATGAAGTGGGTTGATGTTTTCTAGTGAGAGAAACTAGAGAGAGAAAGTGAGAGAAAATGTGTCTTTATTAATATGAAAACATGAACAACAACCAACCCCTTTCCAAGGTGGAAAGGGGTATTTATACTCCAAGCAAACATTGGGCTTGGGCCGGTCCATGACAAGCCCATGGACCGGTTCTTACTTAACTTAATAAGTAACATTTAACTAATTGTTAACTACGAGCTATTACAACATAAATCATATTGTGGAGTGACCGATACTTCTAATATACGTTAAAACGTATTTCTAACAATCTCCCCCTAAGGGAGGTCACTCCACGTTACAAAGTTCTAAACCTAGCATACTATACTAAGTCTTCGTTCTTTAGCTCGTAGTCTTTTCTTCTTTTCTTTCTTTTGTTGTGAATATGTTGGTTTGATCTTTTTGGCTTTGGCTTGAGAGCATTGTTCTTTGGCCTTTCACGTGCGATCTTTGCCTTTCTTGTGAATTTGCCTCCTCGTGACTTCATGTTCCACACACTTATGTCTTTTTTGTTGAATTCTCGAAAGTTTCAGAGTTTGGTACAGCGGAAGACTTTATCTTGTACTTTCTTGAATTTTTGCTAAACTTTGATGCAGAAAAACATAAGCATGTGGGAATGACTTCTACAGGTACACCGCAACACCACCGTCTTCACTGGTACACAGCAACGCCACCATCTTCAACAGGTACACAGCAACGCCACCGTCTTTAACAGGTACACAGCAACGGCACGAATAAAATGGCTTTGAACATTTTATTCTAATTCGGTAGCATTTTACCTCCGGTCGGTGAAGACCGTTGGACGATATTAGATATCGTACCCGTGACGGATAGTTTCAATTAAGTAACTTCCTGACAGGATTTCGCGGGTAAACCCGTTCTCTTTATTCGACCGTCCAAAGCTGACTGCGAACATAAAGAGTGAATCACTTGGATAAATTATCCTTGTGATTTGAAGCCGTCAATTCATGAAACCTGGAACAAGTGAATTTAAATTAAGATTTTCACCATCGTTGCTTTCCAGTTGTCACGAGCTCAATTCATAAAGAATCTTGCACGTCACCTACCAAGTGCTGTTTGATGTTAACACTAGAAGGATTTCCACTCGTCACTGTGATCAATAAAGAGTCACTCTGAGTGTTCTGGCAAGATCATATGATAATGCGTAGAGGCCTGGAACGAGTTTAAGTTCAATTAAGAATTAAACCACTGTTTCCTTCCAGTTTTTCACAAGATTAGTTCTAAAAGAACCGCACGTGTAACCTACCATGAGCTTGTTTGATGTTGGCTCAAGCAGGATTTCCATCTTCATTGTAATACTTGCGTATTACTCGGATGTTCTGGCAATATTACAGGAATACTGCGTAGGACTCATGAAAATCTCTTACTTTTCACAGTGTGTGAGAAATCAAGGAATAAATGGAAAGTGTCCTAATGAGACTTTTGATAATCTCTTGGCTCTAGACTCGATTGTGCGTTTTGATTTAGTGAGCGATGGCTGGAGAGGAGTGCCACCTTTTCAATACCAGTCTATTCGGAGTGAATAAACCAATAGATAACGTGTTGATCTCCGTGTGATTAAAACAAATACCTTTTGAGAGATATTTGAGTTAGCTGGGAAAGGTTGTGCATTGCATCACTGGGTCCATGATGTCTTTCTTCAATACCGAGAATCATTAGCAAAAATGACCTCAATAGCATATGTATTGACCCGGTTTCTGCCTAAAGTTGTAAGGAGGGCTTCTTTCTTTACACCCTTTATCTTTACAATTCTTTTTCATTCTTCAACCCCTTCAATGCTTTCCAATACGTCATCACTAGCACCTTGTTGTGATTGTTCCAGTGCTAGCTTAAGTACTTGGTCGGCATTCAGCTACGTTCACAATCTTTCTCCAACTTTCCTAGGACTTCTAATTCTATCTAGGGAATTGTCCTTGGGAAGATTCCATCGGCTCTGATGAATCATTGGACTAAACCTATTCCTACCACCCTTTTGTCACCACATTCGTCGTGAATTAAGTGTGTTTTGGGAAGGAATTGCCACCATGAAAAATCATTGAAAATCACCTAAAGTACGTGTGATATTGAAATCAAAAGTTTTGTACCTTAGGTGTTTTGTTCATCAAAAACGCTCCCCCTTAACACGTGCTTTACACATATTAAGTTGGATAATTGTTAAGTCTTTTTCATCTTTTAGCCAAGTATCATTTAAATCTCCTTAATCCCATTTTCTCCCCTTATCCAAAATGTTAACCATTAATATTTGGGATATTGAATGGATTAACCGGTCTTTGGGTAAAAGTGAAATAGATGTTTGGCCATAGAACATGTTCATGCTCCCCCTTAAATTAATAAGGGATAGTTGTAGTGCTTTAGTATGATATATTTTGAAAGATTTAGAATCTCGTGAGAAATTCGTGAAAAATTATCATACCTTAACACTACATCAAGCCATTACAGCACAATATTCACAAATATACATATTCACAATTGAAAACCAATATAAAGTGGACCTGAAATGTACGACCCATTAGATGGATCGTTGCAGTAGCTTGTGGTGCACTAAATATGGTCTACCACCCACGAATCTTTCCAAGCTCCTCATCAATCTACGTTCACGGAGCTTTTGATCGATCTTCTTGATCACATAATTCGCCATCTGCCTATAAACCTTATGCCAATCCTCGGTCATCTCTGGCAAAGTCCCACCCGAGTTCAGATGCTCCAACTTTCCTTTTACTTGTAGAAGAGTCCCATCACTGTACTTATAAAGCTCACCCACCCTCATAAACTTCATTAAACCTCGACTGTTCAAGTAGAAAATGCCGCAATTCGGAAAAGAGATGCCGGTATAAGGGCATCTTTCTACATGTTGAGGTAGAACTTGATTCACTGGACGGGTTAAGTTGAGCTTCCTTTGATAGCTTTCGACTCCCAACTGAAGATCTTCAACTCTTTTCTTGATAACAACACTTCGTGTGAACATACGAAGTGCTGTATTCAAGGCAATGAGGTCTTCACGAGGAATATGTGTGAGTTGATCTCAGGTCATCAGAAGCAGCATATCTTCGATATCCTCAAGGCGATTGATAGAAAAATCTCCCTGCTGGATTTTGTATTCTCTGTCATCCTCCCTTTTCAAGCGAATCTCCGTCACATGATAATAGCCATTCTTGGCTTCAGTTTTCAACCCTAAGATGCTGGAGATGCGGATATCGGATCTAACGTTACTCCCTGAGTTGACTAGACAGCAGCCCCTGTACGCCCTTCGAACTCGTTCGTCCCAGTGTGATGCACCTATGACAGCATACATATCATAATTATGATTTACCTTTGGGACCCAGAGTCGGTTTACCTTTTCCTCGATAAAGGGTATTGTCCCCCAGTTGGCAGCTTTCAGCAAGGTCAGGGAGGTTGCGTACTTTGAGGACCCCTTCAGAAGATACACAAGATCGTTGGTGACGAAGAAGTCGAGAGCAATCTGATTATCTTGAGTAGGATCAAGTGGAGGTGGGGCTCTTTCTGAGTCATGAAGACCTGGCCGTTGAACGGTGTTCAGAGCTTTCAGGATCTCATCGGCATAATACTCGAACTCCATTTGGGTTAACCGGGTGTTGGCGCGAAGTCTCTTATCCTTCAGTGCTTTCTTCACCAAAGATGGAGTAACCGAAGTCTTATACTCATGAGCAAGAAATGCACATAAGTCAATCGGACTGCGGATACGGAGATACAAGACATCTTTGTCAGCGTCTGTGATCGGATCATATTGCGCTGCTGCCGTAATCCAAGCCTGTGGTGGTGCAGTCTCATCAATCTCCAACGTGTCTGCCCAGTCCCTTGTGCTTGGAACAGTAGATTGTGGGTCTTGTTGTAGAGGAGTGGAGACGTGAACATCTGCTTGTTCTGTTTCAGGCATCTCGGCAGTGTCAAGAACGGGTGAGTGTTGTGCAGCTTCAGGTTCGGTTACCGATTCTGCAATCACAGGAACAACAACAATAGAACTAACAGGGTTAGTGGTAACAGGTATGGATGCAGCGATAAATGTACCAGGAATAGATGACGCTGTAGTGGCATTCACATCGTGGCGCCACTTGGATCGTCTGGATTCCGTGGAAGTAGATTTTCCTTTGCTGCTGCATCTTTCTTGGACTTGGTGCCAGACTTAGCAGGTTTCTTTGAGCTGGCAACCTTATCCCCTTTCTCAGGCTGTTTACCCCCATCATCATCCTCATCATCATCTCCGTTGCTCCCTCTAACACTCTCCTCATTACCATCACCACCATCATCGCCATCATCATCATCATCATCATCGTCATCATCATCCTCATCATCATCATCCTCATCATCATCATCATTCTTGTCATCATCATCCTCATCATCATCATCATCCTTATCTTCTTCTTCTTCTTCTTCCTCTTCTCCACCAGTACCCTCTTCTTCTTCACTCTCTTCCCTTTCTTCCTCAGGAAGAATGTGGTAGGGTACCACACTTTTAAACGTCTTGAACAACCTATCATCCTCCATGATAGCGTCATTCAGGGATTTGAAGAGAGCCCGTTGAATCCTAGATTTATCAAACGATCCAAGTTCCCTCATACGAGCTTTGAGGATCTTTTTCAATTAAAAATCCGTCAAGTCATAAGCAAGCTTGTAGGCGGCTTCTGAAGGATTGGATGACTTGATCATCAAGTTGTCAGCAGCGAGTGTTTTCAATTCATCACGCAGTTTAGGCATTAGGGATTCAACGGAGTCTTTCACTCTCTGCTCAATAGAAGCTTCAAGGGCTTCTTTCTGCTCTTTAAAGTCATCCTTAATAGCTTTAAGTCTCGTAATTCGTGCTTGATGCCTATCAGCTTCAGCCTTTTTAACCCGAGCAAGTTCTTCTGCATGAGCTTTACGTGTAAATTCCATGTTTGCAGCGAACTTAGCAATCAACTCTTCTTGAGCTTTCCTAGATGCTTCTTCACTTTGAACTCGTCTATTTAGCTCTTGGCAAAGTTCATCCATCTCTCTTTTGTGATTGTCCGTATGTTTATCCAACATTTCGGCCATTACCAATGCAGCCATTGTAGACGTTGCAGAGCTGCTCTGGGTTGATGGAATAGGCTCGGTTGTTACTACGGTACTAAGGATAGGAGTTATAGGTGGTGGAAGAAATGGTGTTGAAACCGGTCTGGTTGGTACGGGTTGTTTTGGTGGAAGTTGAGTTGCTAAAGGTTGAGTAGATTCTATGATTGTAGGAGCACCCGTCCTTTTTGCAACACTTGCTGAAACAGGGGGGTGGATGTCTCCTTCGAAGTAGAATACTTTTCAGGTGATCCAAACTCAAACACATCATCTGGTTCCACGTACTCTTCTTCAATATTTACCCGTGCACCCGAACCACTGCCTCCCGTGTCTTTCCTACTCCTTTCCATAGCTATCTTCATCGCTTTTCTCTCAGCCTTGTTAAGAGCAGGATCATCAATATCTTCTTCATCGTGGAGAACTAACTCATCAGCCGTACCCTTTCCCTTCTTAACTGCAGTCTTCTTCTTTTTGGCTTTGGGTTCAGGTAAATCTGTTTGCTTCCGTTTACCTTTGCTCTTAACCGTGGTGGAAGAGTCTTCACCTGCTAGAATGCTTGCTCGTTGATTCTCAATTTCTGTTAGCAAGTTCTTGTAATCATCAAATGCGATAATCTCATCGGTCAGAAGATGACTGGGAATGGGACCAGGAATAACCGTATTCGAATGAGTCTCCTGCCTTAAGTCTACCAAATCATCATCATCCATCGTGTGGTGACGACTACCTGCACGCTTGTTAATGGATGCATCGTTTTCCATAAAGTAATGTATGATCAGCTTAATGAACCTAGGGTACTGGTAACTTTTAACCTTACCCTTCGTGTTTGTGAAGAGTTGAAAAGTAAACTCCTCCCACAGCAATAATGCATAATCAATACCCATACCTTTAAACATACCATAAAACATCTTGATGATTGGTGGACGAACAACATCAAACCCAGTTGTTTTGGGTGTTAAACATCGGCTTAGAATCCCAAAAATAGCTTTCCATGGTTGACCAACTTTGGCAGTAGTAAACTCAGATGCGGTTCGTATGTCAAGACATCCAATAGCAGTGAACATCGCCATGATCTGGTCCTTAGTCGGGTTGGCTGAGTATGATAGACCTTTGAGTGTCGGTCGAAATCCAAAGATCTTCCTGAAGTCTGACACAGTAAGCGCCTGCTGCTTGTTGTCCAAGGAAAAAGTGATTTTGTTCGACGTCCTCTCTTTGGTAGCCCAGAACTCGTAAAGGTAGTCATAGGGCACTGAAGCACTTCTCCTTAGCGCATGCTTGAGATGAGATTTATCAAGTATGGCTGTACCTACCTTAAATCCATTATGGGTAGAATGAGATACCTCCTTCAAACGGAAGTTGTTTGGAATAAACTTTAGAGTCTTGGCTTCAGCAATGGCGGCGGCTCTGGTGTCTTGTATTTGTTGTACGGTAGGGTTAGTCATCGTCTCTGCTTAAGATAAAACACAAAGGTTGATACATACAAGTATGAATATCATTATGACTTTAAACCTAAGCATTGGACATATGACCTAATCCCTTAAGCTTTGAAACCATTCAAACATCTTCTATACGGAATAATCATTCAATTCGGAATAATAGGTCTATGCTGAATATAAATCCTATGCGGAATGATAAGTCTATACGGAACATAAGGCCTATGCGGAATAAATCAAACATCTCCTATTCGGAAAGATCAACCTTATGCGGAAAAATTTCTTTATTCGGAAAGATCAACCTTATGCGGAAAAATTTCTTTATTCGGAAAGTCTAGGCCTATGCGGAATAAACTTTCTATTCGGAAAGAATTGTCTATGCGGAATAAACTTTCTATTCGGAAAGAATTGTCTATGCATAAAGACTTGTCTATTCGGAAAGACGATCCTATGCGGAATAATCCTCCTATTCGGAAAGTTCTGTCTATTCTGAATAAATGCTCCTATTCGGAAAGTTCTTTCTATTCTGAATAAATGCTCCTATGCGGAATGTTCTTTCTATTCTGAATAAATGCTCCTATGCGGAAAGTTCTTTCTATTCGGAAAAACTTTCCTATGCGGAAAGATCATTCTATTCGGAAAGTAACAAACAGTTATGATTTTTCTAATTAGGCACATATGCGTTTGATTCATGTGTTCTAAAGGCCAAATTAGTTCAATTCGAGCCATTCCGAAGCAACCCCAGGCAAAAACCCCCAATATTAATTAAACCCTAATGAATCAGTAACTTCAATCGATTGTTTTCAATTAAAAAGAGTTAATTAGATTGATTTGCATGAATGATTAATCCGATTGAATACCTTTTGAAGATCTTGAACAAGAAGATGAATGATTGAATTTGTTTTGTTTGGTTTTCGTGTGTTTGTGTGCTAGGATGTTAATGGCGGCAAAGAGATAAACAAGTAAACAGTGAAATAATAGAAGAGACGGGGGTGGGTGATTTTGACTAGGTCAAATTTTTCACAAGTTAGACATATTGTCAACTTTACCCCCTCAATTTTTCTTCTTTCTACAAACAAAATTCTTTTGTTTTCCCAAGTTCTAATTCTTGTCATTTTGACCCTATCTTATGTTAACTACCCGAGCCTTAGTGATTAACTTATCATAACACAAGCACAAAACTATCCATGACAAACTTATAAGCAACAACAAGACAAATGCCAAAGCAATCCAACCATTAACCATTAAGCTTTTTGAGTTTCCTTGAAAACTTTTGAAGATCTTTTTGATGTGAAAGATGATGTAACATTTTCTCCCCCTTAAACGATGACCCGTTTTCTATTTAAAGAGCTGTAGTCATTGTTTAACGAGGCACATGATGATGAAAAACATTTCCCAATTGATATCTTGAAAAGTTTGATTCGAGGTGGCAATAAGATTTCTCTTATTTTGACAAATTAATGCACTGAGACGTACATTAATTCGTGTTAGACCAAGTTGTAAAGTAAACTTGATCCCTGTGCATGATTTGGCTTGTAAATCACGCCCGAGAATATTAATTCCCGTTGTGAGCCAACGTTTTCCAAGGAAATACGTGACTTTAATATGAAAACCGGGTTGCAGTCAGAAATAACTACAAGCCAAAATGGGCATGTTTTAAAAAATGTAGAACTTTTATACGGACTCTATTTATGGCACCGTGTCAATATTGATCGACATTTCTAAGGCCGTAAATATTACCGTACTAAAAGACATGCCCGTTTTAAACGAAAAATATTTTTGGTTTTTCTTGATTTTATAATTTTTTATGATTTTTGTAGGTTTTATATTTTTTATGGTTTTTCTTAGGTTTTATATTTTTTATGGTTTTTCTTGGTTTTATATTTTTGTATTTTTCTTTTGTGGTTTATATATTTACTATAATATACATGATCACGAACAAAGGATACTCTGAATAGTTTACCACGACTATTCAGCTGATTCTTCTGCCAACTCTTTGAGAGTCGCTGGGGTGAATGATTTCATGCCAAGCTTGTCGATCAAAAACTCGATTCGTCCTCGATCTAAGGCTTTGGTGAACATATCCGCCAGCTGGTACTCAGTAGTGACAAAATACAGCTCGATCACTCCGTTCTCCACCTGCTCCTTAATGAAATGGTAGCGAATGTCTATGTGCTTGGCCCGGGAGTGTTGAACATAGTTGCAGCAAAGGGCAATGGCGCTCTTGTTGTCACAATACATCGGGATTTTGTTGAATCCCAAACCGTAGTCAGTTAATTGTGATCTCATCCAAAGGACTTGAGCACAACAACCGGACATGGCGATGTATTCGGCCTCCGTGCTTGATATTGCAGCGCTTTTCTGCCTTTTTGAAGACCAACTGATCAATCTATCTCCAAGGAGTTGCACAGATCCAGACGTGCTACGCCTCGTGTCTTGACATCCAGCATGATCGGCATCTGCGTATGATATTAAAGCAATAGAGGAATCTTTCGGATACCATAGACCACGGTGAAGTGTTCCTTTTAGATACCGAAAGATCCTTTTAACTACATGTAGGTGCTTTTCGGTAGGCCGAGCCTGATACCGGGCACACATTCATACCGCAAATTGCAAATCAGGCCTGCTAGCAGTCAGATATAGAAGGGTGCCGATCATCCCACGGTAAAGTTTTGGATCGACAATAGTCCCATTCCTATCTTCATCTAACTTGGATTTCTCCACCATTGGAGTGTCCACGGGGTCACAATTTTCAAAGTTATATTTCTTAAGAGATTCTAGAGCATATTTGGATTGATTAATAAAGATGCCTCTGGGATTCTGAGAAATCTGTAATCCTAAGAAAAATGAAATTTTTCCCATCATCGACATCTGAAAGCGTGTGGACATTATCTTCTCAAATCGATTTGACAAATCTATGTTAGTGGCAGCAAATATTATATCATCAACATAAATTTGTACCAGAATCATGTCGTTGCCTTCCTTGAGAGTGAATAGAGTGGGGTCCACTTTACCTTAGGAGAAGCCTTCCGCAATGAGATATGTTGAGAGGAGATCATACCACGCGCTTGGAGCTTGTTTCAACCCGTAGAGAGCCTTCTTAAGCTTGTACACATGATTAGGAAACTCCGTGCTAACGAACCCATCCGGCTGACTAACATAGACTTCTTCCCTTAGTTCACCATTCAAAAATGCCGTCTTCACATCCATTTGATAGACGATCATGTTCATATGAGCAGCATACGCAAGGAATAGTCTAATAGCCTCCAATCTCGCCACAGGAGCAAAAGATTCTTCAAAGTCTATACCCAAGGATTGTTTATATCCTCTAGCGACCAATCTAGCCTTATTCTTCAATACCGCACCCATCTTATCAAGTTTAACCTTATAAACCCATAACAAAGTAAGGATGTTAACCTTGTCAGGGAGAGGAACCAATTCCCATACTTCAAGTCGTTGGAATTCATTTAGTTCCTCCTGCATAGCTTCAATCCAAGATGATTGGGTCATAGCCTGCTGCCAATTTTTAGGTTCAACTTCAGAGAGAAATGCATCAAAGTAGCAATAGAGTGCACTCTCTTGTAATTGATGGCGTGTAGAGACTGGTCGATCTAGATCTCCAATGACATTCCTAATTGGGTGATCTTTTGTCCATTTAGTGCTATGGTTTTCAATCCTAGGTGGTCTGGAGTGAACAATAGAAGGAGCTTCTTCTGAGGTAGACGCGGCTGAAGGGGTTTCAGGTATCGCTACACCAAAGAAAGGAATCTCTTGCAGGTGAGCATATTCCAAGTCGTGATCAATGGAATCCTCTTCCACATCATTAGGCACAAGTAGGGGTGATGATTCAGGTGTAGTTTGAGAATCACTTGGTGAAGGTGCATCCGGTTCAATGTGAATTGAAGATGCATTAGATAAAGACTCATTAGCTTGAGCAAACACTTCAGGGATTGGAGCGATTACTACAGGTGCTGGAACTTCATCAGTCGGGGGATCGAAGAATTCATCAAACAACGGTTGAAACAGTTTATCCCACTCAGGCCTTGTTGGTGGTAAAAATGATGTAGAAGTAGGATTATTGGGAACTAATCCGGAACTAATAGCACCGGTTCCCATCTCATGAAGCGCGGGTTCAGAGCTGTGTTGCTCAGAAGCCATCGCTGTCAGCTCATCGAAATCAGCGTCCATAGTTTCTACAATCTTGCCAAGACGACGGTTGTAAATTCGGTATTCTTTCTTGGACGGTGAATAACCAATGAAAATACCTATATCGGCTTTCGGTTGAAGCTTACCCAAGTTCTCACTATTAATGTTTGGATAACAAAGAGCACCAAACACATGAAAAAATGAAACATCGGGTTTACGGTCATGTAGAAGCTCATAAGGTGTTTTTCCATGGCATTTCCGAATGATAGAACGGTTTTGGGTGAAACATGCAGTAGATATAGCCTCTGCCCACAAGAACAATGGAGCGTTCGCATAAATAAGCATAGTCCTAGCAGCTTCCATAAGTGTACGATTCCGTCTTTCAACGACACCGTTTTGTTGTGGAGTGCGTGCAGCGGATGTTTCATGTGAGATACCAACTCCTTCATAGTAAGCACGAAGAGTCTGGTTGACGATCTCTGTTCCATTGTCTGTACGAATACGGCGGACAGTAGTATTCAAACGTACCTGAATGAATTTCAGAAAAGTGATGATAGCCTTCGGTGCTTCATCCTTTGTACGTAGAAATCTAACCCATGTAAACCTGGAGAAATCATCCACAATAACCAGAATGAATTTCTTACCTCTCACACTTTCAGTTCTCATTGGTCCACAAAGATCCATATGCAAAAGATGAAGTTTTTCTTGATTGGTGTCTTCAGCTTTGGGCTTGTAAGATTTCTTGGTACTTTTCCCCTTTGAACACGCGGAACATAAATGGTCCTTGTGAAATTTAAGCTTTGGAAGACCACGAACTAATTCGTTTTTAGCCAGATGATTAATAGCATCAAAGTTAAGATGAGATAATCTGCGATGCCATAACCATGACTTGGTCTTAGATGCTTTAGAGAGAAGACATACTGGAGAGGCGGCCATCATGTCTTGTAAGGACAAAGTATAAAGATTTGCACCACGAGATCCCTTCAACAAATCTTTTCCTTCCAAGTTGCGGATGAAACAAGTGTGTTGTCGAAAAGCAACCTCAAGGTTGGAATCACAAAACTGTCCTACTGAGAATAAATTATGACCAAGACCTTCTACATAGTATACCCTTGAAATCGTCACATTTCCAATCTGATATTCACCATACCCCATTATCTTTGCTATATGGTCATTCCCGAATTTAACCGTACCAAGAAACTTGCTGACGAAATTTCGGAGCATCGAGCGATTTCCGGTCATATGTTTTGAACAACCGGAGTCCAAATACCACAGGATGATTTGGACCACCTGAAAATATCACCACACGAAGACAATGTAGAGGTATCGGAATCTGAGTGTTCCTTGTTATTAGCAGGTATAGATTTAATAATCTTAGATTTGCTAACTCTAGGTTTCTTAGATTTCCTAGCCTTTTTCTTCCTAGTGGGTGGTGTAGATTCTAGTTGGCTTAAATCCTAAGGTATTTCTTCACTGATAGGCACTATAGTGGGGGCTGACCTAATTAAAGGGCGTTGTTTCCATACTTGAGTGCGAGTGTTCCTAACTAAAGGACGCTCAGAGCTAACCTCAATGGATGCATTCCTAGTTAAAGGGCACATTGTTCCATCTAATGTAAAGGTCCTACCAGTGGGACGCCATTGCCAGCCAACCTGGGCACGAGTTCTACCCGTTGGCATCCATTCAAGACCATTCTTAATGGCATTCATTTCATTCACATGTTCAATAAGACACAAATCATGATGTTGGGAAAACATACATTCATTACAATTCCAACAATTCAAATCAGAATTCACGAATGGTTTTGGCTTCTGCACAGGCGCAGAGCTTTTAGTCTTAACATGATTCTTCTTATTTAAAACTGAACTAACATTCCTATGGTGATCTTCTACTTTCTTCTTTTTGGCACTACTAGTGGAGGGCTTGATCTTATCTTTCTTGAGTGGCGATCCTTTAGCCTTAGTAGTCTCTTTTAATCCTGTAGAAGGCAAAGTGGGAACATTAGCAACAGATTTTAAAGGTGCCTTACTTGATTGTGCCAATGACGGTTTTGCTCCTGGAGTCTTATTAAATGGAGTTACAGCAATGGGCCTATTAGTAAGTAGTGCAGAACCTGGTGTACCTATGTATTGCAAATATGCTAAGCAATATTGAACTCGCTTAATATATTCATGAGCCGAATAATAGTCGCTACTTGAAGGATCTAAGGCATAAAGATCGTCTAAAATATCCCTAAGAAGATCGACATGCTTAATGGCATTCCTCATATAATCATCGTAGGTAACCTGGTTTCTCTTATGAAGCGGGTTCTTATAAAGCACTACTGACTTGGTTGTTGGAGCACTAGTGGACGGTGCAGAGTCGGTAGCTAAGTTATCAACAACTTCTTGTCGGGTGAGAAGAAGTGTCTCCTTTAACTCAGCCAAAACCATATTTTTGTCAATGAGCAGGATGTTCAAATCAGAGATTTCCTCGCACTTTTGGTTCAGTTGTTCAACATAAGATTGTTGCTGTGCCGCATTAAAAGCGAAGCGTTCTTCTAGTGAACCATAAAGAGCGGATAGTCCCTGTCTTGTCCGATCCATCTCCCCTAGAACAGACGAAAGTCTAATTTCTAAGACCTGGTTTTTAGACTCTGCAGCCTCTAGTTCCAATTTGAGTGTTTCATTTGATGACACATCTCTCTTCAATCTCATAATCTCTTCCTCTAATGCCTTAACAATTGCAATCATCTTGTCACTCGTCTCAACACCGTTTTCACAACCATTTGATATCAAAAGATTCTCATTTTGAGTTTGTTGTTTTAATTCTAAAGATATACAATGTTGTTCTAGTTGATTAAAGCGTTTTGAAAGTAAATTGTAAGAATCTTGTAGCTTTAAAAACTCAGCGTTAGATTCGTGACAAGAATGATTATCTACCTCATTTACAGTATCAGCAGCATTTACAGAGAGATCACAAACATTATCACAAATATCATCACAAATATTCACAGCATCACAATTAATCATAGCGGATGTAAGCTCATTCGAATAATTAACATTTATAGTAGTAAGCACATCACACGAGATTACTGCAGACAAGAATCGGTCATATTCGGTTAAAATCTTTTCTTTTTCAATTAGTTGTAGTTCGTAAGCGGTGTCCATTTCATAAAACACTTTTTGAACTTCACCAATTTCAAACACAAGATTTTCCTTAAGAGATGCAAAACTTCCTTTTAGACTTTCGACGAATGGATTGATCTCAGTTTTAAACACCTCGTTCATGTGTTCGAAAGCCCATTCTCCGGCGTTTAGGCCATTTGAAGTCGTACATTCCAAAATGACCTTGTCAAAATTAGTAAAGTATTGATTAATCTCTTGCAAGTTTAACCATACAGTGCTAACAGGTGGAAGATCCTTTGGAATTTCCTTAGGACCTTCCATGTTGACAAGTGTAGGAAATGTACTAGGGTCTTCTTCATTCAACATGTAGGTTGGTGCTGTAATGAGATCTTTATATTTTGCAGAATTGTATGACCGATCCTCATCAACTAGATCCTTACTTGTTCGATCATCAGGAAAAACTATCGGGTCTAAAGCCAATCCTAATTGAGTTGCATTAGAAAGTCTAGGACTATGTCTTAAAGCTTGTTTTGCATATCTTGGATTAGGGGGAAGGCCTTTTTGACGTGATAAGTTAAATTCTCTAAATGAAGCATCAAATAAGTGCACTAGTTGAGAAGCAGAGTATTGTCTTAAAAGCAAGTAATCTAGACTTCGAATCTTATTAGCAGCATTAATCTCCATTTCATTCTTCTTAGACTCGAGTGACTCAAAATCTGTTTGAAGTTTTTGAAAATTAGTGACCACTAACTCCTTTTCGCTAAGTTCTTTAGAAAGATTTGCTCTTAAGGTTTCGATTTCTTGCAAGTGACCCATTTGTTTGTTTCTAAAATGATCATATTCGGGATTAGTTAGAACACTAGACGAGGGCACTAATTCCAAGGTTTGAACTTTCTCGTTGCTTAAGGTAAGCTCATCAGACAAATTCTTATTCTTAGTTAAGGTTTCTAAGAGTGCAGAATTCATTTGGCTAAGTAATGTAGCAGGAACCATGACCAAATCTTGTTGAGCAGGAGTAGGCGTATGCGAAATAGGTCCCGATTGTGATTCACTCAAAGTCTGGGGACTCACATTGATATTGCTATCATTGTTTGTCTCCTCATTTGAAAGACTCACCACCGAAGATTTATTCGAATCAGCACTCTCTTGCCCAACTTGATGTGGTTGAATACTAGCATCAGTGGTATTATCGGTGGTATTAATAAGTACCTCAGATCTCTTTTCTGGCCCTAAGCTGGAGATAGTTGCCATGAGAGCTGCCTTTGCAGATTGAAAGTCATCACAATCTGAGTCATACGCATCAAGATCATCGGCTTGGTATGCTGCATTCTGTGTGGTGACAACGTCTTGTTCAGCAATCCCTGGATCAGCAAGAAATGCAAGCTCCTCTTCATCAAGTTCCCTTCCTTGTGCCTGAGCATTAACCAGATAGATCTTCTCTGCAAACCATTGTCCATCCCTTCTCCTCTTGGGTTTCTTACAATCCCTGGACATGTGACCCTCTTCCTTGCAATTGTAACATGTAATCATTCTCAACTTGCCCGTGGAATTAGCCCGTGGAGCAGGATTGACCATTGGTGCCTGATTGACCGTGCGAGCATTGGTAGTTGATGTGGTAGGTCTCCCCTGATATGGTTGAATCGGCTGAACCATTACCCTGCCATTCTCAATAGTAGCTTGTTGGCGAGAATTGGATGAATTCCTCAACTGATTGTTGGTAGGAGCTGATCCTCTGTATCCTCGTTTGCTTAAAGTCCTTGTGAGATAAGCATACATGGTGGTTAGCACTTCAACTGGGTCAGCTCCTTGTTGGAATACAGGAATGGGGACTTCCTCATCATCACAATACATTGCTTGGTCTTGATGAGCTGCATAATCACTAGAAGGAATACTCATTTGATCAGGGTAGCTTGTTGGATATGCTGCATTCTCTTGATAAGAAGAATATGAAGGTTGAGCATACGGTGCAATATTTGCTGGATGAATTTGTGAAGCATACGGTGGTGAAGGTGCATTGAACCGATATTGTTGCTGATGTGAGGTGGGTGGTTGCGGTAGAATCGAGTATTGGGGGAAGGTTAGTGTCATGTAAGGTGATGGATGATAGGCTTGATGTCCCAAGATATAAGGTGTGTTGTTGTGTGACAAGCTTGGTTGATTCACCATCAAAGCTAAGGAATCAGGGTACATACCTCGAGGAGAACGGTGCATAATCACATGTTTCTCATGCTGCTGAAGAAAAGCATAGATTTGATCTAAATTGCACTTATGCAAATCCCGGGTCAACTTAACATCGGTAATATACTCACCCCATTCAGCTTGAGGTAAAGTATTCAAGAATTTGGTGTTAACCTGGAATGGAGCAATCACGAGATTGTATACATTCAGATCATTCATTAGAGTAGTGAATCTGAAGTAATAGTCGTGTAGTGTTTCCCCTGGGCTGTACGTGAATCTATCAAACAGATCATACAACTGACATTCCCTTTCCTGTTTGGTGAGAGACGTACCTTGTAGCAACACCTTTAGACGTTCCCATAAATCTTTGGCAACCGTATATTGACTTACCATGCGATAAATATCATGCGGAAGGAGAAGAGTCTGTAGAGCCTTTTCATCAGCATCAGCAATGAGTTGTTGTGCCGGTGTGAGTTCTTCATATTCTCTTGGTCGAGACACGTTATTTGCCACAATGGTACCATAGTCGAGTGGACCATTCAAAATCGATTTGACCATAAGCCTTCCGTATGTTGGTTTGCCCTTCAAGTATTGCATCATACGGCCCTGCCATGCCTCAAACACCTCTTTGATAAGCATCGGTGGATGACTATCAGTTCCCGTTATAATTGAGATATCCGTAAGAGATGTCATCTGAGGCATTAATGAACTCGGATTCATTGTGATCACTTAAAAGACTCAAAGATTATCGGTTGATCGAGCAGTGAAGAAAGGTTGAGAATTTGTGTTGTGTTGGTTGTAATCAAGATTAAATCCACTAAAGATCGTCGAAAAAAAACTCAAATACCCCTTGAACTTGCTTATACGGAATAACCCTAACTCAGAATAAACCCTATTCGGAATCAATCCTATTCGGAATAACCCTATGCTGAAAAACCCTTATACTGAATAACCCTATGCGGAATAACCCTATTCTGAAAATGCCCTATTCGGAATAATCCCTATGCTGAATAACCCTTATGCGGAAAACCCTTATGCGGAATATTTCTTCAATTCGGAATATTTGGCAATTTGGCTATTCGGAAAACTTGCTATTCGGAATAATAGGCTATTCGGAAAGCTATTCGGAAAGTATGGCTATTCGGAAAGTTTGACTATTCGGAAACTTTTTGGCTATTCGGAAAAATAGGCTATTCGGAAAGAATTGCTATTCGGAAAGAGTTGCTATTCGGAAAGAATTGCTATTCGGAAAAAATTTCCTATTCGGAAAAAATTGCTGCTATTCGGAAAAATTCTTCTATCCGGAAAGTCTATTCGAAAAAATCCTGCTATTCTGAATACTATCCTATTCGGAATGTCTATTCGGAATAAACCTGCTATTCTGAAAACCTTCCTATTCGGAATTCCTATTCGGAATAAACTGGAAAAAATAGTTCGAGACTTGAAAAACAGCTTTAAATCCGACTTTTTGATCACAAACCACAAAAAGTTTTATGATTTTTTACCAAAATAAGCTAAACCCAATCCTTATCAATCAATCCCAATAACAAAAACACCAAAAACAACAAGATTCAAGATTGATTTTTTCTAAAGATCACTAATTGATTCAAAAACTAAAAACGCAACACAATCCTTACCTTAAATCACCCAATAGCTCTTGATACCAAATGTAGAATATTGATAACCTATGAATCTATGAAGTGGGTTGATGTTTTCTAGTGAGAGAAACTAGAGAGAGAAAGTGAGAGAAAATGTGTCTTTATTAATATGAGAACATGAACAACAACCAACCCCTTTCCATGGTGGAAAGGGGTATTTATACTCCAAGCAAACATTGGGCTTGGGCCGGTCCATGACAAGCCCATGGACCGGTTCTTACTTAACTTAATAAGTAACATTTAACTAATTGTTAACTACGAGCTATTACAACATAAATCATATTGTGGAGTGACCGATACTTCTAATATACGTTAAAACGTATTTCTAACAGTTTTGCACCAAAAATAGTCTTTTTGCTTATCTATTGTGTTTAATGGATTCGTTTGTTGACTGTGTAGGGTGTGGAAGACCATCTTATGGTAGTCAATCTTGTCAATGGTGTTCATGCGAACGGTGTGGAAATGGATATCCATAATTACGAATTTGGCCGTTTTCTATCGTGCAATTCGATCAATTCATACTTCAATTCATTCTTCCTTTCTAATGACACTATTTCACCCTCTCCCATATATGACGATCCATATCAACAAAATGCACCGGGTTTTTCTCAATACCCGTATTGCAACAGTTGTGGGGGCCCTCACGATACTTCTTATTGTCAGCCGATGAATTATTATGAGCCAAATCCGTGTTCTACTTCTTTTCAACCGATGATTTATGATGGACCACATCCGTGCTATAATTCTGGTTTTCATAATTTTGAGCCCCCACAATACACCCTCGATTATCAACCTTCTTTGAATCCGAATGACGAAACACACACCCTTATTTTGCAACTTCAAGAAGCCGTGGTTCAACTAAAAGAAGCATGGGAGGAGGAAAAGAGACAGCAACAAGAGCAAGTATCTAATCTTAATGATTATACTCCTCCTCTTGTGCGTCCATACTACTATTATGATGATGACGAGGATGATATCTATGATCTCAACCCATCTTCTGAGATTACTACTCCTACTCTTGATATCCCTAATGCGTCTAAGGATAGTGATACATCGAGTGAAATTAGTGATTTTGGTCTTGATGAATTCTTTGATGAGGTTTGTGATGCACCGAATTTTGTGGAGCCAACGGACGAAGTTGATCTTAATGATGATTTTTCTCCATGCTATGAGAATTTCACTTTTGAAATTTCTCCTTCTCCTCCGGGCGATGAAGGCGATGTTGATTTATTCTCTCCGACATACGAGAAGTTCACCACTGAACTTGGTCTTGTAGATGAGGTGGAAGATGTTATTATTCGCGACAAATTACTGAAAGTTCATCTTCTTATTGCTAACATTGAATCGTTGAATTCTGCTCTTATTTCTGAGTCTTTACCTCCGTCTATTACTTCAGTTGAGAATAATGATGCAGCTATGGAAGAAATCGACATTCTCTCAATACCTCCGGGTATTGATGATGATGACACGGAGGGGATATTCTTTTTGATAATTTTTTGCATGAAGATATTGTCCCAAGTCCCCCTCCCGAGCACCTTTTATCCCAGCCTTTAGAAACCATTACCGAGGATTAGTGCTTTAACCCGGGGGTGACATTGACCATTCCATGATTGAAACCTTTACGGCTTTGTCGCTCAGTGATAATCATATGTCTTTTGGGGATGACATTTTGATTCCTTTACCCACCCCACCTCCCGTGGATCATGATTTCACATACTTTTCGTATGTTGAAAGGACTTTTCTACCCTTCAAGACTTATCCTCATGCCTCTCCTTTATTATTTTCCTCCAGGAACGAGGACAAGGTCTTTGATCCCGGTATTACATTTGAGGCTTCCCCATGAACCATTTAATTCGGGGACGAGTCAGGCTCGTGACTCGGTTAATAAAAACAAGCGCTTTTTGGGAGGCAACCCGTGTATCTATCCTTTATATCTGTTTTCATTATAAGTGTAGGGGGAGACCCTACTATGTGTTTGTTGTTTTCTTTCTTATCATGTGCAGGGACTGGAGCTTCAATGATCCATTCTTGATGACATTTGACGAACCGTGATCCCGTGTACCCGTCTTCCCGGTTCTATCCTAAACTCTTTTGATTCATTATTTTCTCATTTATGATTGAAATAGGAATCAATTTAGTTGTCTCTTCCTTAGCAAGATTTAAACAACGTGCACAATGTCCTAAGTGTAGGGGAGTTTACTCCCACATGCTTAAACATTGAGGACAATGTTTATATTAAGTGTAGGGGGACTTCTATCGAAGTTAAGTGGGCTTTTCCATGTATTTGTCCTCATTTCAACTGGAAATTTGATTTTTCGTCATTTTTCAAAATTTTTAATCTATTTTGGCCTAGTAGTTTTTCCTTTGTTATCGTTATTTACTTTCTTTGCTAAAATAAAGTTTAAATAAAGTGGTTTTAAATTTTCAAACGTCATGAATCTTTTGACTCAACCCGAGTTTACTTATCTAAGTTTACTCTTGCTAGTATCCTTAACGTGTTTAAGTCAAGTTTTGCTAGGCATTTATATAGGAAATTTTAAAACACGAAAGTCTTAACTCTTACGGGTTAAGAACAAGAACTTTTTGCAAATCCTATAATTGATCCTAGAAATTCGTTTATCAAGGGAACTTTAAAATGCGAATTCTAAACTTGAAAGAGTCTAAGAATTTTCAAGATCCTATAGATGACTAGAAAACCTAAAACTTTCATTTAACTGGCTAAGCATCCACGAGTCTCATTCCTTGATATTTTAAATTGTGGAGAACGAGAGATGATAGAGTCAATTATAAGTTTGGTATTCTTTCATGAATTTATGTGAGTTGATTATAAGCTTTTTCGCCCATCGCTTGCTAATAAATTTAATTGCAATAAATAAGGTTGTACGATTTGAAAAGTTACTTAGCTTCTAGCCCAAGATCGTTTAAAAGTTGCTCGGTATTAATTAGAGTTCATAGCCAAGGCATAACTTATTGAAGCGGATGCGAAGATTGGCGAGTCCGAAAAGGCCCTAACAAGGCATGAGGGCCACATTTTGTTGCTAAACATCCAAAAGTGATGTGAAGAATCATTTATCAAAAATCAATATGAAGGATCGAGGCACACGACGAAAAGCAAATACTCCCGTAAAGATCATGGAGAAATCTATCCGAAAAGACCCTAACAAGGTATGAGGATAAATAGATCCAAGTCCTAAAAGGAAGCGGATCGTTGTATATCAAAATCCAAAATAAAGATTGGAGAAAAATGAAGAAGTCGTGGTCCAAGTATGAAGAATCTCTCAAAAACTTCAAGTGAAGAAATTCCTATTATGAAGAGAAGACCATAATTTCAAGTACGTCTCTCAAGATTCGAAGTATGAAGTCGCTGCCAAATATCGGTCCGAGAAATGTCTCAAATCGTGAAGCGAGTTATGCCAAGATATGAACTTTATGAGGTCCCGAGAAGCAGTTTTAAAAGATTTTGTCCTTTAGCTAACTATTGATTAAATCGTCCTACTTTATTTTCTGCCTAAATAACTATCGAAATAAGTCAACAATGCATCCTCGTGATCATTCAAGACACCAATAAAATATAAGAGATACACCTAGGAATAAGGGAGTCTAAGTGAATAATTGGGCCACATGAGTGATTGATAGTTTGCTAACTTATAATAACAATGATCTCGTTTTTAAGCTTGGTATAGGGAACGTGAAACTTGAGCACATAAACCCATACTAAAATATTCACCCCCCCATACTAAAGTTAAACATTGTCCATTTTTAGCCTTAATCATTTTGGCTATTTTTAGCCTTATTTTGCAACAAAACGATAAACAAAAAGATAAACTTTGGAAAGCGTGAAGGTTTGGCAAGGCAAGTATCTATTCACCCCCATACTAAAGTTAAACATTGTCCTCAATGTTTCGAGTCTAGGGGTGCAAACACCCCCATACTAGAGACGTAGTCGAATGCCTAATCTAGCATGGAAAGGGTGTAACCAATAAATTAATAGCCGTTTATGAAGTGTGCTAAAAACCTATGGTTAGAACATCAAAAGATATATCATGGATATTGAGAAAGTCTTCAAAGCAAACGATCGAGTGCTCCCATAAAACGAACACGAGAGGCTCCAATCGTGAAGATCATGATCTAAAAACCACAAGTCACAAACAACCACGGAACAAAGGTTGGAAGGGCACAAATCCCCTCTCATTAAACTAATTAGAAAGCAATAATATGTACATGGATAAGCATGGGTCTCCCCTACGAGGCACCTAGTTTTTGATAACCGAGTCAAAAGCTCGACTCGAATCCCCATAAATGTGATCATTTAGGGATAATCATGGTGTGGTCAATTTTTAGTGGGGCTTACATGATAAACAAGGCCCAAAAACAACCGGTATTAAGGACTAAGTCCTTTGATGGTGCAAAATACGGGGATCGAAGATGGCGTTATCGTTTTCATTGGAAAAACAAATCAACGCCACTTCATCATGTGCCAACACAAACCCAAAGGGTTTCAAGAAAATAGATGAGAAGAAATAGAAGGGTGGGACAATGGGTAAGTCATAAAAACCATGAGCTACTCGAGGTAGACTCGCACCAATCAAAAAGAAATATTTTCCATTTATTGCATCGGTGGAAGACCGAGATTTCCCTTTACATGCAATTCCAGGATCAAATATCTCGTCCTCGGTGGAGAAAGGGGAGGGAACATAAGGGGCTTCCCCCATACTAGGTCCACACAAAGCATCGTCAAAAGGATAAGGCGAGCTTGTAGCACTCAAAACACGTGGTGATGACGGAGTTAGCATGTAGAAAAATCTTTTAAATCCAATTTAAAATCTTTCCCTTTTTCATCTTTTAAACTCTCCTTATGAAAAACCGACTAAATTATGTCAAAAATATTTGGTGTTTCTAAAGCAATATTAGTCACACTAAATATTCTCACATTTGAAAACCGTTTTGGTAAAGGTGGTGGTAAGTTCTCAAAACGTTTGTCAACAAAGAAAACTTCCCCATCGGGATCAACATATTCATCATCCGAAGGATCATTCGTGATTGGAATCGTAGGCTTAACACTCTTAACCTCCACCGGCGGAGGGGACGGAAAATCGTTTTTATCATCAACTTCTAAAACTCTTTTTGAAATCTTTTTACAAATGTTTTTTATGGGACTAACATTGTTCAAAGACGTGATAGAATACATATGAGAAAGTGTGGAGTTTTGAGTTGCATTTATGACGAGTTCTTCCTCATTGAAACGAAGAGTGATTTTCCTAGCATGCACATCGATAAGTGCTCTCGAGGTATCCAAAAATGATCGACCTAAAATTAGAGGAACTTTAGGATCGATGGGGATGTCAACAACAATAAAGTCTACGGGATAGTAGAACTTTCCAACATTCACGAAGACGTCCTCGGCTACTCCACAAGCTAAAATCGTAGAATGATCGGCCATCTCGATTGACATTCTTGAAGGAGTGAGGTTGGGAAAATTAAGCGACTTAAAAATCTCAAGAGGCATCAAATTAATACTAGCACCAAGATCGGCCAAGGCGTAGCATTCTTCCATATCTTGTATAGCACATGGGATTAAAAACTTGCCGGGATCACCGACTTTTTGAGGTATGCGGCTAAGAAAAACCGATGAACAACTAGATGATTTTTGCAATTTCTCTTTGTTATTCAACATACTTTTGAAGTTCGCGGCAAATCGAGGCATCATGACCAAGGCGTCGGCAAAACTTATATTAAAATGCAAGTCACGAAACATTCTCATAAAAGGTTCAAATTGATAATTATTTCGTTCTTGTGCCTTTTCCTTGTTTCGTCTTGAAGGGTATGGTAAAGGTGGTGTGGGTTGGGGCATAGGCAAAGGCCTTGGAATCTCGGGTTCCATGATTGGTATTGGTTCAACCGTAGGTGTGGTTTGAGCGGTACTTCGTGGGCTTGGAATTTGCTCCTTTTCTACCACCACCTCGGGTTCTTTCTCTTTTTCCTTCTCCATAGAAGTACTTGGACGAGAAATGGGTTCTTTGAAAGTTTTACCACTACGAGTAGTAATAACCTTCAATTCTCCTTTCGGGTTCACGAAGGTATCACTAGGAAGACCACCCGAAGAAGAAGGTTTACACATGATAGCTTCAAACATTTTTCCCATTCGGTATTCAAACTTAGATTGCCTAGCATCCGCTTTTAACAACTCTTGCTTAATCTCATGTTGACCTTGCTCCATTTTTTGTTGATTTTGTTGGAGTCGTTGAACATTTCCTTCCATTTTATTAGCATGAGTCTTAAGTTCATTAGCAAGTTCGTTTTTAAGCTCGTTTTTCAACTCGGATCTTAAGCTAACCATTTCACGTTGCATATTATCAAACTTAGCATCGTTTGCCTTAGTATAATTCAAAAATTCTCCTTGAAGATTTTTGGTGTGATCATTTTGAAAACCTTGAGTGGTAGTTTGAAAATCACGGTTTTGGTTTTGGTTTGAAATTTGCCCATTTCCACTTTGATAATTACCCTTGTTGTAGTTACGTTGATTGCCTTGATAATTACCACCTTGATTGTTGTTTTGGTAGTTATTAGCATTTTGATTTGGTGGAGCTTGATTTTGGCGGGAACCTTCACCGTTTTGGTTATAAGTTCCCGTGGCTACATAAGCACTCGAAGTGTTACCATCCGCGGTAATGCACTCGGAAAGATCATGAGCTCCACCACAAGACAAACAACTCTTAGCAACCGCTTTAACCGAAATGGAATTTGAAGCTTCTTGAGCTTTCCAATGGGACATAAGATTAGCAAATCTATCAAAAAACCGATTTTCCTCATTAGCTTCATCATGTAAGGCATTAATGCTACGAGATGATGATGACGATGACGAAACCAATTTGGCAACACTCGGTGTGTTACGAGGGCTATAAACCTTAGACCTATTTTCAATGATTTTCAAAGCCTCTTCGGTCGTTTTGCACAAAAAATTACCACCCGCGGCGGCATTTAAGTAATCTCGTTCATGATCATTAAGCCCATTATAAAAAGTGTCAATTTGATGCACTTCGGAAAAATCATGGTGTGGACATTCATGTAACATTTCTTTAAACCTTTCCCAAGCCATTGAAAAACTTTCATTAGATCTTTGTGTGAATCGTGAAATCTCGTTTTTCAAATGTGTTGTTTTAGATGGTGGAAAAAATTGATTCACAAATTTAGAAACGAGATCAGCCCACGTCAAAATCGAATTTGGGGGTTCTTTCTCGAGCCATATCTTGGTGGGTCCATCTAACGAGTATGGGAACAACATCATCTTAATGGCATCGTGTGGTACATCCTTAAACTTGCTTGTCGCGGTGAGACGATTAAATTGCCTAATGTGATAATGTGGGTTGTCTTTCTCGTGTCCGCGAAACTTGTTTGCTTGAAGCATAGACATTAAACCCGTCTTGATCTCGAAGTTCTCCGCAAGGATGGCGGGAATCACAATGGCCTCTCCAAAACCCTCGGTGGGTGCTTGAAGCAACTCCATCATAGTACGATTAGCCATGATAGCTTCTTGTTCTACAATAGGTTCCTCACTTGGAGTCTCTTCACTAGAAAAATTAGGAGTAGGTGTTGCCTCCTTTCGGTTTCTACGTTTACGTGCATGTTTTGCTTGATTGCGAGTAAGCATAAACGTCACGTACAACGAGGGGATGAGCAAAGAAGATTCTTTTTGGTATTTTTAACTTTTTCAATTTTTTTGGATTTTTTTGATTGTTTTTACTTTTTTTGGATTTTGGAATTGTATTAAGTAGACAAAAATCTACAAATCTCCTCCTTAATCAAATCTCTTGATTAAAGAAGCCTCAAGGAATGAAAACGATCACGTGAAGTGAACGCCTTTGATGACTTTAGAACGTTGGTGGAACACCAAAACGTTCAAGAGGGTTTAATCAATGGAAACCAAGAAAATATATATGATACTTAGTAATACTTTGGGCGGCAAAACCCTCGATTAGCTCTCAAAATCAAATACTCACAAGCAAGCGGGGAAACGAGGCGGCGCGAAGCACTTAAGAGCCTTTTTCCTTAGGATATATTTTATAATATCCGCCTTATACCCACCTTATAGTTTGTATTTTCAAAATCGAGCTTCTCGAAAGTATTTATCTATTTTTTCCTTTTTCTTTGGTTTGAGATTCGAATACAATGATTGGGTAATGACCTCCCAAGTCAAGGTTGTGATTTCTCATGTATTTGGAGTACTTGTGAATTTATTGTTCTACGTATACAATATAGTAATAGTATTCACACAAAAACCGAAAACCGATAATACGTATTAGTAGAGTGCTACTAATACAAATACTTATTATGGCTATATAAAAACAACAATTGTTCAAATCAAAACACAACACGCCTCCCCGGCAGTGGTGCCAAAATGATAGTTGTAAGATTACGTCTTTTAGGAAAAAGAGCGTAAAAATATAGGGTAAGCACGACGATTTAGGAAAACCGTGTGTAAATAACCCTAAAGTGAGTTCGTTCTCGAGGAGGCTAGTGCGTTGTGTAATGAATTGATTAATGGTTTGTGATTATATTGAGAAAAAGAAAATAGAAATGGGGTAAGAAGAGAATGACGGTTACGAAGACGGATTAAGCTAAGACGAAAAGGTCGTTCACGTAAAACCGTAAAAAGCTACGAATTAAAAATTTTAAACCTAAAATTAATTAAAAGTTAAAACTAAGTCTAAAATAATATAGATAAGAATAAAAATTCAACAAAAATATTTTAAAACCTTTTATTAATTAAATATTCAATTTTAAATGCTAATTAAATCCCTAAAATCAAATATAATTAACAAAATGTCCAAAATATTATTTTATTGAACAAATAACTTACTTATAATATTAAAAGACTAAAAAGTAATTTTCCTAAATTTTAAAAACTATTTTTCTATTTTTAAAACACTTAAAACTATTTTTAAACTAAAATAATCATACAAAATAATAAAATAATGCCAAAAATAATTTTACAATTTTAAAAATCCTAAATTATACTAAGGAACAGTAGAAAAATGAAAAAGTTTGAAAAATATAAAAATTTTCACTAAAAGACAAAACTGTTTGAATTTAAACCCTAATTAAACTAAATTAATTCTAAAAAAATAATTAAAAAGTGAACAGCAAAAACTTTTTGAACTAAAAATCTTAAAACATTTTTCTAAGTCTATGAAATTTTTAAAACTGAAAAATAATAATTTTTGTCACTAAAAGACAAAAACAAAAATTAAAAAGTTAATTAATATAGCTATTTAATCTAAAAAATATTAAATGAATAGTAACAAAAAATCTAATAAAGCAGAAAAATCAAAAATTAAATAAGAGAAATATAGAAACTAATTTCAAAACCTAATTCCTATTTAAGACCACAAAAGACAAAAAATCAAGATCCTGATAGTGACATGTGCTAGGGTTTTGTTTTTTAGCAAAGTAATAATACTAGCAGTGGGAAATTGGTTCCCACTGGTAGTGTTAAATTTTGGTCAGTTGACCAGTAAGCTTAGGAAAGCTTATGTGAGCTTTTTCTTGGGGCAATAAGGCACTCCCACAACCAGTTGGGTTGTGGGAAGTCAAATAAACAAGAAAATCACACAATCACTTCACAAAATCAATCACAAAATGCACAAGAAGCTTACTGATGAAGGCTAATGTTACTGATGAACAGTAACCTGAACTAACTTGCACAAAAATGGATTTCAAAGCCCAAGAACTTGCATACAAGCTAAGCAAATGACATAAAACTGATAGCAAACCCTAGATGGACCTATTGTTGGAAATACGTTTTTCCAAGGAAAGTCTCGGTCACATCATTATTAGCATAGATCACGAGCAATAGACTATTTAGGACATTGTAACTTGGAGTGACCTCCCTTTGGGGAGATTGTTGGAAATACGTTTTTACGTATTTAGAAAGGATCGGTCACTCCAATGATATTGGGCTCGTGATCCAATATAGCCCATATAGCCCACATGTAGGGTGGGCTATATAAACCCCCTCCTAGCATGTTAGGAGGGGTTGGGTTTTTCACTTTTCACACATTCAATCTAATACTTCTTATTCTCTCTAACCTCTCTCTAGTTTCTCTCTCTACATCTTCATCTATCTTTCTATCCCTTTAGATAATCACAACACAAGGATAATCCAAGGATTACGAGGACCTACAAATGGTATCAAGAGCCTTGGTTTGATTGGTTTTGTTCTTGTGTTCTTGATTTTGTGTTTTGATAATCCATACCCACGTACAATTTTTTTTTTGTGTTTTTATGCTTTGATCTTGATACACGTTATCTAGTTACTTGTTGTAGTGATTTTGGTATCTTGGTTTTGGTTAAAGACACAAACTTTCTTGGATCAATCGTTCAAAATTTCTTGGTTTTTTCATCATTCCGAAATTCTAGCAAAGGTCACCATCGGAAAGTACAACTAAGAGGAACTTGATCGCAATAACCAGCTGGTTCCACATTGCGATCACTGTATTACGACACCTTATTCCGATCTGAGCATTCCGATCGAGCATTGCGATCTGGGATTCCGACGGGTTTAAGGGATCCTTGTGTCGTCACTCTGCCTATTTTATTTTAGCTATATTCCGATCTGGACATTCCGATTTGGACATTCCGATCTGGACATTCAGATAGTGTGACATTCTGATCTGGACTTTCCGATCTGGACCTTAAGATAGTGTGACATTCCGATCAAACATTCTGATGGGTAATATTGCGGTGGGTATTCCGATGGTTATTCCGATGGGTATTCCGACGGATTAAATTTGAGGATTCCGATACAGTGACAAGTATTTCAAGATTTTTCAAAAACGTGTTTTTGAAAATTTTGTGTGTAATTTTGTTTTGGAATTTTTGGTTTATCGAGAACAATTATTAGGGGATTTTAACATTATTTCTCGACTTCTACTCACAACAACAATCACAATTACTTTCTTTCATTGATCGATCGACAAGTAATCCTTTACATTCATTTATCATCGATTTTTAATGGATTCGTTGAACTCGACATCTCGAGAGGGAGACTTGCTTCTCATGCAAAACACAGCTAGAGAAAGTGGTATAACGTTCTTTCGACTACTCCAGTCTCATCTAGTGACCATTTCTTGGCTTCAAGGAGGAAGCGAATTTCTGACACTCTTCGGTCAAGATCGTTATATATTCATCGATTCCATATTCCTCAACTTGAACCAACTAGCTGAGCAACTTCACAAAGAAGACTTTAATCACTCTGCATCAGCATCTGCATATCAAGCTCTAGTGACACAACTTACGCACTTCTTCAAATTCAACATTTTTAAGTCTGACAATTCAGGGATATGTCAATCATTTCTTCAGTACACACAAACGGAAATTAAAGAGTTTCATGGTACATTGTTGAAATTAATGATATCAGTCTCGTCTTCGATTTATGAAAGATCTCGACTTCAGCAAGAGTATCATAATGGAGTGCAATAATCTACAATGCAGATGCAAGAGGAGAATGGTCATACGGTTGAAAACTTGGAGCCTAAAGATTGCAAGAGCAAGGATTCAGGAGGAAAGCATGATACAAGCAGCATGTCAGGGATTGATGACACCATACCCGTATCTGACGAAGAGTCTACAAACACGGTATAAAGGAATGTGGTATATGATGTCTATGCCGATGAACCACCGCATGTTACGCATTCCGAACCTAATTATGACAAACATGGGATGGAAAAGGGTGATAGTTTTACCACTTCAGATTCATCCGATGTGAGTCAAAATAGGGGAGAAATTGTTCAGAATGCTATAGTTCATCAGGATAAATGTTTTATGACTGCTTCTCTAACCGATTCTGATTCCAAGATTAAAGAGCTTGAAACGATTTTAGCTCAGCAATCTAAAGCTCTTGAGGATGCCAAAATTGAATTTTCGAAGAAAACGGATAAATTTGAAAAGTATTTTGAAAAACTTGAAAATTCAAACGCTGTTCTTGAAAGAAAATTAAATCAAAAAAATCATGATTCTAAAGCTGAAAAAGATAATTTTGTGAGACAAATTAAGTCGCTTGAATTTAAGTTGGCATCCCAAGATGAATTGCTCAAAGAGAATGAGACTTTAAAGGCTCAAGTACAAGAAAAGGTATTTGCTATAGCTGCGTTGAAAAACGAATTGAGAAAAACTAAAGGATCTAGTGTGGATACTAAGCTTAAAAAACCATCAATCTTGGGGAAACCGCCTCAAATTCAGTCTGTTAGAAAACCGACTGCATTTAGATCTGAGCGACCAAAATCCTCGAGACCGCGGTTTGCCTCCCAAGTTGATATGGTTCATCTTTCTTGACCAGTCACTCCACTATCTAGGCCCAATGTGACTAAAACAGCTTTTGCAAGACCTAATCACATGATTGCATCTAGCCTCCCTAGACATAGTCTAAAGAACACGTCTCGAACTAGTTCAAATGATGTTCACCATAAATTTGGTCTAAGGGAAGCTATTCAGAAGACACAAGTAAGAGATAGGAATTTTAAACCTAGTCAGATGCCTTCTAGATTACCCAACACTGCTAACCGTAGCATATCATATCCTAGAAGCATCAATCAATCATCTAGGAATTCTAGATCTTACTCGGACATTAAATATGCTACTTGTAAAACATGTCGGAAATGTGTCTTTAAAGCCAATCATGATTCTTGTGTCAAGAAATTACTTAATGAGGTGAACTCCCGTGCTAGACTTAAATCCCAGTGGGTGGCTAAAATAAAACCCATGGGTAAAATGTGGCGCCCCACTGGTAGAACTTTCACTCTTGTAGAAAACGAGTGCCCTTTAACTAGGATAGTCTCCGATTCTACTAAGACTACTAGGGAGGAAATTGAAAAGGAGGATACATCACTTAAGCCTGAACTTAAGGTTTTCTATAAAAGGAAACGCTTGCCAGCTAAGACAAGTGAATCATCTCCTCAGGTCACCTCTAGCACAAGAAAAGAAAATTGTGAACCCCCACTTGTTTCTAAGATAGATATCGCTAACCCATATCAAAGCATGCAAATTCCAAATGAAAATGCAGGTACCAAAGAAGATATTCCAAAATAAAGAAGCGGTCCAATCATTGTATACCATTCAATTAAGGACACTCTCAGAGTTTGGTTGCTAAAGAAGCTGATATCTAAGAAACAAGTGTCTCAGGGGATTTCCAGTTAAGCTTACAGTGCATCAGGACTTATATGTCACATCACAGACTATAACTCGATATTCAAAGAAAGGAAAGTTTATCGCCGATGATAAACTTATCCTAACAACGAGAAATTAAGTTTTCTCGGGCATGAGCTTATATTAAAAACATTCGAAGTTTTTAAGCTCATGCACTATGGTTCATCATTAAATATCAGATGATGACCCGATTTTCAGAGAAAGGAAAGTTTATCGCCGATGGTAACTTATCCTTAACAACGGGAAGTTTACAACTTCTCGGACTTGAGCTTGTTTTGTAAGATATTCAACATCTTAAGCTCAAGTAATTGGTTTTTCAAAACAATGAACACAATTTTTCGAGAATTTCTCAAAAGGTTTTTCTAAATCTTTCAAAATTGTGTGTTCAAAAATGTTTTGATAAAAAGAGCATGTCTTCTGGAATCGATAATATTTACGATACTAGAAATGTCATTCAATAATGACACGGGGTTGTAAATAAAGTTCGAGCAGAAGTTCAAATGATTTAAAACATGCTCAAAATGGCTTGCTATTATTTTTGATAGTAACCCGCTTTTCATATTACAATCAAGCATTTTGCCGGAAAGCTTTGACTCAACAACGGGAATTAATTTTCTCGGGCATGGTTTACTTTATAACCATGTAAGGGATTGTGTTTACTTTATAACCCATTCTAACACGGATATATGTACGATTCAGTGCATTTATTTGTTAAAACAAGAGAAGTCTTGTTTTTATGAAGTTATCATCTCCACCAACCGTAGCAATTTACAATTGATATCTACATTCTCGACGATGCGACTACTCAAACGGCGACTACAGCTCTTTCAATAGAACACGGGTCAACAATTGAGGGGGAGCAATTGTCCAGCATTCAGAATCTTCGACGCCGAAAGTGCCAAGTTCACATGTTAGTCTCAAGACAACGATATCAATCGTACACATGGAGTCAAGAGATAACTTCAGACGTGATGAGGCGACCAACATTCGTAAACAAGAACCATGTGAATCTTTCATATGATGTTCTCCATCATTCAGGTCCAACCTCATAAATCGCTAATCTTGTAAATAAATTATCATATATGATTCTTCCAGAACCGGAGGAATCTTCCCAAGGACATTCCATAGCTAGAAATAGTAGTCCTTAGGAAAGATGGAGAAAGATTATGAACGTAGCTGAATGCCGACCAAGTACTTAAGTTAGCACTGGAACAATCACAACAAGGTGCTAGTTATGACGTATTGGTAAGCATTGAAGGGGTTGAAGAATGAAAAAAAATTGTAAAGATAAAGGGTGTAAAGAAAGAAGCCCTCCTTACAACTTTAGGCAGAAACCGGGTCAATACATATGCTATTGAGATCATTTTTAATGATGCTTGATATTGAAGATAAGACATCATGGACCCAGTGATGCAATGCACAACCCATCCCAGCTAACTCAGATATCTCTCAAAAGGTATTTGTTTTAATCACACGGAGACAACACGTTATCTATTGATTTATTCACTCCGAATAAATTGGTATTGAAATGGTGGCACTCCTCTCCAGCCTCCGATCACTAAAATCCAAAATGCACGATCGAGTCTAGAGCCATTTGAGATCATCAAATATCTCATTAGGACACACTTTCATATTTCCTTGCTTCTTCACACACTGTGATAAGTAAGAAAGATCTTAAGAGTCCTACGCAAAATCTTCATGATCTTGCCTGAACATCCGAGTAATACGAAAGTATTTACAATGAAGATGGAAATCCTTCTTGAGCGAATATCAAAAAGCTCATGGTAGGTGACTTGTGCGATTCTTTATGAATCAAACTTGTGATAACTGGAAAGCAACAGCTGTTTAATTCTTAACTGAATTTAAACACGTTCCAGGCCTCTACGCAATATCTTAGTGATCTTGCCAGAACACTCAGAGTGATACCTTAGTGTTCACAGTGATGAGTGGAAATCCTTCTAGTGTTAACCTCAAACAACACTTGGTAGGTAACTTGCAAGATTCTATACGAATCAAGCTCGTGACAACTGGAAAGCAACGATGGTGCGGTTCTTAATTGAATTTTACTTGTTCCAGGAACATGAATTGACGGCTTCAAATCATGCGGATATTCTTATCCAAATGATTCACTCTTTATGTTCGCAGTCAGCTTTGGACGGTCGAATAAAGAGAACGGGTTTACCCGCGAAATCCTGTCAGGAAGTTACTTAATAGAAACTATCCGTCACGGGTACGATATCTAATATCATCCAACGATCTTCACCGACCGGAGGTAAAATGCTACCGATTTAGAATGAAATGTACAAAGCCATTTCGTTCGTGTCTACTTATGTTGCGCATTTGAAGACGGTGGCGTTGCGGAATCCGAGAAGAAGTCGTCCCCGCATGCTTATACTTTATGCACTTAATACCTCATCTTATTCAAGAAAGCCTAAAAGTTAAGTCTTCCGCTGTATCAAACTCTGAAGCTTTCAAGAATTACGAAGGTATAAGTATGTGGAACATGAAGTCACGAGGAGGCAAATTTCACAAGTGATGAATGCACAAGGTCAAGGCAAGGAAACGTGCTCAAGACTAAAGTCAAAGATCCCATCAGCATATTCACAAGAACAAGATCGAAGACTCAAGCATAGTATGCTAGGTTTAAGATTTTGTAAAATGGTGTGACCTCCCTTTGGGGGAGATTGTTGGAAATACGTTTTTCCAAGGAAAGTCTCGGTCACATCATTATTAGCGTAAATCACGAGCTATAGACTATTTAGGACATTGTAACTTGGAGTGACCTCCCTTAGGGGGAGATTGTTGGAAATACGTTTTTACGTATTTAGAAAGGATCGGTCACTCCAATGATATTGGGTTCGTGATCCAATATAGTCCATATAGCCCACATGTAGGGTGGGCTATATAAACCCCCTCCTAGCATGTTAGGAGGGGTTGGTCATTCACTTCACACACACTTAATCTAATCTTTCTTTATTCTCTCCAACCTCTCTCTAGTTTCTCTCTCTAGTTCTTCATCTATCTCTCTATCTCTTTAGATAATCATATCACAAGGATAATCCAAGGATTACGAGGACCTACACCTATCTCCTAACAATTCACAAAATCTCAATGACAAATAGGCACAAAATCTGGCAGAAAATGGATTGACTGTTTTATGTGCTATTTTTACCCAAGATTTATCAAACCAACTTGTTAAAAACCCTATCAAAACCAAAACTTGTTACTGATAACAACCTAAACTAACAATTAAAGTGTGTAAGAGTAGAATTGAACACCAAAATCTATCACCAACTTGGTTTAAACTCTATTCCCAAACACTCCTTAATTTTCTGAATTTTAATTTTAACAAGCAAATTGCATTCAAAACCTAACCAAACTGATCTATGACTGATTTAACATGCATATAATCATCAATAGAGCATAAACAAACAACAATCGAAGCACATAAACAGTTATCACACAAAATTACTAAATCACTTAAGGAAAAAGCATAAAAACAAGGAAAAGGTTTCAAGCCAAGTTACCTTGTGGGACCTACAATCCAGGTCCCACTATGGCTGAGAAGCCATCTCCAAACAAGCCCGGGCTTGTGCAGAACTAATTGGACGAGGTTGATGATTAAGTAAGTACACTTCCAAACTCTTGTGATTTACGAAACTTTCCTACACAATCAGAACAAACAGGCAACAGACTTCAAGCTTATATAAGCCAGTGCTCATAAGCTAGTGTCAAAATAGCTTATGAGCAAGCTTATACAAACAGTTAGATTAGAACAAAAAAATAAACAGAAATCTTTTGAAAACTGATTTTCTAGAAACCTTTGAAACAAGCTTTCAACAAACTGAATGTGGAACTCAGATTTCCCTCAAGATAAGCACCAACTTTTAAAATTCATAAAAAGGAATTATATTTTAAAAAAAAATACCAACTTTTATTACTTCTAAAAAGGAATTACAAAAGCTTGGGAAAATCTGGAACAAAGGTATAAGGTTCACATTTCGAACCTTATATACTACTCTAAGGAAGATACTAGAATCATAAACCCTAAACAAGCTAATTCCGAAAATGCCCTTCTTCTTTGAATTCTTGTTGACTGATTTTTGGTCAAAAGTTGGCCTCCATGTGACTTGACAGCTGTGTAAATGATCTCAAACGTTGAAATACTCCTTTGTGACCAAGGAATTGGTATTAGCTGTTGATTTGCTGAGAAGATTCCTCTTTTGCTATTTTGGGTTGAGCAGGGGACTTTGGTTGGGGACCAGGAGTGAGTGGGTGGAGGTAAAAGTGAGTGGGTTTTGATGTTGATGGGATGAATTAACCATCTGGACAATTAGGGGCAAAACCCCTTTGGATTGATCTTAATTTGACCCTGGGTTTATTTAGGGTTTATGGGTGAGAAAGGATGAATTTAATCTGTTTTTAGGGAAGGTTAATATTTAAATTTGTGTTTAGAGGGAAGGATTAATATAACTGAATAATCAGTTATATTAATAAAGTGGGGTGGTGGATTTCTGACGTGGAGAAGGAGGAGGTTGTGATTGGTGGGGAGGTAAGTGGGGGATGACGTGGCGTGTAGGGAGTGGATGGTAAGGTTTTGGTTGTCTGGACATAATAGGTCCCTCAATTCCTTGCACTTCTTCAATTTGTATTAAACAGCTTTTTACCCATTTTCCTTTGTTAAATGTTTGGGCAGTTGGCAAATTTAGTCCTTTCAAGTTTAACAAGGTGAACATAAGGACTAAACTTGTAATCTTTGAGATCTTTAAGGGCCATGCTTGTATAATCTTGGAAATTTAGGGACCCCAATGTAATTTATGAGTTTTACAGGGGTATAAATTGCCAAGTCTTCCAAAGTTGAGGGACCATTCTTGCCAATCTTTAATTCTTCAAGGTAATTTTGGAAATTCTTGATTCAGGTCCGGTTCATTGTGCGGCTTCGTTTCCCGTGTTCGTTTTTGATTGATTCTTGTGATCTTTTTTGTCTTTTCCTCAATATCCGTACCTAAAATACACAAGCAACAAACACGAGCATATATTTGGCAGTTTTAATGATATTTAATGCATTTTAAGCCCAAATTGGACGATGAGACTATGTATAAAAGCAGTCTCATCAGTGATAAACATTCATGACATTCCAGAACCCTAATGTAAGTCTTTTATCTCTTTACTTGTTTTCTTCCTTTGAATAGTTTGTAATTTTCTATCTCTTTAATGTCTTGTGTTTAATAAAGGCCAAGGTGGATTGAGTATGATGGAAAAAGTAAAACTTGCTTTGTAATTAATGCATTGCATGAGGGCATTGCAATGGTCAAATGTAGGGGATTTGATAGGTGTGAAAATACCCATCCTTTTACCACTTAATTATAATAAAAACGAGACGATAACGTGTATTTTATGTCGTAAAAGTCGGAATTATGTGTGGTTTGTGTTTTTATTGTGTTTCAGGATAAAAATATGAAAAAGGGAGAAAACACGGGTTTTCACGGACTTTTATCGAAGAAAAAGACAAAAGACGAAGTCAAAAGGTCAAGATTGCAAAAAGAACGGAAGTCAAAGGCCTATTCTGAAGATTTATCGAAGAAAAAGACTAAAGAAGGAAGTTTAAACGAAGTCGAAGAACCAAGTCTACCAAAAGAAGAAAAGACGAGTTCATTTATTATTCGACAAATCCCGATACAATGTCGAGAAAGACGAAGAAATTAAAAGACGAAAAGATAAGAGAAAGAAGGAATCAACAACAACTCCCCCTCCTCCTATAAATAGTCTTCCATTCCTTCATTTTGGAGTGTTAGAAAATTAGGAGTAGATTAGAGTAGGAGTAGGAGTAGGAGTAGGTGTTTTTACTTTCTCTCTCTAGTTTTTTTCTCTCTCTTGTTTTTTCTTTAAAGTTTTAAGCTTTTCACTTTAATCTTGTATTTGAATCTTTAATCTTCATCTTTAATTTCAAGCTTTTCATAATCATTCTCATTATTCTCTTCTTGTTTCAAAACTCTATTGTCTTGTTTGATTAATCTGAAAGTTTTCATCTTTATGATTGATTTGATAAAAGTTCTTATCTTTTTGTTATTATCATTTTCGTGTGATTCATGGTCTTAGCTTATTGTGCTTTTTTGCTTAACTGGTGTCTGGCTTATTTTCATTTAAGTGGTTTTTAAAGGTTTTATCTTTTTAAAGTTTAATCTTTTTCTTTTAATTCAATTTATAAATTTTGCTTATTTGGTATCTTGAAATTTTTTAAATTCATAGCTTATTTTGTTCTTCTTATTGTTGTTTTGGTTTAATTTTTGGTTAAAGTGCTTATATGATTTTTATGCTTATTTTTACTCCATCCGAATATTGTGATCTTTGCATCACAATATCATTAGGGTTTTGACATTGTGACATCTCATTCCGACAACTTTATTGTGATCGCAATAACCCTAAGGGTTCTACTTTGCGATCGAAGTGTTATAATATTCCCTTATCCCGATCGAGGATTGTGATTGCCCCTGGCATCGTATATTGCGATCAGGTATAAGGCATATTTCGACGGAACGCTGCACAATTTTCAACGTCCATATTGTGATAGGTTTTCATATTGTGATAGGTATTCATATTGTGATAGGTTTTTCATATTGTGATAGGTTTTCATATTGTGATAGGTTTTTCATATAGTGATAGGTTTTCCATATTGTGATAGGTTTTTCATATTGTGATAGGTTTTCATATTGTGATAGGTTTTTCATATTGTGATAGGTTTTCCATATCGTGATAGTTTTAATATTGTGATAGTTTCATATTGTGATAGTTTTCATATTGTGATAGTTTTCATATTGTGATAGTTTTCACATTGTGATAGTTTTCATATTGTGATACTTCATATTGTGATACTTTATATTGTGATAGTTTGCATATTGTGATTGTTTTCATATTGTGATAGTTTTCATATTGTCATAGTTTTTTCATATTGTGATAGTTTTCATATTGTGATAGTTTTCATATTATGAAAGTCACGTAATCTTAATTGAATTTTTCATCAATTTTAGTATTAGTATTTTTTTTCCAAAAGTTTAAGTATTATCTTTTATTTAGTGCCCGCTTTAGCTTTTACCTCGTTTAGTTTTTAGTACCCTCTTAGTTTTATTTTCTCCTTTTTCATTAAGTTAATTTTATATTTCAGTCGAAAGTTAATTTCTTCGTTTAGTTTTATTTTTATTAATTGTTTCGTTTTCATACTTGTTTTTAACATCGTTTCTTTATTATTTGTCAATCGTTTTAATTTTTAGTTTATTCCTTTTATATTTTGTCATTTCCTTTTAAAGCTTTATTTTTATCTTTAATTAGTTTTAGACAATGACACCTTTTCTTTTATTCACCAAAGACGACTGAGTCGCACTTTTAATCGGAACTCAATTCGAATTGAACCGAGACGAACAAATTTTCATACTTGGAGAAACCATATATCAAGAGTCACTTCCTTTGTTGTCTTCTCATCATCACCTCTAGTGTGAGGATCAGTTTCTACTCATTCACCACCAGGGTTGGTTTTACCTGATGGATCCTGAGGAAAAGCCCCTGATGAGTTAAGATCAATGATTATGTTTTTGGTTCCTTCAGTAAAACCCTGTTGTTGGGGTGCTACATCAGTAGGAACATATTGGCCAGGGTTAGCGTCAACTGTTGTATTTGCTGATGCCTCACGCCCTGATGCTAACTTAGAGTGACAAATGATAGAATCTGGGAAAGGACTTGGAAATGTATTCAACTTTAAATTACTTACCAGTGCTGATCCACACTACTGAGCTGAGGGTGCGATCTATCTTCACCTTTATCCCGTAAAGAAGTTGGGATAGGGGTTGCCTTCAGGGCCTCTTTATGCATGCCACCTCTAGCAAAGACTTAATGTAACACCCCACTTTGATAAGTGGACCGTTACGCGTAATTATGGCGTGTCATCAAAGCATACAAGGATAAATGTCTAAAACATTACATGACCAAAGGGTAAACCGGAATCAAACATCGGTCCCCAAACATAAGCTCAAAACATAATAAAGTAAATGAAATAATGGAAGACTTAAACAAGCAGATATATATATGAAGGCAAAAGGAGAAGAAGTCTATGGCAACTTCCATCCTATGCATGTCCTCCAAAATGCTCGAGTCCGTCCTTGGGTACCTACCGTTTTGGGACATGGAAAGGAAAGTAACGGCTGAGCATAACGCTCAGTGCACGTATATACAAGCATGAAATGAATAATATAAGTATGAATAACATATAGCAGCGGAAATGTATATGTCCTGGAAAACCTGGTTATTTCTTAGTAAAACTGGTTTTATAGTTTGAAAAGCCTTATGTTTATCTTATGAAAACTGTTTAACATATTTTACCATTAGCCAATATAGGTCATGAAAAACCACCGTGCATGAATACTTGGAGGGGTGACCTCATCATGCAAATTAGAGGGGCTGCCTCTAATTTAATATACTGGTTTGGGTTAGGAGGGATCAGCTCCTTGTGAAGAATACAAGGCACGCACCTCATTCACACTGCGTAATATGCTGAAAACATGTAACTAGGATGCACCCATACGCCCCACATGATAAATAAAATAATATGGCTAAAAGCTGAAGGGACGCCACGAGCAATCACTCCGCCGTGGGGAAGTCATAACACCAGTGCCTCTAGTTTTATGGTTATGGTACCTCCATAACTAGGTGAAACTGGTCACGCATGTATATGGCTTCAGTTATTCTAAATTAAACATAAGAAATCAAACATATAAACTTATACTATGGGAAAACAGTTGGCTGCATACGGGAAATCCTAATAAGGAAAGTATGTCCTTACTGAAAGGACGGGAATCCGTACCTTATGTCCAGTAAACGAAGAAGACGAACGGAAGAGAGTCCTACTTCGGTATCACTAATGCTACATAAATACATACGTGTATAAGTATCCGATTACTGAATACGTAACTGGTTTTATGTCATGTCTTAGCTTCTTTTATATGTTCATGTCATGTTTTACTGTTTAAGCTTTATACTGTATTTATCATATATTTTGATTAAGTATTACTTGTATTTCATGCATTATAATGCTGGTTGTGTAATAATAAGTAACTTTCTAAAAATAGCAGGTTTCCTAAAATAGAATGTTTCCAAAAATAGAAAGTTTCCAAAAATAGAAAGTTTCTAAAAATAGAAGGTTTACAAAAATAGAAAGTTTTCAAAAATAGAATTACTACTTAAAATAGATAAGTTTCTAAAAATAGAAAGTTTCCATAAATAGATTAGCTGTCTTAATTAAATAAGTTTCTAAAAATAGAAAGTTTCTATAAATAGATTAGCTGTCTTAATTAAATAAGTTTCTAAAAAATAGAAAGTTTCCATAATTAGATATAAGCTGGTTAAATAAGCTAATTATATAAGCTTAAGTGTTTTCTAATTATTATTCTAAGTCATGTTGTTATAAAGTATAGTTTATTAATTATTACATGTAAATTAAATAAACTATAGGTTAAAAGTATTTAATTAAATATATCATGATTTTAATTAAATAAAGTAAAATACTTAGATTAAAACATGTATTATTAATTACTAATAATATAACCTAAGTCATGTTAATTAATTAATTATAGTCATGGTTTTTAATAATTAATTAATTATAAAGTCTAGTTAAATATAAATAATTAGGTTAAAGTTCATGATCTAATAATTAAATTTATAACCTAAGTCATGTTAATTAAATTAATCATATCATGTTTTATTAATTTAATCTTAACACATAACTATTATAATCATAAACCTTAAAATAATATATGAACCGGACCTGTAACTAGAAACCATGAACCGGACCTGAAATCAACACCATACCCCGAACCAAGGTCGGGGTTACCCCTTGTTGCTGCTGTCGACTATCACAAACACCCCTAAAAACCCTTGTTTTGATTTACCTCATGATCATAGACATGTTTAATAATTGTTTTTAATTAGTTTTTAAAAACATCATGATTTTATGTGATTCAACAAATCAAAACATAAAAAAGGTTAAAAAGGTTATACCGAATACGTGAATCAATTAAGGATGAACACACACGAATCCTTGCACAATATCCAAGATCAAAATCAACCCGAACACCTCTTTTGGTGTTGTAAAAGTGGCGGCCAAAAAGGAGGAGGAAGAAGGAATTAGGGTTTTTCTTATTTTCAATATTTTGTAAATAATGAACATGTTTTACCCCTTTTTCCTAGTTACTTAATTTTGCATGGCTAAGCCCATTTCTTCTTCCTAATTTCGTGGTATGGGGCCCATGTGGGGTAACCCGTACTTTTCTCGAGTCTAAATATTATAGTGGGTTCTCGTGTTTTATCGTGTTCGTGTTTTACGTGTTCTAATTAATTATTAACCGTGACTTAATATATTTATTCGTGTTCGTAATAAATATATATACGTAAATAATATTATCTCGTGATTAAATTACGTTCATGATTATAATTATTATTTGAATAATTATCGTGTGTTCATACGTAATAAATACTTATCATGTTCTAACACGTACGTAATACCTAAAATTCTTATACTTGAAACGTAACGTGCTATAAAAGGAAAGTTCTAATCATATACGTACGATCTTAAGGGTACTATTCATGGTAAAAGCATGCGGGTTTTACAACTCTTCCCCCTAAAAAGAATAATTCGTCCCCGAATAATAGATAACGTAAACTGAAAGAGAAACATACCCGGATCAAACTGAGAGGGTATGTAAGATAAATGAACGTACAGGTGACATGGTAGAAGGAACGTGGAACGTGACATGTCTTGAAAGGACATGGAACGTGACGTGACTGAAAGGGCATATCTAGTTGATAAGAGAAAAACGGATAAGAGGTCCGGATGAACTTTTCCGTTTCCAAGTGGCCTCCCTCTTGGAACGGTTCCTTCACAAGATCTTGACGCGAATGATAAATCTTGGTCCTCCTGACCTTGACTTGAAATAGGAAGAAGTTTTTGGTTATCAACGTAAGGTAGATCCCCTAAATTTGATCGAGGGAATAAGAATTAACGTGTAAGGCAACTGAAACGTTATCGTGCAAAACACTCTAACTTAACTGATAATTAGCAACGATGCGCGAGACACAAAGAAACGTAGTACGTGAAAAATTTTGAACGTGACACGTGAAAAATTTTGAACGTGATACGTGGAAAATTTTTGAACGTGATACGTGGAGAATTTGGTGAGTGTAGTATGAGTAACATATCGTGATCCATGATACGTGTAACATATCTTGATCATGATATGAGGAACGTGGAATGAACATGACATGTGAAACATATCGTGAACATAGAATATAATGGCGGTAACGCCAAACGCTACAAGGTGAGACATAGAATATGACGAGAAGCGTCTATACGAGGATAGGGAGTTATACTAAACTTGGGTCTGGTCTCTCAAGTTCTTGCAAAACTTCCTAGAATGAGAAAAGTGAACGTAAAATCGTAAGCCGAGATGCCATCATGAACGTGAATAGTGTCATGAACGCGAGCGTGAAAGCAAGTCGTGAAATTAGAACAAGGACGTGAAGTAAATAAGGAGCACAATTATGAATATTTATCTGACTCGATAACTGAGGAATTGCCAAGTGATCGGATGAGCCTTGGCTGGAACATGTCCGATCAATCTGTTGGTTCTGAAATCCTTACAGATGTAAGGATTCTGCAGACTTGATCAAACTGTTTGCAATAAACCAGATAGCATCATGCTTCTTCTGAGTTTACGTTAAACTGGTAACCAAAATCCGTGGAGATCTTGTCCCATTTCAATTCTCAAATTCAGATGATGAAAACATCCCAGTCTGTTGGTGTCCTATTTTAACCTGTTGGTATGTCAGGTACTTATATATGAACGTAACTGTATCTTGCTTCGTAGAACTTGATACATAGGAGTTTACGAAACTCTGAGTCTCTGAATCTAGACTTCTCCTAGCGTAGGATTTTCTAGAACACCTAATGTAGTGTAGGGTTCTCTCCTTTACGCATAAGTTGAGTCATGGTAAGATTAACCGTAGAAACCCATGTGATTCAGCGTGTCACTGTAATCAAACAGAATTGATATTGAAAAAAAATTCCAGGGTAAAATTTTGCTTGTCATAGAATTTGCAACATAGTGCAGCTATGGTCTTCCTTTTCTTCTCTAGGCTTAGAGGGAAATCATGTTATCCTCAATGAAAACACTGATGAATTTGTTATGAGTTCATGGAAACTCATTCTTATAATGTCGTTGGAGCATTGATGAGACTAATTCAAAATCATAAATCTAGCATGACCGAGTCGTGTACGAATAGCAGTCATGGACATGTCCTTCTCTTTCACTCGTCACTGTTGGTAGCATGATCATGAGTTCGATCTTGGAAAAGTGATTAACATAATAAGGTCGATTGGACATGTTGTCAATACGTGGAGGAGAATAACGGTCATGAATGGTGATTTGTTTAAGTCGACGGTAGTCGACACATAATTTCATGGTACCGTCCTTCTCCTTGAAGGTTCTTCTGAAATGTATGAGAAGATCTTGGAATAATCAACTAACAGCTAGAAAATTTTAGCGGCCATGGCTAACAACGCACATGCTTGTAAGCATAGATAATTTGTACAGATTTTCCAGATGGAAAATCAAGCTGAATGTATTCAGGAGCCTGAACATTACTGTACATAATTATGAATCGTAGCAGGGTGTGTTGTTCATAGTCCATAATTAGGATAAAATTCAACTCGTGTCTGTCTGAGGAAATACGTTAGCAGATTGGATCTCATCATTAAGCTGAAGGAAAACCTTCGTATACGTGGGAATACGAAAGGCGTCTTTTATGGTAATGAATCTATGAGCTATGGTTACAAGAAATGAAAGTGTCATCGGGAAACGTGATAGTTCCCACTGATGCGCCGATAATGGTACTGAAATTCTTGTGGCCTGATTAATACATGGCACAACAAAAATGGATATACCCTTGGAGGGTACCCTGAATTTCTTAGAAATGTTCCATAATTAGACGTGAGTCATGTGTCTTGACTCGTGTCTTGAGAAATTTAAGCATGAAATTTGTCTTGACTGGTGTCTTGACATGTGTCTTCTGAAAACATACATGAGACATGTGTCTTGACTGATGTCTTGACATGTGTCTCGAGGTGTGAAACAAATAGAACTACAGATATTAGGTTATTATGCCAGAATTGACGGATCGGTTGGAATACTGATCATTCGTACTCCTGATCACATCCGCGGCCGGAGTTTCGATTGCGATTGCTAGGATAGTTGCTGTCATAGTAGTGGTTACTATCATCTTGTCTGTCAGTTCCATGACGGTCATTCTCATGACTGTAATTCATGTAACTATTCAGCTGAGTGGTCGACTGGTACCGGTTCTCCACTCATATGACTGAAACGACAATTGAATGACGTGTGACATGTAACTAAAAATTTGGGACAATGACAGATGGAGATCGTCGGGTGGTGAAGCATCATCTCGTCCGATTGCTTTGATCTAACGCCTTTGTCTTCGTCTTGTATGAGCTCCAGGTTGTGAACAGCATCAGCATCTCGTAGCGTCTCCCAACATTAGCAGCATCAACCTTTAGTAACATTTCCAAGCTATGAGCGGCATTAACAATTTGTAGAGTATCAACAAGTGGAAGTACGCACATGGGATAAGGTACATGGAGTACACATGGAATGTACATGAAATGATCGATATGGGGTCGATCATTTGTCATGATTTAAGGAAAGTATATCGGTTAAACGGTTAGAAAACCATCATGATAACCTGGCAATATTAGCATAGACATCATTCTGGTTGTATCGAGAAACGTTAAAGTGTGGTTACACAAAATTCAACAATGATTTGCCGTACAACATGGTCAATGAAAACCAACCATGACTATCATGAAAGAAGGATTCGATGAAATCCAACAATGTCTTGCATGAACGCATAAATAACAAAAGAGGCGTAAGACGTAATCAACATGAAGACAGAATTATCATGAAGAAACATGAAACAATCTATCATGAAGGAGTGTATAACATAATCAGCATGAAACTGAAGTTAACCATGACAGTATGAAAACATACTTGACATAAAAACATAGTAACTTATGAGGGGACATGAAAAAAATTTATGCCAATAAATCGTGAGAAAAATTTTATGCATGAAAAACAGTGCATGAATGCGTAATGTAGTTTATAAAAATCTTTATATGTGCGAGGGTACGCCTATGGGTCGGTCCCAAAACAAAAGACATGGCGAGGGGACGCCTATGGGTCGGTCCCAAAGTTAAAAGTTTCGATAAAAGCACATGCGACTAAATAGGGCCAGTCCTGTACCAACCATTACTTAGTCATAATTCCTGCAACAATGATACATGAAACATAAATAAATGAAACTCATCTGTCAAAACTTATCAGAAAAATTTTATGTGACTAATTATGAACTACTGAGGTTCAGTCCACATAGCCACAGTTCACGAGGAACATTATGCATGAAACAATGACACATAACTAAATATGAATGACGGTTGTCCATCCATATTAGTAAAACAATATCGATGAAAAGGTTAAAACCTCAAGGTGCTGAAAACATCATGGTTAAAACAACAATGCGCTGAAAACATCAATACGTAGAATAACAAACGTTGGCTTAGGAAGCTCCTGGTGACTACCCACTAGTCACAGGTCAAGTTTTAGAGCCTACAGGTCGAAGCCTTGGCTCTGATACCATAATTGTAACACCCCACTTTGATAAGTGGACCTTACACGTAATTATAGCGTGTCATCAAAGCATACAAGGATAAATGTCTAAAACATTACATGACCAAAGGGTAAACCGGAATCAAACATCGGTCCCCAAACATAAGCACAAAACATAATAAAGTAAATGAAATAATGGAAGACTTAAATAAGCACATATATATATGAAGGCAAAAGGAGAAGAAGTCTATGGCAGCTTCCATCCTATGCATGTCCTCCAAAATGCTCGAGTCCGTCTTTGGGTACCTGCCGTTTTGGGACATGGAAAGGAAAGTAACGGCTGAGCGTAACGCTCAGTGCACGGATATACAAGCATGAAATGAATAATATAAGTATGAATAACATATAGCAGCAGAAATGTATATGTCCTGGAAAACCTGGATATTTCTTAGTAAAACTAGTTTTATAGTTTGAAAAGCCTTATGTTTATCTTATGAAAACTGTTTAACATATTTTACCATTAGCCAATATAGGTCATGAAAATCCACCGTGCATGAATACTTGGAGGGGTGACCTCCTCATGCAAATTAGAGGGGCTGTCTCTAATTTAATATACTGATTTGGGTTAGGAGTGATCAGCTCCTTGTGAAGGATGCAAGGCACGCACCTCATTTACACTGCGTAATCTGCTGAAAACATGTAACTAGGATGCACCCATACGCCCCACATGATAAATAAAATAATATGGCCAAAAGCTGAAGGGACGCCACGAGCAATCACTCCGCCGTGGGGAAGTCATAACAGCAGTGCCTCTAGTGTTATGGTTATGGTACCTCCATAACTAGGTGAAACTGGTCATGCATGTATATGGCTTTAGGTATTCTAAATTAAACATAAGCAATCAAACATATAAACTTATACTATCGGAAAACAGTTGGCTGCATACGGGAAATCCTAATAAGGAAAGTATGTCCATACTGAATGGACGGGATTCCGTACCTTATGTCCAGTGAACGAAGAAGATGAACGGAAGAGAGTCCTACTTTGGTATCACTAATGCTACATAAATACATACGTGTATAAGTATCTGATTACTGAATACGTAACTGGTTTTATGTCATGTCTTAGCTTCTTTTATACGTTCATGTCATGTTTTACTGTTTAAGCTTTATACTGTATTTATCTTATATTATGTCTATTCTGATTAAGTATTACTTGTATTTCATGTATTATAATGCTTGTTGTGTAATAATAAGTAACTTTCTAAAAATAGCAGGTTTCCTAAAATAGAAAGTTTCCAAAAATAGAAAGTTTCCAAAAATAGAAAGTTATTAACAATAGAAAGTTTCCAAAAATAGAAATTTTCCAGAAATAGAAAGTTTCCAAAAAATAGAAAGTTTCCAAAAATAGGATTACTGATTAAAATAGATAAGTTTCTTAAAATAGAAAGTTTCCATAAATAGATTAGCTGTCTTAATTAAATAAGTTTCTAAAAATAGAAAGTTTCCATAAATAGATTAGCTGTCTTAATTAAATAAGTTTCTAAAAAATAGAAAGTTTCCATAATTAGATATAAGCTGGTTAAATAAGCTAATTATATAAGCTTAAGTGTTTTCTGATTATTATTCTAAGTCATGTTGTTATAAAGTATAGTTTATTAATTATTACATGTAAATTAAATAAACTATAGGTTAAAAGTATTTAATTAAATATATCATGATTTTAATTAAATAAAGTAAAATACTTAGGTTAAAACATGTATTATTAATTACTAATAATATAACCTAAGTAATGATAATTAATTAATTATAGTCATGGTTTTTAATAATTAATTAATTATAAAGTCTAGTTAAATATAAATAATTAGGTTAAAGTTCATGATCTAATAATTAAATTTATAACCTAAGTCATGTTAATTAAATTAATCATATCATGTTTATTAATTTAATCTCAACACATAACTATTAAAATCATAAACCTTAAAATAATATATGAACCGGACCCGTAACTATAAACCATGAACCGGACCAGAAATCAACACCATACCCCGAACCAAGGTCAGGGTTACCCCTTGTTGCTACTGCCGTGACCTTCATCATCACCATACCGAGACCATATGGTCTCGGTGGTGGCTAATAAACCAAGCCGAGACCCCTTAGGGGTTCGGTTAGGCGTCGAATATCACCAACACCCCTAAAAACCCTTGTTTTGATTTACCCCATGATCATAGACATGTTTAATAATTGTTTTCAATTAGTTTAAAAACATCATGATTTTATGTGATTCAACAAATCAAAACATAAAAGAAAAAGGTTAAAAAAGTTATACCGAATACGTGAATCAATTAAGGATGAACACACACGAATCCTTGCACAATATCCAAGATCAAAATCAACCCGAACACCTCTTTTTGTGTTGTAAATGTGGCGGCCAAAAAGGAGGAGGAAGAAGGAATTAGGGTTTTTCTTATTTTCAATATTTTGTAAATAATGAACATGTTTTACCCCTTTTTCCTAGTTAGTTAATTTTGCATGGGCTAAGCCCATTTCTTCTTCCTAATTTCGTGGTATGGGGCCCATATGGGGTAACCCGTACTTTTCTCGAGTCTAAATATTATAGTGTGTTCTTGTGTTTTATCGTGTTCGTGTTTTACATGTTCTAATTAATTATTAACCGTGACTTAATATATTTATTCGTGTTCGTAATAAATATATATACGTAAATAATATTATCTCGTGATTAAATTACGTTCATTATGATAATTATTATTTGAATAATTATCGTGTGTTCATACGTAATAAATACTTATCGTGTTCTAACACGTACGTAATACCTAAAATTCTTATATGTGAAACGTAACGTGCTATAAAAGGAAAGTTCTAATCATATACGTACGATCTTAAGGGTAATATTCATGGTAAAAGCATGCGGGTTTTACACTTAAGGTGGTGTTTGGCTTGGGTTCTTGTCCTTGGCCGAGGACTTAAATTTTTTTGAAGCTTGGCCTTGGGAATCATCAACAATCTCCTTTGATGAAGTTTCTGTGAGGGCTCTCCTTTTCTTGAACTCACATTTATACTTTTTAGTAGTAACAATAGATGACTTCTTCTTACGTGGTCTAGATGAAGCTCCAGGCAATTTGCCTTTTTGATCCCCTTCTCCAGCTGGAGATGTGTCTTGTGGAGCTTTGTACACTACTGGATCTTATGCTGAGCAAATGTCCAACATGGGTTGTGTAAAAGGAGGATCAATGGTACTAACCGGAATGTTCCAGCGCTTAAGCTCAAAGGGTGGAAAAACCAATTTTTCTCCTTGGAGTTTAAAAAATCATCTCCAAGATGGTCAACAAAAATGAGGGATAAAAATCTGGTGTAAACTACATTTTTCTCCCTAGTCTTTTTCTCCAGGTTCCCATGAAGATCTTCAAATATTAACTTTCCAAAATCAGCCTTGATACCCTTGGCCAAACAATATAAAATAATTGCATCTTTTTTATTTATCTGGTCAAGCCCTCCAGTTCCCCCCCAAGCATTCAATCAAAATGGTCATTAGTAATTTCCACTTAGGTGGTAAACAACTTCTCTTCAGCCCACCTTTTTTAGTGATATCTTCAATATACCTAATTTCTTTAAAATAATTTTTAACAATAGAAAAATCATCAGGTATAGCCTCATAGTCATTAGGGTTTCCCAAATAGTTTAAACCCAGAACCCTTCTAAACAACTTTAAACCAATTTTACAATGAATTCCAGCTGTTGTAGAATCAAACTCGATTGATTTCTTGTTCTGTGAATCTTGTTCCGTGAACCAAAACTCCTTTAAAACATTTTGAAACATCATCCCTGTATCGTTAAACAAGGCATCACGAAGCACACATTTTGACAAAAAGTTCATGACTTGATTCCCAAGAACAGATTTGAGGGTGTCTGGTTTGATTAACATGGAGTTGTTGGGTTTAAAGATGATATCCTTAATAGGATAGTTAACACGAATCGATGGGTAGAGGGTGATCTCAACATCTTGTTGCGAAGATGATTCTGCTGCTATTGGTTTTTGTGTGTTTATTTATGAAAGAGAGAGAGTTTGTGTGTGTTTTTTAAGATGAAGGATTTGTAAAAGTGATATGTGTAGGTCCACGTAATCCTTGGATTGTCTATGCGTTAGAATGATTAAGAAATAGAGAGATAGATGAAGATCTTAGAGAGAGAAGCTAGAGAGAGAAAGGAGAGAATGAGAGAAAAGATGAATGATAGATTGACGAAATGAGAACCAACCCCTCCTAACATGCTAGGAGGGGGTATATATAGCCTACCATAAATGTAGGCTTGATGGGTTATATGTTTACATACTAGATCACGAGCCCATACTAGATGCATCTCGTTAGAGTGGCCGTTCCTTTCTAAATACGTAAAAACGTATTTCCAACAATCTCCCCTAAGGGAGGTCACTTCAAGTTACAAAGTCCTAAATAGTCTATAGCTCGTGATCTATGCTAACATTGATGTGACCGAGACTTTCTTTGGAAAAATGTATTTACAACAATCTCCCCCTAAGGGAGGTCACATCATTTTACAAAATCTTAAACCTAGCATACTATGGTTGAGTCTTCGATCTTGTTCTTGTAAATATGCTAATGTGATCTTTGACTTTAGTCTTGAGCATGAATCCTTGCCTTGACCTTGTACATTTATCACTTGTGATATTCGCCTCCTCGTGACTTTAGGTTCCACATACTTATACCTTTATGAATTCTTGAAAGCTTCAGAGTTTGATACAGCAGAAGACTTGACTTTTAGGATTTCTTGAATTTTTTGAAGTATTAAGTGAAGAAAGTATAAGCATGCGGGGACTTCTTCTTCTCGGGCACCGCAATGCCACCGTCTTGTTACGATGCATAAGATAATTAACAACAAAAACATAGACACAGATGAAATGGATTTGAACATTTCAATCTAATTAGGTAGAATTTTACCTCTGGTCGGTGAAGACCGTTTGACGATATTAAATATCGTACTTGTGGCAGGTAGTTTCAATTAAAAACCTACTTTACAAGATTTCGTGGGTAAACTCGTTCTCTTTACTCGACAATCCAAAGATGACTGCGAACATTAAGAGTGAATCATTTGGATAAAATATCCGCATGATTGAAGCCGTTAATTTCGATTCTTGGAACAAGTTTGGTTCATTAAAGAATCGCACCATCTTTGCTTTCCAGTTGTCACGAGCTTGATTCATATTGAATCTTCCAAGTTACCTACCAAGTGCTGTTTGAAGTTAACACTAGAAATATTTCCACTCATCACTGTAAACACCAAGGTGTCACTCTGAGTGTTCTGGCAAGATCACTCAGATATTGCGTAAAGGCCTAGAACGTGCTTAAATTCAATTAAGAATTAAACAGCTGTTGCTTTCCAGTTATCACAAGTTTGATTCATAAAGAATCGCACAAGTCACCTAGCATGAGCTTTTTGATGTTTGCTCAAGAATGATTTCCATCTTCATTATAAATACTTACGTATTACTCGGATGTTCAGGCAAGATCATGAAGATTTTGCGTAGGACTCTTAATATATTTCTTACTTTTCACAGTGTGTGAATAATCAAGGAAATATGGAAGTGTGTCCTAATGAGATATTTGATGATCTCAAATGGCTCTAGACTCGATCGTGCCTTCTGTATTTTTAGTGATCGGAGGCTGGAGAGGAGTGCCACCATTTCAATATCAATATATTCGGAGTGAATAAATCGATAGATAGTGCGTTGTCTCCGTGTGATTAAAACAAATACCTTTTTGGAGATATGTGAGTTACCTGGGATGGGTTGTGCATTGCATCACTGGGTCTATGATGTCTATCTTCAATATCAAGCATCATCATTAAAAAATGATCTCAATAGCATATGTGTTGACCCGGTTTATGCCTAAGTTGTAAGGAGGGCTTCTTTCTTTTCACCCTTTACCTTTACAATTCTTTTTCATTTTTCAACCCCTTCAATGCTTACCAATACGTCATAACTAGCACCTTGTTGTGATTGTTCTAGTGCTAAATTAAGTACTTGGTCGACATTCAGCTACATTTACAATCTTTCTCCATCTTTCCTAAGTACAACTATTTCTAGCTATGGAATGTCCTTGGGAAGATTCCTCTTGTTTGAAAGAATTATTGGACTTAACCTATCCTACCATCCTTTTGTCCCCACAATCTTCATCATCATGAAATAAATGGGTTGTGGGTAAGTATAAATCACCATGAATTCCATTTTAGATATAGCAAATCCATTTTGCTCCCCGTTAACATATGCCACGATATTCGAAAATATTTCGCACATGTCGAGATGAGCTATCACGTTAAGTCAAACCATTTGTGATTAATCATTTCCCATATTAAATCACATTTTCTCCCTCATATTAAAAATATTAACCCAAACGATGTTTTTAATATCAATTGATTAAATAACATTTTAAGAACATTTGGGTAGAAAAATGTAAATCCAATTATCTTCATGATTTACACAAGCTCCCCTTTAAATTAATGAGGTTGTACTTGATACGTAAATTAAATACCTTTTAAACACAAGTGTAAGGTACTTATCACATGTAAAGATCATATATGATAATGTATTCACAAGATTGATAATTTACGAGGTTGGACCTGAATGATGAGAACATCATATGATAGAATCACATAGTTCTTGTTCACGAATGTTGGTCTCTCCCATAACGTCTGAAATTATCTTCTCCTTGTTGAAAAGCGGTAATCTTTCATGACACCACATGTACGATTGGTATCGTTGTCTTGACACCAATTTGTGAACTTGGCACTTTCAGCATCAAAGATTCTGAACGCTTGATAATTGCTCCCCCTCAATTGTTGACCCGTGTTCTATGGAAAGAGTTGTAGTCGCCATTTAAGTAGTCGCATCGTCGAGTATGTAAATATCAATTGTAAACTACTGCGGGTTGTGGAGATGATAACTTCATAAAAACAAGATTTCTCTTGTTTTTAACAAATAAATGCACTGATGCGTACATATATTCGTGTTAGATTGTGTTATTACGTAAACACAATCCCTTACATGGTTATAAAATAAACCATGCCCAAGAAAATTAATTCCCGTTGTTGAGTTAAAGTTTTCCGGTGAAATGCTTTACTTGAATATGAAAGGCGGGTTACTATCTAAAATAATAGCAAGCCATGTTGAGCAGGTTTTAAATCATTTAAACTTCTGCTCGAACTTTATTTACAACCCCGTGTCATTATTGAACGACATTTCTAGGATCGTAAATATTATCGATTCCAGAAGACATACTCTTTTTATCAAAACATATTTGAACACACAATTTTGAAAGATTTAGAAAAACCTTTTGAAAAATTCTCAAAAAATTGTGTTCAACGTTTTGAAAACCAATTAATTGAGCTTAAGATTTTGAATATCTTACTAAACGAGCTCAAGTCCTAGAAGTTTTAATCTTCCCGTTGTAAGGATAAGTTTATCATCGACGATAAACTTTCCTTTTAACTGAAGAACGAGTCCTAAGCTGACATTTACTTAGAAGTCGTTTTCATGAGCTTGAAAACTTTTGGATGTTTTAACATAAAGCTCATTACCGAGAAAGATGAATTTCTCGTTATGAGGAAAAATTCTCTTATTTAAAAGATACACTTTCCTTTCTGAGCTTAAAACTTGGAATGTTTTAATACAAGCTCATGACCGAGAAAAATTAATTTCCCGTTACGAGGATAAGTTATCATTAAAGATAAGCTTTCCTAAAATTGAAGTCCGAGTTACAGTCTGATATTTAACTGTAAGTCATTGTGTATGAGCTTAAAAACTTCGAATGTTTTTAATATTAGCTCATGGCCGAGAAAAATTAACTTCTCGTTGTAAGGATAAGTTATCATCAGCGATAAACTTTCCTTTTGTTGAAGTCCGGGGCTAATCTGAAATGTGATTATACGCCATTTACACGAGCTTAAAAACCTTTGAATACTTTTAATGTAAGCTCGTGTCCGAGAAAATTTAATTTCTCGTTTGTGAGGATAAGTTTATCATCAACGATAAACTTTCCTTTCTTTGAAGCTCGGGTTACAATCTGTCATGTGACAACAAACCGTTGTGCATGAGCTTAAAAAGTTCGAATGTTTTTAATATAAGCTCATGCCCGAGAAAAATTAATTTCTCGTTGTGAGGATAAGTTTATCATCGACGTTAAACTTTCCTTTCTTTGATGCTCATGTTACAATCTGTGATCCAACTGCAAGCCATATACACGAGCTTAAATCATTTGAATAGTTTTAACGTAAGCTCGTGTCTGAGAAAATTTAATTTCTCGTTTTGAGGGTAAGTTTTAGTTGCATAGAGAAACTTCCCTTTATTTGAAGTCCGGGTCATCTTCTGTCATTTAACAATGCACCATGTTTCTGTAAGCTTAACTACAAATCCCCTGAGACACTTGTTTCTCTGATATCTGCTTCTTTAGTAACCAAACTCTGAGAGTGTTCTTAGTTGAACGGTATATAAATATCGGACCGGTCTATTTTTGTTGATCCTTAACTTTGGGGTACCTGCATTCTCATTTGGAGTTTGTATGCTTTTATATGGGTTAGTGATATCTATCTTATAACCATGCGAGGATTCATAGTTTTCTTTTCTTATGCCAGAGGTGACCTGAGGATATGGATCACTAGAATTAAGTGATTGATCATCCTTTTGATTTTCCTCCCTATTGGTCTTAGTAGAAATGGAGGCTATCCTAGTTAAAGGGCACTCGTTTCCTACAAGAGTGAAAGTTCTACCAGTGGGGCGCCAAACTTTACTAATGGGTTTGATTTTAGCTAACCACTGGTATCTAATTCTAGCATGGGAGTTCGCCTCATTAAGGAATTTCTTGACACAAGAGTCATGATTTGCATTAAAGACACATTTCCTACATGTTTTACAAGTAGCATATTTAAAGTCCGAGTAAGATTTAGAATTCTTAGATGATTGATTGATGCTCCTAGGATATGACATGCTAGGGTTAGCAGTGTATGGTAATCTAGAAGGCATCTGACTAGGTTTGAATTTCCTATCTCTTAATTGTGTCTTTTGCTTAGATTCCCTTAGACCAAATTTATGGTGAACGTCATTTGAACTAGGTTGAGACGTGTTCTTTGAACTATGTTTAGGGATGCTAGATGTAATCATGTGATAGGTCTTGTAAAAGCTGTTTTAGTCACATTGGGCCTAGTTGGTGGAGTGACTGGTCTAGAAAGATTAACCATATCAACTTGGGAGGCAAACCGTGGTCTCAAGGATTTTGGTCGCTCGGATCTAAATGCAGTCAGTTGTCTAACAGACTGATTTTGAGGCGGTTTCCCAAGATTGATGGTTTTTCAAGCTTAGTGTCCACACTAGTTCCTTTCGTTTTCCTCAATTCATTTTTCAACGCAGCTATAGCAAAAACTTTTTCCTGAATATGGGCCTTTAAAGTCTCATTCTCTTTTTTCAATTTATCTTGGGATGCCAACTTAGATTCTAACAACTTAATTTGTTTCAAAAGATTATCCTTTTCGGCTTTAGAATCTAGAACTTTTTGATCCAATTTTTGTTCAAGAACAACGTTTGACTTTTCAAGTTTTTCAAAATATGTTTCAAATTTGTCAGTTCTCTTAGAAAATTCTAGTTTGGCATCCTCAAGATCTTTTGATTGCTGAGCTACGATCGTTTCGAGCTCTTTAACCTTGGAATCAGAAGAAATTATTGAAGCAGTCATAAGGCAATTATCATTATTGTAAGCATTTTGAACATTTTCTCCCCCATTATAACGTACATCGGATGAGTCAGAAATGGTATCGCTATCACTCTTTTCCATCCCATGTTTGTCATAATTAGGTTCGAAATGCTCAACATGCGGCATTTCATTGTTGATCCCAAACTTAGATCGATTAGCTTTGTGTATACGAGATTAGATCAAGTATAACACGTAGAGAAACCTTTGTTATATGCTTTGTGAATCTAAGTATTATGCGGAATTTAATACTTAAACAAGAACACAAGATGTAAACAAAACTTTCACTTTGATTATGAATGTCGAACTTGCTTACAATGAAAGATGTTTACAAATGAAAACTTAATGAAAACTTGATCCTAAACATTAACCTAAAGGTCTTCTTTTATAGACTAAGAAGCCTTGTACAATAAGCTACGTATCAACTATTCTAGGTAAAGATAAACATAGAAAATACATTGTCGTTTCTATCCTTACTAGAAGTATTCTAGAACATAATAAACGTGTAGCTTATATCTTCCATCAATGCTTGTCTTCAATCTATCAACGCTTGACTTTATCTTGTCAACGCTTGGGCTGTCAGCGCTCACTTTGTTCTTGTCAACGCTTGAGTTGTTCTTGTCAGCGTTCAAGTGATCTGGCCTTAATTTATTCCCAACAATCCTCCCCTAAACTTGATATCCACTCTTATGATCAAGTTTCTGAATAATCATTAAGAACTTGGAGGAGTCTGACAAACCTTATCATATTGGTAATAAATAAATCTGATTAAATTCTTTGCCACGTCACTTGTATAGTCTATCTCCAACTGGGTGTCCTTCATCTTTTCCAAAACAGCCTTGGATATGAAATACTGAGCATCTACAAGTAGATACTCAGCAAACTTTGTAGAACTCAAATGGTATACACCAGCAGCTGAATATAACCTCCATTGAAGACCACTGAGGTCATCTTCAAGATCCTTCCATATTTCAGGATCTTCCTCATTTGTCCCACACATTCTTTTAAATGTGGTCTAAAGTTTTATTCCATTAGCTGAAGTTGGTGCTTCAGCCTCATACTTGGTCTCCAGCAACCTCCAAAGGTCCACCAAGTCTTCTCTATCACAACTTGCAAATAAAGATATGAGAGTGGTAAAAGTGTGTACCTCCTTGCCATATCTTCCAATCTTCCAGAATCCACATTCATCCTCATCATAACTCACAATTGGATTCCTGGAATCTAGTGGTAACACCTGCACCATATCTGAAGCTTCTAATGGGGAGAGCTTGAGGCTCTTTCTAATAACTGCTTCACTTGGATATAGTTGATTCATATCTTTTGGAAACTCAAGTGTAAATCCCTTCTTCACTGGCCTGGGAATCATCATAGCTTTCTTGATTTCCATCTCTTCTGCAAGTTGCTCCTTTCTTTCATCTGAAAGAAGTCTGAAAGTGTTTTCTTCCTGCACTTTCACCCAAATAGGATAAGCCCTATGTTCCAACTCATCAAATGTCAAAGACTTCAACTTCTGATGTGTCCATCCAACTCCATGACATCTGAGCAACATAAAGTAGAGCTTCCTTCTATTCCTTTTCAACTCAGAGAGAATGTTGCTTGCCTTGTGCTTCAAAATCACCTTACAATCCTTCTGAACTCTAAGAAGAAGCTCCAAACCCCATATTTGATCTGAAATGGTCAAGTCTGGATTATCCATGCAGCTTTCTTCCCAAGAATTGTACATCTGAACCACCTCTGGCATATCAAAGTCAATCTGCAACTTTAAATCTCTCAACTTTTCCCTAGCAAGCTCATCACCATACTCAAGCCTTTCTGGTTCAATAATCATCACACTTGAGTCTGAGCTAGCTCCATCACTTTCTTCTTCAGAAGTCACAACAAATGGTGACTTTTCCTTTTCACCTTGTTCCATCATTTGCTCAGCCAATCTTCTATCAAATTCAACCTGGGCTGCATTCTTTGGAACAATTTCTTCTACCAATATACCCTTACCCTTATCTGATAGTGCAATGGTTGGTAAGGTAGATGGTAATACCTGAGTAGGAACATCCTTGATGATAGATGATGACTGGAATACATCACCTTCATGTGCAGATCTGTCAACGCCCAAATTTCCTCTATCAGCGCCCAAAATACTTCTATCAGCGTCCAAATTTGACTTGTCAACGCTCAAATATTTTCCCTCAGCGCCTTGTGTAACCTCTCTCAACATAGCTGTAAATGATAAATTTAGATTGGTTGGAGAGATTAAGGACGTATCAAAACCTGTTTGTTCCTTCAAAGTAGTAAGAGCTTCAGCAACATCCATTGATCGACCATCTTGACTACTCTTATCACTCAGATTTCTTTGATCTTCCTCCCCTTTGGAAGACTCCTCCATACCTCTCCTTGCATGATCACTCTCCAAAACAACAATCCTCTCCCTCAATTCCTTGAGTTCAAGGCCTTGTTTGCTGACAATTTGTACTAAGTCTGCATTTTGCTTTTGCAAGCTAATGCAGACTGCCGTCAATTCCAAAATGGTCATTGGTTCCAGTCTGCCCTCATCTGAAATGGGAATTTGACCTCCCAAGGCAGGTTCATTGGGCATGGATGAGGACTTAAGTATGGTGGGACTGCCTTGGCCAGCTTCTAAGCCAGAACCAATAGTCCCAGCCTCATCCAGGTCACCAGCCACACTTGTGGTGGTGGTTCTCTCTGCTTCATGGCTAGGACCACCAGAGGAGAACACTCCAGTAGTCCTTTGGCGTTTGATCAACCTATATTCAGGTGGTGTGGAAGATGGTGTGGAAGAATGGGTAGATGTGGGTTGGTTAAGGGGTGTTTGGGATTGTGATGGTTTGGTGTCAGCGTTTGAAATAGGCACATCAACGCCAACATTTGATGTGTCAGCGTCAAAGGGTTCTTGGTCAAGTTGCATTTGTTCAGGTGAGGGTAAAGGTTCAGGAATAGGTTCAAGTTGTGGGTGAGGGTCAAATTGAGGTTGGGGGTCTGGTTGGGGTTGTGCTGTTGCAATAACAGCAAGCATGGCTGGGGTTAAAGGTAAGTCTCTATGAGGTGGTGAATCCATCTTGGTAAAAATAACTTTCTTTTGTTCAGGGATTTTATAAAAATCATTGTGATCCCTTGAACAATATCTTTGATCATCAAAAATCATTTGCAGAAAACGGGGATAAGCCAAAGTCATTTTTGTCCCCTTGTTTTTACACATTCCTTCAAAAATCATTTTAGAATAGTTATATTTTTGCCCTGTTGCAATGCACACAATAGCACTAGCAATAGATCTGTTAATCTCATTATGTGCAGTACATTTGGGACTCAAACATTGAAGGAGAATATGAATGAGGTACTTCCAGGCTGGGGGAAATTCCTGCTTATGGTACTTATTAAGAGTACCTTCATCAGGAATTGGATATCCCAAAGCCCTAAGCCCTTGTTCTATTTCAGTTATGGGAAGGATGGTTATACCATCAGCATCATCAAGATGCAAGGCCTGGCGTACCAAGGCCTCAGTAACCACCCAAGACCTCCCATGAACAATAGAAGTTAATGTGGTCACTCCATTAACTGTTGAGGAACTGACAGTGTTCCAAAACTGCTTAATGTGTGTGACTGGAATGAGTGGTGCATGAGAAAGAGCATACCTTAATGGGGATGCGTTCAAATACGCCACCATTTGTGTGTATTGAGGAAACAAATCATTATCAGCAACAAGATAAGCAATCATGTTGTGTTGAGACTTGAACCCTAAATCCAATTCTGCTGAGTTAAATCTTGGTGCCATTGATGAAAGCTGTTAATTTGAAGTGTAGAAGATGAAGGTTGATAAGAGAAAAAGTGTTAGACAAGAATTATAGATACCCTGTTTTAAAAGAGGAGCCAAATTTATAGGAGTGAAAGAATGCATGTGATTGGCCCAAAAATAGGCAAAGATTTTCAAAAACTAATCATGAAAATATTGAAAAATTTATAAGTTATCTCATGCATTTAATGAAAGTAACAACTCCTAAAATTACGGCTTGATAAAATGTCAAAAAGGAACAACTGGGTAGGTCCCATTGAGTGTCAACGGTCAAATATAACCTATCAACGCCCAACGGCTATAATCTTGTCAACGTTCGCCTAAAGCCATGTCAGCGTCCAATTTGGTCACAACAACGCTTGGAAATTTCTTGTCAGCGTCCAAAAATAAAATTGTTTTAAAAAGTGAAAAATGACCTTAACAAGTAATTTATCCTAGAGAAGATAACCAAAATCTGATAATTATTATAGGGCGGCAAGCACTGTCCAGTTATGCACACTTGCATAAGCAAGATAGACATAACAGTCCTCTAGTGTCCCTTGCTAACCAAAATTCTTAACAACCAAGTTACCTTATAAAATCCTTGTTACTCCCAGGTAAATCCCATATCAAAATCATTCCCAAGTCTCCCAACAGACCACAACCAATTCTAGGCCAAAAATGTCTTGGCAGCATGCAAAGTTGATATACTATGCATGCTACAGTGCCTCATGGTTTAGTAAAACTAACCCATACTCACCTGTGGACACAATCTAGAATTGTGATAAGAGTATCATATGGATACCCAAAAATCCTAAAGGTTCCTAAAACCTCCCCTTAAACTATGATACAAAAAGTTTGCTAAAATCATACATGAACATAAAAATTTATGTCAAGATAGGAATGAAACATTCCAACCATCATCCATAAATAAAAACTTGTCCAAATGCTTCTCCTTTGATCCATAAGCAACTCTGTATCCAATGGTATACTGCTAACACCATCTGCACATTTAGATTGAAAACCACAAAACTAACATTGTTGCTGACAACGCCCCGATAACACATAACATCGTTGAAGGAAGCTTTGTCAGCGTTAGACAATTATATTGCTGACAACGTTGCAAAAAACACTTATCAGTGTTCAAACAACATTTGTCAGTGTTAGAAAAATATAGTGGAAAATCTAAATCATCAATAAGACCAATAATAGTAATGCATCATCCTGTACATACTTTTACAAAAAGAATCCAAAACACATATTAAGTGAGATTAACCATTCCAATACTTGTTACCAAGTATTGAAATCTTCCAGTATCAAAAGGTTTAGTTAATAAATCTGACACATTTTCCTCAGTGTCAACCCTATCTGGTTGTATTAAACCTTTCTCAAAGCAATCTCTTATAAAATGGTGTCTAATTTCTATGTGTTTAGTTTTAGAATGATGCACAGGATTCTTAATGATGCATAAAGTACTATTATTGTCAACAAATATCTTAGTATGCATGAATTTATACCCATAATCCAACAGCTGGTTCTGAATCCACAACACTTGACCACAACATGCTGCTGCAGCCACATACTCTGCTTTAGTTGTAGAGTTAGCCACCACTGTTTGTTTCTTGCGTTGCCAAGATATTAACCTGCTCCCAAGAAACTGACATCCACCAGTTGTGGATTTTCTATCAAACTTATCACCTCCATAATCACTATCTGAATATGCAATCAGCTCCAATGGTGAATCCTTTGGGTACCACAAACCAAGATTAGGGAAACATCTTAGGTACCTAAAGATCCTCTTCACAGCATAAAGGTGACATTCTTTGGGAGTCACTTGATGACGTGCACAAGCACATACAACAAACATGATATCAGGTCTGGAAGCAGTAAGATACATCAAGGATCCAATCATGGATCTATAATGCCTGACATCAACATCTTTCCCATCTCCAATCTTTCCCCAGGGGTGTTCTCTATCCATAGGAGTAGAAGCCCTCTTTTCATGTGGAGAAAAGCCAAACTTCTTCAAGATTTCAGCAACATATTTGTCCTGGGAGATGAAGATACCATCTTTTTTCTGCTGAACTTGTAAACCAAGAAAGAAGTTCATCTCCCCTATAGAACTCATCTTGAATTTGTCTGTCATAAGCTTGGAGAAATCCTCACTCATCTTTGGATCAGTAGACCCAAAAATGATATCATCAACATAGACCTGCACAAGCAACACATCTTTGCCTTTCTTCTTTGTAAAGAGTGTCTGATCTATGGTGCCCCTTTTGAATCCATTGTCCACTAATTATGTAGACAAAGTACCATACCATGCTCTAGGGGCTTGATGAAGGCCATACATAGCCTTTTTGACTCTATACACTTTATCTAGATTCTCAGGGTCCTCAAAACCAGGAGGTTGCATGACATAAACTTCCTCAACAATGGTGCCATACAAGAATGCACTTTTCACATCCATTTGATAGACTGTGAAGCCCATGCAAGATGCATAGGCTAGAAAAATCCTAATAGCTTCAATCCTTGCAACTGGTGCAAATACTTCCTCATAGTCTATCCCCTCTTCTTGTGTATAACCTTGAGCCACTAACCTTGCCTTGTTTCTGACCACAATACCTCTTTCATCTCTTTTATTCCTGAGAACCCATCTTGTCCCTATAGGTCTGACATATCTAGGACAATCAACCAGCTCCCAAACATCCTGAATTGCAAATTGGTGAAGCTCATCTTGCATTGCTTCCACCCAACTTGGTTCTTTGAGAGCATCAAATATCTTCTTGGGTTCTTCTTGTGACAGAAAACATGCAAACAAACATGCTTGCACAAGAGGGGTATCAACCTTCTTGTGAATATTGGCAATAAATCCACCAAGACCTTGATGGGATCTTCTTGTCTGAACTGGAGTCATAACATCACCAATGATCTGAGATGGGGGTGATTCTTCATTGTGGAAGTGAGAACTCCTCTTTCAAAAAGTCTGGTGTCCTCAACTTTACGCTCCATGTTGCCAATATCTTCTTCATCAGACTCTCTTTGAGCAGCAGGAATCTCTTCATGGACATTGGAAGGTCCACCTTGTTCAAAACTGGAAGAGAAAAGATGCCCATAAGTGTTGTCAACGTTTGAATCTTGGTTGTCAGCGTCAGGGCTGACAGCGCCTGAAATGTTGTTGTCAACGTCTGAATTGGTCTTGTCAGCGCTAGATTTGCCTTTGTCAGCGCCTGAAGAACCATGCATGTTTGTATCTGGTGGCATTTGGAAACCACCATTTTCTTGTCCATCATCAGCAGCAGCAGCAAAAGCATCAGTCCAAATGGGAATTGTGACATATTCAAATGTAGGAGATGCCTTTTCTGCTTGTGATCCAACCCTTTCATCAACCTGTGTACCTGAAACATTAACAATTTGTTCTTCCACAACATTTGAAGTTATCTTCACAATGTCTGGATTAATGACAGGCATATATTTTAAAGTTCTAGATAAGAGTTCCAAATCAAACAACCAATTAGGACCACTTTCAGGATCACTAGGTTTATTCTCTAAGAACCTAACATGTACTCTTTCAACAATACGTTTGTCCTCCTTAAGATAAACCCTATAACCCTTGCTCTGGACTGAATACCCCATGAAGTAACCTTCATCACCTTTTGCACTAAATTTCCCTAAGGCATCACTAGTGTCTAAGACTACTACATGACATCCAAAAGGTCTGAGAAAACCAATTTTAGGTTTTCTTCCCCAAAGTAACTCATAAGGTGTTTTGTTCTGAATTTTGTTAACCAATGCTCTATTTTGCACATAGCATGCTGTATTAACAGCTTCAGCCCAAAAGGCTATGGGAAAGTGAGCATCAGCCAACATTGTTCTGGCTGCTTCAATTAGGGTTCTATTTTTCGTTTCAGCAACCCCATTTTGTTGTGGGGTTCTAGCAATACTAAATTGCCTAGTAATTCCCTTCCTGGCACAAAAATCATCTAGCTTCTTGTTCCTAAATTCTCCACCATTATCACTCCTAAGCATCTTAACCTCATTTCCAGACCTTTTCTCAATTTGAGTGATAAATTCAATAAGAACATCAGCTGTGTCACTCTTCATAGCTAGAAAGAATGTCCAAGTAAACCTAGAAAAGTCATCAGTGACAACAAAACAATATGACTTGCCATTCAAACTTTCTATATTAGTTGGACCAAAGAGGTCCATGTGAAGCATATGAAGAGGTCTGGAACTAGTATGCACCTGCTTGGACTTGAATGAGACCTTGTGCTGCTTGCCTTTAAGACATGCAACACAAGAGTGGTCATTGTGGAAGGCCTTCTCAGGCAACCCATCAACTAAACCAAGCCTCACAAGTCTATTTATATTTTTAAAGTTTATGTGCCCTAGTCTCCTGTGCCACAAATTACTTTCATCTACTGAGGCCTTAGCATAAAAACAAGACATATTTGCATTCACTTTAATCCCATTTAAATTCACATTATATATGTCCTTATGCCTAGGTGTTCTATACTCAATATACTTCTCATCAGGGATCTTAAAATCCTTGCTTAACACCAAACACTCAGTATCAGTGAAAAGAACCTTATTTTTGTTATCACACACTTGTGATACACTAAACAGATTATAATCCAGTTCTTTTACCAGGAAGACATTCTCAAAACGTAGATTATTGGTGATAAGGGTTCCTTTGCCTGTGATGGTGCCGTAGCCCCCTCCAAAGTATACCTTATCACCATCTTGAATAGGAGTGAAGTTCGTTAGATAGTCTTCCTTTCCTGTCATGTGCCTTGAGCATCCACTATCCCAATATCCATAATCATTGATCTGCTTTTGAATGCCCTGCACAGAAAGAAAACAAATTAGTTTTCTTTGGGAACCCAAGTCTCAGAAGACTTGGATTCATCTGGTTGTTCAATAAGAACAGACTTAGTTCTCACAACAACCCCATTCTCATCCCTTTTAGGATGAAAAACCCAGTTAACCCCAATTGGTTTTGTAATGACTTTTGAAATGTAATTAAACCTGTTGCAAGTCATTGAAATTCCATTATTATTAGGGTTTTGATCTCTCTTGGGTCTCCATGTTAAGCTTGAAGAAGCTTTAGACCCCTTACCTTGTGGCTGCAAATACTTAGGTCTGGTCACGTTTCTGTCCGCGTTGGATTTTGTCCTGTCAACGCTGAAATTACCCTTGTCAGCGTTGAACCTAGGGTTTGCTACAGGAACCCATTGCCTATTTGACCAGGTGTTTGTCTTTTGAAAAGTTCTTTGTCCATGAGTGTTAGACCTTCTAGAGAAGAATGGGGCAGGTCTAATCACTTGTGGATTTTGCTGCACACAAGGTTTGGGTCTGACAACGTTTGACTTCCTAACAACGTTGACTTTCTTCCTATCAGCGCTGAAATTGTTCCTATCAGCGCTGGCTTTGGGAGCGTTGACACACTTGTATGCCAAATGTGAAAAGCTACCACAAGTATAACAGGCTTTCTTAGACACACTCTTAGGTCTAGAAGCAAAGAAACCTGTTCCATGATTGTTAACTTGGCTCTTGGGTGACCTATTATTTCTATACATCTCTGCATATTTAATGGTAGGTCTTCTAACAGTGTTTGAGCCTAGGTCAATATCTTCACCAGTAACTGGGTGAGTAACCTTAATGGTGGTGATTCATTGGGACTTTCACATAGCAAACCTCCCTTAACAAATAAAGTAGGGTTAGCTTTCTTCCACTCATTTAGGTCAGTCAGTTTTTGTTGATACTCTTCCACTGGAGTGACAACTCTTGGTGGAGGAATGAATTCCTCTTCTTGGCATTCTGGTATACCAGTCCAAGATAAATCCTTTCTAAGGACACCATAGAAGTCACCAGCTGGTGGTGGAACCAGAGAGTAATCAGTCATCCCAATCCCAGTCATGTCCTTAGGATCCCTTTGTTTAGCTACACAGTCTCCTAGGGCTTGGGTGGCTCTATCAAATCTTTGAATCTTGAGGTCAACATTATCTTTATTCTTAATGGCCTCATCTAACTTAGCCTGTAGGTCTTTATTGACCTTTGACATGATATTTCTAATATCCATACTACCCTCTAGCCCATGTTTTAAGATATTTATTTTATCTTTTAAATCAAATTCCATTTTCTTGTATTCAGAAACAGTTTTCTCAGTTTCAGTAAGAGCTAGTTGGTAATTGGATAATTTACACCTTTCAGTGCTCATATCCTCTTTTAGTTTTAACACCTCTTTGTTAAGTCTGTCAGTGTTTAACCTACAACCTTTGCTACAAAAAGCATCATCATATACCTCATTATCAGATGAAGAGGAGGAGTGTGCCATGAGAGCATATTCAACATGCTCTTCTTCTTCAATATCAGCAATCAAAGCTTTGTCCTCTTCAGCATCCTTAGCCAGATAGCTCCAATCCCATCCAGTACCATCAATTCCTTGAACTGCAACCATGGCTTTGGAGTCTTGAGCTTTAACAACCTGACTTGAGGGTTTACCAGCATCAGATCTTCTAGGAGATCTGCATTCCCTCATGAAGTGCCCCATGCGATGACAGTTGTAGCACTCAACTTTGGATTTATCAAATCCAGCAGTGTCTTTAGCATTGAAGGTCATCTTCTTCTTGAACCTTCTATTCCACCTATTTGCTCTTATACTAGCAAGAGCCATGTTCCACTTGATGTCCATCTCTTCCAAGTGTTCATCACTTATCTGCTCAAGGTCCTCATATGTAATCACTGAACCATTGGGCAAAGAAGCAATGTAAGCACAAACAGTATCCAAATCCAAACCAGCAGGTTTAACTCTTGGGGAGTCATTCATGAATGTGTCAGCGTCTGAAAAGGAGACGTTGACAGGACTTGTTCCAGCGCTGACAAATGATGATCCAGTAACTGGATGCATAAAAGAGTCTTTCTGATTGAATTGACATTCACTATGAGAGAAGAAGGCCATGTTGCTGGTGCTAGCTTTGCTTCCATGTGCTGAAAGAGTTTCATCTTCCAACAGTCTTAGTTTGTTGGAGATGTCATCAAACGAAAAGCTCTTGTAAGTATTATTGGCAAGAATAGATCTTGCCTCAATCTTCCATGTCTCACCAAGACTTTTCAGAAAGGTAGCATTGGTGTCAATATCACCAACTTGTGTCCCTATGAAGGACAACTTGCTTGTGATGTCAAGCAATCTGCTTCTCACACTGCTCAGTTTCTCATTGGGCTGAGCTTTGAAGACAGCATAATCATGCAGAAGTTGCTTTTTCTTTTCTTCCTTAGTTTATGCATTACCACCATATGCAACTTCAATTGCTTCCCAAAGATCCTTAGCAGATTCATAGCTTCTATATTTGTGCTGATTTTCTTGTCCCAAAGAGACTTTCAGAATATTTAGGGCTTTCATGTCAGCCCTTTTCTTTGCAATATCTTCAGCACTTACAGCTCTACCATCTCCAGGTTTTTCTTTCTTATCTTCATCAGGACATCCTTCAACAGCTGATCTTGCCGTAATGGCATCCTGAATCTTTTGAGCCTTATTGAATGAGTTTCCATATTCAATAATGTCCCAGAGTGTGTAGTCAAAGATCCCCAGATATTGTTCAAAGTTGAACCTCCATAAGTCAAAGTTGGTTGCATCAAGCATGGGAATCTTGATGTTTGGTAAGGATGAGGAGGAGGAGGTTATCGCTTCAGACATGATGTTTTTAGGGTTTTGAGAAAATTAGGGTTTTGGTGTTCGTATATCGTTCTGGTGTTCTTCAAAGATCAAAAGTTCCTCAACAAGCTCTGATACCACTTGTTGATCCCAAACTTAGATCGATTAGCTTTGTGTATACGAGATTAGATCAAGTATAACACGTAGAGAAACCTTTTTTATATGCTTTGTGAATCTAAGTATTATGCGGAATTTAATACTTAAACAAGAACACAAGATGTAAACAAAACTTTCACTTTGATTATGAATGTCGAACTTGCTTACAATGAAAGATGTTTACGAATGAAAACTTAATGAAAACTTGATCCTAAACATTAACCTAAAGGTCTTCTTTTATAGACTAAGAAGCCTTGTACAATAAGCTACGTATCAACTATTCTAGGTAAAGATAAACATAGAAAATACATTGTCGTTTCTATCCTTACTAGAAGTATTCTAGAACATAATAAACGTGTAGCTTATATCTTCCATCCGTGCTTGTCTTCAATCTATCAACGCTTGACTTTATCTTGTCAACGCTTGGGCTGTCAGCGCTCACTTTGTTCTTGTCAACGCTTGAGTTGTTCTTGTCAGCGTTCAAGTGATCTGGCCTTAATTTATTCCCAACATTCATCAGCATATACATCATATACAACATTACATTGTACCATGTTTGTAAGCTCTTCGTCATAAACGGGTATGGTGTCATCATAAGAGATGTTTGTAACATTCCCTGACGTGTTGCTGATATCATGCTTAGCTGTTAATTCCATGCCTTTGCACTCTTTAGCAGCCTCCAATTCATCAATCGTATGACCATTCTCCTCTTGCATATGCATCGTAGATTGTTGCACTCCACTATCATACGCTTGCTGAAGTCAGGATCTTTCATAAATCGACGATGAGACCGATTTCATGAATTTCAACAGTGTACCACGGAATTCTAGAACCTCCGTATGTGTGTATTGAAGAGATGAAGAACATATCCCTGAATTTTTAGACTTAACGACGTTGAATTGGAAGAAGTGCGTAAGTTGTGTCACTAGAGCTTGATACGGAGATTTTGATGCAGAGTGATTAAAGTCTTCTTTGTGAAGTTGCTCAGCTATTTGGTTCAAGTTGAGGAATATTGAATCGATGAATATATAACGATCTTGACCAAAGAGTGTCACAGATTCGCTTCCTCCTTGAAGCCATGAAATGGTCACTAGATGAGACTGGAGTAGTCGAAATGAAGTTATACCACTTTCTCTAGCTTTATCTTGCATGTGATGCAAGTCTCCCTCTTGAAATGTCGAATTCAACGATTACATTGAAGTCCAATGAAAAATAATTGTGGTTGGGGTTGTTTTCGGGATTTTACAATTCGTGAAGAAATCGAAATATTGAATTCGCGGAACTTTACAAACCAACAAAGAAATCGTAAAAAATTTTAGATCCTTGTTTTGTAATATATCTTTTTCTCGGCTCAGTAGTTTCTTGGTCGGCTCAGTAGTTTCTTGGTCGGCTCAAACGTTGATAAAACAAACCCAATACTAATAGGTCCAATTTCCTCGGCTCGGATCAAAATCAAAATAAAATCGGCTTGAATAATTTAAGACTCAAATCCAATAACGACGCGTGTTAACCAAATAATGCCGAAGTCGATTCCAAATTATGTAACATCTAGTGTCAGATTCTGATAGAATAACTAGTGTCACGTCTTTTGTTCTCGGCCCAAGCAGCACAACCACTTTTGCACCCAAATTATGTAACCAGCCCAAGTGAGTGGTGAAATACCCGATTAGTTCTAGTCTAATAGTTAATTCGGCCCAACTGGATGAGAAATACCCGATCCAAGATTAGGTATTATAAGTCACCAGTTAACACTAATTTTGCTCACACAATCAAACCTAAACTTAAACATCTCTCAACCGCTTTTTATTTTTCTCTCCAACCATACTCAGCCACTGATGCGTCCGTCGTGTGATGGATTTGTATAACAAGTTTTAAATTTATAAACACGAATTACCGGATTGACTAAAAACGCACGGGAAAGTATAACCCTTTCGTTTGTGTATAGCGTTTATGTGGTAATACCGAGATCGTTCATGGGGATTTGGAAAACCTATGATCATTCAAAAATAAAACTATAATCGTTGATTGTAGCAATTGTTGACAAACAAGTAACAAGTAAAATGATGAGATTAATAATAGGATTAAAGGCAACACTTGGTAAAGAGTAGTTTAGGCATCCGTAGTGGTATGATTGTGATGACACGTTTAACAAATATGATTATGATAATTAGGTGGATAATCCAATCTATTGTTTTCAAAAGCTTTAATCTTCGTCAAGACCTTGGTTAAAGAAAACAAGCATTAGACTCAATCACTCAATTCAAGACTTAATCCAATTTCAACACATTCAATTCTCGGTCGTTTCACGAATTTGCTAACAATTATAATTATGTTTCTTGATAATAAAAACTTATTAAGAAATGATCAATACAAAAGATAGCCAATCATAGACAAACCAGCTATGACTTGTTGATAGAAAATAACCCTTTCGACCTATGAAATCTTCACCAACAAATTAATTTTGATAGCAATTGTCACATGAAACATAAGTACTAATGGTTCATAGGAAAGATTCACATTGAAAAAAACATAAATCACCATCACAACCACTACTTCATACCACAAACATCATCCTAACAAGTGTAGAATGAGATTTAGCTACTCATAACAAATGATGAAATGAACTCTGAAATAATAGTCTTACAAGTCATAATCAAGAGTCTTACAAAGTGGAAATATGTTGCTAATGATTAGGGTAATGATCCCTAAGAGTTTCGTGATGTTAACTTTGCTTTTCGGACTCCAAAAGTGACTTTTCTTGCACCACCTTGCTCAAATCCGGGAATGGAGGTTTGGACAAGGTTGAGAGAGTTATTTATGAGATGATATGAAGAGGTATTTGAGTTGTGAAAAGATATTGAAAGGCATATGATTACATGACCCCAAGGGTCTTATTTATAGGAAAAGTTGATGGCATGGAGTGAATGCATGGCTTGGAGCCAAAGAAAAATACTTGGAGCCAAAGACAAGTGCTTGGAGCCAAAGAGAGTCTAGAAGCTTCTTGTATGATCTTGCATGAATGTAGACATAATTTCTGCCTACACAAATGTTGGTGGCATCTTGATGATGTTGGTGGATTCTTTGATGATTTATGCAAGTGGCAACTTGATGGTGCTGGTGGCATCTTCATGCTGAGTGACTTGTATGCTCCTTGGAAATACTTGTTCTTGTACCCGAAATTGATCTTTAAAGGCTTGTAACTTGTACACGGGTCTTGAACTTGACTAGGATTCTTCGTACTCGTACTAATCTTCACATTTGCGTTGTTTTACACTTCATTCCTGCAATTGGCTACACAAAGACTTGCACACACAATTGGGCACAAATATGCACAAAAGTATCATAGATATAACCAATATACATGTACAAAAGTACGAATAACGCTCACAAAAACATATTGGATTTGGGCGTTATCAAATCCCCTCACACTTAAGTTTTTCTTGCCCTCCAGCAAGAAGAAAAGAAAATTAAATCCAAAGGTACACGTATTTTATAAAAATTCGATGCAAGTCTACCAAGTACAAGTACAAGATAAAACTCACCGACTTAAGTTTTTAAGGTTGAAAAATTAATATATAAAGTCAATACCCATAAAAATCTAGAAAGTCTTTTATTTCTAACTATACTAATAACATATGAATTGAAGAAACATGTATCCTGACTTAGCACATTGGCCAATTGATACCTTTTATTTCTTCTTCTTCCTTCAACTTCATAACATGTCTTTTTGACTTTTTCTTTCTTTTTCTTTCTTTTTTTTCTTGGCTAAAACTCCTAGCCATAGATCAACATACTTACAAAGTTCATGCTGTATTGACAAACATGGAACTTGCAACTTTCTTCTAATTTTTGGATTTTTCTTCTACTATTATATGAGACTTTGACTTGGGTAAGTTTGACACAAAAATATATCTCAAGTTTTCAAAAATTACCAATTGGATAATTTCTTGATTATTTATATACATTTGCTTGAAACTTTTTATTTAAGAGGGACAAACAGAACAAGATTTTAAAATAGCCCAAAAATATGGTAATTAAGCATCTTTTTCTCGATTTCCCTACAACCCCCTCACACTTAATTTTAGCATTGTCCTCAATGTGATGAAACTGAACAAAAGTATAGGGAATAAGAGAAAAACCTGAATCACGGGCGTGCATCATACAAGAGTCTTGTCTTCGGCTTCAACTTGCGGTACCTACAAAAAAGATAAAACATACAAAAATAAGAAAACACTCTATTTTTGGTTCTTATAGGTTTTTATAAAAGCGACACATGCTACACCCCCTCACACTTAAGCAAAACATTGGTTAAAAATTGTGGGTTGTAAGCATGAATTTATTTTAAAAAGGAAAATCACACTAAAAAAAAACTTCAAAACACACGGGTTACCTCCCGAGAAGCGCTTATTTTATTATCGAGTCATCAGCCTGACTCGTACTTATTTTTATTTTTCTTTATTTTTATCGAGCGGAAAGTGTTCACTCCACTCCTCATGGTATAGTTTAACACGGTGTCCATTAACAATGAAGCTTCCTCCATTCTTGTCATACTATTAAACATAACCGGACGGGTATCCATGTTTTACTATAAAAGGACCGTACCACTTTTGTTTAAGCTTTGGAGCTTTGAATTTATATCGTATTTTAAACAAGAGAACTTTGTCTCCCTTCTTGAATTCTTTTTGGATTTTAAGTTTCTTGTCATGATAAGCTTTGGTACGTGTTTTGTATAATTTTGAATTCTCATAAGCTTGGAGTCTTATTTCATCGAGTTCATGCAATTGCAAGAATCGGTTTTCTCCAGCGATTTTGAGATCGGGATTACATCTTCTCAATGCCCAATAAGCACGGTGCTCGATTTCGAAGGGCAAGTGACACGTTTTACCGTACAATAAACGATAAGGTGTTGTGCCAATTGGTGTCTTATAAGCTGTTCGGAATGCCCACAGAGCGTCGTCAAGTTTCCATGACCAAATGGAAGGATTGTCCTTAACCGTTTTTTCGAGTATTCATTTTAAGGCTCTGTTGGTATTCTTAACTTGTCCACTCGTTTGTGGATGATATGCGGTGGCAAAGCGATGGGTGACTCCGTAACGCTTTAAGATTTTCTCCATTTGTTTGTTACAAAATGGGAACCTCGATCGCTAATTAAAGATTTCAGCATTCCATAACGAGAGAAAATCTTTTTTCGAAAATTGATTACTACTCGTGAATCGTTCATGGGTAAAGCTTCGGCTTCGGCCCATTTGGACACGTAATCAATAGCGACTAAGATATATTCTAACTTATGGAATTTGGGAAAGGGTTCCATGAAATCATTTCCCCATACGTCAGATATTTCCCTAACTTGGATGCTGTTTTAAGGCATCTCATCTCTTCGTGAGAGGCTACCAGTACGTTGGCAAGCATCACATTTTTTGACTAGAGTATAGGCCTCTTTAAAACTTGTTGGCCAATAGAAACCAACATCAAACACTTTTTTCGCGGTGGTGGAAGGACCATAATGTCCCCCAGTAGGTCCATGATGACATTCATCAAGGATCTTTCTTATTTCCGCACCATAAACACATCTACTAATCATGCCATCGGGGCATACCTTGAAAAGGTAGGGATCTTCCCAGAAGTAGTGTTTTTTAGGTCGGAAAAGAATTTACATCGTTGGTGATAGGTTAAACCTTTTCCTAGAATTCGTCTAACAAGGTAATTTGCAAAATCTACGAAGCACGGAGATTCGTCCGAAGAGATTTGCATAAGAGTTTCATCGGGAAAATACTCATCGATATCTTCGTCCCTTAACTCTTCCATGTTTGGATTTTCAAGTCGCGACAAATGATCGGCTGTGACGTTTTCAGCTCCTTTCTTGTTTTGAATTTCGATGTCAATTTCTTGTAGGAGTAGAATCCATCTAATAAGACGCGGCTTAGCATCTTGTTTAGAGAATAAGTATTTCAACGCGGAATGATCGGTGAATACAATCGTTTTTAACAACACGAAATAGGAATGAAATTTGTCAAAAGCAATAACTACGGCAAGTAGTTCTTTCTCGGTGATCGTGTAGTTGAGCTGCACACTATTTAGAGTTTTGCTCGAAAAATGTATAGGACGGAAATGTTTTCCTTCGCGTTTTCCTAATACGGATCCTACAACAAAATCGCTTGCATCACACATAAGTTCAAACGGTCGCGACCAATTCGGTGAAGCCATGATCGGTGCATTCGTTAACTTGTCTTTAAGCTTTTTAAATGCCTTTATGCATTCTTCGTTGAAATCAAAGACTATGACTTTTTCAAGGAATTTGGTTATCGGTCTAGCGATTTTGGAAAAGTGTTTTATGAATCGGCGGTAGAATCCCGCATGACCTAGAAAAATTCTAACGGCTTTAACGTTAGTGGGTGGTGGTAATTTGGATATCACTTCGATCTTGGCCTTGTCTACTTCCAGTCCGGCTCCGGAGACTTTGTGCCCAAGCATAATTTCTTCAGTCACCATAAAGTGTCATTTCTCCCAATTGAGCACGAGATTAGCTTGTTTGCATCGGATGAGCATGTGCTCTAGATTAAAAAGGCAAGACTCGAATGAGTTTTCGAATACTGAGAAATCGTCCATGAAAACTTCCATGGATACTTCGATCATGTCTTGAAAGATCGCGATCATACACCTTTGAAAAGTCGCAGGTGCATTGCAAAGACCAAAAGGCATACGCCTATAAGCAAATGTTCTAAAAGGGCACGTGAAAGTGGTCTTGTCTTGATAGGATGGTTCTATGGGTATTTGGAAATATCCGGAAAAGAAATCGAGAAAACAAAAGAATTTGTTCCCCGCTAGTCTTTCCAACATATGGTCCATGAATGGTAGAGGAAAATGATCTTTTCGTGTGGCATCATTTAATTTGCGGTAATCAATACACACACGCCAACCGGTAATGGTTCTTGTAGTAACAAGTTCGTTATGTTCGTTGGTCACAACAGTCATTCCTCCTTTCTTAGGAACGTAGTGAATAGGACTAACCCAAGGACTATCTTTTATGGAAAAGATGATTCCTGCTTCAAGGAGTTTGATTACTTCGGCTTTTACAATTTCCTTCATGTTTGGGCTAATTCGACGTTGCCTCTCAATAACGGGCTTGGCATCGTCTTCAAGATTGATCTTGTGTTTGCAAAATTACGAATCAATTCCTGGTATATCGGATGTTTTCCATACAAACGCTTCTTTGTGGTTTTTGAGCATAGAAACAAGACGTTTCTTCTGATCTTCCTAGAGTGAGGCTGAGATAATCACCAGAAGGAGTGAATCCTTCTCTAAATAAGCGTACTCGAGATGTTCGTGAAGAGGTTTCAATTCAAGATCCGTCGATGGATCATGAATAGATTTGTGAACTACAAAGTTTGACTTTGAAGGCAAAACTTCGAAGGGCTTGTTTTCCTCTTCTTCTAGAGTTACTTCAGAGTCAACGGCCATGAATTCTTCGAAGTCACGATCACGATCGGTATCGCTAATCTTTTCTGAAATTGTTTGGAATGGTGCATTTTCATCAAGCAATGCATCCAACTCTTCTTCCGTTATTTCATCGATAACATCCACGCGGAAGCATGTGTCATGATTGGAGTGAGAATGTTGCATAGCTTTATCGACTAAGAATGTGACTCGATCGTCACCAACTCCAAGGTTGAGTTCTTTATTCTTCACACGAATGATAGCATCGGGGTTGTGCAAGAATAGTCGTCCTAAAATGAGAGGGACGTGATGGTCTTCCTCCATTTCAAGGATTACGAAGTCGGCGGGAAATATGAATTTGCCAACTTGAACAAGCATGTTCTTGGTTATCCCAATGGGATATTGGTAAGTGTGGTTAGCCAAACGTATACTCATACTTGTAGGTTTCAAAGTATTGTTTAAAAGATTCATGTATAATGAGTATGGCATAAGATTGATACTCGTGCCTAGATCGGCCAAGGCGTGACATTCAACATTGTTGGCTAGCGTACATGGTATGAGAAAGCTTCCCGGATCTCCGAGATTTGGTGGAAGTTTGCTTTGCAAGGCTGTAGAACATTCTTCATTTAGAAACGCAGCAGAGATTTGATCCGTCTTACTATGGTTGCTCACAAGATCTTTGAGGAATTTACCATAGTTGGGCATGTCGGTTAAGATATCAACAAGGGGAACGTTGATCTTAACTTCTTTGATCATCTTAAGGAATTTGGCATTACGAGCCTCCATCTTTTTCTTTCGTAGGCGTTGAGGATATGGAATTTTGGGTGTATACGCCTTTGGTGTTGGTGTTGGAATGGGTGTGGTTTATTTTGGTTTGGAAGGAGGAACTGTTTCTTCCTTGTCTAGCTCATCGTCTTCATCTTCACTTTCATCGGCAAAAGTGGGAGCATTGGTGTTTAGGTTTTTTGGTGGATCATAACTCAACCCACTCCTTGTGAATACGACATTCACATGTTCACTACGGGAGGAGGGTGGGCGGTATGGTTTATCCGTAGATGGTTTTGGGTTTGTTTGAGTGTTGCTTGGCAACGAACCACTTGGTCGATTGGCTAATTGGTCGGTGATTCGACCGATCTTGGTTTTGAGATCACTAATAGTGGCGGTGTGGTGTCTTTGTCCTCTTTCAACGTTGGCTTTGAGATCGAAGAATTGGTTCTTAATGAACGTGTTTATTGATTTTTGAGATTCTATTAAAGCTAACAACGTTTTTTCTAAGTTCGTTCCTTCGGGTTTCTTCTCGTTTGATGGAACGAAATTATCGTTCTCACGAGGTTGAGAGTTACGATTTTCGTTTTTGGGGTACTCACGCCAAGTGTCGGGGTTTCTACCATAGTAGTTACCTCGATAACCACCTACTCGGTATCCTTGGGCGTAGTTTGCTTCTTGTGGTGGTTCTCTTATTGGTGTGTCATCACACTCTGTAGATGGGTGTGGTCCTCCACAAAGATTACATTCGCCTCGCATCTCTTTCATTTCGTCTTTGATAGTTTTGAATTGCGAGACGAATTTAGATGTGAGAGCGTCCATCTTTTCCATGAGTTTAGAATTTTTGCTACTTTCAACGAAAGCAACGGTTTTCTTGAAAAGTTTAGAGCCGTTATCTTTGGACTATCGAGTTTTAAGAGAACTCGATCCTCGAGCAATTGATATGCTTCGTCGGGATTCTTATTGAGGAAGAGTCCACCGGCGTCAAGGATTTCTTGTGTCGGTTCATTGAGACCATGATAAAAGATTTGGATGATGGTTACTTTTAATAAACCATGTCCATGACAACTACAAAGTAGGTCTTTCATTCGGTTCCACGCATCAATGAGTGTTTCTTGTAGAATTTGGGTGAAACCTCGGATTTCTCCCATGAATCTTTCGTACATGGCAGGTGGAAAGAAACGGCTAACAAAAGCGTTTCTCATTTGTTCCCATGTTTCAGTGGTACCGGGCGTCAACTCATTATACCAAACTCTTCCATCTCCGGATAGAGATGATGGGAAGAGTTTGAGTTTTATAGCGTCTCCATCGACGTCGGCTCCATATCGGAACATGCCACATATTTCTATAAATTCGGATATGTACTTATGCGGATCGGCCCGCGTACGGCCGTCAAATTGCCAGTCAAATAAGCACGGTGAAGTTTTCTCCAAGCTCAACTTCAACAATAGCAGCCTCGGGGGTAGGTGCTACTACTCGGTTGGCTGCTCACATAGATTGATCATCGGCTATTGGGAATGGTAGATCGTTAAATGGGTTATAGACGACAAATGCGTCTAAGAGATTATCAAATGGTGGGTTTTTGGTTTTTGGAATTCGGTTTTCAAAAGAAACAAAGGGTTGCTTCTTGCGGTTTTTCTTTCGAGATTGATGAATATAACGTTCGGGATCGGTGTATGGACTAAGTAATTCTTGACCGGAGACGTGTGTTCATTCAAGTCTTGAAGAACTTTTGAAAAAAAATTACAAGTAACAAAAATAAAAACAAACAAAATATAACTAATAGGAAAATAAGTAAATAAGAAATTAAATAAACCAAACAAAATAAAAACATAATTTTTTTAGAGAAGCCGGCGGCAACTTTCCGTGCCGGTCGGCAAGTTGGGGACTGTTTGGGCGATGCCGGCGGCAACTAACCGTGCCGGTCGGCAAAGATGATTCTGTTTGGGAGATGCCGGCGGTAAAAGGAGATGCCGGTCGGCAAAGTTGATTTTGCTGCAAAAATTATTTTTTTTACTTTTGGGCTTTTTGGCAACAAGAACGCTACAATGGGTTTGATTATAGGATGATTTTGGAACTAAGAACACAATCAAATCCCCGGAAGCGGCGCCAAAAACATGATGCGTCCGTTGTGTGATGGATTTGTAGAACAAGTTTTAAATTTATAAACACGAATTACCGGATTGACTAAAAATGCACGGGCAAGTATAACCCTTTCATTTGTGTATAGATTTTATGTGGTAATACCGAGATCGTTCACGGGGATTTGGAAAACCTATGATCACTCAAAAATAAAACTATAATCGTTGATTGTAGCAATTGTTGACAAACAAGTAACAAGTAAAATGATGAGATTAATAATAGGATTAAAGGAAACACTTGGTAAAGACTAGTTTAGGCATCTGTAATGGTATGATTGTGATGACACATTTAACAAATATGACTATGATAATTAGATGGATAATCCAACTATTGTTTTCAAAAGCTTTAATCTTCGTCAAGACCTTGGTTAAAGAAAGCAAGCATTAGACTCAATCACTCAATTCAAGACTTAATCCAATTTCAACACATTCGATTCACGGTCGTTTCACAAATTTTATAACACTTATAATTATGTTTCTTGATAATCAAAACTTCTTAAGAAATGATCAATACAAAAGATAGCCAATCATAGACAAATCGGCTATGACTTGTTCATAAAAAATAACCCTTTCGACCTATGAAATCTTCACCAACAAAATTAAGTTTTGATAACAATTGTCACATGAAACATAAGTACTAATGGTTCATAGGAAAGCTTGACATTGAAATAAACATAAATCACCATCACAACCACTACTTCATACCACAAACATCATCCTACCAAGTGTAGAATGAGATTTAGCTATTCATAACAAATGATGAAATAAACTCTGAAATAATAGTCTTACAAGTCATAATCAAGAGTCTTACAAAGTGGAAATATGTTTCTTATGATTAGGGTAATGATCCCTAGGTGTTTCTTGATGTTAACTTTGCTTTTCGGACTCCAAAAGTGACTTTTCTTGCACCACCTTGCTCAAATCCGGGAATGGAGGTTTGGACAAGGTTGAGAGAGTTATTTATGAGATGATATGAAGAGATATTTGAGTTGTGAAAAGATATTGAAAGGCATATGATTACATGACCCCAAGGGTCTTATTTATAGGCAAAGTTGATGGCATGGAGTGAATGCATGGCTTGGAGCCAAAGACAAATACTTGAAGCCAAAGACAAGTGCTTGGAGCCAAAGAGAGTCTAGAAGCTTCTTGTATGATCTTGCATGAATGTAGACACAATTTCTGCCTACACAAATGTTGGTGGCATCTTGATGATGTTGGTGGCTTCTTTGATGATTTATGCAAGTGGCAACTTGATGGTGCTGGTGGCATCTTCATGTTGAGTGACTTGTATGCTCCTTGGAAATACTTGTTCTTGCACCCGAAATTGATCTTCAAAGGCTTGTAACTTGTACATGGGTCTTAAACTTGACTAGGATTCTTCGTACTCGTACTAATCTTCACATTTACGTTGTTTTACACTTCATTCCTGCAATTGGCTACAAAAAGACTTGCAAACACAATTGGGCACAAATATGCATAAAATTATCATAGATATAACCAATATACATGTACAAAAGTACGGATAACGCTCCCAAAAACATGTTAGATTTGGGCGTTATCAGCCACCAACCAAATCATATCTGGAAATATCCGCCTACCACATCTTAATCCGAATCACAAAGCAAATCTCAATAATAATTCTCCAATCCTCCGCCTCCTTTTCTCATCATAGTGAACATATCAGAGACATACGAATCATAAAATCTTCTTCTAATCTCAGAAAAATGAAATCAGATCTATCAGTCATATACTAAGCATACAATTAAACTCCCACCAATGGACGAATCTAACACAGCTTTGCCGAATCGACTTCAAGATCAAGTAAATGGTCTCGGGTAGGTGTTTATATGATTGTCGCATGTCGTATTTGATGTTTGTGTTGTTAAAGAACGAAATAAAGAAATGGTTTTAACAAAATTGTTATAAATCGTTCTTTAATTTCGTATATTAATTTGAGGTTTAGACCTTTACAACTGATCTATGATGATATTTAATTTCGAACTTGCAAGATCTTTAAAATATCTATGAACGTTTGACGAATCTAAGATCAATTATAATTCTGGTTTACTTTTGAGTCTTGATTATTTTTAGATAGGATAGGTGAAGAAGGGAATTAGGATTAGATGTGGATTTGTTTATGGAGAAATAATTTTAGGTAAATAAGATTTTGGATAAGCTGATATTTTGTTGAGTCTGTTTGTGGTCGAGTCAGTTGGTGTTTGAGTTTGTGTCGAGTCAAAATAGGTTATCTGTTTGAGTCCGGATGTGTTCATGAGTTAGGTTTTTGAGTCAGTTTGTGTGGACTCGAGTCCAGTCAGGGTATGGAGGCTCTTGGATTCGGGAAAACAGAGAAACTGAGAACAATGATATTTGGAAAAAAAATGATATGATAGATTCGGAATAATGTTTAAATGGTGGATTCGGGATGTTGTTTGTGGTGTATTTGGAATTTTTGAAGTCTTACTTTCGCAATAACAGATTGTTTGACTTTCGCAATAGATGCAAAAATCACTTTCGCAATAAAGTCAATCACCTTCGAAAAATTGAACAAGAGTCACTTTCGCAATAAAAAAGAAATGAAATATCTATTAATCACTTTCACAATATCTGAAGTAATATATCACTTTCGCAATAAATGCAAAAGTCACTTTTGCAATATCAACTGTCGCAATATCATATTTTTCAACTTTTTCCTTATCTGTTTACTTTCCCACCTTCGGAATAATAGACTGTCTAACTCTCGTAATAATGGGATTGCTAACTCTCGGGATATTTTAACCTTTCAGAATAAATGGAATTATACTTTCGAAATAATGACTAATTTACCTTTCGGAAAGTTATAATACTGCCAAAAACAATCATAATCTGTATCTTCAACAAGATGAACAATCGACTTTCTCGTATACCAAAAAGCACCACACAAACCAATTTTTTTTTTTTGCGATTTCTACCAAAAACAAGTAAACCAAATCACTACCACAACTATGTAGTTGATTTGTTTACAAACTTAAACCATAAAATCACAAAAAATTTCAAGATTTGAGATTGATTATCCTAAAACCCACTAAAATCAATCAAAAGAAACACAAGAACAAACCAATTATCCTATGGCTCTTGATACCAATTGTAGGTCCATGTAATCCTTGGATTATCTATGTGTTAGAATGATTAAGAAATAGAGAGATAGATGAAGATCTTAGAGAGAGAAGCTAGTGAGAGAAAGGAGAGAATGAGAGAAAAAATGAATAATATATTGATGAAATGAGAACCAACTGCTCCTAACATGCTAGGAGGGGGTATATATAGCCCACCCTACATGTGGGCTTGATGGGTTATATGTTTACATACTAGATCACGAGCCCATACTATACGTATCTCGTTGGAGTGACCGATCCTTTCTAAATACGTAAAAACGTATTTCCAACAATATGAGATCCAATCTTCAAAGGATTTATATAAAACTTAGACTGAATTTGTAAAAGCTTTTTACAGCATTAGAAAAAGTTATAAAACTTTAGGGTTTCTTTTGAACAAATGGCACAAACTCTCTCATTTTCTACAAAAAGGTATGATTTTCTGTTACCTTGAACAGTGAAACGCCTCATGTTTCAGGGAGTTGTTGGTTGTGGATGTGGACATTTGAAATTTCCTAATTAATAATTGACACTTTTGAAAGAATGTTTGTATTTATTCTCACGAAAATTCAATGCAATTTAATTATTTGTCACATGATTGATTTGTTTTAAAAGTTGTTGGCCAGATATGCTGAAGCTGATGGTAATACTTGTGAGCTTCACATAAGTAGACAAGACATAGGACATTGCATGCTCCTCTACTCAGGCCTAGCTACTCATTTGTATTAAAAATTGGTTCAGAATTTTCTGAACAGAAACTTTGATGACTTGTGATTATTTGTTCAGCTTTAGTGTATCATAAAAGGGGACAAAACATCATGTACACAATCACATATTGTGAGATAAACACATGACATTTCACACTCCTTTACTCAGACACTTCTACTTAGCATTAATCAGAATAGTTAGAAAATGTTAAACCTTTAAGCTTCTTCAGTGAATGTTGAAGGTTCAGGTTTTGTATCATCAATGTTCAACATACCAAGCTCCATTATCAATCTTTTGAAAGTTGGTTCATCTAGTGGTTTGGTGAAGATATCAGCCAATTGGTATTGAATGGGGATGAAATGTAATCAGTGTCCCCTTTCACAATGTGATCTCTGATAAAGTGATATCTGATATCAATGTGTTTTGTTCTTGAGTGAACGACTATATTATTTGATATTGCAATAGCACTAGTGTTATCATAAAAAATTGGTACCTTTTCATATTCTATGTCATAATCAGGCAGTTGGCTTTTCATCCATAAAACATTGGCACAACATCCAGCAACAGCCACATATTCAACTTTTGTTAAAGACATGGCAACTTATTGTTTCTTCTTATCACTCCGACACACAAGTTTTTTCCCCAACAATTGGCAAGAACCAGAAGTGCTTTTTCTGTCCATATTCCATCCAACATAGTCTGAGTCTGAATACCCTTTGAGATCAAATCCAGAGGACTTGGGGTACCAGAGACCTAGACTTGGTGTACTCTTTAGGTATCTAAAGATTCTCTTTATAGCAGTAAGGTGTAATTCCTTTGGGTCTGCTTGGTATCTTGCACAAAGGCATGTAGAGAATTAAATGTCAGGTCTGCTTGCTGTTAAGTACATGAGTGAACCAATCATACCTCTATAAAGAGTCTCATTGACTTATTGTCCATTGAGATCAGGTCCTAAATTGTTAGGGGGTACCATTGGTGTTTTTACTTAAGCACAATAGATATCATACTTCTTCAGCAGATCCTTGACATATTTTTCTTGATTGATGGAGATGCCTTGGTCAGATTGTTTTATCTGAACCAAGGAAGTATGTGAGTTCTTCCATCATACTCATCTCAAACTTTTTGGTCATAAGCTTGGCAAATTGTTTGCATAGTTTCAAGGTTGTTGAACCAAAGATGATGTCATCCACATAAATTTGTACCAAAATGGCGTCAGTTTTAGATTTATAGATAAACAAGGTGCTAACTATTTTTCCTCTGAAAAATTTATGTTCAATGAGAAATGTTGAGAGATTTTCATACCATGACCTTGGGGCTTGCTTCAGTCCATACAAAGCTTTGTAAAGTTTGTATACATGATTTGGGTATTTACTACTCTCAAAACCAAGAGGCTGTTTGACATAGACTTCTTCTTTTAGGTCACCATTTAAGAATGAAATTTTGACATCCATTTGGTAGATGGTGAAGTTCATGTAAATGGCATATGTAAGGAAGATTCGTATGGCTTCCATACATACAACTGGATCAAAGGTCTGATCAAAATCAACACCAGGATCTTGATTGAATTCTTGCGCCCCCAGCCAAGCTTTATTTTTGGTCACCATATTGGTTTCATCTCTTTTGAGTTTGTAAATCCATCTGGTGCCAGTGGTTGATTTATTATATGGAAGAGGAACCAATTTCCAGACTTCATTTCTTTCAAATTGATTTAGTTCTTCTTGCATGGCATTCACCCATCCAGGGTGAGTGAGTGCTTCAGAAATCTTCGTAGGTTCAATTTGTAAGAGAAAATCTGGATAGAGACATTCTCCAGGTGAAGCAGCACTAAGTTTCTTTTCCATAGATCTAGTGACTCTACCTTCTCCAAGATTGCCTATTATGTTTACCAGTTGAAAGTCACTATTTTGAGTCCAAGACTTTTGTGGAGTTGGTGAATAAGCACTAGAGACATGATTAGAGCTAGAGCATGGAAGACCATGATATGGAACTTGAGTTGGACTGCCTCTAGTGTTTACTGAAGGATATTCCATAGATAGAGGTTTAATCATTGGAGAACTTTCCTCTTGTTCAAGGGAAATACTTCTAAGACCTAGTTCTCTTGAGACAACTAGAGAGCTATGAACACAAGGCTCATGTTGTTCATTAGAGGGTTGCTGATCATTTTGATCATTTGTTTGAGCTTGCTGATCATTTTGATCATTTGTTTGAAATTGATCATTTTGATCATTTGTTTGAGACTAATCATTTTGATCATTTGATTGAGAGTGATCATTTTGATCATTTGATTGACAGCCATTAGTATTTGATATTGAAGGAATTCTTTTTGTGGACTTGTCATATCTTCAAATGGATCAATATGAGGAACTAGATGGTTTGTTTGATATCTTTGAGAAGGTTCATAATGTTGAAATTCATCAAATGGGTAATTGTGAGATTCATGAATATGAAGTTCATCATCTGATGGGTTTGTGAACTTGATAGCTTCAGAAGTTTCATTGAAAGTGATGTGAAAAGTTTCTTCAATACATTATCTTCTTGTGTTGAAGACTCTATATGCTTTAGATACTAGTGAGTATACAAGGAAGTAACCATCATCAGATTTTTCATCAAACTTACGAAGATGATCCTTATGATTGTGAATGAATATTGGACACCCAAACACATGTAAGAATGAGATCTTTGGAATACCCCCCTAAAGACTTCATAGGGAGTCTTCATGTGTCTCTTTACAATGATAGATCTATTTTGAGTGTAGCAAGCAGTGGCTACATCATCAGTCCAAAAATGCTTAGAGAGAGCTGATCCAACAAGCATTGTTCTTGCTGCTTTAATCAAGGTTCTGTTCTTTCTTTCAGCCACACCATTTTGTTTAGGTGTGTAAGGTGATGAGAAATTTTGTGATATTCCATTGTCATCCCAGAACTTGATTAGTGTATGATTTTTGAATTCAGTGCCATTGTCAGTTCTGAGTTGTTTGACATGAGTGTCATTTTGATTTTCAACTCTTTTGATGAAAGACATAATGGCATCTGATGCATGGCTTTTCTTTGTCAAAAAATATACCCAGGTGTACCTAAAGTACTCATCAACAATGACAGGTGTATATTTTTCATGACAAATGGCCCTAGGTGATACTAGGCCAAACAAGTCCATGTGAAGTAGATGAAGAATTTCTTTAATTGAGAAAGTTTGTTTTGTTTTGAAACTAACCCTATGGTGCTTCCCCTTTTCACATGCTGAGCATGGTTTGTCCTTGAAATAGATAAGTGAAGGGAGACAAATAAAAAGATTTTGTTTTGTCAGCAGAGTGATTGTTTTGAAATTTAGATGTGAGATTCACTTACGCCAAAGTCAGTTAGTGATATTTGAAGCTTTAACAAAGAAACATGTCTCTTGAGTAGAGTTCATGTTCATGACATACACATCTTTGACTCTGGGAGCAATCATCACAATTTCATGATTGGAATTGAAGATAGTACCTTTTTTGTCATCAAACAGGACTAGGTATTTTGCATCACAAAGTTGACTCGTGCTGATGAGGTTATGCTTCAAGCCATTGACATATGTTACCCTTTAGAAAACTATACCATTGCATTTTACTGAACCAAAACCTTTAGTAGAGGCTGATGAGTTATCACCAAAAACTACTTTAGGGCCTAGTTCCTCCATATACTTGTGCAAATAACTTTTGGTTCCAGTCATATGCCTTGAGCAGTCACTATCCAGGTACTAAATAGGCTTCCTAAGATCACACTACACAAGTTAAGGAAATGGTCAGTTTTGTTTTGAAACCAACCTTTGATGGGTGGGTGTTTTAGATCTGGAAGGTGTTCTAGATCTGAAGGGTCCTTTTGATAAGGATGAATAGGATTGCTCAAAAGAAGAAGGAGAGGTTTAAATAGCCTTTGCTTTCTTAGCCTGAAGGGCTTCACCTCTTCTGAACAACTCCATGTGATTCTGATCAAATGTAGTGTGGACATTGCTTCCACATGTTTCACATCATTTGCTAATAGAGTTTGGGTTCCTATATTTGATGCCTTTTCTGAGAGAAATTACTCGATTATGTCCATGAGTGTCATAGTCATAACTTCCACAAATGTTACAAATAGGGTAATAGTGATAGTCATCTGAATGATGATTTCCCATACCACAATGAATACATGGTAGGAAATGCATGTTTCGCCTGGAATGGGATGCTCTTGTGTTATGAGCATCAGCACTAGTTTTAGCAAGCATATATTCAGTATGTTCACAAATGAGATGGTCAGTTCTCTCACATTTGGTATAATAAATCACTTTTAGGCAAGTTTCAGTGAGATGGTTATTTAAACCACATAAATCACAAGCCTTTTTAAATTGTGTCCTGTACCTATAATATGGAGAATTTGAAGATTTATCCCTAAATCGAGTTGTTGTTTGCTGTTGCCTGAGTTGTAATTTAAGATCATTGATCTCTTGCATGACAAGAGACATTCTCTCATCTTTCTCAGTTCTAGCATTCTTCAGTTTATTTGATGAAACTTAAGAAGTAGTTCCTATATGTGAACCTTCAGCAGGAGATGAAGAGTTCTTTGATGTGTCAATTTTGACATGCTTGGGAGCACTACTTTTGTATGTTGTGTGAGACTTGATGATTGACTGGATTGATTTAGGACCAATAGAGGGTTCAACACCAGCTAATTTCTCTAGAGGAAGAAGTGGGGTGCTTACTTTATTCTCTAAATCATCATCTGAGGCGTCTTCAGTAACTAAAGACTCAACAGGTGCTGATGAATAAGCATTTGCATGAAACTCAGGGAGAAGGATACGTCCAGTGTCATGGTTAGGTAAATTCTCTTCACCTGACCTTACAATGTCAGGGATCAAGCTACCATCCTCATTTGAGGATTTGACAAACGCAATATCACGAGAGTTGTTGTTGGAGGATCCTTCAACACCAAGAATTTTCCTTTTTTGAGCAGGAATTTGTTGATTGATACATTGATTAACCCTATCAGAGTTTCTAAGCCATGATTTAACAATATCTTTTTCTTCTTTTAGTTCAACCCTTAAAGATTTGTTTTCATCAATGATTTCAGTGTTTAGCTGTTGAAAGGTAAATAAATCAAGTTTAGCCTCTTTTAGCTCAATTAATTTACTTTCATGATCTTCAAGTTTAAGAACAATTTTATGATATTTTTCAAGAAGATTATTTCTTTGTTCTTTAACAAATTTGAGATCAATACACAGGTAATGAAAGACAAATTTAATGTCATCCTTTGTGACAATTCGTCAATTTATGGTTGATATTTTATTCTCAATATTTATTTGAAAATATTATTTTAATGTTATATTATGAACTCACTTATTTTTGGGAAGAAATTTGGATTTACGTCTTGAAGTAGCATCGACTACGTCTAAACCGGAGGATTCTACGTTACGTGCTTACGTTTACATACACCGTCTTTGGTGACAGTCCGACATTTCAGGAAATAAATTTGTCCGTGAATATTATTTTGGGTTTTAATTTTGAGTTGGTTCATAAACTCACAAATTTACGAGAAGAGATTAGGACTTACGATTATAATTTAACGTCCTTTACGACTAAACCGAAAACCCTAGGATTACGTATTTACGTTTTCGAACTCCGTTTTTGATGAGACACTTTTTATTAGATTCGTTTTGTGCCGTATATTCATAATTTATAAAAACGTTTTTCGTAAAACGACCCGAGGGCACGCAAATCGAGGAAACTAAAATCGAGGAATACCCGTAAATTAGCGGGATGGGACAAAATAATTTATCCCACCCCACTAACAAATGGGCGGCCAAATACTTCCCCAACACACCATTAGGTGTCAAGTATACACAATAAAGCTAACACTTGTCCATTCTAAGCTTAACTTGTAAGCTATGCACAACAAAACCACTAGCCATTACCACTTGCTTCCATTTCCATCCATGCAAAAACTCACAACTCTCTCCTCCCTTCTCTCTATGTATGCCGTCCCATCTCACCCTCAAAACACCCTTTTGATCAAAATTAACCACAAAATCTCATGTTATTCATACATAAGTTGAAGCCCTATTGATTGGTGGTGATTATAAGATCCAAGGAGGAGTTTCTATGGAGTCTTGGGGCTGATTTTCCACAAGCAGTTCTTGAAGAATGGTGGTCTTGAAGATGGTCTTGATTTATCACAAGTTTCTCCATCAAAATCCATGTCTTGATCACAACCTACATCATCATGGTGGTATAAAGATTGTTCTTCCCATCCTCTTGTTATTTTGATTATGTAATCATGTATTTTCTTTCCTATTGTATATGTATATGATGAATATATGATGATTAAAATATTGTGTGGGGATTTGGTGTTGATAATCATGGGTAAAAAGATGAAAAACTATATGTAAAAAGGTTAAAATCATGATTAAAATGATGGATGTATAAAACCGTAAAGAATCATATGATGAACTGATAAAATGGCATGAATAAATTAATATACAGTAAGTAATATGTCTTGTACACATGTGAGAGGTGGTCATGCAATGGAATCATTAGGATGAGTGAGATATGATCAAAACAAGTTTAGAGTACCAATCTGAATAGTCAGTTTTGGACGGACTGTTAAGGATATTTAGAGTTGGATTGAGCTGTAGCTAAAACTAAGTTAATTGTAGCACATATCATGTAGTTTATGGTGTCCAAAAATGAGCTTCTATCTCTTTGTAGAACTCAAGATATGGTAAAAATGGTGAAAGTGAAGGTAAAAATCAGATTTTAGGAAATTAAAGTATAATAGTATTATATAAGCACTCAAATAAAAATAGTATAAAATGTGAATTAAAACCCACTAACTTATATAATACATTTATATAAATATGTATAAGGATAAATAAATGGACATTTTATAAAAATGGTAGTTTGATAAGTTTTATAAGTTATAAAACTATAAACATGATTTTTACGACTTTTTCGGCTATTTACCGTAAAATTAACGTTTTTGTTAAATAAAACTTAGACGGTTGGACCCGTCTAATGTAAACTTTTATAAACTCATATACTGATATATAAACATATATAACAAGTAAAAACCGATAAAACCCGAACTATATAACATACGGACATAAACGGGCTAAGTTAACGTTATTGGACTAATAATACAACAAAATGGGCAAAAACACCTATAAACTTATTTATTGGGCTTAAACTATTTGGGCCCAACATGTAAACTATAAATACTGATAATACAAGTATGAAATAGATTAATACAAGTTAATGAACTTATAATAGGCTTATTGGACCTAAAACACGTAAATAGGTAAAACTAGTAAACTAGTAAGAGGTTACCAATACATAAACACAAAAATGAGTGAATGAGAATATATAAATCCACATCATATATATAAAATCATCATATGTATACATAATTGTTATTTTTATAAATTCATTGGACAAGAGTCTAAGACGAGTATTATTTGTCTAGGTTTCCGTGATTGAAGCACGTACCGTACATCCAAGTCGCCGATAACCGCCTTCCCACATCAACGTGAGTTCATAGCCTCACACACTTTTAAATGTTTTTATGGAATGTTTTATAAACCCGCGAGGGAGATAACATGTTAGTTTTGATAAAATAGGACATCATTTGTCCCGATTGCCTGTTTATTGATTTGGACCCGAATGATTGTATGACCCAATGAATGATTAAATGACCCGATAAATGAGATAAAATGGATTATTAAAGTTAGGTTATGTCACTAAAAGTCCCATTAGCATGAATTGTGAACTACCGGGATTTGGTAGACGCTTATGCATATAATAGTACTATTTGGGGACGATCACCACAGTTCGCGCCTTGACGGTTGATCCCCGTCGTGCCACATTGATTGGTAAGAGAATTTATGTATGAGAAGATTTCCATAGCGTGACCTTTGTGACGACACGCTAATTTAGATGGGCAAAGTGAGTTTCGGGCTAGCTACCTGTTGTTTGTTGTAGTAAGGTAACAATGTCATGCGGCTTATAATAATCCAGATAACGAAAATACTTCTTTATGCATTGAATAACGATATATTGCCTGACTAGCAATACCGGGTCTTATTATTGATATTATGTTTGTGTTTTGGTTTTACATAACCATATTCATATAACGGTTTTTATTTAACTCTACACGATGTTGTAAAACGTATTGTATGATATTTTTACGACATTGGTTCGTATAATGGTTTTGAAGGCGAAAGCCTATATTGTGATTTTGACAAGGATTTGTATAAAATATTTTTGGCCTATTTCATGGTCTACTATAAGATTTGTACAGAAATTATTTTCGGTAATAATTATATACCGATGATATATTAATGGTTTTATTAAACTCTATGAATTCACTCGGCGTTTTCGCTGACCTTTTCTTTTAACATGTTTTATCTCAGGTACTTGAAGGTAATTCTCGGGAAGACAACACGAATTCATGGCCCGCACTTAAACAATAATTTCCATTCAATGCTTTGTAAAACCTGTATGAAATATAATGACTTGGGACCTATGTAAATTTTGATATTTATGAATGGAAATGCTTTTATTATTAAACGACGCGATTTTTATGCGTTGTCTATGATGTGAGTAATGTGCTATCCCGTAACACCAACGAGTCTTCCGTTGTATTGAGTTGTATAAATTTGGGGGTGTTATAGTTTGGTACCAGAGCTCTCGTTATAGAGAACGAAAGATTTTTAAAACCAAGGTTTTGAATAAAACATTTCAAAATCTTTTAACTATAAACATTTTTCTAAAAATGTCTAAAAATCTTTTGACCATAACGGTGCCGAAGAATTCCCGAGTTACCGACAAGGCCAGACTAAGAAGTGTTATTTTAATATATATATAACTTGGATTATATATATATGATGTAATTTTATTACATGATTGTTTGATGATTATTTTGATATTTATACGAGGTATTTATACGACGTAGATTGTCACAAGGAACCCTAAATCCCCTAGTAAATTAATCGAAGCTATTCTCGTAGGAATTATAGCTAACCTAGATCTAAACCAAGTTGTGGATATTTATGATCCCAACAAATGGTTGATATTCGTAGAAATGTTGATATTAGTTGATTGTGATATTAGAGAAGAATTGGCGAGATTAAATCTGATATCGATGTCATGACGATCTTTCCTTATAAAGTGGAGTTTGACAAAACATTACCACCTAGATAGATGTCATCTGATTCGTTGTCATCCAATTCCTAAATTGAAATCGAAAGGGTGAATGTTGCACTTGAGGCTGTCATTGGGACCATTACCCAAAAGCCTCATGCCACTAGTACCTTTCCGAGAAATCTAATTGAATGTGTGAGTCATCTCATGCTAGTGACTCGTTTGATAACTATTGTTGTAAGAGCTATAGGATTGGAAATTAAGTGTTGATCATATCGAGCTTTTATTGCCCTTTTAAGATTTATGAATAAGGTTGAAAGTACTGGAATATGAGATTGTTAAGAGGAAGTCGTTAAGTTCTTTGATTGAATTATAAGGTTTTAACTGATTGTTAATTCGTGTTAAGTGTTGTTCCTAGGCCATTGTCCACCAACGAGGATGCCCAGTGTCCAAGAAATAAATTGAAGAGATCTTCTTCCGAATTGGGACCGATGGATCTTCCGGGACAGGCAGGACACCTAATGACTCTTGTAGATTAGTATTCATTGTGGTATCTTTTAAAGATAATCCCTAACTTAACTGAGACATCAGTTGGTAGGATGAGTTCTTGGAATTTTATGACATAGTGACACGTAATGTGTTACGGTACAATTTTTACTTGTTTGTGATTAATGAAGAAACTACCTTTGATTGCTAAATTCCACTTGTATCGATGTTATCTATCCTTTATTGCTTCATCCTAATGTTCACATTAGTGATACAACCATTGAACAAGTACTCATCTCGAATTGAGTTACGTTGTGAATTATTCTTCCTGAGTTCCATCAAGGTCATGAACTTTATGATTAAGTGGCTAAGCTCATTTCCTGATATATTGAAGTTAGTTCTTGGTGAACAACTTTTCATCACTCCTTTGCAGATTACTCATTGTTTTTATAAGATAAAACAGTATTCCTTGAGAAAATTGATTTTTCATCACCATAAGGATGATCTAAAGTGAGATTTATAAGTAATCATTATCGAAATGAGGTTATTTATGAAACACCTTGGAAAACTTAATTATTTTCATAACAAAGAAAATCTTTGTAAATTTATTTTTGATTCTTATTTAAGAACTAAGCATGAAAATGTTTTTATTATAAACATGATGATAAAGTTTTGACGAACTGAGTATTGCATCGTTAATCTTGAAATTGTATATAGTTGCGCGCCTACATACAATTTGGAAGTGACCATGCAAGGCTGATTAGTAGTCACCATGCAATTATTAATAAACACTAAATTTTCTTTGAAGATTGTGAAAGATTAAATTTTATGAGATCTGCAAGAAGTGAAAAATAGGGACATATTGATAGGGACACCTACATATGTGCCCGTAATATATATTCTTCTGAGTCGAATTTACTCATCAGTGGAAATTGTCTTATTTGACAATTGACAATTCTTTCTTGTCCAATTCTCCCGTAGTGAGATTCTTTGGAAAAGTATCTGATTACCGAGTGTTGATACCCGATTGGATGTATCGACGTTCCTATCATATCGTTTGATTAGATTTTATTTGAATGACCTGGGTAACGATCCGAGGAGCTTTCTAATGCGTACTCAAATTATGAAAACATGGCATATATTCATATTCGTTAAATGTTTTCGTCTGTATCTGATTTGAAATTCTCTCCCGTAGATTATGCGTTGACCTTACTCTTTTAAGGTTAGTTATGTCTCCAGATAATCCTTGAACTTGTGAAGGATTATGAGTTATTATTAGTCTTTTGAGAAGTTCACATCTTATCAACGGCAATAAAACTGGAAAGTTGATAGTGCCAGTAGAATAGATTGATCGATTATGACATGACAACATTGTCTTAATTGATGGGAACTCGAATTGAATTCCCCTAAATGATAAGATGTTGATTATCAAAAGTGATCTAAATAATTCTTGATGGATAACTTGAAATTAAACCATGAATGGTTGTGAACTGGTCATAGATATTATAATCTAGAAAGAACCTAATATGAACTTATTAAAAGATGTTTCCGTTATCTGAAGCTTTAGGAGGTATTTGTTGATGAATTACCTAGAATTTCGCCATTAAGGCAAGTTGAATTTGGTATTGATTATATTCTCGGTGCTGCACCTGTGGCGTGTGCACTATACGTCAACACCATCAGAATTAAAGGAATCACCGTACAACTGAGAGAGTTGTCAGAGAAAGATTTTATTCTACCAAGCTCGTCATCATGAAGAGCTATGGTGTTATTATTTCTTATATTTATAGATTACTGTGAACTGAGTAAGTTGATACTCGAAAACGATATCCATAACTCGAAATGGAAGATTTGTTCGATCATTTACAAGGTTCTAGCGTATATTCAAAGATTTGATCCACGACATGGTTATCATCAACTTCGCGTCCGCGAAAAAGATTATCTATTCAAATCACTACATCCGGTACTTGTAATGAACATTATGAGTTTCATGTGATGTTGTTTGGATTGGCCAGTGCACATGTAGCATTCATAAATTTGGTGAATCACGTGCGTAGGCTGTATTTTTGTAAATTCATGCTTGTGATCATTAAGGACCATTTGTTTGTATATAAGAATAAGAAGAAGTTAATAATTATTTATAAACTGCCCTGAATTGGCCGAACAATGAAAACCTGTACCTTGAATAATTAATATGTGATTTAATACTTCATCCTTTATATTAATTGACCGTGTGATTAATAGATAATGGAAATATTGACTCTTTAAAAATTAGAGCCATTTGAAACTTTGGGTTTTACTAAAAAGAAAATGGAAATATGTTTTGACAGATATTTTATCAAAGGATTTTTAAGGGATTATTCCCTTATACACAAATCATTTAACTAAACTCCTTTTTAGGGGTAAATGTTTGTGTATACCTCAAGACAATCTAAGAGGGATTGAGGAAACCATTTAAACCATGACTTGAAATTTGAAACGATAATTTACGCTTTTCAACTAAGAAAATTTTGACCAAAGTATAACCAAAGATTTTTTAAAAACTTACGGATCTTATTAAATATTTTAATTATTTTCGATAAATCAACAAAAATCGTATTAATTAAATTCAAATTTATTTTGAACATTTTTCTATAATTAGACAAACTGAGAAAATTTAAAATTTTTACGGTTACGTTTCATAAAATTAAATATTTATTATTTAATTACTAGTAATACTTGTCGACGCTTTAAACGTCGGATTGAGCAAAACTAATAAAAATGATAGTTGAGACGAAACTAAAACTTAGAAAATATGAAGAAAGAATTTCTGAATGAATTGCGGACATGATAATTATATCATCGAGAAAGGTGAATGTAGATACCGACATTTTATATAGAAAGGATAAAGAATCAATTAAGATGTATTTCTTAATAATGACTGTACAAAATAAATTGCCGAACAATATAAAAATAAACGATGTTTGTAAAAAGGATAATATAGATAATAAAAAGGGGGTTCGCGGCTAATGTGAACCATTAGAATTGAGAGGCCAATGGCGCTAAATGATTAAAAGGCCACTTGTGATTGTCTAAATATAGAGGATTGTGAGATATAGTTATGTTGGAATCTTGTAAGTATAAGTATTCTATTCATGTTATTTCTGATTAAATGTATCTTTATCTGAAGAAGTTGTACTGATGGCAAATTATGAAGGCAGACATCGCCTCATACATTAGTAAACGTCTAACTATTGCAAAGGTCATCATCTGAATTTGATTCGATTTGGGTCATCATCGACAGACTGACCAAATCTACTAATATCATTCCTATTAATGATAGATTCTTGATGAAGAAATTGATTCTTTTGTATTTAAAGGAGTTGTGTAAGCACAGTGTGCCTGTATCGATCATCTCTATTAAGATCCTCGCTTCGCATCGAATTTCTAGAGATTTGCTCAGAAGTCATTGGGAACGAACCTTGATGAAAGTACTGTTTACCACCCCAAATCGAAGGGACGAGGTAAAGTAATGATACAAAACACTAGAAGTCTTGTTTTATGCTTGAATGACTGACCTTTGGTAATAAACCATATAACCGTTTCCATTTGGAGAGATTATCATTAAAAACTATCGTATTAGGATCGAGATCGAATCTTGTGAGGATATATATTAGAGCATCTACAAGCAGGAGTTGGGATTAAGACACCCGACATACACCCATTGTAAGTTGGACATGTATTTTAGGTTTAAGGTTTTCTATGATGGCGAACCTAACCTTACAAAATACTCGACCCGCGAGACCTGAAATGATTTTTGAAATTAGGATTTGATTATTGACTGCCGGTAGTGGGCAAGAGGTTATGTGAATATGAAATGTAGATCTTGAAGTGCCAGATGGGTAGCGAAGTTATGCCAAAAATTTTAATCATGGAAAATGAATTGATGATCTGGAAGATCATGGGATATAAGTCCCCGTTGTATGGGACCGTTGAGATGATGTAAAAGATTGGTTTGAAAGGCATATAAGCTGGATCTACCCTAGGACTTCAAGAGCTGCGTGAATTATGTTTCGTATATCGAACTTGATAAAATGTCTATCAAGTGAGAATCTGAATTCTCCTTGATAAAGTTTAGATCGGCGAAAAGTTGCATTCATCAAAAACCCGTGAACATCATGGATAGAGAAAGTAAGTCAACATTAAGCCTGATCTTATTCCCGTAGTTATGTTTGATGAAACTCGCGTATTGTAATGAATTACACTTGTGAGAAAAGACCGAATGTGGAGGAAATACCCACATGGCTTTAAATCTATAAGAAGCGAGTAGTAAGATAAGATGATCTTTGAGGAAAAAGATCCTGTTTAGGGGTAAATGCTGTGACAATCCGTCAATTTATGGTTGATATTTTATTCTCAATATTTATTTGAAAATATTATTTTAATGTTATATTATGAACTCACTTATTTTTGGGAAGAAATTTGGATTTACGTCTTGAAGTAACATCGACTACGTCTAAACCGGAGGATTCTACGTTACGTGCTTACGTTTACATACACCGTCTTTGGTGACAGTCCGACATTTCAGGAAATAAATTTGTCCGTGAATATTATTTTTGGTTTTAATTTTGAGTTGGTTCATAAACTCATAAATTTACGAGAAGAGATTAGGACTTACGATTTTAATTTAACGTCCTTTACGACTAAACCGGAAACCCTAGGATTACGTATTTACGTTTTCGAACTCCGTTTTTGATGAGACAATTTTTATTAGATTCGTTTTGTGTCGTTGATTCATAATTTATAAAAATGTTTTTCGTAAAACGACCCGAGGGCACGCAAATCGAGGAAACTAGAATCGAGGAATACCCGTAAATTAGCGGGATGGGACAAAATAATTTATCCCACCCCACTAACAAATGGGCGGCCAAATACTTCCCCAACACACCATTAGGTGTCAAGTATACACAATAAAGCTAACACTTGTCCATTCTAAGCTTAACTTGTAAGCTATGCACAACAAAACCACTAGCCATTACCACTTGCTTCCATTTCTATCCATGCAAAAACTCACAACTCTCTCCTCCCTTCTCTCTATGTATGCCGTCCCATCTCACCCTCAAAACACCCATTTGATCAAAATTAACCACAAAATCTCATGTTATTCATACATAAGTTGAAGCCCTTTTGAAGCCCTATTGATTGGTGGTGATTATAACATCCAAGGAGGAGTTTCTATGGAGTCTTGGGGCTGATTTTCCATAAGGAGTTCTTGAAGAATGGTGGTCTTGAAGATGGTCTTGATTTATCACAAGTTTCTCCATCAAAATCCATGTCTTGATCACAACCTACATCATCATGGTGGTATAAAGATTGTTCTACCCATCCTCTTGTTATTTTGATTATGTAATCATGTATTTTCTTTCCTATTGTATATGTATATGATGAATATATGATGATAAAAATATTGTGTGGGGATTTGGTGTTGATAATCATGGTTAAAAAGATGAAAAACTATATGTAAAAAGGTTAAAATCATGCTTAAAATGATGGTTGTATAAAACAGTAAAGAATCATATGATGAACTGATAAATGGGATGAATAAATTAATATACAGTAAGTAATATGTCTTGTACACATGTAAGAGTTGGCCATGCAATGGAATCATTAGGATGAGTGAGATATGATCAAAACAAGTTTAGAGTACCAATCTGAATAGTCAGTTTTCGACGGACTGTTAAGGATATTTAGATTTGGATTGAGCTGTAGCTAAAACTAAGTTATTTGTAGCACATATCATGTAGTTTATGGTGTCCAAAAATGAGCTTCTATCTCTTTGTAGAACTCAAGATATGGTAAAAATGGTGAAAGTGAAGGTAAAAATCAGATTTTGGGAAATTAAAGTATAATAGTATTATATAAGCACTCAAATAAAAATAGTATAAAATACGAATTAAAACCCACTAACTTATATAATACATTTATATAAATATGTATAAGGATAAATAAATGGACATTTTATAAAAATGGTAGTTTGATAAGTTTTATAAATTATAAAACTATAAACATGATTTTTACGACTTTTTCGGCTATTACCGTAAAATTAACGTTTTTGTTAAATAAAACTTAGACGGTTGGACCCGTCTAATGTAAACTTTTATAAACTCATATACTGATATATAAACATATATAACAAGTAAAAACCGATAAAACCCGAACTATATAACATACGGACATAAACGGGCTACGTTAACGTTATTGGACTAATAATACAACAAAATGGGCTAAAACACCTATAAACTTATTTATTGGGCTTAAACCATTTGAGCCCAACATGTAAAGTATAAATACTGATAATAAAAGTATGAAATGGATTAATACAAGTTAATGAACTTATAATAGGCTTATTGGACCTAAAACACGTAAATAGGTAAAACTAGTAAAACTAATAAGAGGTTACCAATACATAAACACAAAAATGAGTGAATAAGAATATATAAATCCACTTGATCATCATATATATAAAATCATCATATGTATACATAATTGTTATTTTTATAAATTCATTGGACAAGAGTCTAAAACGAGTATTATTTGTCTAGGTTTCCGTGATTGAAGCACGTACCGTACATCCAAGTCGCCAATAACCGCCTTCCCATATCAACGTGAGTTCATAGCCTCGCACTCTTTTAAATGTTTTTATGGAATGTTTTATAAACCCGCGAGGGAGATAACATGTTAGTTTTGAGAAAATAGGACACCATTTGTCCCGATTGCCTGTTTATTGATTTGGACCCGAATGAGTGTATGACCCGATGAATGATTAAATGACCCGATAAATGAGATAAAATGGATTATTAAAGTTAGGTTACTAAAAGTCCCATTAGCATGAATTGTGAACTACCGGGATTTGGTAGACGCTTATGCATATAATAGTACTATTTGGGGAAGATCACCCCAGTTCGCGCCTTGACGATTGATCCCCGTCGTGCCACATTGATTGGTAAGCGAATTTATGTATGAGAAGATTTCCATAGCGTGACCTTTGTGACGACACGCTAATTTAGATGGGCAAATTGAGTTTCAGGCTAGCTACCCGTTTTTTGTTGTAGTAAGGTAACAATGTCATGCGGCTTATTATAATCCAGATAACGAAAATACTGCTTTATGCATTGAATAACGATATATTGCCTAACTAGCAATACTGGGTCTTATTATTGATATTATGTTTGTGTTTTGGTTTTACATAACCATATTCATATAACGGTTTTTATTTAACTCTACACGACGTTGTAAAACGTATTGTATGATATTTTTACGACATTGGTTCGTATAATTGTTTTGAAGGCGAAAGCCTATATTGTGATTTTTACAAGGATTTGTATAAAATATTTTTGGCCTATTTCATGGTCTACTATAAAGATTTGTACAAAAATGATTTTCGGTAATAATTATACACCGATGATATATTAATGGTTTTATTAAACTCTATGAATTCACTCGGCGTTTTCGCTGACCTTTTCTTTTAACATGTTTTATCTCAGGTACTTGAAGGTAATTCTCGGGAAGACAACAAGAATTCATGGCCCGCACTTAAACAATAATTTCCATTCAATGCTTTGTAAAACCTGTATGAAATATAATGACTTGGGACCTATGTAAATTTTGATATTTATGAATGAAAATGCTTTTATTATTAAACGACGCGATTTTTATGCGTTGTCTATGATGTGAGTAATGTGCTATCCCGTAACACCAACGAGTCTTCCGCTGTATTGAGTTATATAAATTTAGGGGTTCTACATCCTTATCTTCTAATTCAAGAAGAGTTTGTACCTTTTTATCGTGATATTGACCCATTCACCATTTCGAGCACTTTCTTTGGTCACAACATTAGAGTTTGACCCTTCATCATCAGCAAGTGCCATTAGCACTTTCACATTCACCAATTCATCAGCATCTGAAAAAACATCTTCTTCGTCCCATTCATAAGCCTCAGCAATAAGACCCTTGTTTTTTTCTTGTTTAGTGTACTTATAGGAAGATGCTTTAGTGCTGAGTAGAGCCAGTCTAGCCTTTATCTCTCTATATTTTGCCTCGATCTTTTGTTGGTCGAAGTTCAACCCTATTTTTCTAAAAGAGGATGAAGCGATTTGTGTTGTTGAAATGGTGATTGACCAGATGGTCTTGACTGAGCAGGTGGGGGATAAGAAGTAATGGATCTTTTGGAATAACAATCCTTAGCAAAGTGACTAGACTTTCCACATTTAAAGCACACAGTGTCAGCTGTGGCTTCTGTGGTGCTGGAGAACTTGCCTCTTTTCTTGAAGAACCTCCTAAACTTGGCCAGAAGAGCTCTTTTATGAAATTCTTCTTGAAGATCACTCATATATTCCTCACAAGTTCTAGTGTCCTCTTCATCATCAAGAGTATCTTGGTAGTCCTGAATGACAGCTTCACTAAAGAAGCCTGTTGACAAGGGTGTAGTAATTATTAATGCTTTACTCTTGCTTGAGACTTCATAATTCCTATCAACTAGGTTTTCTTCATATCTTAGTTTCCCAAAAAGAGAGGCAACATCACAATCTTTAATGTGATTAGCATTTCTCAAGCTTTGGCAGAAACTGGGCCATTTCTTTGGCAATGCATCAACAAAAACTGTGTTGATTTCTATTTTTGAAAGCTCAACACCATCATTCACTAGTTCATTCATCAGAGCTTTGTATCTGGTGAACGTTTGAGTGAGGTTTTCCCCTTCCTTGTGTTTGAAGGTGTTGTATTGAAGCTTTAAATCCATTATTCTTGTTTCTTTCACATCATAGGGTCCCTCATGATACAATATAAGGTCCTCCTATGTAGATTTGGCTATTTTACAATTCACAACAGAATTCATTTGGTCATCTGGAAGTACGGACATAATGAGACTTTTGAGATGCTGATCTAGGTTAGCAGCTTTTCTCTCATCAGCAGTCCATTGTACATAAGGTTTTTTATTGTCCCTAACCATGGGAACAAAATGACCATTTTTAATGATTCCAAGGAATTTGGGTTCGATTCCAACCATGTGGACAAGGAACCTTTTCTTACAATTAGTGATATTTGCTACCTCTAGAACAAGAGCAACATTGAGTTTGCCACCCCTGTACTCTAGGGTTTGTGGTATTACTTGAGCCATGTTGGATCTTGATTTGAAAACCTTAAAATGAGCAGTTTAATGAAAAATAAGAGTTTAGCTAATCAAACTGCTCTGATACCACTTGTTGGTCCCTTTTAACTTGTTACTACTTATCAACCATAAGTAGTAACTCGTTAGTAAGACTCAAGTGAGTTGTTTTATTGATTAATAACAACTAAGAACAAATAAAAACAACACCAATTTACTTTTCAACGTATAGACTTTTATTAAAACTCAATAAAGAATCTATGACCCACTTTGTTTGCGGAGTAACAAGTGGTTGAATGACAATGTGAGGTGATCTCCTATACTTAATCTTGCAACCAAAGTTAATAGTTTAAGCTCCAATCTAAATATTCATATGGACTTTGGCTAGATGGTTTAGTTGGTATTGGGAGAGAAGGTGATTCCAGAGTTTTTACTCTTGTAATGGTTAACCAATTCTCTCCAAAATGCACTCCTTATATAGGCAGTGCAAAACTAGGGTTTACATTCACATGTTCCCATGCACAAGTTTATCCAGTGGGTGGTTGATACCCATGTTGCATAAACAATACAAAGGACTAATAAACTATTCTAAGAAAAGATAAAGGTTGTACTTATAGCTAACTATACAAGCAACCTACTTTGACTTAAAGTAATCTTTTCCCGCCTAATGTAAACCTTCAGAATACTGAAGTGTCTTCAACATTCTAGAGGAGATCGGCATCATTCAGTTTGGTATTGTCAAGCCAAACTAAACTAAAAGCTCTTCTTCAGGATGTGTTCTTGAGCAACTAGACTGCCTAGTATTTGAAGCAAAGACTCCTTTGTCTTCTAAGTTCTCAGGAAGGGGAAAGCTGAACATCCTTCAGCAAAACATTCTTCCGTAGGAATCTTTGTTCCTCTGGTCATGCTTCAACAAAGTAACCTTTCTGCTGAACATGAAACACTTAGGGGGATTTTATATTCAAATCCTAGAGTTGCTTCAAGGTTAGTAAATACTGACCAAACAGTTAATCTTATCGATTTCTTCATCCTAGATAGGCTCGTCAAACCAAGGTTTTTCGTTCCCCTCTTTAATGATTTTTGAAACTCTCTCGAAGAGATCACGATCAAGGATAAAACCTTCATTCTTTTGTGGGGATTGTTGATAATTTAAATCCTCACCAATGTGGTTAATGACATTCTCATTTGAGGAGTGTTGATAAGGTAACTCCTCGAGAATGGGATTTGTGTTAATGGCAAGAAATTCATCGGCCTCCTTAAAGAATTGTTCACCTTCACAAGCATGAAACGAAGGAGGGTCGATGATTTAGTCATCAACATTCTCGAACCTTTCATTAAAAATGGGATTATGATGAAAAATAGGTTCATAAACGGAGTTTGAGAACGTTGTTAAAGTGTCATCATTCTCGTCATCAAAAGAAATTTTTAACATGGTATCATCATTCTCATTTGAAGATTTTTCGATGGGGAAATCCTCGAGAATGGCTGATGGATTATGAAGTATAAGCTCGATCTTGGCAAAATCACCATCGGGATCAAAGAAAGAGTCGACGTGAGCAACCTCTTGAGAAGATTTCTCAAAAGTCACAACCATAGTCTTATAAGTCAAAGGACTAAGCTTAAGAGACTTTTCAATGATTGGAAAATTTGCCTTGATATGGATGACATCCTTAGCCTTAATAGATTTGGGGTTAGGAGTCGAAGGCACTTCAATTGGATAAGAGGTTTGGGCTTTAAAGTCATGGTCCTTTGAAGGTGGTGATAACGAGTCCATTTTGGTCATTATCGTGATGGAGCTAAGGTTTTCCTCCAGAACTGGTTGGTCATTTGAATCACTGAATAAATCCCAAAATGATTTGCCATGCATGCATTTAAGAATTCCCTTTCAATTAAGTAAACGTATTCTTGATCATCAAAATCGTTATCTTGAAAACCATTTTTATTAATTATTTCAAAACATTCATCGAGCCTTTTGCTTTCCGCTATAGAAAAATGTTTTAGAAGTATTATTTTTAGAAACATTGGTTTTAGTTTGATCTTGATGACCTTGGGATTTATCGGTTAAAAACTCCATCTTATCCTCCCCACATTCAATTGTCAATTCCCACCAAAAATGTCGATACGAGCACGAGCGGTCGATAAAAGTGGTCTTCCTAAACTAATAGGGCATTTAGGGTCACTCTCGTAGTCAGAAATAATGAAGTCCGCGGGATAAATAAAATTTCCATTTTTAACATAGATGTCCTCGGCTATACCAATTGGTTTATCATGTGTATAATTAGCAAGGTGGATCACCATGTTTGTAGGGGTAAGATTAGGAAAATTCATGAATTTCTAAATCGAAAGAGGCATGAAATTAATGCTAACACCTAAGTCAGCAAGTGCTATACAATCCTCGATCTCGGGAAATTCGCAAGGAATGAGAAACCGGACCAGATCTTCTTGTTTTGAAGGCATATGCCTTTTTGGATTACGAATGAAAATCAAAGCACAAGTTTATCAAGGTAAACTTTGGTAAGGTCAATGAAACTCTCTTTTTGAACGGTGGTTGGAATTTGAGGTACACGAGGATTGTGCGCTCTTTTCCTTGGTCCCCACCTTCTTCCCCTCGAACTTAGAACATGAGGACGTTTTTGAAGTCGAGGGTAGAGATGAATGCAGAACTTTAAAGCCATCAAGGTTATGGTGAATCACACGAGGGTTTTCATGAGACGTAGTGGCTTTGACGTGTTCATTCGGGTTGATAACGGTGTTACTAGGTAACAAACTTGAATTCGAACTCGATGGTTCATTAAAGCCGCAAACATACTCTCGATTTTACTTTGACTTTGTTTAATTTTAATATTTAGACCTTTCAAAGTATTAGAAAACTCGATTATTAAAGTACCAATTTGACCCTCTAATCTTCTCATATTAGCCTCATTTGATTCCATATATTTTTGAAAATCATTTGAAAAACCACTATGATTAGAATTAAAGTTTCCTTGGTTTTGATTATCTCTTTGAAAATTGTTTTGATTTTGATTACCACTTGAAAAATTACCTTGATTGTTGTTGTTTTGAACATTTGAATTTTGTCCTTGATTAAAATTTCAATTATTATTGTTGTTGTTAAAACCTCGATTTTGAAAATTCAAATTTTGACCTTGATATGAATTGATTCCTCTTTGATTATAATTTCCTTGATTTCCTTGAAAATTGTTTCGACTAAAATTATTGCCTTGATTGTTGTAACCTTGTGATGGACCGGCGTTGTTTTGATTAAAATTAAAATTTCCATTAACCGCATTAACGCTCGACGTTTGGACATCCGTAGCCACTCACTCGTAATAATTATGAGGTCCACTACAAAACATATAAGAAACCTCAACCGCTTTCATCATAGCGGGGGCGTCTTTTTCTCAAGTCACTCAAAAGCGACGTAAACACATCGGTCAATTTATCGACTTTTGCGTCAACCCTCGCAATGTCGCGATTAGCATGACTATCATTAGCGACATTGGCAACACCCGGTGTGTTATGGAGTTGAAAAACCTTATTACTATTCTCGATATTCAACAAAGCATCCCTAGGGGTTTTACACAAAAAGTTGTCGCCCGCTGCTGAGTTTAACGAATCTTGCTCACAAAGATTAAGACCGTTATAAAACGTATCCATTTGGTGCAACTCGTAAAAACCATGGTGAGGACATTGCCTAAGCAATTCCTTAAAATGATCCCATGCATCTCTAAACAATTCATTTGATTTTTGTTCAAACCTCGTGATCTTGTTTTTGAAAAACGTGGTTTTAGACGGTGTGAAAAATTATTAGCGAATTTGGAAACCAGATCATCCCACGTAATTATGGAATTAGGTGGTTCTTTCTCGTACCCCGAAGCTAACACGGAAGCGAAAGATAATCCTGACTAACCCTGTCTGATGTGGCACAAGGTATAGTGCTCATTTTGGTTTACTTGATTTCATCTAGTTTTTTATATTAACATATGGGATATAAATGTCTAAAGGGGCACAAGATTGCGGAACCAATGAACCTAGGTATTGTTATATTATAGTTTTGAACGTAAAATGCGTAATATATGTGGGTGTAAAACCTTGTTAGTACAAACTGTCAAAATGTTTAAAAGGAAATATGCTTAGCAAGTCTTAAGTGAAATTGACAAATGGGAGTGTATCTCATATGGTAGAGCGCTCGCATTGCACGCAAGAGGTACGGTGTGATTCCCAGAACCCGAGGTCATTATTTAACCTTAATTTACGTATATTTTTGAAATTTTAAAAATTTTTTGTTGGTAATATGTTTGACGGCTTAAGTTGAAACCAATGTTGGAGGTCATAATTTTAATGTTTGACGATTTAAGAAGAACCGATAGCGACTACGATACCGACGGATGCCAAAAATTTATCTTTTATTATCGATTGATCGATATTTGAATTTTTCAAAGTTTTTATTTTTATTTACGTGTTAAGTCGAGTCGGAACCATTTCACTTCATTTTGTGTGCGTTTGAACCATTTAAAAGTATTTTTAGTTAGCCGGGACGAATCTCGACTCCCGCAAAATTTCAAAACCGACTAGTAGGCTATATTATCGCTCTTTAAATAGTTGCTTGATAATGACGCTAAAAGATAGCTAATTTGGCAAGATTTACCCTCCCATTTTTATAAAAACAAACACAAACACACACACTCTCATTTTCAACATTCAAAATTTTCAATCTCTCTCTCTCTCTCCCTCTTTCATTAGCCGTCGCCACCACCACCGCCACCATCATCACACCACCACCATTTGATTTTTTTGGGTTTTTGAAGAAACCAATTGAAGTCCCATCTTTTAAATCATCTTATGAGTGTTTTAATCCATTAAAAACCCACATGCAACATCTTTAATTTTTCAAAAATTATTGTTCATAATTAAATGGGTTTTGATCTAATTTTATTGAATGCATGTTCGTGAAATGTGTTTATAAACATAGGGTATTAATAAAAAAGCTTGGAAAAATATTTTTTTTGGTGTTTGCTTCATTAAAACCCATGGCCAAAGGGGGGTTTTGTTTGGTTTGATGATTTTGATTCATTTAGTTAATGGGTTTATGTGTATGATAATGTTTTCATCCTTTTAAAATTAATTAAACATATGGAATGAATGATTTTTGAAATGGGTTTTTATTAAAGGTTGTTCATACAAGTGATTAGGTGTAATAAGATTAGTTTAGGATGATCTAAGGATGATATTAGGGGTTTAGGAGTTGATGAAATGGATTAAAAAGGAGTGTAGATGTGATTTTGAAAGAGGCATTTTAGACCAGATTTTTTAGGGAAAGTTTTCGTGGTCTTAAGTCTATGTTCAGGTTATCATTATAGGATAGAGTTTTAGAGCTTCTTTCAACCTTCATTTTTGTATAAGATAGAGCTTTTAACTCCAAACGAGTCAAAAGTTACGTAGATTTGAATATTTGTGTACCGGAAGGCGAGTATCGATGCAATCCGAAATTGTGTTCGATATTAGGTCAAATCTCGGGGACTATAAGTGGGCTTTAATAATGATTGATGGCTGTTCTTTAGCTCTAAACCTGTATTCTTTAGTCTATTTTCAAATTTAGGAGTCGGATTTACAAATGGTATTGGTTAAGTGAGTCAAAATGATTTTACAACATAAGGGTACAAATCTGCCCGGATTTTCAAGGTTTGAAATGTGTTGGGCAGCGAGACTTAAAAGTAAAATATTTTTATGAAAATTTTTATGAGCTTTCTACATGATGTAAGTGAGGTCTATAGCGAGTTTCGTAAAATTTCGAGGTGTTTAAGTATGGGAATTCAATCCGTACATTTGGTATGTACCAGCAGAATTGTTTTAAAGGTGTCTTTTCTAATAGGATAGAACATGTACGCGTCTAGTAAATATCACATGCTTGGTTTTTGGCGTGAGTTTACATAAGTTTTGAGTGACTTTAATTATTTATATTCAGTACTTGAATGTCTTGATTCATTTCGTGTTTGGTTGTTAGGAGTTGTCTTTGATTTCCCGGGGCATCCTCATCGTTGATGATTGTCCTCGTCTATGTCTTTGCTACTAATACTACCACTACTACTTAAGGTTAGTCTATATCCTCGCTTTCTACTGTTTTTAAATGGTTTTTACCCACGAGGGAGATACATGCTATTTAAATAAAAAGGAACATGAGTCATGAATGATTATTGGACCCGAATGATGCCTTAAATTATGTTAAGTAGCTACTTGCTAAAAGGCCCTAAATTCATGAACCGTTAACTATTGTTTAATTCTTGTGTGGATTGGAAATAGCCGCTTGAACAATTGATAGTACTATTGGGTTGACAACCCTATCCTAGACGAGAGCTAGTACATTGAGTACCCTCTGCGTATGGATAACTTATGTTAAGAAAAAGGTATAATTTGCAACAAATACCTAATAGGGGCAATGACTTTACTTAAATCACGCCGGCATTTGGCGTGGATGATTAGTTTATGGGTTCGGTGTCATGAGCTTAAACATAATTAATTAACTTATGCTATAACGAGAAATGCCAGAATAATAGTTTGTAATGATCAACATTCTATTGAATAATCGTGAATGATTTTTATACTTATGTTCAATTATGATTTATAAACCTATAGATCTCGCTCAACATTATTTGTTGACGATTTTAAGCATGTGTTTCTGGTAATCGGGGCTGAAGTGGTGGAGCATGCTATGGATGTTGTTGTGGATTTGGGTAGTCTAATGTTGTTTTCCTCCCTTTTCTTAAAAACAATATATGTTTCATTATGTCTTGTTAAAACAAAATGGTTGGTTTTATGTGGTTGAGATTTATGGGGACCTAAACGCTATTATGTTATGATTTTTGGGGTTGGAAACAAAATTATACATGTTGTTGTAATTTAACTTTATTTAAATTTCTAATAATTAAACATGTCTTTTTTAGTCGTTCGATATGGCTTGTGTGATGATACTTTGACTAGCACCCAAATGTAGTATTCCGCTGCGTGGTGAATTTGGGGGTGTTAGAGATTTGTATCAGAACCACAAGTTATAGAGAACTAGGTCGATTTTTAAAAAGTCCTAAACTATAACTTTTGGTGTCGTAAATATTTTCTTTCCCAAAGCATGCAACTATCCCGCATGGCTCCGATAAGATTTCTTTTAGCATGGTTTTATAATTAGATGTATCCTTTTGAAACTGAAATGATTTCCTTAGTATTTATTAAGTAAATACTATGGTATTATATTGAGATATTGTGAATGTACATCGAGTACTTGGCATCGTAATTTTTACATTGCATTTGCATGGCTATCATTTTGTTGCATATTGGCATACGTACGACATTTGCATTGCATGTGCATGCATGTATATATAATTTTTGAATAATGACCTTATATACCCTCGAACGTTCGGTATTTGCAGAAATGGCCGAAGTACCACCAAATGGAAATGGAGACGAGTATGTTGTGGGAGTTGAGGAAGGAGTTAATGTCCCAAACCCGCAAGGCGACAATGATGGGATAGAACCAGAAGGAGAAATTAACGAGGTTGCGAGGAATGGGGATGACAGTGAGGTGGATAATTTCATTGGGAGTGACGATAGCGATGAGGAACTAGAAGAGGATCCCGTGGATGATGGAATTCTTGCGAATGTTGTTGGTCAGACTGAGCTGGATGTGGTGCAACCTAATATATCACCAAGAGGACCTGATGTGCCACCGACTGGTCGATATGATCAGCGACACGTTTGTTCTGCCATGCCCACATGTGAAGCTTATTTGAGTGGATTGCCAGGAGTTTCTCATGATAGTGATGACATTCATGCAGAATCCAATGCTGCAGCCAGTGCACGTTCTCTCTTTGAGAACATTGCAAGGGTTTATTGTCCTAGACCGAGGCCTTGTAGTAACACTTATCATTTTGTGATAAAGTTTGACAGATTGATGTATAAAAGGTACGTGGTGGAAACAAGGGTGATTAAGCGATTTGAGGAGAATGAGAAAGCAGTTCAGAGTTTTTATTCTGGTTGGATGAGGTCTAATTATGCTAGAGACTGTGAAAGAGCGGAGTTGGATAAGTTGAAGATGATTGTGGGGAAACTATGTGCTGATTTTGAGGAGATCAAGGAAGATCGTATTAGGTATGATCGTCTTCAAAGTTGGGAAGCACGTGTGAGACCTTTCTTGATGGATGCATGGAAATTCAGGAGTGGCTGTAAGTATGCGGACACGCATTTCATGATTGAACCACCAGAGGTGGGAGAGTACTATACTTTTGAGGACAAGTTGTATTTGGCCAAGCGTATGATTCGATAGGGTGAAGGATCGACATTGATGGGAAAAAGGAAGGTGGATGAGGGATCTACTTCCAGAGGCAAGAGAAAGATATATGATAGTGATGGAAAGCCCGATGAGGACATGATGATGAGGACGAGCTGCCATCCAAGAAGTCATGTGGATCACCACGTGATTAGTTATTAGTCATGTGGATCACCACATGATTAGTTATTTAGACTTTTGTACTATGCTATTATGTTTATGACTTTATGTTTTATTGATGGATGATTGTAGTGACATGACTTGTCACAATTTCGTTGATTTATCAATGCAATCTACATTTACCTCTCATGATCTATGACATGTCTTTATTAGCTCTTTTTTGATTTGGTTTATGAATACTTGTAGCCTTTTTTATTGTGCTTGTTGTATTTATATTATGTCTTGATAAAGGAATCCTTCTTGATCTTGATGTGTATACTTATTATGTTTTCTTTGATTGTAATGTTAGAATCATGCCTCCAAAGTTGACAGCTGCTCGTGTGAATACCATGATTGAAGAAGCGATCGCAAATGCGCTTGAGGCGGATCGTGCAACTAGAGGTCAAGGCCAAGGTGGAAATGCTGGTGGACCACAAGTCCCAAGGGAATGTTCTTATGCGAGTTTTATGAAGTGCGGGCCTACGTAGTTTCATGGTACTAGAGGAGCTTTGGAACTTCATCGTTGGGTGGAGAAAATAGAAAGTACGTTTGAAATCAGCGGGTGTTCTGAGGCAAACAAGGTGAAGTTTGCGGCTGCTACTTTTTTTGATGATGGGTTGAGTTGGTGGAATAACCAAGTGTCTACCGTTGGGCTTGTAGTGGCTAATGGAAGGACTTGGGCTGCTACGAAGGAGTTGTTGACTAAGAAGTTTTGTCCCGAAGAAGAGTTGGGTCAATTGGAAGATGAACTGAGGCATTTAGTATTGAGAAACAATGACATCACTGCTTATGCCAGGAGATTCAATGAGTTGAGCTTGTTGTGCCCTGATGCTTCTGTGGATGATCGCAAGGAAATGAAGCAGGATATCAAGGGATTGTCAAGCAATATCAAGGGTGAGACTACTTCATCAAAGCCGAGATCATTTGATGAAGTTGTCCAAATGGCTCACACTCTAATGGAGATAAGAAAGACAGTGTGGCTGAAGGAAACAAGAGAAAGTGGGAGTATGCTCAACCCAATCAATCGCAAGGTCGGAATCGTAGGGGTATCGTAATGACACTCAGGGGTCGAACCGAAATCAGCAACTTAACCAGAGAAGGAATGATGGGATGCGAGTTGCCACTGTGCTTAGAGGAAACAAGTTCAATCCCAAATGTGGTCGTTGTAATTTGTATCATGTAGGAACTGCCCTCCTGCTTGTAACAAATGTGGAAAGGCTGGGCATAAAGCTGTGGAGTGTCGGACGAGATGTGTGGCTACGGGAGAAAATACCACGAGAGTTATGGTTTGCTTTGGTTGTAGTGAGAGAGGACACAAAAAAGGTAATTTTCCAAAAGGCTGGGAATAGACAAGGAGGAAACGTTGCTGCTCCAGCTTATGTGGTGGGGACTGCAGACATGCCTCAAGGTTTAAACGTGGTAACCGGTACGTTCTTACTTGATGCTCGTTATGCTAGCATATTGTTTGATTCTGGATCGGATAGAAGCTTTGTAGATGTAAAATTCAGTCGCCTTATCAATAGAGAACCAGTAATGTTAACAACTAACTATAATGTGGAATTAGCCAATGGAAAGATTGTTAGCACTAATTCTATACTAAAACGGTGTTCCTTGAAGTTAGGGAATTACGTGTTTGATATTGATTTTATGCCAATAGATCTAGGATAGTTTGATGCGATCATTGGGATTGATTGGTTAGTTTCGCATGGTGCGGTGATTGTTTGTGGTAAGAGGTTAGTTCAGATTCCGTTTGAGAAACAAGGTGTTGACGGTGAAGGGTGACGAATATACTTATCGTTTGAGAGTAATATGTTGCTTGAAGGTGATGAGGTTCATGGAGGAAGGGTGTGATGTATTTTTGGCTCAAATTTCTAGTGACGGTGATGTAGAGAGGAATTTGGAAGATGTGCCAGTGATTCGAGAGTACCCTAAAGTTTTTCCTGAAGAGTTGTTGGGATTGCCACCATCTCGCGAAGTAGAAATTCGGATCGATTTAGCGCCTGGAGCTGCACCAGATGCTCGTGCGCCTTATCGTTTGGCACCGTCAGAATTGAAGGAGTTATCCGATAAATTGAAGGAATTGATGGATAAGGGGTTTATTAGACCGAGTTCATCGCCTTGGGGAGCGCCTGTGTTGTTTGTGAAGAAGAAGGATGGATCTTTCAGAATGTGTATCAACTATAGGGAGCTTAATAAATTGATAGTCAAGAATCGGTATCCATTGCCGAGGATTGATGACTTATTTAATTAGTTGCAAGGTTCCAGTGTGTACTCGAGGATCCATTTGAGATCGGTTTATCACCAACTGCGAGTTATAGAGGAAGATATTCTTATAACAGCTTTCCGTACTCGGTATGGCCATTTTGAGTTTCAAGGAATGTCGTTTGGTTTGACGAATGCGCCTGCTGTGTTTATCGATTTGATGAACCGTGTGTGTAAGCCGTATTTGGATAAGTTTGTCATTGTATTTATTGACGATATCCTTATTTATTCCAAGAGCAAGGAAGAGTATGAGAAGCATTTGAGGACAATTTTGGAATTTTTGAAGAAAGAGAAGATGTACGCAAAATTCTCCAAGTGGGAATTTTGGTTGGAATCAGTGCAATTTCTTGGGCATGTGATTGACAACGAAGGTGTTCGTATGATCCCCACTCATACGCCTAAGTTTTTAAGTTTCGGGACTAGATGAAGAAGTCGCTTTCAAAACACTTAAGGACAAGTTGTGTTTTGCTCCGACTTTGTCATTGCCGGAAGGAATTGAAGACTTTATGGTTTATTATGATGCGTCTCACAAGGGTTATGGAGCTGTATTAATGCAACGTGAGAAGGTGATTGCTTACGCGTCAAGGCAACTAAGGAAGCATGAGGAGAACTACACTACGCATGATTTGGAAATTGGTGTTGTAGTTTTTGCATTGAAGTTGTGGATACACTACTTTTATGGAACCAAGTGTGTTGTGTTCACGGAACACAAGAGTTTGCAGCATATTTTGGATAAAAAGGAGTTGAATATGAGACAATGGAGATGGGTTCAGTTACTGAGTGATTATGACTGCGAGATTCTCTACCATCCTGGTAAGGCGAATGTAGTAGCTGATGCACTTAGTCGGAAGGAAAAAGAAAAGCATCTAAGAGTTTGAGCTTTGCTGATGATGGAGAGTGTTTATTTGACTAGAATGATATTGAAGGCTCAAGAAAATGGGTTGATGAGGGAGAATGTCAAAGCAGAGAATTTGGGAAGAATAATGAATCCGCTTTTTGTGGTGAAGTCGGATGGACTGAGGTATTTCGAGAATCGAATTTGGTTACTCTTATGTCCACCTGAGGAAGGAGTACCTGGAGTGCGAGAGTTGGTTATGAAAGAGTCTCATAACACGAAGTATTTGATACATCCTGGATCCATAAGATGAATCATGATATGAAGAAGGTATATTGAGGCTGAATATGAAGGCAAACATTGCTCGATACGTTAGTAAGAGCTTGATAATCGTAGTTTTACACCCTTTTAGAAAAAAGAGCGTAATTAGGGTAAGTACGACGGTTTAGGAAAACCGTGCACAAATGACCCTTTGAGTGGGATCGTTCTCAAGGAGGCTTGTGTATTGTGTTAAAGACTTGATTAAATGTTTTTGATTATGATTATGAAGAAAGAAAAGAGAAAAGGATGACGGTTATGATTAAAATTACACTAAGACGAAAGTCGTAAACGTAAAACGTGACGAAATTTAAAAATTACCCTAAAAATTCCTAGAAAACTGAAATAAATCCTAAAAATGCAATTAGAGTTTAGGAAAAATCAAAAATCACTCAAACCTTTTATTTAATTAAATAATAATTTTTTAATGCTAATAAAATCCAAAAAAATCAATTTAATTAAAAAAAGCCCAAAATGAGATTTTTCAATTTTTAAACCTCTAAAATAACTTAATTAAGCTAAAAAGTATTTTTGAAAATTTAAAGTTAATTAAAACTATTTAAAAAAATGACTAAAAACTATTAAAATAATAAAATAATCCTAAAACTTAATTAAATGACAAGAAAATTAATCTCAAAATTTTAAAAATCCTAACTTAATTTATTTGACCTAAGAAAAATGAAAAAGTTGCAAAATTATTAAAAACAATTTTTAATAATAAAATAATAATAAAATATTAATAAAAATTTAAAATTTATAAAAAATTCTAAAAACTTGCAAACTAGTTTAATTTAACCTAATTAAACAGAAAATGAACTTGAAATTACAAAATACGCCTAATGGGCCTCCAAATGGGCCAAAACTGAAAACAGTCCAAGCTTAATGGGCTTTTTGGCCCAATAAGCAAAAAGTTATCCAAATAAGCTAAAAAGTTCTAGTCTAGCTTAAAATTTGATTTTAAACACAAAACTCTAAAGGCCCAAAAGCTGAATCAGTGCTTATCACAGCTTAATTAACAAACAACTTATTCTTAATGGGCTTTTTGGCCCATTAAGCCATAAGCTGAAATTTGACACACATCCTTCTAATGAGATTATAAAGCTGTTTGTAAAAAGAATTTTTAAATAAGCCCAAGAAATAAGAATGAAATAAGCAGAAGCTCTCTACACAAAACGACAAAATAGTCGTTTTCGAGTTCTAGACCACTGATCAAAGGCTGATTCTTTTTGCAAAATGTGTAGAAACTAGAAGGGGGGTTGAATAGTTTCTTATATTTACTTGTTAAATGATGGTTTTCAAAAAAAACCATTTTCTCAAAAAACTTAGACTTAAGGAAATAAGTGAAATCTTCTTATGCATGATATGAACAATGATAGTGTAATTTAAACTAATACTAACTAATATATATGTACAAAGAATAAAGAATGTAAAGAGTTAAGGGTAAAGAAAGATCAAACCAAAAATCAAGGATTTATAGTGGTTCGGCAACGAAGCTCACTCCTCGTTCCTACTCCACTCCTCGAGTACTCCTTACTCGAGAGTTCACTACACAACAAGCTCCTTATGGTGGAGAAAACCGTACACGTCGCTTAACCAATTTCCGACTCTAAGCTAAAAGTCGAGCCCTAATCGTAAGTAGGACCAATCTACACAACTATAGTTAGTACATACACTACTTCCAAATATACACAACTACTTGGATCTTCACAACTATTACACAACAACAAATGTATAAAATTTGATCTTCAAAGGATCTTTGGTGGTGGACTCAACACTTCACAATGATAGTGTTCTTCTCTTTGCACTTAAAGAGGAAGGGATGGATGAGATAGATTCACTTCTAAACAATTAGTAATCAAACAAATGATCAAGGATTTGAGTGATTTAAGAAGTATGTTTGAATCTGGAAATTTCTGTGCAAAAGAGGTGGATTGAAAATCTGAGAAAGGTCCACTATTTATAGGACAAAGGGCCAACGGATATATCTGCCCGCGGTTCCTTATCTCAGCCGGCGGTACCTTATCGATAAGGAACCGCCTAGGCGCTAGGGAACCGCCGGACTAGACTCTGATCCCTTTTTGTCCTTTAGTGGTGGAGGTCATATCTGATTATAAAAATATCCAGAAAGGATATTCCAAATCAAAAGGGAATATGCCATTTTCAAATTTTCAAATATTTAATTTAATAAAACATTTTCTTAAAAAGAAAGTTTAATTAAAAACTTGTCACACTTAATAAAAAGTGAGTTTTAAAAAGATTAAATCACTCGATCACTTGATTAAGGTTAGTACTTGTTTATTCATACCTTAAGTGAAAATGGGTAAAATGAAAAATACTTGATCTCAAGAATTTGTTTTTCCTTGTTTTCGTAAATGCTTATTTTTACATATTGTCGTAATCAAAATTAAGAGAGACCAAAATATGCAAATAACGTTTTAGGCATTATTGCATTAACAATCTCCCCCTTTTTGATTCCGACAATACATAAACTCAATCACACAAAAACAATATTTTTCGAAGACGAGTTTATTCATTTCTCCCCCTTTATCGAAGCAAAAAGGTTGCACTAGTCGGTGTTGAAGAGACGAACTTAGCAAAGACTCCCCCTTGGTGCTTACTCCCCCTTGCTTGGGGCACCGAGGAATCAAGATATGGTGACAAGCTACATAGAAGGGTTAGTTGAACAAAAGAAACAACCAACAAGAGATAGCTATGGGTAAAAAAAATATAATAAAATAAAATAAAATGAGAAGAAAACACAAAGACTAAGATCCAATTGAAGTCATATTAAATAAAAAGAGTCATACAAAAGATGTATGAAAGAGGAAACAAGCCACAGACATAAATCTAATCCTAGTTAATCTAGAATTCTAAGATTTTCTTGAATTAGGTGTCTTGAGGATAAGCAACCAATGCTTATATGAAAGACAAGGTAGTGGCGGAATGTGGTGGTGGTGGCTTGGTGGAGATCTCATAATCAAAGTGAAGAGGAGGCTTGATTAAGAGACTCTTGATGTAGCTCAACTCCTCATAGATGTGTGCCATAGAAAGATGTTGATATTGACAACAATGACAATACGTCCCATGGTGCATGACATTATCATGAGAAGGAGGAAGAACACTAAAAGGTGGTGGTGGAAGAAAAGATATTCCACAATCAACATTCTTGGTAGGAGAAATGTGATTAAGATTGTTCTTGGGTGAAGTTGGATTGAAAGTGTTCTTGGGTGAGTTGGGATTAAAAGCAATTGGGGAAAATTGAGGAGAAACAAGGCTTTCATTAGGAGAGTAAGACATTTTGGGATGTGAAGTAAGGAAAAATGGTTATGGTTAAATAGGGAAGGCTCAAGGTATTTTTGGGGTGTTCAAAGGATTGAAGCAAAGATTCTCAAAAATGTTGGAACAATTTTGGAATTTCAAAAATACCCGAAAAAAAGGAAGCACTGTACGCGGTTCCTTATTGCTTTCGGCTGTTCCTTATTGATGAGGGACCGCGGTTCATATATGGAACCGCCTGCAGTGGTTGAGTTTTGGTGGTGAAGGAAGATTTTTCAGCAAATCTTATTTTTCTAATCTAACTTATCATAGAGATATGCTTAAAAGCAAAGATAGACAAATAGAACACATACTAACTCACCAAATAGGGATTAACCAAAATACATGGATTTTAAAAATCGATGTAGGAGGTGTGTAAGACAAGACCTTAAGTCATGACATAATGATCCTCCATGATTCTATCTTGTTCTTGCTATGTTTGAGAGAATCACACATATGAATTATGTAAGCTCGAGATTAATAGCAAGAATCTATGAAAAACGTTTTTAGATTGAATTAACAATGTCAAAACATTTCTTGACCATTTTCGAAAGAGACTTTGAGGATTTTGAAAAGGAAAAGAGAAGATTTTCAAGAAGAGTTTAGGAGACTCAATGACTCAAAGTGATAAAATACTCAAAAGAAAGTAAGAGACTCAATAAAGGGAAAGCAATTAAGGAATATGTTCCATTAATCCTAGACCTAGACGCAAGTAATTAAAAGGTTCCCTCTTAAGTGGCTTAGTGAAGATGTCGGCTAAGTTATCCTCGGAGGGTACCTTCTCAATTGGAATGTTCCCTTTTTGAACATTATCCCTAAGAAAATGGTGACGAATTTCTATGTGTTTGGTTCGCGAGTGTTGCACGGGATTCTTGCTAAGGTCTATAGCACCTTTATTGTCGCACATGATGGGAACATCATCAAGACAAATCCCGTAATCAACAAGCGCTTGCTTCATCCATAGAGCTTGTTGGCATGCTTTTCCGGCACTCACATACTCGGCTTCGGTGGTGGATATCGCAAGAGCGGTTTTTTTCTTGGAGAACCAAGAAGTTAAACAACAACCCATTAATGTACAAACACCACTAGTGCTTTTCCGGTCCACATAGTCTCCCGCATGATCCGAGTCCGCGTAGACAATGGTTTCTACGCCGGTCCCTTTAGGATACCATAATCCTAAATGTATAGTGCCCTTAATGTATCAGAAGATACGCTTAACCGCTTCAAGGTGAGAGGTTTTGGGAGCCTCTTGGAAGCGAGCACAAAGGCAAACACAAAACATGAAATCCGGTCGACTTGCCGTTAGGTACAACAAACTACCAATCATACCTCTATATTTGGTGTTGTCTACCGACTCACAATCGTCATCTACGGTGAGTTTAGTATCCGAGGCCATTGGGGTCTTCATTGGTCTAGATTCTTCTAATCGAAATTTCTTTAGCATTTCTTTAGCGTACTTAGATTGACTATAGAAAATACCATCGCCCATTTTTTTAATTTGGAGTCCTAAAAAGAAGTTAAGTTCTCCCATCATACTCATTTCAAACTCATCATGCATGATTTTGGCAAAGTCGTCACACAATTCTTGACAAGTTGAGCCAAATATAATGTCATCAACATATATTTGCACAATTATGAGGTGAGAACCTTTCTTCTTTGTAAAGAGAGTGTTGTCTACCATTCCCATGGTATACTCATGTTTAACAAGAAACGCTTTAAGTCTATCATACCAAGCTTTGTGTGCTTGTTTAAGACCATAAAGTGCCTTCTTAAGCTTGTAAACATGATCCGGTTTCTCAAAATCAATGGAGCCAGGAGGTTGAGCCACATATACCTCCTCATTGATCAACCGTTAAGAAACACACTCTTTACATCCATTTGTTGAAGCTTAATATCTAAGGCACAAGCGTAGGCCAAAAGGATTCTAATGGATTCTAATCTTGCTATCGGTGCATATGTCTCGTCATAATCAATCCATTCTTGTTGATTATAGCCTTGTGCTATAAGTCTAGCTTTGTTACGAGACACAACACCATTCTCATCTAGCTTATTCCTATATACCCATTTGGTTCCTATAATGGTAGAAATTCTACGTGGAGGAACAAGTTCCCAAACATCATTAGCAACGAATTGATTAAATTCTTCTTGCATCACAATGACCCAAATCTCATCCTTCAAAGCTTCTTTAACATTCTTTGGTTAAATCAAGGAGACGAAAAAAAAGAAGTTGCTTTGGTTTTGGACTTGAGATCTTAGGGTCCTTTGATTTAAGTCACCAATGATATTATTGAGAGTATGATCCTTAGACTCCTTAATGTTTACTTCCTTTTCAACACTAAGGTCTTCAACTCCTATTTTTCTAACCTCTTTGGCTCTAACTACTCTACTTCATCCAAGTCATCATCAACCAATGGTGGTGTCTTGGTTAAAGGAGGGGTTTCATCAAAAGTCATGTTAAGTGATTCTTCAATTACGCCTGAGGTTCTATTGAGGACTATGTAGGCTTTGCTAGTTTGGGAATAACCTAAAAAGATACCTTCGTAAGACTTTGGGTCAAACTTGGTAAGGTAGTCTTTGGTGTTGAGGATAAAGCACTTTCTTCCAAACACCCTAAGATATTCCAATGAGGGTTTCTTACCTTTAAGAATCTCATATGGATTCTTTCCTAGGAAAGGTCGAATAAGAATTCGGTTGAGAATATAAGTCGATGTGTCCATGGCATTGCACCAAAACTTTTGAGGCAAAGATTGCTCGTTTAACATCGTCCTACTCATCTCTTGGATGGTCCTATTCTTCCTTTCAACTACCCCATTTGATTGTGGAGTGCGAGGAGCCGAGAAGTTATGGGTAATACCATGAGCTTCACAAAAGGCACCAAATTGCACTTCATTATCAAATTTCCTACCATGATCCGTCCTAATAGAGACAATTGGACATCCTAGTTGATTTTGAATTCTTTGACTAAAGATTTCGGAATGATTGAAAGCTTCATTCTTAGATGCCAAAAATCTAGTACAAGTGAATCTAGAGTAGTCATCAATTATAACTAGGGTATAAAGGTTACCTCCATAACTCCGTATGGCGGTAGGTCCAAAAGATCCATATGTAGGAGTTATAAGCACCGAGAGGTTGAAACCAAATTCTTGTCTTTGTGAATTGAGTGAACTTTCTTTCCAACTTTGCAAGCATCACAAAAGTGACTATCAAACTTCATCTTGGGGAGGTTTCTTACCTACTCCTTAGAGACTAAAGATTGAATTAGACACATATTTGCGTGACCTAATCTCCTATGCCAAAGAGTAGAACTATCATCTATAGTCGCAAGACATATGCTGTCTTTTGACTTCTTATTGACCTTCATGACATAAAGCCCATGCTTTCTAACACCTTTTCCAATGACCTTTCCATCTTTTATGATTTCACTATTATTTTACAAAAAGATGACCTTACACTTATTGTCACAAATTTGACCTATGCTTAAAAGGTTAAACCCTAAATTATCTATGTGCTCAACATTTTCAATAGTCATGGAGTCAAGAGAAACCGTACCTTTTCCAATGATATTACCACGTAGACTACTAGCGAATGTGATGTTACCTCCATCATATGCTTTGTACCGTGAGAACAAACTTTGATTACCCGTCATGTGTTTAGAACAACCACTATCCTTAATCCACTCTTCGGGTTCCAAATCAATTCCCAAGCATATCTAGATAACAACATACATGATCAAACATTTGTTCCCCAATATCTCATGGGTCCAAAATTGTTAGTTCCAAACATCCCTTGCATTTGGTTGGGATGCATGAATGGAGGAGGGTTTCCCCATGGGGAACAAAAGGGAGGAGGATAATAATTCATATAACCATTTTGTTGTTCATTATTTCTCCTAGGTGTACTTGATCTTGGTTCAGAGTTATGGTCATTCCTTCTAGGTGTTGGAGTTTTACTTCTAGGTCGTGAATTGTTTTGACTATCTCTTCTAGGTGTTGTCGTTCTAATTCTAGGCCTAGACTCATTCCATACTCTTGGTGGAGTAGAAGATGGTCTTGATAAACTTCTGTTTCCCATTAGAGGTTTACTCAAAGGCTTATAGAAGTTATCAACGGCATTGTCGTCAAGTATGGGTAATTTGACTTTGTTAACAATAAGATGCTTAGAATGTTCACCTAAATTTGATTTTTCAGAAAATTCAAGATTTTCATCAAAAACACTTTCTGGCCGCGGTTCCTTATCTATGGTGGCGGTCATAGTGATAAGGAACCGCCCCATACAATCGGGGACCGCGTACAACAGATGGTTTTTCTGAAAATCTTACTTGTTTAGGGTCACTGGTTGATGCTTCATTTGAGTTAAAACCTACACCAAGTCTTTCCTTAGAATGAATTTGTTTGTTTAACATATCATCAAGAGCACTAGTACCTTTCATGAACTTTTCCAGTTTAATGGAGGTACTCTTGAAATCTTCATTCTCTAACCTAAGTTTCTCACAACTTAAGCAACCTATATCAACTTCTTTATTTTTCTCAAGCTTGGCTAATTTTTTCCTAAGTTCATTAATCTCATTTTCAAGCTTAGTTTTAGTTGATTTTAGTGTTTTGTTCTTTTCTATGAATTTAAGTCTAAGTTTGTGTAAATTGTCATATTGGCCTTCTAATTAAATATCATCTAAGGTGGAGCTATCATTTCTATAATATTAGGTTTCGGAATGTACCTCTTTAGAAGTGTGAGCCATGAGACATTTCTCCTCTTTGGGGTTGTCATCAACATCTTCACCGCTATCGCTCCAAGACCCACTAACGAATGTCGTGTGATTCTTATCGTGTGAAGGCTTTGGACACTCACTAATGAAATGATTTGGATCACCACATCCAAAAGAAATTCCTATCACCTTTTTCATTCTTGGCAAACCGATTCTTTGATAATGGTTTCTTGTCATTGTTGGGTTGCCTCACGTGTTGACCTCGTCTTTTGAAGAACCTCTTGAAATCTCTTCCCGCCAATGCATACTCCTCGTCATCACTATCCGAGGAACTATCATTGTCGCTTTGTGCCTTTTTGGCTTTGAGTGCAAGAGACTTCCTTTCACTCTTGGTTTTCACCAATTCCGAGTCCTTCAAAATTCATCTCATGAACCTTCAAGTTGCCTATGAGTTCATCGAGTGATAAAGTTGAGAGATCTTTAGATTCTTCAATCGCCGTGACTTTTGCTCTCCACTTCGGATGTAAGGCCCTTAGAAACTTCCTAACATTTTTCTTGCTAGAAAAACCTTCATCAAGTGCTTTTAGACTAGTAATAATAGTGTTAAATCTAGCAAAAGCACTATCAATAGCTTCATCTTCTAAGATGACAAATTGTTCATATTGTTGGACAAGAAGATCGATTTTGCTTTCTTTGACTTGGCTATTACCTTGGTGGGTTACTAAAAGAGTGTTCCAAATATCTTTAGCAGTTTCACACATAAAAATCCTTTCATACTCTTTCTTAGGTAAAGCATTATAAATCACCATTTTAGCCTCATTATTTTTCGAAAGTTTCTTTTTAGTATCGTCATTAGCTTTGTCAAAAGTGACCAATTCCTTTGTTTTAAAAACTTCATTAAAATGATAAGGTAAAAAATCACCATTAGTAATAACATGCCAAAGATCTAAATCTTTTGATTTCACATAAGTCTCAAATCTATTTTTCCAATAAATAAAACTATCGGTTTCAAAAAGTGGTGGTCTTTGCATAGATTTCCCTTCTAGGTATTTGTTGGAATCCATAGATCGATTCAAGTTTTAAAATAAAATATACTTTAAAAATACTTGAGCAACCCGCTCTGATACCAATTGTAGAAACTAGAAGGGGGGGGGGGGGTTGAATAGTTTCTTATATTTACTTGTTTAATGATGGTTTTCAAAAAAATCATTTTTCTCAAAAAACTTAGACTTAAGGAAATAAGTGAAATCTTCTTATGCATAATATGAACAATGATAGTGTAATTTAAACTAATACTAACTAATATATATACACAAAGAATAAAGAATGTAAAGAGTTAAGGGTAAAGAAAGATCAAACCAAACACCAAGGATTTATAGTGGTTCGGCAACGAAGCTCACTCCTCGTTCCTACTCCACTCCTCGAGTACTCCTTACTCGAGAGTTCACTACACAACAAGCTCCTTATGGTGGAGAAAACCGTACACGTCGCTTAACCAATTTCCGACTCTAAGCTAAAAGTCGAGCCCTAATCGTAGCTAGGACCAATCTACACAACTATACTTAGTACATACACAACTTCCAAATAGACACAACTACTTGGATCTTCACAACTATTACACAACAACAAATGTATAAAATTTGATCTTCAAAGGATCTTTGGTGGTGGACTCAACACTTCACAATGATAGTGTTCTTCTCTTTGCACTTGAAGAGGAAGGGATGGATGAGATAGATTCACTTCTAAACAAGTAGTAATCAAACAAATGATCAAGGATTTGAGTGATTTAAGAAGTATGTTTGAATATGGAAATTTGTGTGCAAAAGAGGTGGATTGAAAATCTGAGAAAGGTCCACTATTTATAAGACAAAGGGCCAACGGCTATATCTGCCCGCGGTTCCTTATCTCAGCCGGCGGTACCTTATCGATAAGGAACCGCCGGACTAGACTCCGCTCCCTTTTTGTCCTTTAGTGGTGGAGGTCATATCTGATTATAAAATATCCAGAAAGGATATTCCAAATCAAAAGGGAATATGCCATTTTCAAATTTTCAAATATTTAATTTAATAAAACATTTCTTAAAAAGAAAGTTTAATTAAAAACTTGTCACACTAAATAAAAAGTGAGTATTAAAAAGATTAAATCACTTGATCACTTGATTAAGGTTAGTACTTGTTTATTCATACCTTAAGTGAAAATGGGTAAAATGAAAAATACTTGAACTCAAGAATTCGTTTTTTGTTGTTTTCGTAAATGCTTGTTTTTACATATTGTCGTAATCAAAACTAAGCGAGACCGAAAAATGCAAGTAACGTTTTTAGGCATTATTGCATTAACAAAATGTTTTAAATCACTTAACTAAGCTTAATAATCAAAAAGATTTCAAATAAGCACACTGAATAAGATGGAATAAGCAATAAGCTGTTTTGAAAAAGAAAAGTCAATTCGTTTTCTAGTCAAACCTAAAAGTCAAAGGCTCAAATGCTCCAGAATAGTCAAATGGGTCAAATAAGGAAGATTGATTACCAAAACAAAGTTGTTGCAAGTCTAGATAAGCTAATATAGCTTATTGATAAGCTGTTCACAAATTAACACTAGCAGTGGCTAGAAACAGTGGGAAAGGGTTCCCACTACTTGACTTTCTTGACCTTTTGTTTTTAGTGGACTTTTGTTAGAATTAATGCACAAAAAAGGCACCCGTATAACTAGTGGGTTACAAGGAGTCAATAACAAGCAACAAATCACAAAAACACCCAGCCAATTAGTACAGTTAATTCAAACAGTCACCAGACATTGCACATACATGGAAAATAAGCAGATTTGAAGAAATAAGTAGTTTAAGCAAGATTAAGCCAACCAAATTGAACCAAAAGCATACACAAGCTATAATAATCTTAAATAAGCATAAATAAACTTGTTTCACACACTGGTTCAAACATTTGATCGAGATTCAACCCTATGTGACTTAACTGATGAACAATGAAGAACACAAAATCCTTTTTGTTGATATACTTGACCACAAATCCAATTTCAAACCCTCAAATCTACTTATCAGCTTACACAAACTTTGTTTTTACACTTGTTAACCCTAAATAAGCATACACACTAAGTGTTTCCAAATTTTCAAGTCAAAAAAGTCAAGAACAAATTAGATATAGCACAATTTTAGATTTGATGTTCAAAGCACAAGATATGCAGATAAAAGCATAGAAACACCTCAATAACAGATAAATACCACAAACAAACCCTAACACCTACTCAAACTTACACAGACTTCAAACAAGCAGTAATCCCAAACACCCCTTTCACTTTTCAAATCAAAAATTTTAAAAAGCAAATGTGTATAACAGGTTTACCCAAGCTTAAACAAGCATCAATACAACATCACTATGAACTTAGAACCAATTAGCATGCACTAGAACACACCAAACAACAGCAGAATACAAAATCACTTATAACCACTTTTCAAACAGATATTTGGGAAAGAAAGCTCAAACCTCATTAATGTACATCCACACTCATGGATTTATAGCTTATGTGCCTAGCTAAACAAGGCGCAAGCTTCTAATAAGCTGCTAAGAACAACAAGGTTAGAAACAAACAGATTATATGAAAAATAATGAAAATGAACAAGATTCTTTCCAAGCTTGTTCCCCACTCCTTGAATCATCTCAAACCACAAGCTCACCACACCTTGATAATCTCCTTATCAGGGTGTTATGATCACTTATGATCCAAAAGTTCAAGTGTTTGAACTAAGACCTAGGAAAAAATTAGATTTTTGGAAACTTTTTGAAACACTTGCATAAAACTTAAACCAATCTTTGAAACTTCATAAACACAAACTCAAATCATTAAACAATAACAAGAAAGTAAATTGGGACTTGGAATTCGTCCCAAGATTCAAACTTTTTTCATTCACTTGAAAACAAGATTTATAGAACTTTGACCTAGGAAAACCCAGAACAAAAACTAATGTTGCATGCTAGAGGCTTTATATAGAGCCTTTACAATGATTCTAGAAAGCTGAAATAACTAAAACTCTAGTATGAACTTCTAGAATTTCCCTTTTAATTTTGAATTGTTGCTAACATGTGAAGTACTCTTGGCGTTTAGTGGATGATGCCAGTGGTGAGAATTGATCAAAAGGCTCCCAATGAGCTTAGGAATGAAGCTACATTGTGGTTCGTTGATTCCCTGCATACTTTGTCATTTTCCCCAAAAGTGTGTAGCAGGGCATAGTTCATGTGACTGCATGGGTGATGTGGCATGTACACTGTGAGTTGGGTTTTGGTCATTAGAACCTTAATCATAAAACTGGAGGTGATTATGGTCTAATTGTTGCTCAAACTAAAAACCCCAATTCATGTTCTTGAGATGAATAGTTTAGTTTGATCCGGTTTTGGGTTTAAAAAATGTGTTTAGCGCGTGTTTTAACTAACTAATATAATTAGTTTAAAAAAGGGGGAGTGGGATTGTGACGTGGTGGGATGGTGGGTTTGTTGGTTGTAAGGGGTGAGTGGGACACGTGGTGGGTTTTGGTTGGTCTAGATAAGAATGTTTGTCGCCCAGTTTTAGCCCCCAATTCTTTTCTTCCTTTCATTTCAGGTTTAAACAAGCACACATCCGGATCCCTTTGTAATGGAAGTTTTGTTTTTCATACTTTGGCCACCAAAACTTTCGCAAAGTAATTATAAGGGTATTTCTTATAATTTGATGATTCTTTAAGGGCTCTTTTTGACATATCTTCATTCTTCAAGGTCTTCACTTGTTTCTTTGTCTTCATGGAGGACTAAAAGTGACAAGTCTTCAAATTTGAGGGACCATTCTTGCCAATTCTTTGAAGTTGAGGGTCCTTTTTGTAAATTTGACAAACTTTAGGGACCAATCTTGTAACTATGAATATACAAGGGTTCAAAGTGTCAATTATTCAATAATGAAGGACCCTTCTTGCACAATCTTCAATTCTTCAAGGACTTTTCTTGGAAAATCAACTCTAGGGCCCGGTTCATTGTACGGTTTCTTTTCCCGTGTTCGTTTTTGCTTGTTTCTTGTGATCTTTTTTCATTTTCTCAATATTCGTACCTAAAATACATATTGAACAAACACAAGCATATATTTGGCACATTTTATGATATTTTAACCATTTTAATCCCGTTTCAGACGATGAGACTATGTATAAAAGCAGTCTCATCAGTGCTTAACTTGCGCGAAATTTAGGGCTGAACACAAAAGACCGTCTGGATTATTGGTGCAACCTGAGATTCCAGAAAGGAAGTGGGAGAAGATCGCTATGGATTTCGTGACGGGTATACAAAGAACTCCTAGTGGTTATGATATGATTTGGGTAATCGTGGATAGATTAACAAAATCTGCTTACTTTTTGCCTATGAAGAAGACAGATAATATGGAGAAGCTTACCAGCGTGTATGTGAAGGATATCGTTTGTCGAAATAGAGTACCTTTGTCGATTACTTCGGATCGCGACAGTAGATTTACTTCTGAGTTTTGGAGATCTCTTCAACGTGCGATGGGCACTGAGTTGAGTTTGAATATGGCTTATCATCCCGAGACTGATGGCCAGAGTGAGAGGACTATTTTGACGTTGGAAGACATGCTTCGGGCGTGTGTGATTGATTTTGGTGGAAGTTGGGAACATCATATGCCGTTAGTGGAATTCTCGTATAACAACAGTTATCACGCGAGTATTAAGGCAACACCATTTGAAGCGTTGTATGAACGAAAATGTAGGTCTCCAGTATGTTGGGGTGAAGTAGGGGAAAGTCAGTTGACTGGACCTGAGATGATTTTGGAGACTACTAAGAAGATTGTACAAATCAAGAACCGATTGCTTGCTGGAAGAAGCCGACAGAAGAGATACACCGATAATAGGAGGAAACCGTTGGAATTTGAGGTTGGAGACATGGTTAGGCTTAAGGTATCGCCATGGAAAGTTGTGATTCGTTTTGGGAAGAGAGAAAAGTTAAGTCCGAGGTTATTGTACCATTCAAGATCATTAAACGAATTAGACATGTTGCTTACAAGTTATATTTTCCAAATGAGCTTAGTGCTATTCATCACACGTTTCACGTGTCAAATCTGAAGAAGTGTTTGGCAAATAAGGATTTGGTAATTCCTTTGGATGAGATTCAGCTTGATGACAATTTTCATTTTGTGGAGGAACCAGTGGAGATTATGGATCGAGAAGTTAAGAGATTGAAGCATAGTAGAATTCTCATTGTGAAGGTACGATGGAATTCTAGACGTGGACCAGAATTCACGTGGGAACGTGAGGATTTATTTAAGGAAAAGTATCCTCATTTGTTCTAGTGGTACGAAATATGAGCATAAGAAGAGGTGAGCGCTGTTCGTAGCTCTCTTAAGGAGTGGAGGATGTGATACCTAGAACCCGAGGTCATTATTTAACCATAATTTACGTATATGTTTGAGAATTTTAAGAAATGTTTTTGGTAATATGTGACGGTTTAAGTTGAAACCAATGTTGGAGGTCATAATATTAACGTTTGACGATTTAAGAAGAACTGATAGCGACAACGATACCGACGGATGCCCAAAATTTATCTTTTATTATCGATTGATCGATATTAGAATATTTCGAAGTTTTTATTTTTATTTACGTGTTAAATCGAGTCGGAACCGTTTAACTTCATTTTATGTTCGTTTGAACCATTTAAAAGTATTTTTAGGTAGCTGGGACGAATCCCGACTCTCACAAAATTTCAAAACCGACTAGTAGGCTATATTCCCGCTCTTTAAATAGTTGTTTGATAATAAGGCAAAAAGATAGCTAATTTGGCAAGATTTACCCACCCATTTTTATAAAAACAACCACAAACACACACACTCTCATTTTCAACATTCAAAAATTTCAATCTCTCTCTCCCTCTCTCTTTAGTCGTCGCCACCACCACCACTATAACACCACCACCACTTGATTTTCTTGGTTTTCTGAAGAAACCAATTGAAGTACCATCTTCTAAATCATCTTGTGAGTGTTTTAATCAATTAAAAACTCACATGAAACATCTTTAATTTTTCAAAAATTATTGTTCATAATTAAATGGGTTTTGATATAATTTTCTTGAATGCATGTTCTTGAAATGTGTTTATAAACATAGGCTATTAATCAAAAAGCTTGGAAAACAATTTTTTTGGGTGTTTGGTTCAATAAAACCCACATCCAAAGGGGGTTTTTTTTGGTTTGATGATTTTGATTCATTTAGTTAATGGGTTTATGTTTATAATAATGTTTTCATCCTTTTAAAATTAATTAAACATATGGAATGAATGATTTTTGAAATGGGATTTTATTAAAAGTTGTTCATACAATTTATTAGGTGTAATAGGATTAGTTTAGTATGATTTAATGATGATATTAGGGGTTTAGGAGTTGATGAAATTGGCTGAAAAGGAGTGTAGATGTGATTTTGAAAGAGGCAATTTAGACCAGATTGTTTAGGGAAAATTTTCATGGTCTTAAGTCTAAGTCCAGGTTATCATTATAGGATATAGTTGTAGAGCTTCTTTCAGCCTTCATTTAGTATAAAGTAGAGCTTTTAACTCCAAACGAGTCAAAAGTTACGTAGATTTGAATATTCGTGTACCGGGAGGCGAGTATCTTTGAACCGAAATTGTGTTCGATATTAGGTCAAATCTCGGGGACTATAAGTGTAGCTTTAAAAATGATTGAGGGCTGTTCTTTAGCTCTAAAACTGGAGTTGTGAGTCTATTTTCAAACTTATGATTCGGATTTACATATGGTATTGGTTAAGTGAGTCAAAATGATTTTACAACATAAGGGTACTAATCTGCCCGGATTTTCAAGGTTTGAAATGTGTTGGACAGCGAGACCTAAAAGTAAAATCTTTTTATGAAAATTTTATGAGCTTTCTACATTATGTAAGTGGGGTCTACAACGAGTTTCGTAAAATTTTGTGGTGTTTAAGTATGTGAATTCATTCCGTATATTTGGTATGTACCGACATAATTTTTTTGAAGGTGTTTGTTCTAATAGGATAGAAAATGTACGCGTCTAGTAAATATCACTTGCTTGGATTTTTGGCATGAGTTTATATAAGTTTTGAGTGACTTTAATTATTTATATTCAGTACCTGATGGTACTTGAATGTGTTGATTCCTTTCGTGTTTGGTTGTTACGAGTTGTCTTTGATTTCCCGGGGCATCCTCATCGTCGGTGAGTGTCTTCGTCTACGTCTTCGCTACTAATACTGCCACTACTACATAAGGTGAGTCTATAACCTCGCTTTCTACTGTTTTTTAAATGATTTTTACCCACGAGGGGGATACATACTATTTAAATAAAAAGGAACATGAGTCGTGAATGATTATTAGACCCGAATGATGCCTTAAATTATGTTAAGTAGCTAGTTGCTAAAAGGCCCTAAATTCATGAACCGTTAACTATTGTTTAATCCTTGTTTGGAGTGGAAATAGCCGCTTGAACAATTGATAGTACAATTGGGTTGACGACCCTATCCTAGACGAGAGCTAGTACGTTGAGTACCCTCTGCGTATGGATAACTTGTGTTAAGAAAAAGGTATAATTTGCAACGAATACCTAAGAGGGGCAATGACTTTACTTAAATCATGTCGGCATTTGGCGCGGGTGGTTAGTTTATAGGGTTAGTGTCATGAGCTTAAACATAATTAATTAGATTATGCTATAACGAGAAAGGCCAGAATAATAGTTTGTAATGATCAATATTCTATTGAATAATCGTGAATGATTTTTATACTTACGTTCAGTTGTGATTTATAAACCTATAGATCTCGCTCAACATTATTTGTTGACGATTTTAAGCATGTATTTCAGGTAATCGAGGCTGAAGTGGTGGAGCATGCTATGGATGTTGTTGTGGCTTTGGGCAGTCTAATGTTGTTTTCCTCCCTTTTCTTAAACGCTACCCTGTTATGTTAAAACAAAATGGTTGGTTTTATGTGGTTGAGATTCATGGGGACCTAAACGCTACCCTGTTATGATTTTTAAGGTTGGAAACAATTAGACATGTTGTTGTAATTTAACTTTGTTTAATATTTCATATAATTAAACATCTCTTTTTTAGTCGTTCGATATGGCTTGTGTGATGATACTTTGACTAGCACCTAAATATGGTACTCTGCTGCGTGGTGAATTTGGGGGTGTTAGACATTGGTATCAGAGGCACAAGTTAAGAGAACTAGGTCGATTTTGAAAAATTCCTAAACTATAACTTTTGGTGTCGTAAATATTTTCTTTCCCAAAGCACGCAACTATCCGGCATGGCTCCGGTAAGATTTCTTTCATTGTTTTAAAGTTAGATGTATCCCTTTAAAACTGAAATGATTTCCTGAGTATTTATTAAGTAAATACTATGGTATTATTTTGAGATATCGTGAATGTACATCGAGTACTTGACATCGTAATTTTTGCATTGCATTTGCATGGCTATCATTTTGTTGCATATTGACATACGTACTACATTTGTATTAATGTGCATGCATGTATATATAATTTTTGAATAATGACCTTATACACCCTCGAACTTTCTGTATTTGTAGAAATGGCCGAAGTATTACCGAATGGAAATAGAGACGAGTATGTTGTGGGAGTTGAGGACGGAGTTAATGACCCTAACCGCAAGGTGACAATGATGGGATTGAACCGGAAGGAGAAATGAACGAGGTTGCGAGGAATGGAGATGATAGTGATGTGGATAATTTTAGTGGGAGTGACGATAGAGATGAGGAACCAGAAGAGGATCCCATAAATGATGGAATTCCTGTGAATACTGTTGGTCAGATTGAGCCGGATGTGGTGCAGCCTAATAGATCACCAAGAGGACCTGATGTGCCACCGACTGGTCGATATGATCAGCGACATGTTCGTTATGCGATGCCCACATGTGAAACTTATTTGAGTGGATTACCAGGAGTTGCTCGTGACAGTGATGACATTCATGCAGAATCCAGTGCTGCAGCTAGTGCACGTTCTCTCCAAGAGAACATTGCAAGGGTTTATTGTCCTGGACCGAGGCCTTATAGTAACACTTATCATTTTGTGAGAAAGTATGACAGATTGATGTATGTAAGGTACGTGGTGGAAACAAGGGTGATTAAGCGATTTGAGAAGAATGAGAAAGCATTTCAAAGGTTTTATTATGGTTGGATGTGGACTAATTATGCTGGAGACTATGAAAGAGCGGAGTTGGATAAGTTGAAGATGATTGTGGTGAAACTGGGTGCTGAGTTTGAGGAGATCAAGGAAGATAGTATTAGGTATGATCGTCTTTGAAGTTTGGAAGCACGTGTGAGACCTTTCTTGATGGATGCATGGAAATTCAGGAGTGACCCTAAGTATGTGGACACGCATTTCATGTTTGAACCGCCAGAGGTGGGCGAGTACTATTCTTTTGAGGACAAAGTTGTATTTGGCCAAGCGTATGATTCCATCGGGTGAAGGATCGACATCAAAGGGAAAAAGGAAGGTGGATGAGGGATCTACTTCCAAAGCCAAGAGAAAGATGGATGATAGTGATGAAGCCCGAGGAGGACAGTGATGATGAGGACGAGCTGCCATCCAAGAAGTAATGTGGATCACTACGTAATTAGTTATTAGTATTTCATTTTATTTTCTCATTGTAATCGAACTTATTTAGACTTCTGTACTATGGTATTGTGATGGAACTTGATGACTTTAAGTTTTATTGGTGGATGATTCTAGTGACATGACTTGTCACAATTTTGTTGATTTATCAATGCAATCTACATTTACCTCTCATGATCTATGACATGTCTTAATTAGCTCTTTTGTGATTTGGTAGATGAATACTTGTAGCCTTTGTTGATTGTGCTTGTTGTATTTATATTATGTCTTGATAAAGTAATCCTTCTTGATCTTGATGTGTATACTTACTATGTTTTCTTTTATTGTAATGTTAGAATCATGCCTCCAAAGTTAACTGTTGCTCGTGTGAATAGCATGATTGAAGAAGCGATCGCAAATGCGCTTGAGGAGGATCGTGTAGCTAGAGGTCAAGGCCAAGGTGGAAATGATGGTGGACCACAATTCCTAATGGAATGTTCTTATGCCAGTTTTATAAAGTGTGGGCCTACACAGTTCCGTGGTACTGGAGGAGCTTTGGAACTTCGTCGTTGAGTGGAGAAAATAGAAAGTACGTTTGAAATCAGTGGGTGATCTGAGGCAAACAAGGTGAAGTTTGCGGCTGCTACTTTTCTTGATGATGCGTTGAGTTGGTGGAACAACCATGTGTCTACCGTTGGGCTTGTAGTGGCTAATGGAAGGACTTGGGCTGCTACGAAGGAGTTGTTGACTAAGAAGTTTTGTCCCGAAGAAGAATTGGTTCAATTAGAAGATAAATTGAGGCATTTTGTGTTTAGAAACAATGACATCACTACTTATACCAGGAGATTCAATGAGTTGAGCTTGTTGTGCCCCGATGCTTTTGCGGATGACCGCAAGGAAATAAAGTAGTATATCAAGGGATTTTCAAGCAATATCAAGGGTGAGACTACTTCGTCAAAGCCAAGATTTTTGATGAAGTTGTCCAGATAGCTCACGCTCTAATGGACGTTAAGGTGCAAGATAAGAAAGATAGTGTGGCTGAAGGAAACAAGAGAAAGTAGGAGTCTGCTCAATCCAATCAATCGTAAGGTCAGAATCGTGGGGGTTATCGTAATAACACTCAGGGGTCGAACCGAAATCAGCAATTTAACCAAAGAAGGAATGATGGGATGCGAGCTGCCACTGTGCTTAGAGGAAACAAGGTCAATCCCAAATGTGGCCGTTGTAGTTTGTATCATGTAGGGAACTGCCCTCCCGCTTATAACGAATGTGGAAAGGCTAGGCATAAAGCTATAGAGTGTCGGACGAGAGGTGTGGCTATGGGAGCAAATGCCATGAGATTTATGGTTTGCTTTGTTTGTGGTGAGAGAGGAAACAAACAAGGTAATTGTCCAAAGGCTGGGAATAGAAATGGAGGAAACGCTGCTGCTCCAGCTTATGTGGTGAGGACTGCAGACATGCTTCAAGGTCCGAACGTGGTAACCGGTACGTTATTACTTGATCCTTGGTATGCTAGCGTATTGTTTGATTCTGTATCGGATAGAAGCTTTGTAGATGTAAAATTCAGTCGCCTTATCAATAGAGAACCAGTAATGTTAACAACTAACTATAATGTGGAATTAGCCGATGGAAAGATTGTTAGCACTAATTCTATACTAAAAGGGAGTTCCTTGAAGTTAGGGAATTATGTTTTTTATATTGATTTGATGCCTATAGAGCTAGGATAGTTTCAGGTGATCATTGGGATAGATTGGTTAGTTTTGCATGGTGCGGTGATTGTTTGTGGTGAGAAGTTAGTTCAGATTCTGTTGAGAAACAAGGTGTTGATAGTGAAGGGTGACGAATGCACATCTCGTTTAAGAGTAATATCTTTCTTGAAGGTGATGAGGTACATGGAGGAAGGGTGTGATGTATTTTTGGCTCAAATTTCTAGTGACGGTGATGTAGAGACGAAGTTAGAAGATGTGTCAGTGATTCGAGAGTACCCTGAAGTTTTTCTTGAAGAGTTGTCGGGATTGCCGCCATCTCGTGAAGTATAATTTCATACCGATTTGGTGCCTAGAGCTACACCAGTTGCTCGTGCGCCTTATCGTTTGACACCGTCAGAATTAAAGGAGTTATTCGACCAATTGAAGGAATTGATGAATAAGGGGTTTGTTAGACCGAGGTCATCACTTTGGGGAGCGCCTGTGTTGTTTCTGAAGAAGAAGGATTGATCGTTCAAAATGTGTATCGACTATAGGGACCTTAACAAATAGACAGTCAAGAATCGGTATCCATTATCGAGGATTGATGACTTATTTGATCAGTTGCAAGGTTCCAGTGTGTACTCGAATATCAATTTAAGATCGGGATTTCACCAACTGCGAGTTAGAGAGGAAGATATTCCTATAACAGCTTTCCATACTCGATATGGGCATTTTGAGTTTCAAGTAATTCCATTTGGTTTGACGAATGCGCTTGCTGTGTTTGTGGATTTGATGAACCGTATGTGCAAGCCGTATTTGGATAAGTTTGTCATTGTATTTATTGAAGATATCCTTATTTATTCCAAGAGCAAGGAAGAGCATGAAAAGCATTTGAGGACAATTTTTGAATTGTGGAAGAATGAGAAGTTACGGAAAATTCTCCAAGTGTGAATTTTGGTTAGAATCAGTGCAATTTCTTGGGCATGTGACTGACAACAAAGGTGTTCATATGTTCCGCACTCATACGCCTAAGTTTGTAAGTTTCAGGACTAGATGAGGAAGCCGCTTTCAAAACACTTAAGGATAAGTTATGTTTTTCTCCAATTTTGCATTGCCAGAAGGAATTGAAGACTTTATGGTTTATTGTGATGTGTCTCACAAGGGTTATGGAGCTGTATTAATGCAACGTGAGAAGGTGATTGCTTAAGCGTCAAGGCAACTGAGGAAGCATGAGGAGAACTACACTACACATGATTTGGAACTTGGTGCTGTAGTTTTTGCATTGAAGTTATGGAGACACTACTTGTATGGAACCAAGTGTGTTGTGTTCACGGATCACAAGAGTTTGCAGCATATTTTGGATCAAAAGGAGTTGAATATGAGACAAAGGAGATGGGTTGAGTTATTGAGTGATTATGACTGCGAGATTCGCTACCATCCTGGTAAGGCGAATGTAGTAGCTGATGCACTTAGTAGGAAGGAAACATAAAAGCCTCTTAAAGTTAGAGCTTTGTTGATGACGGAGAGTGTTGATTTGACTAGAATGATATTGAAAGCTCAAGAAAATGGGTTGATGAGGGAGAATGTCAAATCAGAGAATTTGGGAAGAATGATGAATCCGCTTTTGGCTGTGAAGTCGGATGGACTGAGGTATTTCGAGAATCGAATTTAGTTACCGTTATGTTTACCTGAGGAAGGAGTACCTGGAGTGCGAGAGGTGGTTATGAATGAGTCTCATAAGACAGAGTATACGATAAATCCTGGATCAGATAAGATGTATCCTGATATTAAGAAGGTGTATTGGTGGTCGAATATGAAGGAATACATTGCTCGATACGTTAGTAAGTGCTTGACTTGCGCGAAAGTAAGGCTGAACACAAAAGACCGTCTAGATTATTGGTACAACCTGATATTCTAGAATGGAAGTGGGAGAAGATCGCTATTGATTTCGTGACGGGTTTACCAAGAACTCCTAGTGGTTATTATATGATTTGGGTAATCGTGGATAGATTGACAAAATCTTCTCACTTTTTGCCTATTAAGAAGACAGATAATATGGAGAAGCTTACCAGCGTGTATGTGAAGGAGATCATTTTTCGACATAGAGTACCTTTGTCGATTATTTCGGATCGCGACAGTAGAATTACTTCTGAGTTTTGGAGATCTCTTCAACGTACCATGGGCACTGAGTTGAGTTTGAGTACGGCTTATCATCCCGAGACTGATGACCAATGTGATAGGACTATTCAGACGTTTGAAGACATGCTTCGGGCATGTGTGATTGATTTTGGTGGAAGTTGGGAACGTCGTCTGCCTTTAGTGGGATTCTCGTATAACAACAGTTATCAAGCGAGTATTAAGGCAGCACCATTTGAAGCGTTGTATGGACGGAAATGTAGGTCTCCAGTGTGTTGGAGTGACGTAGGGGAAAGTCAGTTGACTGGACCTGAGATGATTTTGGAGACTACTGAGAAGATTTTGCAAATCAATAACTGATTGCTTGATGCAAGAAGCCGACAGAAGAGTTACGCCGATAATAGGAGGAAACCGTTGGAATTCGAGGATGGGGACATAGTTATGCTTAAGGTATCGCCATGGAAAGGTGTGATTCGTTTTGGGAAGAGAGGAAAGTTGAGTCCTAGGTATATTGGACCATTAAAGATCATTAAACGAATTGGACCTGTTTCTTACAAGTTAGATTTGCCGAATGGTCTTAGTGCTATTCATAACACGTTTCACGTGTCAAATCTGAAGAAGTGTTTGGCAGATAAGGATTTGGTAATTCCTTTGGATGAGATTCAGCTTGATGATAAATTACATTTTATGGAGGAACCAGTGGAGATTATGAATCGAGAAGTTAAGAGATTGAAACATAGTAGAATTCCCATTGTGAAGGTACGATGGAATTCTAGACGTGGACCAGAATTCACATGGGAACGTGAGGATTTATTTAAGGAAAAGTATCCTGATTTGTTCTAGTGGTACGAAATATGAGTATAAGAAGAGGCGAGCGCTGTTCGTAGCTCTCTTAAGGAGGAGAGGATGTGATACCCAGAACCCGAGGTCATTATTTAACCCTAACTTACGTATATTTTTGAAACTTTTAAGAAATTCTGTTGGTAATATGTTTGATGGTTTAAGTTGAAACCAATGTTGGAGGTCATAATTTTAACGTTTGACGATTTAAAAAGAACCGATAACGACTACGGTACCGACGGATGCCCAAAATTTATCTTTTATTATCGAGTGATCGATATTTGAATTTTTCGAAGTTTTTATTTTTGTTTACGTGTTAAGTCGAGTCGGAACCATTTCACTTTATTTTGTGTGCGTATTTAAAAATGATTTTTAGGTAGCCGGGACGAATCCTAACTCCCGCAACATTTCAAAACCGACTAGTAGGCTATATTCTCGCTCTTTAAATAGTTGTTTGATAATTAGGCCAAAAGATTGCTAATTTGGATGGTTTACCCTCCAATTTTTATAAAAACAACCACAAACACACACACTCTCATTTTCAACATTCAAAAATTTCAATCTCTCTATCCCTCTCTCTTTAGCTGTCGCCACCACCACCACAATAACACCACCACTACTTGATTTTCTTGGGTTTTTTAAGAAACCAGTTAAAGTCCCATCTTTTAAATCATCTTGTGAGTGTTTTAATACATTAAAAACACACATGCAACATCTTTAATTTTTCAAAAATTATTGTTCATAATTAAATGGGTTTTGATCTAGTTTTCTTGAATGCGTGTTCTTGAAATGTGTTTATAAACATAGGGTATTAATTAAAAAGCTTGGAAAACAATTTTTTTGCGTGTTTGGTTCATTAAAACATACGACCAAAGGGGGGGGGGGGGTTTTGTTTGGTTTGATGATTTTGATTCATTTAGTTAATGGGTTTATGTTTATGATAATGTTTTCATCCTTGTAAAATTAATTAAACATATAGAATGAATGATTTTTGAAATGGATTTTTATTAAAGGTTGTTCATACAAGTGATTAGGTGTAATAGGATTAGTTTAGGATGATTGAATGATGATATTAGGGGTTTAGGAGTTGATGAAATTGATTGAAAAGGAGTGTAGATGTGATTTTGAAAGAGGCATTTCAGACCAGATTGTTTAGGGTAAATTTTCATGGTCTTAAATCTAAGTCCAGGTTACCATTATTGGATATAGTTTTAGAGCTTCTTTCAACCTTCGTTTTGGTATAAGATAGAGCTTTTAACACCAAACGAGTCAAAAGTTAGGTAGATTTAAATATTCATGTACCGGGAGGCGAGTATCGATGCAATCCGAAATTGTGTTCGATATTAGGTCAAATATCAGGGACTATAAGTGGAGCTTTAGAAATGATTGAGGGCTGTTCTTTAGCTCTAACAAAACTGATGCCAAATTTGTCACACATAACCGGGTTATGGTCACTCGTTTTTGCACAAAATGCCACCAACTCACAGAGACACCATAGAAACCCTATGGTGGCGCGATTTTTAGTCACAAACGGCCCAAAAAATCGTGTGTGATGAAAGACATATAGTCACGCATTTCAAGTGTGACGTATAGCATTTTTTGTACTAGTGTAATCTAGGTTTGTGTAAGACCAAGTTGTGGGTTGTGTGACCAAGCTATTTATCTATGAAATATATCTGATATAGCTCAGACCTTATCGATCCCAGGTGACTTCATAGCCTCACTAGGCCTGATTATTAACTAATTTGAAAACTCGTGAGGGGGATATATGCTAAACTAGAATACAAGTATTTTGTATGCTGCCTAACATGATTATTGATACTACGTTTACTAATTGCCATTAAGTCCCTTTTCAATCGTGGTCGTTAATCATTCTAGAAATGAGTGCGAATATTGTGAATAGTACTATTTGGGGATTGACATCCCCTATTTGGCAAGTCGCACTTGCTGGAATGCTGATGGTTTCTACCTAGGCTAAACAGATACAACTTATTTTGCAAACTCAAGAGTCCGGCAAACTACCTGCATGAGGGAATTTTGTTGGTTTTCTGTTTATATCAAGTAGCGGTGCATGAGCTAGTGCAATAAGAAATTGATTATTTTATGTGAGCGAATAACAACGTAGCTCAGGAAAAAGGATCTTGTATTCAAAATGATTTCAAACCTATGAATTCACTCAACCATTGTGGTGATTTTAAGCATATATCTCAGGTATTAAATATTGTTAAGCTTGGAGCAACATGAGTATGGCATGAAGAGGCACAAGCTTGAAATTATTATTTTAGATTTTGGGAACCTCGTATTGGAAAACTCTGGTTTTTAAATGATATATAAAGAGAGTTGATTTAATCACTCGTTTTAGTTATTTTCTATCATTATGACTTGTGTTCTATGAACTAATACCCCAATTTAATGTTCTGCTGCGTTAAGGTAAAATGGGGTGTTACATATTGGTATCGGAGCCATGGTTATGAAGAACAAGAATTAAAATCTTGACTATAACTAATTTTCCTAATAATTTCAAGAAAGTCCTTCATACCTAAAGCCAGTGCTGCTAAAAGAATGATGTTAAAGTAACATTATCTTAAGTGCTGCTACTCTCCAGAATTATGTGTAAGTTTAAAATAATGCATAAGTGATATTATGTTTGAGATATTATGTTTCGATATAAGTAATACTATGGTTATTATGGTTAACTATTAATGATATTATAAATAAGATAGGATTTATCGACGTCTCTAGAAATAGGTATTCCAATCTTCCTCTTATTATCATCTTATCGTATTCTCAAGATGAGCGTTCTGCAAGTATTCCTAAATATGTTTCCAATCTTTCGATGAATAATCCTTATTATACTTCATAAAATACATCCAAATATAAGAAAATCCCAAAATCCGTTTTACCCTTTGATAACGACCCCTATATGCATGTTATACGAGCATATAATGAATAAATAGTATAAATAGGAACATTTAGCTTCATTTTCATATCATCCTTTCCTTACCTAAAACACATACATTCTAGAGCCACCATTGAAGCCCTAAGAAGTCCCTAAGATCAGTAGAAAGCTTTGGAAGAAGTTCTAAGAGAAGTTAGAAAGAGATTTTGAAGAAGAGATGAAGTCATTAGACTAAAAGTTGTAAATATTTTCAACTTTATGTCTTTACCTTTATATTAACAGTGAAGCTTGTCCTCTAAGTATAAACAGACAAGTTGTTAATAAATAAAAGTTGTGTTTCTCATCAAATCTTATTAATCTATACTTATTTCTGTGAACATAAATAATTATGAATGAAATTGCGTTAATTCTGGGAAAAGCATATGCTAGATAAAGTATATATTTTTGGAATTTCGGTTATCTTCTATGATAATATGAATTATCAATCGAATATAACCCACAAGTTTAAGAAATACTGAGGAAACTTCCCAAGTTTTCTAGAAGTTATTATATTCTCGGCTTTTGTCTTTCAGAAGAGATTCTTTTATTCCGACGTAAAAGATATAAGGCAAGCTTCTTTGTACCTACCATTCATTAGCTTGTATAAGACGAGTTGTTAAATTTTCCGTTATATTCCTCCATTCCATATCATGGAAAAATGTGATATGCGGAAGCGGTGAAGCTCGGGGGCTGTTACTTCATTGTATCATAGTTCAAGGTATAAGAGAACGACTCTAAATGAGACGTTTTATAAAAATACCTCGTTGAATTTAAATTAAAAGCATCACAGTACAAAAGGTCTCCGTTTCAAAAGATAGTGCAGCGGAATGTAAAATTTTAAACATCAACGAGATAATAGTTCAAAAAAATAAGTAAATAAATGTCCGAAGATAGCCAAGAAATGCATGCGGACTCCAAGTACTTCACACAGCAGATACAACTCATCATCAATTACCTGAGATAAATGCTAAATTGGGTCAACATAAAGTTGGTGAGAATATAGGTTTCAAGTAAAAATTCATAGTAAATCGATTTCAGATTTCATTTCATGTACACATGCAACTATAGGAGGTATAGTGCCAAGTGTAGGATAAATTGGGTGTTCACAATATTTATGATAGCTAAGCTCGTGACATCGAAACTAATGATCCAGTACATACAATAGATTGTATATATAAATTTTTCCCCAATAGAGTACCTAGCCAAGATAACTCCGTTCACACAAATGGTATACACACGTCCGGCGTCAGAATGCCCGAGTGGAGGTTGTCAACCCTCAATAGATCTATCCATATCATAAGAGCTTACTCCAGCACAGTAATTAACGATTCACGATAGTGGAGACTATGGCTAAAGCAACTTAAGCTATCTCATAAACAGTGTTCGCAAAGCGTTCACAGAAATCAAGTTTTACTTGCGTCCATGATACTACGGTTTTGTATGGGTTCAAGATTTAATCTCGGAATCTTCTCGAATTGATCACAGCTCAAACCATGATAAAAAGTATTAATTTGATGCACTTTGGTAAAACCATGTTGTGGGCACTTTCTTTAAAGATCTTTAAAACGGTCCCAAGATTCACTAAACGACTCATCGTACTTTTGTTCAAAATTAATGATTTCATTCCGCAAAGCGGTAGTACGAGAGGGTGGGAAAAAGTAGTTGATAAATTTTATCTCCAAATCCGTCCACGTCAGAATACTTTGTGGCGGTTCCTTTGCAAGCCAATGCCGGGCTTGTCCCTCTAAGGAGAAAGGAAAAAGTTGTAATCGGATTACCTCTTGTGGAACACCATTGAATTTGACCGTATTCGTGAGTTGCAAGAATCTCTTGATGTGGTCATGAGGATCATCAATGGTACGCCCCAAGAATGGTTGAGCAGAGACCATCTGGATAAAGCCGGATTTGAGCTCAAAGTTGTTGGCTGCAATCGTGGGTATGACAATTGGATCATTGTTGCCATCTACATGTGCTTGCAGAAGTTCAATCATCGGGCGATTGTCCGGTAGAGGATCATTGTTGTTGTTATTATTGTTGTTGAGAGGTGGATTGTTATTGTTGTTATTGTTTTGAGGTGGGTTATTGTTGTTGTTTTGTACACCGGCCATGTCTAAGTCTTCGAGAGGCTCGGGCTCTTGATAAGACGTTGATCGTGTACGCATGCACCTGCAAAAGAACTAACAAAGCAAGCAAGAAATATTTTTGGTTTTTATGGTTTTTAATTTTTTTGTATTTTTGAAAATTTTATATTTTTTAGGGTTTTTTGAAAGTTTTTATGAAAAAGGTAACGTTCACGGCGAACGGATCCCAAAATCCAAGTTCTCACAAAAAACTGTTGATCTTAACGAGAAGAGCCGGCAGCGGCGCCATTTGATACTACGGTTTTGTATGGGTTCAAGATTTAATCTCGGAATCTTCTCGAATTGATCACAGCTCAAAGTGGAATGATTGTTCTTGGTGACAAAAAGGGGGTTTGGTTTTCTATTCTATTAAAAAGATAAATGAATCAAGTAAATAAAGATTTAAACCAAAAACCGTTAATGAAATCAAACTTGAATTTAAATTAAACAATTGAATGATTAAACAGTAAAATAACCTTACTGAAGAAATGGTGCTATTCGGAATATTGATCATGCGGAATAACTGGTGCTACTCGGAATATAAGGCTTACTCGGAATAATGGTTCCATGCGGAATAAATTGTTATACGGAATAAGTCTGCTACTCGGAATAATTAAACTATTCGGAATAAAGAAGCTATGCGGAATAAATTGCTATGCGGAATAAAAAAGGCTATCCGGAATAATAAGGCTATGCGGAATAAAAAAGCTATGCGGAATAATTATGCTATCCGGAATAAAGAAGCTATGCGGAATAATAAGACTATTCGGAATAACTGAGCTACTCGAAATAAATTGCTATGCGGAATAAAAAAAGCTATGCGGAATAATTAAGGCTATGAGGAATAAAAAGCTATTAGGAATAAATAGGCTATTCGGAATGTTTTACTACTCGGAATAATGAACCTATCCGGAATAAATAGATATTCCGAATAAGGGACAAGGTAGGCAGACTATCCGGAATACCTGGACGAAGAACAGTTAACAGAAACAGCGAGAAAACAGGGGAACACGATTTAATAAAAAATCCACCAAGGTTTTAACCAAATCTTAAACAAAACTAATCACAAATCATCTACTAGGCATAAACAACAAATCCCAATCATAAAAACACAAAACCCACCAACTTTTGAAGATCAAAATCAACCAAACAAGAACTTTAAAACTTTGAATAAAAAGAGAAGATGAACAAGATGAAATGGAAAGATTATATTGATGATTAAGGTTTAAACAATCAAAAGAAAGGATTAAAACTACAAGATTTGTGAACAAACAAGAATCAAAATCACCAAACACCCTAATGGTGTTGGTGATACCTACGAACAAGAGAGAAAAGAAAAGGGAAAACAAAAACTGGCTAAAAAGTGTGAGGGGATCTCCTTATATAGGTCTTCCAATTGGTTGGTGAGTGGGCTTTCTCCCTTTCTTCTTGTCTTCTCGTCTTTTCAGAAAAGTTGACGTTTTCGATTCTGATTCGGGATTTGTCGATGATTAAATTCAACTCGTCTTTTAATTTCTTCGTTTAATAGACTTGAGTTTCTTCGACATATGTAAATCTTCCATCTTTGGTCCTTTTCTTCGATAAATCTTCAAACAGGCCCATTGACTTCAAATGTTTTGCATCTCTTGGACAATAGACTTCGTCTTGAGTCTTTTTCCTTGATAAAACCCGTGCAATCCCATGTTTTCTTTAATATTCATCCGGTTGACTCTGAAAACACAATAAACACAAAAACCACGTATAATTCCAAACAATGATATTAAACACGCGTTTTGGTCTTGTTTTAGTAAGAAATAAGTGGTAAAAGGATGGGTGTTTTCACACCTATCAAATCCCCTACACTTAACCATTGCCATGCCCTCATGCAATGCTTAGTGATAAAGCAATTTTACACTTTTCTCATAATCAATCAACCTTGGCCTTATTAACATTCTACTAAACAAAAATTAAAGTACTAAGAGAAATTAAAACTTTTAAAGTAATCAAAAGGATAGAAAACCATTTTCACTTGAAAATAGCTATATGGAAATAACTTGCAAAGAGATCAAGGACTTACATTAGGGCTTCGGTGCTGCGAAGATTTATCACCCTCAAGTTTCACGTTCCCCAAACTAAGCTTAAAAACGAGATCATTGTTATTATAAGTTAGCAAATCAAACACTTACACACATGGCTTAATTATATGCTTAAACTCCCTTATTCCTAGGTGTATCTCTTATATTTTATTTTTGTCTTAGAATGATCATGAAGATGCATTTTTGGACTTATTGTGATAGTTTATTTAGGCTGAAAGCAAAGTAGGACGATTTGATCAATAGTTAGCTAAAGGACAAAATCTCTTAAAACTGTTTCTCGGGATATCAAAAAGTTCATATCTTGGCATAACTCGGTTCACGATTTGAGACCTTTCTCGGGCCGATATTTGGCATGAACTTCATACTTCATATCTTCAGAGACGTTCATGAGATAATGGTCTTCTCTTCGTTAATAGAGTTTCTTCACTTGGAGACTTTTGAGGGTTACTCCAACTTTGTTGACCACGACTTCATCATTATTTCTTCAATCTTTAATTGGGATTTTGAGATACAACGATCCGCCTCCTTTTTGGACTTGGGTCTATTTATCCTCATACCTTGTTAGGGTCTTTTCGGATAGACTTCTCCATGATCTTTATGGGAGTTGATTGCTTTTCGTCGTGAGTCTTGATCCTTCATATTGATTTTGGGAATAATGCTTTTCACATCACTTTGGATCTTTAGCAATAAGATTGAATCCTCATGCCTTGTTAGGGCCTTTTCGGACTCGCCAATCTTCGCGTCCTGCTTCATAAGTTATGCCTTGGCTATGAACTCTTATCATTACCGAGCAACTTTTAAACGATCTTGGGCTAGAAGCTAAGTAACTTTTCAAATCGTACGACCTTACTTATTGCAGATAAATTATTAGCAAGTGATGGGAGAATAGGCAGATAATTACACCAAATGAGCTTGCGCAAGAATACCGACTTATAATTGACTCTATCATTTCTCGTTCTCCACAATTTAAAATCTCAAGTAATGAGACTCGTGGATGCTTAGCCTAATAAACCAATTAAGGTCTACATGGTTAAGGATACTAGCTAGAATAAACTTGGATAAGTCTATTCGGGTTGAGTCAAAATAATCGCAACGGGCCTAATATGTCAAAGATTTCTAAACTAGCTACACCACTTTTATTAATATTTTTGACTTTATTGCGGGATATATACATATGAAAGCAACGATAAAAATTTAAAAATTATGACTACATGGCCAAAGTTAATTAAAAATTTGAAAAATGTTGAAAAAGATGATTTTCCAGTTAAATGAAGGCATTTTTATGGAAAAGTCCACTTAAAAATTCGATAGAAGTCCCCCCTACACTTAAGATAAACATTGTCCTCAATGTTGAAGCATGTGGGAAAAGTCTCCCCTACACTTATGACATTGTGCACGTTGGTTAACTCAAGTTAAGGAAGAGACGACTAACGTGATCAATTTCAAATGTGAGTATGAAGAAAATTGAATCACTATAGTTGAGAGATAGAACCGGATTTCGGATAACACGGGAGCACGGTTCTTCAAAGGTTCCAAAAGTGCATTCATCCCTGTAATCACATCACCACACAAACAAAAACAACCTATAGAGGTCCCCCCCCACACTTAGGAGGTTAAAATGGAAAAGGATAGATACTCGGGCTGCCTCCCGAGGAGCGCTTGTTTTTTATAACCGAGTCACGAGCCTGACTCAACCCAAAATTAGTTCATGGGAAATGTAGTGAGGGATGCTATCATCTCGTGAGAGATGTCCTCACCAAAGTAAAACTTCACTCGTTGGCCATTCACCTTAAAATTGGGTCCATTAGGTTGAGCGAGCTCGAGAGTACCATATGGAAAAATTTGGGCAATGGTGAATGAGCCGGACCAACGAGATTTCAGCTTGCCCGAAAAGATTTTCAACCGAGAGTTAAAGAGCAAAACTTTGTCTCCAACTTGGAACTCTCGGTTTTTAATCTTAGAGTCGTGAATGAGCTTAGTCTTTTCCTTATAGATCAAAGAATTTTCATAAGCCTCATTACGGAGTTCATTCAGCTCATTGAGTTGGATCTTGCGTAGGTCACCGGCTTTGTTGATATCAAAATTAGCCCACTTCAAGGCCCAGTAAGCCTTGTGCTCCAACTCAATGTGGAGGTGGCATGATTTTCCGTACACGAGACGATATGGTGTACAACCAATCGGAGTCTTGTATGCGGTACGAAAAGCCCACAGAGCATCATCGAGTTTATCGGCCCATGAGGCACGATGCTCTCCCACGGTTCGTTCAAGAATTCGCTTTAATCCACGGTTAGAGATTTCAGCCTGGCCATTAGTTTGTGGGTGGTATGCGGTGGAAAGACGATGATTTACACCATAATTAGCCATGACTCTTGCGAATTGGTCATTGCAAAAATGAGTCTCGCGATCACTAATAATGGCACGAGGCACACCGAATCTAGCGAATAGCGATTTCAAAAAGTTACAAACCACCCTTGCATCATTAGTGGGTAAAGCTTTGGCTTCAACCCATTTAGAAACGTAGTCAACGGCTACAAGGATGTATTTGTTTCCTTTAGAGGAAGGGAATGGCCCCATAAAGTCGATACCCCAAACATCAAAGATTTCACATTCTTAAATGAAATTCTGAGGCATCTCATCCATATATGTAATCTTGCCTTGTTTTTGGCAGGCATCACAACGTTTAACCATCTCGTGAGCATCACGATAAATGGTGGACCAATAAAATCCCGAGTCAAACACTTTTTTGGCGGTGTAGTTGGGACCAAAGTGACCACCGGTGGGTCCTTTGTGGCAAGCGTCAAGGATTTCTAAAGCTGCCGGTCCATCAACACATTGTTTGAATAGATACGGGTCATCCTAAAAGTAAGTCTTAATGTCTTTGAAGAACTTCTTCTTTTGTTGGGATGTTAGCCCGTCAACGAGAATTCCACCCGCCAAGTAGTTTGCAATGTTCGCAAACCACGGGGTTTCATCAGAAGTCGAGTTGATAGACATTAAGGTCTCCAGGGGAAAAGAGTCATTGATCTCTTTGTTCGGGTGTTCCCCTTGATAAGGATCCTCAAGTCTGCTGAGATGATCCGCGGCTAGGTTTTCAGCTCCCTTCTTATCACGAATTTCGATTTTAAATTTGGAGTAGCAAAACCCAGCGAAGAAGTCTTGGTTTGGAATCTTGCTTAGTCAAATAGTACTTCAACGCGGAATGATCGATGTAAACGATTGTGGTGGAAAGGACAAGATAGGGGCGAAACTTTTCAAAGGCACAGACAACAGCTAAAAGCTCTTTTTCGGTTGTCGTGTAATGTAATTGAGCCCCCGTCATTGTTTTGCTAGCGTAATGGATTGGTTGGAAGTGTTTATTTACTCTTTGGCCCAAAACCGCACCAATAGCAAAGTCGCTAGCATCGCACATCAACTCGAAAGGAAGCTCCCAATTAGGGGTAACCAAGACCGGTGCCTTAGTTAGCTTATCCTTAAGCAGGTTGAAGGCTTCAATACACTCGTTGGAAAAGATAAAAGGAGTATCGTTTTTCCAAGAGATGGGTCATCGGGCGAGCGATTTTAGAAAAATCTTTGATGAATCGATGGTAGAAGCCCGCATGACCTAGGAAACTTCTCACACCCTTCACGGTTGAAGGTGGAGGCAACTTAGAAATAACATCGATTTTAGCACGGTCTACTTCAAGACCGGCTTTGGAGATCTTGTGTCCTAGCACGATGCCCTCTTTTACCATGAAATGGCATTTTTCCCAATTAAGAACAAGGTGAGTGTCTTCACACCGCTGAAGCATACGTTCTAAATTGGCAAGGCAAGCAGAGAAAGAATCGCCATAAACCGAGAAATCATCCATGAAGACTTCCATAGTTTCTTCAACCATGTCATGGAAGATAGCCATCATACACCTTTGGAACGTCCCAGGAGCATTGCATAAACCAAAAGGCATGCGTTTGTAAGCAAATGTTCCATAGGGACAAGTGAATGTGGTCTTTTCTTGGTCTTTGGGATCGATGGGAATTTGGAAATACCCGGAGAAACCGTCTAAGAAGCAGTAATAGTCATTACCAGCTAGACGCTCGAGCATTTGATCCATGAAAGGAAGAGGAAAGTGATCTTTTCTCGTGGCATCATTGAGCTTGCGATAGTCAATACAAACTCTCCACCCAGTAACGAGACGAGTGGGAATTAACTCGTTGTGTTCATTGGGAACAACGGTTATTCCGCCCTTCTTGGGCACACAATGGACGGGACTTACCCACGGCGAATCCGAAATAGGGTAAATCAAGCTAGCATCAAGAAGTTTGATAACCTCTTGTTTGATGACGTCATGAATACGAGGATTAACCCTTCTTTGGCTCTGGATTGTGGGTTTAAAGTCATCTTCCATGAGAATCTTGTGAGTACAAAAGTTTGGATCAGTTCCGCGGATATTGGAAATTTTCCAAGCAATTGCCTTCTTATGATCTTTAAGCACGGCGATGAGGCGAGATTTTTCGTCTTCTTTCAAGTCCTTCGCGATGATGACGGGCGACTTCTTCTTATCTTCAAGGAACACGTACTCGAGATGGGGCGGCAACTCCTTAAGTTCTAAATCCGGAGGATTTTCGATGGGGGCGTATTCAATGTCGGTGCATCGATAGCAATATTCTTGGGAGATGGTGGAGAAATATTGTCTTCTTTAAGAAGGTTCTCAATGAGGCGAAGATCTTCATCCCAATCGGTGGGAGAATCGTCAGTAGCTAAGTTCACATCTCCCATGGTGGCTTCCAAATCTTTCCAAAGGAAATCACTTTCTCCAAATAGAGATAGTGATGAGTCAATAGAGAAAACGGTCTCAACATTGGGAAGAGAGGTAGGAATACTTTTACAAGCATCTTTGAAGTGTTCTTCACAAGCCTCATCAATAACGTCAATACAATTAACACTCTCGTATATAAGGCTGTTTAGAAAGCTTTCCCATGTTGAAAACGATTTTATCGTCACCCACTCTCATGATAAGCTCACCAGCTTCGACATCGATGAGAGTGGACCGGTCCTCAAGAATGGACGACCAACAATTAATGGCACACGAGGGTCCATATCGTAGTCGACGACGACGAAATCGGCAGGAAAAGTGAATTTGTCGACTCCTACAAAGACGTCTTCGGCTATCCCCACTGGATAAGCAACCGTAAGGTTAGCTAATATCAAAGTCATTTTGGTGGGGACTAGATCGGGGAGAGATAATTGCTTCCAAACGCTTAGAGGCGTTATATTAATACTGGTACCTAGATCGGCTAGGGCCATGCAATTCTCTACTCCCGGGAAGTTGCAAGGGATTAAGAAGCGACCCGGATCACCAAGCTTGGTTGGCAATTTCCTTAAGAGCACTGCAGAGTAATTCTCATTAAGTTGGGTGTTAGCGATATCAAGAAGTTTTTCATTGTCACTAAGAAGATCTTTGAACATTTTCGCGTATTTAGGCATGTGAGCGAGAGCCTCAGCGAAGGAGATGTTTAAATTCAATTGTTTAAACATTTTGAGAAAGTTCGAAACCTGAATATCGTCCTTGCTTTTGAGCTTCTCTTTCCTCAACCTTGTGGGATAAGGTATATCGGAAGAAGAGGAAGTCTTTGGGAGAATAGGATCACTCACATCCTTGGGTGGAGGAGGGGTAGAAGTAAGAGGTGGAGAAATTGGTGAAGTATAAGGATGAGGAAGAGGAGCAGGTGACTCATTTTCCTTAGTCACAATCACCGGTGGAGGTATAGGAAGCTCGGGTTTCTTGGTACCTTTGCCACTACGAGTGGTGATTGCTTTCATCTCCCCTCTTGGATTCGCAACGGTGTTACTCGGAAGAGTACCCGAAGAAGAGGATTGATTACCTTGGAAGAAACCAGCCATCATGTTCCTTAAGTCATTTGTTTGACTTGCCAAAGTGTTTCTCATATCAGCTCGAAGATCGTTCCCTTTGTTTAACCATGTCTGCTTTCAAGTTGAGCACTTCCCGCTGGAGATTGTCCACGATCACATCATTAGTCCTCATGTAGGTTCCAATATCTTGGTGTAATGCGGTGGGTTGGTTGGGAGGAGCATTATAGGCGGGTGGTTGATAAGCAGGTTGTTGGTAAACTTGGTTGTTTCTTTGAGGTGGATATGGTTGTTTGTGAGGTGGTAGGTATGGTGCACGAGGTTGTTGTTGTTGTTGAGGAGGGCGATTGAGGTTTTGTTGTTGGTTTGGGTTGTTAGGAGGAAAACCGGGTGGGGAAAGAAAGTTGTTAGAGCGGTAGCTAAGCAAGTTGCGGTCACCTTGAGGACGAGCTTGTAAGCGGCCGGAGGATAGGTACCGTATGCTGCATTAACATTCTCATAAGGGTAGTCTTGGGTGGTGGTACAAGTGGTGTAAGAGTGAGGACCCCCGCATATTTCACATGGTTGGCTAACAGCATTGACTTGAGCATTTTTAGCATTGATGCTGTTGGTGTTGCTAGCGGTTTGGGTAGCAAGTGATTCAAGAAGCGCAGTGATTTTGTCAAGTCGCTTGTCGTTGTCACTAGTACTAGCACTAGCGGCATTGGTCCGAACACTCTTGGTTTGCACACGAGACTTATTCTCAATGATATCCCAAGCGGTATTGGAAGTCTTAACCAAAATATTACCCCCCCCCCCCCCCCCCCCAAGGCACTGTTTAGTGAATCTTGGTCATTCATGCTTAAACCATTATAAAAAGTATTAATTTGGTGCACTTTGGTAAAACCATGTTGTGGGCACTTTCTTAAAAGATCTTTAAAACGGTCCCAAGATTCACTAAACGACTCATCGTACTTTTGTTCAAAATTAATGATTTCATTCCGCAAAGCGGTAGTACGAGAGGGTGGGAAAAAGTAGTTGATAAATTTGGTCTCCAAATCCGTCCACGTCAGAATACTTTGTGGCGGCTCCTTTGCAAGCCAATGCCGGGCTTGTCCCTCTAAGGAGAAAGGAAAAAGTTGTAATCGGATTACCTCTTGTGGAACACCATTGAATTTGACCGTATTCGTGAGTTGCAAGAATCTCTTGATGTGGTCATGAGGATCATCAATGGTACGCCCCAAGAATGGTTGAGCAGAGACCATCTGGATAAAGCCGGATTTGAGCTCATAGTTGTTGGCTGCAATCGCGGGTATGACAATTGGATCATTGTTGCCATCTACATGTGCTTGCAGAAGTTCAATCATCGGGCGATTGTCCGGTAGAGGCTCATTGTTGTTGTTATTATTATTGTTGAGAGGTGGATTGTTATTGTTGTTATTGTTTTGAGGTGGGTTATTGTTGTTGTTTTGTACACCGGCCATGTCTAAGTCTTCGAGAGGCTCGGGCTCTTGATAAGACGTTGATCGTGTACGCATGCACCTGCAAAAGAACTAACAAAGCAAGCAAGAAATATTTTTGGTTTTTATGGTTTTTTAATTTTTTTGTATTTTTGAAAATTTTATATTTTTTAGGGTTTTTTGAATTTTTTTTTGAAAAAAGGTAACGTTCACGGCGAACGGATCCCAAAATCCAAGTTCTCACAAAAAACTGTTGATCTTAACGAGAAGAGCCGGCCGCGGCGCCATTTGATACTACGGTTTTGTATGGGTTCAAGATTTAATCTCGGAATCTTCTCGAATTGATCACAACTCAAAGTGGAATGATTGTTCTTGGTGACAAAAAGGGGGTTTGGTTTTCTATTATATTAAAAAGATAAATGAATCAAGTAAATAAAGATTTAAACCAAAAACCGTTAATGAAATGAAACTTGAATTTAAACTAAACAATTGAATGATTAAACAGTAAAATAACCTTACTGAAGAAATGGTGCTATTCGGAATAATGATCATGCGGAATAAATGGTGCTACTCGGAATATAAGGCTTACTCGGAATAATGGTTCCATGCGGAATAAATTGTTATACGGAATAAGTCTGCTACTCGGAATAATTAAACTATTCGGAATAAAGAAGCTATGCGGAATAAATTGCTATGCGGAATAAAAAAGGCTATCCGGAATAATAAGGCTATGCGGAATAAAAAAGCTATGCGGAATAATTATGCTATCCGGAATAAAGAAGCTATGCGGAATAATAAGACTATTCGGAATAACTGAGCTACTCGGAATAAATTGCTATGCGGAATAAAAAAAGCTATGCGGAATAATTAAGGCTATGCGGAATAAAAAGCTATTAGGAATAAATAGGTTATTCAGAATGTTTACTACTCGGAATAATGAACCTATCCGGAATAAATAGATATTCCGAATAAGGGACAAGGTAGGCAGACTATCCGGAATACCTGGACGAAGAACAGTTAACAGAAACAGCGAGAACACAGGGGAACACGATTTAATCAAAAATCCACCAAGTTTTTAACCAATTCTTAAACAAAACTAATCACAAATCATCTACTAGCCATAAACAACAAATCCCAATCATAAAAACACAAAACCCACCAACTTTTGAAGATCAAAATCAACCAAACAAGAACTTTAAAACTTTGAATAAAAAGAGAAGATGAACAAGATGAAATGGAAAGATTATATTGATGATTAAGGTTTAAACAATCAAAATAAAGGATTAAAACTACAAGATTTGTGAACAAACAAGAATCAAAATCACCAAACACCCTAATGGTGTTGGTGATACCTACGAACAAGAGAGAAAAGAAAAGGGAAAACAAAAAATGGCTAAAAAGTGTGAGGGGATCTCCTTATATAGGTCTTCCATTTGGTTGGTGAGTGGGCTTTCTCCCTTTCTTCTTGTCTTCTCGTCTTTTCAGAAAAGTTGACGTTTTCGATTCTGATTCGAGATTTGTCGACGATTAAATTCAACTCGTCTTTTAATTTATTTGTTTAATAGACTTGAGTTTCTTCGACATATGTAAATCTTCCATCTTTGGTCCTTTTCTTCGATAATTTTCAAACAGGCCCATTGACTTCAAATCTTTTGCATCTCTTGGACAATAGACTTCGTCTTGAGTCTTTTTCCTTGATAAACCCCGTGCAATCCCATGTTTTCTTCAATATTCATCCGGTTGACTCTGAAAACACAATAAACACAAAAACCACGCATAATTCCAAACAAATGATATTAAACACGCGTTTTGGTCTTGTTTTAGTAAGAAATAAGTGGTAAAAGGATGGGTGATTTCACACCTATCAGTCCATAAGCAAGCATCGAAAGCATTTATCACATCCCAAAACATTAAATATAGAAAGCAGTTTAATAGGGATCTATAAACTCACCTCAAGCAACGATTCAAACCGCACAAGTAAGATCAACTAGTAGCCAGCAACTCTAGCAACAACCTAAATATAATACTATAGTTTAGGCTCTAGCAAATAAGTCACAATAGTTCGTCACGTACGTTACTCATCAATCATATATATATATATATATATATATATATATATATATATATATATATATATATATATATATATATATATATATATATATATATATATATATATATATATATATATTGTTGTTAAAAACGTGACTTGTAAATGTTATATGTTATAAACATTATATTATATATATACTTAGGCAAAAATATTTATTTTTGACTCGACGAAATTTCGACAGCCTTTCGGCGTAAATTTTAATTTACCAAAATTTATCTTAACAAATTTTCCTACACGATTTCTAACGAAATTTCAGCAGCCTTTCGGCGTCACATAAAAATTTGCCATTTTTAGTAAGTACTAAAATCTTGTCCTAAAACCCCTATTTTCAACACTTTCTCAATCGCCAATATTGCAACAAGTCATTTTCTGCAATAGTATCAATTTCCACTTCCAACGTTCAAACTTTTAACGGTACACCAAGTATTCACATTTCGCGCTAATACCCTTTTACAAAACAAGTCCAACATTCATATACAACTTTTAGTAACCATTTCGACACTTAAAATATCTCCGTTTGACTTGAAAACGTCGTTTCGACCACTTTAAAAATCTAGACAGCAAACACTTTTAGTGTTTTTCACAAAAATTAAGTTTTTCGACAACGAAATTTAAACGACCATATCTTACTCATTTTAGCTCCGTTTTTAGCCCATAATATATCGAAACGAAGGTATTAACTTATATTTTCATAATATCGTAGTAAACTAGTGTTAAAACAATTTTTACGACCCTCTACGCCTCTTATAAAAATCGGACAGATTGTATATTTTTCGTAAAAACTCGTTTTCGACCATTTTCAAGTGTAACCACTAGTACTAACACTACTAGTTCCCTCTAATTATTCATAAACACCAACAAAATCAAAGATTTTTCTTCAAGTTCACAAATCTAAAATATACATACTTATATTTTTCACAAGTCTTTCAATTAAACCATTTTCATGTATGGATCTAATAGATCCACACATAATTTCTATAGATCTTAAAATATTTCATTACCAAAAATAGTTTTTATCATTTTATTTCAAGAAAATACTTGATGAGTAACATGCATGCATAGATCTACAAAGATTATGCATGGAAAATGAAAAGATGAAAAAGGTTTAAGAAGTAACCTTGAGTAACGACTCTACGTAATCACAACGACCCGATCTACGCTCTAACCCACTAATAATAAACAAGAACTCTACTTCTACAACTTCAACCCAAAACTACTCAAATCAACAAACCAAGAATAACCATTCTTCTTTATGCTTGTACAAACTCTAGGGTGTATTTATTTTGTGTTAATTCTCCTTAAAATAAAGCTTTAAGAAATCAACAATGGTGGAAAATGTGTGTGTGTTTGTTCCGTGAGTTTTGAGAGAGAAAGAGAGAGATGTGTGTTTTTTTGAAGTGAAATGAAGAGTGAATAATGTGAATTATTTGAGGTGATTTTGGTTAATAAGTTAAATGTTGTAAGATGTGTAAGCCTAAGCTTAAAATGGCAAAGAGTGAAATTTTGGTGCATCATGCACATGGTGGTGGTATATGGCCGGTTATGTGGGGGGGGGGGGGGGGTCCCACATGGGGTAAATTATTCAAAAAATTTACTATGGTAACTAGTTAAAAGGTTTAAGGTAAAAAGGTTAGTTAGTTTTAGGTGAATATCAAAAAGTATATAGTTAAGTTTAAAATTACGTAAAACTTAAAAATTTGACGAAATATATTAAATTTATGATTTTTCGACGAAAACTGACATTTTATGATTGGTAAAGTATTTTATGCACGCTAACGACGGTTAAACGTAAAAACGACGTAAAATACGAAAACGCGATACGTTAACTAAATATTCACAGTAAATACGATTTATTACTATAAATAGCAAAAATACTAAAATACAAGCATATATAAACATATACATAAATATTTAAATACGCTGCTCAAGAAAATACGATCACGCTGTTAAAAACTAAACAGTTAAGTACATAATTCACAGATAACGAATAATCTCATGGATTATCGTCAATTCATTGACCGTCTCAGCACTTCGGTCAGGTTCACAGAAAAAGTTTAGAATAATGATTGAGCACAGTGTCAGGCCATTACTCGTCAGCACACAGTTTTTCAGAAAACGCGGGATAACTTCCCGGTTCCAACACAGTTAAATCACATAGTTGACTAAATAAAAAGTCAAAGGGTAGAATAGTCATTTTACAAAGTAGGGAAAATTACCAGGTGTTACACACATCTTTATAAATCCGTTGTAAACTTTGAATATTTATTTCATAGTTGGATTTATTATCCTCAGATATGAATGATAATCAACAAAGTAAGTTTCTTATATACCAAATAAACCCACAAGATATACCGTGTGCTCGATAAGCATTTATATGTATCCATATCCATATGTGACAGATGCTTTCTAATATAAGTATACCTTAAATAGACCCTAAAGGTGTTTGACAAATGATTAACGATGATGTGGCTGAAATCTTGCAATTACAAATTGTCAATGAGAAGTAATATTCTAAAGAAGATTATATGGTTGGTTAGTTTCTGACATCCAAGGAAGAAAAGATGCTATTAGTATCACCCGTTGGATTGAAAGAGCCAATTCAGTTTTCTATCGTATTAATCGTATTTGAAATTATAAAGTGAAGCTTGCTACCAAAAGACAGCACTTCATAAGAACTCCACTATCTAATGATAAAAGGAATTAACATCAAGACATACACGAGGAGATTTAAAGATTCAGTATAATTGTATCTTATCCCATAGGATGATGAAGGATTTTATCTTGGAATTTTATCTAAAAATTGTATCAAGAAAACTTCATGAGAAGATTTTAGGAGAAGATTTTATCAAGGAATTTTATCAAAGGTTTTGAAGAAAGATTACCACTTCCAAAATCCCAAAATGTTGGAAGAAGTCATTAACATATCTCAAAAGTTGATGAACAACGTAATTAAGCACAATCCAGTGCAAGAATAAAATAACCTTAAGCATGAATTTAGTGAAAAAAGAAGCTTCGCCGAAACTAATCCAAGTCACCTAGATATTACCTATGATCCCTATTTTCCCTACCTATGTTACGTTACTCCCAACCTAGTTAACCTCCCCAAAACAATAGAATACAATACGTATGTGTAACACCCCAAAATATGATATGCGGAAGCGGTAAAGCTCAGGGGCTGTTACGTCATTGTATCATAGTTCAAGGTAAAAGAGAACGACTCTAAATGAGACGTTTTATAAAAATACCTCGTTGAATTTAAATAAAAGCATCACATTACAAAAGGTCTCAGTTTCAAAAGATAGTGCAGCGGAATGTAAAAGTTTTAAACATCAACGAGATAATAGTTCAAAAGCATAAGTAAATAAATGTCCGAAGATAGCCAAGAAATGCATGCGGACTCCAAGTACTTCACATAGCAGATACAACTCATCATCAATTACCTGAGATAAATGCTAAATTGGGTCAACATAAAGTTGGTGAGAATATAGGTTTCAAGTAAAAATCCATAGTGATTCAAATTCAGATTTCATTTCATGTACACGTGCAACTAGGAAATATAGTGCCAAGTGTAGGATAAATTGGGTGTTCACAATATTTATGATATCTAAACTCGTGACATCGAAACTAGTGATCCAGTGCATACAATAGATTGCATACATAAATTTTACCGCAATGGAGTACCTAGCCAAGATAACTCCATTCATACAAATGGTACACACTCGTCCGACGTCAGAGTGCCCGAGTGGAGGTTGTCAACCCTCAATAGATCTATCCTTAACATAAGAGCATACTCCAGCAGAGTAACTAACGATTCACGATAGTGAAGACTATGGCTAAAGCAACTTAAGCTATCTCATAAATAGTGTTCACAAAGCGTTCACAAAATCAAGTTTTACTTGCGTCCAGAAGCAAGCATCAAAGCATTTATCACATCCCAAAACATTAAACATAGAAAGCAATTTAATAGGGAATCTATAAACTCACCTCAAGCAACGATTCAAACCGCACAAGTATGATCAAATAGTAGCGAGCAACTCTAGCAACAACCTAAATATAATACTATAGTTTAGGCGCTAGCAAATAAGTCACAATATTTCGTCATGTACGTTACTCATCGATCATATATATATTTTGTTGTTAAAAATAGTGACTTGTAAATGTTATATCGTTATAAACATTATAGTATATATATACTTAGGAAAAAATATTTATTTTTGACTCGACGAAATTTCTACAGCCTTTCGGTGTAAATTTTAATTTACCAAAATTTATCTTAATAAAATTTCCAACACGATTTCTAACGAAAATTCGGCAGCCTTTCGGCGTCACGTAAAAATTTTCCATTTTTAGTAAGTACTAAAATCTTGTCCTAAAACCCCTATTTTCAACACTTTCTCAATCGCCAATATTTCAACAAGTCATTTTCCGCAATAGTATCAATTTCCACTTCCAACGTTCAAACTTTTAACGGTACACCAAGTATTCACATTTCGCGCCAATACCCTTTTACAAAACAAGTCCAACATTCATATACAACTTTTAGTAACCATTTCGACACTTAAAACAACTCCGTTTGACTCGAAAACGTCGTTTCGACCACTTTAGAAATCTAGACAGCAAACACCTTATAGTGCTTTTCACAAAAACTAAGTTTTCCGACAACGAAATTTAAACGACAATATCTTGCTCATTTTAGCTCTATTTTTAGCCTATAATATATCGAAACGAAGGTATTAACTTATATTTTCATAATATCGTAGTAAACTAGTGTCAAAACAATTTTTACGACCCTCTACGCCTCTTATAAAAATCGGACAGATTGTATGTTTTTCGTAAAAACTCGTTTTCGACCATTTTCAAGCGTAACCACTAGTAGTAGCACTACTAGTTCCCTCCAATTATTTATAAACACCAACAAAATCAAAGATTTTACTTCAAGTTCATAAATCTAAAAATATACATACTTATATTTTCACAAGTCTTTCAATTAAACCATTTTCATGCATGGATCTAATATATCCACACATAATTTTCATAGATCTAAAATATTTCATAACCAAAAATAGTTTTTATCATTTTATTTCAAGAAAATAGTTGATGAGTAACATGCATGCATAGATCTACAAAGATTATGCATGAAAAATGAAAAGATGAAAAAGGTTTAAGAAGTAACCTTGAGTAACGACTCTACGTAATCACAACAACCCGATTTACGCTCTAACCCACTAATAATCAACAAGAACTCTACTTCTATAACTTCAACCCAAAAACTACTCAAATCAACAAACCAAGAAAAAACATTCTTCTTTATGCTTGTACAAACTATAGGATGTATTTATTTTTTGTTAATTCTTCTTCAAATGGAGCTTTAAGAAAATCAACAATGGTGGAAAAGTGTGTGTGTTTGTGCCGTGTGTTTAGAGAGAGAAAGAGAGAGATGTGTGTTTTTTTTTGTGAAGTGAAAGAGTGAATAAGTGTAAATTATTTGAGGTGAAATGGGTTAATAAGTTAAAAGATGTAAGGTGTGTAAGCTTAAGCTTAAAAGGGCAAAGAGTAGAAACATGGTGCATATGCATGCGTGTGGTTATTTGGCCGGTTATGAGGGGTCCCACATGGGGTAAATTATTCAAAATTTTACTATGGTAACTAGTTAAAAGGTTTAAGGTAAAAAGGTTAGTTAGTTTTAGGTAAATATCAAAAAGTATATAGTTAAGTTTAAAATTACGTAAAACTTAAAAATTTGACGAAATATATTAAATTTATGATTTTTCGACGAAAAAAACTGACATTTTATAATTGGTAAATTATTTTATGCATGTTAACGACGGTTAAACGTAAAAACGATGTAAAATACGAAAACGCGATACGTTAATTAAATATTCACAGTAAATACGATTTATTATTATAAATAGAAAAAATACTAAAATACAGGCATATATAAACATGTACAGAAATATTTAAATACGCTGCTCAAGAAAATACGATCACGCTGTTAAAAACTAAACAGTTAAGCACATAATTCACAGATAACGAATAATCTCATGGATTATCGTCAATTCATTGACCGTCTCAGCACTTTGGTCAGGTTCACAGAAAATGTTCAGAATAATGACTGAGCACAGTGTCAAGTCATTACTCGTCATCAAACAGTTTTTCATTAAACGCGGGATAACCTCCCGGTTCCAACACAGTTAAATCACATAGTTGACTAAATAAAAAGTCAAAGGGTAAAATAGTCATTTTACAAATTAGGGAAAATTACCAGGTGTTACATCATCCCCTTGATAGAGAAGCTTTGTCCTCAAAGCTTAGGAGTGTCACGGTTTCTAGAGTTGTCAAAGAGTTGCGGATATTTCTTGCGAAATTGATCCTCACGCTCCCAAGTGAACTTAGGTCCACGTTTAGAATTCCACCTCACCTTGATGATCGGAATACGACTCTGCTTCAATCGTTTGACCTCAAGGTCCATGATTTCAATAGGTTCTTCGAGAAATTGCATCTTGTCGTCGATTCGGAGTTCCTCCAATGGTATAACGAGTGTCTCATCAGATAGGCACTTCTTCAAGTTCGACACATGAAAAGTACTGTTCACGCGGCTCAACGCTTGCGGTAATTCGAGACGATAGGCTACGGTTCCAACCTTTGCCAGAATTTTGAAAGGTCCAATATAACGGGGGTTCAGCTTTCCTCGCTTGCCAAAACGTACCACACCTTTCCAAGGCGATACTTTTAGCATCACTTTGTCTCCCACTTGAAATTCGAGAGGCTTACGTCGAACGTCGACGTAACTCTTTTGACGATCACGGGCTGCTTGAATTCGGCTCTTGATTTGAACAATCTTCTCAGTCGTTTCTAGGATGAGTTCAGGGCCAGTGAGTTGACTATCCCCAACCTCACTCCAACACACAGGCGAGCGACATTTACGACCATACAACGCTTCAAACGGTGCAGCCTTAATACTGGTATGATAACTATTGTTGTAAGAGAATTCCACTAGAGGCAAATGTCTGTCCCATTGCTTCCCAAAGTCAAGCACACAACATGTCCTCCAGCGTTTGAATAGTTCTCTCACTCTGTCTGTCAGTCTGCGGGTGATAAGCAGTAATCATGTCCAATTGCGTACCCAACGCTTTCTGAAGTGATTTCCAGAACTCTAAAGTAAATCTACCGTCTCTATCGGAAATTATCGAGATCAGTATCCCATGTTTTGCGACTACTTCCTTTAGATAAAGTCTCGTAAGCTTATCCATCGAATCATCTTCCTTCATAGCCAAAAAGTGTGCAGATTTCGTAAGTCGATGCACAATTACCCAAATTGTGTCGTATCCGTTGGTCGTTTTAGGTAGCTTAGTTATGAAACCATGGTTATGTTTTCCCATTTCCACATAGGAATTATAGGTTGAACCAAAAATCCAGATGGTTTTTGGTGTTCTGTTTTCACTCTAGCGCAAGTCAGACACTTCCCTACATACGTAGCAATTTCAGCTTTCATATTTGGCCACCAATATAGCTTCTTCATATCCTGATACATTTTGTCAGATCCTGGGTGAATCGAATACTTAGATTTATGCGACTCATGCATAATCACGTCCCTTAGTCCTCCAAACCGTGGTAACCAACTTCTACCATTCAGACATAGCGTTCCATTAGTGCTACTCTCCAATTTCTTTGTAACCATTCCTCCTAATTTCTCAGCCTCGACATGTTCAGGCTTAAGGGCTTCGGTTTTTGCTTCACGAATTTGCACAGGTAAGTTCGGATTGATAACCATAACTAACGATCTAACTCTACGTGTCATCAGTTGTTCCTTTCTACTTAGCGCATCCGCCACTACATTGGCCTTCCCAGGGTGGTAGCGGATTTTATAGTCATAATCGCTGAGCAACTCGATCCATCGACGTTGTCTCATGTTCAGTTCCTTTTGATCAAGAATATGTTGTAAACTCTTGTGATCGGTATAGACGACACACTTGGTTCCATACAAGTAGTGTCTCCACAATTTCAAGGCAAATACTACCGCTCCTAGCTCCAAGTCGTGCGTAGTGTAGTTTTTCTCATGTGTTTTCAGTTGTCGTGACGCGTAGGCGATAACTTTCTTCCTCTGCATCAACACATCTCCCAATCCTTTTGCTGATGCATCACAGTAGACCACAAAGTCTTCCGATCCTTCTGGTAACGATAGAATAGGCGCACTACACAACACTTGTTTCAACTTTTGGAATGCTAATTCCTCCTTATCTCCCCATTCGTATTTCACCTTCTTTTGAGTCAACTTCTTCAATGGTTTCGCGATCTTCGAGAATCCCTCGATGAACCTTCGGTAATATCCGGCGAGTCCTAAGAATTGGCGAATTTCAGTCGGTGTCGTAGGAGCAGTCCACTCCCTAATTGATTCAATCTTGGCAGGACCAACATGAATCCCCTTGCTATCAATAACGTGACCTAGAAATTGTACTCTTGGCAACCAAAAATCACACTTCGAGAACTTAGCGTACAATTCCTCCTTCTTAAGCAATTCCAGTATTATCTTAAGATGTTCCTCGTGTTCCTTCTCATTCCTTGAGTAAATCAGTATGTCATCGATGAACACAATGACAAACTTGTCCGAATACGGTTTACACACCCGGTTCATGAGGTCCATAAACACAGCAGGTGCGTTTGTCAAACCGAACGACATCACTTGGAACTCATAGTGTCCATACCTAGTCCTAAAAGCAGTCTTTGCAACATCTTCCTCACGGACTCTCAATTGGTGATAACCAGACCTAAGGTCAATCTTCGAGTATACACTCGATCCTTGCAACTGATCAAACAGATCATCGATCCTAGCTAACGGGTAACGGTTCTTGATGGTAAGTTTGTTCAACTCACGATAGTCGATACACATCCGAAAACTCCCATCCTTCTTCTTTACAAATAAGATTGGAGCTCCCCAGGGTGAAGAACTCGGTCTTATGAATCCTTTATCCGTCAACTCTTGTAGTTACGTCGCTAGTTCTTGCAATTCCGACGGTGCTAAACGGTAAGGCGCTCGAGCAACAGGTGCAGCTCCCGGTATTAAATCGATCTGGAATTCAACTTGTCTAGCCGGCGGTAATCCAGGCAAATATTCAGGAAAGACTTCCGGAAAATCCCGTACGATAGGTACATCTTCCAACCGTTTTTCTTCCTCTTGCTTTTCAGTAATACAGGCTAAAAATACGTGGCAACCTTCCGACAACAACTTCTGAGCCTTGACACGCGAGATAATGTTCAGTCGTAACTTCCCCTTTCCGTTACTTGTATCTCCTTGTACCTCCAAAACTTCATCACAAAATGGTAAACGAACGATCTTCTCGTCGCATACAATCGTAGCACGATATCTCGACAACCAATCCATCCCGGCAATCACGTCAAAACTCCCTAACTCAACAGGCATAAGGTCTATTACGAAAGGATAACCTAGAAGGTTTAAAGTGCATCCGCGAAGTATAGTGTCGGCTTCTATCAACTTCCCATTAGCTAACTCAATAGTGTACTTAGTGTCTATGGGCGAAGGGGTCACATCAAGTAAAACACTAAAAGCAGTCGACATAAAACTATTATCGGCTCTAGTATCAAATAAAATAGAAGCATAACGACCATTGAGAAGAAACGTACTCGTCACGACGTCGGGGTTTTGTTGCGCTTCTCCTCCTCCTATCACATAGACCCTTCCACGAGCTTCCCCAGCTTTAGCAATCTTTCCTTGGTCCTTATTCTTTTTCTTTGGGCACTCATTGCTGTAGTGTCCCTTTTGCTGACATTCAAAGCAAGTGACGTTGGCTTTCGTGTTGGGTGGTGAGTTACAATCTCTAGCAATGTGTCCAGTTTTCTTGCAGTTGTGACATTGTACATTGCATTGTCCCTTATGGTGACGCTTGCATCGATTGCACAAAGGTAACGTCCCATTGTACACTCCCTTTTCCCCAGTACCAATAGTGTACGCTTTCACAGTGTCTTGCCTCTTATTAGGATAGTTCCCATGGTTGTTCCTTTGGTTATTCCCCCATTTTCTCTTTTTGTCCGCGGCATTCCCAGCATTTGCTCGAACAACTTGGTCCATCTGACTGTGAGCCATCCTTATAGCATCACTAACTTTTGTCGGTCCAGACGATGTCACATTCCCTTGAACTCTACCAGGTAAACCCCAAATATAGCGCTCAACCTTCTTTTCTTCATCCGGAACCATTCCAGGACATAGCAAACACAATTCTTGGAACCTCCTTGTGTACGTCCCAATGTCATTGTTCTTCACAGTCAGGTTCCAAAGTTCAATTTCCATTTTCTGAATCCCATTACGAGGACAGTACTCCTTAGTCAACAACTTCTTAAGTTCCTCCCAACTCATTCCATACGCCTCCTCGGCTCCAGCCGTCTGCACATGGGTGTTCCACCATGTCAACGCTCCAGCAGCTAAAGTACAAGTAGAATAAGTCACTTGGTTTTCAACAGCACATCCACTGACACGGAACACTGCTTCCATCTTTTCAACCCAACGAGCTAATCCGACAGCTCCTTCAGTACCATTAAAATTCAAAGGGTCACAGCTCCTAAAGTCCTTGTAAGTACACGGCTTAGGCGGTCGATTGTCAACAGTGTTCGGTTGTGCTTCGTTCACGTTGTTGTTAGCTTGAACGTTTGCCAGTGCAGCATTCACGAGTTGCGTAATCAGTGCTTCCAATTGTGCGTCAGTCATTCCGTTACGTGTGTTCATCATTGTTTCTCTGTGTTAAGACAACAATGCAAATAAGGTTCAAGCACGAATATACACGTTATATATTTCTTATGCTAAAATAGAATGCAGAATTTAACAGTACAACAACATAAAAAGGATAGTCACTGTTCAAAGTCATAAAGTTAAATTCCCATTCATAATCAAATATCGAGTACATAGTCATAAAATAAGAGTATGATTACATCTAGTCTACTCCAACTAACCGAGTACTACTCTAGTTTAGTGGATACAATACCCAAAAGATAAAGATGTCAATCTACTCTAGAATTAAGCACAATAACGATGAATCTCTAAGTGCGACGATGATGATCACACTCAGCACATCTCGGTGAATCACTCCTCGGGTCTCCATCTGCAGCTCGGTCTCCTCCACGAACTGACTCCAACTCACGCCTCAACCTAGCAACCTCCTCAAGTGTGGTATCCAACAAGTCGCGGGTATCCTCGTTATCCTCTAACAATCCAAACACCGCATCCTCAAGTAGACGAAAACGAACAGCATCTGAATCCCTAGCAGATCCTATCATAACAACACATGACCTAGGTCTAGAGGGCTCTCCAACATGATGAGTAGGTGGTGTAGTAACAGTAGTAGCAACTCGACTCCCATGAGTAGGCGATGCCTCAGGTGTAGTGTGTGAATCAGACATACGAACCTTCTTCCGTGGGCATGACGAATCAGAATCGGACAAAGCTCGAGATCTAACACCGGATGGTCCAGCTCCATCAGCAGGTGGTACAGTATCATCGGAATCAGTATAAACCTCAGCTGGTGGCGTACCCCATAAAGCTTCCCTCTCCTCTCTAAACCGCTGACATGGAACAGTAGGCTTCTTCCTCAAGTTGGACGTCTTCCTAATCTCACTCCTCCTACTAGGCTCAACTCTCTCAGGTACAACAGTCAAAGCATCAACCCAACTATCATCATCAGCCTCAACACCCTCGCTATCACTACTAGCCACAACCATCCTAACGTTAGTATCACTCTCAATCTCATCATCCATGTCCTCATCATCCTCATGATCTACCTCATATCCATCCATATCATCATCACCCTCACGATCTACCTCAACACCATCCATATCATCCTCATGACCTACCTCATGTCCATCCATACCCTCATCACCCTCGTGATCTACCTCAATACCATCCACGTCATCCTCATTATCCTCATCGTCCTCACTACCACTAACCCACTCGATCAAAGTACGATGCACAACCGGTGGCATCCCATCAACAACATCGGAAGTATCAGACAACACATCAGGCTCACCCTCATCATCCTCCTCCGGATCCTCGTCAAGGTCATACTTCGCACCTTCCTCCTCAGGACCAGCCTACTCTGGGTCATTCTCTGGCTCAACATGATCTGGTATCATCTCAATCTCGTCTTCCCACTCTTCATCAGCAGAGTCGGGCTGGTAAGTAACAGTAGATGACGACATAACCTGCAACAACCAAAATGCATATTAAAGCAGTTGTAGGGTATGCATGAAATAATCATGTATAGAAATTAAAGTATGCAAATCAGCGAAATGCATATGTATATAATACATATTACGTATTACATAATATATATTACATATTACTTATAGTGTTATCCTACGTAATACATTACGTAGTACACATATGTATACAGAGTAACAAGTAGGCACATCGTTTATAGTCTAGGCCTAAGATGCAAACCTAGTTTTCTATAACCAAGGCTCTGATTACCAATTCTGTAACACCCCAAAATGTGATATGCGGAAGCGGTGAAGCTCGGGGGCTGTTACGTCAATTTATCATAGTTCAAGGTACAAGAGAACGACTCTAAATGAGACGTTTTATAAAAATACCTCGTTGAATTTAAATAAAAGCATCACATTACAAAAGGTCTCAGTTTCAAAAGATAGTGCAGCGGAATGTAAAAGTTTTAAACATCAACGAGATAATAGTTCAAAAGCATAAGTAAATAAATGTCCGAAGATAGCCAAGAAATGCATGCGGACTCCAAGTATTTCACACAGCAGATACAACTCATCATCAATTACCTGAGATAAATGCTAAATTGGGTCAACATAAAGTTGGTGAGAATATAGGTTTCAAGTAAAAATTCATAGTGATTCAAATTCAGATTTCATTTCATGTACACGTGCTACTATAGGAGATATAGTGCCAAGTGTAGGATAAATTGGGTGTTCACAATATTTATGATAGCTAAGCTCGTGACATCGAAACTAGTGATCCAGTGCATACAATAGATTGCATACATAAATTTTACCCCAATGGAGTACCTAGCAAAGATAACTCCGTTCATACAAATGGTACACACTCGTCTGGCGTCAGAATGCCCGACTGGAGGTTGTCAACCCTCAATAGATCTATCTGTAACATAAGAGCTTACTCCAGCAGAGTAACTAACGATTCACGATAGTGGTGACTATGGCTAAAGCAACTTAATCTATCTCATAAATAGTGTTCACAAAGCGTTCACAAAATCAAGTTTTACTTGCGTCCAGAAGCAAGCATCAAAGCATTTATCACATCCCAAAACATTAAACATAGAAAGCAGTTTAATAGGGAATCTATAAACTCACCTCAAGCAACGATTCAAACCGCACAAGTATGATCAAATAGTAGCGAGCAACTCTAGCAACAACCTAAATATAATACTATAGTTTAGGCGCTAGCAAATAAGTCACAATATTTCGTCATGCACGTTACTCATCGATCATATATATATTTTGTTGTTAAAAATCGGGACTTGTAAATGTTATATCGTTATAAACATTATAGTATATATATACTTAGGCAAAAATATTTATTTTTGACTCGACGAAATTTCGACAGCCTTTCGGCGTAAATTTTAATTTACCAAAATTTATCTTAATAAATTTTCCAACACGATTTCTAACGAAAATTCGGCAGCCTTTCGGCGTCACGTAAAAATTTGCCATTTTTAGTAAGTACTCAAATCTTGTCCTAAAACCCCTATTTTCAACACTTTCTCAATCGCCAATATTTCAACAAGTCATTTTCTGCAATAGTATCAATTTCCACTTCCAACGTTCAAACTTTTAACGGTACACCAAGTTTTCACATTTCGCGCTAATACCCTTTTACAAAACAAGTCCAACATTCATATACAACTTTTAGTAACCATTTCGACACTTAAAACAACTCCGTTTGACTCGAAAACGGTGTTTCGACCACTTTAAAAATCTAGACACCAAACACCTTATAGTGTTTTTCACAAAAATTAAGTTTTCCGACAACGAAATTTAAACGACAATATCTTGCTCATTTTAGCTCCGTTTTTAGCCCATAATATATCAAAACGAAGGTATTAACTTATATTTTCATAATATCGTAGTAAACTAGTGTCAAAAAAATTTTTACGACCCTCTACGCCTCTTATAAAAATCGGACAGATTGTATGTTTTTCGTAAAAACTCGTTTTCGACCATTTTCAAGCGTAACCACTAGTAGTAACACTACTAGTTCCCTCCAATTATTCATAAACACCAACAAAATCAAAGATTTTACTTCAAGTTCATAAATCTATAAATATACATACTTATATTTTCACAAGTCTTTCAATTAAACCATTTTCATGCATGGATCTAATAGATCCACACATAATTTTCATAGATCTAAAATATTTTATGACCAAAAATAGTTTTTATCATTTTATTTCAAGAAAATAGTTGATGAGTAACATGCATGCATAGATCTACAAAGATTATGCATGAAAAATGAAAAGATGAAAAAGGTTTAAGAAGTAACCTTGAGTAACGACTCTACGTAATCACAACAACCCGATCTATGCTCTAACCCACTAATAATCAACAAGAACTCTACTTCTATAACTTCAACCCAAAAACTACTCAAATCAACAAACCAAGAAAAACCATTCTTCTTTATGCTTGTACAAACTCTAGGATGTATTTATTTTGTGTTAATTCTTCTTAAAATGGAGCTTTATGAAAATTAACAATGGTGGAAAAGTGTGTGTGTTTGTGTAAGGTGTGAATTATTTGAGGTGAAATGGGTTAATAAGTTAAAAGATGTAAGGTGTGTAAGCTTAAGCTTAAAATGGCAAAGAGTAGAAACTTGGTGCATATGCATGTGTGTGGTTATTTGGCCGGTTATGGGGGGTCCCACATGGGGTAAATTATTCAAAATTTTTACTATGGTAACTAGTTAAAAGGTTTAAGCTAAAAAGGTTAGTTAGTTTTAGGTAAATATCAAAAAGTATATAGTTAAGTTTAAAATTACGTAAAACTTAAAAATTTGACGAAATATATTAAATTTACGATTTTTCGACGAAAACTGACATTTTATAATTGGTAAAGTATTTTATGCATGTTAACGACGGTTAAACGTAAAAACGACGTAAAATATGAAAACGCGATACGTTAATTAAATATTCACAGTAAATACGATTTATTACTATAAATAGAAAAAATACTAAAATACAGGCATATATAAACATGTACAGAAATATTTAAATACGCTGCTCAAGAAAATACGATCACGCTGTTAAAAACTAAACAGTTAAGCACATAATTCACAGATAACGAATAATCTCATGGATTATCGTAAATTCATTGACCGTCTCAGCACTTTGGTCAGGTTCACAGAAAATGTTCAGAATAATGACTGAGCACAGTGTCAAGTCATTACTCGTCATCAAACAGTTTTTCAATAAACGTGGGATAACCTCCCGGTTCCAACACAGTTAAATCACATAGTTGACTAAATAAAAAGTCAAAGGGTAAAATAGTAATTTTACAAAGTAGGGAAAATTACCAGGTGTTACAGTATGTTAGAAACCTTCCATTATGTACTAGATGTTCACTACATCATAATGGACTCTACACAGTGAAATGTCAAATCTGCTATCAAATATGACATCGAACCTGAGACTGTTAGAGCAAGAAGAATTCCTAAACTTCCTTGTATTTTGTAGGTTGTAGATTAATAAGTATTATAAACATATGTGAGAATTATCAATAAAATCTATGTGTTTCTGATCACATCTCTTATAAAAGTTATTTTGCTTCATGATATTATCTGATAGGCCAACTCATTTGTATTATATATATATATATATATATATATATATATATATATATATATATATATATATATATATATATATATATATATATATATATATATATATATATATATATATATATATATATATATATATATATATATATATATATATATATATATATATATATATATATATATATATATATATATATATATATATATATATATATATATATATATATATATATATATATATATATATATATATATTACATTATCTAAAGAACTTAGAATAATATGATTCATATCCTTTTGACTAAATATTCAACTTATATCTTAAAGAGATTTTGAAATTTGAATTACAAAGGTTCAACCTGAATTTTCTTTATGGAAATAGGCAAGAACAAGTAATAAAACTTATTTCAAATTTTCTTAAAATAAGACATGATAACATCTGGATCATTGTCAACTGTATTTCGTCAATGATATGAAAAGTCTGACAAGGTTATATATGAGAAAATAATCTGTCTACATATAGTGCCAAAATTTATCATTTTGAATACATTAAGAAGGATATTACCATTAATACAAATAGGTTAAGTGAGAGAGTTATCCAGATACTAAACTACATGCTCCATGTAGGCATTATGTTATTTGAAAGTACATTTACCATTAAAATAAATCCAAATAAAGTTTATATTAGAATAGAGCCTCGTAGTACGTTAAATTATGATAATTAGATGTCTACTGGATTTAAATGGTGATTTGTGAGAAATCTTTATCAGAATAATCACAATCCTTTTTCTCACGATAAATGAGAAACTACACCATATTAAACATTATCTATTTAAGAAATATCTTTTCTCTATCAATTACCTAAATTGATTTTGAAAGATTCCATAATCAATTCAAGAGTTTGAATTGAGCTGTGACATATTGACTTAAGTTTCCCAAACAACTCGGTAATAATAACAATCCTTTTCATATTTCAGAATCTAAGGAAGATTTATCTGATTAAATGGTATGTTTTGTATATTCTGTTTGGTGATGAATTAAATTCTTTTGAGGTAATATTATGATTTTGATCGCTAAGATATGAATGATGCTTCATGTATATCCATTTTGATGATAATTATGATGGAAGAGATTGATTTGAAAGTAAATACCAACAGTAAAGTTGTATTCTTGATATATGAATGAAATTCTAAGAAAGAATCTAAGAACGCGAAAGCTATATTTTCCTTTGGTATGCTATGTTATCATTATAATCTTGGGACAAGATTTATTTAAGGGGGAGAGGCTATGAAAACCCATAAATTTCAAATCTATGCTATGTGCTATGATTTTATGAATATGAAAATTTGGCTGGAAATCTTTGCTTTTATGCCTTACTTGGTAAGATGAATTGCTCCTCACAACCTGAACTGCCATTACAACATATTTCTATATGTTTCAAACACAATGTATATATCAAGTCTAAGTTCTAAAAGTAATCATATAAGTTGAGTTTAGTGTTGATACAAACATCTCAAATATAACTATGATGCCCTAAATTCCCTTAGAAACCCTTGAATCCCTATAAATGAGTTGTAAACTCAAGAATGGTGATGTTTAAATATACAACATATGTGAATAAGTAAACAAGGACTCTAAACAAGTTGTAAACTATCATTTGAAGGCATAATATTATCCAAGAATAGTAAGAACACACTACATAAAGCTAAGTACAAATAAATGTACATACTAGTCTAGATCAACCTAGAAATCCCTTGTAAACTAATATTTCAATCAATGTAATTACACAGTATCTATATATGAATATAAAATACAAATATACAAGTTATAGTCTACCATATAGAAAACATATTTGATTATAAAACATTATGTGTAAGTAATCTAGGGCTAATTACAAGTATAAGACATAGTAACCAAGATTAGAACCTAAAATCCATTTCACAATGAATTAAAACCTAATCTTTTGCAACCAATTATAAAACTCAACTAAGTATCATACTAAGGCTATAATTTCACTTCAAGTTAATGTAAAAATAATTAATGCACCAAGTTCAAGTTTTCAAAGCACAAGATTCTAATTAAACCTATTACCTCCTAGGATATGATTAACCTATACGAACCCTTAAACTAAGTATGTAGAATATTTAGAAACCTTAAACACATTATATAAGCCCTATAATAAGTTTATATGAGGAGATAAACACTAATTACCCAAAGTACAAAGTCATTAGGCTTAATTGTTGGGAATAAAATGAGCTAAGTCACTCAGACGCTGACAAGAGTAAATTGGATGCTGATAGGAAGAAATCAAGCGCTAACAAATCAAGCATTGACAAGAGATATCCAAGCGCTGACAAGAAGAAGTCCAACTACTGATAGGAAAACTTATTTAACACGTTTATTACTTGAAGTAAAGATATACTCAATATTGTATTTTCTATATTTATATTTACCTAGAATAGTTGATAGGTTATCCATTGTACACGACTCCTTATGTTATAAAAGGAGGTCGTAGGGTTTATAGTTGATATACATTATTCAGTATTCAACTTTCATTGTAAGCAAGTTCGATTATCAATCAAAAGTGAAAGTTTGGTTTAATTGTTTTACTTGTTCTTTATTCTAAGTGTTAATTCCGCATAACAGTTGGATTGTTCATAACAACAACAAAGTTTCTCTACGTGTTAAACTTGATTCAATCTCGTTAACACAAAGCTAATCGATCTAAGTTTAGGATCAACAAGTGGTATCAGAGCTTGTTGAGGAACTTTGATCTAGAAGAATAGTAAACCCTAAAAACACCAAAACCCTAAAACAAGAAAAGATGTCTTCTACAGAATCTTCTTCCTCATCAAATCACAACCTAAAAATCTCCATGCTCGGCCTGATAAATTTGAACAATGGAAGTTCAATTTTGAACAATACCTTCAAATTCATGATCACACTCTATTGGAAATTATTGAATTTGGAAATCAGTTTGACAAAGCAGCTAGGGTTACTGCTGCTATAACAGCAAGAACTAAAGCTGGTTCTCCTACTGAAGATCATAAAGAAAGACCTGAAGATGGAAGAGCTATCTCAACTATAAACATAGCCAAAATAAGGAATTACATGAAGACCTTAATCATTTTTAAACTCTCTTTGGGTTCAAACAATCAGCACAAGTATAGGAGTTTTGAGTCTGCCAAAGAACTTTGGGCAGCTCTTTAAATCAACTATGGTGGTAATGATGACACTACCAAAGAGAAGAAAAAGCAACTTTTGCATGAATATGCTATATTTAAAGCTCTTCCCAATGAGAAGCTAAGTGAGGTAAGAAGCAGGCTTCTAGATATCACTAGCAAGTTGACCTTTATGGGAACAGAATATGATGATTAAGACATCATTACTACTTTCCTCAATAGTCTTAGTGAAGCGTGGAAAATTGAAGCTAGGTCTACCATTGCTACCAGTACCCATAGGAGTTCTACTTTTGATGACGTCTACAATAAGTTAAAAATTGTAGAGAATGAAATCTTACTGGATCATGGAAGTAAGTCAACATCTGGAAACATGGCTTTTATCTCTCATAGTGAAGCTCAAGTCAATGAGAGAGAGTCATATGTGCATCCTGTTACTGGATCAACTTATGTCAGTGTTGGATCAACCTGTCTTAGCGCCTCACATTCAGACGCTGACACATACAATGTTGACTCACCAAAGCTTAAACCTGCTGGTATTGATTTGGATACAGTATGTGCATACAGTGCTGCATTGCCCAATGGTTCCTTGACTACCTATGAGGATCTTGAGCAAATCAGTGATGAGAATTTGGAAGAGATGGATATTAAATGTAATATGGCACTTGCAAGCATAAGGGCCAACATATGGAATAGGAGATTTAGAAAGAAGATGACCTTCAATGGTAAAGACACTGCTGGTTTAATAAAACCAAGGTGGAGTGTTACAACTGCCATAGGATGGGTCACTTTATGAGGGAATGCAGATCTCTAAGAAGATCTGATGCTGGAAAGACATCAAGCCAAATCATCAAGGTTGAAGATACTAAGCCAAAGGCTATGGTAGCCATGCAAGACATTGATGGTGTTGGATGGGACTGGAGCTTTTTGGCAAAGGATGTGGAAGAGAATAAGGATTTGATTACTGAGAAGGAAGAAGAAGAGCATGTTCACTTTGCTCTTATGGCTAATTCCTCGTCTTCATCAGATAATGAGGTATATGACGACGCTTACTGTAGTAAAGGCTGTAGATTAAAAACTGGAAAGCTTAACAAAGAAATCTTAAAGTTAAAGTCAGATGTTTTTTTATGTAGAATGCAGGCTATCAAATTATCAAATGGCACTAATACAAACTAAAAAGACTGTAGAGGAATATAAGAAAATGGAATTTGACCTAAAAGATCAAATTAATGTTTTATCTCATGATCTTAAAGTTAGTGTTGAACTTAAGGACACTCTGATGAGATCTAAAGGAGAAGTGCAACTTAAGTTAGATGAAGCCATTAAGGATAAAGAAAATGTAAGGCTTAAGATTAAAAATTTTGATAAAGCCAGCCAAAACCTAGAAAAATGTGTCAGTGAACAAAGAAACCCTAGGGATATATCTGGGATTAGGATGAATGAATATGTTCATGTTCCTCCACCTGTTGGGAACTTTTATGGTGTTCAGAGAAAGGATCTCTCTTGGACTGGTATACCAGAACTCCAAGAAGAGGAATTTATTCCTCCGCCTAGAGTGCTCACCCCAGTGAGGAATATCAACAAAAGGTGACTGACCTTGAGAAGTGGAAAGCAGACAACCCTTTTCTCTTTATTAAGGGTGGAATTCTTAGTGAGAGTCCATTTGAGCCTACACCCATTACTGTGACCAACCCTACCACTGGAAAACCTGTTGACCTTGGCTCATCTGTTAAGAGAAAACCTAGTGTTAAATATGCTGAAATGTAAATAAAACCTAGGTCACCACAAAGCCAAGCTAGCGTTAATGGGACAGGGTTCTTTCAAACTAGACCTAAAGTTATATCTAGAAAAGCGTGTTACACATGTGGGAGCTTTTCTCACTTGGCCTATAAATGTGTCAGTGCCTCAAAAGTCAACGCTGACAACAAGTCAACCATGGTCAAACCTAGACCTTTTGTCCAACCAAGTCCACAAGTCACTAGACTAGCTCCTTTCTTTACTAAAGGGGCAAATACTCATGGACAAAGGCACTTTCAAAAGACCAACACATGGTCTAACAGACAATGGTTTCCTGTAGCAAACCCTAATTTGGGCACTGACAAGAACAAATTTAACACTGACAGGAACAATTCCAACGCTGACAGCTTTAGGTATGGCATGAAAATGCCACAACAAGCTGGTGTTGGATATTGTGTTAGACCAAGTAATAATAGGTATTTACAGCCTAAGGTAAAGGGGTCTAAAGCTTCATCTAGTTTGACTTGGAGACCTAAACAAGACCAAAACCCTAATTCTGATGGGATTTCTATGATCTGTAACAGATTTCATTATCTTTCAAAGGTCATTACTAAACCAATTAGGGTAAACTGGGTGTTCAGGCCACTAATAGATAAACAAGGGGTTGTTATAAGGACTAAATCTGTTCTTGTTGAACAATCACATAAATCCAAGTCTTCCCAGGCTTGGGTTCCCAAAGAAAACTAATTTGTTTTCTTTGTGTGTAGGGCATTCAAAAGCAGGTCAATGATCATGGATATTGGGACAGTGGATGCTCTAGCCACATGACGGGGAAGGAAGATTATTTGTCAAATTTTACCCCCATTAAAGATGGTGACAAAGTGTACTTTGGAGGAGGCTATGGGACTATTTTAGGTAAAGGCACTCTTATCACCAACAATTTATGTTTTAAAAACTTTTTCTGGTAAAAGAACTTGACTATAACTTGTTTAGTGTGTCACAAGTGTGTGATAACAAAAGTAAGGTTGTTTTCACTGATACTGAATGCTTGGTGTTGAGTAAAGATTTTAAGATGCCTGATGAGAAGTTTATTGATTTTAGAACAGCAAGGCATAAGGACATTTATAATGTTAATCTTAATGGAATTAGGATGAACAACAATTTTGTCATGTCTTTATGCTAAATGTAACACCCCCAAAATTATACAACTCAATATAGCGGAAGACTCGTTGGTGTTACGGGATAGCACAATACACACATCATAGACAACGCATAAAAATCGCGTCGTTTAATAATAAAGCATTTCCATTCATAAATATCAAATTTACATAGGTCCCAAGTCACGGTCATTTCATACAATTTTACAAAGCATTTGAATGGAAATTATTGTTTAAGTGGTGGCCATGAATTCTTGTTGTCTTCCTGAGAATTACCTTCAAGTACCTGAGATAAAACATGTTAAAAGAAAAGGTCAGTGATAACGCCGAGTGAATTCATAGAGTTCAATAAAACCATTAATATATCATCGGTATATAATTATTACCGAAAATCATTTTTGTACAAATCATTGTAATAGGCCATAAAATAGCCAAAGTCATTTTATACAAATCCTTATCAAAAACCATAATATAGGCTTTTGCCTTCAAAATCATTATACGAACCAAAGTCGTAAAAACATCATACAATACGTTTTATAACGTTGTATAAAGTTAAATAAAAACCGTTATATGAATATGGTTATGTAAAACCAAAACAAGAACATAAAATCAATAATAAGACCCCGTATTGCTAGTCAGGCAATATATCGTAATTCGGTGCGTATAGCAGTATTTCGTTAATTGGATTATTATAAGCCGCATGACATTGTTACCTTACTACAACAAACAACGGGTAGCTAGCCTGAAACTCATTTGCCCATCTAAATTAGCGTGTCGTCACAATAATCACGCTTGTGTAAATCTTCTCATACATAAATTCGCTTACAATTCAATGTGGCACGACGGGGATCAACCGTCAAGGCGCGAACTGGGGTGATCGTCCCCAAATAGTACTATTATATGCATAAGCGTCTACCAAATCCCGGTAGTTCACAATTCATGCTAATGGGACTTTTAGTGACATAACCTAACTTTAATAATCCATTTCATTTCATCTATCGGGTCATATATTCATTCATCGGGTCATACAATCATTCGGGTCCAAATAAATAAACAAACAATCGGGAAAAATGGTGTCCTATTTTATCAAAACTAACATGTTATCTCCCTCGCGGGTTTATAAAACATTTAAAAGAGTGCGAGGCTATGAACTCACGTTGATGTGGGAAAGCGGGTTATCGGTAATTCGGATGTACGGTACGTGCTTCAATCATGGAAACCTAGACAAATAATACTCGTCTTAGACTCTTTTCCAATGAATTTATCAAAATAATAATTATGTATACATATGATGATTTTATATATATGATGATGATCAAGTGGGTTTATACATCTTTACTCATTCATTATAGTGTTTATGTGTTGGTAATTTTCAAGACTAGTTACACTAGTTCAAATTGTTTACATTTTAAAGCCCAATGGGCCTATTACAAGCCCAATACTATTCATTAGCCCAATTATACTTTTATTATCAGTATTATAATTTATATGTTGGACCCAAATGGGTTAAGCCCAATAAATAAGTTTTTAAGTGTTTTACCAAATTGGTCGGGTTTATTGTCCATGAAGGCTACTTTGGCCCATTAATGTCTATATGTTGTAAAGCTCGGGTTTTATCGATTTTTACTTGTTATATATGTTTATATATCAGTATGTGAGTTTATAAAAGTTTACATTAGACGGGTACAACCGTCTAAGTTTTATTTAACAAAAACGTTAATCTTTCGGTTTTAGCCGAAAAGACGTAAAACTTAGTATATAGTTTTTATAACTTATAAAACTTACCAAACTACCATTTTTATATAATGTCCATTTATTTATCCTTATGCATTTTTATATAAATGAAATATATAAGTTAGTGGGTTTTAATTCACATTTTATACTATATTTATTTGAGTGCTTATATAATAATTTTAAACTTAAATTTCACAAAATCAGTCATAAAAATCTAGTTTACTAAAATGATCATATCTAGAGTTCTACATGGAGATAGAACCCCAAATTTTTATCACAGAAACTAAATGATATGTGCTTCATTGTATTCTTTTATAGCTACTGATGAATCATCTTCTAAGTATTTTATAAAATTCTTCCAAAACAGTGTACTCAGATTTGCACTCTAAACTTGTTTTGATCATATCTCACTTATTTTTATGATTCCATTGCATGGCCAACTCTCACATGTGTACAAGTCTCAATACTCACTGTATATCAATTCATCTATACCATTTATCAAATCATCATATGGTTATTTACTGTTTTTATACAGCCTACTAAATTAAACAAGACTAACCACTTTTACATATAGTTTTTCATCTTTTTACCCATGTTTATCAACACTTGATCCCCACACAACATTTTTATCATCATATATTCATCATATACATATACAATAAGAAATAAAATACATGATTACATAATCAAAATAACAAGAGGATGGGGAGAACAATCGTTATACCACCAAGATTATGTAGGTATTTATCAAGGCTTGGATTTTTTATGGAAGAACTTGTGATAGATCAACACCAATCTTCATAGCCACCAATACTTGTAAACTTCATGTAGAAATCAGCCCTTGAACATCACCAAATCTTCTCCTTGGATGTTAGAATCACCACCAATCAATAGAGCTTGAAAAGGGCTTCATCATATATAGAGATAACATAGAATGTGTGGTTAAATTTGATCAAAATGGTGGTGGTGGTGGTGGTGGAAGTGGACGGCACATAGAGGGAGAGATGAGAGGATTTGTATGTTTTTGCATGTAATGAAAATGAGGTTAGTGGTTTAGAGATGGTGGTTTTGATGTGTAGTTGCTTACTTTGTAAGCTTAGGACAAGTGTATGTAACTTAGTTAACAACTTGACACCTCTTTGGTGTTGGCTCACACTTGGCCGTCCCATATAGTGGGGTGGGGCAAGTGTAAACTTGTCTCATCCCACTAATTTACGGGTATTCCTCGATTCTAGTTTCATCGATTTGCGTGCCCTCGGGTCGTTTTACGAAAAACGTTTTTATAAATTATGAATCAACGGCACAAAACGAATCTAATAAAAATTGTCTCATAAAAAACGGAGTTCAAAAACGTAAATACGTAATCCTAAGGTTTCCGGTTTAATCGTAAAGGACGTTAAATTATAATCGTAAGTCTTAATCTCTTCTCGTAAATTTGTGAGTTTATTAACCAACACAAATTTAAAATCTCAAAATAATATTCACGGATAAATTTATTTTCTGAAATGTCAGACTGTCACAAAAAATGGTGTATGTAAACGTAAGCACGTAACGTAGAATCCTCCGGTTTAGACGTAGTCGATGCTACTTCAAGACGTAAATCCAAATTTCTTCCCAAAAATAAGTGAGTTCATAATATAACATTAAAATAATATTTTTAAATAATATTTGAGAATAAAATATCAGCCATAAATTGACGGATTGTCAAAGCATTTACCCCTAAACAGGATCTTTGTCCTCAAAGATCATCTTATCTTACTACTCGCTTCTTATAGAGTTAAAGCCATGTGGGTATTTCCTCCACATTCGGTCTTTTCTCACAAGTGTAATTCATTACAATACGCGAGTTTCATCAAACATAACTACGGGAATAAGATCAGGCTTAATGTTGACTTACTTTCTCTATCCATGATGTTCACGGGTTTTTGATGAATGCAACTTTTTGCTGATCTAAACTTCATCAAGAAGTTATCAGATTCTCACTTGATAGACATTTTATCAAGTTCGATATACGAAACATAATTCACGCAGCTCTTGAAGTCCTAGGGTAGATCCAGCTTATATGCCTTTCAAACCAACTTTTACATCATCTCAATGGTCCCATACAACGGGGACTTATATCCCATGATCTTTCAGATCATCAATTCATTTTTTCATGGTTAAAATTTTTGGCATAACTTCGCTGCCCATCTGGCACTTCAAGATCTACATTTCATATTCACATAACCTCCTACCCACTACCGGCAGTTAATAATCAGATCCTAATTTCAACAATCATTTCAGGTCTCGCGGGTCGAGTATTTTGTAAGGTTAGGTTTGCCATCATAGGAAACCTTAAACCTAAAAGACATGTCCAACTCACAATGGGTGTATGTCAGGTGCCTTTATCCCAACTCCTGCTTACAGATGCTCTAATATATATCCTCACAAGATTCGATCTCGATCCTAATACAATAGTTTTCAATGATAATCTCGCCAAATAAAAACGATTATACGGTTTATTACCAAAGGTCAATTATTCAAGCATAACACAAGACTTCTAGTGTTTTGTATCGTTACTTTGCCTCGTCCCTTCGATTGGGGTGGTATATAGTACTCTCATCAAGGTTCGTTCCTAATGACTTCTGAGCAAATCTCTAGAAATTCAATGCGAAGCGAGGATCTTGATAGAGATGATTGATACAGGCACACCATGTTTACACAACTCCTTTAAATACAAAAGAGTTAATTTCTTGATCAAGAATCTATCATTAACAGGAATGATATAACAGATTTGGTCAGTCTGTCGACGATGACCCAAATCGAATCAAAATTCAGATGATGACCTTTGTAATAGTTAGACGTTTACTAATGTATGAAGCAATTTATGCCTTCATAATTTGTCATTAGTACAACTTCTTCAGATAAAGATACATTAGATCATGATTGATGTAAATAGAATACTTAAACTTATAAGATTCCAACATAACTATATCTCACAATCCTCTATATTTAGGCAACCGCAAGTGGCCTTTTAAACATGTAACGTCATCGACTTCTTAATTCTAATGGTTCACATTAGCCGCGAACCCCTTTTTACAAACATCGTTTATTTTTATATTGTTCGGCAATTTATTTTGCACAGTCATTATTAAGAAACACATCCTAATTGATTTTATTTTTTTTATATTTTCTACATAATGTGTCAGTAATTACGTTCACCTTTCTTCATATTTTCTAAGTTTCAGTTTCGTTTTAGCTATCATTTTTATCAGTTTTGCTTAATCCGACGTTTAAAGCGTCGATAATTATTACAACTAATTAAATTATAAGTATTTAATTTTTATGAAATCTAACGTAAAAAATTTAATTTTCTTAGTTCGACCAATTATAAAAATGTTCAAAATAAATTTGAATTTAATTAACACAATTTTTATTGATTTATCGGAAATAATTAGTAAGATCCGTAAATGTTCGGAAAAAAACCTTCGTTTATTCTTTGGTAAAAAATTTCTTAGTTGAAAAGCAAAAATTGTCGTTTCAAATTTTAAGTCATGGTTTAACGGTTTCCTCAATCCCTCTTAGGTTGTCTTGAGGTATACACGAACATTTACCCCTAAACAGGAGTTTAGTTAAATGTACTGGGTATAAGGGAGTAATCCCTCAAAAGTTCTTTTCGATAAAACATTTTTCAAAACATATTTGCACTTTCTTTTTGGTAAAACCCAAAGTCTTAAAAGGGCTCTGAATTTTGAAGAGTCAATATAGATTCCATTATCTTATTAATCACACGGTCAAATAATGTAAAGGATTAAGTCTTTAATCATAAGTGAAATACTCAAGGTACAAGTTTTCATTGTTCGGCCAATTCAGGACAACATATAAATAATTATTAACTCATTCTTATTCTTATAAACAAACATATGGTCTGATGAGATGGCATTTATACATGATCTCATCGTTCTTTTCGGGCTTTAAATGCATAAAAATGTCATAAAATACCATATATATGCTTGTGTTTGTTTACTTGTGTGTTTTAGGTATGGATATCGTGAAAAAGACAAAAGATCACAAGATACAAGGAAAAACGAACACGAGAAACGAAGCCGTACAAAGAACCGGGCCCTAATCATGGAATTCTCATCAAATACCCTTGAAGACTTGAAGACAAAACAAGATTGATCCTCCAAGAATGAAGAAATGACACTTAAAACCCTTGTATATTAATAATTACAAGTTTGGTCCCTTAAGTTTGTCAAAATTGCAAAAAGGTCCTTCAACTTTGAAGAAATGGCAAGAATGGTCCCTCAACAATTTCAAAATGACAATTATAGTCCCTCATGAAGTTTAAAAGACATTGAAGACCTTTGAAGATCAAGATTGTCCAAGTTCAGTCCTTGAATTATCCAAAAATGTCAAAAATAACCCTTTGATAACCTTTTTCCAAGTTGGTGCCAAAAATGTAAAGTCTTGAAAGTTATTAACAAGGCAGAATCGTTTTTAGGGCTGGAAGACTTTAAATGCTAAAAATATCAAAAGCCAAGGACCAAATGTGTCACAAGGAAACATTTAAACTGAAAAAGGGCGCTTAACACATGTGTTTCCCCCATTTTCGGATCTAAATGGTTACTATTCACCTTTCTTACAGCCCAGAAATTACCACCACGTTTACTTGGGTAAAACCCAATTAAACTCACACACGCTTGATTCACATCACCCAAAACCCTTCCCACTCCTAAAAACCTTCATCCCACCAACGTGGTCCAAACCCCCAAATACCCTCTCATCCAATCAGGAAACGCCTTGGTCCCCAAGTTGTAATACGTGGCCATAATCAACGTTAAAGATTCATTGCTTCATATCAACGCAAAAAATGGACAGTGGAGATCAATTTGGACAGCTATCATCTCAAAAACGTCTAGAAGCATTGAGGGCATTTTAGGATTTTTCTTGTATTAGGGTTTACAATTTTATGGTTCTAGTAGGTTCAATAGACTAGTATAAATAGGGTGTGAGCATGTTCACAACCCTTTGTTCCAGTTTCAATTCTCTCACTTGTAATTCCTTTTTAAAGAAATAAAAAGTTTGGTTTTTGAATAATTCAAGTATAATTCCTTTTTTATTGTTTTTAAAAGATTGTGTGTTGTGAGGGAGATTGATTCTGAGTTCCACTCTTGTTATTTGGTTTAGTGATTTGTGTTTCAAAAGTATTTAAGTTTCTGAAAAATTGGAAGATTTTGGTAAAATCTGTCCAAGGTTTTGTGGTGTTAAGAGTTTCATGTTTTTGGTGTTAGGGTATAATAGAAAACGTGTTTTCTAAGTTTTAAAAGTTTTGGAAAAGGTTTTAAGAAGGTTGAGAAAAATCAGTAATATATCATATTACTTGTTTGTTCTTTCTTTTGTTTTGATTTTGAGCAGGTGTTGATATATTATTGATCCAAGGATCTGCACCAGCCCGGGCTGGTAGGGAGGTGGTTAAGCAACCACTAGGACCCTTGGATGTAAGGGTCCTAAGGTAACTCTTCTTTTTCTCTTTAAAAATTTCAGAAAATAAGTGTTTTATGTGATTTTGTATGATCTGGTTTGATAGTGTGTTTTAGTTGTTGATTTTGTGTTCTTTGGATGTAATATGCATGCTAGAAAGATTGTGAACCAATTTGAATAGCTTTGGAACTGATTTGGTTAGGAAATTTTGGTTTTCAAAATTTAAAAGGGTGTTTGGCATTAAGTTTTAGCAGGGTTTAGATTTTGATTTATGCTTTTAAATCGTGTTAAAGTATTGGAAATAACTTGAGTTAGGTTTTAGTTTATTGGTAAGTTAATTTGAATCAGTTTGTTAGCAAGTTTGTGTGCTCAAAAGGGATAAAAGGTGCTTAAAATCTGCAAGTTCTTAATCTGCTTAAATTTCATGAGAATTTTGTGCTTGATTTTTGAATTTTGTGAAGCAACAGGTTGATTTAAGGTATGTTCTGGTTTGTATGCATTCTTGTGAATTTGTGTGCATGATTTGGTAGCTTTAAGTTCACTAGTGTGTTAGTTATAAGCTCAATAAGCCCACTGTCCTAGCTATCTGTCACAGAGAACTTCATTGCTTGTTTGAGCTTAGTGTACACTTGATTGCTTAATCTGTGCTTGCTAAGTGTTTAATTTGTGTTGTTTGTGACTTCTTGTGCTCAAAGGAGCACAAGAGTGCCCCATTGCTCCCAAAATATCCACCAAACAATCATTGCCAAGTCCTCTTGGCTCACAAATGTGAAGTGTGCACTCACACTTTTTACATCAGCAACAATAAGCAACCTGGACATATTTTGTCCTTGATCTAGCTTGAATCTTGGTTATAAGGTTACTGGATTGTGTTTATAAGCTTGCCAAGTTGTCTGTTTGATTGGTAAAAAGTTTAAAAAAATAAAAAATAAAAAAGTAGTAAAAAAAGGGTTGCTCAGATTCGAACCCCCGTCTCCACTCCCACACACCAAACACTTAACCATTGCGCCCTTGGGTCTTTTACTGACCAAGGGTGCAAGGTTAATTAACTTAACCTGTTTCTCATTGGTATTATTTTCAATAAGCCGTAGGTGTTAAGCTGATTTTAAGCTTATTCATTAAGCTGATTTGGTTAGTCATATTTTTCTTAGGAACTTTATAGTGTTTAAGATTTTTTAAAATTGGTTTCACATTTTTCCCATTATTAGTTTAATTTTTATAATTATTTTAATAGACGTTTTTTAATAAATCATTAAAAAATACCAAAAAGACTTTTAATTTTCAGGAAAAATAGTTTTTAGGTTTTATTTAATATATTTGAGGTTTACATCTTGTTTTGGTTTTAAAAACTTTTATTTTTAATTTTATAATATTTTAAGGTTTTTTATAAACTTTAAAGATTTTTATAAAATTATTAAAAAAGGTTTAGAAGCTCTAATTTGTGTTTTTCTCTTAGTTATATTATTTAGGATTTTTAGAAATTTTTTATTTTAAATTTTAGAAACTTTTTATTTTTAGCAATATTTTAATATTATTTTAATATTAATTTTTCAAAATTTTATTTTTCTTTCTTTTTCATTTTTCCTAGGTTCTTTGTCATTAATTAGGACTATTTCCATTTTTAGAATATTTTTATAACTTTTAGATTTATTTTTATAATTATTTTAAGTTTAATTAGGTTTTAATCATTTTTAGAGTAATAAAAATATTTTTAATAGGTTTTAATTTTTAGAAAATTACTTTTTAATCTTCTAATAATATAAGTTAAGTGATTATTCAATAAAATCATATTTTAGACATTTGAATTAGTTAAATTTAATTTTAGGGCTTTAATTAGCATTTAAAATTAATTATTTAATTAATAAAAGGTTTTAAAATATCTTTGTTGGATTTTTATCTTTATTTATATTATTATTGACTTGTTTTAGTCTTTTTAATCTTTTCTTGATATTTTGTTTTTGGTTTTAATAATTTTTAATTTTTGTGGTTTTTCTACGGCTTTACGTTTTCGTCGTAATTTAATTTTAACGTAACCGTCTTTCATCTTCTCATCCCCATTCTCTCAATATTAATCTCAAATACATACAAGTTAATTCACAACACCATACCTCCTTGGGAAACGAATCTTTTCTCTCATTTTATTTGATTGTGGGTCATTACTTGTGGTTTTCCTAAATCACTCGTCGATACTTACCGCTATTTACGCTCTTTTCCTAAAGGGTAGTAAAAACTCTACAATCATTTTGGCGCCGCTGCCGGGGAGGTGTGTTGTGCTTTAATTTGGAAAATTTTGTTTTTGATATTATCCATAATAGTATTTGTGTTAAGTGGAACTCCCTTAACACGTATTATCGGTTTTCTTGGTTTTTCTTGTACAAATATTATTAATATATTGTATTAAGTATCACAATCAAAATACAATATCTCCAAAAGTGTGAAAACACAACCTTAATTGGGATTTGATCTCCTAATTATTGTATTCGAATCTCAAACAAAAAGAAAAGGCAAAAATAGATAAATACTTTCGTGAAGCTCGATTTTGAAAAATACGAACTATAAGGTGGGTATAAGGCGGGTATTATAAAATATACCCTAAGGAAAAAGGCTCTTAAGTGCTTCGCGCCGCCTCGTTTCCCCGCTTGCTTGTGAGTATTTTGAGATTGAAGGCTAATCGAGGGTTTTGCCGCCCAAAGTATTAATACGTATACTATATTTGCTTGGTTTTCTTTGTGATTAAACCCTCGTGAACAATTTGGTTTTCACCAAAGTTCTAAAGTCATTCGAAGGCGTTCACTCCACGTGATCGTTTTCATTCCTTTGAGGCTTCTTTAATCAAGAGTTTGATTCGAGGAGAGATTTTGTAGATTGTTGTCTACGAAGATACACCAAAATCCAAAAAATTAAATATCATCAAAAACACAAAAAAAAATTGAAAATCCACAAAACAACCAAAAAGAATCTTCTTTGCTCACCTCCCATTCTTCGTGAAGTTTATGATCACTCGTAACCAAGCTAAACGAGCTCGTAAACGTCTTCAAAAGCAAGCAAATCAAGGATCGTTGATTATTGAAGAACCTCCAATTGTTGAACCTATTATAGAACAAGAAGTCGTAATGGCTAATCGTACTATGATGGAGTTGCTACAAGCACCCACCGAGGGTTTTGGAGAGGCCATTGTTATTCCCGCCATCCTTGCGGAGAATTTCGAGATTAAGACGGGTTTAATGTCGATGCTACAAGCAAATAAGTTTCGAGGTCACGAGAAAGACAACCCGCATTACCACATTAGGAATTTCAACCGTCTCACCGCCACTAGCAAATTCAAAGATGTTCCGCATGACGCCATTAAGATGATGTTGTTTCCATATTCGTTGGATGGACCCGCAAAAATTTGGCTCGAGAAAGAACCACCAAATTCGATTTTGACATGGGCCGATCTCGTTTCTAAGTTTGTGAACAAGTTTTTTCCACCATCGAAAACAACACACTTAAAAAATGAGATTTCACGATTTGTGCAACGTAACAATGAAAGTTTTTCAATGGCATGGGAACGATTTAAAGAGATGTTACATGAATGTCCTCACCATGATTTTTCGGAATTGCATCAAATCGATACTTTTTATAATGGGCTTAATGATCATGAACGAGATTATTTGAACGCCGCCGCGGGTGGTAATTTTTTGTGCAAGACGACAAATGAGGCTTTACAAATCATTGAAAATCGATCTAAGGTTTATAGCCCTCGTAACACACCGAGTGTTGCCAATATGGGTTCGTCATCGTCACAATCATCTCGTAGCATTAACGCCTTACATGATGAAGCTAATGAGGAAAATCGGTTTTTTGATACATTTGCTAATCTAATGTCCCATTGGAAGGCTCAAGAAGCTTCCAATTCCGCTTCGGTTAAAGCGGTTGCTAAGAGTTGTTTATCGTGTGGAGGAGCTCATGATTTATCCGAGTGCATTACCGCGGATGGTAACACTTCGAGTGCTTATGTAGCAACGGGAACTTACAACCAAAACGGCCAAGGTTCCCGCCAAAATCAAGCTCCACCAAACCAAAACGCTAACAATTATCGAAACAACAACCAAGGTAATTACCAAGGCAACACACGCAATTACAGCAAAGGGAATTATCAAAGTGGGAATGGACAAATCTCTAATCAAAACCAAAACCGTGATTTTCAAAACACTACACAAGGTTTTCAAAATGCTCACACGAAAAATTTGCAAGGAGAATTTTTGGATTATGCAAAAGCAAATGATGCTAAATTTGATAATATGCAACGTGAGATGATTAGCTTAAGGTCCGAGTTGAAAAACGAGCTTAAAAATGAACTTGCTAATGAACTTAAAACTCATGCAAACAAAATGGAAGGAAATGTCCAACGTCTTCAACAAAACCAACAAAAGATGGAATTAGGACAACATGAGATTAAGCAAGAGTTATTGAAAGCGGATGCTAGGCAATCAAAATTTGAGGACCGAATGGGTAAAATGTTTGAAGCTATCATGTGTAAGCCCTCTTCTTCGGGTGGTCTTCCTAGTGATACCATTAACAACCCGAGGGGAGAATTGAAGGTTGTTGCTACACGAAGTGGTAAAACTTTCAAGGAACCGATCTCTCGTACAAGTACTTCTAAGGAGAAGGAAATCAAGAAAGAACCCGAGGTGATGGTCGAAAAGGAGCATATTACAATCCCACGAAGTACCGCTCAAACCACACCTACGGTTGAACCAACACCAATTGTGGAACCCGAGTTTCCAAGGCCGTTTCCTAATGACCAACCCACACCACCCTTACCTTACCCTTCGAGACGAAACAAAGAGAAAGCACAAGAACGGAACAATTATCAATTTGAGCTATTTATGAAAATGTTTCGTGACTTGCATTTTAACATAAGTTTTGCCGATGCTTTAATCATGATGCCTCGATTCGCCGCAAACTTCAAAAGTATGCTAAACAACAAAGAAAAGTTACAACAAACGTCTAGTTGTTCATCGGTTTTTCTAAGCCGCATACCACAAAAAGTCGGTGATCCCGGTAAATTTTTGATTCCGTGTGCTATACAAGATATGGAGGAATGCTACGCCTTGGCCGATCTTGGTGCTAGTATTAATTTAATGCCTCTAGATATTTTCAAATCGCTTTCGCTTCCGGCTCTTACTCCTTCGAACATGTCCATCGAGATGGCCGATCATTCTACGATCATGGCATGTGGAGTAGCCGAGGACGTTTTTGTTAAAGTCGGAAAGTTTTACTATCCCGTTGACTTTATCGTTGTAGACATTCCCATCGATCGAAAAGTTCCTCTCATTTTGGGTCGTTCATTTTTGGATACATCAAGAGCACTTATCGATGTTCATGCTCGTAAAATCACCCTTCGTTTCAATGAAGAAGAACTTGTCATCAATGCAACACAAAACTCCAATCTTTCTCATGTATATTCTATTGCAACTTTAAACCATGGTGACTCGACCAATGTCGTTTGCAAAGAATTTTCACCAAGAGTTTTAGGGAATGTCTCCAAAAACAATTTACCATTTCCTCCGCCGGTGGAGGTTATGAGTGCTAAGCCTATAAAGAAGAAACCATCAATACTTGAATCAAAAAATCCTTCACCTTCATTCTTGAAAAGTGTTGATAAGTTGCCGGTTTCTACGGAAGATCTTTCGGATGATGAATATATGGACCCTAATGGGGATGTTTTCTTCGTCGATAAACGTTTTGAGAACTTGCCACCACCAAAACCAAAACGGTTTCAAAATGTGAGAATTTTTAGTGTAACTAACATCGTCTTAGAAACACCGAATATTTTCGACATAATCAAAAAGGGTTTTCATAAGGAGAATTTAAAAGATAACAAAGGAAATGATCTTAAATGTGATTTAATTGATTTTTCTACAAATCTAACTCCGTCATCACCACGTGATTTGAGTACTACAAACTCGTCTACTCCTTTTGACGATGTTTTGTGTGGTTCTAGTATGGGGGAAGCCCCTTATGTTCCCTCATCCTTGTCCACCGAGGACGAGATATTCGATCCCGGAATTTCATGTAAAGGGAAATCTCGGTCTTCCACCGATGCAATAAATGGAAACTATATCTATTTGCTTGGTGCGAGTCTACCTCGAGTAGCTCAAACGTTTGTCTTACCAATTGTCTCACCCTTCTACTTCTCATCTATTTTCTTCAAACTCTTTGAGTTTATGGCACATGTTGGAGTGGTGTTAATTTGTTTTTCCAATGGAAACGAGAACGCCATCTTCGACCCCGGTATTTTGCATCATCTAAGGACTTAGTCCTTTTTACCGGTTGCTTTTTGGGCCTTGTTTATCATGTAAGCCCCGCTAAAATTTGACCATACAATGATTTCCCTAAATGTTCACATTTTGAGGGGATCGAGTCGAGCTCATGACTCGGTAATCAAAAACGAGGTGCCTCGTGGGGGAGATCCCATGCTTATCTTTATGCTTTCTATTCACTAATAAGGGGACTTGTACCCTTCCAACTCGTTGTCTCGTGGTTGTTTGTGATTGTGTTATCTAGATCATCATCATCATCTACGATTGAAGACTCTCGTGTTTGTTTACGTGAGCCTCCATCGTTCGTTTGAAGAAGTTTTTCACGAATCCATGACATATCCTTTATTGTTCTAACAATTATCTTTTAGCATAATTAATAAACGGCTTTAGATATATTGTTGATCACCCTTTCCATGCTAGATCCTAAGCATTCGATTCTTCGTCTCTAGTATGGGGGTGCTCCACCTTTAGACTCGAAACATTGAGGACAATGTTTACTTTTAGTATGGGGGAGGGTGAATAGGTACTTGCTTTGCTACGCCCTCACGGTTTCCAATTTTCAATGTTTTGTTTTGCTAATAAGGCTAAAAATGGCCAAATTTTAAAATTTTCTTAGTTTTCATAAGTGTTTTTAAGACACGAATGTATATTTTCCGATGGGTAGAATAAGAGTTAATTTTTGACTTGATGGGCATTTGGAGCCATTTACATTCCTTAACCCGCTCAATTCAAGTTTTGCTAGACTTTTATATAGGGAGCTTTAAAACGCGAAAGTCTTAATTCATTCGGGTTAAGAACAAGAACTTTTCGCAAGTTCCTATAATTGATTCTAGAAAGTCACTTATCAAGGGAACTATAAAACGCATTCTCTAAACTTGAAAAAGTCCAAGAAAGTGCAAGATCCTATAGGTGGCTTGAAAACCCAAAACTTTGATTTGATATAGTCTTAATGAAAGCTAATCCAAATTTGGCTTAATTTTGACTTGCATGGCTAAGTATTCACGAGTCTCTTTAATTAGAGGTCTTTAAATAGTGAAGAACGAGAAATGATAGAGTTAGACAAGTGATCATGCTAAACGTAGAACATGAAAGTGTTCTTTCAAAAACTCATATGTTTTTAATTGTGGCTTTTTCTTCCCATAAGATCAATGCATTAGGAATAAAACATAATTGCAATAAGTAAGGTCGTACGGTTTGAAAGGTTACTTAGCCTCTAGCGCAAGATCGTTTAAAAGTTGCTCGGGGTTGAATAGAGTTCATAGCCAAGGCATAACTTATTGAAACGGGACGCGAAGATTGGCGATCATCCAAAAAGGCCCTAACAAGGCATGAGGAGCTCTATTTTTGCTAAAGATCCAAAGATGATGTGAAGTATCATTGTTCCAAAATCAATATGAAGGATCGAGACACACGACGAGAAGCTATTACTCCCCTAAAGAATGGAGAAAGTCTATCCAAAAAGACCCTAACAAGGTATGAGGATAAATATATCCAAGTCCGAAAAGGAGGCGGATCGTTGTATATCAAAATCCAAAGTAAAGATTGAAGAAAAATGATGAAGTCGTGGTCCTATATGAAGAATCTCTCAAAAACGTCAAGTGAAGAAATTCCAATTATATGAAGAGAAGACCATAATTTCAAGAACGTCTTCCCAAGATTTGAAGTATAAAGTACATGCCAAATATCGGTCCGAGAAAGGTCTCAAATCGTGAAACGAGTTATGCCAAGATATGAACTTAAGGAGATACACGAGAAGCCGTTTTAAAAGATTTTGTCCTTCGGCTAACTATTGATCAAATCGTGCTACTTTGCTTTCGGACTAATAACTACTCAAATAAGTCAATATGAATCACTTGTGATCCATGACAAATAGATAAAAAATGCTAGTAACCCATTTCCTTTTATAATAACTAGGATTGCGGGGAGAAAAAGTATTACACAATTTGAACGTATGAGTAGTGTTAGCATTGTGACTTGTACCAACAATGATCTTGTTTTTGCACTTAGCATGGAATGTATGACAATCAAGGATGACGAAGTTTACTCTAAGGGACATTAACTTGTTTCTATTCTTAGACCCTAAAAGTCACATTTTGGTGATGAAAATCATACATTATGTCTTTACACATTCTCGTAGTATGTTGCAAGTTTTCTTTTACTTTTCAATAAAGGTTAATAAAATTGAACTTTGGTGATGCTTAGATACTTTATTCTAGCATTGCGTGAGGGCACGGCAATGGCTTAGTATGGGGGAGTGATGAGATGGCATTTATACATGATCTCATCGTTCTTTTCGGGCTTTAAATGCATAAAAATGTCATAAAATACCATATATATGCTTGTGTTTGTTTACTTGTGTGTTTTAGGTATGGATATCGTGAAAAAGACAAAAGATCACAAGATACAAGGAAAAACGAACACGAGAAACGAAGCCGTACAAAGAACCGGGCCCTAATCATGGAATTCTCATCAAATACCCTTGAAGACTTGAAGACAAAACAAGATTGATCCTCCAAGAATGAAGAAATGACACTTAAAACCCTTGTATATTAATAATTACAAGTTTGGTCCCTTAAGTTTGTCAAAATTGCAAAAAGGTCCTTCAACTTTGAAGAAATGGCAAGAATGGTCCCTCAACAATTTCAAAATGACAATTATAGTCCCTCATGAAGTTTAAAAGACATTGAAGACCTTTGAAGATCAAGATTGTCCAAGTTCAGTCCTTGAATTATCCAAAAATGTCAAAAATAACCCTTTGATAACCTTTTTCCAAGTTGGTGCCAAAAATGTAAAGTCTTGAAAGTTATTAACAAGGCAGAATCGTTTTTAGGGCTGGAAGACTTTAAATGCTAAAAATATCAAAAGCCAAGGACCAAATGTGTCACAAGGAAACATTTAAACTGAAAAAGGGCGCTTAACACATGTGTTTCCCCCATTTTCGGATCTAAATGGTTACTATTCACCTTTCTTACAGCCCAGAAATTACCACCACGTTTACTTGGGTAAAACCCAATTAAACTCACACACGCTTGATTCACATCACCCAAAACCCTTCCCACTCCTAAAAACCTTCATCCCACCAACGTGGTCCAAACCCCCAAATACCCTCTCATCCAATCAGGAAACGCCTTGGTCCCCAAGTTGTAATACGTGGCCATAATCAACGTTAAAGATTCATTGCTTCATATCAACGCAAAAAATGGACAGTGGAGATCAATTTGGACAGCTATCATCTCAAAAACGTCTAGAAGCATTGAGGGCATTTTAGGATTTTTCTTGTATTAGGGTTTACAATTTTATGGTTCTAGTAGGTTCAATAGACTAGTATAAATAGGGTGTGAGCATGTTCACAACCCTTTGTTCCAGTTTCAATTCTCTCACTTGTAATTCCTTTTTAAAGAAATAAAAAGTTTGGTTTTTGAATAATTCAAGTATAATTCCTTTTTTATTGTTTTTAAAAGATTGTGTGTTGTGAGGGAGATTGATTCTGAGTTCCACTCTTGTTATTTGGTTTAGTGATTTGTGTTTCAAAAGTATTTAAGTTTCTGAAAAATTGGAAGATTTTGGTAAAATCTGTCCAAGGTTTTGTGGTGTTAAGAGTTTCATGTTTTTGGTGTTAGGGTATAATAGAAAACGTGTTTTCTAAGTTTTAAAAGTTTTGGAAAAGGTTTTAAGAAGGTTGAGAAAAATCAGTAATATATCATATTACTTGTTTGTTCTTTCTTTTGTTTTGATTTTGAGCAGGTGTTGATATATTATTGATCCAAGGATCTGCACCAGCCCGGGCTGGTAGGGAGGTGGTTAAGCAACCACTAGGACCCTTGGATGTAAGGGTCCTAAGGTAACTCTTCTTTTTCTCTTTAAAAATTTCAGAAAATAAGTGTTTTATGTGATTTTGTATGATCTGGTTTGATAGTGTGTTTTAGTTGTTGATTTTGTGTTCTTTGGATGTAATATGCATGCTAGAAAGATTGTGAACCAATTTGAATAGCTTTGGAACTGATTTGGTTAGGAAATTTTGGTTTTCAAAATTTAAAAGGGTGTTTGGCATTAAGTTTTAGCAGGGTTTAGATTTTGATTTATGCTTTTAAATCGTGTTAAAGTATTGGAAATAACTTGAGTTAGGTTTTAGTTTATTGGTAAGTTAATTTGAATCAGTTTGTTAGCAAGTTTGTGTGCTCAAAAGGGATAAAAGGTGCTTAAAATCTGCAAGTTCTTAATCTGCTTAAATTTCATGAGAATTTTGTGCTTGATTTTTGAATTTTGTGAAGCAACAGGTTGATTTAAGGTCTGTTCTGGTTTGTATGCATTCTTGTGAATTTGTGTGCATGATTTGGTAGCTTTAAGTTCACTAGTGTGTTAGTTATAAGCTCAATAAGCCCACTGTCCTAGCTATCTGTCACAGAGAACTTCATTGCTTGTTTGAGCTTAGTGTACACTTGATTGCTTAATCTGTGCTTGCTAAGTGTTTAATTTGTGTTGTTTGTGACTTCTTGTGCTCAAAGGAGCACAAGAGTGCCCCATTGCTCCCAAAATATCCACCAAACAATCATTGCCAAGTCCTCTTGGCTCACAAATGTGAAGTGTGCACTCACACTTTTTACATCAGCAACAATAAGAAACCTGGACATATTTTGTCCTTGATCTAGCTTGAATCTTGGTTATAAGGTTACTGGATTGTGTTTATAAGCTTGCCAAGTTGTCTGTTTGATTGGTAAAAAGTTTAAAAAAATAAAAAATAAAAAAGTAGTAAAAAAAGGGTTGCTCAGATTCGAACCCCCGTCTCCACTCCCACACACCAAACACTTAACCATTGCGCCCTTGGGTCTTTTACTGACCAAGGGTGCAAGGTTAATTAACTTAACCTGTTTCTCATTGGTATTATTTTCAATAAGCCGTAGGTGTTAAGCTGATTTTAAGCTTATTCATTAAGCTGATTTGGTTAGTCATATTTTTCTTAGGAACTTTATAGTGTTTAAGATTTTTTAAAATTGGTTTCACATTTTTCCCATTATTAGTTTAATTTTATAATTATTTTAATAGACGTTTTTTAATAAATCATTAAAAAATACCAAAAAGACTTTTAATTTTCAGGAAAAATAGTTTTTAGGTTTTATTTAATATATTTGAGGTTTACATCTTGTTTTGGTTTTAAAAACTTTTATTTTTAATTTTATAATATTTTAAGGTTTTTTATAAACTTTAAAGATTTTTATAAAATTATTAAAAAAGGTTTAGAAGCTCTAATTTGTGTTTTTCTCTTAGTTATATTATTTAGGATTTTTAGAAATTTTTTATTTTAAATTTTAGAAACTTTTTATTTTTAGCAATATTTTAATATTATTTTAATATTAATTTTTCAAAATTTTATTTTTCTTTGTTTTTCATTTTTCCTAGGTTCTTTGTCATTAATTAGGACTATTTCCATTTTTAGAATATTTTTATAACTTTTAGATTTATTTTTATAATTATTTTAAGTTTAATTAGGTTTTAATCATTTTTAGAGTAATAAAAATATTTTTAATAGGTTTTAATTTTTAGAAAATTACTTTTTAATCTTCTAATAATATAAGTTAAGTGATTATTCAATAAAATCATATTTTAGACATTTGAATTAGTTAAATTTAATTTTAGGGCTTTAATTAGCATTTAAAATTAATTATTTAATTAATAAAAGGTTTTAAAATATCTTTGTTGGATTTTTATCTTTATTTATATTATTATTGACTTGTTTTAGTCTTTTTAATCTTTTCTTGATATTTTGTTTTTGGTTTTAATAATTTTTAATTTTTGTGGTTTTTCTACGGCTTTACGTTTTCGTCGTAATTTAATTTTAATGTAACCGTCTTTCATCTTCTCATCCCCATTCTCTCAATATTAATCTCAAATACATACAAGTTAATTCACAACACCATACCTCCTTGGGAAACGAATCTTTTCTCTCATTTTATTTGATTGTGGGTCATTACTTGTGGTTTTCCTAAATCACTCGTCGATACTTACCGCTATTTACGCTCTTTTCCTAAAGGGTAGTAAAAACTCTACAATCATGGTCCTTAATGATCACAAGCATGAATTTATCAAATTATAGCCTACACACGTGATTCACCAAATTTATGAATGCTACATGTGTATTAGTCAATCCAAACGTCATCACGTGAAACTTATAATGTTTATTACAAGTTCTGGATGTAGTGATTGGAATAGATAATCTTTTTTGCGGACGCGAAGTTGATGATAACCATGCCATGAATCAAATCTTTAGAACATACGCTAGAACCTTGTAAATGATCGAACAATCTATCATCTTGGGTAGTGAATATAGATTTTTAATCGTCAATTTTACCTAGTTCACGGTAATCAATAAATATAAGGAATGATAACACCATAGCTCTTCATAATGACGAGCTTGGTAGAATAAAAGCTTTCTCCGACAACTCTCTCAGTTGTACGGTAATTCTTTTAATTTAGATGGTGCTGACGTACAGTGCACAAGCCACAGGTGCAGCACCGGGAATATAATCAATACCAATTTCAACTTGCCTTAATGGCGAAAGTCTAGGTAATTCATCAATAAATACTTCCTAAAGTTTCAGATAACATAAACATCTTTTAATAAATTCATATTAGGTTCTTTCTAGATTATAATATCTATGACTAATTCACAACCATTCACAATATAATTTCAAGTCTAAATGCAGGATATGGTCATCCATCAAGAATTATTTAGATCACTTTTGATAATCAACATCTTATCATTATGAAGATCCACATTCAATTCATCATTTCAGAGAATATTGAGATGGATTCTACTGCCGAATACCGTGTGACGAACAACAACATAATGGTGGCAGGTAACAAGGAAAGACCACCAATGCTTGTGTCGGGTCGATATGATCAATGGCAATCCCGGTTTATACGTTACCTTGACACAAAACCTAACGGTGATGCTCTAAGGCAATGTATTTTGGAAGGACCTTATAAACTCTCAAGGATTCAAGTTCCTGCAGTACCAGCCACAGACACAAGTGACGCACAACCCGCATATGAACGTAATGTAATTTGATACATGATTTTTGCTCGGGTTAAAAAGATTCGTTGATGTGTTCTAATCGAATTGATCTTAGTTCCTATGTGTGACTCAGTTGATCTTTGGTGGAAACAAATATTTTTGGTTGTTTTTAAATTTAAAAGTGCAAAACTTAAAAGTAAATGTCGTTAAAGTAAAGGGCAAGTAATTAAAATCTAAGTCTAATTAAAATAATGATTGTGCAGGTATTTAAAAACGTGACGGAAAGTAAATCAATTAAATGACTGGAAATTTAAGTGTGACGGAAATTAAAATTAGACAAGTATTAAAAACTTAAACTAAAAATTAAACAAGACAAAACATAAAAGTTAACCCAGATCGGAATATATTCCGATCAACCTACCATCGGAATGAACACACCACCTATCGAAATGTTGAAGAAACCCAGATCGGAATATGTCACCTTTTCAGATCGGAATAGCCCAACACCCTCAGATCGCAATGCAGTCCAGATCGAAATGTATGCTATCGGAATACCAAGATGTAACCTGTCGGAATGTACCTATCGGAATGAGGTCCAGATCGAAATGTGGCTAGGGAAAATTGGGCAGCACTTCGTCTAAGCAAGCCTCAAGAGCCGTCGGAAAGAGCGATCGCAATATGCGATCGCAATCCCCATATCAGAATGAGGAAAAGTTCCACCTATCGCAATCCCGGATCGGATTGCAAAACCCTTTTGTCCCAACACTGTCACTATCGGAATGTGGAGTTGCAACCGTCGCAATGTGGAAAACCCTAGCTTTCCGATGGAGTACCAAATTCGTAATAAGCACAATTCTAAATAAGCTACTTCTAATAAGCCGTGACCAAGAACTTGAATGAAATGGAATCAAAACATGACAATAAGCTAAAAAGTTAAAAGCTTTCAAAATTTTAAATGACGAAATATAAATGGAATTCAAGCTTAAAAATCGGAACTTTAAAGAAAACTTTTAAAACACTTAAACAAAATACCAAATAAGCACACAAGGTTGTCAATCTCGTGGCTTATTTCGTATGAGGAGATAAAAAGGACGAAGCTTTAATCAAAATAAGCAAATGGATTAAGCAAAACTTGCTTAATCCGAAATGTAAACCGTAACAAAAATGGAAAAAGGTAGAACGAGATTGATAAAAAGAACTTGATCAAATGATAAAGAAAGGTAAAGACAAGAATTTAAAGAACACAAATTAAAAACTTACTTGGAATTAAAAGGTAATTAAGGTGCAAAACATGTAATTAAAAGTGACAAGTAAATAAAAGTGCACAAAATAAAGGTGGAAGAACTAGTTTGTCAATCTAGCCAACAAAACTAAATGAAATGAAAATGAGGGTATTTATAGGTGATTAGGGGAGAGGTTAGAGGAAGCTTCCTCCCTCCTTCCTTTCTTGTTAATTGCACCATCAAGTCCTTCCTCCTTAATCTTTTTGTTAATCTTGGAATGTGATGACTTTTGGCTCGGGATTTCTTTGGACTCGTCTTTTAATTCTTCGATAAATAAGACTTGAGTTCCTCGGCTTTAAGTAAACTTCCGTCTTTTGACTTTTTCTTCGATAAATCTTCAGAATTGGTCTTGGACTTCCGTTCTTTATCCACTTTTGACTTCTTGACTTCGTCTTTCATCCTTTTCTTCAATAAAAGTCCGTAAATGCCCGTGAATTCCCGTATTTTCTCCACTTTTCACCTTTTCGTCCTAAATTACAACAAAAACACAAACCACGCATAATTCCGACATAAAAGACATAAAATACACGTTTTGGTCCGGTTATTATTGTAATTAAGTGGTAGAAAAGATGGGTGTTTACACACCTATCAAATCCCCTACACTTGACCATTGCAATGTCCTCATGCAATGCATTAGTTACAAAGCATGTTTACACTTTTCATCATAATCAATCCACATTGGCCTTTATTAAAGAGATAGAAAATTATAAAAATGCAAAGCAAAGAAATTAAAAGCATACCTTGGGTTTTGAAAATGTCATGAATAATCATCATCCTCAACTTTTCACTTTCTCCAAACCAAGCTTAAAAACGAGATCATTGTTATTATAAGTTAGTAAACTAACACGAACTCATGTGGGCCAATTATTCACTTAGACTCCCTTATTCCTATGGGTATCTCTTATATTTTATTATTTGTCTTGAATGATCACGAAGATGCATTGTTTGACTTATTTCGATAATTATTTAGTCTGAAAATAAAGTGCACGATTTAATCAATAGTTAGCTAAAGGACCAAATCTTTTAAAACTGCTTCTCGGGATATCAGAAAGTTCATATCTTGGCATAACTTGGTTCGCGATTTGAGACCTTTCTCGGGCCGATATTTGGCAGCGACTTCATACTTCAAATCTTGAGAGACGTTCATGAAATAATGGTCTTCTCTTCATAATTGGAATTTCTTCACTTGGAATTTTTGAGAGATTCTTCATATATGGACCACGACTTCTTCATTTTTCTCCAATCTTTATTTTGGATTTTGATATACAACGATCCGCCTCCTTTATTGACTTGGATCTATTTATCCTCATACCTTGTTAGGGTCTTTTCGGATACACTTCTCCATGACTTTTTGGGAGTTTTTGCTTTTCGTCGTGTGTCTCTATCCTTCATATTGATTTTTGATAAATGATTCTTCACATCACTTTTGGATCTTTAGCAACAAAACATAGCCCTCATGCCTTGTTAGGGCCTTTTCGGACTCGCCAATCTTCGCGCCCCGCTTCATAAGTTATGCCTTGGCTATGAACTCTCGTCATTACCGAGCAACTTTTAAACGATCTGGGGCTAGAAGCTAAGTAACTTTTCAAATCGTACAACCTTATTTATTAGCAGATAAATTTATTAGCAAGCGATGGGAGAATAGGCTTATAATTAACTCACATAAATTTATGAAAGAATACCGACTTATAATTGGCTCTATCATCTCTCGTTCTCCACAGTTTAAAATCTCAAGTAATGAGACTCGTGAATACTTAGCCTATTAAATCAAAGTTTTGGGTTTTCGAGTCGCCTATAGGATCTTGCAAATTCTTAGACTTTTTCAAGTTTAGAAATCGCATCTTAAAGTTCCCTTCATAAACGACTCTCTAGGATCAATTATAGGAACTTGCGAAAAGTTCTAGTTCTTAACCCGTGAGAGTTAAGACTTTCGCGTTTTATAGCTCCCTACATAAAAGCCTAGCAAAACTTGACTTAAACACGTTAAGGATACTAGCTAGAGTAAACTCGGATTGAGTCAAAAGATTCACAACGTTTGAAAATTAAAACCACTTATTAAACATTTATTCTAGCAAAGAAAGAAAATAACTATACAAAAGGGAAAAACTAATAGGCCAAAATAGCTCAAAAATTTTGAAAAATGTCGAAAAATTGATTTCCGGTTAAAATGAGGACAAATACAAGGAAAAGACCACTTAACTTTGATAGAAGTCCCCCCTACACTTAAGATAAACATTGTCCTCAATGTTTAAGCATGTGGGAGTAAGCTCCCCTACACTTAGGACATTGTGCACGTTGTTTAAATCTTGCTAAGGAAAGGACAACTAAAGAGATTCCTATTTTAATATTGAGAAAATATAAAATAGTGAATCGAAAAGAGTTTAGCATAGAACCGGGAAGAAGTAGAACACGGAATCACGGGTCGTCAAGAATCATCAAGAGTGGATCATTGAAGCTCGAATCCCTGATGAAGAAGTGAGGAGAGGAAATAGCAATCCAAAGGGTCCCCCCTACACTTATGATAAAGAAAGCGGAAAGATAGATGCATGGGTTGCCTCCCAAGAAGCGCTTGGTTTTTTGTTAACCGAGTCGTGAGCCTGACTCGGCCTTGATCATCAATGGAAGTAGCATGAAACAAATCCACCAGGATCAAAGACATAGTTTTCATCCATCAATAAGCAAGAGCTTAAGGTGAACAAGGCAAGCCAAAAGAGAAATGGCAGGGTTCCCTTAAGCAGTGATGGAGCACAGTAGAAGCAAGTATGAAGCGGTGCAAGCATGTCTTCCAAATTTCCAAAGATTTTTCCTTTTATTTCATCAGGTGGATACTGAGATGGCTTAAAGATTTCAATACCGGGATCGAACACCTTTTCCTTCAGGGGAAAATAGCACTCCGGCCAGCCGAGTGTGAAGAAGATCCGCAAAGAAGCACAACCTCGTCCTCAGAAGTGGGACAAAGAGGTGTTAAATCATACGTGCAACGGATTTCGGTGTCAACCGGTTTCTTCTCCTTTGACAAAATGCTCTTCAAATCCAAAGTAGGATCAAGGCGATAATCTTCAAAGTCAAAAGGAGGAGCATCACTTTCATGAGGGAAGTATGTGTTGAGAAATTCAGAGAAATCTTTCTCAAATGAATAATCGTCCAGAGTAGGATCGAGTGATGACGGAGGATCTTCATCATGTGAAGAATCGCTCGAAAGAGTATCGGCCTCATCAAAATCATCGAATGTGGGCAGCTCGGGATACTCAGAAGTACAATCAAAATCATCCGAATCTGAGCTACAATCATCATCATCATAAGCGTCAAAGACCGGTGACGAATCATAAATGGGAGAAGCGTCCAAAGTAGGGAGAGAATCATCCACATCATCATGAAAAAGTGGATTGTCGATGCAAGAGTCGAATAGAGGATTTTCGGAGACGGTAAAGTCATCTAGCACATGAATCATATTCACTGATTCTCGGCCTCCAAAAGTTAAATTAGTAAGCTTCCCCATTTTGAAAACTTTTGCATCATCCCCGACTCGTAAGATTAACTCACCTTCGGCCACATCTACTAAAGCACGTCCGGTTCTCAAGAATGGCCGACCAAGTATTAAAGGAATACGAGGGTCCATTTCATAATCAACTACGACAAAATCGACCGGGAAAGTAAATGTGCCAACTTTAATGAACACGTCTTCGGCTATACCAACGGGGTAAGCGAGAGTGCGATTTGCAAGTTCAAGAGTCATCTTTGTTGGAGTGAGGTCGGGCAATGATAGTGTTTTCCAAACACTCAAAGGCATCAAATTAATACTAGCCCCGAGATCAGCAAGGGCAGTAAATTCTTCAGTTTTGTTGAACACGCAAGGCAACACAAAACGACCGGGATCTCCAAGTTTTTCCGGCAGTTCTTTAAGAATAACTGCAGAGCAGTTTTCATTTAAGCGTGTGTTGGCGAGTTCAATCAGCTTCTCCTTCTTGTTAAGCAATTCCTTAAATGCTTTAACAAATTTGGGCATGTGGACAAGTGCTTCAAGAAAGCTAATGTTGAAATTCATTTGAGAAATCATCTTGATATAGCTAGTCACTTGAGCGTCCTCCTTGTTTAGCATTTTGTTCTTGCCCAAGCGAGAAGGATAAGGGATATTAGGTTTGGGTGGTGAGGGTGCAGATGTGGTAGGTAAAGGTTGAGATGTTGAAGGGTCATTCGTAGGAACTTCATCACGTCGAGGCGGAGACGGTAATGGTGCACTAATACTAGGTGTAGGAGGAGTAGGGATACATGGTGGTGGAGGAGGTGTAGATGATGGTGGTGGGATTGGTGGTCCTACGATGGTGACTCCACTACGCGTAGTTATAGCACTCACATTAGCTCGCGGATTGGTGACGGTATTGGAAGGTAGAGAACCCGAAGAAGAAGAAGGTTGAGCTTCAGGCAAGAAACTAGCAAGCATATTCTTCAAATCATTGGTTTGATTGCTGAAGGAGGATTGAATATCATTTCGAAGCTCGGATCTTATCTCATTTCCTTGCTTTGTGATATCTCCTTTAAGATTGATAATTTGGCTCTGCAGATTCTTGATTTGCTCTCCTTGGGTTCTCATGATGGCCTCAACATCCGGATTACTGGGTGGGTTTTGTTGGGCGGGTGGGTGATAAGGATTAGAAGCTCTTGGTGGGATTTGGTTGCTTCTAGTGTAGTTGTTGGCGGGGTTTTGGTTTTGAGGAGAAAAACCGGGTGAAAGGTAGTTGTTGGAACGGTAGCTCAGCAGATTTCTATCCCCTTGTTGTCTAGCTAGGTAATTTTCCGGTGAATAATTACCGTAAGCTGCATACACATTTTCCGGATTTCCTTGTGTCGAAGGACAATCGGTGTATGAGTGAGGACCGCCACATGTTTCACAAGGATTAGCAACCGCTTTAACTTGTTGTTGTTGGTGGGTTGAAGCGAGAAGCGAAATACTTTTGCTCATTTCGGCCATCATGCGGGTGAGTTCGGTCATCTCAGGGTTTGCTGAGGTAGAAGAAACATTGACTCTCGTGTTGTTTCTAGAAGAAGCAGAGGAATCCCAGTTCTTATGATGAGTAGTCATGTTTTCAATTAACTCTCTACACTCCTCGGGTCTCCTTTTCATGAATGTGCCACCGGCGGCTGCATTGATCGTATCACGATCTCGAAAAGTCAATCCGTTGTAGAAAGTATCGATCAAGGTGACCGGAAGCATGTTGTGGTTTGGACAACGGTCGATCAAGACATTATATCTCTCCCATGCATCAAAAAGAGATTCATCGGGATCTTGCATGAAACCGCTGATCTGATTGCGAAGGCTTGTGACCATGGATGGTGGAAAGTAGCGCGACAAAAAGCGTTGAGTCATGTCATCCCAAGTGCGAATAGAATTCTTCGGGAGACGATCGAACCATTTCTCGGCATGATGTAATAAAGTGTGTGGAAAGAGTTGTAGGCGAAGCTCATCCATAGTGGCACCAGCCAACTTCATGCTCTGGGTGATTGTAATGAGCTTGTCGAGGTGTTTGTTGGCATCATCATCAGGCAATCCTCTAAATGGGTTTGTTTGTACTTGCTGAATCATGTGGTGCTTCAACGAAAACTCAGGAGCGTTGATTTGCATCGGCGCAATCGGTCCTCCTCGTCCAAACATTGTTGGTTGACAAAGTTCCTCCATGGTCCGAAGATCGGGCTGTGGAGGAGCATTGTTGTTATTATTATTATTATTATTGAGGTGCGGTAGTTGATTATTGTTGTTAACACCTGCCATATCTAAATCTTCTTGAGGCTCGGGCTCTTGATAATTAGAAGATCTAGTACGCATACACCTGAAAATGCAAAAGAAAACAAAACCAAAAACAAAGACAATATATACACACAATAAAGATAAAATCTTTTTGGATTTTTGAAATTTTTAATTTTTATGGTTTTTATGAATTTTTTAATTTTTATTATTTTTTGAATTTTTATGCAAGAAAAATAACGTTCACAAGTGAACGGATCCCAAAAAGCAACGTGTCTCTCACAGAAAACTATTGATCTTAACGAAAAGAGCCGGCAGCGGCGCCATTTGATACATGATTTTTGCTCAGATTCGGATGATTTTGATTGTACTTCTGAGTATCCCGAGCTGCCCACATTCGATGATTTTGATGAGGCCGATACTCTTTCGAGCGATTCTTCACATGATGAAGATCCTCCGTCATCACTCGATCCTACTCTGGACGATTATTCATTTGAGAAAGATTTCTCTGAATTTCTCAACACATACTTCCCTCATGAAAGTGATGCTCCTCCTTTTGACTTTGAAGATTATCGCCTTGATCCTACTTTGGATTTGAAGAGCATTTTGTCAAAGGAGAAGAAACCGGTTGACACCAAAATCCGTTGCACGTATGATTTAACACCTCTTTGTCCCACTTCTGAGGACGAGGTTGTGCTTCTTTGCGGATCTTCTTCACACTCGGCTGCGCCGGAGTGCTATTTTCCCCTGAAGGAAAAGGTGTTCGATCCCGGTATTGAAATCTTTAAGCCATCTCAGGATATGGTCCCCGGCAGCGGCGCCATTTAATAACTCGATTTTACTCAGGTTAAAAAGATTCGTTGATGTGTTCTAATCGAATTGATCTTAGTTCTCTATGTGACTCAGTTTTATTTTGGTGGAAACAAATAATTTTGGTTGGTTTTATATTTAAATGTGCAAAGACTTAAAAGTAAATGTCGTTAAAGTTAAGGGCAAGTATTAAAAGAGCGTGAAAATAAATCTAAGTCTAATTAAACGAAAGTGTGCAATATTTAAAAACGTGACGGAAAGTAAATCAATTAAATGACTGGAAATTTAAGTGTGACGGAAATTAAAATTAGACAAGTATTAAAAACTTAAACTAAAAATTAAACAAGACAAAACATAAAAGTTAACCCAGATCGGAATATATTCCGATCAACCTACCATCGGAATGAACACACCACCTATCGAAATGTTGAAGAAACCCAGATCGGAATATGTCACCTTTTCAGATCGGAATAGCCCAACACCCTCAGATCGCAATGCAGTCCAGATCGAAATGTATGCTATCGGAATACCAAGATGTAACCTGTCGGAATGTACCTATCGGAATGAGGTCCAGATCGAAATGTGGCTAGGGAAAATTGGGCAGCACTTCGTCTAAGCAAGCCTCAAGAGCCGTCGGAAAGAGCGATCGCAATATGCGATCGTAATCCCCAGATCGGAATGAGGAAAAGTTCCACCTATCGCAATCCCGGATCGGATTGCAAAACCCTTTTGTCCCAACACTGTCACTATCGGAATGTGGAGTTGCAACCGTCGCAATGTGGAAAACCCTAGCTTTCCGATGGAGTACCAAATTCGTAATAAGCACAATTCTAAATAAGCTACTTCTAATAAGCCGTGACCAAGAACTTGAATGAAATGGAATCAAAACATGACAATAAGCTAAAAAGTTAAAAGCTTTCAAAATTTTAAATGACGAAATATAAATGGAATTCAAGCTTAAAAATCGGAACTTTAAAGAAAACTTTTAAAACACTTAAACAAAATACCAAATAAGCACACAAGGTTGTCAATCTCGTGGCTTATTTCGTATGAGGAGATAAAAAGGACGAAGCTTTAATCAAAATAAGCAAATGGATTAAGCAAAACTTGCTTAATCCGAAATGTAAACCGTAACAAAAATGGAGAAAGGTAGAACGAGATTGATAAAAAGAACTTGATCAAATGATAAAGAAAGGTAAAGACAAGAATTTAAAGAACACAAATTAAAAACTTACTTGGAATTAAAAGGTAATTAAGGTGCAAAACATGTAATTAAAAGTGACAAGTAAATAAAAGTGCACAAAATAAAGGTGGAAGAACTAGTTTGTCAATCTAGCCAACAAAACTAAATGAAATGAAAATGAGAGTATTTATAGGTGATTAGGGGAGAGGTTAGAGGAAGCTTCCTCTCTCCTTCCTTTCTTCCTTAATTGCATGCTTAGGTCCCTCCTCTTCTTTAATCTTTTTGTTAATTGCGCCATTAGTCCTTAAGCCTTCAAATCTTCTTTAATCTTGGGCTCTAACGACTTTTGGCTCGGGATTTCTTTGGACTCGTCTTTTAATTCTTCGATAAATAAGACTTGAGTTCCTCGGCTTTAAGTAAACTTTCGTCTTTTGACTTTTTCTTCGATAAATCTTCAGAATTGGTCTTGGACTTCCGTTCTTTATCCACTTTTGACTTCTTGACTTCGTATTTCATCCTTTTCTTCAATAAAAGTCCGTAAACGCCCGTGAATTCCCGTGTTTTCTCCACTTTTCACCTTTTCGTCCTAAATCACAACAAAAACACAAACCACGCATAATTCCGACATAAAAGACATAAAATACATGTTTTGGTCCGGTTATTATTGTAATTAAGTGGTAGAAAAGATGGGTGTTTACACACCTATCAAATCCCCTACACTTGACCATTGCAATGTCCTCATGCAATGCATTAGTTACAAAGCCTGTTTACACTTTTCATCAAAATCAATCCATATTGGCCTTTATTAAAAAGATAGAAAATTATAAAGCAAAGAAATTAAAAGCATACCTTGGGTTTTAAAAATGTCATGAACAATCATCATCCTCAACTTTTCACTTTCTCCAAACCAAGCTTAAAAACGAGATCATTGTTATTATAAGTTAGTAAACTAACACGAACTCATGTGGGTCAATTATTTACTTAGACTCCCTTATTCCTATGGGTATCTCTTATATTTTATTATTTGTCTTGAATGATCACGAAGATGCATTGTTTGACTTATTTCGATAATTATTTAGTCTGAAAATAAAGTGCACGATTTAATCAATAGTTAGCTAAAGGACCAAATCTTTTAAAACTGCTTCTCGGGATATCAAAAAGTTCATATCTTGGCATAACTTGGTTCGCGATTTGAGACCTTTCTCGGGCCGATATTTGGCAGCGACTTCATACTTCAAATCTTGAGAGACGTTCATGAAATAATGGTCTTCTCTTCATAATTGGAATTTCTTCACTTGGAATTTTTGAGAGATTCTTCATATATGGACCACGACTTCTTCATTTTTCTCCAATCTTTATTTTGGATTTTGATATACAACGATCCGCCTCCTTTATTGACTTGGATCTATTTATCCTCATACCTTGTTAGGGTCTTTTCGGATACACTTCTCCATGACTTTTTGGGAGTTTTGCTTTACGTCGTGTGTCTCGATCCTTCATATTGATTTTCGATAAATGATTCTTCACATCACTTTGGATCTTTAGCAACAAAACATAGCCCTCATGCCTTGTTAGGGCCTTTTCGGACTCGCCAATCTTCGCGCCCCGCTTCATAAGTTATGCCTTGGCTATGAACTCTCGTCATTACCGAGCAACTTTTAAACGATCTGGGGCTAGAAGCTAAGTAACTTTTCAAATCGTACAACCTTACTTATTAGCAGATAATTTATTAAGCAAGCGGAGGGAGAATAGGCTCATAATTAACTCACATAAATTCATGAAAGAATACCGAACTTATAATTGGCTCTATCATCTCTCGTTCTCCACAGTTTAAAATCTCAAGGAATGAGACTCGTGGATACTTAGCCTATTAAATCAAAGTTTTGGGTTTTCGAGTCGCCTATAGGATCTTGCAAATTCTTAGACTTTTTCAAGTTTAGAAATCGCATCTTAAAGTTCCCTTGATAAACGACTCTCTAGGATCAATTATAGGAACTTGCGAAAAGTTCTTGTTCTTAACCCGTGAGGTTTAAGACTTTCGCGTTTTATAGCTCCCTATATAAAAGCCTAGCAAAACTTGACTTAAACACGTTAAGGATACTAGCTAGAGTAAACTCGGATTGAGTCAAAAGATTCAAAACGTTTGAAAATTAAAACCACTTATTAAACATTTATTCTAGCAAAGGAAGAAAATAACTATACAAAGATAACAACTAATAGGCCAAAATAGATCAAAAATTTTAAAAAATGTCGAAAAATTGATTTTCCGGTTAAAATGAGGACAAATACAAGGAAAAGACCACTTAACTTCGATAGAAGTCCCCCCTACACTTAAGATAAACATTGTCCTCAATGTTTAAGCATGTGGGAGTAAACTCCCCTACACTTAAGACATTGTGCACGTTGTTTAACTCTTGCTAAGGAAAAGACAACTAAAGGGATTCCTATTTTAATATTGAGAAAATATAAAATAGTGAATCGAAAAGAGTTTAGGATAGAACCGGGATGAAGTAGAACACGGAATCACGGGTCGTCAAGAATCATCAAGAGTGGATCATTGAAGCTCGAATCCCTGATTAAGAAGTGAGGAGAGGAAATAGCAATCCAAAGGGTCCCCCCTACACTTATGGTAAAGAAAGCGAAAAGATAGATGCATGGGTTGCCTCCCAAGAAGCGCTTGGTTTTTGTTTACCGAGTCGTGAGCCTGACTCGACCTTGATCATTAACGGAAGAAGCATGAAACATATCCACCAGGATCGAAGACATAGTTTTCATCCATCAATAAGCAAGAGCTTAAGGTGAACAAGGCAAGCCAAAAGAGAAATGGCAGGGTTCCCTTAAGCTGTGATGGAGCACAGTAGAAGCAAGTATGAAGCGGTGCAAGCATGTCTTCCAAATTTCCAAAGATTTTTCCTTTTATTTCATCAGGTGGATACTGAGATGGCTTAAAGATTTCAATACCGGGATCGAACACCTTTTCCTTCAGGGGAAAATAGCACTCCGGCTCAGCCGAGTGTGAAGAAGATCCGCAAAGAAGCACAACCTCGTCCTCACAAGTGGGACAAAGAGGTGTCAAATCATAAGTGCAACGGATTTCGGTGTCAACCGGTTTCTTCTCCTTGGACAAAATGCTCTTCAAATCCAAAGTAGGATCAAGACGATAATCTTCAAAGTCCAAAGGAGGTGCATCACTCTCATGAGGGAAGTATGTGTTAAGAAATTCAGAGAAATCTTCCTCGAATGAGTAATCGTCCAAAGTAGGATCGAGTGATGGCGGAGGATCTTCATCATGTGAAGAATCGCTCGATAGAGTATCGGCCTCATCAAAATCATCATATGTAGGCAGCTCGGGATACTCAGAAGTACAATCAAAATCATCCGAATCTGAGCTAGAATTATCATCTTCATAAGCATCAAAGACCGGTGGAGAATCAAAAATGGGAGAAGCGTCCAAAGTAGGGAGAGAATCATCCACATTATCTTCAAAGAGTGGATTATCAGTGGAAGACTCGAATAGAGGATTGTCATAGACGGTAAAGTCATCGAGCACATTTATCATATTCACTGATTCTCGGCCTCCAAAAGATCTGCCTGTAAGCTTCCCCATTTTAAAAATTTTAGAATCATCCCCGACTCGTAAGATTAACTCACCTTCGGCCACATCTATTAAAGCACGTCCGGTTCTCAAGAATGGCCGACCAAGTATTAAAGGAATACGAGGGTCCATTTCATAATCAACTACAACAAAATCGACCGGGAAGGTAAATGTGCCAACTTTGATAAATACGTCTTCGGCTATACCAACGGGGTAAGCGAGAGTGCGGTTTGCAAGTTCAAGAGTCATCTTTGTAGGAATGAGATCGGGCAATGATAGTGTTTTCCAAACACTGAGTGGCATAAGATTAATACTAGCCCCGAGATCAGCAAGGGCAGTAAATTCTTCAGTTTTGTTGAACACGCAAGGCAACACAAAACGACCGGGATCTCCAAGTTTTTCCGGAAGTTCTCTAAGAAGGACTGCAGAGCAGTTTTCATTTAAGCGTGTGTTGGCGAGTTCAATCAGCTTCTCCTTCTTGTTAAGCAATTCCTTAAATGCTTTAACAAATTTGGGCATGTGGACAAGTGCTTCAAGAAAGCTAATGTTGAAATTCATTTGAGAAATCATCTTGATATAGCTAGTCACTTGAGCGTCCTCCTTGTTTAGCATTTTGTTCTTGCCCAAGCGGGAGGGATAAGGGATATTAGGTTTGGGTGGTGAGGGTGCAGGTGTGGTAGGTAACGGTTGAGATGTTGAAGGGTAATTGGCGGGAACTTCATCACGTCGAGGCGGAGACGGTAATGGTGCACTAATACTAGGTGTAGGAGGAGTAGGGATACATGGTGGTGGAGTTGGTGGTCCTACGATGGTGACTCCACTACGAGTAGAAATAGCACTCACATTGGCTCGCGGGTTAGTGACGGTGTTTGAAGGTAGAGAACTTGAAGAAGAAGGTTGAGCGGCTGGCAAGAAACTAGCAAGCATATTCTTCAAATCATTGGTTTGACTGCTGAAGGAGGATTGAATGTTATCTCGAAGCTCGGATCTTATCTCATTTCCTTGCTTTGTGATATCTCCTTTCAGATTGATAATTTGGCTCTGCAAGTTCTTGATTTGCTCACCTTGGGTTCTCATGATGGCTTCAACATCGGGATTAATGGGTGGGGTTTGTTGGGTGGGTGGGTGATAAGGATTAGAAGCTCTTGGTGGGATTTGGTTGCTTCTAGTGTAGTTGTTGGCGGGGTTTTGGTTTTGAGGAGAAAAACCGGGTGAAAGGTAATTGTTGGAACGGTAGCTCAGCAGATTTCTATCCCCTTGTTGTCTAGCTTGGTAATTTTCCGGTGAATAATTACCGTAAGCTGCATACACATTTTCCGGATTTCCTTGTGTTGAAGGACAATCGGTGTATGAGTGAAGACCGCCACATGTTTCACAAGGATTAGCAACCGCTTTAACTTGTTGTTGTTGTTGATTTGAAGCGAGAAGCGTAATACTTTTGCTCATTTCAGTCATCATGCGGGTGAGTGCCGTCATCTCAGGGTTTGCTGAGGTTGAGGAAACATTGACTCTCGGGTTGTTCCTAGAAGATGCAGAGGAATCCCAGTTCTTGTGGTGAGTAGTCATGTTCTCAATTAATTCTCTACACTCCTCGGGTCTCCTTTTCATGAATGTGCCACCGGCGGCTGCATTAATCGTATCACGATCTCGAAAAGTCAATCCGTTGTAGAAAGTATCGATCAAGGTGACCGGAAGCATATTGTGGTTTGGACATCGGTCGATCAAGACATTATATCTCTCCCAAGCGTCAAAAAGAGATTCATCGGGATCTTGCATGAAACCGCTGATCTGATTGCGAAGGCTCGTGACCATGGATGGTGGAAAGTAGCGCGAAAGAAAGCGTTGAGTCATGTCATCCCAAGTGTGAATAGAATTCTTCGGGAGACGATCAAACCATTTCTCGGCATGATGTAATAGAGTGTGTGGAAAGAGTTGTAGGCGAAGTTCATCCATAGTGGCACCAGCCAACTTCATGCTCTGAGTGATAGTAATAAACTTGTCGAGGTGTTTGTTGGCATCATCATCAGGCAATCCTCTAAATGGGTTTGTTTGCACTTGCTGAATCATGTGGTGCTTCAACGAAAACTCAGGAGCGTTGATTTGCATCGGCGCAATCGGTCCTCCTCGTCCAAACATTGTTGGTTGACAAAGTTCTTCCATGGTCCGAAGATCGGGCTGTGGAAGAGCATTGTTGTTATTATTATTATTGAGGTGCGGTGGTTGATTATTGTTGTTAACACCTGCCATATCTAAATCTTCTTGAGGCTCGGGCTCTTGATAGTTAGAAGATCTAGTACGCATACACCTGAAAATGCAAAAGAAAACAAAACCAAACACAAAGACAATATATATTCACAAGAAAGATAAAATCTTTTTGGATTTTTGAAATTTTAACTTTTATGGTTTTTTTATCAATTTTCTAATTTTTATGATTTTTTATTTTTTTATGCAAGAAAAGTAACGCTCACGAGTGAACGGATCCCAAAAAGCAACGTGTCTCTCACAAAAAACTGTTGATCTTTACGAAAAGAGCCGGCAGCGGCGCCATTTAATAACTCGATTTTACTCAGGTTAAAAAGATTCGTTGATGTGTTCTAATCGAATTGATCTTAGTTCTCTATGTGACTCAGTTTTATTTTGGTGGAAACAAATAATTTTGGTTGGTTTTATATTTAAATGTGCAAAGACTTAAAAGTAAATGTCGTTAAAGTTAAGGGCAAGTATTAAAAGAGCGTGAAAATAAATCTAAGTCTAATTAAACGAAAGTGTGCAATATTTAAAAACGTGACGGAAAGTAAATCAATTAAATGACTGGAAATTTAAGTGTGACGGAAATTAAAATTAGACAAGTATTAAAAACTTAAACTAAAAATTAAACAAGACAAAACATAAAAGTTAACCCAGATCGGAATATATTCCGATCAACCTACCATCAGAATGAACACACCACCTATCGAAATGTTGAAGAAACCCAGATCGGAATATGTCACCTTTTCAGATCGGAATAGCCCAACACCCTCAGATCGCAATGCAGTCCAGATCGAAATGTATGCTATCGGAATACCAAGATGTAACCTGTCGGAATGTACCTATCGGAATGAGGTCCAGATCGAAATGTGGCTAGGGAAAATTGGGCAGCACTTCGTCTAAGCAAGCCTCAAGAGCCGTCGGAAAGAGCGATCGCAATATGCGATCGCAATCCCCAGATCGGAATGAGGAAAAGTTCCACCTATCGCAATCCCGGATCGGATTGCAAAACCCTTTTGTCCCAACACTGTCACTATCGGAATGTGGAGTTGCAACCGTCGCAATGTGGAAAACCCTAGCTTTCCGATGGAGTACCAAATTCGTAATAAGCACAATTCTAAATAAGCTACTTCTAATAAGCCGTGACCAAGAACTTGAATGAAATGGAATCAAAACATGACAATAAGCTAAAAAGTTAAAAGCTTTCAAAATTTTAAATGACGAAATATAAATGGAATTCAAGCTTAAAAATCGGAACTTTAAAGAAAACTTTTAAAACACTTAAACAAAATACCAAATAAGCACACAAGGTTGTCAATCTCGTGGCTTATTTCGTATGAGGAGATAAAAAGGACGAAGCTTTAATCAAAATAAGCAAATGGATTAAGCAAAACTTGCTTAATCCGAAATGTAAACCGTAACAAAAATGGAGAAAGGTAGAACGAGATTGATAAAAAGAACTTGATCAAATGATAAAGAAAGGTAAAGACAAGAATTTAAAGAACACAAATTAAAAACTTACTTGGAATTAAAAGGTAATTAAGGTGCAAAACATGTAATTAAAAGTGACAAGTAAATAAAAGTGCACAAAATAAAGGTGGAAGAACTAGTTTGTCAATCTAGCCAACAAAACTAAATGAAATGAAAATGAGAGTATTTATAGGTGATTAGGGGAGAGGTTAGAGGAAGCTTCCTCTCTCCTTCCTTTCTTCCTTAATTGCATGCTTAGGTCCCTCCTCTTCTTTAATCTTTTTGTTAATTGCGCCATTAGTCCTTAAGCCTTCAAATCTTCTTTAATCTTGGGCTCTAACGACTTTTGGCTCGGGATTTCTTTGGACTCGTCTTTTAATTCTTCGATAAATAAGACTTGAGTTCCTCGGCTTTAAGTAAACTTTCGTCTTTTGACTTTTTCTTCGATAAATCTTCAGAATTGGTCTTGGACTTCCGTTCTTTATCCACTTTTGACTTCTTGACTTCGTATTTCATCCTTTTCTTCAATAAAAGTCCGTAAACGCCCGTGAATTCCCGTGTTTTCTCCACTTTTCACCTTTTCGTCCTAAATCACAACAAAAACACAAACCACGCATAATTCCGACATAAAAGACATAAAATACATGTTTTGGTCCGGTTATTATTGTAATTAAGTGGTAGAAAAGATGGGTGTTTACACACCTATCAATTATAATATCTATGACTAATTCACAACCATTCACAATATAATTTCAAGTCTAAATGCAGGATATGGTCATCCATCAAGAATTATTTAGATCACTTTTGATAATCAACATCTTATCATTTAGGGGAATTCTACTCGAGTTCCCATCAATTAAGACAATGTCGTCATGTCATAATCAATCAATCCATTCTACTGGCACTATCAACTTTTTAGTTTTATTGCCGTCGATAAGATGTGAACTTCTCAAAAGACTAATAATAACTCATAATCCTTCGCAAATTCAAGGATACATGGAGACACAACTATCATCCAAAGAGTAATGTCAACGCATAATTTACGCGAGAGAATTTCAATTCAGATAAAGACGAAAACATTTAACGAATATGAATATATCCCATGTTTTCATAATTTGAGTACGCATTCGAAAGCTCCTCGGATCGTTACCCAGGTCATTCAAATGAAACCAAATCAAAAGAAATGATAGGAACGTCGATACATCCAGTCGGGTATCAACACTCGGTAATCAGATACTTTTCCTAAGAATCTCACTACGAGAGAATTGGACAAGAAAGAATTGTCAATTGTTAAATAAGACAATTTCCACAGATGAGTAAATTCGACTCAGAAGAATAGATGCTACAGGCACATATGTAGGTGTCCATAACATTATGTCCCTATTTTTCACTTCTTGCAGATCTCATAAAATTTAATCTTTCACAATCTTCAAAGAAAATGTAGTGTTTATTCATTAGTTTTATGGTGACTACTAATCAGCCTTGCATGGTCCATTCCAAATTGTATGTAGGCGCGCAACTATATACAATTTCAAGATTAACGATGCAATACTCAGTTCGTCAAAATTTTATCATCATGTTTATAATAAAAACATTTTCATGCTTAATTCTTAAATAAGAATCAAAAATAAATTTACAAAGATTTTCTTGGTTATGAAAACAATTAAGTTTTCCAAGGTATTTCATAATCAACTTTATTTCAATAATGATTATTTATAAGTCTCACTTTAAATAATCCATATAGTGATGAAAATTCAATTTTCTCAAAGGATACTGTTTTATCTTATAAAAACAATAAGTGATCTGCAAAAGAGTGATGAAGAGTTGTTTACCAAGAACTAGCCATAATATAATAGGAAATGAGCTTAGCCAATTAATCATGAGGTGCATGACCTCGATGGCACTCAAAAAGAATAATCCACAACGTAACTCTATTCGAGATGAGTACTTGTTCAATGGTTGCATCACTAATGCGAGCATTAGAGACAATCAAGAAAAGATAGATAACATCGATACATGTAGAACTTAGCAATCAAAGGTAGTCTTTTTATTAATCACAAACAAGTCAAAATTGTACCGTAACACATTACGTATCACTATGTCATACAATTCCAAGAACTCATCCTACCAACTAATGTCTCAGTTAAGTTAGGGATTTTTAAAAGATACCACAATGAATACTAATCTACAAGAGTCATTAGGTGTTCCACATGTCCCAGAAGATCTATCGGTCCCAATTCAGAAGAAGATTCCTTCAATTTATTTCTTGGACACTAGGCATCCTCGTCAGTGGACAATGGCCTAGGAACAACACTTAACACGAATCAACAATCAATTAAAACCTTATAATTCAATCACAAGACTTAACGACTTCCTCTTAACAATTTCTTATTCCATACAAGTTAAATTTTACTTCATTCAAGTTTCAATTAACTTATATTCAATGCAACATCCTACCTCATTCTCCAATACTTTTACCTTTTTCTTAGACCTTAATAGGGCAATAAAAGGTCGATATGAACAACACTTAATTTCCAATCCTATAGCTCTTACAACAATGGTTATCAAATGAGAAACTAGTATGAAATGACTCGATCATTCGATTAGACTTCTCAGAAAGGTACTAGTGGCATGAGGTTTTTGGGTAATGGTTCCAATGATAACCTCAAGTGCAACATTCACCCTTTCGATTTCAATTTAAGAATTGGGTGACAACGAATCAGATGACACTTTTCCAGGTCGTAACGTTTTGTCAAACTCCACTCTATAAGGAAAGATCGTCATGACATCGATATCAGATTTAATCTCGCCAATTCTTCTTTAATATCGTAATCAACTAATATCAACATTTCTACGAATATCAACCATTTGTTGGGATCATAAATATCCATAACTTGGTTTAGATCTAGGATAGCTAGAATTCCTACGAGAATAGCTTCGATTAATTTACTAGGGGATTTAGGTTCCTTGTGACAATCTACGTCGTATAAATACCTCGTATAAATATCAAAATAATCATCAAACAATCATGTAATAAAATTACATCATATATATATATAATCCAAGTTATATATATATTAAAATAACTCTTCTCAGTCTGGCCTTGTCGGTATCTCGGGAATTCTTCGACACCGTTATAGTCAATAGATTTTTAGACATTTTAAGAAAAATGTTTATAGTTAAAAGATTTTGAAATGTTTTATTCAAAACCTTGATTTTAAAAATCTTTCGTTCTCTATAACGAGAACTCTGGTACCAAACTGTAACACCCCCAAATTTATATAACTCAATACAGCGGAAGACTCGTTGGTGTTACGGGATAGCACATTACTCACATCATAGACAACGCATAAAAATCGCGTCGTTTAATAATATAGCATTTCCATTCATAAATATCAAATTTACATAGGTCCCAAGTCATGGTCATTTCATACAATTTTACAAAGCATTTGAATGGAAATTATTGTTTAAGTGCGGGCCATGAATTCGTGTTGTCTTCCCGAGAATTACCTTCAAGTACCTGAGATAAAACATGTTAAAAGAAAAGGTCAGCGATAACGCCGAGTGAATTCATACAGTTCAATAAAACCATTAATATATCATCGGTATATAATTATTACCGAAAATAATTTTTGTACAAATCATTATAATAGGCCATAAAATAGCCAAAGTCATTTTATACAAATCCTTATCAAAAATCATAATATAGGCTTTTGCCTTCAAAATCATTATACGAACTAAAGTCGTAAAAACATCATACAATACATTTTATAACGTTGTATAAAGTAAAATAAAAACCGTTATATGAATATGGTTATGTAAAACCAAAACAAGATTATAAGATCAATAATAAGACCCCGTATTGCTAGTCAGACAATATATCGTAATTCGGTGCGTATAGCAGTATTTCGTTAATTGGATTATTATAAGCCGCATGACATTGTTACCTTACTACAACAAACAACGGGTAGCTAGCCCGAAACTCATTCGCCCATCTAAATTAGCGTGTCGTCACAATAATCACGCTTGTGTAAATCATCTCATACATAAATTCGCTTACCAATCAATGTGGCACGACGAGGATCAACCGTCAAGGCGCGAACTGGGGTGATCGTCCCCAAATAGTACTATTATATGCATAAGCGTCTACCAAATCCTGGTAGTTCACAATTCATGCTAATGGGACTTTTAGTGACATAACCTAACTTTAATAATCCATTTCATTTCATCTATCGGGTCATATATTCATTCATCGGGTCATACAATCATTCGGGTCCAAATCAATAAACAAACAATCGGGACAAATGGTGTCCTATTTTATCAAAACAAACATGTTATCTCCCTCGCGGGTTTATAAAACATTTCATAAAAACATTTAAAAGAGTGCGAGGCTATGAACTCACGTAGATGTGGGAAAGCGGGTTATCGGCAATTCAAATGTACGGTACGTGCTTCAATCACGGAAACCTAGACAAATAATACTCGTCTTAGACTCTTGTCCAATGACTTTATCAAAATAATAATTATGTATACATATGATGATTTTATATATATGATGATGATCAAGTGGGTTTATACATCTTTACTCATTCATTATAGTGTTTATGTGTTGGTAATTTTCAAGACTAGTTACACTAGTTTAACTTGTTTACATTTTAAAGCCCAATGGGCCTATTACAAGCCCAATAGTATTCATTAGCCCAATTATACTTTTATTATCAGTATTATACTTTATATGTTGGTCCCAAATGGGTTAAGCCCAATAAATAAGTTTATAAGTGTTTTACCAAATTAGTCGGGTTTATTGTCCATGAAGGCTACATTGGCCCGTTAATGTCTATATGTTGTAAAGCTCGGGTTTTATCGATTTTTACTTGTTATATATGTTTATATATTAGTATGTGAGTTTATAAAAGTTTACATTAGACGGGTACAACTGTCTAAGTTTTATTTAACAAAAACGTTAATCTTTTGGTTTTAGCCGAAAAGACGTAAAACTTAGTATATAGTTTTTATAACTTATAAAACTTACCAAACTACCATTTTTATATAATGTCCATTTATTTATCCTTATTCATTTTTATATAAATGAAATATATAAGTTAGTGGGTTTTAATTCACATTTTATACTATATTTATTTGAGTGCTTATATAATAATATTAAACTTTAATTTCACAAAATCAATCCTAAAAATCTAGTTTACTAAAATGATCATATCTAGAGTTCTACATGGAGATAGAACCCCAAATTTTTATCACAGAAACTATATGATATGTGCTTCATTTTATTCCATTATAGCTACTGATGAATCATCCTCTAAACTACTTTATAAAATTCGTCCAAAACAGTGTACTCAGATTTGCACTCTAAACTTGTTTTGATCATATCTCACTCATTTTTATGATTCCATTGCATGGGCAACTCTCACATGTGTACAAGTCTCAATACTCACTGTATATCAATTCATCTATACCATTTTATCATTTCATCATATGGTTATTTACTATTTTTATACAGCCTACTAAATTAAGCAAGATTAACCACTTTTACATATAGTTTTTCATCTTTTTACCCATGTTTATCAACACTTGATCCCTACACAATATTTTTATCATCATATATTCATCATATACATATACAATAAGAAAGAAAATACATGATTACATAATCAAAATAACAAGAGGATGGGGAGAACAATCTTTATACCACCAAGATTATGTAGGTATTCATCAAGGCTTGGATTTTTGATGGAAGAACTTGTGATAGATCAACACCAATCTTCATGGCCACCAATACTTGTAAACTTCATGTAGAAATCAGCCCTTGAACATCACCAAATCTTCTCCTTGGATGTTAGAATCACCACCAATCAATAGAGCTTGAAAAGGGCTTCATTATATGTAGAGATAACATAGGATTTGTGGTTAAATTTGATCAAAATGGTGGTGGTGGTGGTGGAAGTGGACGGTACATAGAGAGACAGATGAGAGGATTTGTGTGTTTTTGCATGTAATGAAAATGAGGTTAGTGGTTTAGAGATGGTGGTTTTGATGTGTAGTTGCTTACTTTGTAAGCTTAGGACAAGTGTAAGTAACTTAGTTTACAACTTGACACCTCTTTGGTGGGCCGTCCCATATAGTGGGATAGGGAAAGTGTAAACTTGTCTCATCCCACTAATTTACAGGTATTCCTCGATTCTAGTTTCCTCGATTTGCGTGCCCTCGGGTCGTTTTACGAAAAACGTTTTTATAAATTATGAATCAACGGCACAAAACGAATCTAATAAAAATTGTCTCATCAAAAACGGAGTTCAAAAACATAAATACGTAATCCTAAGGTTTTTGGTTTAGTCGTGAAGGACGTAAAATTATAATCGTAAGTCCTAATCTCTTCTCGTAAATTTGTGAGTTTATTAACCAACACAAATTTAAAATCTCAAAATAATATTCACGGATAGATTTATTTTCTGAAATGTCAGACTGTCACCAAAAACGGTGTATGTAAATGTAAGCACGTAACGTAGAATCCTCCGGTTTAGACGTAGTCGATGCTACTTCAAGACGTAAATCCAAATTTCTTCCCAAAAATAAGTGAGTTCATAATATAACATTAAAATAATGTTTTTAAATAATATTTAAGAATAAAATATCAACCATAAATTGACGGATTATCACAGTAAAGCTTCAATAGATGAGAGTAATCTATTGCATAGAAGGTTAGGGCACATAAATTTTAAGAATATCAATAGACTTGTGAGACATGATTTAGTTGATGGTTTGCACTCCAAAGCTTTCCACAATGATCACTCTTGCATGTCTTAAAGGCAAACAACACAAAGTCTCATTTAAGTCTAAACTTGTGCATTCTAGTTCTAAACCACTCCACTTGCTACATATGGACTTATTTGGCACAACTAATATAGAAAGTTTGAATGGTAAATCTTATTGCTTTGTTATAACCGATGATTTTTCTATATTTACTTGGACTTTCTTTTTGGCCTTAAAAAGTGATACTGCCATAGTTTTGATTAACTTTATTACCCAAATTGAAAAGAAAACAGGGAATAAGGTTAAAATACTTAGAAGTGATAATGGTGGTGAGTTTAGAAATAAATTGTTAGATACCTTCTGTGTTGATAAATGGATTACTAGGGAGTTTAGCATTGCTAGAACTCCACATCAGAATGGTGTGGCTGAAAGAAAGAATATAACCCTAATAGAAGCGGCTAGGACAATGTTGGTTGATGCTAAGTTTCCCATTGCTTTTTGGGCTGAGGCTGTGAATACAGCCTGCTATGTTCAGAATAGAGCTTTGGTCAACAAGGTCCACAATAAGACACCTTATGAGCTATTTTGGAATAGGAAACCCAACATATGTTTTCTCAAACACTTTGGATGTCATGTAGTGATATTGGATACTAGTGATGCATTAGGAAAGTTTAGTGCAAAAGGTGATGAAGGCTACTTTATGGGTTATTCAATGCAGAGTAGAGGATATAGGGTTTATAACAAGAAAGAAAAAAGCATTCTTGAAAAAGTGCATGTTAAGTTTTTGGAAAGTAAACCTAGTGATCCTAAGAGTGGACCAGACTGGTTCTTCGATTTAGAACCATTTTCTAGGACCTTGAATTATATGCCTGTCACTAATCCAGACATTGTGAAAAAGGATTCAAATGTTTTGGAAGAACCTATTGTTGAAAGTACAGGTAAACAGGTTGCTAAGGAAGAAGGATAACATGCAATCAAATCAGACCCCATGCTTGAGTATGTTACCATTCCTATATGGACTGATGGGTTTACACAAGCTTCTGTTGCTACTGAAAAGGAGGAAGAAGGGCCACAAGAAAGGCCAGTTGATAAAAAACATGCATGCATCTTCAAGCGCCGACAAAGACAAAACAGACGCTGACAAGTTACATTCAGACGTTGATAGCTCAAACGCTGACGACCGGTTTGGACATTTATTCTCTTCCAATACTTTTAAACATGGTAAACCTTTTATACTTAATCAAGAGGTTCATTCAAGTAAGGATGAGAGTGGAAATGAAGATGATATTGGCAACATGGAGACTGATATAGAAGACAACACACTACTTGGGGAAGGAATACTTACAACTATGGTCAAAAATCATCTTCCTTCCCTAATCATTGGTGATGTTCTATCTCCTTTTTAAACAAGGAGGTCTCATCAGAATCAAGGTGGTTTCATTGCCAATATCCACAAGAAGGAAGATACCCCTCTTGTGCAGGCATGTTTCTTTGCTTGTTTTCTGTCACAATAGGAACCCAAGAATATTTTTGATGCTCTCAAATAACCAAGCTGGGTGGAAGCAATGAAGGATGAGCTTCATCAGTTTGCCATTCAAGATGTGTGGGAGCTAGTAGATTTTCCAAGGTATGTTAGACCTATTGGGACACGTTGGGTTCTTAGAAACAAGAAGGATGAAAGAGGTATTATGGTCAGAAACAAGGCACGTTTAGTTGCTCAAGGCTATACACAAGAAGAGGGAATAGACTATGAAGAGGTTTTTGCACCTGTTGCATGGATTGAAGCAATAAGGATTTTCCTAGCCTATGCTTCTTGCATGGGTTTCATAGTTTATCAGATAGATGTGAAGAGTGCTTTACTCTATGGTACCATTGAAGAAGAGGTGTATGTAATGCAACCTCCTGGTTTTTGAAGATCCAGAGCATCCAAACAAAGTGTATAAAGTCAAGAAAGCAATGTATGGACTTCATCAAGCCCCAAGAGAATGTTATGGTACATTATCCACCTATCTGGTGGAAAATGGATTTAAGAGGGGCACCATAGACTAGACCTTATTTACCAAGAAAATTGGTAAGGATTTTCTACTTGTTCAGGTCTATATGGATGATATTATCTTTGGTTCATCAAATCCAAAGATGAGTGTTTTTCCAAGCTCATGACAGATAAATTCAAGATGAGTGCAATGGGAGGGATGAACTTCTTTCTAGGTTTACAAGTCTAACAGAAAGAAGATGGTATCTTTATCTCTCAGGACAAGTATGTAGCAGAAATATTGAAGAAGTTTGGTTTTTCTCCACATGAAAACGGGCTAGCACACCCATGGATAGGGAACACCCTTAGGGAAAGATTGGAGATGGAAAAGAAGTAGATGTAAGACATTATAGATCAATGATTGGATTATTGATGTATCTTACAGCTTCTAGACCTGACATCATGTTTGTTGTGTGTGCATGTGCACGCCATCAAGTGACTCCCAAAGAGTGTCATCTTCATGCTATCAAAAGGATCATCAAATACCTTAGGTGCTATCCCACCTTGGGATTATGGTATCCAAAGGATTCATTGGAGCATATTTATTCAGACAATGACTATGGAGGTGATAAGTTTGATAGGAAATACACAACTGGTGGATGCCAATTTCTTGGGAACAGATTGATATCTTGATAATGCAAGAAACAAACAGTGGTTGAAAACTCTACAACTATAGAAGAATATGTTGTTGCAGCTGCTTGTTGTGGACAAGTTCTATGGATACAAAACCAGCTGTTGGATTATGGGTATAATTTTATGCATAAAAAGATATTTTTAGATAATAACAGTACATTATCCATTATTAAGAATCCTGTACATCACTCTAAAACAAAACACATAGAAATTATACATCATTTTATAAGAGATTGTTTTGAAAAAGGTTTAATACATCTAGATAGGGTAGACACATAAGAAAATGTAGCTGATATTTTAACTAAACCTTTTGATGTTGGGAGGTTCCAGTACTTGGTAACAAGTATTAGAATGATCAATATCACCTAAATGTGTTTTTGCAATCATTTTATAGTTTGTACAGGATGTGTACTATTATTAGTCTTTGTACAAGATTAGGTTTTCCACTTTATTTTTCTAACGCTAACAAAGGTTATTTGAACGCTGACAAGTGTTCAAATGGACGCTGACAGCAATATGTTAGTTTTGTGGTTTTTGATCTAATCATGCAGGTATTATGAGCATTGTACAAATGGATACATCGTTGCTTATAGATCTTTGGAGCTTACTAGGAATGTGTTAAAGCTTATTGATGATGGTTGGAATGTTTACATTCCTATCCTGACATAAATTTTTTATTACATACTTTTTATTTGGAAACTTTGTATATCATGGTTTAAGGGGAGGTTTAGGAAACCTTTAGGTTTTTGGGTATTCTTAGAATATTCTTATCACAATTCTAGATTGTGTCCACTGGTGAGTACGAGTTAATTTTCTAAATCGTGAGGCACTGTAGCATGCAAAGTTGATATACTGTGCACGCTGCCAATACTTTTTGGCCTAGAATTGGATTTGGTCGTGTCGATCCCAAACTTAGATCGATTTAGCTTGTGTAAACGATATTAAATCAAGTTAAACACGTAGAGAAACTTTGTTGTGTATAAAACAATTTAAGTATTATGCGGAATTAATACTCAAACAAGAACACACAAACAATTGTAAAACAAACTTCACTTGACTGATTAGAACAAACTTGCTTACAATGAAAGTGCTAAGCGTATGAAAACTTATATGAAACAAAACCTAAAGGTCTTCTTTTATAGACATAAGAAGCCTTGTACAAGAGTCTACGTATCAGCTATTCAAGGTAAAGATAATTATAGAAAATACATTGTTGATCCTATCTTTACTAGAAACAAACTAGAAACATAATACGCGTAGACCATATCTTTCAATCAGTGCTTGACTTCAACCTATCAACGCTTGACTTCTTCCTGTCAACGCTTGATCTGTCAACGCTTGTTTTCTTTTTATCAACGCTTGTTTTCTTCTTGTCAGCGTTCAAGTGTACTGGCTACATTTTATTCCCAACAATCCTCCCCTAAACTTGATATCTACTCTATCAATCAAGTTTCTGATTAAAATTTAAGAACTAGGAGGAATCTTACAAATCTTATCATATTGGTAATAAACATGCCTAATCAAATCTTTGGCCACGTCACTCGAAAAGTCAATCTCCAGCTGTGTTGTCTTCACCTTGTCCAAAACTTCTTTAGACATGGGATACTCAGCATCTACAAGAAGATACTCATCAAACTTTGTAGAACTCAAATAATACTCACCAGCAGCTAAATACAAACGCAATTGAAGTCCACTGATATCATCCTCAAGATCCTTCCAAACAGGATCTTCTTCTTTTGGTGCACACATTCTCTTGAATGTTGACCAAAGCTTTATTCCATTGACTGAAGTAGGTGCTTCAGTCTCATACTTGGCCAACAACAACCTCCAAAGGTCTGCCATGTCTTCCCAATCCATACTTGCAAAGAGAGACATAAGAGTAGTAAATGTGTGTACCTCTTTCCATATCTGCCAATCATCCAAAACCCACTTGCATCTTCTTCATAGCTAATGATAGGGTTTCTGGCATCAAGAGGTAACACTTGTACCATATTTGAAGCTTCCATGGGTGAGAGCTTAATGCTCCTTCTAAGAACAGCTTCACTGGGAACCACTTTATTTAAATCTTTAGGAAACTCAAGTGGAACTCCCTTCTTCAAAGGCATTGGAACAATCATTTCCTTTTGAATCTCCATCTCTTCTGCAAGTTCTTCTTTCCTTTCATCTGAAAGAAGTCTGATAGTGTTCATCTCTTGCACTCTTGCCCAAATGGGATAAGCCTTATACTCCAATTCTTCAAAGGATAATCCCTACAATTTCTTGAAGGTCCATCCAGTTCCATGACATCTGAGTAACATGTAGTAAAATTACCTTCTATCCCTCTTCAGTAGTGAGAAAACATTGCTAGCCTTATGCTTCAGAATTATCTTGCAGTCTGTTTGAACTCTTAGAAGAATCTCCAATCCCCAAATTTGGTCTGAAATTGTCAAATCTGGATGCTCCATAATCCTATTCTCCCAAGCATGGTACATTTGAGCAACTTCTGGCATATCATAATCTACTTGCAATTTTAACTCTCTAAGCTTCTCCCTTGCCAAGTCATCACCATATTCGAGTCTTTCTGGTTGTTCAATTATCATAACACTTGAATCTGAACTCCCTTCGTCACTTCCTTCTTGTTCCTCAGAAGTAACAACAAATGGTGATTCACAAACCTTCTTCATTTCTTGTTCCATGATAGTTGTAAGATTACGTCTTTTAGGAAAAAGAGCGTAAAAATATAGGGTAAGCACGACGATTTAGGAAAACCGTGTGTAAATGACCCTAAAGTGAGTTCGTTCTCGAGGAGGCTAGTGCGTTGTGTAATGAATTGATTAATGGTTTGTGATTATATTGAGAAAAAGAAAATAGAAATAGGGTAAGAAGAGAATGACGGTTACGAAGACGGATTAAGCTAAGACGAAAAGGTCGTTCACGTAAAACCGTAAAAAGCTACAAATTAAAAAATTTAAACCTAAAATTAATTAGAAGTTAAAACTAAGTCTAAAATAATATAGATAAGAATAAAAATTCAACAAAAATATTTTAAAACCTTTTATTAATTAAATATTCAATTTTAAATGCTAATTAAAGCCCTAAAATCAAATATAATTAACAAAATGTCCAAAATATTATTTTAGTGGACAAATAACTTACTTATATTATTTAAAGACTAAAAAGTATTTTTCCTAAATTTTAAAAACTATTTTTCTATTTTTAAAACACTTAAAACTATTTTTAAACTAAAATAATCATACAAAATAATAAAATAATGCCAAAAATAATTTGACAATTTTAAAATCCTAAATTATACTAAGGAACAGTAGAAAAATGAAAAAGTTTGAAAAATATAAAATTTTTCACTAAAAGACAAAACTGTTTGAATTTAAACCCTAATTAAACTAAATTAATTCTAAAAAAATAATTAAAAAGTGAACAGTAAAAACTTCTTGAACTAAAAATCTTAAAAGATTTTTCTAAGTCTATGAAAATTTTTAAAACTGAAAAATAATATTTTTTGTCACTAGAAGACAAAAACAGAAATTAAAAAGTTAATTAAAATAGCTATTTAATCTAAAAAATATTAAATGAGCAGTAACAAAAAATCTAATTAAGCAGAAAAATCAAAAATTAAATAAGAAAAATATAGAAACTAAATTCAAAACCTAATTCCTATTTAAGACCACAAAAGACAAAAAAATCAAGATCCTGATAGTGACATGTGCTAGGGTTTTGTTTTTTAGCAAAGGAGTGGTAACAATAATACTAGCAGTGGGAAATTGGTTCCCACTGGTAGTGTTAAATTTTGGTCAGTTGACCAATAAGCTTAGGAAAGCTTATGTGAGCTTTTTCTTGGGGCAATAAGGCACTCCCACAACCAGTTGGGTTGTGGGAAGTCAAATAAACAAGAAAATCACACAATCACTTCACAAAATCAATCACAAAATGCACAAGAAGCTTACTGATGAAGGCTAATGTTACTGATGAACAGTAACCTGAACTAACTTGCATAAAAATGGATTTCAAAGCCCAAGAACTTGCATACAAGCTAAGCAAATGACATAAAACTGATAGCAAACCCTAGATGGACCTATCTCCTAACAATTCACAAAATCTCAATGTCAAATAGGCACAAAATCTGGCAGAAAATGGATTGACTGTTTTATGTGCTATTTTTACCCAAGATTTATCAAACCAACTTGTTAAAAACCCTATCAAAACCAAAACTTGTTACTGATAACAACCTAAACTAACAATTAAAGTGTGTAAGAGTAGAATTGAACACCAAAATCTATCACCAACTTGGTTTAAACTCTATTCCCAAACACTCCTTAATTTTCTGAATTTTAATTTTAACAAGCAAATTGCATTCAAAACCTAACCAAACTGATCTATGACTGATTTAACATGCATATAATCATCAATAGAGCATAAACAAACAACAATCAAAGCACATAAACAGTTATCACACAAAATTACTAAACCACTTAAGGAAAAAGCATAAAAACAAGGAAAAGGTTTCAAGCCAAGTTACCTTGTGGGACCTACAATCCAGGTCCCACTATGGCTGAGAAGCCATCTCCAAACAAGCCCGGGCTTGTGTAGAACTAATTGGATGAGGTTGATGATTAAGTTACACTTCCAAACAATTGTTATTTAAGAAACTTTCCTGCACAATCACAACAAACAGGCAACAGACTTCAAGCTTATATAAGCCAGTGCTCATAAGCTACTGTCAAAATAGCTTATGAGCAAGCTTATACAAACAGTTATATTAGAACAAAAAAATAAACAGAAATCTTTTGAAAACTGATTTTCTAGAAACCTTTGAAACAAGCTTTCAACAAACTGAATGTGGAACTCAGATTTCCCTCAAGATAAGCACCAACTTTTAAAATTCATAAAAAGGAATTATATTTTAAAACCAAAATACCAACTTTTATTACTTCTAAAAAGGAATTACAAAAGCTTGGGAAATTCTGGAACAAAGGTATAAGGCTCACATGTCGAACCTTATATACTACTCTAAGGAAGATACTAGAATCATAAACCCTAAACAAGCTAATTCCAAAAATGCCCTTCTTGTTTGAATTCTTGTTGATTGATTTTTGGTCAAAAGTTGGCCTCCATGTGACTTGACAGCTGTGTAAATGATCTTAAACGTTGAAATACTCCTTTGTGACCAAGGAATTGGTATTAGCTGTTGATTTGCTGAGAAGATTCCTCTTTTGCTATTTTGGGTTGAGCAGGGGACTTTGGTTGGGGACCAGGAGTGAGTGGGTGGAGGTAAAAGTGAGTGGGTTTTGATGTTGATGGGATGAATTAACCATCTGGACAATTAGGGGCAAAACCCCTTTGGATTGATCTTAATTTGACCCTGGGTTTATTTAGGATTTATGGGTGAGAAAGGATGAATTTAATCTGTTTTTGGGGATGGTTAATATTTAAATTTGTGTTTAGAGGGAAGGATTAATATAACTGAATAATCAGTTATATTAATAAAGTGGTGTGGTGGATTTCTGACGTGGAGAAGGAGGAGGTTGTGATTGGTGGGGAGGTAAGTGGGGGGTGACGTGGCGTGTAGGGAGTGGATGGTAAGGGTTTGGTTGTCTTGACAGAATAGGTCCCTCAATTCCTTGCACTTCTTCAGTTTGTATTAAACAGCTTTTTACCCATTTTCCTTTGTTAAATGTTTGGGCAGTTGGCAATTTTAGTCCTTTCAAGTTTAACAAGGTGAACATAAGGACTAAACTTGTAATCTTTGAGATCTTTAAGGGCCATGCTTGTATAATCTTGGAAATTTAGGGACCCCAATGTAATTTATGAGTTTTACAGGGGTATAAATTGCCAAGTCTTCTAAAGTTGAGGGACCATTCTTGCCAATCTTCAATTCTTCAAGGTAATTTTGGAAATTCTTGATTCGGGTCCGGTTCATTGTGCGGCTTCATTTCCCGTGTTCGTTTTTTATTGATTCTTGTGATCTTTTTTGTCTTTTCCTCAATATCCGTACCTAAAATACACAAGCAACAAACACGAGCATATATTTGGCAGTTTTAATGATATTTAATGCATTTTAAGCCCAAATTGGACGATGAGACTATGTATAAAAGCAGTCTCATCACTCCCCCATACTAAACCATTGTCCTGCCCTTACGCAATGCTAGAATAAAGTATCGTAGCACCTCCAAAATTCATTTTTATTCACTTTATTGAATGATAAACTAGCTACACTACTACTATTACTACTACTTGCGTTTTAGACATAATGTATGATTTTCGTCGCAAAATGGGACGTTTAGGTTCATAGAATAAGAACACGTGAATGCTTCGTTAGAAATAATTTCATCGTCCTCGATTTTCACCCCAATTCCATGCTAAGCGTGCAACGAGATCATTGTCATTATAAGCTAGTAATGCTAACTCTACTCATATGCCCTAATCATGTACTTATCCTCCCATTATTCCTAAGTTGTATCTCTTATATTTTATTTTGTCTTGAATGTTTCACGAGGATACATTGTTTGACTTATGCGATAATAGAGATTTAGGTCTAAAAATAGAGTCCTAACGGTGTAACTAAGACCATCAAATCAATAACCCCTCCTAATAGACAACGATGTCAAAAAATTAAGTTGACAAGAAGAATCGATAAACACGGTTTTATAACGGTTTTGAACATGAGACTTGTTACCAAGACTTTTATACGCCCCCTAACGGAAGGGCCTTATTATCTTTGGTTTACCTCCATCTTTTATTCAACTTCGCCATGAAGCTTTTATTATGACTTCGGTCTTGCCTTGCCTTTTATTATCCGCCTCATCGGTGGTTTTATTAGCCAAAGACGTATATCCTCACGCTAAGGCGAATTTTGGATCTTTAAAGCTTCGAAGATTAAGGCTTGATTCACTTTCAATTTTGCATAGATTTTTCGGCCTTGTGGGGCTTCAAATTGTTTGCTAGATTTAGGTGAGCACTTGAAATCTTATTATTGGGTGAAGCTTTTGATTATTGGGGTGCCAATACTTCAAAACCGTGATGCTGACGATGCCTTAATGTCTTCCCAATTTAATTACACGGAAGCTACTAGAAAAAACTAGAAACCCAACAATCCTAACTAAACCGCTAAGTCAATATTTATTAAGCAAAAAATATTTACATGCGAAGGGAGAATAAGCAAACAACGAGAACACATGATTTTTTGAAAGAATACGAGTACTCTACGTTTAGCATAGTAACTTATAATTAACTCTATCATTTCTCGTCCTCATTTAAGAGACTTAGCCTAATGTGTAGTTAAGGAATCAAAGATAAGTGCTCAACACGCACGGTCGAGTCAAAAATTACTCTTATTCTCGCCATCGGAAAACCTACATTCGTGTCTTCAAACACTTATAAAACATGAGAAAAAATTTAAAATTTGGCCATTTTTAGCCTTATTTTGCAACAAAACGATAAACAAAAAGATAAACTTTGGAAAGCGTGAAGGTTTGGCAAGGCAAGTATCTATTCACCCCCCCATACTAAAGTTAAACATTGTCCTCAATGTTTCGAGTCTAGGGGTGCAAACACCCCCATACTAGAGACGTAGTCGAATGCCTAATCTAGCATGGAAAGGGTGTAACCAATAAATTAATAGTCGTTTATGAAGTGTGCTAAAAACCTTATGGTTAGAACATCAAAAGATATATCATGGATATTGAGAAAGTCTTCAAAGCAAACGATCGAGTGCTCCCATAAAATGAACACGAGAGGCTCCAATCGTGAAGATCGTGATCTAAAAACCACAAGTCACAAACAACCACGGAACAAAGGTTGGAAGGGAACAAATCCCCTCACATTAAACTAATTAGAAAGCAATAATATGTACATGGATAAGCATGGGTCTCCCCCACGAGGCACCTTGTTTTTGATAACCGAGTCAAAAGCTCGACTCGAATCCCTATAAATGTGATCATTTAGGGATAATCATGGTGTGGCCAATTTTTAGTGGGGCTTACATGATAAACAAGGCCCAAAAACAACCGGTATTAAGGACTAAGTCCTTTGATGGTGCAAAATACCGGGATCGAAGATGGCGTTCTCGTTTTCATTGGAAAAACAAATCAACGCCACTCATCATGTGCCAACACAAACCCAAAGGGTTTCAAGAAAATAGATGAGAAGAAATAGAAGGGTGGGACAATGGGTAAGTCATAAAAACCATGAGCTACTCGAGGTAGACTCGCACCAATCAAATAGAAAGATTTTCCATTTATTGCATCGGTGGAAGACCGAGATTTCCCTTTACATGCAATTCCGGGATCAAATATCTCGTCCTCGGTGGAGAAAGGGGAGGGAACATAAGGGGCTTCCCCCACACTAGGTCCACACAAAGCATCGTCAAAAGGATAAGATGAGCTTGTAGCACTCAAAACACGTGGTGATGACGGAGTTAGCATTGTAGAAAAATCTTTTAAATCCAATTTCAAATCTTTCCCTTTTTCATCTTTTAAACTCTCCTTATGAAAACCCGACTTAATTATGTCAAAAATATTTGGTGTTTCTAAAGCAATATTAGTCACACTAAAAATTCTCACATTTGAAAACCGTTTTGGTAAAGGTGGTGGTAAGTTCTCAAAATGTTTGTCAACAAGAAAACTTCCCCATCGGGATCAACATATTCATCATCCGAAGGATCATTCATGATTGGAATCGTAGGCTTAACACTCTTAACCTCCACGGCGAAGGGGACAAAAAAATCGTTTTTATCATCAACTTCTAAAACTCTTTTTGAAATCTTTTTACAAATGTTTTTGATGGGACTAACATTGTTCAAAGACGTGATAGAATACACATGAGAAAGTGTGGAGTTTTGAGTTGCATTTATGACGAGTTCTTCCTCATTGAAACGAAGAGTGATTTTCCTAGCATGCACATCGATAAGTGCTCTCGAGGTATCCAAAAATGATCGACCTAAAATTAGAGGAACTTTAGGATCGATGGGGATGTCAACAACAATAAAGTCTAACGGAGAATAGTAGAACTTTCCAACTTTCACGAAGACGTCCTCGGCTACTTCACAAGCTAAAATCGTAGAATGATCGGCCATCTCGATTGACATTCTTGAAGGAGTGAGGTTGGGAAGATTGAGCGACTTAAAAATCTCAAGAGGCATCAAATTAATACTAGCACCAAGATCGGCCAAGGCGTAGCATTCTTCCATATCTTGTATAGCACATGGAATTAAAAACTTGCCGGGATCACCGACTTTTTGAGGTATGCGGCTAAGAAAAACCGATGAACAACTAGACGATTTTTGCAATTTCTCTTTGTTATTCAACATACTTTTGAAGTTCGTGGCAAATCGAGGCATCATGACCAAGGCGTCGGCAAAACTTATATTAAAATGAAAGTCACGAAACATTCTCATAAAAAGTTGAAATTGATAATTATTTCGTTCTTGTGCCTTTTCCTTGTTTCGTCTCTGAAGGGTATGGTAAAGGTGGTGTGGGTTGGGGCATAGGCAAAGGCCTTGGAATCTCGGGTTCCATGATTGGTATTGGTTCAACCGTAGGTGTGGTTTGAGCGGTACTTCGTGGGCTTGGAATTTGCTCATTTTCTTCCACCACCTCGGGTTCTTTCTCTTTTTCCTTCTCCATAGAAGTACTTGGACGAGAAATGGGTTATTTGAAAGTTTTACCACTACGAGTAGTAATAACCTTCAATTCTCCTTTCGGGTTCACGATGGTATCACTAGGAAGACCACCCGAAGAAGAAGGTTTACACATGATAGCTTCAAACATTTTTCCCATTCGGTCTTCAAACTTAGATTGCCTAGCATCCGCTTTTAACAACTCTTGCTTAATCTCATGTTGACCTTGCTCCATTTTTTGTTGATTTTGTTGGAGTCGTTGAACATTTCCTTCCATTTTATTAGCATGATTCTTAAGTCATTAGAAAGTTCGTTTTTAAGCTCATTTTTCAACTCGGATCTTAAGCTAACCATTTCACGTTGCATATTATCAAACTTAGCATCGTTTGCCTTAGCATAATTCAAAAATTCTCCTTGAAGATTTTTGGTGTGATCATTTTGAAAACCTTGAGTGGTAGTTTGAAAATCACGGTTTTGGTTTTGGTTTGAAATTTTCCCATTTCCACTTTGATAATTACCCCTTGTTGTAGTTACGTTGATTGCCTTGATAATTACCACCTTGAATTGCTGTTTCGATAGTTATTAGCATTTTGATTTGGTGGAGCTTGATTTTGGCGGGAACCTTGACCGTTTTGGTTATAAGTTCCCGTGGCTACATAAGCACTCGAAGTGTTACCATCCGCGGTAATGCACTCGGAAAGATCATGAGCTCCACCACAAGACAAACAACTCTTAGCAACCGCTTTAACCGAAGCGGAATTTGAAGCTTCTTGAGCTTTCCAATGGGACATAAGATTAGCAAATCTATCAAAAAAACCAATTTTCGCTCATTAGCTTCATCATGTAAGGGCATTAATGCTACGAGACGATGATGACGATGACGAACCCAATTTGGCAACACTCGGTGTGTTACGAGGGCTATAAACCTTAGACCTATTTTTCAATGATTTTCAAAGCCTCTTTGGTCGTTTTGCACAAAAAATTACCACCCGCGGCGGCATTAAGTAATCTCGTTCATGATCATTAAGCCCATTATAAAAAGTGTCAATTTGATGCAATTCGGAAAAATCATGGTGTGGATATTCATGTAACATTTCTTTAAACCTTTCCCAAGCCATTGAAAAACTTTTCATTAGATCTTTGTGTGAATCGTGAAATCTCGATTTTCAAATGTGTTGTTTTAGATGGTGGAAAAAATTGATTCACAAATTTAGAAACGAGATCAGCCCACGTCAAAATCGAATTTGGGGGGGTTCTTTCTCGAGCCATATCTTGGCGGGTCCATCTAACCAGTAATGGGAACAACATCATCTTAATGGAATCGTGTGGTACATCCTTAAACTTTCTTGTCGCGGTGAGACTATTAAATTGCCTAATGTGATAATGTGGGTTGTCTTTCTCGTGTCCGCGAAAACTTGTTTGCTTGAAGCATAGACATTAAACCCGTCTTGATCTCGAAGTTCTCCGCAAGGATGGCAGGAATCACAATGGCCTCTCCAAAACCCTTGGTGGGTGCTTGAAGCAACTCCATCATAATACGATTAGCCATGATAGCTTCTTGTTCTACAATAGGTTCCTCACTTGGAGTCTCTTCACTAGAAAAATTAGGAGTAGGTGTTGCCTCCTTTCGGTTTCTACGTTTACGTGCACGTTTTTCTTGATTGCAAGTAAGCATAAACGTCACTTAACAACGAGGGGATGAGCAAAGAAGATTCTTTTTGGTGTTTTCAACTTTTTCAATTTTTTTGGATTTTTGATTGTTTTTACTTTTTTTGGATTTTGGAATTGTATTAAGTAGACAAAAATCTACAAATCTCCTCCTTAATCAAATCTCTTGATTAAAGAAGCCTCAAGGAATGAAAACGATCACGTGAAGTGAGCGCCTTCGATGACTTTAGAACGTTGGTGGAACACCAAAACGTTCAAGAGGGTTTAATCAATGGAAACCAAGAAAATATATATGATACTTAGTAATACTTTGGGCGGCAAAACCCTCGATTAGCTCTCAAAATCAAATACTCACAAGCAAGCGGGGAAACGAGGCGGTGCGAAGCACTTAAGAGCCTTTTTCCTTAGGATATATAGAC